>CM028134.1:775180000-776547500 GCA_016271365.2 Neoceratodus forsteri | reverse complement strand
TATTTTATACACCCGCTATTGAGAGTCTATATTATGGAAATTATGCCATTTGACGTGTCATACTCCTGATTCTTTAGGTCAACAATATGCTGTTTTCTCAAATGTTGAAACTAAATTAACTGTTGTCCATAACATGAAGTAATGCAAAAGAATTTCCTGTTATTATTTCTTTGCATAAATGTAAACTACAGTAGATGATGAAACTAGAGCTTCTGATTTCTGCACAGTTCAACATGATGTGAAACTCCAAAAGTATTACCATACTCCTGTTGAAATGAAGGGATTTATTCAGCCCCAGAAAGATAGCTGGATTTATATATTCCTATGAGATTTTATAAACAATTAAAACATTGACAACCAATTTTAAAAACAATTCAAATATAATATCACATGAATAATTACAAAACAAATACTTTAACTGATGGTGTTTCTTACTACACACACACAAACACACACACACACGCACACACACACGCATACACATGCACACACACACGCACACACACACACATACACAAGCATACACACACACACACACACCTCAGCCATCGCTTGATTTCTTGGGTTCAATTTGCTTTTAAATTTCCTCATGGTATTATTACCATAAAAAAATTACAAATGATGTTTATCTATATTAAAATTGTTTTATGTACAGGTAAAAATATTAGATGTATAATTAAAACTAATCTACTGTACGCATAACAGATTCAAGATGATGTAAGGCTTTTATTTTGTAACCCATGTGTGGTCATGATGTACTGTACTTAAATGATCACCGTGTTTTCAATGTGGATTGAGATTTTAATGCATATATTCTTTGAGTAATTTCTTTCAAAGTAGTTAGAAGTCAGACATTTGACTACAAGAAGGCATAAGTGATTGCATTATGACTGAACTAAAAGGGTAAGAATTCAGCTAAAAAAACTGAAATTCTGTCATTATGTAATAACATAAAACAAAATCTTGGGAAATATGGACTGTTAAATCAGAAAAAAGGAAAAGGCAGACTAAGAAGTATAAAAATATCTTTCAGAATATAAAAAAAACATACAAAAACAGACACACTAGCAATTAAGTAGCATCTTACAAGGAAGGGTGATTTAAACAATATTTGGGGAAAATAACCAGTAGCCATTTTCTGGTTGGATCATCATCTCGATCTCTCCTGCCATGTGGTTGTCATCCCTAAGAAGCTCTATCCAAACAATATATAGGAACAGTGTTAAAATCCCTATCCGCATCGCTGCCAGCCAGGAGATTGTTTTGAAAATCATCCTCCCAACTTTCAACAAAAAGGATGTGGTGTATAATGCTGCTCCAATATCTACCTTAAACTACCCACTCTTCATTCCTGTTGCTACATTATCCTTGATTGCTCCCTGAACTCATCAGTGCTCAGTTCCCTTCATTCCTCCCTTTTTAACTCTTCTCTTGAGTGTGGATGAGTCACCTACTTTGCCTCCCTAATCTCCCAATTCTGGTCTGGATTCCCCCCTTCTCACATCAGTTCCCTCCCCTTTAGTTCCCTACCTTTCTTCTACCTCTACAGAAACTCCAGACTCCACTACATCTCTATCAGCTGGGCTAAATCCTCTGCTGGTCGGGTGCTTTCTGATATAGGATCACCTCTCTTTGGTCTATCATCTCCTTCCATATCACCTCCTCTCCTTCTTCCCTTACATTTTTATTCAAGGATTATGTCACAATGTCTGTTCCTGCACTTAACCCCTCTCTTTCTCATTTATCTCCTTTATTTGCTTCATCATTACTTTACTTCTACTGCCCCTTTGTCTTCTTCTGGCCTTACTACAGCTCCTGGTCATTTTTCCTTGTCCTTCCATTTCTTTGCCCTCTTTGCTGGCAGTTACCTCTACTGTAGAATACTTTGTATAGTGCATACTCTTTCCTTGTCATTGCCATTTGTTGTGCATCTTGCATTTCTTGCACTGTTGCATGGTTTTGCCTTTTCCTGCACTGTTGTAAAATGACCCCATTAAGCAAGTTTTACTTCTTGCATAATCTTGTTCTATCATATTTTGCGCTTGTGAATATGTGTTACTCGTTTTTTTCTGTTAAAATACGGTTGAGATCTGTTGTTCTCCTCTTCCCCTTCTCCTTCCCCAATGACACATCTGGGGAAAAAGCTGTTCTCAGCTCATTATGCCTTTCCTGGTGAACGTGTTATGAAAGTGGAAAAACAAATACTGATTTCTTTTTATTACTTCCTCTTAAATAATTTGAAACCCTTGATTTGGACAGTTTTACGAATGTCCAGCCCTCTGGTTCACAATACCACATTCAAAGATTTTTTGTCAGTTCCCAAATCTTTTCTTACAGCTGAGTGTTAATGTAAATGGCATATGAAAAATTAGGTTTTAGGGCATGGGACAACTTGCCATGGTGTGTGTGCGTGTGTGTTCTTATTTTTATTATCATCTATGTCTCTACAAAGTATTTCAGCTGAAGTGGAAGGTCTGGTGGATACTGAAAATTATATTCTTCTGTGCCAAATGCCTCGGGGCACTTAGCTAGTAGAGGCCTTTCTTTAAGCAGTTCTTTTCCCATCCTGTAAAGGCCCTTCATATTGCATAAATTTCAAAGGGCTGAGTCTCTTACATCATATTGGGTAAACTTCAAAAGGCTATCTCTTTCATAAAAAAATATATGTTTTGAATGTAATAGAAAGAGAAATATAGGGCTGGATTTTCAAAGGGTGACTCAGGGCTTTCAACAAGCTCTGTGTCAAACCTTTTTTTTTTTGGCACAGCTGTGCCAAGCACCTTTGTCACAACAGCACCCAATTTTAGTAGGTCAGGTGCAGCTGTGACACTTTAACAGAATTATGGCTGCTTGCACCAAATATTTGGCACAAGCCATGTAAAAGGGGTACCCAGGATTGCTGCACGTTATGCCAAAGAAAGTTGGTCTAACTTGCAGCAATTGGTGCATTGAATGGAAAATCACAATTGCTGGCCTGGAGAATACCAGAAGCTATGTGTCCCATATGTTCAGCAGA
Organism: Neoceratodus forsteri; assembly: GCA_016271365.2. Classification (NCBI taxonomy): domain Eukaryota; kingdom Metazoa; phylum Chordata; order Ceratodontiformes; family Ceratodontidae; genus Neoceratodus; species Neoceratodus forsteri. The sequence continues at coordinate 776,544,484 of CM028134.1, read as the reverse complement.
CCCAGGACTTGTGCAATCCTGACCCTTTTGAAAATCTGGCCCATAGACTTTGCTGGTGGATAAGTACTTCTTGGCCCACCCAGTCTTCCCATTTTTCCTTGCCTAGACTGTCATCACAGATCCTACCTGGTCCCCAACCTGTCTTCTCCTGCTTTTCTACCAAAATTCCTTTGTGCCTGTCCCATGCATGCTTGAAGCCCACCACTGTTTTTGTAACCAGCACTTGTGCTGGAGGACTTTTTAAGGCATCCATTGTTTTTAAGTGAAGAAGTACTTCCTCACATCCCTCCTAAACACCCCTCTTCCAGCTTCATTGCAGGCCCCCTTGTTCTCATGTACTTTCTCCTCTGAAAAATACTCCCCTCCTATACCTTATTCACCCCCATGAGATATTTATAGGTCTCTATTATGTCCCCCTCTCTTCCAGTGGGTAAATGTTGTGGTCTCTCATTCTCTCCTCATAGTGCTTTTGATGTAGTCACTGAGCCATTTTAGTTGTCCTCCTCTGGACAGCCTGTACCTTGTCTGTGTCCTTCCTGAGATGTGGTCTCCAGAACCAGGTACAATATTCCAGGTGGGGTCTCAACAACTACCTATACAATCATAACACCACCTCCTTACTTCTGCTGGTGATACCACTTTCTATGCACCCAGCATCCTGCTGGCGCTACCTACTGCCTTGCTGCATTTCCTTGCCACATGGAGGTCATCCGATATGACTACCTTAAGGTCCCTTTTCTATTTAGTGACCATCAATACCTCTCCCCCCCCCCCATTGTTTACTCTGCCTCTGGGTTTCTGTGCCTAGGTGCATGATTTTGCACTTTTTCACATTGAAACCCAGCTGCCATATCCTTGACCATTCCTTGAGTTTTCTCAGGCTCTGTGCATTCGCTTCACCTCTTTCCCTTATTTCTACCCTACTGCAGATTTTGGTGTCATCTGCAAAGAGGCATACCTTCACTTCCAGCTCATCAGCAATGTTATGTAACAACATTAAAGAGGACTGGTTCAAGTACTGAGCCCTGAAGTACCCCAGTGGTCTCTCCCCTCCCAAGAGTGAATGCCTTTTACCACCACCATCTGTCACCCATCCATCAACACATTTCAAACCCAGTTAACTACCTTGAGACCAACCCCCAAGCTTCCCAATTTCCTTATGAGCCTCCGATGTGGTGTGGTGCTGAAGGTCTTGCTGAAGTCTAAGCAGGTCACATCCAGTGCCCCATACTGATCTATTTCCCTGGTCACCTAGTCAAATAAATTGATCTGGTTCATCTGGTATGACCTACCACCTATGAATTCACACTGCTTTGGGTCTTGTAACCTGCTGTATTCAAGATTTTCCACTAACCTTTCCTTTAAAAGTATCTTCATTAACTTCCCCAACACTGATACCAGACTGACTGGCCTATACTTGTCAGTCTCCTCCCTGCTGTCACTTTTATGAAGCAGGAATACATCTGCCCTCCTTCAGTCCACTGGAACTACTCCTGTCTCTAGTGAGTTATTGAATAGGGCTTTCAGGAGTGCAGCCAGTATCTCCCTGAGATCCCTCAGCACCCTTGGGTGAACCCTGTATGGACTCTTTCCTCTGTGAATGGAATTGTGTCTACCACTCTCTCCCAAGTGTTCCTGCTGTATTATGTCATCCATCCTCCACCACTTCTACTGTGAAGACTGAACAGAAGTATCTGTTCAGGATATCTCCTCTGCAGCCTCCCCCTGCCTTCCTTAACTTCACAATCCCTCCCTCATCTTCCTGTTATCATTTATGTACCTAAAAAAGGTCTTGTCTCCTTAGTTACCATTTTAGCTATCCTTTCCTCAATTTGCAGCTTTGCACCCCTCACTGCTTTCCTTGCTTCGCTCTGCTTTTCATGGTACATCTCCCTATGTTCTTCTCTCTGTGTGTCTTTGTACATCCTCACTGCCACACTTTTAGCCTTTACCTTTGCAGCCACTTCCCATAGTGTGTTTTTCCTCATGTTCTTGTTGACTTCTTTCATTCTGAGGTTTGTTGCCTTTGCCATGTCACCCCATTATTTGGCCCACTGTTCCTCCACCCCACCCAGGGCAATCTCTCCCCACTAGGTTGTCTCTGAGGTATTCACCCATTTAAAAAAAAGAAAATTCCCTCCTCAAGTCCAGAACCCTTATCCTTGTGTAGTTTTCATTTGCCGCTGTCCTTACATTAAATTATGCTTTACAGTGATTGCTGACCCCCAGGTGGCATCACACCATGATGTCTGCAATACTGTCCCTGTTTTGTGAGCACCAGATCCAGTATTGCCCCATCATGAGTGGGCTCCTTGACTAGTTGCTTGACAAATGTCACCTGCAGGGAGTCTAGGATGTCCCTGTTTCTAGCCAAGGCTATTGCTGGGAGGTTCAGTTACACATCCAGCAGATTGAAGATTCCCATCAGCAGCATCTCCCCTTTTTCCTGCCATTATGTTAATGGTTTCCTCCATTATCTTATCCAGTTCTTCCACCATGTGTTGGAGGTCTGTAAATCACCCCAGTGGGAATAGTGGCTCTGGCTCCTGTTTTCAGGGTGACTCACAGTACTTCCAGCCACTCCTTTCCTGCCTGGTTCAATTGCATTTCTGTCACCTTGATACCTTCTTTTTATATACAGCACAACCCTTCCTCCCTTTGTCCCCTCCCTATCCTTCCTGAACTAAGGGTAGCCTGGTATGGCCATGTCCCTGTCATGGCTTCCTGTGCACCACAACACAGTGATGGACACAATATCCAGGTCTACCATGATGGCCTCTAGCTCTGGAACTTTATTCCCAGTACTCTTTGGATTTGCACATATTGCCCTCCACACCTTGCTCCCAATCTGCCTGCAACTCCCCTACCTCCCCTTGTGCTCTGCCTTCTTTTTCCCTCTCTTTACAACTTTTGTTCCCATCCCCCTTTTTCTGTACTTCTCTGCTGTTCCCCATAACCTGTTTTCTAGTTTTTTTCCTCCCCTTTTGTCCCCTTCTTACTGCTTCAGTCTGTGTTGGAAGGGGGCATTTATGCTTTCTTTGTCCACCATTCCCTCAGCTAGTTCAAACATTTATCAAAGTAATGATGCAGGCCATTACCTCTGTATAGGTTCTCATCCATTCAGGTTGGTCCCCTGTCCCCAATGTAGCTGAACCCCTCTTCTCTGCACCATTCCTTCAACCACTAGTTAAAGCTCTTGGTGAAGGGTGCCCTATCCTTGACCACAGACAGGCAGCTTCTTGGTGAAAGCCACCATGCATACTGCTTGCCTCAGGCCTCTCCCTTGTTCCCTGAATGCTCCCTGCACAATTACCCCCCCTTGCTAGGTCATTAGTCCTCAGGTGGACAACATTCAGTTCCCCCTACCCTGCCATGCTAGCAATCCTTAGGATCCTTTTGCCTATCCTTCCGAGCAGTAGCAACTGATACATGCCTTACCTCCCTCTCACCCCCTTCCTATCCCCAAATCTACCCACTTAACAATTGAGTTCTCCATCAGAAGCTGCATCCTCTTCTGCTGGGTACTCTATCTCCCACCTTGGGGCCTCCACTATGGAGGACCCCACATCTTCCCTTGCCACTACTTCTGATGCCTTCTGACAGCAGTCCCATCCTACCAGAATGGTGAAGGAATTCTGTAGTGTCACAGGCAAAGAAATGTGCCCCGATCTGCCACCCTCACACCACTAGAGCACCACATGGTCCAGTCAGTCCTCCTTTTCCTAGGCAACCTCTAGAGCAATGGTGGTAGACTCATTGGTCCCGTGGTGGGGGAAAAAGTCTTCTGGATCCTATCCAGCTGAGCCCAGAGATCATCAGCCTCTTCCCTCAACCCAGAGAGGAGTGTGCAGATGGGGCAGCACCTCAGTCACCAGAATGTGTCCCAGAAAACTGCAGCTTCACATCCATTGCACGTCACCACTCCCATAGTTGACTTTATGTATTGCTACCTACTGCTATCAACTGCACTTTGCCCCTATGTCTCCCTTCCTGTGTTTGGTTCTTTCATACCTACACCTTCTATCAGTATGTATTTGGTCACCCTTCTCTAGATAGGGTGTTTCTTGCTTTCCTTTTTTTTTTCTCTTGCTGTCTCCTTTACTTGTTCAGCTATGTCATACCCTGTACCCCCTACCTCTTTATTTCTTCCTTTTCAATTGACCCTCTTCTTTATGCTCATCTTGAACAGTCTCTACACCTTACCCTATATAGGTTGTCTCTCCTACTCCCACCCGTATCAGCTACCTGCTTGTTATTTTCCCCACAGATGCTTCTACCTCATCACCTACAGTTCCTTATACAGGCAACAGTAAGCTAATAGGTCAGTCTGACAGAGCCACCTGAATGCCTACTGTCACCTGAGGATGCCTGATGACACCTAAGACACCAGCAGTATCCTGTTCCACTCTTGCTCTGTTCCACTCATGCCCTGGGACATGAGCCTTTAAAGACACACTTGGTGGATCTAGATTTAAACCCCCTGCTTTCCTTCCTGGTGAAAGTTAATTGGTCCTGGTTCCCACGTGACTAGGCTGCCCCCTCAGGGCTGTTACTGTATTCATCCTTGCAGCTTCCACCCTCTGAGCTTCACCCTCCCCAGCAAACAACATAGTTGTGAGTTACCATGCTCTGTTTCTCCTCTTTTGCAGACAATAAACAGAGCCAAGGCAAAGTAATGCATTTCCAGCTGTGCTGGACAGTTAGGATAGCAATGCAAGCTGAGGAAAATAAAACAGAAACAAATCTGGCTTAGATCATGCTGGGAAAAAAATGGCCCTCAGAAATCATAAACAGATACAGGGTGTGATGTCAGAGAGGTCTGTTAGTGATGGAAGGATAGTAGGCCGGCAATGCAGGCTCATGACTTTGTTGTTTTTTAATATTTTTACACCAAATTTTCAATGTAGCTTTCTTATGACCCCACCTCATGACCTCAGTGGTAGGTAAAATGATGGACTCACTTCTGAAAGAAAGAATTATTGAGTACCTAGAGGTCAGTGGGGCACAGGACTGAAGGCAGCGTGGATTCACAGCAGGAAGGTCATGTCAGATGAATTTAATAGATTTCTTTGACTGAGTGACCAAAGTAGTAGACCAGGGAGGGGCTGTGGACATGGCCTACCCAGACTTTAGCAAGGCATTTGACACAGTCCCACACAAAAAAACAAATTAGCCAGCCTGGAAGTGGGTCCCAGGGTGGTAACCTGGGTAAAGAATGGCTGGACAACAGGACACAAAGGGTAATAGTAAATGGAGTCCACGTTGAAGAAATGGGGGTTACTAGCGGGGTACCGCAGGGTTCAGCACTGTCTGGTCCTTTTTAATGTCTTTATAAGTGACATTGCAGAGGGACTTGAAGGAAAAGTGTGCCTCTTTGCAGACAACACAAAGATCTGCAACAGAGTTGGTACATAAGGGGGGGTGGAAAGGATGAGAATGGACTTTGCAAGGTTAGTGGAATGGGAAACAAAAACCCAGGGGTAGAATACACAATGGGGGGGGGAGGTATTAACAACAACACAAATGGAAAGGGACCTTTGGGGTAGTCATATCAGATGACCTAAAGGTAAGCAAGAGATGTGGGAAGGCTGTAAGGATGGCTGGAGGGATACTGGGATGTATAGGGAGAGGCATCACCAGTAGAAAACAGGAAGTTGTTATCCCTGTGTACAGACAGTTAGTGAGACCGCATCTGCAGTACTGTGTGCAGTTCTGGAGACCCCATCTCTGCAAGGGCATAGACAGGATGGAGGCAGCCAGAGGAGGGCAACTAAAATGGTGAACGGTCTGCAACAGAAGCCATATGAAGAGAGACTTAAGGAGTTTAATATGTATAGCCTCGAGGAAAGGAGGGAGAGGGGGGACATGATAGAAACTTTCAAGTGCCTCAAGGGAATCAACAAAGTCCAAGAGGGTAGCATCTTTCAAAGAAAGAGATGTGCAAGAACAAGGGGACACAATTTGAAGATAGAGGGGGATGGCTCAGGGGCAATGTGAGGAAGTATTTTTTACAGAGAGGGTGGTAGACACATGGAATGACCTTCCTGAAGAGGTTGTGGGTTTAACAGAGGGAGAATTCAAAACTGCATGGGACAGACATAAGGCAATTCTGGTGGGGGGTGGGAAGAAGTAGGCTGTTGGTTAACTAGAATCTGCAGCTTATCCAATAGGTAGAGAAATAGGCAGACTAGGTGGGCCAAGTGGTCCTTATCTGCCATCAAAGTCTATGTTTCTATGTTTCTATGCTTTTCCTGTGTGATCTCTATAGTTTTCAAATGTGTTTATTTTTTGTCTTTGTAGAAATAGTCTTTTCCCCACAGTCTTTAGTGTGTTTATCCTGTAGCATATGTAAATATTGTAGAGTATTAAATGTTATGTTTATTTTTTTTTATTTATTTAATTTTAATTCATATATCGGATTTACAACCTTTGAGTCAAAGACTCATTTACAAAGACACCTCGTCACAGGGAGGGGAACAATCAATTTGTGAGACAAGACAGTGGGGAACAGTACAGGTAAGATACATGCAGCATACATAACAGAATTTTAAAGAGCAAGTAAACATAGGCAGTTGCAGAACAGCACACAACAATAAGTCATTGGGGATCCCAGTTGGTCACACAGGATACAGTGTGTGGTATACAGACTGAAAACAGGCTAATCGAGAGAACTGTTGTACACGTAATACTATAGGAGCTGGTTGGTTTGAAAGGCACTCACGGGAAGCCCTATAATAGGCATATACAGCTCCAAGTGCTAGTGAGGTGTTTGCATAGGGCAGTTTTGAAGTGGCCAATTTTGGAGGTGTTTGTGATGTGCATGAGGCGGGAATTATACCAGGACGGTGCTCTGTGATGAAAGGACCTTTGGGCGACTGAGGTCCTGGCTCCAGGCACCTGGAAGGTGGCTTTGGTAGTATTAATGGGAAGCATGTGGGAGGCCCGTGAGAAGCGTGCAGTGACTCCTGGGGACATAGCCAAGTAGAGCCTTTTTAGCCAGCGCAGGTGTGATATTGCAGATGTTCTTCAAGATTGAGTATGTTAGAGGTGAGTAGAGTTGCACATGTGAGTTCTGCTTGGGGCACCAGTCAGGAGCCTGCAGGCTTTGTTGATAGAGGTCAGGATTTTGGTGAGGGCAGTGGGGTCAGCGACTGCATAGGTGGGGAGTCCATAGTCAACCAATGACAGGATGGAGGAAGTGATAGCCAGCCGTAGGGCGAACTCGGGGATGCAGTCTTTGTGGTGGTAGAGGAGTCCAATCTGGACATTCATGGCAGAGGACAAAGCACTGACATGGGCATGGAAGGAGAATGCTGAGTCGAAGGTGATGCCCAGGTATTTGTATGTTGATACCTGCTCAAGGGGGTGGAGGGTACTGGGAAGGATGCAAAGGGGAGCATTTTTGGAGTTACTTTGTTGGTGTGCAAAGATCATAGATTTTGTTTTCTTGAGGTTCAGAACTAGGCGATGGTCGAGGAACCATTTTTCAGCTTGGCTGAAGGAGAGTTGTAGGGAGCTCTGGAGAGTGAGTGGGTCGGGGTGTGAGGTGACTAGGACTGCATTGTCAGCATATAGTAGCAGTTTGCCTGTGCAAGAGCTGGGAAGGGTGTTTAAGAAGAGACTGAACAATGTAGGGCCCAGAATGGAGCCTTGTGGGACTCCGGAGCGTACAGGCAGTGCAGTAGATAGGTTACCATTTAACTTGACACGTTGGGATCTATCACAGAGGTAGCTGGAGAACCAGGCCAAAGGGCCAGATGAGAGTCCCAACTTACGGAGGGTGTCAAGCATCAACGGGTGACTCACAGTGTCGAAGGCCTTGGATAGGTCAATGAACACTGCCCTAGCAATCTTCCTGGCGTCTAGTGCCGAGTGTATATGGTGGGAAAACTCCAGCAGGGCTGTGGTGGTGCTGTGACCAGGGCAGAAGCCATGCTGTTCTGGGCACAGAATGTTGTAGTTGGATAGATAATCCACGAGTTGCATGGATACTATATTCTCCAGAGCCTGGGGGGGGAGGATGGAGATAGGTCTGTAGTTGTTTGGTACTGTGCGGTCTCCATTTTTATGGATGGGGTGATTTCAGCCTGTTTCTATGCACTCCGGGAATTGGCCGAGGCACAGGGAATGATTAAGAAGGTCCGTGAGGGGGGCTAGCATGACATCCATTGTTAGGCGGAGCATTCTGGAGTCGAGGGAGTCACAGTTCGGGTTGTGGGAGGAGAGGGCTCTTAGGAGGATTGGTTTTGCATCATGGGAGGAGATAGCCCTAAAGAAAAAGGGGGGCGAGAAATAGCTGGGTTGTTGGTTACCGGGATGGGGTCAAAGAAGTGGGCCGGAAGGATTGCACTTAGATCAGAAAAAGTTGTGTTAAGGCAGTCAGCAACATGGGATGGATCTGTATTAATTGTGCCATTTATAACCATCTGAGAGGCAGGAGGGGAGCGGGTCATCCCATTTAATTCCTTCATGTTATCCCAGAAGGTTCGGGCAGTGCCCCAGGAGGAGGTCAAGGTGGATTGATAATAGTTGGCTTTGGATTGTCTTAGGGCCCAGGTGCACTGGTTGCGAGCTGTATTATAGGCTTGCATGTCTGCTAACCTGCTAGTCTCGACAGCAATGTGCCATAGGTTATCATGCTGCTTCAGTTGTTGGATCAGGGAGGGGGAAATCCAGGCAGCAGTGTGTCTCTTAGCACGGGTGTTGGTGACAGGGGCAAAGATGTCACAGGCCTTGCAGAAGGCACTGGTAAGGAAGGCTAGGGTGTTGTCTATATCCGTTGTGATGGAGATCGGGGACCAGTCGAGCTGGGCAAAGTGCCACTTAAGCTTGTTTAGTCCTCCGGGGCAGAAGTACCGATGGGGGGTGGCTTTGTACGCAGGTTTGAGCGTGGGGGAGGACCAGAAGCAGAGAATAGGTGAGTGGTCACTGAAGGAGCTGGCTAGGATGTTAACATCCTTTACTTTGTGTGGGCGGTTAGAGAGCACGATGTCTAGTAGGGAGCTGGTCCACTTGATTGGTTAAATCTGGTGGGTCGAGTCACTAATTGAGATAGGCCAAGAGCTGTGAAGTTGTCCTTAATTTGTGTTGAAGTGGAGCCAAGCCAGTTGATGTTGAGGTCTCCTAGGACGAGCTGTTCAGCCTTGTGTGGCAGGGTAGTGAGATAATCGGTGAGGGAGCAGATAGCTTGGCTTTGTTCTCGTGGGGGTACATAGGCTGTTGTGAGGTAAAGAGGGCCACATCCTGGGTCAGGGGTAATTTTTAAGGTGATGGCTTGTGCCCCATGGTCGAGCTTGGGGGCCGGTAGAGCATGACGCAGGAGGGAGTTACTTAGATAGACAACGTATCCGACGCCACGCCACTCATCGATCATCTCTAAAGAGGGGAAGCCAGGAGGAGACAGCCGAGTCTGGGTCGAATGTGAGACCCAGGTCTCCCTATGACAAGAATGTCAGGCTTATGTTGAGAGACCAACATTGAGTACAGCAGTCTTCCTTGGGAGACTGCAGATATTCACAGAGGCAATGCAGAGTCCATGTCCTGTGGGGGGCGATGTAGCAGGTCCTGGTCTGTGGTTGGGGTGGACATTCCCAGAGAGCAGGAGGAGTAGGATGATGAGTCGGAGAAAAGGACTACGGTGGTAGTGGTAGGGATGCTTGGGCAGATGTGAGGATCTGGGGGGGCAGTGCAGGGGATGGGTAGGGAATTAAGGATAGGTAGAGCTAGGACAGAGGGATACCACCTACCACTGTGGGCTGTGAGGGGTATGGGCACTGGAGGGGGGGTGTGATGGGGCGGTTGGGTGATCCAGTGTGTGTGGAGTGCTGATGGTGAACGGAGGGTAGATGGGGGGGTTTGGAGCAGTGGGGAGATGAGATGCTGGCATATGTGCATATACAGGGGTGTTAGAGAGATTTTTGGCAGTGATTTTTGAGGGGGATAGGATAGTGAGGAGCAATGTGAATATACTAAGACCTAAATGAGACATATTGCTGTATGAGATAGATGAGGGGGGATAGTTTTGGCAAGCAAGATCCCCCTAGTGTTCAGCTGGTATAACCTGCAGGTGGAAAAGTGGGCTGATTGGTTCTGCAGCCTCATGTGACACCACCTATAAAATACAGAGCTGACCAAGGGTGGTGGTGGGGGAGGTGGGGAGCAGGCGGGGTCAAAACAATGCGCCTGCAAATGCTCTGAACGTCTTTCTGCTCCTGCAGCCGCGTACCTGGGAGTCCGGGGAGGTGCGGCGAGTCCCATTGAGATGCGACTGTGGTGAGGGCAGACAGCTTCCTCCAGCCCTTGTGACCCTCTGTGTGGCTGTGACTGTTGAAGGAGAGAGGAAAGAACTTTAAATACAGTGCAGCAGTAGGAGGAGGCGGGGCAGGTAAGACAAAGAAACGGTTTTCTGTAGCAGTCGCGATCAAAAAATGGCTTTCCTAGTAGTTAATTATACTAGCTGATTAAACAAGAATCTTAGCAGCAATATTATTCATAGAATGAGCCACAAATAAATAATCAACAGTGCTGCACAGACAGTTTTTTTATCTAAATGGCAGTTTGTCCATTGGCGCCAAAATTAAACTTAACAATGCATTTGCAAATGCTCTGAATGTCTTTCTGCTCCTGCAGCAGCATACCTGGGAGTCCGGGGGGGGGCAGCTAGTCCCGTTGAGATCTGACTGTGGAGAGGGCGGGCAGCTTCCTCCGGCCCTCGTGACCCTCTGTGTGGCTGTGACTTCATGCTTTCTGTGACTGAATGATTTCAGGTATAGATAACCAGGGGTAAATTGGCAATTCTGTGATCCATTTCGGAAGAGACTGCCTACAAAGTTATCATATATACAGTAACGTGTTCTCAGCTGTGACAAAAGGGGTTGGTCATTTGCCCTTTGAGAAAGAGCACTGAACTCTGTGAACAGTGGCACTAATGGGATTCAGATCTTGAAATACCCCAAGTAAGAGTCAGACTGAGTGGTGGTAGCATACCAAGGTAACTCTTTCAGGCCTCTGCAGGGTTGTGAAAACTGGTGGCTGTATAGGCTGAGTTCTGGGAGAGAACCAGTCTCTGACAAACTGGTTGACAGTGGTGTGATCTGAACTAGAGTGTCAAAAGGTTATCTATCTAAGCACAGAAGAGGATAGACAAAGGGAATATTATATAAACTACCATTTTTATTTACTTGTAAGATTAGATAGCTAGAAGACACTATGTCTGGCCCATAAGAAAAATTGAATGTTGCACACCTTGAGGAGCAGTGTAAAAGGAAAGGTATTGTCTTTGAGGAAGACCAGCCATAGGCAGACTTCACAGACCTCTTTGAGAAAGATGACCAGAGAAGTGGTGCAAAAGTGATCACAACTAGCCAAAAGTCTTAGAGGCTAGGGAGAGTATAAATGAGCTGCAGTCTATAACTGGGACAGCTGCACAAGCAGACAGATATGAATGATGCAGCTGGAACTCACCCTGGTTAAGGTATAAGCAGAGGCAAAAGGCAGATGCTGAGCTGCAGAGAGTGAAAGTGGAGGAAGAGCTACAATAACTGGGACTGCAGCCAGAGTGGCAAGAACATCAGTACCAGCATGAGATCCAGATTAATTAGGAGAGAGAAAAACAGCACCAACATGATATCTAACTGAGAGAGCAGCAAGAGTGAAAGCATGAACATGAGAGAGAGATGGAAATTCTACATCATAAGATACCACCACTAGCCCTAAGTACTGGTATCAGGCGTTCGACCCAAGAAGCCAACATTATTAACAAAATCTTTCCCAAGTATAGGAGGGGGGTGGTCTTGATTTGTTTTGTTTTTTTAATCTTATGAGAGAATTTATAAGTAATTTTAATTGGACAGGGCTCCTGGGCAACTCACCTTTTGTTACTCCTTATGGGCAGAGCATTAGAAGCTTTCACCAGTATGGACAATAAGGACTGTATGGACTATAACAAAATAAAAAATGCCTTGTTAAAATGTTTTGAACTGACTCCTGAGGCCTATAGACAAAAATGTAAAGGTTTAAGAAAAGCACCAAGGGATTATTATTCTGAAATGTGTGTACAACTAAGCAATCTATTAAAACGATGATTAGAGAGTTCAAAGGCTAGTTCTGCAGAACAAATAAAATATTTGTTCCACATGGAACAATTTCTAAGGATTGTACCAGAGAGGTTGAGGATATGGTTACTGGATCAGACTCCTAGCTCCATGAAGGGGCAGGTGAGAGTGCTGACCAGTCATATCTAGCCAACCATACACTTAGAGCAAAAACAATGGGGGAGGGACATCAGGCAGTTTTAATGGAATCTGGGGGGGGGGGGGCAAACTAAAGGAAGTCATCCTGTGCCTGAACAAAAAGGGAAGCCAAATAGTTTCAAAATTAAGGAGTCAGGGGAATGCAGGTGCTATATCTGCCAAAAACTGGGACACCTGTAGTATGACTGTCCAAAAAATATAGCTGAAGAGGTGAGTGCAACTGGAGGGGACAGCTGTGGAGGCTCCCAGCAGCTAGTGATCTGTACCCAGAGTGCAGTTCCCACTAACTCCACTGCACACATGCACCCTCTGTTAATAAATGGAATGATAACTCATGGACTGAGGGACACTGGGCCTCCATTTCAATGGTAAAACAGGATTTTGATTCACAAAGAACAGATCCTGCTGGGCCAGTTTTTCAGAATTTAAGGAGTAACAGGTCCTGCAGTCTCAGTGTCAATGGTCCAGATCATTCTAAGCTGGGAAAGTGGCCAGGGCATGCAGGAGATGGTTGTTGTGGACTTTGACAATCAGGCCAATATTGTGTGTATCAGTACCTGTAGTATGGCTAGAGGGGGCAGTGCAGCTGGACACAACTGATTCCTCAGTAGCAAGGAAGCTGTAGCTGAAGAATGAACTTGGTGCAGCATTTCTGAGCCACAGCTACAGGCTGGGGAGAGCCCAGCCATAGGCAGCTTTCCCACAACAGAGTGTCTTTTGGGGAAGATTGGGCTTGTAGAGCTGGGGAGAGCTCTGCATGCTGACCCATCCCAACAAAAATTAAGGGAGTTAGCCAGCAGGGTGGAAGGTGGCTCCCAGGCTTCATAGAAAAGGGTGGTATACTGGGACAATAGGCTCTTATATCATGAGTGGGTTCCGAAGGGGGGACCAGAGAAAGGTGTACTCCAGGAGATAGTAGTTCCTAGGGAGTTTAGGCAGCAGCTCCTGACCTTAGCCCATGATATACTCTTTTCAGGACATTTACAGTAGGAGTCAGCCATACAAAAAGGCAGCTGACTAACATTTTTACTGGCCCAGTACCTTTAAGGACCTGGCAAACTACTCCTGGATTTGTGCACAGTATCAGAGGGTGGGAAAGGTTGGAGATAAGGTAAAGATGTCTTTGATTCCCCCGCTAGTAATTGAAAAGCTATTTCAGTGAGTTGCTGTGGACATTGTGGGGCTGCTCAGCACTCCAAGTCCCACAGGCAAGAGGTACATTTTGGTGGCCATGGATTACCCCATGAGGTTCCCAGCATCCATGTTGTTGTTCTCCATTGAGGTGGAAATAATGATCAACAAACTGCTGGGGATTTTCTGTCAGGTGGATTTTCCTCAGGCATTTCTGTCAGATAAGGGCACCAATTTCATGTCTGCCCTAATGGCCAGTCTTTGGGAGAAGTGTGGTGTATGGCAGCTCAGGACATCCCCATACTACACCCAGACTAACAGTCTGGTTGAGTGATTTAATGTGTCACTTAAATCTATGTTAAAGGCATTCACTGGCCAGCATACAGGAGAGTGGGACAAGTACTTACTCCATCTCTTACTTGCATATAAGAAAGTCCCTTGGGAGTCTACAGGGTCATCATCCTTCGGGCTTCTGTTTGGTCATAGGGTATGTCTTGATTTTAAGGTTACAGCTCAAGGAGTTCATGGGATTCACCCAGGAGCACATAGACATTGCACAACAGATACAGAAGATGTGGTACAACAGCAGTGACGGAGCCCAGACATACAATGTCAGGTAATAGGTGATGGTAGTCATTCCCATACTGCAGAATAAATTACGGGTGGCTTGTGAGGCTCCTTGCTTGGTAGTCAGGATTGTGAATGATGTTAATAACATGGTGCAGCTACCTGACAGGAGGCGCACACAGCAGATTTATCATATCAATATGATGAAGCTCTACCATGCCCAGGACAAGAGGGTCCCAGCTGTGTGTAGCTAACCAGAGGAGGAGGAGGAGGCAGAAGCAGACCCACTGATGGACCTCCTTTCAGAGGTAAATAGAGAATCCTTACTGGATGCTGTCACACTTTCAGAGTGGCTGACACTGGCCAAAGCTGCCAAAATGCATGGGGTGCTGCATACATTTCAGAAATGTTCACAGAGAAATTGGGGTTTACCACAATAGCGAAGCACCACATTGATACAGGGTCTTAGGCCCCACTAAGGCAGCCATTCTACAGAATCCCTAAGGGAATGAAACCTGCCACTGAGGAGGAGATCATGAAAATGCTGGTGCTTAGGGTAATCCAGGAGTTCAGTTGTCCATGGACCTCTCCAGTGGTACTAATCCCCAAGAAGGATGAAAAAATGAAGTTCTGCATCAACTACCACAATCTTTGCAGCTGTACGGTGTTGGAAGCATAACTCATGCCCAGGATGGATGAGGTCCCACAGAAACTAAGGCGAACATTGTACCTGACCACTATAGACCTGACAAAAGGCTATTGGCAGGTACCCCTGAACCCAGAGAGAAGTTGGCCATTTTCATCACTGTGTTTGGCTTACTCAAGTTTCAGGTAATGACATTCAGGATGAAGAATGTGCCAGCCCTCTTTTAACAGCTCGTGGATAACATTCTGCTTGATGCAAAAGATTTTGTTTTGGCATAAATAGATGACATCACCGTCTAAAGCCAGAAATGGGATGATAACATCAGGCATATGACCAAGGTGCTTTACTGACTGAAGATTGCAGGGCTGACATACAAGGCAGAGAAATGCAAAGTAGAGATGGCAAAGATGTCATACTGTACCTTGGGCACAAGGCATTGAGTGGGTACATCCAGCATTATCCAGTAAAATCTTAGGCCATACAGGGATGAGCTATGCCAACAACAAAGATAAAAGTACAGGCCATCCTAGGGACAGCAGGTTGCTATATAAAGTTTGTGTCCTACTTCAGTAGCAATGCCAAACCCCTGTGTGGTCTCTGAAGGAAGAAATGCCAAAAAATGTGAGACAGTGTTCTGCCAATTGAAGGAGGCATTGTGTTTGGCACTTGTGCTCACAAGCACTGACTACTCTCTGAAGTTCATTGTGCAGGTGAATGCATCTGATCATTTATTTATTTATTGAAATTTGTTGACTTGGTAGGCCCGCTGAGACAAAATGTCCTCTTTCAGGGGCGAATCATGGGTTGGGGGGGTTCTGGGTTGAGTTATGCACATGGGGGAGGAACACCCAGTTGTGTACCTGAGCAGCAAGTTGCTACCCAGAGAGGAGGCCTATGCCACAATTGAGAAAGTGTGTCTGGGTATTCTCTAGGCTCTGCACAAGCTGCAATCATATTTGCATTGGAGGGCATTCACACTGGTCACTAACTACAGTCCACTCATATGGCTCCACAGGATCAATGATCAAACCCCCAAATTTTTGAGATGGAGTCTGGTGCTGGAGACCTAGAACATGGACATTAGGCACCATAGTGGGTGACAGCAGGGCAATGCAGGTGGTTTGCCTAGGCATTAACTATCGGCCAGTAGAAAACAGTAGGTGCATTAAAGAATTAACAATGTGTTAAACCAGAGTGACAATTTGAGGCATATCAGGTACAGAAAACCTTCTAGCATGAAAAACAAAATCTGGCCAGAGCTGATAGGGCTGTAACCAATGCATTTGGGGTAAACATTTTAAAAATGTGTTTAAGATTTTTACACCAAATTTCCAACATAGTCTTGCTATAACCCTGCCTCATGAAGAAGGGCAGGAAAATGTTCAACTCCTGGACTAAAGATGATTTTGTGCAGGGACTGCAAAATCAACTTTCAGGATGCAAAAACACATTTTGGAGAGGAGTTGAAAAATGACAGCTGTCACATTCATGAGGTGCCGTAAGGAAATGGCTATGTTGAAAATTTGGGGTAAAAATATTGAATATTACCAAAGTTATGAGCCTGCATTTGCAAAATTCAGCACAGCCTCAAACTTTGTTTTTATTAAATATTTTACAACACATTTTAAAATATAGCCTTCTTATGACCCCAGCTTATGAATAAGGTCAGAAAATATTTTAACTCCTGTCTGAAGGGTGATTTCATGCAGTGACCACAAACTTACCTTTCGAGGTGTAAACAAAAGCATTTTGGCTAGGATTTGAAAAATGACAGCTATCCCATTCATGAGGTGCTGTAAAGATATGGCTATGTTGTAAATCTGAGGTAAAAATATTGAAAATTACCAAAGTTACAAGCCTGCATTTGCAAAATTCATGGTAGGCATATAACTGTATTGTGCTTTAATATTTTTGCACCAAATTTTCAACATAGCCTTCTTATGATCCCACCACGTGAACAAGGGCATAGCATTTTTTCAACTCCTGCCTGAAAGGTGACTTTGTGCAGGTACCATGAAATTAACTTTTGGGATATATAAAAAAAAAAAAACATTTTGGCCAGGATTTGAAAAATGACAGCTGTCACACTCATGAAGTGCTTTAAAGATATGGCTATGTTGTGAATTTGGGGGAAAATATTGAACATTACCAAACCTATAAGCCTGCATTCACAAAATTCAATGTGGGCTCTTGACTTTGTTGTTTTTCAATATTTTTACACCAATTTTTCAACATAGCCTTCTAATGACTTCACCTCATGAACAAGGGCAGAAAAAATGTTCAACCCCTGCCTGAAAGGTGATTTCATGCAGGGACCGTGAATTCACCTTTTGGGACAGATCTGCCTGACGACAGTGCACTTGTTCATGAGGTATGTCCCCAAAGAAGGCATGTTGAAAATTTGAGCCACAGATATGCAGAAATGCCCAAGTTATGTATGACATACATTGAACAGTATACTTGTTTCTTCAGTTCGCAGTATGGCTTTGAAGAGTGAAGATGTGTCTGTGGTCCAGAGACGATTATGGCATTGGATCCCAGATGGGTAAGTAAGGGCTTGGGGGGTGCAGGGGCATGCTGAGTGAGAGTGTTGGGTGGGGGACAGTTATGGACGCAAAAGACATCGATGGACATTTTTCCTTTTGCAGGGTTTAAAAAAATGCAATGCAGGGAGGATTCCTCATCAGGACACTGGGGGATTGGGCACCCTCAGTGTCACTCATATATTTCTGGGGGGGTGATGGGTGAATGCTGTGAGGGAGGGTCACGTGGGAGGTTTTATATATATATATGTATGATTCCGGCCGGGTACTCGGTGATACACCACCCGAGATTGGACCGCAGGGGCAGGGGCGTTGCAGTCTGTTTTAAGACTGAATTGGGCCTCTCAAATGTGGTAGTGGGTGAGGCTGAGTCCTTTGAGTGTACAGTTGTAGCAGGTGTAGGCGTTTGAATCATTCTCATCTACCGTCCACCCGGAGACGGGAAACGCTTCTTACAGGAAGTGGCAGACTTCCGTCGACATATCGCTTGAGTCACCCTGATTGGCGATGCTGGGTGACTTCAACACCTGGGCTGACGTACTTAACCTCACAATTTGGTAAACACTTCCTCCAATTAATGTCTTCTTTGGGCCTACACAGGTGTTTCACTGCTACACATAAATCTGGACACTCTCTCGACTTAGTCTTCCTTCTTGGGATTCATGCATCCGACATGGGGGTGGAATCAGTCGTTTGGTCTGACCACCACATCGTGAGGTTCAATTTTTGCACCCCCCCGAGAGGGCCATCCCCTGTGGAGATGGTCAGGTATCGCCCATTACGGAATGTTACTTCACAAGGCCTAGCGGCGGTCATTGACCTATCATCCCCCGTGTTGGTGAGCAGTAACCCAGAGGCACTGGTGTTGGCCTATAATGAGGCCATCACGGTTGCCCTGGATCCTATTGCTCCTGTTCGCAAGTGCCCTCTTTCCCGTCACCCCAGAGCCCCTTGGTTTGATGGGACACTGAGGGAGATGCGGAGACAAGGGCGAAGGTTAGAGCGCTGCTGGCGCAAGTCTGCCCTTGATGCCGACCGTCTTAGATTGATTGAACATTATACTAGCTATCAATCTGCAATCACCCATAAGAAGGCAGAATTTCTGTCAGGGAGATTGCAGTTGCTCAGAATCGACCGGCTCAGCTCTTCTGAACTGTAGATAGACTGTGCAACCCAGCCTGTCTGCAAGTTCGGAAAGCCTTTTCGTAAATAGAGTGCGATGTGCTTGCTCGATACTTTGCAACTAAGGTGGCTGACATCAGGGCGGACTTGTGTCCGGCAACCTCTAAGGGTGACATGGTAGGAGTGTGTGAGAACACAGGGCCTTGATTCTCCTGGAGTTCCTTTTGTCGACCTGAGTTCATGGATATTATGAGGATCATCCATAGTGTGTGCCCTACAAGCTGCAGCTTGGATCCTGGACCGACTACCCTAATTTTGGGTTGTGTGGATATCCTTGGTCCAGTTTTGACACAAATAGTCTGGTGCTCCTTGGAGTCAGGTGAGTTTCCTAGCTCCCTGAAAGAGGCGGTGGTGACACCTCTCTTAAAGAAAGCTTCCTTGGACCCAGACTGTTTTTCTAACTACAGACCCTTCTCTAACCTTCCCTTTATTGGGAAGGTTATTGAAAAGGTCATAGCTGCCCAATTGGATGACCATTTAACCATCCATAGTATCTATGAATCCTTCCAGTCTGGTTTCCGTAAAAGACACAGCACAGAGACTGTGCTGGTTCGGGTGCTAAATGATCTTCTGAGGGCGAGGGATCAAAAGAGATGTTCCATCTTGATTCTCCTTGATCTCTCTTCAGCTTTTGACACTGTGGATCACATGGTGTTGCTAGCATGCCTGGGGCAAATCTGTGGAATATCTGGAACTGTTCTTAAATGGTTCACTTCATTCCTTATTGGGAGATCACAAAGAGTTGTGTCGGGGAATTTTTCCTCCGGCCCAGTCTCTTTGTTGTGTGGAGTGCCTCAGGGTTCTGTGCTGTCACCCATGTTATTTGCAGTGTATATGCTGCCCCTCGGAAACATTATAAGACGGTATGGGTTGAGGTTTCACTGCTATGCAGATGATATTCAGCTATACCTGTCTTTTGCACCCGACCAGGATGGAGCTCTCTCGGTGTTTAATAACTGTCTGGGGGAAATCCAAGACTGGATGGATTCTAGTTGGTTAAAGTTGAACTTGGAGAAAACTGAGGTTTTGGTTGTGGACCCGGGTGGTCATATTGAGAGGTTGTATACTGGCGCGCCTTCTGGAATTCTTCTTGGCGGCGTGTCACTACTGGCCTCTGAACGGGTGCGCAACCTTGGTGTGATCCTTGATGATAGGCTGACTTTTCAATCTCAGGTGTTGGCCATCATCAGGACTTCCTTTTACCATCTTAGGAATATTGCCAGGGTTAAGCACCTTATTCCGTCTGACTCCTTGTCAACGTTGGTCTACGCCTTTGTGTCCTTGAGCCTAGACTACTGCAACGCCCTTTACTTTGGGCTTTCTGGGTTTGAAATCCGCCGCCTACAGCTTGTGCAGAACGCGGCAGCCCGGGTTTTGACTGGGACAAGTAGGTCCTGTCATATTATCCCGGTGCTGCGTGAACTGCACTGGCTTCAGTACAGTGGCGGATCACCTTTAAAGTCATTTTATTGACTTTAAAGCTCCTTCGCTATCAGGGTCTGTCCTATCTGAAAGACCTACTGGTTCTCCATCTGCCCCGCCGATCACTCCGCTCAGCCAACATGGGGTTGTTAGAGATTCCAAGAGTGAGTTTAAAATCTTCTGGCAGCAGAGCATTTTCTCATGCTGCACCCACTCTTGAAATTCTCTACCATGCCGTTACGGATTGCACTCCGTGAGATATCTAAGAAGAACTGAAACATATTTATGGAGAATGGCCTTCTTAGATAGTTAAGGAATTGTAATATGTTTGGAATTTTATTGTAATTAATTATGTTTTTATGATGTATTCTTATAATGTTTGTAATGTTTGATGGTTTTGTATTGAAATTTGAAGTTATGACTAATTTGTTCAGTGCCTTGATATATCGAAAGACGCTATATAAATAAAATTATTATATATATATATATATATATATATATATATATATCTAAAAAGAAGAAATAATCATGCATGCGTTAGTGGGGAAAACAATGCTGGAGGAATTCTCATAGGGACACTGGGGATTGGGAACCCCGTGTCACTCTTATGTTTCTGGGTGGGGTGCTGAGAGGAGGGTCGGGTGGGAGGGATATCAATATATATATATATATATATATATATATATATATTTTTTTTTTTAAAGAACAAATAACCATGCATGTGTGGTAGTGGGAGGGAAGGGGTCTCGCTGTAAAAAAAAAAAATTGAGAATTCCTCATCGGGACATAGGGGATTGGGCACCCCAGTGTCACTCTTATGTTTTGGGGGGTGGTGGGTGCTGAGAAGGAGGTTTGGGTGGTGTGAGGACATCTGTAATGTTACAGAAAAAACAAATGACTTTTTTTTAAGTAAAAAATAGTGCACTGTGGAGCGCTCCATGGATGCAGAGGTAACTGTGGTGCAAGTCTAACAGGTTGTTCAGTTGCAAGGAATGTGGAGTCCTTTTTTGAAAGCAAAAGGTCTGTAGGGCTTCACCCACTGCAGCCCTAAAAATCACTTAGGGTTGCTAAAAGATTTGTTTTTTTCATTTTTCCCATGGGATTGCAATGCATTTTGTTTGTGTGTGTATATATATATGTGTGTGTGTGTGTGTGTGTGTGTGTGCATGTGATTTCTTTGTTATTTTTATTATCATCTATGCATTTATAAATATTTCAGCAGAGGTGGTAGGTCTGTTGGAGAATGAAAATTACATTCCTCTGTAGCCCATACCTGAGGGCACTTAGCTAGGAGTGGCTTTTGTTTATGAAATCTTTTTCCTGTCCCGTAAAGGCCCATTGTTTTGGTTACACTGCAAAAAATAAATAAATAAATCTGAATTGAATTTAAATAGGATCAAGGCAGAGAAAGACATTTCCAGTGCTGCTAGATGGGCAAGATAACAATACAAGCCAAAGTGAATACACAAATCCAGTCTGGAACAGGCTAGGGAAAAGGTGGTCCCCAGAGATCAAAAGTAGAGACCGGGTGTGATGTCAAAGAAGACAGTCCAGTGGTGTGAGGGGATTGTCAGCTGGTCAACCAGAGGTATGTCAGCTGTATGTTTGCGATAAGAATTCAGCTATATCTGGGATTTTGAACTAGTATCATCACCACAGGTTCAAGACTGCCTTAGCTCATCAGTTTTCAATTGGGGGAGAGCATCTTCTACTCAGAGATTCACATAGCTTTAAGTTAGTTTTTTTTTCCTATGTCATCTCTTTTTCAAATGTGTTTATTTTTATCTTTACAGTAATACTGTATTTCCCATAGTCTTCAGTGAGTATTATCCTGTAACATACTCTATTAAATATTTTGAAGTATTACGTTATTTTCATGCTTTCTGTGACTGAATCATTTCAGGTATAGATAACCAGGAGTAAATTAGCAAGGCTGTGATCCGTTTTCAAAGAGACAGGCAACAAAATTACCATAGTTAAAGCAAAGTCTCCTCAACTGCAACAAAAGGGGTGAATCATTTGCCCTTTGGGAAACAGCGCTGTACTGTGTCAGCAGTGGCACTAGTGGGATTTGGACCTAGAGATACCCTTAGTGAGAGTCAGCCTGAATGGTTGCAGCATACCATGGTAACTCTTTCAGGCATCTGAAGAGTTGTGAAACTGGTAGCACTGCAGACAGAGTTCTGGGAGAGAACCAGTCTGTGACAGTGCAATAAAAAATCAAAAACTGATTCATTTTCTGGACAGAAATATACATTTTCTTTAATGGAAGTGTAATATTTAAAATAAAAGCTGCACAACAGGAAATCTGTAGTATAAGAAATAAGTGCCCAAGTGTGGTACATATATGGTTTAATGATTTCTAGAAAAAAAAAGTCCCAGAAGTGAACACTAATGCAATTAAGAGTATAGCAGTATCATTACTGTATATTGGCTACATCATTTTCTGTGAATACAGATCTGGGGTCAGATTCTCAAAATGCTTTGGGACTAAGTCCCACACCACAACTGTAGTTGTAGACTGAAATCTGTGCAGCTGCAGAAATTGGTATTCTTGGTCCACTGCAGCTGCCGGAGATGTTATGCCTGGTCCCACCAACTGTAACATTTTTCTGCAGCTGTGGGAAAAACCATCCACAAGCTGTCGTAAATCATGGAGACAGTTATAAACCGGCTCCACTTTTGAGAATACCGTAGCTGTGGGAGGAACTGCAGTTCTGCAAGAGGCAACCCACTTGAGTGGAGTTTTTCCCACAGCTGTGGGATTTTCACCAGCTTTGAGAATCCAGCCCCTGATCTTTATTGATAGCATTATACTTTTCCAACATTAAAACAATCATTCACTTATTTTAATGCATTACTGTACCTTTCAGTTAGGTCTTAGTTACATTTCCAGTGGTAAGGATAAAATTAAAGACAAAGCAAAATATTCTGTACTAACATATAAGATTAATAAAGTACACAGCTGACTGGTCTGTTGGCTCAGTGGCAGAGTTGCTGCTAACAGTGTTGGTGACCTGGGGTCATTACGCAAGCCTGGAGCAAGGGAGGGACCATTGGTTTGGATGAGGATTGAGGATGCTCTTTACCTTTGGGAAGGGAAGACTGCTTGAACCACTGCAATACCTCTACTTCGGTGATCCAAAGTGAATGTTCAGTGGAAGGCATTAGACGGGAGGAAGGACAATGTCTGGCTCTGTAGTGATGGAGGCCCAGCCATTGGCATCCAGATTGCCTCCTTTGGTAGCATATTCCACTCCTCTACTACCCTCTGAATGAAGAAATGCTTTCTAATATCCTTTTTAAATCTCTCACCTGTCAGCTTTACTGAGTGTCCTCTGGTACATGCGTTCCCACTACATGTGTTCCCACTCATAAGGAATAAATGCTGATCTACTGAACTTTATTTATTTCGTAGAGGTATTTGTCATTTCTGTCATGTCACCCTCTCTCTCTTTTGCCTCAAGTGTGTACATGCTGAGATCTATCAACCTCTATGCAAGTCTTTTCCTGCTGAGCTTGGACCATTTTGATTAATCTCCTCTGCCCTGCTAAAGTATATTTGTTTTCTAAGTGCTGGTCCCAGAATTGCCCACAGTACTTCAGGTGAGGATGAACCAGGGAGCTGAACAGGGGTAAATTCCTTGCACCTCTGGCTACTATTCCCCTTTTCTATACATTCCAGCATCCTATTCACACACTGCCCTGTTACACTGCACTGATGTGTTTTATTGTCTGATATTATTACCTCCAGGTCTCTCTCCTCAGTTGTATTTTCCACTCTTACCATCCCTCATTTTGTATTCTGTACTTGGATTTTGTAATGATGTGCATTACCTTGCATGTTTTAGCATTCAGGTTCTACTGCCTGTCCTTTTACCACTTCACTAGGTTTTCCAGGTCCTCCATCATATTTCTTATTCCTTCCTTCCTTGCTATCCACTCTTTCAAAGATCTGAGTCAAGTATGGTCCATGAAGAGGCAAATCTTCCCATGGATACCTACTTTAATATCACAGATTAAGATGTTGAAGAGGACCAGATCCAAGACTGATCTCTGCAACACACCACTGCCAACCTCTCTGACCTCTGCATGCTACCCATTAAGGACAACTCTCAGAGTTCTGTCACATAGACCATTCCTACCTATATTGTGATTTGTTTCCCCACTCTCAGGTCACCCACCTTTTTCACCAACTGTGGAAGAGAGACAAAAAGAATTGGCTTAAGTTGAGGTTACAATATGTCCAACCCCTGTCCCTTGTCTGCTCTCTTATCACATAATCAGAAAAGTTGATCAGTTTCATCTGACATGGCCTCCCTCCCATGAACCCATGCTGTCTGATATCCTGAAGTCTGTTTGCCTCAAGGAATCTACTAGCCTCTTCTTTAATTAGGTTTCTAGTATCTTGCCCACTTTGGATGCGAGACTAATAGATTTGTAGTTACCTCATTCATCTCTGCTTCTACTGTAATGCAGGGGAACTACATCTGCTGTCCCCCAGTCCCTAGATACTACCTGCATCTCCAGTGAGCTGTTCAAGAGCTTAGCCAGTGGCACAACTGGGATCTATCCAATTTCCTTTAACACATGAGGATACTACCTATCTGGACCCATTGATTCATCTAGCTTCAGTGTGTTTAATCCCTTGAACACTCTTTCCTCCACAATTGGATCCTCATTGATATCCTCATCCTACTTTGCCTTGATAACACAGACAGGAAACAGACCCCTATCCTTCATTGTGAATACTGAACAGAAAAGCTGATTCAGTATGGCCACTCTCCCTTTTCCCCTTTCCTTCCAACCCTCCCCCTTGTTTATGCTGAGTGCCCCTCTCTTTGGTTTTGACTTTCTCCAATATAATAATAAAAATAATAATAATAAACTTTATTTATATAGCGCTTTTCATGAAGTATCAGAGCGCTGCACAATAAACAACAATTAAAACCATAAAATATTAAGATACAATTCAATATTCACTAAACCAGAACTCAATAATGACAGTCCATTACAAAGTGGTACCAAAAGCAAAGCTAAAATAAATAAGTCTTTAAGGCAGTCTTGAAGCCCTCCACTGTCAGGCACTCCCATACCTGACGAGGCAGAGAATTCCACAGGGTTGGGATTGCAAATGAAAACGCCCTTGAGCCAGATGTTTTTAAATGTACCCTGGGAATCTCCAGCAATCCCTCACCAGTTGAGAGGAGCGGTTGGAGGGGGCAGTAAGAGTGCAGAAGATCTTTCAGGTAGCTCAGTCCCTGTTGGTGTAGGGCTTTATAGGTCAGCAAGTCAACCTTGAAGGTGATCCACCACTGAACTGGCAGCCAGTGCAGTTCATACAGCACAGGTGTAATATGGCTGGATCAAGATGATCCAGACAACAGTTAGGCCACAGCGTTCTGCACCAGCTGCAGGTAGTGGATATCAACCCTCAGAAGCCCTAGGTAAAGGGAGTTAAAGTAGTCCAGGCATGAAGTCACAAAAGCATGGATCAAAGTTGGTAAGTCACCAGATGGAACTAGATGCTTAATCCAAGCAATATTACTCAGATGGAAAAAAGAGGACTTAACCACGGCCAACACCTGAGAATGAAGTGTCAAACCGTCATCAAGAATTACCCCCAGATTTCGCACCCGTTCAGAGGTCGGTAACTGGAACCACCCAAGCCAAAGTCCTGAGGGATGCCCCATCCCTGACCCCTCTATCTGGTGACCAGGATCCACCACCAACACCTCAGTCTTGTCAGAGTTGAGCTTTAACCAGCTGGTATTCATCCAATCCTGAATTTCTATGAGACAGTTATTAAAGACTGAGAGCGCACTATCCTGGTAAGGCGCAAAAGACAGGTAGAGCTGTGTGTCATCTGTATACCAGTGAAACCTCAGCCCATACCATCTCACAATGTCTCCTAATGGCAGCATATACACAGTGAACAACATGGGGGACAGCATGGAAGCCTGTGGCACCCCACAAGGCAGAGAGAATGCCTCAGAGGAATAAACCCCCAAGACCACCCTCTGAGATCTATCAGTGAGGAATAAGCAAAACCATCTGAGGACCGTATCAGACAGGTCACAGATGGCATGCAGGCAATCCAACAGCACCCCATGGTCCACGGTGTCAAAGGCTGAAGAGAGATCAAGAAATACCAAGATGGGATCTCTGGTCTCTCACAATTAGGAGATCATTGGACACCTGAACCAGAGCAGTCTCGATACTATGCCTTTTATGAAATCTGGACTGGACAGCATTGTCGATGTCATGGATAGTAGGATGGTTTTCCAACTGTAGCTCCATGACTTTCTCAATAACCTTCCCTGCAAAGGGAAGATTAGAGATCAGTTAGTAGTTAGCAGGACAGTCTGGGTCAAGTGAAGATTTCTTGAGAAGGGGAGTCACCACTGCTTCCTTCAAGGAGCAAGGAAACTCACCTATCTCCAGTGAACACCAGACTATCTCCATGAGGACTGAGCCAATGACATCAATACAACCCAATAAAAGGTGAGTAGGGCCCAGATCCAAACTTCAACTGGTCAGGTGCATATCCCTGAGAATCCGCATGACATCCTCAATCCCCAGCTGCTCAAACTCCATCCAGCAAAGTCAAGGTGTAGCAACATTCTGCCAACCACCATCCCCCTCAGAGAATGAGCAGAACAGATTTCCAACCTGATATGTAACCAAAGAATGGTTTATACCCCTTCTTCATCACCTCAGCTATCCACAGCTCAGCATCAGACTCTGCCCCCCTCACAGCCTTGTTGGCTTCCTTTGTTCTGTTTAGAAACACTACACTACACTATCCCCTCCACCTGGCTGGTGATGTATTTTTTGAAGGCCTTCTTTTCCTCCATCACAGTCTACTCCACCTCCCTTGTGAACCATAGTGGTTTCCTACCCCTTCTGTTTTTTTCCCTAACACCTTCACACAGAAACCTACAGTATGACTTCCAATATCCTATTCATTTGCTCACAATTATTTCACATCCTCTCACCTTCCCTTACCCCTTCCAGTTTATCTCACAGCTCCCACATCCTGCCACAGTCTGCCCACATAAAATCCAGGACATTTGTCTGTGACTGTTTCCTCTCCACTTCTATTTTGTAGATACAGTACATAGGTGATGAGGGCAGATAAAGACTTATCAGTCTCTCTTATCTGCCCATTTTCTACCTGACTCTTGGTAAGACCTATTATCAGACTCAAATTACTGAGCCTCTTGCCCTTCTGGTGCCCCAGTAACCCCTCCCCCTGGCTTTCCAATAGATACATAGATTGAATATGAACACAGTAGCATGACAAAATGTATAACAATTTGTGAAATTTGAAGGCAGACTTTCTGGCGATTGTGGATGGGAAACTTCCATACAGTAAGTGAAAGCTCTACGCTTCAGTAAATGAATCTATGTAGACATATTGGTACTGTTGCCCCTGAAATCTCCGGGAGTCAATAGAAAGTTTATCTATTAAAAACCACAGACCAAATTCTGAGTTCCAGCCTAAGACTCTGCATAACAGATTACTACAAAATTGCAGTAACTCTTGCAACTGTGATGCTCCAGCACTGGGCAAGTAACAAGGCATTTGATTTATTTGATTTGGTACCCCCACAATGGCCTGCTGGCTAAACTGAAGGAAATGGTGGTAGGGAGACAGTTGTTAAGATGGATAGGAAATTGTCTCTCAGAACATACTCAGAGGGTGGTGGTTGGGGGGGCTAGCCTCATCCCCAAGGTGGGTTACTAGTGGGGTGCCCCAGGGGTCAGTGCTGGGGCCACTCCTGTTCAATGCATATGTCTCAGACATAAGAAAGGGGATCAGGAGTGAAATGAGTCTCTTTGCAGATGACTCAAAGCTTGGTGCGGTGGTGGATGGGGAGGAGGGGGGGTTGGACTTACAGGAGGATCTGGAGGCTCTGGAAAGGTGGTCAGGAAAATGGAAACTAAAATTCAATGTTGGGAAGTGCAAGGTTCTGCACCTGGGAGTCATAAATCCAGGCCAGGAGTATACCCTGGGAGGAGACAAAATTCAAGCCATGGAAGGTGAGAGGGATCTGAGGGTAGTGGTAGATGTCCAAATGAACAACTCAGAGACCCATAGGAGGGCAGCGGCAAGGGCAAATAGGATGCTGGGATGCATCGCCAGAGGGATTACCTCCAGAAAGGCGGAAGTGATCCTACCCCTGTACAACTGCTTGGTTAGGCCACACTTTGAGTATTGTGTGCAGTTTTGGACACCATATTTAAAGAGGGATGTTACACTCCTAGAGAGGGTCCAAAGGAAGGCAACCAAAATGATCTGGAGCCTGAGGGAGAGGACCTATGAGGAGAGGCTCAGGAAACTTGACATGTACACACTGGAGGAGAGGAGGGAAAGGGGGACATGATAGAGGTCTTTAAATACATAAAAGGGATCAATAAGGGGGTCCCAGTCAGGGTGCTTCAAAGGAAGGAGGAGGAGACAACAAGAGGGAACTGGTGTAAGCTGGAAGGGGTAGGTTCAGAGGGGAGAGGAGAAGGTATTATTTCACTGAAAGGGTGGTAGCACCATGGAATGCACTGCCCAGGTAGTTGGTAAAGGAGGAGACTGTGGCCGCATTTAAGAGGGGATGGTACAGGTACAGGGGGAGGGTCAATCTGACCAGGTCCATTGCAGGAGGCACACCTGCAACTGGGGGCAGTATAACCCAAGGGGGAGGACACCAAAGTCGGCCCTGAATGCAGGTGCTGAAAATCAAGCAGACTCAAAAGACCATTAGGCCTATTCTGCTGGCATTTTAGTATGTTAGTATGTGTTCCTACTGCAGCTATGGTGCACTGCAAACGACACTCATGAATATCACACAGCATGGCATTGCCTCATGTGCCTGACTCATACCATAATGCCCAATGTGTAGTATTAGGTATATTGCCCTCTAATCATAATCTGCCTCCCTCTAAAACTGCATATGTGCCATGCTCCCTGATTCATCAGTGGTCCCCCTCAACCCCATGGAAGGATTCTTTTGTGGTCCAGTAGAGATCCCTCCTCCACTGGTGGCTATAAATGACCAAGTACAAGAAGTATTCTTCATTCACCTAGGAACCTTCATGTGCCTGGTATTCTGAAAGTCCCCACCCACCCTCCCACTCCAGTATACATGGAAGGGTGCAGGATTATGAAAGCAGCCCTGCTTTTGTGATTAGCCCATCAGGTCATTTGTATAGTGTCCTTGACCCCTTTTGCATGACTCAGTGGGGTCATAATGGAATAACCATATACCTTCAGCCTTTGCTGCCGAACATCAGGTCCCCTGTTGCTTGATGCTTCATTTTTTCAAAGTTAAATGAGTCCCTTTATTCACTCATGGGCACTTCTACTTTTATTGTGGCCACTGCTGCGCAACCATTTACTGACAACAAGTGCAGGGGAATGACTGTCATTGTACCAGTGTCAATGCCATGCCATATTTAGCCAGGAAGAGCAGTGCACATATGCCAGACGACCAACACCCTCACCATGTCACAGGCTTCTCCTCTTCAAGAGTGCATAGCTCCCTTTAAATGAAAGCTTGGAAGCATGTTAACATGAATTCAGAAACACATTGATCTATTACATATTAATATATGTTTTTTAATGATCTATATTTTAAACTTTGAACAATGTTTATTTTATTAACATTTTTAGAATCTCTTGATTTTAGTTCTTTAATTTTGGTACATTTTAATGGTCACCCAACTAAGCAATAAGACATCACTGGGTGTGGGATTCCTTTCCTGAACCACAGAGCCAGGTGTGCTGTGAGGCATAAGGTGGTTGAGTTGAGTGCCTTCCACCACCTGCAAGTATGGTTCAGGAAAAGAAACACCCACTATGAAGTGAGCTATTGTACTTCTAAAATGAGTCCACTGTAAAAAAAAATTGTAAAAAGCATGTTAATATAATAAATATGCATTTTGTTATTTTTAAGAAAATAGTTCTGTATGTGGGTAGAATTAAGTCATGCTGCACTACTGGACCAGTTAGAGGGTTCCATGTCTATGAAGCTGTAATCTTCTTAATACTTTTTCGGGGTACTAATTTGCCACACACACACTCCTCTCCCCTGAACTGGGAATTAGAACTGGAAGCCTGAGGCTGAGTTAGAGTGGCTTGCTGCCTCCCTCACCCCCACCCCCACCCCCACACACACTGGAAAACAAGTGGGAGACAGGATGAGCAGGAGTGGATCATGAGCACGACTAGTTGTTTTCTTTTTTTCTGAACATGAAGCAGGTTTACGAGCAAGAGTGCAGTCTTTTGAGGAACACTGAGGAAGTGTGACACTGCGTCTACCACAACATTCAGGCCACCGGCCACATGTGGAGCAGGACTATAATTGGGGGTGCAGAAATAATGGGACTGTAGTTAGGGATGCTGGCGGGGTGTGGGAGGGGGTTTGTGTTTCAGAGCAAACTGGGAGATACAATGCCGCACTGGGAGCCATATTATTTATTTTTTTTCCCAATTGTTTTACCAGGAGTAACACACTAAGCTGAAAGCTTGTTTACAGGTGCGACCTGGGAGCACAGAGAAGTTAAGTGACTTGCTCAAGGTCAC
Source organism: Neoceratodus forsteri (assembly GCA_016271365.2). NCBI lineage: Eukaryota > Metazoa > Chordata > Ceratodontiformes > Ceratodontidae > Neoceratodus > Neoceratodus forsteri. Next base: position 776,514,160 of record CM028134.1, on the reverse strand, counting down.
ACAGTATGCAAGTGGGGGCTATGGGATTCAAACCCAGGTCTCCAGAGTTGCAGCTCAGAGCCTTAAACCACTGCGCTATACTGCTTCCCATTAAATCTGATGTGGAGTGAGTGAAGCCTTGCTATTCAAGATAGAATAAATTATTTAGAAGCAAAAATGGCATTCTGAAATTATATGGTTTTATTATTAGCCATGGCTAAAGTGGAGTGTGGGGGTAATTTTTTTAATTAAAAAAAATCATATTTTGGTAGTTTCTCAAGTAAAGGCAAGTACTGGCTTTAACTCATGCACATAAAGTACCTGCCACACATTTAAAAAATATTGGAGGCATTAATCTTAGAATGTACTCAGTGCTGGTTGCCAGAAGCAGTGCAAAGTCATTGATTTCTTTCCCTGAAACCCATGACTTCATAATCTTCTCAGCCAATCAGGATGCTGCATTTTTCCCAACCCATTTAATAATATGTCTGATCACACAGCACACATCTGAGTACTCATTCTAGGAACCCTATAATCTCATAGGCTACACTTGTGAAAGCGTCAGAAGAAGAAAATAATCACATTGAGTGTTATTTATCACTTTGTTATTTTTTTCCCCTTATTTATATCATATCTATTTGACAAAACAGTCACAAGATATTTTCATTACACCTTGCCATACTGTGGTAATTAAACAAAATGTGTAAAATGTACATCTATTTCTATTAGGCTTGGGTGCATACAGTCCAATAAGTTTTAAACAGTTTGGATATTGGCTCTGCCAGTTAAAAAGTATGGCCTTATATCATTCTGGATCCCCTCTGAGACTATCATTTAAGGGCAGATCTGATCAAAAGCCATGTATTTGATCCTATTGGTGTCACTATGACTGTAAATAAAAAAAATAACATGTCCCTCCACTTTAAAAAAAATCTTTCATGTATTTTGCCCCTGGCCTAACAAGTAAGCACTAATTAACATCTAAAAGCCCCATTATTAAATTGTTAAAGCAGAATTGTCCCATCCCCAGTGGCCAGTAATGATTTCCCACTGTGCCTGACCAGGCACTAACACCTTTTAATCAGACACTCCCCTCCTTAGTATCCTGACTGAGCTGCCAATCCCAATAAAACACCAAATGACCCTACTGAGCACCAACATATTTTAGTGACACCCTTCACAGTCCCCCCACACCACCACCACCACTTCCATTCACAATATCCTTCATAATCAATCCCCTTTTCCATATCTGTTTTAAAGTTTCTTCTGGGGCATTGCCCCAGATATATTTTGGGGGTGCACTGCAGTCCAGGTCCCAGCACTGTAATACACAGGGTCCAGTGCAACCCAGAACCATGAAGGCACAGAAGACCGTAATAGGCAGAACATGGGGGAATTCAGCTCCAAACATACTACAATCACATAGACTTTCCCCACACCACACACAATAGACTCAAGGGAGTAGAAAGATTAATTGGGGCATAATTCCCTTTTATTTTACTTTCTGCTTCCCTGCCTGGCTGACTTTGGCCACTCTCCCTCTCTCTCTCTCTCTCCAAGCCCTGTCACCTGCTGTCCCAGGAACTTACCTTCTGATCATGTCAGTGCCCCATGGTTTGCAACCCCCCCCCCATGGCAGAGCCCCAGATTCCCCAAGCCAAGGAGGAGTTAGATTCAGGTAGTTGTTGGCAGCCCAGTGAGTGGTGGAGGCCTGTGGAGAGACAGATAGCCTCATTCATGCGGCCTCAGGACAGGTAGGTGTTTTTCCTGTTAGTCCCCTTCCTAAGCACCTCATAGGCTAAGATCAGGTGAACATCTGCCTGCAAGAATGCCGATGTCCTGGTCAGAAGGAGCCCACCCGCCTGTCACAGATCTGTCACACTGCCAACTGTGTTCATCCATTTGTCAGTGCCATAGCAGAGTAAGCAGTCCTCCCTTCCCAGAGGAGGAGAGTATCCTCTGGGAAGCTTGATCCTCCTCCCTCCCCCCCAAACTGGCCCCCAATGACCCAGGTTTGCTTCTAAACCTGGGTCACTGGCGTTGCAAGTTGTAGCACTACTGCTGTGCTGACTGTCCAGTGGTGGGCTTAAGGGCTCAATCAGCCCATGAAGCATTTCAAGGAGCAAGCAGATTCGTGGAGTGCCTCGGTGATTGGTTGAGCTAATAAGTGCCAAGTTATAATGAGAAACGTGACGGCATTGGGAACAGCGATTTGCATTACCCGCCTCCACTGGTCACTACTCTTCAATTTTTAAGGCAAAGTGCATTGGTGGCAGTTCACTTCCTTCACTTCACCTTTTGGAGTTCAAGGCTGATTTTGCAGTGATTCATGGGAGTTCAGGTCACGGGGCTCTATACTGATCTGCACAGCCTCAGTTCGGAGTAGTATGAGTAGGAAGGAGTAGGAGACAGTGTGCTCTGATAGCTGTCTTTAGGAATCTTTTAAAAAGCTGTTCAAAAAGTATTTTTGCTTTTTTTGGGGGGATCCAACTGTAGTTCATAGATTGTAGGAAACCCTCCTGTGCTCACATCATTGAGCTTTTTTGTTCGTGTGTGGACTTTGAATGTTAATTTACAACACTGAGTGTGTGTGGTGAAAGACAATGAAGTGTGCTGTGTGGGGGAGGGGCATATCTGTGTATAGGTAGGTAGATTTAAGTTGGAGAACTAGTGATTTCTTTGCGTTTTGGTTATATTTTTATTATATAACTGACTGTGTTACTGTACACATAGTAAAATTGTCAGTAATAGTACACATTTTCTTCCTGTTTGTTGTGTGAATGTGGTGCAGCATTTCATAAGGTCAGGTTGTTTAAATTACAAATTTACATTACGTGGCAGTACACTGAACTTTTGCATTTGCATCACATTCCTTGTTCAGCATTGTACACAGTGTTCTGTGTTGTGTGTGCAGTGTTGCATGCATCAAATATGGTACACCTTTTAAAATTTGTGATACAGACTAGTGTAAGTGCAACTAAGCTCAGCAGTGTGAACCTGCTATCCACTGCAGCTGCCTGATTTTGTACTGCGATCGTGTTCTCTGTTCTTAGTTTTGCTGCTTGTAGTGCTGTAAAAATCAGCACTGTCTGTATTCAGTGCTCCCCACCCACACGTTGAAAAGGTATTTTTTACCAGACTGGATTGTTTTTGTGACCCCATCAGCACCACTGGTTACTGAAGTTGTTTTAATTCCGTGACAGTGTCAAAACACAGTAGTCTCTTATCTGTTGCTGAAGCCACAGTTGTTTATTTTGCTTCACATTCAGCTAGCGTCCCTCCAGTCAGAAAGTGAACGTATCAAAATCTGAATTTGGTAATAATATTTGTGGTTGATCCCCCAAAATGCCTGCAAAGAGACGTGCAAGTAAAGCTGTTTCTGGCCATGGCAATGTTTGCAGTAAGAGGGTCTGTGGGCGTGGTAGTAGTATGTGGATGGAGAAGTGCATTGCTGATGTGAGGAAAGGTATTTCTCCTGCAAGGTTTTTTACAGCCCAATCAGTAGCTTCACTGATAGTTGGAGGAGATTATGTTTTCCCAGCCGGTGGTGTTAGTGTTACTGGTGTTAGTGGTGGTGGAGGTAGTATTAGCACTGTTGCTTCAAGTTCTAATTCCGACCAGTGTACCATATCCAAACATATTGAGTGTGAAGCAGTGCAAGTGAGTGACAGTGTAGATGATGTCATACTTCCCAGTAACATCCCATTAACTGAACCTGATTCTGATGATTATGTCAACGATAGCATACAATATGATATTCCATCCACCGTGGCACTTAACGTCACGCATTTTCCATGCAGTGATTCACAGTGTTGTGAAAAAATATCAGGTGATGGTGGTGTAGATGCTGATGATGAATGTGATGATGATGCTGATGATGATGATGTTGCTGTTGTTGCAACATGCAGGCCACATGTTAGCATCCAAGCAGAAGATGTGGATGTGTGTGACGTTGATAAATATGATGATGATGTAATTGACCCCAGTAGGGAACCAGAGAAAAAGAAATTAAAAGTGGCTGTGTCTGAATCTGTTTGCAGGAATTCCCCCTTCCCCGTAAAAACTTGTGATTTACCGGTTTTAGTTGATGATGATGATGATGATGACGACCCAGTAATCAGTATGATAGGTAGTCGTGGTGGTCAGTTGCAGTCCAGGTGTGCAGTGCCAGAAACATCACGTATCCCCCACCCACTTCAGTGCTTAAAATAACAGACTTAAATAAGCCACATTATCATGGACATGTTAAAAGCAGAGCATCACACTCCTTTGTTTGGGATTTTTTGTTCAAGATGCAAATGATGATTCAGTTGCAATCTGCCAGGTCTGGCATGTGCGTGTGAGTCGAGGTAAAAAGGGGAGCCATCTTGGGATGGGAGGACAGCATACGCATCTTAAGAATAGGCACTTGGCTCTGTGGATCCAGCACAAGCTGGCAGCTAATACCAGACTGGGGTGTTCACCCGTATCACCGGCAGCAACCATAGCCAGCATGTTATCCCCTTCCATGACTGCTAAGCCCAGTAGGAAATTAAACATGTGCAGTAGTACGGTAATAACAGCAGAGGATTACTTGAGGCATGATGAGGTGGAGGACCATAATTACTTTGAAATGTTGTCCAGTGCTGGTGAGAGTAGCAGTTTTTGTGGTGGTGGTGGAGAATGCAGTATGTCTAGTGCAAGTGGTACATCAACCCCGGTTGGCAAATCTGGAAAAATAACATCATTTCTGGGTTTGTCATCATCACCTATGTAACAGTCTTCATCAAATGTCCACACTCCACCCCCTGACAATGGCATTCATCTCAGAGCACAACCATTTGTGACCAACAACACACCCCGTGTAAAACGTTTAAGTCAGCCCACATTACAGAGTGTTCTTGCGCATAACCTGAAGTACCCCCCAATCATACAATGTCACGTGAACTTAATGCTGCTGTATCAGAAATGCTGGCAATCAATCTTTTGCCTTCTCCTTTGTGGAGGATTCTGGGTTCCGGTGGTTTGCTGCCCGTGTCTGTCCAAAATGGAAAGTCCCATCCAGGACATACTTTTCTACCCGTGCTGTTCCGGAGTTGTTCCGCACTGTCTCAGACTCAGTAAGACATGCCCTTCAACATTCCTCCTCTCCATTCATCCATTTAAGTATGGATATGTGGACAAGGGCAAAACAGCAGGGAGTTCATATCTGTGTATAACTGCACACTGGGCGCAGGTGCCGGGGGTTGTTTGTGATGCTGGTAGTGTGAATAATCAATGCAGGAAGGTGGATTGTCGCGGTAGCAATCTTCCTGGAATTCGCCGGCATACAACAATTGCTATGCGCAGTGTGACCTGTTCACACACTGGTGAGAACATGTTGGACATGGTACTGACTGAAATTGATAGATGGCTACACCCTCTGTACCTGAGAGCTGGGTTCATAGCAACTGACAGTGGGTCAAATGTGGTGAAATGCATCACGAATGGTGGTTTTTTTCATGTTCCATGCATGGCCCACTGTTTAAATCTTGTGGTTCAGGAGTTTCTGCAGCACCCTGACATAAAGGAAATGCTGACCATTGCACGAAGTATCTGCTCTCACTTTTCAAGATCTGGAAAGGCCCGTGATCAACTGCGGCAGTTACAGATACAAAACAGCCTGCCTCAGCACCTCTTGAAGCTGTAAGTTGTCACCCGATGGAACTCCATGTTATACATGGCAGAGAGGTTGTATGAACAGTACAAAGCCATCTCAGAATATCTTGTTATGCACAGTAGCCGTGACAGTTCTGGGGCCTCCATGTCTATGATGACTGAACAGTGGCACCTCATGGACTCTGTAATAATAATTTTGCGGCTTTTTGAACATGCCACACAGGCAGTGAGTGGCAAGTCTGCCTCCATTAGCCAATCAATTCCACTGCTGTGGGTGCTGAGGCAGACATTGGTGAATGTACAGCGTAGCCTTGATGTTGCCGGAGATGATGGTAGCAGTATGTTGCTGCAACACATGCTGACAGTATTCGACCAGAATCGTCACATTGTGAGCATTCAGCATAGTGACAACTTTGCCATGGCAACAATGCTGGACCCACGATACAAACATGGAATTGTATCAGTACTGGAGGGAGGGCCTGAACAGGTAAAAAATATCAGTGGTCAACTGGTTCGCTTAGTTCATGGGGCACAGAAGTCATGTGCCAAGGTTTGCAAACCTCAGTAGCATAATCTACCTGAAGGTGTAGCTGGAGGACCAGCAAGCATATCATGCAAGGGTAAGGGGACTGTAGTTCCAGGTGGTCTGTCATCCAAAGTGGTTAGAAGGCCAACCCGCTTTTGGGAGGCTTTGTCCTAAGTGGGTATTTGTGAAATCAATGATTCTGGGGAACAGGCTGACGCATCAACAATTGGACATAGTGCGGCACAGAGAATGGTTGAGTCATATTCATCTGAAAACAGGCATCTGACAATAAGTGAAGATCCTCTTTTGTAGTGGAGTGGAAAGGTCAGTGAATGGCCAGAACTGGCTGCAGTGGCACTGAAGTACCTCACATGCCCACCCTCCAGTGTAAGTGTTGAGAGGGTATTCAGCTCAGCAGGTGTAAAAGTCAGGGCTCGTCGGACAAACCTGTCTCCTGCAAATGTTAGTTTGCTAACATTCATTAAAATGAATGAGAGGCACATACCAGCACAGACTGAAACCTCAGTATTCGTACCCTGGCCTAGTCATGGTGGTCTTGCTGATGTGGAAATGGAGCATCCTGGTGGCACTGGCAGTGGCTGCCTGAAACAGCCCACCACTGACGTAGATGATGACACAATGGAGAAAGAATTTCCCAGTGGTCAGACTTTAGACATCGATGACTGTGAGGGCAGTTTTCTTTATGAGGATGATGATGTGGTTAATGTTGGCAGGTTTTAACTGCAGTATTTAAAAGGCAGTGTGCCTCCCCCACCCCGGACCACCACCACCACCGGGACTGATGTTATGCAAGTCTGCCACCATGAGTCTGTCTCCCCCCCCAGACCACCGGGACTGATGTTATGCAAGTCCGCCACCATGAGTTTGTCTGCCCCCCATGGACCACCACCACCACCACCGGGACTGATGTTATGCAAGTCTGCCACCATTAGTCTGTCTGCCCCCCACGGACCACCACCACCACCACCACTGGGACTGATGTTATGCAAGTCTGCCACCATGAGTCTGTCTGTCCCCCTGGGACCACCACCACCACCGGGACTGATATAATGCAAGCCTGCCACCATGAGTCTGTCTGCTCCCGATGGACCACCAGGCCACCAGTGCACCACCACCACCAGCTTCTTAATATTTAAACCATAAAGTAAGTAAGTGCACTCATGTTTGTTATGCTGCCTCACTTCCTTAAGTTGTATGTTTTGTTTTCTGTAGCTTTTCAGAGCCTCAGTGGCAAAACACATACAGTACACATCTTTTGTTTCTTTTACAGGAGAATAAAAACAGGCTCCATCGCTAATACTCATTGGGAAAGATGCTATAGCTATAACATACAGAGAGGAACTGATGTGATGTCCATGTGAAATCCATTCTGGTAAGTATGAAGATTTTATTTCATCCGTTTCATTGCTTTGTAAAGATTGCTGCAAATATTGCACACAACAGGTTGTCTTAGCAGTTGACAAGATGTGTCTCTGAAATGTAACTTGACAATAGGGATTGACATTTGAGAACAAGGGAAGGACACATAACAATGAAGCTGTAACTTGTAAGAAGTCATTCATTTCTTTTTTTAGGAAACTTTGCAATGCTTTGTTGTTCTGTCAAAGTGGCCTTATGCAAAAAAGTTCTTCAACATCAGGCGCACCCCTCCCCCGTGCTTGGGCACACATGCAACATGCAGAAGTCATTTCATTAGATGACCATGACCATGATTAACAACCGGACTCCAGCAGGATGCTGATGAAATCTGTAAAGAAGTAAAAAAATAAGAAACCATTACAGACAAAACTGAAAATATGATTCCCCCCACCACCCACAAAAGAAAGAAATACTTACCTTCATGTGCTTGAGAGTTATCCGTTTCCATTTAAGTGCAAATAATTCTCATCGAGCACTGGAATGTGCACACCAACAGTTTATAAGTCACCTGTGTGATGCAGAACAATAGCATGAGTACATGTCCATGTCAAGTTCAACCCCCCTCATCATCACCTACAAAATACACAACCATATATCTATATATATATATATATACTGTATATCTACCCACCAAGGCTACTATTAGTGTACATCCAAGGGGCACCTTTCAATCCAGTTACGATGATCACATTTCATTTGGTGGAATTGTCTCGCACAACACATTGGACCAGTAACACAAACCTCACAGTAATCATTTTATACTGGGGTAGGTGCTGAAACAGTCTCTTTTCACTTCGTTTCCACTTGTCAATTTTCTGCACACAAGGAGAATGCATTGTGGGCCTCCAGGAAAAATCTGGGACTCTGTGCCACCACTGCACGCATGACTGAGTGTGCCATTAATTCTGGGGGACTTTGTATGTGCTGAAACAGTCTGTTTTCACTTCATTACCAATTGTCAATTTTCTGCACACAAGGAGGATGCATTCTGGGCCTGCAGAAAAAATCTGGGGACTCTGTGCCACCACTGCACGCATGACTCAGTGTGGCATTAATTCTGGGGGACTTTGTATGTGCTGAAACAGTCTCATTTCACTCTGTTACCACTTGTCAATTTTCTGGACACATGGAGGATGCATTCTGGGCCTGCAGAAAAAATCTGGGGACTCTGAGCCACTTTTGTGCGCATGACTGAGTGCGCCATTAATTCTGGGAGACTTTGTATGTGCTGAAACAGTCTCTTTTCACTTCGTTACCACTTGTCAATTTTCTGCACACAAGAAGGATGCATTGTGGGCCTGCAGAAAAAATCTGGGGACTCTGTGCCACTGTTGCGCGCATGACTGAGTGCGCCATTAATTCTGGGGGACTTTGTATGTACTGAAACAGTCTTTTTTTCATTTCGATACCACTTTTCAATTTTCTGCACACAAGGAGGATGCATTGTGGACCTGCAGAAAAAATCTGGGGACTCTGTGCCACTGTTGCGCGCATGACTGAGTGCGCCATTAATTCTGTGGGACTTTGTATGTGCTGAAACAGTCTCATTTCACTCTGTTACCACTTGTCAATTTTCTGGACACATGGAGGATGCATTCTGGGCCTGCAGAAAAAATCTGGGGACTCTGTGCCACTTTTGTGCGCATGACTGAATGCGCCATTAATTCTGAGAGACTTTGTATGTGCTGAAACAGTCTCTTTTCACTCTGTTACTACTTGTCAATTTTCTGCACACAAGGAGGATGCATTGTGGGCCTGCAGAAAAAATCTGGGGACTCTGTGCCACCACTGCGCTCATGATTGAGTGCACCATTTATTCTGGGGGACTTTGTATGTGCTGAAACAGTCTCATTTCACTCTGTTACCACTTGTCAATTTTCTGGACACAAGACACATGCCTTTTGCGGATGCAGAAAAATGAGGCACCAAAACAGCGCCACACACACACACACACACACACACACACACACACACACACACACACACACACTTAACAGAAGGAAGGGGGCCCAGAATACAAAGTGTAACGCGCATGGAAGACAACAAAAAAAGGGCATAATTACATACAAGGGTCAGGGATGATAGAGGAATACATTTTATGACACAGCAAGGAAGATGTGGGGGACATGGTGAGGAAACAAAACTAATGTGGGATCCCATGGTGATCTAGCAGCAGTTCCAGCATGGACATAATTTGAAGCTAATGTCCCTCTATGTCATCCAGCCGCTGCTCCACAGCACTCATCCTCTCGCTGTTCTCCTCAACAGCACTCCAGAGAACTGCCAAGTCAGACAGTGTTATATGCACTTCTCTGGTGTCCACTCGTTCAACAGGCTGACCTGCTGGTGGTGGAGATGTTAGTGGGAGTGCTGGTCTTAGGTCTGCCGCTATGCACAGCGGCACCCTCTGCCATGGAACGGCCAGCAGGTGCAGACATGGTCTGTTCTGTGGCAGCCTGCTACTCCAACTGGTGGTGATTAAGCATATGGGTGCGCTGGCCCCCAATCCCCAGGTGACTCCCCCGGGGGCCACGGCGCACCTCCACCGCACATAGGTGACACTTCACCACACTGCTGTCCCCCCCCGACACAGTCAAAAAACTGCCAAACAATGGAGGTGTGGGGAGGACCAGGCACAGGTAGGGGAGGGCCAGATGAACTGGCAGTAGGCTGATCACACTGCTCAACACTGATGGGATCCACACCTGGGCCTGAGGGAACAGGCACATCCTGATCCAAAGGACCTTGTGCTGGACTTGGTGGTGGTGGTGGTGGTTGAATTGCCTCAGAGTCAGGAGGCGGTGCTGGTCCTGCTTACAGGGGTTGGACACTCACAAGTTTAGCGTGGTGCAACACAAATGGGTGCCCGTGCCCCCCACGCATGCGCATGGTACGACGAGTACTACCATGCTCTCCCAGAGCTGCCCTCATCCCAGACATTCCCTCACCCTTCTCCATCTCTCCTACTGTGCTCCCTCAGTCCGAGCAATCACTACTCTGTCACACGACACAAGCACAACACACACACACAGTCACACACACACACACACACACACAGACAAACAACTAAGTAAGTACAGAGGTAAGAAAAATAACATTTACAGAAAGAACAAATTAAGTAAAAAACAGTACAGAAAAGACAAAAAAATGTAGCTTTTAAAAAAGCTGTTGGGTTATTACTATCAAACTTTAACTCTCCTCCTCACTCTGATCTCAAACTATCAGCAATCAAAACACTCCTCTCTCTAGTCCACACTCCTCTCTCTCAGCCTGCACAGGAGAAAGTGAAACTGTCTGTGTTACTCACTTCCTTCCTTCCTGGCTAGAGAGCATGTGACTTACAGTACTGTAAGCCATGTGATGTGTGGGGGGGCTGTCAAGTCTGAAACACCAAGTGGATCACTTAGAATCATAATGAGGAATGCGAAGTCCATTGAAATCAATGACTTTGCCTTACTTTGTGTTGTCATTCCACCTCAACGTGAAGTGGTAATGACAAGGTGGAGTGAGCACTGTGCATTGTCTACTCCGCGTAGCAGAGTGGCAATGCGAAGTGCCCACTTTGCTTTCACTTCGCCAGCGGATTTTAAATTTGCTGCATCTCACCTGGCCAGCCTGGGGTGGGCTTAATTCCTATTATACCATCAGGTCCATAGTAATAGTGTCACTGTTCATACAAAACTAAAGGATTAATTGTTAACTTACGTTGCTTATGCTTGTTATACTGAACTCCGCAACTTATTCATATAGGAATGTACTCTGTTCTGTTATATTAGCTGATGTACTGTACAGTATCCGTGCTGTTATACTACTGTAAGTTTTTCTTTTTTTAAATGATTGTTTATGCTCCCCCTTTTCTCTGGCACTGCCCCCATCTGGTGGCTATCATCCAACCCTGTACCAACCATCCCTAGCACTTACCCCTTTCCAGTCCCCTGGCTTACACCACATAGCAGGGCTCGCCCACCTGGCCATTCCAAGCAAGGTGTTGGTTCTGCCATCTGAGTACCTCAAGGGTATGGTGGCAGACCTGTACGGCCAGGGCTTAAGTCTGCCTTGTCATCCTTCTTTGTGCCTGGGTTCTTTCCACTGTTTGTTGCTTCCCATCCCCTGAGTACATTGGCACACTAGGGAGTTTACGTGCACATGCACACAAATACTGGCTGGGCAGGCTTCAGTCAAACAAGCCTCCCTGTCTTCTGCCATTCCTCAGCTGCGCTACCTCCTGTGGTTACTCAGATGGCAGTATTGCAGCCAAGATAGCAACCTCCCCTTCCCGAAGGAGGTGAGCATTCTCTGGGAAGCTCAAACCTCCTCCCTCTGGCAGGCCATGACTGACCTGGGCTCGTTCCTGGCACTGTGTTGCCAGCATTGTAAGTGGTAACTCTACCACTTTGCTAATAGAGCTGCCCTCTGTAACTGTTTTATATAACTTTAATGTACCCTCAAACATGACTGAAAACAGGTTGTCCTTGCCCACCTTACCCCTCCAAACGAAATACACAAATAAATCAAATGTTTAAAAAGAGAATTAGGAGTACCTCAGGTGCTGTAACTATAGGTCAGTGAGATGAAGTTTGATTGAAGGAAAAATAATGAAGAGGATTACCATGGATCAGATTACTGAATATCTGGACAGATTCCAACTATCGAAGGATAGTCAACATGGTTTCACTAAAAATAGATCCTGTAAGTCTATCTTGCTGTTCTTTTTTGAGGAAGTAATAAAGAAACTGGAGAGGGAAAGGCAGTTGATGTAATATGCTTAGATTACAGTAAAGCATTCAATGTGCAGACTTTCCCATGAGATGGTGGTTTTGACATTGAAGAAATTTGGAATTATAGAAAATTAAACACAATGGATAGAGGGCTGGTTAAGCAACAGGGCTCAGTGGTTATGGTTCAGGGGACAACATTAGAGTGGAAGGAAGTAACAGTAGAAGGTATTTCACTGGCAGTATAGCCTAGAAATTAGAGTAACGAGCTATGACAGCTTGGTACATCCAGCTGACCTTGGTCTGATTCCTACAACATCCACTTGCATACCATGTGTCTCTGAGCAAGATACTGAACCGCCCCAGCGCTCCTGGGTAACCCCAGAAAACAGGCATTCTGCCTAGTGGGCCTTACCCAATCATCAAAGAACTTTAAAAAAAGTTACCAGTAGAATCTGTCAGGGATCAGTATTGGATCCCTTTTAGTCTAACATTTTTGTTGATGATCAGAAGTCAGGGTCTCAGGTAAAGTAAGTAAATTTTCAGATGGCACAAAGCTAATGAGATTAGTAGACTCCATGGAAGAGGAAGATTATATACAAAGGGATTGAAATCTACAGGGAGAGTGGGACAACATTTAGCAAATTAAAATCAATATAGATAACATGTAAGGTGTTTTGCTTAGGCTGGGGCTTCTAGTTCTCCTTGGTTTTTCGGTCCTGGCTAAGCCTTAGGCCTAAAGAATCCACATCAGAGGTTCTATTTGAATAGTAAAGAGCTAGCAGCAACTGACAATTGAAAAGATCACCATCATCAGTGATGGAAAGTTAAAACTATCACAATATGCAGCAGCAGTGTGTAAGGCAACTTGAATGCTGGACTACATTACAAGTCCATAACATTCTGTCAAAATTGGATGTGACTCTGCCATTTTTGAGGCGCTGGTAAGGATGCACTTGGAGAACGGTGTATAATTCTGATCTGTACTGTATGAAAAGTGCATTACTACAATCAAGATTGAGCAGCAGAGAGCAACTATGATGTTTAAGATAATGGAGAACTTCAGCTATGGGACACATCGATTGATTGATTGATTTGATTGTTGATAACGGGATAGATCTTTGAGCATACAGATGCCCATTGAAGAACAACACATTGCCAGCATTTGCCATCATATACAGTACACACAATGTATAATTAGTATACAGACAGCAAATATGACAACAAAACATAGAAAGCATCAGACATGAAATGTGCATTTAGACTGCATATTAATAGACTGGCAGGGTATGTCTTTTTTGGAAAAAAGAATGCTATGTGAGCTGGCCTGTAAGTGCAGTTGTAAGGTTGCCACTTGCAATGCTGATGAACTGTGTTCAGAAACAAGCGCGGAGTGTCAGGGGGTTGGCCGGGGAGGTAGGACGAGCATCCTCCTCCAAGAAGGGGGCAGGGTTGTGATTTCCTGGCATGTGAGTGACACCCAAAGGAGACTGGGTGTACACCAGCTGGGACCACACCTAAGTAGATGTAGATGATGGCGTATATCTATGGGACGTCTGCGGTAATGCACACAACCCACACCAATGTCATTGCACGTCTGCACCTCCAGAGGACAAGAAAGGAAAAAAATTCCCTGGTGCCAGCAGCATAGTGATGCCCCTGGACCTCCACCCGAATGATGTCCCAGGTGTAAGTCTCAGCTGGGGACTGAGGTGGATCTCGGACTCTCCCTTCATGGAGCGCCACTTCAGGGAGCAAGCTGAGAGCCTCCCAGACTGGACAGCCTGGGGGGAGTGCTGGGTGGTAGGTCCAGGCACAGATAGAGGGGGTACTCCCCTGCATGAGCCGAAGTGGCATAAAGAAAGTAAAAAAAAAAAAAGAAGGCTAAGAGAAGACATGATTTGGCTTCTACAGTTTCAAAGGAATTAGATAAAGTGGATAATGATAACCTTTTCCAGCTTGTTTAGGTAGGTAGAACAAGATGGCATACCCTATGTTTAAGGAGACTTAGAAAATGGGCAAAGACAATTCTCTCTCCTGATTGGCTGAGACACTTATTTAGGTGGGCATCTATCAGACAATAAATGCCCAGCTAAAAATAAGAGCTAGTCCAAGTGCCCCTTCACTGAACACTATGCTCCAGTGGTGCCCAGCCTGCTTTGTAATTGGCTGAAAGCACCCTAGAAAACTTCAAATGCCCGCCATGTTTTTTCTCTTGCTTAGTGATAGCTACAGATCCCCCCCCCAAAAAAACTTCTTACTTGCTTCTTCTTAAAAAAATAGAAAGCACACTGATTCCGTGGTCGGGAGACTGAAGAAATTCTCACTGCCATATACTCTGCTATGGCACCACTCTCCTAACCGTGATCTCACATTGCCACGGTAACAAAAACTAAACAAAAGCCGTTGCTCCTATCGGCTTCATTGTGCGACGCCTCCCCCCCCCCACACTTCTTCTCTGCTTCTTTTTGAAAGAAAGTACAGTGATTCTGTGGTCAGGAGAGTGACAAAATACTCGTAGCCATATTCTCTACTATGGTACCACTCTCCTAACTGCTGATCTCACAGTGCCACGCTTGACAAAAAGTAAATGGAAAGTTGCTATCCTGTCGGCTTCGTTTTCCATAAGTCTCCTCCCTCACTTGCTTACACCAGCCACCAAAAGTTCATAAATGTACCTGCTTTTTGCAGGTTTAATTTCTCTTTCACCTCACTCGACCTCCTCCCACAAAATCCATGTACCTACCATGATGTCTGTACTCGGCTGATGTACAGCATCGTTGCCGCCTGCCCGCCACCTCAGCTCCTCTCCCGATGTACATTTCCATACAGAAAGACACGCATTCCACTCCGGTTCTGTGCCTCATTTTAAATGCTGCTGCACAATAAAAGAAAGAAACTGCACTATAACATTTCTTAACATAAGCAGCCAGTCTTTCCCTCTCCTTCTGCAGACGGTTTTATCTATGCAAGCCCAAAACATCCTGTCGAACCCTATTTGTACTCATATTTTTTTTATTTAACTGAATTGCTACGGCAGTGTGTGGTTTCATCACAGCAGTCACATGGTGCTAACCTGCACAGTACAGAGCTCTTTTCTACAATCATAAACCACTTGATTATCACAACTTAACAAAACAACCGAGTGGCTCATAGCATGCTCCCAAAAGCACAAAGCAGGATAACAAACAAAAACAAAAGCTTAATAGCTCAATCAAAGGTACAGAGAGAAGAGACTACGGGGATGCTGAAATTTCTCTCTCTATCTCACTCTCTCGCTGTCCACATCCTGTGAAAACAGCACAGTACCAGTTTTACAGGAAGCACAAAAAACTTTCTTTAGCACTACAACCATGGGGAGAAACTACTAGAAAGCTCATGTCTTCTTCTGTAGGTGGTGGAGGGAGGAATACAAGAGAATGGATCTGTGGGGAGGGGGAGCAACAAGAGATGGAACAGCTCAGGGACTACTTTACAAGAAATAAACTTTAACTTAATTCTTACTCTAATTTTTTTAATTTTTTATTTATTTTTTTAAATCCTATGCAAAAATGCTACAGGTAGCTCATTTTCTAAGCGCAATAATACCCTCCAGGGTGGGTGGTATGGGCAATACTGGACCTTCCAGGGGCTAGAGCGGTCCGGTATTGCCCAATACTGCCCACCCTGTTGGGTATTATTGCTTGCATAGATCAGTGGTAATGTGGAGAAGCATGTTTTCACCCAGAGAGTGGCAAACCTGCAAGCAGTGCAAGTCAGAGCATTGCATCATTTATTCTCACTAGGGAACAGTTCTTTTTATAACCTTTACTGGTAGGCTTTTTCCATAAAGCAATGGCTGCAGTGATTTTACAAGACATTAAGTGCTGCAGCTGCCGGGCTGGCACAAGATGAACACATTCAACCCATTGCCTTTCTTCCTTTAGCATTTCCTATGTTCCTATGTAAGACAGAAATATGTCAGTCCTGACTGCAGAACCCACACTGATCACAATAATATCTTCCATATAGGCTAGGAAATTTCAACATCTTTGTTGAGTCATAAAAGCATTTGTAAATTATATTAAAAAAAAGACAAATCTTCAAATACGTGATTTGACATTAATTATGTGCATCGATAAATGTGCAAAAATCTCAGGACTGCATTTCTGGCTAAAATTCAAAAGACCAATGTCAGCAATGTTTTATAGCTCCTAAGAAAGCTACTGCTGGCATCTACAGTGGTGTAGCTGAAAAATGTTTACACCAGAACATTTTTAGGCCCTGCTTTGATACCCCCCCCCCCCGGGTGAATACGTAGTCCTATTTGTCGTCTTGCTTCTTTGCATAGCCCATGTTGTACAGTACTTCAGAAAGCACATAGTATAAGCGAACAAATTCAATAAGTGTTTTGTTCTTTTGTTATTTTGTTATACTTTTTATGCTTCCTTCAGACCAGCCTTTCAGCTTTGTCCAATATCTTCTCTGGCACTTACTTCCAACCCCCATTGCCAGAGTGTATCTTCTGCCCAGTGATGACTGGGGCTCATCACTCAGCTGCTCGCCCCTCAGCTCTCTAGTGCAGTGGTTGATCTGCCAGTTAGGAGTGCAGGGCCCAAAAGTACCAGGTCCCATCCTGCACATTGTCCTGGATCTTTCCTACAGTTCCCTCCTCTCCTTTAGGGTGCTAGGGGCATGGGTGCTAAGGGTACATGCACACTCAATTGCATTGATGTGCCCAGTACCAGCTGGCATCCTTCCCACCCAAACTGCTCCAACTGCACTGCTAGCTGTGGTCACCAGGTAGCAGCACTGCAGTATGGCCTACTGCCCTCCCTACCTACATAAAGACAGCATCCTCTGGGATGCATGAGTCTCCTGCCCCCGTCTGGGGCCCCCAAAGTCATAGGCTCATTTCTGAACCAAGATTGCGTGTGTTATGAGTGGCAGCCCTGCTCCTGTGCTGATGGGCCAGCCAGAAGTACTGTACATACTACTGTATAGAAGGTTATTTTTACTATCTGTTTGTTTTTGGATACTCACTGTTGCTGACAATCAGTGAAAATAAATTGATAGTAAAAAATAATGGACAGCTGATTGTCAGCAGTACTGTACTGAAGAGTAAACAGTCCGTGCTAATTCTATCTGACGTGAATATGTATAGAAGGTTGACTCCTGCTAAATATAATGGAGGCTAATTCAACCCGCTATACAATATTTAACCATTTAGCATTATGCCTAATTTTAATAGAGTACGACAATCATATTATAATATCAGTACATGGGGGGTAAGATACTTGCAGAAACGACAGTTTACATATGCATTCATACATACATGCACATCTCTAGTTAAGTGGATAGTGGCACAATCCTTACAGTGCCACACAGCAAGTTAAACATTGAAACATAGAAGCTGACTGCAGATAAGGACCGCAAGGCCCATCCAGTCTGTCCACTTTTTCTACCTTATGAATGTGCCATAGGCTTTTACTCTGTCAATGGCCTATCTATTCATACTCATTTGTATTGCTCCCTTATGCCTATCCCATGCCTGTTTAAAGCCCTGCACTGTATTCATATCTACCACTTCCTGAGGTAGGCCATTCCATACATCCACCAGCCTTTCTGTGAAAAAGAACTTCCTCATATTACCCCTTAATTGGCCTCCTTCTAATCTCATGCTGTGTCCTCTTCTCCTGCTATTTTTATGTTTGCTTGTGTGCATGCGCAAGAAACATTATGTGGCAGCTTAGGAGAAAGGCAGGTTGTGGAGGTGCGGCACTGTGGCAGCCAACACCGGCACTGCATTTGTGGACTTGGCACTGTTCACCCAATGCAGGCCCAGTGTCCTGATGACACTGTTCTGCAGAAGTGCCACCAACTTGAAACGATTTGGCCACTGCAATGAGGGGCCACCTCTTCATTGCAGTATCAGCCATTCCCCTGCAATGAGGGAGTGACCTGTCATTGTAGGGTGGTACCTTGCCTGATGTAACACTTCCCTAAACATGGCAGTGGTAAGCCCCATGAAAGCCAATGGGGATGCCCAATCCCCCTGTTGGCATGCCCATGACCCAGTTCATTTGCCGACAGGGGAGCCCACTCCCAGTCTACATAATGCCCCCCATTTGTTGTGTGCGAAAGGGGTGCCCAATTTCCCTCGACATCTTGCTCCCCCCACACACACATGTTTCTGTCCTGGCGGGGGGCCCAATCCCCATTGGCTTCAGTACCCCACCCCAAAAGGCAGGTGGCATACTGGGAGCCCACCCCAGTGTGCACATAGAAAGCCTGCAAAAAAAAGCCTTCCCTTGACATCTTTTATTTAAGTTGTGTCCCTGAAACTAAGAAAACGGTCCCTCTCAGTCTCTCCTGCCCACTCCCCCAACCCGTGCCCACCATCTGTGCAACCACCTCCCCACACCCACCTCACCCCATACTTACCTCCGTAACCAGGTGCAATGGTCTTTGGTGGACTGGGAACACATCTCCACTCATCAAAGTTGACCATGAACTGAAGAATTGCGGGTAAGTTATATAATGGCATAAATAGGGTTTTGTTCAACTTATGTGGCTATCTCGGCCAGTTTTTGGACTTTTGGCACCAAATTTTCAACATGGGGTTATTAGGACACCTCCTCATGAATTCAGTCACTGTCATGGCGTTATTCGGTCCCAAAAGGTGATTTCACGGTCACTGCATGGAATCACCTTTCAGGACCAATTAATGAAACGACAGTGCCACTGTCCATGAGGTGGGCTCTCAAAAAGCCTATGTTGCAAATTTGGTGAAACAAATCCAAAAAATGACTGTTTTATGAGCGTACATTGCGCAGTTTCCACGCACACTCACAACTTCGTGAATTTGTTATATTTTCACTCCAGATTTTCAACCATTGGCATTTTTTGACACCTCCTTATGAACGGTACAGCTGACATTTCTCACATCCTCACCAAATTGTGTTTTCACACTTCCGGCCAGATCAGCACGGTCACTCTGGGAAATCAGTGTTCGGTACACATTAAGAAAATCACAGTGACACTGTTCATGAGCAGAGGTGCTAAAATGCCTATGTTGAAAATTTGGTGATGAAAGTCCATAAAATGACTGTGTTACGAGCGTGCGTTACACAGTTTCCACGCACCCTCGTAACTTTGCAAATTTGCAATATTTTCACTCCAGATTTTCAACATTGCCATTTTTTCACACCTCCTTATGAACAGTACAGCTGCCATTTTTCACATCCTGGCCAAAATGTGTTTTCGCACTTCCAGCACAGAATAGCGCAGTTGCTGTGGGAAATCAGTGTTTGGGACAGATTAAGAAAATCACAGTGACTCTGTTCATGAGCAGAGGTCCTAAAATGCCTATGTTGAAACTTTGGTGGCAAATGTCCATAAAATAACTGTGTTATGAGTGTGCATTGTGCTGTTTCCATGCACCGTCGCAACTTCACAAATTTGTAGCATTTTCACTCCAGATGTTCAACACTGGCATTTTTTCAAACCTCCTTATGAACAGTGCAGCTGCCATTTTTCACATCCTGGCTGAAATGTGTTTTCGCACTTCTGGCACACAAATAGCACAGTCGTTGTGGGAAGTCAGTGTTCAGGAATTATTAAAAAAATCACAGTGACGCTGTTCATGAGCAGAGGTGATAAAATGCCTATGTTGAAAATTTAGTGACTAAAGTCCATAAAATGACTGTGTTATGAGTGCATGTTGCGCAGTTTCCATGCACCCTGGTAATTTTGGCACATCTGTAATATTTTCACTTCAAATTTTCAACATTGGCATTTTTTCATACCTCCTTATGAACAGTACAGCTGTCATTTTTCATATCCTGCCCAAAATATGCATTTACACATCTCGCACAGAATAGCGCAGTCACTGTGGGAAATCCATGTTTGGGACAGATTAAGAAAATCATAGTGACAGTGTTCATGAGCAGAGGTCACAGAATGCCTATGTTGAAAATTTAGTGAAATAATTGCACTAAATGACTGTGTTAAGCGCATCTGTTGCACAGTTTCCATCTACGCTCAGAAGTTCAAGCATTTTTAATATTTTCACTACAGATTTTTAACATTGCCATCTCTTCACACCTCCCTATGAATGGTAAAGCTGTCATTCTTCACATCCTGCCCAATCTGTGTTTTCATACATCTGGCGCAGAATGGCACGGTGGCTGTGGGAACTCAAAGTTCGGGATACATTAACAAAATCACACTGCCACTGTTCATGAGAAACATAGAAATATAGACTTTGACAGCAGATAAGGACTGCTTGGCCCACCTAGTCTGCCCATTTC
Source organism: Neoceratodus forsteri (assembly GCA_016271365.2). Taxonomy (NCBI): domain Eukaryota; kingdom Metazoa; phylum Chordata; order Ceratodontiformes; family Ceratodontidae; genus Neoceratodus; species Neoceratodus forsteri. Next base: position 776,493,572 of record CM028134.1, on the reverse strand, counting down.
CCTACCTACAGGATAGGCTGCAGATCCTAGTTAACCAACAACCTATTTCTTCCTACCCCCCACAAGAATTGCCTTATGTCTGTCCCATGCATTCTTGAATTCTCCCACAGTTTTACACCCCACAACCTCCTCAGGAAGGCTGTTCCATGCATCCACTACCCTCTCTGTGAAAAAATACTTCCTCACATTGCCCCTGAACCGCCCCTCTATCTTTAAATTGTGTCCCCTTGTTCTTGCATGTCTTTTTCTGAAAGATGCTACCCTCTTGGACTTTGTTGATTCCACTGAGGTATTTAAAAGTTTCTATCATGTCCCCCCTCTCCCTTCTTCAAGGGTATACATATTAAGCTCCTTTAGTCTGTCCTCGTACGGCTTCTCTTGCAGACCCTGCACCATTTTAGTTGCCCTCCTCTGGACTGCCTCTATCCTGTCTATGTTCTTGCGGAGATGGGGTCTCCAGAACTGGACTCAGTACTCCAGATGGGGTCTCACCAACTGTCTGTACAGAGGGATAACAACTTCCTGTTTTCTCCTGGTGATGCCTCTCCCTATGCATCCCAGTATACCTCCAGCCCTCCCTAAGAAGAGGTATCAAATGCTTTCATGAGGTGGGGGTCACAAAAAGGCCATGTTGAAAATTTGTAGTGCAGATACCAACAAACGTCCAGGGCGTTAGGGTTTCTAACCATAACGTCCCACCCTGAACAGACTGAAAGGCATCAGGGGTGTGCCTTTGGATTGCCGACTGTAATGCTTATGCCATCCCACCCCCACCCCCCACCCTGCAGCCAGTAACAGGCATTGAGGTGTGCCTTGGACTCTCTGGCCCCAGAGTTCACCCCATTCTCCTATACAGCACCCATTTCAGCATATGTCCTTATGGAATGGGGTGACTGTAAAGCCAAACACCCCAAGGCACATGTCAACACATGTCAGTGTCTGCAGGATAGGGTGAGGTGAAATGGCATGAACGTTATGGGTGATGACCCAAATGCATACCCCAATGCCTGTCCATCTCTGCAGGGTGGAGGTGGGATTGGCATGAAGTTCAATACTTCACTGCCATTCTTATTCTGCATCTGTCTAACTCCTGCATTTCCAATGCTAATATCAGCAAGCAAACATTTGGCATTGACAAATGCTTGTTCTTGTATTGAAACATGTTAGACTCTTTCACCTTGTTAATGCCCTTAAGATGTTTGAATGTTTCGATCATATCACCTTTCTCCCTCCCTCCTTTGCTCTAGGGCAGCGTTACTCACTTTGTGGCTCGCGAGCCACATGCGGCTCTTTTGGAAGTAGCTTGAGGTTCCCGATGGTTGGATCATTTTAGAGTGCGATGTGGCTCTTTCAAACACCACCATCACAGCCAGCTGCTTTGTCCTTTACACTGTGATGCACGTTGCTCTCAACAGTGATAAAATGATATATCAGCTGGGTGATGGTATCTGAGGGTGAAGTAATATATTTGCAGCCTGTCTTGCTGCAGCTGCTATGACATAGCAGCTATGTCTTTTAAGCTGTGATACTTGCAACAGTGAGGGGAGGGGAAAAAAAATGTATCAGCTGGGTGAGTGCATCGGAGGTCGAATAATGATATTTGCAGCATGCCTTGCTGCCGCTGCATTGTTCATTCTTGCTGGTGCTCGCAACAGTGATGGGAGTGGAAAAAAATAATATATCATCTGGGTGAGAAGATCGGAGACCAAATGTCACTCTTTTTGCTAATCGCACACAACTCTTTTGTTTTCTTAGGGGGGATACCAGCTAATAATGAAAGTGAGGGGAGGGGAAAAAAATAATGTATCAGCTGGGTGAGGGCATCGGAGGTCGAATAATGATATTTGCAGCATGTCTTGCTGCCGCTGCATTGTCCGTTCTGGCTGGTGCATTGTCCATTCTTGCTGGTGCTCACAACAATGAGAGGAGGGGAAAAAAATAATGTCTCAGCTGGATGAGAGGATCGGAGACTAAATGAATAAAATAAATTAAAACACATCTATTTTGTGTAACTCTTTTTGCTAATCACACACAACTCTTTTCTTTTCTTTGGGGGGATAGCGGCTAATAATGACAGTGAGGGGAGCTGAAAAAAATAATTTATCAGCTGGGTGAGGGGATCGGAGGTCGAATAATGATATTTGCAGCATGTCTTGCTGCCGCTGCATTGTCCGTTCTTGCTGGTGCTCGCAACTAATAATGACAGTGATTGAAACAGCAGTATGGCATTATGTGCTGGGACACTAATTAGGAAATCAATTACTGTTTCATGATAGAAAGGTTCACAGTTAATTTATTTAGGACTGATTTAATTGTAAAACAATAGAGCTTACATGAGAGATACATGCTATGTTAGCTTCTACGCATTATTCATGAGAAAAACGCGTAAAGCAAGCAATTAAGCAATTACATAATTATAGCTGCTATAAATTCAGCATGTTGTGGCATGATTGCATCTCACTTGTTCTTTTTCTCGTATCTCGCTATTGTGTCCTTCGAGGTGGAATGCTAGGTGCATGGGATGTTCTCTCGGTAATTGCGTGTTTTCCTTGCTTGCACTGACTATTCCATGGACAGATCATGTTGATAAGGGGATCGAATCAGGTACTTTTCTTTTCAGAATTTTTAAAAATGTAAGATATATTATTGGCATTGAAATAGCTCTTACAAATGTTATTTTATGTTTCTCTGTGTAGTTATTCTTGGATTTCATCAACAAACTTACAAAGTGTCATCATCCAGAATCAAAATATCTCGAAGCAGGTAATTCTGGAACCTGACTAATACAGTGAATGTACAGTGGTTTTAAATAACACTAACAGCTTTTATATTTTTTGTCTGTGTGTAGTAATTATTGGATTTTGTTTACTACCTTAAACAGTTTCATCATCAAGAAGCAAACGATCTTGAAGCAGGTCATTTTAGAACATGACTAATTGAATGTGGGGGGGGTGATTTTAATACTGCAGAAGGTAATGTGTATAAATTTGATGTGTTTCAGACTGTTCCAGAATTGAATAATCTAGAATGGACAGCTTCAAGAAAAGAAAGTATGAGGATCAATACAGGAGCTTCTGGAAAGAATGGGAAACATATTTTTTTTTTTTGTGGAGAGTGGTGGAGGTAGAAGTCTTTGTCTGTTATGTGATGCCACCTGTGCTCATTTCAAGAGATCAAATCTTGAGAGACATTATCTCACAACTCATAAGACATTTGATTGTGACTTCCCACTTGGAAGTGAACATAGGGAGCTAAAATTGAACAGACTCAAACGGAGACATATGAGTCAAAATTACCGTTTAAAAAGGTGTGTAACACAAGCCATCATGCTACTATGGCTTCTTACAAAATTACCCATGAATTGTTAAAAAAATGAAACCATACTTAGATGGTGAGATGGTTAAAGATTGCATTTTAATAGCTGTTTAAGCATTATTCCCTGATAAGGCTGAGTTGCAAAAAGAAATAAGTAAAATACAACTGTCAGATTCCACTGTAGCTAGGCATGCATCAGATAACACAAAGAATACTAAGAGCATATTTAATGAGAAATTGTTAGCCTCAGAGTTTGTAAGCATAGCAATTGATGAAAGTCTTGATATTAATGATATTCCACAATTGTTAATTTTTGTTAGATCAACTACTACTGACATAGCTGTGCTTGAGGACCTGTTAGATATAATGCCACTGCAGTCAGGCACAACAGGTGCAGACATAAAAAATGAAATCATGAAAGCATTAAAAAAGTTTGTAGTCCCAGGAACTAAAATTGTAGCAATACCTACAGATGGTGCACCTGCTATGATTGGAAAGAGAAGTGGAGCTGTAATATTACTGAAAGAGGAGCTGAAGTGTGATTCTGAAAGGACTATGCCTGCTATTATGTCTTACCACTGCATTATACACCAACAGGCACTGTTTGGCAAATTCAGTACACTTTTGGATGTTATGAAGGATGTAATTGAATTGGTTAATTTTGTCAGAGAAAGAGCCAGGAACCACCAGCTATTTAAAATTATGTGTAATGACTTTGAAACTCATTGTGGGGACTTAGTACAACATATTGAAGTCTGATGGCTTTCTCATGGTCGCATGCTAGCCCATGTAATGGATTTGTTTCAACCACTGAAGCAGTTTATTATAGGATGTGGTGAAACTTCTTGATTCACGTTCCTGGATGATACTGAGTGGCTGTTGTCTCTTGCTTTTCTTTGTGACATTACTCAGCATTTAAATGACTTAAATCAGAGGTTGCAGGGAAACAATAAAACTGTTTATGATTTGTATTCAGTGGTAACATCATTTTCATGTAAGTTGCAGTTATTGAAAAGCAATGTTATTAATGGAAAATACAACTTGTTTAATCACGTCCAAAGACTAGTTGAAACATTTCCTGATAGTGTTCCAAACAACCAACTGTTCTGTAATGTGCTCTCAGAGCTGTCAGAAAACTATGCTAACAGATTTATTGATTTCAAACAACCTGAAAAACTATTACATTTGGTGCACAACCCATTCCTCATGGAGGTCCATGAAATAGAAGACATTTTTCATGGAATGTCTGATTCCACTGATCTAATTATGTAATTTGTGGAACTCAAGAGCTCTGAAGAGGTCTCCAGACAATTTCAAAAGAACAATGATGTTATAATGTTTTGGAAATTAGTAAGCCATCTTCCACATATTTCAAAACTTGCTAGGTGGTTAATTTCAATGTTTCCATCCACATACAGATATGAAGCAGCATTCTCTGCTATGTCTCAAATTAAAAATACAAAGAGAAATAGGCTCAGTATCCAACATACAAAAGAATGTCATAGAATTGCAGTATCCAGCTTACAGCCAGACTTCACTGCACTTGTTTCAAAGGAGTGTCATGTATCTAATTAAATATGTATTAATGTTGTTTTTATGCTTTTTTTTATGAGTGTATGTTTATTATATGTTAATTTAATTGCAATAAAGTAATTTGAAATAATTATATTATGTTGGAAAACTTTATTTCGGTATTGCAAAATGGCGTGTATGTGGGTTGTGGCTCCTGAGCAAAGAGATGTAGCATATGTGGCTCCTAAGCACAGAATGAGTGAGTACCACTGCTCTAGGGTATACTGTATATACTGAGCTCCATTAAACTGTCCTCATATGTTTTCTGATGCAGTCCCTGCACCATTTTGGTTGCCCTTCTCTGGACTGCCTCCATTTTGTTTATGTGCTTACGCAGGTGCAGCCTCCAGTACTGCACGTAGTACTCCAGATGGGGCCTAACCAGTGTCTTGTAAAGAGGAATTATTACCTCTGTCTTACAACTTATGATACCCCTACTAATACACCCTAACATCCCTCTAGCCTTACCTACTGCTTTAGTGGTCTGCTTGGATGATTTCAGGGCATCTGTGATGATGATTCCAAAGTTTCTTTCTTCCTTTGTGATTGCCAGCAACTCCCCTCCAAACCTATATGTAGCTTCAGGGTTTATCTCCCCTTATTTGCATGATCTTGCACTTCTTTGCATTAAACCCCAATTGCCACTCTTCAGACCATTTTGCCAGTTTTTTTCAGATCTCTTTTCATTCTTCTCACCCTATCTGGATCATCTACTTTGTTGCAGATCTTGGTGTCATCTGCAAACAGGCAAACCTTACCCTCCAGTCCATCTGCAATGTCACTGATGAAGATATTGAAGAGGACTGGCCCCAGGACTGATCCCTGAGGTGCCCCACTTGTGACTTGCATCTCTTCTAACTGTATACTGTTTACCACCACTCTCTGTTTTCTGCCCGCCAACCAGTTTGCCACCCAGTTGGCCAACTTCTGACCCACCCTGAGCCTACTGAGCTTATTAATTAATCTGCTATGTGGAACAGCATCAAAAGCTTTGTTGAGGACAAGGTAGGCAACATCAACTGCACCACCTTGGTCCACCACTCTGGTTACCCAGTCAAAGAAATCTATGATATTAATTTGACAGGACCTTCCTGTTGTAAACCCATGCTGTCTTGGTCCTGTGCTCCTATGGATTTCAAGTGTTGCACTATCCTTTCCTTAAGGAGTGACTCCACAATCTTGCTCACCACTGAGGAAAAACTGACTGGTCTGTAGTTACCTGCCTCCTCCCTGCTGCCACTCTTGTGGAGCAGGATCACATGAGCCCTTCTCCAGTCTTCTGAGACCTCTCCTGTGCTCAGAGACTCACTAAACAGTTCTGCTAATGGCTTTGCTAGTTCCACCCTTAGCTCCTTTAGTATCCTTGGATGTATTCAATCAGGTTCCATTGCCTTGTCCATCCTGAGCTTAGCGAGCTCCTGTAGGACCCTTTCTTTTGTGAAGGGACTTCTGCACACTTCTCCCCTCCCCCCCGTGTCCATGGTGCTGAGCTGTGGGCCCTGCCCTACCTTATACTCAATAAATACTGAGCAGAAGTACCTATTTAGAATAGATTCTTTGCCTTGGTCCTCCTCCACACACTCCCCTTTTCCCCTATGATCTTAGCAATACCCTCTCTGGACTTTTTCACTAATGTATCTATAGAAAGTCATGTCTCCTTCTTTTACTGTTCATGCTAGTGTTTCCTTGGTTTGGGCCTTTGCCTCCCTTACTGCCTTCCCTGCTTCCCTTATGGAAGTTTGGTATGCCTCTCTATTTTCATCTCGCTGCATTCCCTTATATTTCCTGAAGGACAACCTTTTGGCTCCGATCTTTTCTGCTACTATTTTTGAGAACCAAAGTGATTTCCTCCTTCTTTTTCTCTTGCTTTTCTCCCTAACACAATGAGATGTTGCTTCAAGTATTGCATCCTTAATGCTTGCCCACTTTGCCTGTACCCTCTCACATGTATTTCTTCTTGTTAAAGCTAGCTTAACTCTGTTGGTCATCTAATCAAAGTCAGCTCCTCTGAAGTCCCATATTGTTGCCTTGGAATTCAATGATTTAGTTCTAGTGGCCAAACTGAACCACACCATGTGATGGTCACTGGCACCCAGGGTGACCTTCTACCAGGAGATATGTGAGTCAGTACTAGATCAGGATAGCCCTGTCTCTAGTTAGGACTGTCGTACAAATAATGTGCTTGAGATTACTTGTCTGAAACTCAGACTTGAGTTTTGAAACATAGGCAGTGACAGCAGAAAAATGCCTCATGACCCATCCAGTCTGCTCAACCCAACCTGTGATACAGTATGTAGTAGGTACCCAGCTGTTCACCCTGTTTTATCCCAGAGACTGTTATAGGTTTCTGTTATGTCACCCCCTCACCATCCTTGCCTCCAGAGTGTACATGTTTGGGTCATTTAGCCTTTGTCCATAGGGCTTCCAAGCTGACCCTGAATCATTATAGTGGTCCTCCACCGAATCACCTCTATCCTATCCCAGTTCTTTCTCAATTATGGACTCCTGAATTCTGCAAAGCACTCCAAGTGTGTCAGCCATACCTCACAGCTAGGACAAAAGAAAGCCAGGCATCTCAGTCACCACCCTGCACATAAAGCCATCACAATAGGAATCCAAAGTTCGATTCTTTATTTGTAATCCAAAAGATGTTATCAAAGATAAAAATCCTCACAGCAGGTAAGATACAGACAGCAGTTACAGGTAATGGCACTGGGTCAGAATAGCACTGACAACAATGCTGTCGGCATCATGAGCGTGGAAAAAATAGCGCTGATTTTGTTTTTACACAGAGCTCTGCCCCCACACCCCCTGACATGGGGGGCTCTGCCCTCGCACCCCCTGGACTGAAGGATTCTCACTCTGGGGGGGAGGAAGCAGATCACAGGGAAAGTTAAAATTTGTGGTGCCATGGAATACTGTTTCTACAGCCCCATGTAAAACATTCTAAGTCCCAAGTGCACAAAAAAGTTGGAGACCAGGATTAGAAACCTGGTCTCCAATGCCGCTGGCTGAGCTGCTCAATGCCCCAGCCCTCCTCTCCACAGGAGCAGCTTAGCCAGTCTTCTGGATCTTGGTGACCTTGTGTGCCATAAGCACCACAGACAGTGACCAGGGGAGTGCTTACTGAAAGTGCTGTAAATCCCCTCTTGCTGTCTGTGTTAGTGCAACAGGGACTAGCACTCTCTTGACTGGCACTGTTCCTATAGTGCTAATCTAACTGGGCACCACAGGTAACAAGGTGAAGTCATGCCCCCTCCCTTACATCACGGCCAAACGTTTTTGCATCTATCACACTTTCTCAAGGCTGAATAGGAGCGACATAGGTGTTTTATTTAAATGCAGACCATAAAGTGATAGTGCCAATGTGGAACTGATCCATGTATTTGCAGTACACCACACTTATGAAAAAATGAATACTAAATATTTGTCTATATCTATTGTATATATGCCCACGCATAAAAATCAGCTACTAAACCCCAATACCCATGTGGACTCAGTAATAAAATAAAATAAATACTATTGCTACTAAACTCTCAATATTACTATAAATATTCTCATACATGAGTATTCTACTGAGTGTGTGCGTGTGTATGTGTGTATATATATATATATATATATATTAGAGGCAAAAAACTCAGTTTAATGCATCAGTTAGGGTTGTTCCACAGCAACAAAAGAAATTTGGTGTTAGGGTTGAAAACCCCTTGGACCCCAGCTCACGCCCCCAACTGGCATTGGGGTGCGCATTAAGTCATTGGCTAACTCTCACCCCATCACATGTGAAAGAAGCAGAAGTATAGGAGAATGGGGTGAGAGTTAGGACCGAAGACCCCAATGCGCACCCCAATGCGGTTGGGGGTGGGCTGGGGTCCAAGGGGTTTTCAACCCACACCAAATTCCCCACTTTTGTCACTGTGGAACAACCCTAACTGATGCAATAAATGGAGTTTTTTGCCTCTAAGTTCCCTTCTTTTTGAGAATGATAACAAGAAGTAGTGAACGTGATGTGGCGGTGGGAGTGCAGGGCCCGACAGGAACAGCAATGCAAACAGAAGCACTAACAGTGGCGCACATGGTAATGCAAGCGTGAATGAGAACAGAAAGGGTAACACACACGGTGGCATAGATGGGAACGGTGCACCATGTGATGTCTTGTGACATAGTAACATGGTGCCCACAAACGCAAATGGTAATGGGCATGGTGAGGCAAAGTGAAACAGAAACAGTACTGTAGACACAAATGAAAAATAATGGAAATGCAAGTGCAAATGAAAACGCAAAGGATAACGCACATGGTGGCGTAGACATGAACGGTAAGTGAAACGGGTACGGAACCGCAAGCGGAAAGGGCAACGGTAACAGTAATGTAAGCGCACAGGCTGGTTTTCCCTAAAAGCTTCATAGAGAAAGACAGTGAGTACAAAGAACGTATGCATAATAATGGGTCTCGGAGCAGAAAATGAGGAGTTGGAATACTAAATTGCTTATATCTCAGGAACTGTACGACGTAGAAACAAAATGTAAAAGTCATATGAGTTATCACTTTCCTGGCTAGTTTTGGACTTAGCCCCAATAAGGGGGCTAAGCATTTTTTCAATGAAAAGTCCATATCTCGCACCGTTTACGAGATATGGGCCCTGAAAGGCGCGGCGAACGCCGTAATGTTATCCTATGGGAAAAAAGAGAAGTTCGGAGTGCCATAACTTTGGCTCCCTGTAAAATGTTTTCACCAAACAAGTAAAAGGCACATCTGTGGGATGTTGGCTGTCGTCCCTCCAAATTTCAGGAAAAAAGACCAAACCATTATTTTACAGCAGGGTGCCAAAGGATTCCTGTAATGTGTCGGTCAGCGTAATGTTATCCTATGGGGAAAAAGCATCAACTTTGGAGTGCCGTAACTTTGTTACCATGTAATATTTTTTTCAATGAAACACTGAAAGGCACATCTGCGAGATGTCAGCTGTGTTCCTGCCAAATTTCAGCCCAAAACACCAAACCGTTCTTTTGCAGCACAGTGCCAAAGAATTGCTGTTATTTTCACACACCCTGAAAAAGTACTGTTGAACTTTGCAAAAGCTTTCTCAAATTCATTTGACAGTGTTGCATGTTCGACAGTACTTTGCGAAAGTACTTTTTCCAGAAACTTGAAAAACATATTTCTGGGGTGTTTTACCCCAAAATAAAGACATGGCTAGCATCCTTATGGTCCGACTAGGTGAATACAAAAAGAATTCGCTTGCTAGAGGGTCCCAAATTTAAATGCCAAGCATTTTCTGATCACTAACTGAAAACAAAATGGCAGATTTGCAACAGTAAAAGGGCCATTTGCGAAAGCAAAAACTACATTTGTGACACTGTCGAACTTTTTGTTAACTTTTCCCATTGACTTATAATGGGAACTTCTTTTTTGAATAACTTTTGAACCGTTTAATATTTTTTCATGAAATCTTCAAAAGGCACATTGAGGACCCTGGCTGCACATTCCCTGAAGATTTCAGACTAGTTGCCAAACCATACAACCTGTAGGCGCGACCGTAGAATTCCAAAAAAAAGCGTAAACGCACATGCAGATCACGCTTAATAACTCCGCAGCCGTATATCTGACTGGTACGAAACTTGTCAGATCCCAAGGCATCTGGGTCTTGATCAAGTATTCCAAATTTCAGGCAAATCAGTCAAACAGTTGCAAAGTTCTTAAGGTGCAAAATTTTGGGATTAACATGTAAATGGCTCCTCAACCCTAACTATGGTAGCAATACCGTGCTACCATAATATATATATATATATATATATATATATATATGTATATATATCCTAATACAATGAGATAAATAAACTGAGAAAAGATTCCCTAAAGTTAAGAAAATCAAGTTGCTTACATATTGTATCTACTCATAAGATATTTTGGTTTCTTAATTATTACAGATGCTTCAGGTACATACTGTAAGTACACTGAAGAATTTCGACTTCAGTGCAAATACACTGAGTAAGAAATTGAATATCAGCTGAGTGAAATAAATACTGTGGAAATGTTATAAAAACATTGAATAGCAGCAGGACCTTAATAATAAATTATTGTAGCATACATTATCATGAATTTCATAAATATGGAGCTAATAGAAAAGTTTCATTTTAGCCTGTCGGATTGAATAATTTTAATTTACATTGCCAGTAGGTTTCTCTTTGGAGTAGCTTATTGTTGAGATCACCCCCTCTGATTGACAGTTTAACTTTTCAATCATCTGGAAAAGAAAGGTATGTTCTTTTCCCCTCTGTTTTGTGCTAATCACTGATGTCATCCAATTTCTGCATGCTTCTGATATGTTAACCGATCCATTCTTTTAATTTGTGAGTAATCTTTCCTCTATAAAAGCTGGGACATTTTTTGCATGTAGCTTGATAAATTACTTTGCTGGTACTACAAGTCCCAAATTTCCTTATGGTGCATTTTTGTTTAGTCACATGATCAATAAAAATGTTTCCAGTAAGGATGTATTGACAGAAATGACAGTTACCACATTTAAAAGTTCTGAATGGTAGTGGGGTGTTTTTATTTCTGTTCATTCATCCCAGTATGTACTGTGATTCAAAGTTCCATGACATTTTGTACTTCTCCTATAGATGGTCTATGGGCAATTTTCTGCAATTTGATGTAGGCTCCTGTCAAGATGTACCAGTACTTATCAATTATGTTTTTAATTATGAGTGTGGACTGAAGGTAGTAATAAAGCATTGGGTATCATTATTTGTTACATTGATGTTATTTGTCCTTGTATGTGGGACCAATAATGTATCTCTGTCCATGTTATTAACTTTTGTTTTCACCTCAAAAATCAAATCCTTATTGTACCCTCTTGCTATCAACTTTAAGACCAAGTTAGTTGCATGATGCTGATAGTCTTCTTCAATAGAACAATTTCTTTTCATACTTATAAATTGTCCAGTTGGAATATTGTTAGCCACATGATGAGGGTGACAACTTTGGAAATGAAAAAAATGAATTTCTATCTGTTTGTTTTTGGTATACCTGTGTAATTATATTGTTATTTGTTCCATTTTTACAACCAAATCCAGAAAATTCACCTGATTAATATCTGCACGAACTTCAAAACTTAAATTCACATTGGATCCTTCCAAGTATTCAACAAATTGCTGTAATTCCTCTGTTGACCCTTTCCATACAAATAAATGATTTCAGTGTATCGCTTATATACATCTGACTTTGATTAATCTGACTTGATCTGTATTCTAACCTACCTTTACTATACACTACGTACCTGTACTATATACTATGTATTGTATAATCTCATTTTATGTATGTATTCTCCCGAGTCAAGCCTGAAAATAGTCAACTTTGGGTAGCGCACCTAACCCGGTTAACAAAAGCTAAATAAATAAATTAGTCTGAGCTAGGGATTTTCTTCTTCATATATATTTAGCGTTCCTCCCATTTTTCCATATAAATAATGGCATAATTGGGGGCCATGGCCACCCCCATGGCTGTGCCTTTTTTTGGAGGTACATCCTGTCCTTGAATAGGTGTATTTGCACCAAAGCTAAAACTCTTCAGTGTACTTACAGCATGTATCTGAGGCATCTGTAATAATTAAGAATCCAAAATATCTTATAAGTACACACTTAGGAGTAGATAAAACATATAAGCAACTTGATTTTCTTATCCTTAAGGAATCTTTTCCCAGTTTATTTATCTCCTTGTATTAGGCTACAGTAATATATATATATATATATATATACACACATACATATATACAGTAGAATACACATGTATGAGAATATGTATAGTAATGTTGAGAGTTTAGTAGCAATAGTATTTATTTTATTTTATTAATGAGTCCACATAGGTATTGGGGTTTAGTGGCTGATTTTGTATGGGAGGGCATATATATATAATAGAAATAGTTGAATATTTAGTATTAATTTTTTTACAAGTGTGGTGTAAATACACAGAACAGTTCCACACTGGCACTGTCACTTTAAGATGTGTATTTAAACTACACACCTATGCTGCTCCTAATCAGCCATGAGAAAGCGTGATAAATGTGAAAACATTTGGCTGTGACATGGGGGAGGGGATGTGACTTCACCTGGTTATCTGCAACTGCTGCGTGTGTCTTACCTGCTTTGTGAATTTTTATCTTTGATAATACCGTTTGGATTACAAATAAAGAATTGAACTTTGGGTTCCTATTGTGATGGCCTCATGTGCAGGGTGTTGACTGAGATGTCAGGCTTTCTTCTATCCTTCTAAGTATCTTTAACCTAGGCTCTCTTCCCTTTGTTTAGCCACCTTCTTTTTGCTGTGAAACACCTCACAGCTAATATGAATTTCACATAGCGCTATGATTTTTAAACTCAGAGTTACAGTTACCTTTGCTCTGTGAAGGTTTACTGATAATGTTAGAACTATTTCCTGACACATAAACCATTAAAACATTGAACTAAATTGATAGAAAATGCCTTAGCTCTAAACATACGGGGCTCAATTCTCAAAGCTCCCGGCATGGCACAAGGGGCTTATACCACAAAGAATAGTGCAAACTGTTCCTTGCACCAAAAGATGCACCAGGAGTGATTCTCAATGGCAGTCTCTCTCAACTGCAGGCTGCCTGCCTGAAAAGGGGCTTTTGACATCCATGCACCAAAAAGGGGCTGCAGCATGGTGCTAGGGGACTTGTGGATGGCACAGGCTGCCATGTTCCCTAATGCAGGATTCTCAGAACACTCCCAGTGGGAGAATTTCTAAGTACCCTTAGGCCAACCAGGGCTGGTCCAAGGATACTTAGAAATTCTTCCTCTGGGAGTGCTGTCCCATCATTGGCAATGTGCTGTGCTTATTTTCCCAAGTTCCGATGTTGCAGTTATTAATAATTAATAAGATTTCCCCTGCTCTGGTGGACTAGCAGTCACCCTTCCCAGTCCCTGATGTTGCCCTTATTAATAATTAATAATATTTCACCTGACCTGGTGGTCTAGTGGTCCCCCTTCCTCAATCCCTGATGTTGCCACTCCCCCATGCCCTTGTGGCATAGTAGCCTCCCAACCCCACCCCAGTAGGTAGCGTTCACCATCCCACTTCCCACATCCCAAATCAGAGCCATCAACCAGCACAGTCCACCTCACACCTCTGCAGCTGGCCTCCAACTGAACAGTTAATGAGTGCGTACTTCCAGTGCATGGGGAACTATTAATTATTATCATTAGGGTCAACATTGGAGATTGGGAAGGGGGACTGCTAGACCACCAGTGCAGGGGAAATATGATAATTTATTAATATAGGCAACATCAGGGATTGGGGAGGGGGGACCACTAGTCCACCAGGGTAGGGGAACTATGTTCATTTATTAATATAGCCAACATTGGGGATAGGGGAGGGAGGGAGGACTGCTAGTCCACTAGGGCAAGGGAATTATGATAATTTATTAATACAGCCAATATTCGGGAGTCACGTGATGTGGGACGCGGAGTAGCTGCTTCTCCGAGGAGCTCCGTTTCTCGGCCGATTTAAACACTAATTCTCGCTGTTTTTTTTTCCCGTCTTCAAGTAACTTCGATGGTATCTGGCAAAGAAATGTGCTGCAACTACTTATGGAGGCTGAAATAGAAACCCCTCCGAAACGCCACCGCCGCTCGCCTGAGAAAGCCGGCCAAAAATCCAAGGCCTCATCGGTGGCGTTGGCACAGGGGACTAGCGAGCCCAGTCCTTCGGAAGAGCCGCTAACGCTATCGCGCTTTCTAGAGGAAATCAAACCCCTCAAATCTACGATCCTAGACATGGCAGGAGAGCTCAAAAATATTAAAGCTACAATGGAGGATCTCTCTCGTAGGGCTTCTGATAACGAAGCCCGTGTCATATCTTTAGAGGGAAGCAGGGAAAGAACCGAGGCGTCGGTGACCAAAATCTCACAAAAGATCCAGAAACTTGAGATGAAGGTGGAGGACTTAGAAGGCCGGAGTCGGCGAAATAATGTAGTCCTCATCGGGCTACCTGAAAAAGCAGAGGCTCAAGACCCGATAGCATTTTCACAGAAACTAACTGAAAAGATAGCTGGGCCTTCACCTTTTGGGCCTGTATACATTGTGGAGAGGGCCCACCGAGCGCTGCTCCCATTGCCGTCACCTGGAAACCCTCCAAGGCCTTTTATTATTAAATATCTGAACTACTAGGAGAGACAGCTGATTATTGGCAAAGCCAGGGAAGATAAAGAGATCTTTTGGGAGGGTTCTAAGGTGAGAGTGGTTCAAGACCTTCCATGATCTGTAAGCTTAAGCGGGCTGCCTTCCACCGATTGTGAAGAGGCTGATAGCGGCAGGAATTAAGTTCAGAATGGGTACCCTGCCAAGTACAAGTCCTGGTGCAAATACGACGAATGGAGGTCTTTTTATCGGTCGATTCAGGCGTTGACAGTTCTCCGAGAGCATTCCTGACCTTTTAAAGATGAAAGGGAGGATGAGTTTGATGGCGCTTTCTTTGGGGAGTCATCGCACCCTTTGTAATGTGTTTGATTTACGGAATGAGCACATGCTATTGGACTTGTTTTCAATTTTAGCCTTATGGGCAAGATGGGCATTGTCCAGTTTTATTTTTTTTGTTTTGGAGGAAGGCTGCATGTTCTTTGGGAGTACTATGCCTCATGCAGACTCTATCTTAAGATAGCCGATGGACACTTGAATGGCCCAGATTAGAATGATCTCTGCTATGGACTGGGACATCATTTTATTTTAGCATGCCGGAGCAAGGGTCTTGCATTCGTAGGCAGTTTATTTGCTTCTGGTGGCCCTGCCCTTAGTTTCTTGCTTTTTCCTTTTAGCTGATGTTTGTTTGCCGACTTGCTCAACCTAGAGCGGGCTATTATACCGTCTTCTTTTTCTCTGTAGTGGGAGACTTAATTCTGATCTGTAAGTTTGGGGCGAGAATGGGGAGGGGGAATGGTAAGCCTGGCATTCTGGTGTCATGGGCCGATAGCAAAATGGTTGGGTTTGGGTGGGCAGGGAGAGGTGGAATTATGGGGCTGGCGGGGAGGGAGGGTTTTTCATCTGTATGGGGTTATGGGTTGTAGGGGTATTATGGTTTCGTAGGGACTGGGGGAGTGGGGGCTTTAAGGGTAGGGTGCAAGGTTGCTGGTGCTACAGTGGTCTTAAAGATCGCCTATTAGGCCTGCTATGTTTTACTTAGACCATGGGGACCCGATACTTTGATTAAATTCTGTACATGGAATGTTAAAGGGCTAGACAAAAGTGAAACAATTCAGAATCCTGAAATACTTGGAGGCCATAAGATCAAATTGCCTTTTGCAAGAATCACACTTGCTGGAAGAGGAAGTGGGTTGTCTGAGGAAAGGCAATTCGGGAGGGTACTTTCTTCACAAGGAAACACCAAGAGTAGGGGGTACTGATTTTATTGCACAGATCGATTCCCTTCTGTCCTATGAAAGTCATTTCGGATGGCGAGAGGAGATTTTTATTGGCCCAGGGAAAGTTATACAACATGGAAGTTCTGTTAGGGGCTGTTTATGGTCCCAATTCTGATAGTCAAGATTTTCTGACCAAGCTGCTAAGAGCGTTGCTCCCGTTTAGTCACCTTCCTATGGTAATAGGCGGAGACTTTAATATGGTATTTGACCACTGGATGGACAAGGCTCTTGCTCTGCACCAATGGGTATTCTACTCTGGCGGCCCTGGCTCTGGATGACCTGGTGGCTCATCTGGGCCTAGCGGATGTCTGGAGGGTGTTCCACCCTCAAACTAAGGAATACACATTTTATTCACCGGTGCATAAATCAGGCTCTAGAATTGATTTCATACTCTGTTCCCATTCCCTCCTAAAAGATGTTGTGGGGGCTGAGATAGTGGCTGCACCCCTGTCTGATCACTCGGCAGTTGAAGTCACGATCTCTGTTTCATCGGTGAGCGGTAAAGGTAATAGATGGAAGGTCAACAACCAATTACTGAGGGTTCCCCAAGTAATTAATAGCCTAGCATCCCAAGTTGAGGAATTCATTTTACTTAATGACAGGGAGGGTACTAGACCGGATATTTTATGGTCGGCACTCAAGGCATACTTGAGAGGCCTATTGATAAGTCAAGCCACTAGGGCTAGGAGGGAGAGACAGACCACTATGGCACATCTCTTGGACCAAATTAAGGGCCTCCAATTAGAATTGGTCGCCAATCCCCTGGAGGAGACCAAGATTAAGTTAATTAAAGTCAGAAATGAATATCTCAAAATATTGGGCGACCAGGCGGAGTTGGCCATGATAAAAACCAGGGCTAGATATGCTGACCAAGGGAAAAAGCCCAGCAGGTTGTTGACCCGGCGCATTGCACAGCTAGAGGCTTCCCAAGTAATAGAAGGGATTTGGTCAGAACAGGATAAGTGTATTATTACTAAACCGGAAGAGATAAACCTGGCTTTCCGTAATTATTATGAAGCGCTATACGGGGAAATGCAGTACCCACCCTCTCAACTTGAGATCCAGCAGTATTTGGACCGGTTGCCACTGCCTAACCTAGAGGTGGTGGATCAAAAGTTGCTCATTGCCGATATTACTTATAGTGAAATAGAGTCGACTATTAGTAGCCTACCCATGGATAAGACACCTGGACCCGATGGCTTTTCGCCAAACTTTTATAAAATTCTTTCCCAACAGTTGATTCCGTTATTGTCTAGAGTATACCAACATATCCTCTCGGGTGCCGATACGGATAAAAATTTATTCGAGGCACTTATTGTACTTATACCCAAGCCAGACAAACCTCTTGAAAATCCAGGTAGCTATCGACCCATTTCCCTGTTGAATTATGATCTAAAGATCTTGTCTAAAATCCTGGCTGAGAGAATTAGCAAATTGCTCCCAAGTTTAATTGGCCCGGAACAGACAGGTTTTATGAAGGGTAGGTCCTCTGCAGATCATTTTAGAACATTATCTCACGTTTTGTCAGTTGCTGACGAGGCTGGCCTCTCACTGGCATTGGTCTCTTTGGACGCGGAGAAGGCCTTTGATAGGGTCCACTGGGCCTTCTTATTTCAGGTCATGGAAAAGCTGGGGTTTCCAGAGAAATTTACTAGCTGGGTCAGGGCCCTATACTCTGCCCCTACGGCAAGAGTGACTTGTAATGGGGTGACTTCCTCACCGTTCAATCTACATGTAGGAACTAGACAGGGGTGCCCTCTTTCTCCCCTCCTATTCAACCTGTACTTGGAACCACTGATTAGGAAGATTGTTTGTTCTACCAAGGTTAATGGGATTAAAATCAGGGATCAGGTGGTGAAAGTGACAGCATTTGCGGATGATTTACTAATTTATGTATCCAACCCTGCCTCATCGGTCCCCGCCTTATTGGAAGTAATACAAGAGTTTAGCGCCCTATCCAATTACAAATTAAACCAAGAAAAGACGGTGGTGTTTCCCTTAAATAGCAGAGTCATCAAAACTGACATTACAGGATTGGGGCTGGGATGGAACCCCAAATCCCTTAAAGCTTAGGTCTCATTTTGGCGAACAGCCGGAGCATATCACGTCACCTCAATCTAGATTCCTATTCGTACTCTGGAGTGGGACATGAAGAGGTGGGCTTAGCCCCTTGTCACTTTGGGGTAGAATAAATATAGTTAAGATGAACATCTTCCTAGACTTCTATACCCCCTAGTTATGCTTAATATCTGGATTCCTCTGGCATGGTTTAACAGTGTACATAAGCTGGTTGCTGATTTTGTCTGGAACTTCAGGAAAGCCAGAATGTCCTATCTAAAAATGGTGGCGCCCAAAGAGTTAGGGGGGCTTAAGTTGCCTCATTTTGCCTTTTATTTTTGGGCGGCCCATGTAAATAAGTATGGCAGATGGACCCTGGAGAAGGCCTTCTCTCAGTCTAAAGATTATGTCCCACTTTGGGTTAATCTTGAAATTAGCTGGATTAGGAGTTTGGGTCTTAATCCTGAAGCCTTGTACTACAATATCCCGGGGGTGATCCATTCTCTTAAGGGCTCACCTATTTGGACTTCACTAAGGATACATAGCCA
The DNA here is from genome assembly GCA_016271365.2 of Neoceratodus forsteri. Taxonomy (NCBI): domain Eukaryota; kingdom Metazoa; phylum Chordata; order Ceratodontiformes; family Ceratodontidae; genus Neoceratodus; species Neoceratodus forsteri. The sequence continues at coordinate 776,474,644 of CM028134.1, read as the reverse complement.
ACTCTGTAACTTTTTAAAATATGAGCACCTTACAGATAGTGCCCAACCAATTGTCAGCAATCCTCACCTATTAATTGGTCATCAGGTGATCAAACAGGGCTGGTTGCCTAACTTAGAGGAATGCTCGATTAAGGATCTCTTAGATGAGGATGGTAAGTTAATCTCAACCCCTCAAATACTAACTAAACTTAACTTATCTGGAAAAGCCTGTTTTAAGGTCTATCAAGTACATCACCTCCTCAGTCAGAAAATAGGACCCAACGGGGTCACACCACCCCATATTACTTTCTGGGACACTATGTGCCCCTTGATAGGTAGTTCACACGTGATCTCCAAAATTTATCAGGTCCTGAGTCAATGGGTTTTCACGGGCAATCAGGTTTCGCCGACATAATGGGCCAGGGTTTTCCCCGATATGGACTTGGACTGGTCGCATATCTGGAAGAACTGTCACAAACTCCTTAAGCAAGACCGTCTTAAGTTAACTCAATTTAAAATACTACATAATATCTACTACTCCCCTCAAAAGTTAGTAGACTTGAGGGTCTCGTCCGACTCTAAGTGTTACCGGTGCGCTTCAGGGGTGGGAAATTCGTTTCATATTTTTTGGGAATGTCCAAAATTGCACCCTTGTGGAAAGAGATTAAGATAAAGCTAGCCCATTACTAGGCCCGGAAGAGATGTTTACCCCGGGGGTATGTTTGCTAGGTGTTATGTCAGATTGCCAGGTCAAAATTAGGAAGTATCATATATCATTGATTTCAATCACGGTGAAAAGACTAGTCCTTAAACACTGGAAAGATTCTACTGTTATTTCCTACTCGGAATGGTTGTCTGAGTTTTTAGAGTGTCTCAGAATAGAAAGAATGATAGCGGTTCTACGTAATCAACTCTCTTCTTTTGAGAAAATCTGGTCCCCGTTGCTAGTTGCATACTCTTAATCTTGCTGGTGTATTTTTCTTCACTGATAAAGTGTACCGGCGCCTTGCGGGGGTTTGGGAGGGAGGCGGGTGGGGGTTACAGAGACCAGAATATTAAAGTGGTGACTTGTTTGGATGTGTTAATTTGTATACATTTGTGCACCTGGTATTATATTTTTGTTCGTGTCTCTGTAATAATTGTTTTAAAATTTAATAAAAACTGAATTGCAAAAAAAAAATACAGCCAATATTCAGGATTAGGGATGAGGGACTGCTAGACCACCAGGCTCTAGAGTGTAGTACGGTTGCCCTGCAGCTTGCGGCAATCCCTCCCAGTGCACCACCTGTTTGGTGTCCATCCATGGTTGCCACAACCCATGGAATAGAGAATCAGGCCTGGCTCAGTGGGCTTTGACACAAGCTGCCTTTGGTGGCAGTTTGCATCAGTCTTAGGGCTTTTTGAGAATCAAGCCCATGAAGTCCATTATTCTTAGACATATTATTCTTTAAAATAAGAAAGTGAAGCACATTCTGGCCATTTGCGCTGAATTCTGAAGAACAGTGTTATGCATTTTAATGCTGAGAGATTGAGAGGTATGGGTTCTATACAGTGGTCTAAGCACCCCAGTATTCTACTTGCCATTCATGCTGCTCTGTTAAACTTTGTCAATTGTTTCAGGTTGTCCATAATTATCACCTCTAGAACTCTCTCCCAAGTTTTCTCTTCTAACTTCACATCCACAATCCTGTACATCATTCTTAGATTCCTCACCCAAATGTGCAGGACCTTGCAATTTTCTGCATTACATTTTGGTTGCCAGACACCAGGTCATTTCTCCAGGTTCCACAAAGCCTCCTTCTTAGATCCTCAATTGCCTTTGTCTGCCACAGATTGTTGAGCCATCTGCACGGAGTTAGATCTTTCCTTAAATTCCCTCCATATTTGTTAAAGGCTGTAAAGAAACAATAGAATATTGTAAGATCTACTGTATACAGAGCTTTTAACTACCTGTATGCTGTGGAATTCAGATATCACAAGCCCTTTTATCATCTGGTTTAGAGGAGGAAGATAATGCTGCTTCCTCTTCAGAACAGGAACTTGAACTAATCTGCCTCACTCCAATTTATTTAAAAAAAATACAAAATAGACTGCCACTCTCAGATTCCACAAGGACACAAGAAAGATTTCATTATTTCAAAATTTTCTTTTCCTGTCTGATGCTCGCTCTCTAATTTAGGGATTCAAGTGAGCATGCTTGTTACCAAGAGAAAGCAAGTGAGCGTCAACCAGCATGGCAGAGCAGCAAGTAAAGCAAAGAGAATGCTTCCCTTTTAAGCTCTGTGCTGGCCTGTATAGTAACATTGCGGTAGATTGGTGGTAGCAGCAGCAGCAGCAGCTGGTCATCCAGTGTCCATCCAGTGTGTGCGGCAGGGTGGGTATCAGCAGATGGGGGGTTATTCACTTCATCTGTCACTCAGTATTTTAAAAACACAAATGTATGTTCATGTAAGCAGTAATGTCTTGTTTGCATTCTTTGTCTTACTGATTGTTTTATAATATTTTATAGTGTGTCCTGTAGAAGTTCTTTGTTGGTGTGTTGATATTACCTTGACCTCAGGTTGTACCTGAAAATGGAATGTTTTCATTCCAGTATACCAATCTACAATTCAAATAAATGAAATGAAAATGTATTTTGTTGACTGGGTGTATTGGGTGGAAATCAGCAGATAGGAGGGGCATTCATTTATTTATTGCACTGGGTGAATGGGTGGAATCAGCTGATGGGGTATTTATTTTATCCTGGCAGAGGGTGGGAGACTGGAAATCAACAGATGTGAGGGGGTATTTCATTTATTTTATTCTTGGAAAGGGTGGGTGGAAATCAGCAGATGGGTGGAGGGAATAGTATTCATTGTTAGACAAGATTAGCTTCAGCAGATGGAAGGAGGGAGTAGGGGTATTTATTCTGGAACAGGGTGGGTATCACATATTTGAAAAAGGGGCAGTGGTATTTTTAATGGGACAGGATGGGTATCACCAGATGGAAGGGGAAGTTCAGTACTAACACAGGGGAAGGGCAGGGGTATACATACTGGGGCAGGGTGGTTGGTGACAGATGGAAAGGGCAGAGGTGTACATACTGGAGCAGGGTGGGTGTCAGCATGGTGTATGAAATTGTATGGTGTTTTTTATACTGAATGTAACTTGTTAAAACAGGACCATCTTGAAAATGGGTCTTTGACCCAATGATGTGAAACTTAAGATCTCTTCCTGTATAAAAATAAACATTTTTACTACTTTTACTAGCATACAGGACGAGGAGTGCTGCATATTGGGTGGAGATTGTCATCAGATGGAGCAGGTTCAGGATATGCCTAATTACTGGGGCAAACTGGGGGGATGGTACTATACATCAGACCATTCAGATGGTATGGGAAAGGAACTCAAGTGGATAACCTGCAGCCAACAGATGAGCACAGAGAATAGTAAAAAAAAAAGGCTGACACACTCTGATAAGAAAAAAAATACTTTATTTTCTATTTTAATGTATTTGTGATTGTTTTAAGGAATTATCATTAATTTGCTTAAGATTCTGATTTGAATCAAAACCAATCAGAAGTTACCAGGACTGACCTGGATCCTAGTCTTGATAATACCAGTCAGGAACTTTTAGGGCCCACCCATCTATGGACATTAATGATCTTCATGCATATAATCAACCTATGCCAAGCAGGATCATCCCATGGAGAAGTAACAATGGTGGGTTTCAGGCCTACTGAAACATTATATAATACTGTAATGCATGTGTATCCCAACATGATTCATACACTAAAACCGAACATTGCTTTCTATGGAGTCTTCCTGTTCTGACAGCTTCTTGCTGAGTGCTCATTGTGAGTGTACTAAGTGTCTTGCAACTAAGGGCCAGATATTCAAAACTTTACGCTGGACGGAAACCGTTTGTGCAGGTTTAGTGCAGGATTAGCATGGGTTTGCTATATTCAAAAGGCCAAATAGCTGTCACAAACTGCATTAGCACTGGGCAAAATCATAATGTATGCAAGGGGCAAACTGAGGGGGCATGTACATGAATACAGGCACAATGCTATATTCAGTGACTAGCACCACGCAAAGTGGTTCTGCGTGACTTAGTGCGACACTTAGTGTGGTGCAAATTACCACCCAGGAAAAAGTAGTCTTAACCCTGGGCAATCAGCTTTGCGCAACATTTTGGCTTTGCGCGGCACTTGCACAGCTTTGCGCGACCCTAACAAATAAATATGACACATAGACAAAGTCAGACATAGAGAAAACATGCTGCTCACTTATGGCATCACAATGATGCCATCATCTGCCACCAGTCTCAGCCATTCCAGGCAGTAAGTGGTGACCCGCCTGCCAGTGGACACTATTGCAGTGTGGCCATACAGCACACATGTGCAGACCACTCTTTTGTGGACATCAACAGATGCCAGCATACACCTGCAACAGAAGGATGATATTGAGGGTGCCACCATGGAGAAGCCAGCAAAACCCACATGGAAGGATATCCAGGACACCACCGGGGGGCCTTGGACACTGCCAGCACACAGCAGGACAGTCAGCAAGGTGGCACAGATACTGCCGAGACTGCTGAGGCAGCCAAGCAGGAGGGGGTGGAGGTGCAAGGCCACATGGAGGAGCATGAGGAGCTGGTGATGAAGGTACCAGAGGGCAGTGGCAGAGAGGCCACAATGGGAGAGTTGAATGCTGAGCCACAAGGGGAACCCCCAGAGGTTCACCAGGTAGCTGCTGACTAGGGCCAAGAACAGCAGGACACAGCAGAGGATGGCATGCGGCAGGCCCACAACCAACAGCAAGACAACAGGAACCATAGACCTGATCACCTAGTGGAGGCCATCATGAGGGATGTGGCCCACCTCCATGGTTCCCTCAGGGTCCTGCTGTCCACTCTGAGGGACTGTTAGGGACTGTTGTGTGGACTCTGTACAAAGTTTAGTTGCATTCCAGGGTGGGTGGGGGAGAACTGTACTTACGTTTGTGTTGTTTTAACTGGGGGGGGGTATAACTGTTGTATTTTTTGTTTTTTTGTGGTTGTGGGAGTGGTTTTAACTGCAGATTACTGGATTTATGCTACTTTGTCATATGTATGTTGTCATGCTGGGGGGGAGTAACTGTAAATAGTATTGTTTGTTGTTGTTGTTGTTGTTGACTTAATGGGGGGTGGTATTGTTTTCCTTTTGTTTATTGAATAAATGTTTGTTGTTTAGCACATTGACCGTGTCCCTGACAGCTGGCTGCATGGTGATTCCTATGTGTTGTACATGTGTGACTGACATTGTACACATGCAGTCACATACATGCAGTACTATTTTACTGGTGTATGTGTGCTGGGACGCAACACAGGGCCCACGTGTGACATAAGCAATAAGGCATGATGGGGTGTGTGTGAAACACATTTTACCGCATGGTCAGGGTTGTAACAAGGCACGAGGCTGAAGGCCGAGTGACTTTAGCAACTACCCATGCGGTAAAATGTATCCCAAGCACATCCCAGAGTGCCTTATTGTGCTTATAAAATGGTGTCCTTTTCTAAAACTTTTTACAGTTGAGAAAAGCATGTTTATATATAGAAACAATAGATGTACTTGTGTACATTTATGATAAAATAGTCCTTCCACCCACTACACATGATGTCATTGTATTATTGCCTACTTTCTTCTTCCTGTTTTTTTTTCTCCCCACATTCAAGATATGGAATGTTTATCATAGAATGTTTACCATGGAATACATGGATTCAAAATTCTGCTCAGTTCCATTGGCAGAATGTTTCTTTCCTAACACTCTGTGCACACAGACAACAAAGGCCTTTGTTACAGCCAGAGACTCAATTATCTCACTGTCAGAGCAAGAAGAAGACAGTTCCCTGATAAGCAGGTAAAGATAGAAGGGGGATTTTTCCACTGTCAGTGAAGAAACAGTTGTAGTGAAAACTATAAACAATACTTATTGGGCTGGATATTCAAAAGGGTTGCGCCATGCGCAGTAGGGTTGCGCCTGCGCAAGTCCAAAATTGTGCCATTCTGCCATATTCAGCAGGAGGCAGTTGCGCCCCCCAAGTCAAGCTGAGCAACAGCGCAATGCAAATGAATGCATGCTGAACCAGAAGGGGAGGAACCATGCATAAACTGCACAGCCCGATATTCAGTGGGCTGTGCAGAGTTGTGCAACAAGCCCCAACCTGCGCCTGCACACCTTAGACAGTAAAGGAGAAAGTCGAGGCCACCCACAGGTGAGCTGCCGACAGTAGGCAGTGCAACACAGCAGCTGCCACCTGTGGGTGACCTCAACCCACTCCCTGTGCCCCACCTGCAGCCCAATCATGGGCATATAGTAACCCCTCCCCGACTGGCCCGATCATGGGCATATGTGTAAAACAGCCCCCACCCCCGACTGGCCCAATCACGGGCAAAAGTGAAAATAAAACCCACCCCCACCAGCCCGATCGTGGCACCAAAGTGTCCAATCCCCAAGACCATATCCCTGGTGGTCCAGTGGACCGTGAAGCCCAATCATGGGCTAAGAGTAAAATACCCCCCACCAGCCCGATCGCGAACAGCGTGTACAGTACAACCCCCACCAGCCCGATCGCGGGCTGCAAAGTGTTCCAACACCCCCAAGAACATATCCCTGGTGGTCCAGTGGACCGCTAAGCCCGATCACGGCACCAAAGTGTTTAAACCTCCCCAAGACCATATCCCTGGTGATCTATTGTCCCCACCCCACCCACCCACGGAGCCCACCACCCTGCCTCCCCAGCAGCCGGTGGTGGCAGCATCCCACCTGCCTGACACCCCGCCTGGCTGACTGACTGTTTAGGCTGCACGCCCATTGGTGCAGAGCAAGAGCCAATGGCGTGCAGCCCATACCGTACAAGGCAGTCCAGATATGTGAATGAATGAATTATGGCCCCATTTGCATGTCACCTTTTGAATATGGGAAATTTGCGCATGGCGCAATGGTACTTGTACCACAGCAACTTGAATGCTCCACTCTGACCACTTGCCGGTGAGCAAGTTCCACTGCGCCATGCACAGTGGCTGGCCGGGGTGATATTAAAAGGATTGCTCAATAGCCAACTCCTTTGAACGCCCCAGCCACATTCCTCAAGAATCCATTTTGTGCAGCGCAAGGGCTTGCACCACAAAATAGCGCAGTTTGAATATCCAGCCCATTGTTTCTAATTTGTTTATGTACATAAGGAAAGTGTGATAATCTAGGAAACTACAGTTAATTAATTTGTTTTATTTTTTATTTAAGGTAGTTTTATTTTTAGGGCATAGATGAAGCTTTTTTTTACAGTGTAAAGGTAGCACAGCCATGTTTGTGGTGAAAGATCAGTTGTGGCTGTAGGGGGCTAACTGAAATGCCTGCGTTCCAAATGCCCATTGATCTGGTTTCCAGACTCTTCGCAGTCCTTTTTTTTAGCTATGTGTAAACCATATTTTACACATAAATAACAGTCAGTCAGATTCCATGATTTTACCCTGCCATTTTATAAAGCTATACACTACACAGCTGTAGTCCCAACACATGATACATGACATCATGGGGCACTGCTATGACAGTAGGGTTCAGTGATGTGCTGTGTACACATGCCGCGTCACTAAGTCACCCAAATCACTGGGTTGTCCATGGGCCTGTATGGTACCACTCCATTTGAGGGCATACAGGGCATTCCAGGTGGCACTGGTAGCACTTGGGCATGATGGGTCCGCCCACCATCCAACAACAGAGATGTGCTGCCCAGTGCTGCAGACCTGTTGTGGTGACACTGTAAACATGATCCAGTGGCCATGGCTGGTGAGTAGTGTCTGGTGGCTGCACCAACAAGTTGTGGTGCTACTGTCCCAAGTGCCATGTGGTTTTGCACTGTAAGGAGACTGTTGGAGGGGCTGGTGAGGGCCAGCACAGTGGATGGTATCAGGAGGGCCTTGGACACTCACAAGGGCATCTGCAGGTGAATGTGGGGAGACTTGGGGGGGCGTGGTGTGATCTGTATACAACATGGTCCTTGGCTGTCAATAAAAATGTCATATGACCATGTATACATGGACAGAAGTGCAACAGTATTGCAGCATAGTACCAGTGTCTCATCCACCATGGTGGTGGCATTCCACCTCCTCCAGTGTGCTATTCCACAGGTCAAGTGCACTCACCCCTGGCAGATCACACATGACTCTGCTTCCAGGACCTGTTGCACTGTGCAGCTGCTGGTACCATTGGCAGCTAGATCCAGGCCAATGTGCAGTGAAGCGCTGTGGGCAAATGCAGTATTGTGGAACACAACATGCCACAGGCATTGACACAGTGACATATGGACAACGTGAGCCAAGGGCATCACAACAAGCACACCCTTAACATGGGATCATGCAACCACATGCTTACCAAGAATGCTCTATTGACATGGTTTTTTGGTCACAGGGATAGTGTATGCAGCTGTCCAGTGCAACACCCATACACAGTGGCAGGTGTCATGCACAATGTCTGTTCACTCAACCCCACCCTTTTTGAGCGAGTTCCACTCTCAGTCCCCACAGAAATGTACCCATATGCCTGTCCTGAGCATGTGCACAACACATCCCCTGTGCATGCTATAACAAGCTCCTGTGGCAGGGTATGCCATGCTGCCACTACACACACTGTGTGGAGAGACATCTCCACGCAGCCCCTCGGTCTGCCACCATTCACTGTTGTGTAATGCCCCCTTGTTCCTGTGCACCCATTACAATGGATGTACTTCCACCACACTGTATACCTACCTATGACATGGGGGTACTTGACTGTGCCTAGCAGGTCCCACCATCCCCCCAACCACCAGTGACTACATCCTGTTGCCCTGCAGTCCCTCAAAAAGTGTAGTGGTTTGATCACTGAATGTACCAACCTATTTGCCCTGCTCTGAACCACCTACACATTTCCAATGTCCACACAGAGACGCAGTTTGCAGCACTGCACACAGCACACTGTTGAGGACTCATGTGCATTGTACAATGGCAGCACCATCACAACACTGTTGCGACTCATACCTGTACCTATGCATCCCAGCATGCGCCTTGACCTCCCTGCTACCGTTGGACACATGCACGTACACTCTATCTTGATTTCCAGTGTTCCATTGCAGACTGTGGACTTCATGGCCACGCAGCTCTCATTGCTTACTGTGGGCATAAGTACATGGGTCAGGAGCTCCTCAGTGCCTGCTGCTGTGTTGGCCAGGTGCTGTACAACAGACATGGGCACAGGTCCTGATCAGTGCTGCCACATGTGTTGCTTAGCACCTGGCAGACAGTATCCCATCCTGTGGTATCATGTGGGTGGTGTCTGTGGTACCACGGTGTTGCTGTTCTTCCCTCCACATTGTTGTTCCATACTGCTGCCAGTGCCACCCTTGGGGTGTTGATGTTGTTCCACCTCAGAAGTGTTGCTGGATGAGTTCACATCTTGAACGGTGTCCCAAAGGTACACCTCCATGTCTAGCTTTGTTGCCATGCTGTCAGGCTCAATGTCCCCTTCCTGTGCAATGCCTTCCACATGGTCTGTGTCAGTCAGTGGCACATGCCGCAACAAGGCAAGGTTGTGTAATACACAGCATGCAAGCACGATCCTGCAGGCCATCTCTGGGCTGTACTGCAAGGTCCCACCAGAGCAGTCAAGGCATCTGAATCAGGCCTTTAGGAATCCAAATGTCCTCTCAATCACAGATCTAGTGCTGGACAAGGCCTCACTGTATTGCACCTCTGCTGCAGTCTGTGGATGTCGCACAGGTGTCATCAGCCATGGTAGTTGTGGGTGTCCACTGTCACCTGTTGAGGTGGTGAAAATCATAGTTTACTTGCCCAGTCAGTTGTGCTCTGCAACACACATGTCTGGTGACACACACACACACATTGTGACCCATGTGCCGCCATGACACGGCAGTCATGTGGCCATGTGCAGGTGACACATGTCCCTGCATGGAGCACAGGCTGCAGTCTTTGCCCCTTCATGGTGGACCAGTTTGTGTCCCTTCTGAGTTTTTCCACTTGTCTGTCCTGCTGTCTCTTCACTGCATCATATTTCCTTGGGCACTCTGTGGTCGTGTTGTGCTGCACTGTGCATACACCCATGCCCACACTGTGTTTGCATGTCCCACATACGTGATTACATTTCCAGCGTAGATGGCATTGCTGACACTGATACCTACCAATCAACAATCCACTAGTGATCTCCCCTCTCTCAATGGCCTCATACAGGTCACAGTGGTGGAATATTTGGGAGTTGTGGCAGTATCCCTGGTACTTGGCAACCACATCCAGTATGTGACAGTCACTGTCACATACTACCTGTAAGTTCATGCAGTGGTACCCCTTGCAGTTGACATATACGTCAGCCTCTGATGTTGGTGCCCTAATGGCCACATGTGCGCAGTCAATCACCCCTAGCACATGGGGGAACTGTGCTATGGCACAGAATGCCTGCTTCACATGCACCTGTTGTCTTGCCTCACGTGGGAAGCATATGTACTTGGAGGTGTAGCATATCAGTGCTGTGAAGAATCTCCTCAGGCACTTGGACACAGCAGGCTGGGATATACCCACTGTGTCACCTGTGGGGGTTTGGAAGGACCCTGTGGCTAGGAAACATAGTGCTGCACTTACTCTCACCTCCACTGGTAGTGGATGTCCCCTGTTTGTAGCACTATGTAGGTCCTCCCACAAGTCCTGGCACAGCTCCCTTATGATCGTCTTGCTCAGGTGATAGCGGGCAATGCATTGCTCATCAGTGAGCTCCTCAAAGGATTTTTGTGTGTAGATCAGATGTGGCACCATTCGCCTTGCCACTGCCCCTGCACCTGTGGTCCACCAGTCCTCTGGATCCTGCCACGCTGCCTGGCATGCTTCTGATTGCATTGTTCCACCATCAAGATGCCCAGTAGGGCTAGTGGTGCTGACATTGTCTCTGTTGCTCTGTGTCTCTCTACACACTGCTGCCTTAACAATGGCCCACCTGGTTGAGGGGGGGCTGTTATATGCTGCTGTCTGCTTAGACCACCTCCACCCTGGTCTAACTTATGCCTGTTTGGTTTGATGCAATGTCTTGTTCTACAGCTTCTGGAATAGCTTCAGGGTCGTAACTGGTATTTACACATGTCATAAGTCACATTACACATTTGCGCAACGTTCCTTGGATGCAAGTAGGTCATAAGTCATGTTTGGCACAGCCATTCCATCCATGGATGTAAGCCTCCTTTTTGAATACTGCATGTCACAAGTTGCTGGCGTAATTTGTGATTTGCATCATTTGTTTAGGATGCAGGTGTCTTATGTCCTTCTCACTCCTTCTGGAATTGGGCCCAGTATATTTACAATGAGGAAGTGAATTTCTTTTTTGAAAAAAATTCTTTATGTTGAAGATATATAGATGATATATTGATGGTGTGGCAGGGTACAGTGGAAGAATTGGGCTCATTTGTTGAGTATTTGGAGTTCAGCAACAGTAACTTATGTTTCACTGTTTTGCATAGTTACATGAGCATCTCTGGTTTAGATCTCATTTTTAAATTTCTGAAACTGGTATTGATATTGATTTATTCCATTAGCCAACAGATAGAAATGCTTTACTTTTGTCACGCTCCTGCCATCCCCACCACACCATCAATGATATCCCTATGAGCCAGTGTCTCAGGGTTCAACGAAACTGTAGCACTCATTTGACCTTTGAAAAAATGCATCAGATCTGATGGAAAGGTTTAAAGCATGGGATTATTCAGACTTCTCCATTCAAAGAACATATGTGTGGGCTTGAAATAAGGACCATCAGACCTTCCTCACCACACAACCTCAAATGAATTATTCTGCTCCTGTCACTTCTAGGAGATGCAATGTTATCACTACTTTTAATGTTCAGTCAAATGCAGTAGAGTGAATTATCAGGAAAAACTGCCACATTATTAGTACCAAATCTAAACTGTCTGCATGGGAATAAAAGTACTCCAGAATGGTTGATAGAAGGGCTAATAATTTGGCTGATATTGTCACTTACAGTTCGCAGCCTGAACTCCGCTCCACAACTAAGTGACTAGTTACCCTTCCACCAGGTTGCCATCAATGTGGAAGGTGCAGATTCTGTGAATTTGTCATACCCTTGAAAACCTTTTTGTACCCACAAACTAGTGAAGAGTTCAACATATTAAAATGTATTAACTGTGATACTACACATGTCATATATTTAGTGACATGTATGTCCTTGGCTTTTTACGTGGGACAAACAAAAAAAAAATTGAAAGAAAGGGTGGGCAACCATGTTAGGGTGCTCGAACATCTGAATGGAAATTATGCCACAGTTGCACATACACTAGGTTCTGATAATCCTGGTTTACACAGGTGGTCTTTCATGGGTATCAAAAATGTTGTTTTAGGGTCCAAAGGAGGGAATCTTGTTAAAACTCTTGAGAAAAGGGACTTTTGTTGATATATAAATTGGGGGCCCTGAAACATAAAGGTTTGAATGACAAGATTGAATTGGCCCCTTATCTGTAATATTAATATTATGGTCCTAAGCACCCTGTTAGAAAGAAATGTGTCCTTATCTAATTGACATACTGTATATATTTTTTTGTTTGCCTCTGACCCTGCAGGTGCATATGTATTCATCTTATTGTAGTGCAATAGGAGCTTTTAGGACTGTGATTTGTACAGTCTTATTAATAAGCTAATCATCACTTTGTGAGTGATTCACAGATTGCACATTACACATTGTAACAGATTGTTTTTTTTTATAATGGGAATCTAGTCATTATTTTTGAACATAAGATACTAATTTTTTACTGCATTTGTCACTGTTTGTATCGGTATAAGAGTTTAATTGTAGTGCAGTAAGGAGCTTTTTTTTTTACTGTGATCAGAAAAGTCTGATTTATAAGCCATTTAGCACTTTGTGGGTGACTTCCGCATTATACAGCACGTACAGTGACACAAAATGTTTGATGTATTTGGAGTTCAGTAATTGTATGCAGTTTAGAAATGGAACAATGAATTAGTCATATAAATCTTGCTGCAAACATGTGTGATGTGATAACTGTCTTCTAGTTATGTGTATATGGTTTTGATATACATATATGTTTTAGACTTCTGCTTAGGAAACAGGCCAAGCAGCAAAGCATCATGGAACATAGGATTTAAACAGAGAGAAAAAAAGAGTTTACCTTCTCCCTGAGCCAGTGGATAAACTAATAATGAGTTTCCTTTTGACACATATGTGTCATTGCCTGTGTTAACAGATATAACATAGAAACATAGAATCTGATGGCAGATAAGGACCACTTAGCCCACCTAGTCTGCCCATTTCCCTACCTGATGGATAAGCTGCAGATTCTAGTTAATCAACAGCTTACTTCCTCCTATCCCCCACTAGAATTGCCTTATGTCTGGTGCATGCATTCTTGAATTCTTCCACTGTTCCTGACTCCACAACCTTCTCAGGAAGGCTGTTCCATGCATCCACAACCCTCTCTGTGAAAAAATACTTTCTAACATTACCTCTGAGCCTTCCCCATCTTCAAATTGTACCCCCTTGTTCTTGCACATCTCTTCTTCTGAAATATGCTACCCTCTTGTACTTTGTTAATTCCCTTGAGATACTTGAAAGTTTCTATCATGTCCCCCCTCTCCCTCCTTTCCTCAAGAGTATACATAGTAAGCTGTTTTAGTCTCTCCTCATATGTCTTCTGGTGCAGACCCTGCACCATTTTGGTTGCCCAGGTTAACAGGTTGTAAAACCAGCCACTGCACTGAACCTAGGAAATCTGTTATAGAATATTGCATTTTACAACATCAGGAGGGAAGCCAGTTATGTTGGATACCTGTGACAATTCACACCGCTAAGAGAAGTGTCTTTCAGGATGTTCTTCTGAAGATCAAAGGGGTAATTCTGACCAGTCATAAAGCATGCTGCCCACTAATTAGGAAGAATATATATTTTTTTTAAGTGGAATGTTTAGCACTGTGCAGATGGATGTGACTAATTCAGTATGCAGGAATGAGAGTGTCTACACAGCCAACATCACCACAGAGCTATGACCTCACAAGCTGGGTGGGACCATTTTCCCCTCTGATATTGTCAAGTTGCTGAGGGAACAGAGTATACTTGTGTTTGGACTTTCAAGAAACATGTGTGTTCTTGACTCTTAAGAAGTAATTAGGTAATTTCAGCACCACTATTTACCAACTGAAACTGGGGTAGGATCAGTTACTTAGTAAAAAGGTATTTTGTTTTGTAATTTCCATTTCTTTTTTTACTGACTGTACCATTTATGTTATATGTTCTGCATTTTGTATTTTATTTACTATTTTTAATTTTAGTAAACTCTGTTTTCCTTGAAATCCTGCCTGAGCCATTTTCTCATTTTGGGTGTGAATGCTGGGACAGTGTTGATAATTCTGACAGAACTGTTAAAGTGCTTATAGTGTGACACCATATGCAGTAAGGTAAGGAAACACCTAGGTCTCAATTGAGTCAAAAGGGGGATTGTGAAACAGGTTGTGTGCCCACTGGGTCAAGTATTGCATTGCTTTCCCCAAAGAGGGTGTGATATTTGGACCTGTTACCTGAGCGTGCTAGCAAAAAAGGGTTCATATTTGACCCCAGAACTTGAGACTGGCAGTTGCTCGGACCCAAAACAGACAGCATGGTTTCTCTGTTTGTCTCCTGTTCACATAATTCACATTGAGGTTGGGCATTGTGGGAGCAGAGGGCCCACCCCTCGGAGTGCATTTGTGACAGATCTGGTTGGCAGTGGTGCGATCTAAAAGATTTGGTTTGCAGTGCTGTGATCAAAAAGATTTGTTTGCATACTGTAAAATTATTTGGTGACATGAGCAATAATAGTCCAGTGTGTCGGATTGATAAACTGTACCGGTTCACACACTAAACGAGGCAGTGATTTTAAAAAAAAAGAAATGTATCATTTTGGTTACAGTCAAAGTTCCCTACCTGTTTCATTTTTTTTTTCGGGTGCTAGCTAGTATAGCCATAGCTTAGGGAAGAAGGTGCCTTCCAACTTCAGCGAGTACACTGCAGAATGCCTGAGGCAGTTGTGCCAGGAGAGAGGAGTTCATTGTAAGGGGCAAAACAAACAGCATCTCCTGGAGGCTCTTGTGGCAGCTTATGTACAAGCAACTGTCCAAGACCTCAAGCCACAGTTGGTGATTGAAACAGACCAGACTTTGGGTGTGGAGGGGCCAGAGTCCACCGCAGTGTCCAGTCCCAGGCAGGAGGAAAGCAGGACCAGTGTGAACTGAGAGTCACAGAAGCAGGGAAAGGTCACCACCATGCTGGAACCAGAAGGGATTAGGCTGCAGATAGAGTTGAGGAGAATGGAGCTGGAATTTGAGCAGAAAAAGTTTAAAGCCCAGCAACAGAAGGAGTTTGAACAGAGGAAGCTGGAGATGTGGAGAGAGAGAGAGGAGAAGTGAGAGCAGTGAGAGGCCGAGTGAGAGGAGAGAGACAGCCAGAGGAAATTTGAACTGGAGAAGCTACAACTCCAAAGACCAGTGCCAGAGCAGGTAAGTGGCATGGGTGAATCTGGACCTCCAGGACTAGGTTACAAATTAAATTCTAAATTGATAGCTGAATTTAAAGAGGGGGAAGATATGGATGCATTTTTAAATTCATTTGAAAACGTATGCATTCAGGCAAAAATTCCCAGAGAGTCCTGGAGCTTCCAACTATCCCCATTGCTTACCAGTAAAGCTTGTGATGCATTGGGTCAAATGGACAATCAGGACAATAATGATTATGGCAAACTTTAAGCTGCATTGTTAAAAAAGTATGACTTAACAGCTGAAGCATACAGAGTTAAGTTCCGTAAGCTCAGGAGAAGCCCTGACATGAGCTATAAGGAGCTAGCCACAAAAACGTCAGTTTTTGAAACATTGGTAGGAGGGGATAAAGGCAGACTCTGTAGAGAAAATTGAGGATGTTGTACTTTCATAGCAGTTCTTTTGGGCTTGCCCAACAGAGCTGAAAACCTGGCTAGAGGACCAAGATCCATAAACTGTGCAGGAGGCTGCCGAGCTCTTGGACCGCTATGCCAGGAGCAGGCCAGATCTGCAAGGGAGTGGGGCAGGCATGGCAGTGCAGAAAGAGAAAAGTGCACCTTCAGGGAGCTAAACCCTCACTGCCTCCCCAGAAAGTGGGCAGTCCCAGGTTACAAAGAAAGGATTTGCCTGATAAAAGAAATGATTGTTGCTTTTGTAAGCAACCGGGGCATATTGCAAGTCAGTGTCCTAAAAAGGCACAGAGTGCATACAGTGGTGCTGGGAAAGAAGTGGGTTTTTTGTGTATTCCTGAAAGCATGCCAGTAAACATGAAGGAGCACATACACCCAGTTACTATGAATGGGATACAAACCCATGGGTTAAGGGACATGGGGGCATCCCTTACTTTGGTAAAAAGGGATTTGGTTAAGTTCGAACAGCTTATAGCTAATCAGTTTGTTACAGTATGGGGATTCATTGGGGAGGAGAAAACTCTGCCACTTGCTAGTGTTCTCCTGGACTAGGGAGTGACAGGAGAGACTGTGCAAAAAGTTGCAGTGGCAGAAAATCTGGCCCTGAATGTGATTATAGAGAACAATCTCCAAAAGGGGGTGGTGTGTGCAGTTACCTGCAGTCAGGTGGCAAAGGCAAATTGTGGTTCCCTGGACCCCATAGAAGCCCCTGTGGAAAACACTGGGAGGCTGGTTCCCTAGCCTGTGTCTCCTGATATGGAGAACAGTGAAAGGAGGGTAGAAATTACCCAGGTAGCAGTTAACAGAACAGGTACAGAAGGTTACTCTGAGAAGGGAGGGGTAGCCAATTGTCAGAGAGCTAGGGACCCTAGTTTAGGAACTGAAGGGGACCTGTCCCATGCCTTGGGAATGTGTAAAGATTTTGCAGCTACTCAGAAAAATAACCATAGTTTAGAGAGGCTGAGGGCTTGGGCAGAATCTGATGGGACATAAGGAGGTGACAGGAGACATAGAGTGTATTGGGAGGATGGATTGCTGTATATGCAGGATGTAAGGACAGAGGGAAGGGTGATGGGCAGGCAGCTTGTCACTGCCCAGGGGTACCATGAGCAGTTGCGCAAGACTGCTCATGATATCCCCATGTCTGGACTTCTGGGAATTGTGTGCACTACGCAGTGATTGGCCCAGAATTTCTATTGGCCCAGCTTCACCCAGCAGGTGAAAAAATATTGCAGGTCTTGTTACTGGTGCCAAGAAATAGGGAAGGTGGGTAGTAAAACCCAAACCACCCTAATTCCCTTGCCCATAGTGGAGGAGCCATTCCAGAGGGTAGGAATGGATATTTTAGGGCCTTTGAATACCCCCAGCTCCTCCAGGAAGAGGCTTATCTTAACCGTGGTGTATTATGCCAGCCAGTACCCAGAGGCAGTTGCCCTATCCTCACTGAGGACAGACAAAGTGGCAGATGCCTTGCTATGGATTATCTCCCATGTCAGATTCCTGCAGGAGGTTATCACTGATTGAGGGGATTCCTTCATGTTGGACCTGAGGAAGTGTTTGTGGGAGGAGTGTGGGGTGATGCAGAGACACACGACACCTTATCACCCACAAGCCAATGGGCTTGTGGAAAGGTTTAATGGTACCCTTAAATGAATGCTCCAAGCATTTGCTGAACAGCATAGGAGGGACTGGGAGAAATATTTTCCCCACCTGTTGTTCGCATATAGGAAGGTGCCCCAAGAGATGACAGGGTTTTCCTCCTTCGAGCTCTTATATGGACGCAGGGTGCGTGAGCCCCTAGACTTGATCTGGGAGGACTGGGAAGGCAAGCATAATACCCAGAGAACTCCCATAGTGGATTATGTCCTTAAGTTTAGGGAAAAGCTGAAGGAACTTATAGGAAAAGCCCAGAGCAACCTGGCAGCTGCTCAGCAGAAGCAAAAGGTATGGTATGACCACAGAGCCAGAGCTTGCTCATACACTGTGGGTCAGGAAGTCATGGTCCTAATCACAGTCCAGAAAGATAAGCTGCAGGCCGAGTGGGCAGGACTATACAAAGTAGTCAGACAGATGAATGACATAAATTGCATCATAGAACTGCCTGACAGGAGGCATACCCAAAGAATGTACCATGTCAACATGATGAAGCCATATGCAAATAGGGCTGACATGGTCTTGCAATGTGTAGTCCTGGGGAGGTGACAGAGGAGGAACACCCCCTTCTGGACTTATTGGAGGAAAGCAAGCAGAAGTCCTCTGTGGAGGCAATCAAAATGTCACCCAGTTGACCCTAGACCAGATCCAGGAAGTAAGGGAGGTTTTAGCAGATTTTGTCCCATTGTTTAATGCCAAGCCTGGACTAACCCCCTTAGTGACACACGGTGTAGATACGGGGATGCAAGCGTCCATACGGCAGGCAGTATATCATGTTTCAGAGGCCATCCAAAAGGACATTAGGAGGGAGGTGGAGGAAATGCTGGATTTAGGGGTAATCCAGAAATTCCACAGCCCCTGGGCCTCACCCATATTCCTCATTCTCAAACCATGTGGCTCTACTCATTTTTGTGAGGACTATTGTGGACTGAATGCAGTCACAAAGTCAGACACCCACCCAATGCCATGGACGGGTGAACTACTGGACAAGCTGGGAGGGGAGACATACCTTACCACTATTGATCAGACAAAAGGGTATTGGCAGGTGGAGTTAACTGCCAGAGCTAGGGAAAGGTCGGCCTTCATCACTCTGATGGGATTATTTGAGTTTAAAGTAATGCCTTTTGGAATGAAGAACACCCCTGCCACCTTCTAAAGGTTGGTGAACCAGGTGTTACATGGTACTGAAGAGTACACTGTGGTGTACCTGGATGATATTGCCATCTTCAGTGCCAACTGGAAGGAATACCTGTCCCACCTTAAGGAAGTGTTGAGCAGGATACAGAGGGCTGGGCTCACTGTGAAAGCTGAAAAGTGCCAGGTAGCCATGGCTGAGGTGGCACACCTAGGGCATGTAGTAGAGCAGGGACAGCTCTGCCCTAATCAAGCAAAGATTGAGGCAATCGAGGCATGGCCCAGACCTGAAACACAGAAGCAGGTTCGGAGTTTTCTAGGGACTGCAGGGTACTACAGAACATTTGCATCAAACTACAGTGCCCTGGTAGCTCCCCTATATGGCATGATAAAGAAACGAATGCCTAAAAACGTAAAATGGGAACCAGCCTGTGAAGGAGCCTTTACACAGCTAAAGGAGGCACTGTGCGGTGCTCCTGTATTAGCCAGTTCAGACTACAGTAAACGATTTGTAGTCCAGACAGATAGCTCACATGTGGGTATTGGGGCAGTACTTAGCCAGACTTCTAACCAAGGAAAAGATCACTCAAGTGTACCTCAGTAAGAAATTACTTCCCAGGGAGCAGGCTTATTCTGCAGTAGAGCAAGGATGTCTTGCAATGGTGTGGGCACTAAAGAAATTAGAGTCATATCTATACAGGCAGCACTTTGAGGTACAAACAGATCATAACCCCTGGTTTGGCTGGCACAAATGAGTAAAACAAACAGTAGGCTTTTAAGATGGAGCCTTGCCTTGCAGGGTTATGACATGACTGTCACTCACAGGGCAGGGGCAGCAAACACAAACGCAGATGGGTTATCCTGACAGAGCAGTGAACTGAATTTGGGGAATTCATCCCATGCCTAGGAATAGATTACCCCAAGTTCAGTCTAGGAGGGAGAAATGTGACATGATAACCACCTACTAGTTAAGTGCATATGGTTTTGATATAAATATATGTTTTAGACTTCTGCTTAGGAAACACGCCAAGCAGCAAAGCATCATGGAACATAGGCTTTAAACAGAGAGAAAAAAAAGAGTTTGCCCTCTCCCTGAGCCAGTGGATAAACTAGCTAAGAACTTCTTTTCGACACCTACCTGTCAGCACCTGTGTTAGCTGATATAACAGGTTGAAAAACCAGCCACTGCTTTGAACCTAGGAAACCTGTTATAAAATATTGTATTTTACGACATCAGGAGGGAAGCCAGTTCTGTTGGATACTGGTGACGATTCACACCACTAAGAAAAGTGTCTTTCAGGATGTTCTTCTGAAGATCAAAGTGGTAATTCTGACCTGTCATAAGGCATGCTGCTCACTAATTAGGAAGAATATATTTTTTTAAGTGGAATGTTTAGCGGTGTGCAGATGCATGTGACTAATTCAGTATGCAGGGATGAGAGTGACCTTACAGCCAGCATCATCACAGAGCTGTGACCTCACAAGCTGGATGGGACCCTTCCCCTCCCCCCGATATTGTCAAGTTGCTGAGGGAAGAGGGTATACATGTGTTTGGACTTTCAAGAGACATTTGTGTTCTGCTCTCTTAAGAAGCACTTCTACACAAAATTAGGTAATTTCAGCACCACTATTTACCAGCTGAAACTGGGGTAGGATCAGTTGCTTAGTAAAAAGGTGTTTTGTTTTGTAATTTCCATTTATTTTTTTTTTGACTGTACCATTAATGTTATATGTTCTGTGTTTTGAATTTTATTTACTATTTTTAATTTTAGTAAACTCTGCTTTCCTTGAAATCCTGCCTGAGCCATTTTTTCTCATTTTGGGTGTGAATGCTGGGACAGTATTGATAATTCTGACAGATCTATTAAAGTGCTTATAGTGTGTCACCATATGCAGGAAGGTAAGGAAATACCTAGGTCTCAGTTGAGTCAGAGGGGGGATTGTGAACCAGGTTGTGTGCCGACTGGGTTAAGTATTGCACTGCTTTCCCCAAAGAGGGTGTGATATTTGGACCTGTAACCTGGGCATGCTAGTGAAAATGGGTCCATATTTGACCCCAGGACTCAAGCCTGGTAGTTGCTCAGACCCAAAACAGACATGAAAGTTTCCCTGTTTGTCTCCTGTTCACATATTGCACTTCAAGGTTGGACACTGTGGGAGCAGATGGCATGACCCCCAGAGTGAGTTTGTGACAACATGTAGTAGTAAATAATGTGTAATGCTCTTTCTACTGTGTCATGTATTCACATTACATTTATGTAAATAATTGTTGGTTTATAAATGTATCTGATGTAATAGAAGCTCCTCTGACCAGCATTAGATGTAGCTAAGCAGCATCTTATGAAAGTGATTAATCTTATGTCCAGTGAATTACTGACTTGTGCTTTCCTGCACATTTTTCTAATGTTTTTCACTTGTTTTGTTTTAATTGATTGCACTTTACAATCTGATTTTAAGATGAGCACTTCAGCTTCTTGACAAAGTGCTCCTGCACAAAATGTTGGGGCTTTTTTGTGGCTGGGTCTGCTGCTAGTTCACCTTGTTTGCTAAAACAAATCTGCAAGCATTTCTAACAAGGCTTTGAGTGTGGTTTCATGTTTTATTTTTACTGGTTTAACAATTGTAATACAATCATGCCACAGAGTTGTCAAGAACATTTGGAGGACCTCTGAAAATCCCATCCCAAGTCTTTAATATTCTATTCCCTTTTTCCATTCTGTAGTCCTGTTGTCCAAGATGGAACAATCCAGAATTACCTTGAAGAGAAATTTATAGGGTTGTCATCTTTGGATGTGGTGAAAACTGGAAAATAAACCACACCCCAAACTTTGCCCCTAGCCCTACCCTATTATTTTATTTCCATTTATTTCATTTTATTTATGGAAAATCCACTGAGGTGAAGCTCATTTACAAATGTGTCCAAGCAAGCTTATATAACAAAAATTACAATAATATCCTATGGCAGATGGGTACTTTACTTATCCTCCAGAACCATCTGTAATGTCAGAGAACATTTTGTTGTTGCAGTAAAAAGACAATATTTAAATGAAGAGTGGAAAACATTAGTTTAATGTACTGCTAATGATCTTAACAGTCGTACTTTATACCTTCCAGATTTACTGGTTTTACAAGCACACAACATCATAACATCAGCATTTTTTATAACTTGAACATGCATCCAAAACCTGAATATTTACTAGTGAAAGGATCAGAAAAAGGCTAGCTGCTCTGAAGATTGATAAGGCCCTAGAAAAGGTTGGAATGCACCCAAAGGTGCTCAGGGAACTGGCATTGGAATTAGCTGAACCCCTGGCAGGGTTATTCAGTAGCTATTTTCAGTCATGGATGTTCTGAAAGACTGAAAAACAGCAGATGTAGTTCTGCCACACAAGAATGGTGAGACTAGCTGGATAACTACAGACATGTCAGGCTTACCTCCATGTGGGTGAACTGATGGAGACCCTAGTCAAAGAGGAACTAGTGAACTACCTGGAGGAAAATGGGTCCCAGGATAGTAAACAGCAAAGGTTTGTGGCGTGGGAGTCTTGTCAGACCATCCTGATAGTATTTTTTGACTGGGTATCTACGACAGTGGATAAGGGTAATGCAATGTATTACTCTGGCTTCAGCAAGCCATTCAACTCAGTGCCACACAGAAGGTTGCTAAAGAAGCTATTAGTAGTAAATATATTTATTCATGAAACTTTAAAGGGAAAAACCTAATTCACCATTGCTCAATATCAGTGGGGCACCACATTTACAGTTACAGGTAAACAGTAAATATAAAATACAAATTTACAAATGTCTAAGGTATATATTGTACAACAAAATAAATAAGATGCAGTTCCAGATAGAGGAGCTGGGTGTAGCATTGGACAGAATTAGATTGGTGGAAAGTTGATTGGAAGGGAGGCAGCAGAGGGTAGTGGTAAATAGAGTCAGATCAAAGGAGAGAGAGGTCACCAGTGGAGTGCTACAGAGATCAGCCTTCAGTCCAGTTTGTTTCAATGTGTTCATCAGCACATAGGAAAAGGATTACAGGGCAAGATATGACTCTTCAGAATAACACTGAGCTCTGTTTTAGACAGTGAGGAGGGGGTAAGGGAGATGCAGAGCAACTGGCAAAGGCTGGAGGGGTGGGCTAGGGTGTCACAGCTGAAATTCAACACCAAAAAGTGCAAGATGATGATCATAAGCAACTCCCTAAAACAATTTAGCCAGTGTAACAAGGCCAACAGTATGGCAAACAGAATGCCGGGGTGTACTGGTAGGGATTATGACAACAAGAGAAAAGAGGTATTACTACCTCTGTATAGATCACTGGTGAGACCACACCTAGAGTATTGTGCCCAGACCTGGAGTCTACATCTAAGGAAAGACAAGGATAGACAGGAGACAGTGTAGCATAGGGTAAGCAAAATGATTCAGGTCAGCAAAGTAGATCATTTGAGGACTGGCTTAGGGCACTGAACATTTACTCACCCAAGGCCAGAAAAGAGAGTGGTGATATGATAGAGACCTTCAAGTTCCAGAAAGGAATGAACAAGGTGAATTGAGAGGAACTATTAAACAAGAGTAGCAAATCTAGAACACAAGGTCGCAAGCAGAACCTGGTGGGGAAGAGGTTCAGAATGGATGTGAAAAAGTTTTAGTTTACAGAGACAGTGGTTGAGCAAAGAAACATTGTGCCAGCAGAGGTGATGGGTGTCGCAACCATAAATGATTTCAAACACATTTGGGACAGAATACACACAGAACACAGGGGGTAGAGGGCTCACCTATATTGGGTGCTCACACCTGGGAGTGTGAATAAACACAGGAGCACAGGTCCCCATGTAAATGGGGAAGGTCAGCACACCTGAAAAAATAGATATGAACACCTTTAAATGTGCAAAAGAATGCAATATTTATTGGCAAATACAGTGGTAGAACACAGCACAATGTAAATTTTAATGGGTACACCAACAGTTTACCTAAAACATTGGTAATTGTAATATATGCGTGCTGCTAACCGCCACCTCAGATTGTATGTTTATTTTACTGAGCCACAGTCATTTGCTCCGTGCTTCAGGATTGCTCTTTTTTCTACTCTGCTACAAGAGGTTAAGTCCCATGAGGGACACAATAATAGCAATCACTGAAACAAGTACTGAATCCACATGATGGACAAATATTTACAAGCGCAATGACATCCAAGGACTGAGGTGAGCTCTGGACTTGTGTGCATTTTGGATAATTCCGTGACTACTGGTAGTCTTTCGTTTTAGGTAAACTGTTGGTGTACCCACTAAAGTTTACATTGTGCTGTGTTCTAGCACTGTATTTGCCAATAAATATTGCATTCATTTGCATATTTAAAGGTGTTAGTACCTAATTTTTCAGATGTGCCAACCTACCCCATTTACATGGGGACCTGTGCTCTTACATTTGGGACAGAGTTAAGGGCATAATTGTTGCTTAGGGGGGTAGTAGTAAAACAGGGAGCAAGGGGGTGGATAGTGTAGGCAATGACCATCTATGGATGAAAGGTTTCAGAGTATGATAGTATGTTACTGTACAGGAAGACTGGATGGACCGTATTGGTCTTTTTCTGCAATCATTGTCTGTGTTTCTATGAATACTTTGGCAGAATATGTTTCAAAAGTATGTGACCAGTCAAAATAGCTCAAAAACTGATATACGTCTTTGCAAGACTGGATGACCAGATAAGGACCCAGAAAACTGAATGATCCAGTGTAAATCTAGACAGGTGGCAATCTTAGAGCTATCTTCTGTTAAGGGATGTTGGCATAAGGCATTCAAAGGATGCCTGTGGACAAGTTCCTCATAGGTACCATTAGAATTTCAGAAAATAGTGTATTGTCATTTCAAAATGCAGCTGTTCCCAAGTTACAGTATTTTCATTTGCACTGGGCAAATCAAAGGGCACAATGACTTCTCCCAAAGGGGTAGTAGGTGCTCCTGCACTGCTTAACAAGATCCATATTTGAACTGGTTCAAAGCAGTCAAATTCTATTCCAAGAAAAAAAAACATTTTGACTCCCATGGAGGCCCAATCTTAGTTTATAAAATGGATCTAAGTATTTTTAATCAGGTTTTGAAGCTGAACTATAAGTTACCTGAAGTACCAGATGGTAAAGTTCGGCTTGGAATGTTCATCACAGAACTGCTGAATGAACATCCTGTAGTGACAAGTAGAATTTTAAGTCAGAATACTTGGAGTTTGTTTTCTTTTTCATCATTTTATAGTTTCTGGATTTTTATTTTACAAATGATAGACAAAATCACAAGAAATCCTTTAGAAACTGAAGAAAAATGGGAGTTTGATTCTGAGATAATTGTGCCACTGAAGACAGTTTTCTGACATACAAATAGTGCTGGAGGAATTTAAATGATGCATGCAAAATCGTAGGGCTGTGTGAACCTCCCAAAGTTCGACCACACAAACTTTGGCCATCGAACCATATAAAAGTTTGCCAAGATTCTATTAACAGCGCACTAGTTCATGTTGGTTCAACCATTAAAAAGCATTAGGAAATAGGATAAAATTATAGAATCTAATGCACAGGACTGACAAAGCACCCAAAACAGCATGATGATGCTGTAGGTCACAATGAAGGGTACTGGTTCCAAAAATTAAGTCTGTTCAGTCAGTGCCAAACATGGACAATGCTAGTAATAAGAAAGACTAGGGCTAGATATTCAAAGGGGATGCACGTTGTGCAACTGCCCTGGTGCAATATTGAAAGCAGGGGATGCGCCACGCGCCTCATGCCCCGGGGCACAAAAGATAATGTATGCAGCACATCTCCAGGGGACGTGCCCATGCATATGCGGCACATCCTGATATTCAGCCCGAGATGTGCAGCGCATATGCTGGCACAACCTTGAGATGCGTTGCATACTGGGGCACAAGGTTGAGCCCGAAAAATAAGGCTCAAATGTTGGCCACCCACAGGCGAGCTGCTGCAATGCAAGGTGCATCATAACAGTCACAAGCCGTGGGTGGCCTCTCCCCCCAGTACACTGTGCACAAGCACCCAGAAATGTCCCTGGTGGTCCAGTGGTCCCCCCCGCCTGTACTCCGATCACCCAAAATACAATGATAGCATGTCCCTGGTAGTCTAGTGGTACCCCCTGCCCCGCTGATAAACCCGATTACCCAAGATGCAATATTCATATTGCCCTGGTAGTCGAGTGCTACCCCCCACACCACTGGTAAACCCAATCTCCCAAGATGCAATAATCCTATTGCCTTGGTAGTATAGTAGTACCCATCCCACCCACCCACCAGCCCACCCAGCTCCGCCACCCATCATTGGTGGGCAACAGCAATTCCATACCTCTGTGGCTGCCCACTGAATGACAGCATACAGTATGGGCTTGCAGTGCATACTGTAATTGTCATTCACAAATATATGAAGAATTCACATATTTGTGAATGACTATTACAGTATGCACTGCAAGCCCATACTGTACGCTGTGATTCAGTGGGCAGCCATGGAGGTATGCGAGGGGGGGATTGCTGCTACCCACCGATGATGTGGGGAGCTGGGTGGGCTGGGGGTCCAGTGTGGTGAGGGGGTGGGGGTACCACTAGACTACCAGGACAATAGGGATTATTGCATCTTGGATGATCGGGTTTACCAGCAGGGCGGGGGGTAGCACTAGACTACCAGGGCAATAGAATTATTACATCTTGGGTGACTGAGTTTACTGGTGGGGTGGGGGGTACCACTAGACTACCAGGGCAATAGAATTATTGCATTTGAGTGCTTAGGATTATGGGCAGGGAGGGGGGAATCACTAGACTAATAGGGAGTTTTATTTACCGTATTTTGGGCAATCAGAGAGTCAGGCGGGGGGGGGTCCACTGGACCACCAGAGAGTGTAGACTTCATACTACTGGTGCTCAGTGGCACAGAATGGAGTGCGGGTACTACTGCGGTCCCTGGTACAGGGACTGCATGCTGTGCAGGGTGCCATGTGCATTTCACTGGCCAGCCCTGCGCAACATCTGCAAATGGGGTCATAATGACATGTAAATGGCCCCATTTGTGCATTGCATGCATAATGGCTCTATTTGCATATCCAGGTCTGAATATCTGGGAATTGAGCCCAGCACAGCTGCAGTTGTGCTGGAGCATTCCCATTCCTGGTATTCAGAACTGTCTGTGGGATGCGCCAGTGCATTGTATTTGGGCCCTGCACATGTTGTGCTATATTCAACAGAGATGCACCATGGCACATCTCTATTGAATATTTCCCTTTGTTGCTCCAGTGCATCTCAGTTGCACTGCACCACCACTTGTGCCTGTGCCAGGTGCAATTCTGAATATCGGAGCCTATGTGACTAAGTAATAATGCTCAAATAAAAAATAAAATGGTTGTAATTGTAAGGTCTACATATGCCCTTAAAATATCAGTACAGAATCCCACAGCATAGGCTTCTGGTTCAATAAATGCCCTAGATGTTATATAGATAACCTAAATAAAACCCTATGTGATGTGAGTAGGAGTTTAAACCCTTTCAAATCTAGACATATAGAAAAGTTAAATGTCCCAAGTGAGTATTGGCTCACAGTGGGGACTGTGGCAAAGAAAATGAAAAAAAAAATATTTCAAATGGATAAGGTCATGGGACCAGATTTGATCCCAAATTGGATGTGGAGGGATGGTGCTGATATACTAGCACCTTGGATGTGCAATATTTTGAATAAATCATTTGAAACTGGTAAGTCATCTGAATAGTAGAAGCAAGTGAGAGTAATACCTCTTCCTAAAGTCTCCTCTCCCTGTGAAACAGGTAAAGATTTCAGACTGCTTTCTCTAGCCAGTGTGATTTCAAAAATGTGTGAAGGTTTTATTACCAACTGGATCACAGAAACGATTGTTAGAATGTTGGATATAAACCAGTTTGGTTCCTTGAGGGCAATTTTCATCACTTTGACAGCTATAACATTTTGACATTCATATGTAAAAGCATGGGATGACAGAGGACTTGTGAAGGCAGTTCTGGTAGATTATAGAAAGGCATTGGACCTTTTTGACTCAAATATTGTTTTTAAGAAACTAGAACAATTTGGCATTTCTCTGTGTTTGAGGCAGTGGCTGTATGATTGTTTGGAAGGAAGGGTTCAGTGGGTGGAGGTAAATAAGTATCAATCTGTACACGATGCAGTTTGTGGTGGTGTCCCTCAGGGAACCAGATCAAAGACAATTTTGTTCCTGGTCATGATTAATGATCTGGTGACTACTGTGCCATGTATTAAAGACATAGATGACACTACAGTTATAGATATTTTTTTTGGACAAGAGAGACAGTACTAAGCAATCTGATTTACTGCACATTCAGGACTGGTCAGAGAAAAGCCATATGCAAATCAACCCAGATAAAACAAAGAAATTAGGTTCAGAAAATTAGGAAAGTGGGACCCCAGACCATTGGTTTCCGGAGGGGGTCACATGTTGAGGCTGCAGATAAAGTAAAGTTGTTGGGGCTGATCATGTAAAAGGATTTTAGTTGGAGAAAGTAAGTGGAACAGATGCTCAAGAAAGCAAACAGCAGACTTTATTTTCTTACTCTGCTACATAGAGCATGTGTGAACCAGGTAGATTTAGTATACTCTTACCATACTGTCATTAAACCTGTTTTAGAATATGGATGTCCAGTTTGGAATGGTAGTCTAACTAAGAGTGACATTGGGGACATTGAAAGAATCCAGGTCAGCAGGGTATGGCATACGAGGAGAGTTTGAGAGCACTAAACATGTATGCCCTGGAGGAGAGGAGAGGAGGGAGAAGGGACATGATTTGAGACCTTCAAGTACTTGAAAGGGATAAAAAGGGTGGATAAGGAGGGTCTGTTTAGGCTAAGTGGCAGCTGTAACATGAGGGGACATAGTCTTAAGCTGGAAGTGGGAGGTTTAGGAAGGAGGTTTGGGAGCACTTCTTCAGGTTGTAGCCAGTTGAAATGTGCTACTGGATAAAGTGGTCTCTTGAAAACAATGGGAAGCTTCAAAAGAGGCTGGAGTAGACATACAGTAGTAGTCACAGACATTGCCAGCTCTTTCCAGGTATTTCGTGAAATTTCTAAAGAATTTCCCTCTGCTGCCCCTACTGTGGAAATGGAGAAAGCATGAGATATTTCTGGAAATATTATAGAAATTTTGGGAAATAGATGGCAGTGTCTGTGGCTGCTACTGTAAGAGGAAGGTAAGGGTCATGTGTGGGGTGGATGGAAAACACAGGAAGAGTGGAGGAGGGGGCAGGGTTAGTAGCTCAAGCTGTGGACCCAGCAACAGGAGCAGACTAGATAGACCAAATACCCTTATTCTGTTGGCTTCTTCGCATGATTGTATGTCCATATGGAAACAGCAGTAAGAACAATCTTGGGATGTGAGATTAGTTCTAAAGAGGCTATAAGGATCTGCAAGCTTGAAAAATTCTGTTACCATAGAAAGAGCATGACAATAAAACAGATTCAAGAAATTTGTAATTCCAATCAAAACATTTTTCCTACAACCACCCAACGAGAATGTTGGGCATTGTTTGGGAATACATGGGAGGTGGCAAATTCCAAGGGCCAGAGCAGTGGCATACAAGGAATCATTAATGATGAGTTGTCTAAAGAGGGATTTGAGGTAGTGGTAGCAAGGGTTTCCTGAATATTTTTTCGGTCCCATTCTTGTCTGTTAAAACCCTTGGCTTATTAAATTAACCTAACTGCCTATGCCCCCACCCCCCAAGAGTGGGATATAGTTGTGTACTGGACTGATGACTGTAAACTGCCAAATAACATAAAATGTGCCTTTTGCAATATTTATGGTTAGAAATGGAAAAAAAATGCTTTCCCAAGTTTATGCTACATTATGTTTGTCTTATTTTGTATGTAATAATGTGGCTTTAGGGCACCGTGTGTCTTACATAATCATGTTAGTAAGTAGGCTTTTAAATAATTATGTATTAGCTTAGATATTTTGTAATGATTATAATTAGTATATATCTGATGTAAGTTTTTCTTACCTAGATTGTAATAAACATCATTTTTTTTGCTGAACTGAGTGTAATTTTACAGAGCAATCAATCAAATCAGTCAAAAATAGTGTGCCCATTGGGACAGTGCCACACATGGACAAGGATTACGATTATGCCATTGATAAGTGTTGTACACACTGGCTTCATGGGCAATGCTGCCCCAAAAATTATTTATTCAGCCTGTGTAGGCCTGGCAAAAATTTTCCAAATCTAAAGAAGACTGAGTGAAGGCAACAGTGCAACATCCCACAGTGGGTTACGGGTTCCAAACATTCAATTTTCAAGTATACCGAATTACAAATGTGTATCACAGAAGTATAACACATATACAAACTTACATTTAAACTCCATCGTACCATAAAATACAGCAGATGTTTATATAAAACCCCTAAGATTTAAATACAGTTAATCAATTCCTATCTTTAAAAATCTATGGCTTTAATAGTAAATTATACCATGCCATACAAAACTGCAGTATCCTCTGCATTTAAAATAAATCTTAAAGAGCTAGTGTACTACCTAAAACTAATATTAGATTTTAAAAGCAGCCAACCGTTACCTTTTATATCTGAGGTATTTTTTCCTTTCTCTTTATTTAATTCGAAGATTGTTTACCTGATGTGAGTAGGTGTAATGTGTGGAACAGCTCTTAGCCCGGCAGCTGACATATCTTGCTCTACTGCCCCACACTACATCATCAGAATTGTGACCTCACTGACTGTGACATCACTGCTACATAGGAACAGCAAGTGAGTGGGCAGACTGGATGGGCCTTGCAGTCCTTATCTGCTGTCAACTTCTGTGTTTCTATGTTTCTATGAGTGACTGCCAGGTCATTCACCTGTGATGTCACGGTCAGTGAGATCATAATGCTGATGATGTAGTGTGGGGCAGTAGAGTCTGACATGTCAGCCGCCAGCATAGGATCTGTTCTACACATCCAGAACAATATTATCACACAGATGACATTCTGATGAGCAAAAGGAAAAAGAAAAATACTTATGAAAAGAAAAAGGTACAACTGATTACTACTTAAAATTTGTATTATTTTCCTGTCTGCCTGTTTTGGCTGCACTAGCTCTTTAATTTCTCTTCTTTGGTTTTATTGTTAATTTTAGACATATGTTGCTAAAGCCATTGATCTCTTAGATTAGTCAAATTTGCACAGTCATGCAAAATATGGGTTCCAAACACTGTGTGCCAATTTCCTGTTATACAATGGCTAAGTTTTGTACACACTGGTTTCATGGGCAACATTGCCCCAAAAATTATTTATTTGACCTGTGTAGGCCTGACAAAAATTCACAAAACATTAATCTAAAGAAGACTATGTGAACACAACAGTGCAGCATCTCACAGTCGTTCTACAGGTTCCAAGAACTGTGTGCCATTGGGACAGACTATACATGGACAAGGTTTCTGGTTATGCCATGGCTAAGTATTGCACACACTGGTTTTGTGGCCAAAGTTGCCTCAAAATATTTTAATTCAGCCTGTATAGGCATAGCAAAAAATTGACCACTCATTAATCTGAAGAAGATTGAATGGGGTCGGTGCTTTACAGGCTACTGATGGTAAAAAGTTACATGTTGCAGTACATAACAGTGAGTGCTTATCCCACCCCCTAACCTTAGTAATGTTTTTTGTATGCAGGTTAATGCACTGAAAGTTATTAAACCCTCTTGTTAGACCATCACCGGTTTTAAGGGATTGCATACATTTATGGTTTTCTCATTTATTATGATATGATATCTCCCACACTTTATTGTTTTGTAGTTGTTTGTTGTTGAGGTCTGTTTATGTGATTTTGAGTTTTAGTTTCTTTTTTCATTTGTATAATGGCTAAATAGTTCTAAATTGTATGGGGTGGTATGCATGTTTGGATTGTACATTTGTGTGCCTTGACAATCCAATAAACTTTAATTAAAAAAAAAAAAACTGAATGAAGACAACTGTGCAGCATCCAGAGTGTGGGCCACTGGTTCCAAAAATTGTGTGCTCATTGGGACAATACCACATATTGACAAGGCTTCCAGTTATGGCATGGTTAAATGTTGTACACACTGATTTCATGGGCAACATTGCCACAAAAATTATTTATTCAGCCTGTGTAGGCCTGGCAGAAATTCACAAAACATTAAATTGAACAAGACTGAGTGAAGACAACAATGCAGCATCTCACAGCGGGGGCTACTGCTTCCAAAAATTGTGTGACTGTTGGGACAGTGCCACACATGGAAAACGCTCCAATTATGCCATGACTAAGTGCTGTAAACACTGGTTTCAAAGGCAATATTGCCTCAAAAATGATTAATTCCACCTGTGCAGGCATGACAGAAATTGAACAAACATTAATTTTAAGAAGACTGAAGACAACAGTGCAGCATCCACAAGGTGGGCTACTTGTTCCAAAAACTGTGTGCCATTGGGACAGTGCCACACATGGACAAGACATCCAGTTATGTCATGGCTAAGTGCTGCATACACTGGTTTTATGGGCAACATTGCCCTCCAAATTATTAATTCAGCCTGTGCAGGTCTGGCAAAAATTGCCCAAACATTGATCTGAAGAAGACTGAGTGAAGACAACAATGTAGCATCCTACAGTGTGTGTCTAGGCTGCTGGTTCCTACAACAACAAAAACCTAATGGAAGTGAAATATCTCCCCATCCACCTCATCACCCTTCTTTGTTAACCCAGCTGGAAGAGTAAGAGATTCATCATCCATAAACCATGGCAAAAAGGGCTTTGGAAAAAAGGGGCAGGTTAATTTTTTTAGAAGTGATCATCTCTACATTTTGGATTGAAAGGCATGTTCTCCTGTTGGAGACAATATCTCCTGTAGCACTGAAAATACTCTCTGAGGACATACTTGCAGGTGGGCAGTTGAGGTTTTCAACAGCAACCTGTGCCAAAGAGGGCCAAATGGTCTTTTTTTTGCACCAGTACAATAGAGGCTCATCTCCTTCTGCTAGTGGCACATTCTGATCCAGGTAATCCTGCACCATTATATTTGCTTGCATCTCAAGCACCACTGTGTCAGAAAGTGACTTGATTTATACAGTGAGCAAATCATGGAACATGTTCATAATCCCCATCCTCAATTGCCTTTACAATATTCTTTGCATTACCTGATTCTATAAAACCTGGTGCTAACAAGTGTGGAGTCAGCCACACATCATACTTCTGTGGAAGGAAGTGTTAGAAGTTTTCTGCATCATGGCCATTGTCAAAGCCAGCACTACATAAATATGTTTGCTTGCAGAGGCTGGGGTGCACTGGTGACTTGAGGCTACCGCTGTTGCTGCCACTTAACCCAGAGGAGGAAGAGAAGGAGGAAAAGGAGGGGAATGAAGATGTTAAACTGACCCAATGGGTGGTCACTGTCATGTAATCAGTAGACAGACCACTGGTTCACATGTCAGTGGTGATGCAAACAGCTAGAACAAATGTTGCTTTCAGGGCATGTGACACAGTCTTGAGAAATTTTGGCACAAATCAGTAACAGTCTCTGTGGAAAAGTAGATACAGCTGGGCCTCACAAAGGAGTATGGCTGCAAGTCAGTGCCTAGCATTTCCACAATCGCTGTTATTAACCTTTTTGCCTCAAGTCTGTTTGCTATATATTTCTGGCCCATTTTCAAGGACAGGACCAGTGAGAGAGTTGAGTGCTTTATTCCCTCCCTGGACATGACAGTTGTTTACTAGTTTTGCCACCCCGGGGTGAAAGTGGCTGGGAATTTGCAGACCGTTGGAGGCATGAGAGTCAATGAGCTAAAGAGCTGATGAATGAAAGATGTTGAAGTTGTGCATCGGCCACCACTTGAAAGATTGTCTTTCTCTTCCTCTCTACCTCATTTCCCAATGTTCTCCTCCCCCTGCCCATCAACATTATTATAATCATCAGCTTCACTGGCTGGCGGTGCTGCTGTTGACACCATGTGTTGCCATACCTTCTCATACTGAGATCTGTGGGACTTCAGCAAATGCCTTTTCACAGTAGATGTTCCCAGCCTTGTTACCTCCTTACCCCAACTCAGCCTGTCATTACATAAAAGACACTCTGCATGTGTCCCTGATTCTTTCTTCACTCTAAAGAAATTCCACACAATTAACATCATCTGTTTGGTCTTCCCTAATAGCATTCTTGGCTGTTGCCTAATGGGTGAGCTACTGTGGACTGCTTCCATACCATCAGCCTCCTCCTATTCCTCTGCCAGTTATCCAGAGTCAGAGAATGGGTCTTCTTCTTCTACCGTGTGTCCTGTGCTAGTAGTTTTGCCTCTGTCTTCTTTATCTGCTGTCTTTTGACATGCTTCTTGTTGCATTTCCCCTTGTTAGAAACATAGAATGTGATGGCAGATAAAGACCGCTTGGCCCACCTAGTCTGCCCATTTTCCTACCTAACAGATAAGCTGCAGATCCTAGTTAACCAACGGCTTACTTCCTCCTACCCCTCACTAGGAATGCCTTATGTCTGTCCCATGCATTCTTGAATTCCCCCACTGTTCTTGACTCCACGACCTCCTCAGGGAGGCTGTTCCATGCATCCACAACCTTCTCTATGAAAAAATACCTCCTCACATTACCTCTGCGCCGTCCCCCCTCTATCTTCAAATTGTGCCCCCTTGTTCTTGCACATCTCTTTTTCTGACAGATGCTACCCTCTTGGACTTTGTTTGATTCCCTTGAGGTACTTGAAAGTTTCTATCATGTCCCCTCTCTCCCTTCTTTCCTCAAGGGTATACATATTAAGCTCCTTTAGTCTTTCTTCATATGTCTTCTGGTGCAGACCGTGCACCATTTTGGTTGCCCTCCTCTGGATAGCCTCCACTCTGTCTATGTCTTTGCAGAGATGGGGTCTCCAGAACTGCACACAGTACTCCAGATGGGGTCTCACCAACTGTCTGTACAGAGGGATAACAACTTCCTGTTTTCTACTATTGATGCCTCTCTCTATGCATCCCAGTATCCCCCCAGCCTTCCTTACTGCCTTCTCACATTGCTTGCCCACCTTTAGGTCATCTGATATAATTACCCCCAGGTCCCTTTCCAATTTTACTGTTGTCAGTATCTCACCCCATTGTGTACTCTTCCCCTGGGTTTTTGTTTCCCAGGTGCATTACCTTGCACTTCTTTGCATTGAATCTGAGCTGCTATATATCTGACCATTCCTCCAACCTTGCCAAGTCCCTTCTCATCCTTTCCACTCCATCTTGTGTATCAACCCTGTTGCAGATCTTTGTGTCGTCTGCAAAGAGGCATACTTTTCCTTCCAGTTCCTCTGCAAAGTCACTTATAAAAACATTAAAAAGGACCGGTCCTAGTACTGAACCCTGCGGTACCCTGCTAGTAACCCTCCTTTCTTCACTGTGGACTCCATTTACTACTACCCTTGCATCCTGTTGTCTAGCCAATTTTTATCCAGGCTACCACCTTGGAACCCACCCGAGGCTAGCTAACTTGTGTATTAATCTTTTGTGTGGGACTGTATCAAATGCCTTGCTAAAATCTAGGTAGGCCATGTCCACAGCCCCTCCCTGGTCTACTACTTTGGTCACTCAGTCAAAGAAATCTATTAGATTCATCTGACATGACCTTCCCATCGTGAATCCATGCTGCCTTGGGTCCTGTGCCCCACTGGCCTCTAGGTACTCAATAATTCTTTTCTTCAGAAGTGATTCTATCATTTTCCCTACCACTGAGGTCAAACTAACTGGTCTGTAGTTTCCTGCCTCTGTCCTGCTCCCACTTTTGTGAAGAGGAATCACATCTGCCCTCCTCCAGTCCTCAGGTACCACCCCATCCTCCCATGATTTGTTAAAAAGAGTAGTCAGCGCGCCATAAGAATCATACCCTTAGTTCCTTTTAGAATTCTTGGTGAATCCCATCAGGCCCTATTGCTTTGTCCACCTTCAATTTTATTACTTCTTTCAGAACCCTTTCTTCTGTAAATGGACTGGTATAGGCCCCCATCTTCAGAGTGTTTCTCTTGTTTTGTTTAGGTACCTCCCCCTCCTCTTCCTTTGTGAATACTGAGCAGAATTATTCTTTCAGTATCCCTGCTTTTTCACTGTCACCCTCTACCCACATTCCCTCCCCTTCATTGAGCCTCAGTATCCCTCCTTTGATCTTTCTTCGCTCCCTAATGTACCTATAAAAGGTCTTATCCCCCTTCTTAACAGAGTTGGCTATCCTTTCCTCGGTTTGGGCCTTTGCTATTCTGACTGCCTTCCCAGCATCTTTCTGCTTTAACTGATAAAGTTCGCTGTCCTGCTCCTTCTGTGTTTCCTTATATTTCCTGAATGCTATCCTTTTCTCCTTAACCTTACCTGCCACCTCTTTTGAGAACATAGCATTTTTTTTCCTTCATTGTGTTTTGTTGATTTGCTTTACACAAAGGCTTGTTGCCTCTGTGATGGCTATTTTGATTACTCCCCATTGTTCTTCCACCCCTCTTTCTTGCCTGTTTGCTAGTGCTTTTCTGAGGCACTCTCTCATTTTCCCAAAGTCAGCCCTCCTAAAGTCCAATACTCTTGCTTTTGTATGGCTTGATTGTATGGCTGTGTTTATAGTGAACCACACTGTTTGGTGGTCTCTTGTTCCCAGATGGCTACCCACTTCTAAATCTAAGATTCTTTCTCCATCCCCATTTGAGAGTACCAGGTCTAAGACTGCTCCCTCCCGAGTGGGTTCCAGTACTAGCTGTCTGAGGCATGCCCCCTGTAGGGCATCAAGAATGACCATGCTCTTGGATGTGCCTGCAGCAAAGGTGCTCTAGTTAACATCTAGCATATTCAGGTCCCCCATAAACAATATTGCACCTTTTTCTGCCATTCTAAGGAAGCCTTCTATCATTTCCTTGTCCATTCACTCCCCCTGAGATGGGGGAATGTATGCAACCCCCGTGTGGATTGTGGTGCCATTTCCTGTCTCCAGGGTGACCCAGAGTGCCTCATCTGCTCCCTGTTTACTCTTTAGTTCTGTTGCTTTGATCCCTTCCTTTACATAGAGAGCTACTCCTCCTCCTCTTTTACCCTCCCTGTCCCTCCTGTAGATTGTGTATCCTGGTATGTTGATATCCCAGTCATGGTTCTCTGTGTACCATGTTTCAGTGACTGCCTCAATATCCAGGCAACCCTCTTCCATCAAGACCACTAGTTCAGGGAGCTTGTTATACAGACTACAGGCATTGGTACTCATCGCCCTCCACTTTTTGATTGCCTTGCCCCTTTTAGCCCCATTCCTGTCCTTACTGCCTTTGCCTTTTTTTACATTTACCTCTTTCCTTCTCCCTAATGACTTCTCTACCTTGGTGTTTACCTCACTAGTTACTGTGTTTTGTGGGGGGAGGCTGGGATTTCCATGCTCCTTTTCAGTGCCTCCCCCCTTGGCTAGTTTAAATGCTTGCCAATGAAGCATTTAAACCTCTCACCTAGGATCCTGGATCCCCACCTCTGGAGAGATGCAGACCATCACACCAGTAGAGGTCTGCATCCCTCCAGGTGGCTCCCCAGTCCACAATGAAGCCAAAAACCTGAGCTCCACACCAGTTTTTCAACCATTTATTGAATTCCCTGGTGAGGAGTACCCTAGCATCACCCTTGCCATAGACAAGCAGCACCTCCGAGAAGGTTACCGTATGTGCTACTTGTCTAAGGCCCCTCCACAATACTACAGACTCCTCTTGCACTGCTCTGATCCCATTCCTACCCATGTCATTTGTTCCTAGGTGGACAATGACAACCAGCTCCCTCTTGCAGCTGCTCCCACGATCCTGAGGATTCGCTTCCTGTCCCTCCAAGCCATGGCACCAGGCAGGCACCTTACCTCCCTCTCCCCTTCCTCCCCCATTTCTACCCCCTAATGATTGAGTTCCCCCACCAAGAGTTGTTTTCTTCCCCTGTGGGGTCCCATGCCACCCTCCTGTGGGTCTCCTTTGTGAAGGTTCCTAGCATCCTCCTTGGTCTCCACTGCAGGTGCCTCCATACATGTTGTTTTGTGGCCTTTGTTTTTTATTATACCACCACTTTTGGTCTTTCTTGATCAGTTATGTGCACCTGCCTCAAGTCGAACTCCCACCTGTTCCACCTCCTCCTCCCCACAAATGCTGCTGCTATCACTTCTATAAGGTATATAATCACAGTCTCGGTTATACTTTAAGTGTTGGTTTCAATGTAACTAATCATTAATTACATGCAACAGGGTAATTATCCAACAGCTACATGTTTGTTGCATGGAACTATATTGCAGTTGT
The DNA here is from genome assembly GCA_016271365.2 of Neoceratodus forsteri. Classification (NCBI taxonomy): domain Eukaryota; kingdom Metazoa; phylum Chordata; order Ceratodontiformes; family Ceratodontidae; genus Neoceratodus; species Neoceratodus forsteri. Next base: position 776,436,589 of record CM028134.1, on the reverse strand, counting down.
AATGCAGTCTGTATCTCTCTCCCCATGTTCCACCATATCATTTTGCTCCTCCTCCTTTTCTTCCTATGTCACTACCTGACACACTCCTTTCTTATTCCTTTTTTATGACTGTGGGCAGAGCCAACAGGAGTATTGAATGTACAAAAGGAGTGATGTCATGTTTTCTGTCCGTGGAACTGACTGAAGGTGTAAATAGTCTCCTCCGCCTTACTGTCCTACAAGAAATGTTTTCCGCACTCAAATAAATATGCTTTCATTTTAGTCAATGGTTGCAGGGTACTATTTTCTTTCTTAAATGGGTGGTACAAGAACTGGAACCTGAGTAGTGAGGGCAGCATTGTTTTTGGGGGGAAGTAAGATCCAACCCACCTCCACCAAGAAGCTCCTAAAGATCCAGCCCATCTTTTTTTTAATTCATGTGGGAAGGGAATGAGGTGGATCTATAATGCTGAAAGAAGACTCAGTAGTTTGGTATCTGACCAAGGAACAACAAGTCTGTGGAGTCCCTGTATTTTGTTAAGGACTAGGAGAACAGATAATACTTGATGTCTTCAAACTGACTTAAAAGTCCTTGGAACAAATGATTATCCAAGTCACCTGGTGTCTTGAAAGGGAAGATTCAGCTTTCAGATATTTCTTAAACATTTATATACTAAAAACAAAGTTCAGCTTTTGGGATCAACAATATTTGTTTACTATATTCTATCTATCTATCTGTCTATATATATATATATATATATTGTCTTTTTTAGTAGTTTCAAAATCTTGACAGCATTGGAGTTAGTAATGCATTTAGAAATACATTCTTAATTGTCTTTACAGATAAATCATGCAGGTTCATGTACTTGGTAAACACAGTCTGTGATGAAGTATATTTTACTTTTTTCCTGGCTCAGTTTCTATCAGTGAAAAAAAAGACTGGAACAACTATCAGAGCTGCCATCTCCCTGGACAAGCTATTTATCACTCATCTACACAAATGTAATTTCACATTTTTACCACGAGGGAATCAAGAAGATTGAACCAGCATGATTAACAAATACATTCATTGACACCTGTGAATGAATGGGGAGGTTTTTATCTAGCATTCCTTGTGAGTTTATACTCCTTGGAACCCATTTTTCCAGTTTACGTGCCTGTGTGTGTATAGGAAGCTTTACAGCACTATTTTCCTCTATCTTGAGGATGTAATTAAGACCACAGAAAGTTAACTCATTATCTTCTGGGAGTCATTCTGTGTCAGATTACCGATGGATAGTACAGACATCACAGAAAGCTATTAGAAGTAAAATGGGTTAAACACTTCCTGGAACAAATCTCAAGGCCCTTGGGCCCCCTTCATAATATCTGTCTTAAATATCTGAGATTTTGTTCTACCTTATAATCAAGAATTTTTGATTTGATTCTTTAGTTTTCCCAGTTGTATTCCCCAATGTCTGTTTAGTTTGACATGCTGTTGTGCTTCTAGGTCTTTTATTTTCTTTTCTAGCTCATTTTGTTTGTGCAGTCATTCCCTCTTCTGTCTTGAGGCTATTTCTATTATTTTCCCCCTTACCATGGCTTTTATTATGTCCCATAAAACCCCCAGATTCGCATCTTGTATATTATTATCTATTATTGCCTATTTTAGATGGTCCTTTATTTGCTTTTGAATATCCTTATCTTGTAGCAGGGAGATATTTAGCCTCCAAAATGAGGTTTCCCTGAGTGTCTATGGCCACCTATTCTGCTTAACCTTATAAGGATTGCAAATTGCTGCCCTAACTAGCACTTTGTCCTCTCATGATTTAAAAACAGGTAAAACCCACCCCACCCATTTCAGCCCACTACATTCCTAACCAGGAATACCATAGGTGGGGTAGATACCTGGATGCTCAGTCAAGCACTCAAATGGGTAATAATAGGTTAGTTGGAAGAGTCTGCCTTATACTAGAGCCACAGAAAGTTAACTCATTATCTTCTAGCAGTCAGATCTTTCTGCATATATTACAGCAAAAATTTCTCAACAACATTTTTACAAATAAGGAGTTTAGTAGTAATGTGGTTGATACCAGCTTAATCTGGTTTAAGGTCAGTTGGCATTCATTTGTATCCCCCTCCTGCGGGTCATGCCTGAAAATAGGCAGGATTTGTCTAGTGCACTTACCTGGTCAACACAAACTAAATAAATAAATAAAATATGGTATAAAGAGCTGTTCCCTGGAAAATTACCTGGTTTTGGGGGTGGGGATTGTCACAAGTGGAATGGGACTTCATGGATGGGGGAGCTCATAACAGCAGAAGTGGCATGTTGGCATTAAAAGCTTAGTGGTATGGATGTAGAAGCACCAGTATTTAAGCATGACTGTGGTAGAGGATTAATTGTGATGGGGAGGGAGAGTGAGTCTTGGTATTTTAAACATAATGATTTTCTAAAACTTCAGCCTTCAATGGGTTAGTCTTTGTGGCCATCTGTACAGTATATCACTAAGCCACATGCAGTGGGGTATGGGTAAAACCCAGATCACCAGACCCAGGCCAGACCTGTAAAATCTGGACTGGGCACAGCTTGTGCACATATTGCTGATCCAGTGGAGCAGCAATAAAAGATAAACTATGCAATAATCTCAATAACACACCTATCCCAGTTTACATTTACCTGATGCCCATTTTTAGGCCTTATATAGTAACATTTTCCTTCAAGAGAATAGCTTGTAATGAAATGTGGCATTTGGGCATATGCACTTTTACGTTATATGAATTTTGTGTGTGAACTGTATATCAGTCTCTAAAAAAAACAATTAAACACATCAAATGTCTTCAAAAACTTGTCTCAACATTGTGTTTATTTTCCTCGTTGTCACAACATATAGTTGTCTCAGCAGTGTTTTCAGTTAGGGTACAGTACCTTCATGTATATGATGGCCTGGTTCTGTTGAGTTGATTGCTATAACGTCTCATAGAATAAATTGCAAAACATATAGGTAACTGTAATATAGATGGTGGCATTATTTTTAATTATGAACTGAAGATCGTGAAGAGAGGAATCTGATTGGCCGAGAGCTCTTTGAAGCCGGGATATTATCGGGCTACATCATTACAGCTTCAAAAAAGTTCTGGCGTCACCAGCCTCCTTGATCTCTACTGTCTTGAGAACTATTTTTTTTAAATGTACTCCTACACCACCCAAAAACTCTTTCATTAAACGTTTTAAAACCTGTTTCTTTTATTTTTTTATTTATAAAACTTGAAACGCAGTTCATAATAGCAATAAGTCACTTCAGGGTGTGGTATATCATGGGATATCGTCACTTCTAGGGTGGTTGGAAGCACTCGGCACCACCCGAGGCGTGACGATATCCCATGCTATACCACACCCTGTCGTGCCCTATTGCTTAATTATACAATGGCAAAGAAAAATGTAAGAAGCTGATTAGCTCCTGACCCATTGAAACAGTGATGTTATTACACAGTAACATCACTGTAGCTTTAGATTTGGATCATTCCTTGCATTTTCTCTTAAGAAATATTTTTCCACACTAACAAAAGCATCCTTTAAAATTTATTTTTTATTCTGTATATAACAACAAGCCATTGTATAATTGCAATAAGGCACTCCAGAGTGTGTGTTATCGTGTAATAACATCACTCCTGGGGTGGTGGAAGCACTTGGCTTCGCCTCTGCTTAAATATGCCCTTTCTCAATGTACTGTACTTTGATTCAGTTAGTGTATGCAACTGCCTTCATGTGAACACTCTGGGTTTCTCTTTGACTCCTGATGTCTATTTGCTTTAGCTATCGTATATTGTTTAAACTGCTTTGGTCTTCTTGATGTGGTGCCTGCGTAAATGAGTCTCTGACTCAAAGGTTTGTAAATCTGATATGTTTTAAATAAATGTTTATGCTTAAGCCCATGAAACACCCTTATCTAGTTAATGCAATCACAGTCGTAGTGGCTCTGCCAGAACTTGTTAATGACTGCTCATGTTGCAGTTCTTGCAATGTCACTGAGTGTGTTTCCTACAATGTAAGATACTTTATGGACTGTTCAGTTACTTTATGGATTGTTCAACCACTACTGTCATCTTCCTCTATACTTGCAGCTCCCACTGAGGCAAATAATCTATGAAAAAGCCCACTACATTTTGTTTTTCTTTGTGACTGAATGATCCCATGACACCCTCTCCTTGGCCTCTCATTTGCTCCATTTCTTAATGCTTACAACACCACTCAGCCACTTGTGTGATGAATGTTGAAAAGTAAGACTTTATATTATTTAATGTTTTGATACTATTGTTTGGTAATTATTTTTTCTTTTAATTTTTTTAATTTTATCAGTGGGATGCTATCAAGTATTACCAGAGACTAGGAACTGACTCACTGCAAGTTGGCACACACTTGCTGTCCACTTCTCAGATCACTCTGCAACTGTATATTCCAGAATAACAAAAGTGCATGCACACACACACACACACACACACACACCACACAACTTCAGGACTCAGGCGGAAGGAACTGCTGCAACTTGGGGGAACATGAAGACTAAGACATTTAATTTGAAAACTGATACAAAAAGAAACATTTTTTCATGGGATGCAACCAAGATGCCAGCTACTAGAGGTTGGGCACCAGCACACTGCAGGTGGCACACACTTGCTGCCCTGCTTACTGCCCAGATCACACTGCAACAGCACAGCTCAGGACAACACAGACAGGCTGCTTAAGACTCATCAGGAGGAGAAGGAAGAAATGTTGCTAATTTCAGGGAATATGAAGAATTTTTGTATTATTATTTATGGGATGTCACCAAGGTGCCAGCTGCTATGGGGCTGGGCACCAGCACACTGCTAGCTGGCACACACTTTCTGCTCAGATCACACCGCAACAGAAAAGCAAAGGATCACACACACACACACACACACACACACACACGGTGATTTAGGACTTAGAGAACTGCTTCAACTTTGTGGAATGTGAAGACTAAGGGCTCAGCTCTTGAAGGTTGGCGCAGGGTGTACAGAAGCCCTGCACCAATGGTGCAGCTTGCCACAAACCCTTTGGTGCATGGTGTGCCCAGTTCTTGTAGGTCATGTGCCTTTGCAATGCTACAGCATTTTAACGGCAGCTTGCGCCACAGACCTGGCACAAGCCCCGTAAAAAGGTTGGCAAATTTAGACCAGCAAAAGCTGGTCTAACTCACCACATGTGGTGCACAGAGGGCTTGGTGTGCAAAAATCCTGAAAATGGCTCCTGGAATGCTGCAAGTCCAATGCGCCATGTGTTTGGCGCACCTGGGGTTTTTGAGAATGGAGCCCTAAGAGTTTCAATTTGAAAATTGCCACAAAAATAACTTTTTTTCATGGAATACCACGAAGGTGACAACTACCAGGGGCCAGATACCAACACGCTGCCAGCTGACACACAGTTACTGCCCTGCCCACTGCCCAGATTATACTGCAACAGCACAGCTCAGGAGTACACACACGCACACACACACACACACACACACTGTTTCAGGACTCAGGAGGAAGGAACAGCTGCAGCTTGGGGGACCATCAAGACTAAGAGTTTCCATTTAAAAATTGCCACAAAAAGAATTTTTTTTAATGGGATGCCACTCAAATACCAGAGTCCGATCACCAGCACACTGCCATCTGACACCGCTTGCTGCACTACCCACTGCACAGATCACATTGCAAAAGGCTACTTCAGGACACAGAAGGCGGAAGAAATAAATAACTGCTGTAGCCTGCAAGCAAGCCTGCAACTTTGGCAAATGCATTGTAAAGAGTTTTAAATTCCCACAAAAATAAATGCAAGTTAAGAATTATTTCTCGTGGGATACCACCAAGGTGCAAACTACTAGGGGCTGGGCATCAGCACACTGCCAGCCGGCACACATTTTCTGCTCTACCCACTGTCCAGATCCCACTGCAACACAACATCTCAGGATGACACACAGACACACACACACAAACACACATACACACACTCACATGCTGCTTCATGATTTAGTAGGAAGGAACTGTGCAACTTGAGGGAATGTGAAGACTAAAAGAGTTTCAATCAGAAAACTACCACAAAAAGAAAAAACAAATTATGTAATGCCTCCAAGGGGACAACTACCAGGGCCAGGTACTGACATGCTGCCAGCTGATGCACACTTACTCCCCTGCCCACTGTCCAGAACATACTGCAACTGCACATCTCAGGAGGACACATACACAGGCTGCTTTAGGACTTATGAGGAAGGAACAGTTGCAACTTGGGGGAGCATAAAGATTAAGAGTTTCCATTCAAAAACTGCCACAAAAAGACATTTTTTTTCATGGGATGCCATCAAGGTGTCAACTACCAGGGGCTAGGCATTGGCAGTCTGCCAGCTGGCACAGACTTGCTGTCCTGCCCTCTGCTCAGATCACACTGCAAAAGGCTGCTTCAGGACTCATGAGGAGGAGGAGCAAGAAAGAAGTAACTGCTGCAGCCTGCAAGCAAGCCTGCAAATTTGGAAAATGTAGTGTTCAATGTTTGGTGAATATGTGGTGTTTATGGATACTTATGAACTTTGGTAAATATTTTTTTTTAATTTAATCAACTTTATTGATTTTTTAATAAACAGAAGAAACATACACAAGCAACAACCATACAGTCAGTTTAGTTGAAATCTGAAGAAAACAAATTCAAATAAAATCAAACCAGCCCCCACCCCATATCCTCCGTCCTCCCCACAGAAGTGTGCTTGGAAACTTAACAGTAGACTAATTTTGACATATACAGTTAACCAATAGTTATTGGGCTCTGGGTAGGGAGTTCAGAAAGCGCTCGAGAAGTCAGGTTAAATAAAAGGTATGAAGTATATTCAATCCAAAGAGAGAAGGAGAGTTCCTGTAACCACTCAGAATATGAAATGCAGGATTGATCCAGCCAATGTCTGAGAATTGTCTTCTTGACCACCATGGAGATGAGGGCCATATGGTATCTTCTCTCCCTAACAGGAATCTGTTAGAAGTTGCCAAGAACACAAATTTCAGAGGAGAAGAGGCCAGCTAAACCCAAAAGTGGGTCACTTTGGTTTTCAATTTGTTCCCACAAGGAAGACACCTTCTCACAGGCTCAAAAGATGTGCAAAAGGGTGCCGTCTGCTTTACCACATCTTGTGCAAGTGGGAGAGGGGAGGCGACCCATTTTAGCTAGCCTAACTGGTGTGTAGTACATTTTGTTTAGAACATGATACTGAGAGAGTCTGAGCTGGTCCTGAGAAAGGTAAGTGTGGAGGTCTTTCCATAGGTTTAGCCAATTAATGTTGGCCCCTGGAAGAAGGTTTACCATACCTTGCAGCCTTCTGGTGAAAGGGAAGGATGAGCAGTAAGCAACCACAGATATAGTTTGGAAGTACCATGAGGTTTAAAGGCCCAATCTAGCATCTGCATGTGAAGGTCACTGAGACTGGAAGGTAGTGGAACAGCACCAAATTGTTGTAATAGCAAATGACGAAGCTGACAAATTTTGAAGATATGAGCTGGGCCCAGTTGAAATTTTTCCAGCAGTTCCGGGGATGTTAAAAGGGAAGATTGAGAGTAGCAATCAGCAATGGTGGCATTTTGCAGTAGGGGGAGCCAGCCCAGGGATAAAGGGCATTCACCAATCTTAATGTTTTGGGTTAGAGAAGATAGGTTGTGCATGGTCTTTAGTGAAGGGGATTTTCAGATAGGTGCAAATTTGTGAGAGAACTTTGAGAGAGACACCAATTGTGGAAAAGGAAATCCAAACCGGAAGAGCTTTCCAAAGAGTGTAAAGTATAGTAGAGGGTTGAAAGATTGTTTAGAGTGAGAAGATGGGCTTCTATCTATAGCCAGATCAGAGCATATTCAGAGTAGGGAGTAAGATGAAGATGAGATAACCATTTCCCACATTTATAGAGGTGGCTGACCCAGTAATAGAGCAGGAAATTAGGAAATCGAAGACTACCAAGATCCTTGGGAAGCCCCAATTTGAGATAGGAGCATCTAGGTGCTTTATCCCCCTAGATGAAGGAGGTAATCAGAGAGCAAATACATTTAAAGAAAGAAAGGGGAGCACAACGTTAAGCATACTAATGGGGTAGCAGAACCTGGGAAGAATATTCATTTTTAACTGTATTAATCCTGCCCCATAAGGAGATAGGGAGGTCATTCCATCTTGCTAAATCTTGTCGAATCACTAGCAGAAGTTCTTCAAGGTTCATCTTCACTAGCAGGGATGAGTCAAAGGTAAGGGAGATACCCAGATATTTGAGAGAATGGGGAGACTATCTGATCCCAAAAGGGGCAAAGTCTAAACTATTAGTAAAGCGATTGAGAGGATAAATTTCAGTCTTACTCAGATTAAGTTTGTAATTAGAATACCAGCTAAATTGCTCTAGCATGCATAAGGCCTATGTGAGGGAATGAACCAGGTCAGACAGATGGAGAAGAATATCAGTGGCATAGACCAAGATAGAGGGGGTCAAGTCCTCAGTTGAAATGCCCTTAATGTTGGGAGAGGATTTGAGCCATCTGATGAGCGGTTCGAGGTACATGTTGAAGAGAAAGGGAGATAAAGGACAACCTTGGCATGTACCAGAATATAAAGGGAATGTGGAGGAAAATACACTGTTACAGCAGATCTTGGCTGATGGGGAAAAGTACATCATTTGAAGCCACTGAAGAAAAGAATCTGAGAATCCCATGTTTTGGAGAGTGAGCCATAAGAAAGACCAATCCACCCTATCAAAGGCCTTCTCTGCATCGAGAGAGAGATTAAGGCCATTGAAAGAGGGGAGTCCTTGGCTACTTGAAACAGGTGATTTAACTTACGTTGATGATCAGCAGAGGATCTCCCATGGACAAACCCCACCTGTTCTGGGCTTAGGACTCCAGACCATACTGATCTAATATGAGTAGCTAGAAGTTTAGCTAGTATTTTAATGTCACAATTCAATAGGGAGATAGGTAGGTAGCTTGAGGGACTGGGGGAAGGGTTTATCTGGTTTGAGAAGAAGGACTATGATGGCCTCGAGAAGAGAAGGGTCTAGTTCTTTGGCTTAGAACATGTATTGGTATAGTCAGAGTAATATGGGGGATAGGTCTTTAATAAAGGTTTTATAAATGTTAGAGGGGAATCCATCTGGGCCAGGAGCTTTGTCTAGGGTGAGACTGTTTACAGCGGCTTCCACTTCCACAATAGAAATAGGGGTGCAAAGAAGAGCACAGTGAGGTTCCATGAGGTGGGGTAATGGAACCGAATCTAGATAGGATGACATCTCTGAGGCTGGAGGAGGGTAAGAGCGTTTGCCGTATAGAGTAGAGTAGAGTAGAAGTTTTCAAAACCGCAGCCACATCCCTGGGAGTGGATTTTATGGAACCATCTAGGGGAAAGATTGAGGGGATGATCCTAGAGGATTCTAGCTGCCGTAAATGATGGGTGAGCAACCGGCCCACCCTTTCACCTTGCTCAATATATTTAGATCTCGTTTTGAGAATAGAATACTCCACTTTCTCTTGGAGGAGAGTAACGTACTTATCTCGAAGGGACAGTAATTTATTCAAGGACTCAGGGGAATGTGTGGAAGATAGGGATTGTTCTAATGAGCGGATTTGTGCAAGGATTGATAATGCCTCCACTTCCCTGTGATGCTTCCAGGTTGAAGCCAGCCGAATAAATTCACCTCATAGAAATCATTTCAGAGTGCACCACCCATGATCTTGTCTTTTAACAGTGTTCTGATTAGTAGTAACAAAGGACTGGGTAAGATTCGAGATCTTGGAGATCACTTGGTCCTCCTTGAGAAGTTGGGTATTAAGCTTCCAAGAGGTGTCTCATTGCTGGTTAGAGCAGGGAGTGAGAAGTAGCAAAGCCGCCGCATGATCGGAAAGTATGATGGGTTCAAGACTGGCATTACACAGACCAGGGAGTAAGGTGAAGCTAATAAGTCAATTCTGGAGGACATATGGTGATCCATGGAGTAGAAGGAGTAACTACGAGACAAAGGATTGAGAACTCTCCATGGATCACATAGCCCCAATAGCTCCATTAATTCTCTCAAAGCAAGTTGAGCAGCAGAGAGAGGCCTAAGAGGAGAGGAGGACTGATCGAGATCCTGAGTAGGGGGAATGTTCCAATCCCTGCCTAGTATGAAGGGAAGGTTAAGGAGGGGCAATAGTTTATCTGCTAGTTCCATAAAGAAACTTGGGTCTCGGGGGCGTGGCATAGCTGCTGAACTGAATGGTAGCTTAATTTATCGGAGCTGTTGCGTGTGGATGTCTATATCCGACAAACTCGCATCTATGGAGGGTTAAACCGAGCGGAAGAACTGGGAAATATGTCAAAAGAGCTCCGGTATATGATTATAAAGAAATTTTAAACATAGACAGCCGAAAACTTGCCAGAAAGCCCATCTCAATATTGAGGCCTGCAAAATGGCGGAGGCGCCGGGCTCAGGGCTCGATCTGGCATACTTCAATAGCCTATTCGAAAAATTACTTCACAGGATGGATGAAGTAACTGATGCGTCGCACCATACCACAGAAGCAATTAAAAACTTAACAGGGCGAATAGTAACAATTGAACATAAAGCGTTGGCGCAGGAATCCGAAATTGAGAGATTTAAAGGAACGCAGAGGGATCAGCAGGGAAAAATCAATATGCTTATGGCTAAAGTTGACAATTTGGAGAATCGGAGTAGAAGAAATAACCTGCGGGTAATAGGGTTCCCGGAGGGTGTGAAAAAAAGAGACACTGCCCTATTCCTTCAACAAGCCCTCCCTGAGATCCTTGGCCTGTAAGCAGACTTTCATCTAGAGATAGAAAGGGCGCATAGAGCTACTGTCCCAGCGCCGGTTAAAGGAGGCAAACCAAGGGCTATTCTGTTTAAATTGCTCTCATTCAATACACGGCAGGCTTTGCTACAGCGTGCCAGGGAGGTGGGTCGCTTGAGCTGGCAGGGGCACCCCATATCGCTATACCAGGACTTCTCCAGGGAGTTATCGATTAAGAGAAGAGAATATACCCCCTTGCGCCATAAGATGCAAAAACTGGGGATTCAGTACTCCTTAAGGTACCCCTCCACAATGCGGATAGTGCACAATGGGACCCCGCTCCTCTTTGAAACTCCGGAAGCCCTGGAGGATGTTTTGCACAGGCAATCAGGTGAATCGTCTAGCCTATCCACTTGCCCAGACCCCTCAGAACCAGAAGAGATGGTGACAGACCTTGGAATGCAGCCTGAGTCATCCACTGGCCTCCCTCGCCGAAGTAGAAAAAGAACAGCGAGAGACAGTCATAGGCGAAGAGATCACCCCCATATCAGAACCAGTCTGTATACTGAGACAGCAGATCGAGAGGTACAACGCAGTGAATGTACGGCCCTGGTGCGTTACATGACCTGCAATCCCTACAAGGCACTGAGATCTCCCTCGCCTTCCCCCAATGCGCATTCTGAGGAAGGAATCTCCAGGGCAGAAGCAGCCCCCCAGGTCAGCTGTACTATGGGGAACGTGGCGGCATTGGAAGGTAACGGTGATGAGGAACCGTAGAAGGAACAACACTCTCCAGGTGCAGCATCCGAAGGCCACGAAGGAGACCAGGCTGCTGAAGCAGCGACATCGAGACATCAGAATCCTTGAGAAGAACAGCAGCCTCAGGTGTTAATTAGATAAGTAACGCATCTGTTTTAAACCTTGGGCAGCAGAAGGTATCTGGGCATAGTAGATACTACCTGGGCTGGGGAGCTGTTTATGGTTTTGATTTAAAAATTGAGGCCCATGAGATCACAAGACACTGGGACTTTGACCCCTCCAGGGCATATTGATCTCAGGGCTGGAGCCAACCCTCTGCGGGTGGTTCAATATGGGGGAGGCAGGGGTAGTAACTAAACAGAATACAAAACTGCATGTGCAATTGAATCCTGGGTATGTTATGTGAGTTGGGAAGCATTTTATAGGCGCTTTTGGAGGCTGGGTAGCGGGAGATGGGATGTATATGGGTCTGAGTATTTTAAGATGGAAGATCAGCCAGCCGGTGCCACATGTTTTGGGCTTGGAGGAGAGACCCCAGTTATGATGGGTATAAGGGCCGGTAGCCGGATGGGGTATGGGATAAGCCTAAGAAGCTCTCGGCCAAGGTTTAACTGTATCTACCTTAATGATACTGGGGGAAGGGATATAACACCATGGAATACACAGACGGAACTTCCCCATATATGGGTAACCCTAGCCTTGTTTTGTAATGGCCAACTGACTGCTAGGCTGGGAAAGGTATTTAGGAGGATGCAGTCTGTCTCCTGAGGGTACATCTTGGCACGCAGCCCCCCCCAACTGCTATGACCTTGGACAAACAGGGTAGGGTTGGGTCGAGTTATGGCCAGACTGCTACGTCGAACTACTCTGCAGGTCAGGCCTCTCTTCGAGAGGCAAATGATCTTATATGCAGGATGGTTCCAACGAAGCACAGAAGTGCAGCATGTAAATAGGTTTAGTGTGTGGTTGTTTTGTGTGGTTATGTTTAGGATTTTAGGGTGGTACTTGTTTTACAGTGTAACCTGGTTGTCAAGGAAGGTCAGGGGTTTGTACAGAGATATTGGTAGACTGGTTGTACAGGGTAAAGGGAGCCTAATAGTGTCACAAGGTCTGGAACTCCAATCTAGACTGGGCCACGGGTACTGGTGTGTGGGAAATTGGTGCCCTCCCGTCCTCACCGGTGGTTTGAATTTAGCATTTCACATTTCATTGCTTCTCGAGGGTTACGACTATGGCTGAAATATCCTGCATCACTTGGAATGTGAGGGATATGAACACGCCGGTGAAGAGGAAGAAGGTACTGTCATATTTGCAAAAGAATAAAGCCCAAATGGTTTTTCTGCAGGAGACAAAACTAGATGGGAAGGGCCATGGGCTCCTTAAAAGGGACTGGGTGGGCATAGAGATCCATGCCTCAGCTGCTACAAAAAAGCGTGGAGTAGCTATATTAATACATAAGCAGCTACACTGGTCTCTCACTGCTTCAAGGGCGGACCCACATGGCAGATGGGTGATAGGGACATTTCAGACTCCCAAGGGGCCTAAAGTACTGGGGAACATTTATGGGCCAAACGAGGACGATGCAGCCTTTTTCCACCAAACCTCCCAAGTGCTCTTAGACATGAATAAAAACAATATGCCCACCATTTTTGGAGGGGAATTTAATTTAGTGCCAGACCCTATGGTGGACAAAACCCCTAAAAAAAGACACTGGCCATGGGAAAGGTAGGAGAGCCCTGATGAACTGGATGGGTGATCAAGGCTTGACAGATATATGACGAGCATTGAATCCCAGGGGGAAAGATTATTCATTTTATTCACCGGTACACAATTCCTATAGCCGTAGTGATTTTTTCCTAACGTCCCCTCAGATTACACAGGCAGCTATGGAGTCAAATATATTTCCTATTGTAATATCAGACCATGCCCCTGTACATCTGTCTGTAACATGGGGCCCCTGTACCCCCACTTCTACCTCTTGGAGGTTAGACCCCTTGTTAATAAAGGATGTAAAGTTCCTAGAATGGGCTAAGGTGGAGGCTCAGAGATTTTTTTGGGAAAACCCAGCACAGGACACCACAGCTGGGGTCAGGTGGGAAGCCTTTAAAGCCATCATGAGAGGCAAGATCATTGCCTATGCAGGGGTGAGAAGGAGAGATAGGGAACAAAAATTAAAGAACTTGGAAGAGGAGCTCAAAGAAGTGCAGAGACAGCATAAGGAGCAAAGAGGGAAAGCAAGGCATGATTTTCTTCATAGGAAGATAGTAGGTCTTGAAATGGAGATAAATTCTCTTTTGTCACGTAGGGCTGAACTCTCTATATTGAGACTAAAGCAAAAATACTGGGAAGGGGGCGAGACAGGGGGGAGGGTGTTAGCATATAGGTTAAAGAAACAGCAAATGGACCGATACATAGCTGGGCTGAAAGATACGGCAGGACGGGTGCGTACTAACAGTGAAGAATTAAATGCAGTCATGGCAGAATACTGACAATCCCTGTATGCCTCATCTAGACAGGTGGATCCCCAAGTAATTCAAGTTTTTCTGCAAACACTGAAACTCCCTTCTACAACTTCAGAGCAGGCGGAGCTACTGGATGCCTCATTAACTATAGAAGAAATAAAAAAGGCCTTATTTTCTCTTAAACCAGGGAAAGCTCCAGGAGGGGACGGTTATTTAGCAGAATTCTGGCAGGCCTTAGCAGACATTATTGCCCCAATACTCCAACAAGTTTATGTTCAGGCAGAGGTGCAAGGGATATTCCCACCCACGCTATGTGAAGCGGTTATCACCATACTGCCCAAAAAAGGGAAAGATCCCACTTCCCCTGGTAGTTACCGGCCGATCTCACTTTTAAATGTAGATAGTAAAATATTTACCAAAGCATTAGCAATAAGATTGGGTCCCCTGTTACCACAGTTAATACACCCCTCCCAAGTAGGGTTTGTCCCTGGTAGGTTCAGTGCAGATCATCTTAGGACCTTAACCAATTTAGCCCATATTGCGTCTCAACTAGATACCCCAGCGGCGGCGGTAGCTATAGATTTCAAAAAGGCGTTTGATTCCCTGAAGTGGGATTACCTCCATGAGGTGCTGGGTAAGCTGGGAATAGGCCATAGATTTTGATCCTGGGTAACAGCCCTGTACACTTCCCCAATGGCCAGACTATTGACAAACTCTACCCTATCTCCACCTTTCGAGTTAGCACATGGTACTAGGCAAGGTTGCCCACTCTCTCCCCTTCTATTTGTGTTGGCTGTAGAGCCTTTAGCAGCGCACCTTCGAGGTAGTCAATCTATAAAAGGGATATTAGCTGGAAATACAGAATACACCACCCTTTTATATGCTGATGACCTCTTGATCCTAGTTGCGGATGCAGCTGAGGCGCTACCCTTTATACTCACTACCCTGCTCCACTTTAAGGGAATTTCTGGACTTCAATTAAATGCCACTAAAACTGAAGTTCTCCCTCTCAATTCCAGATGTCAGCCATCGGTACTAGGGGACACAGGCTTGAAGTGGGCTGGGGAAAACATCACTTATTTAGGTATTCGTTTCTCTGCTGAACTCTTGAAACTATGGGAATATAATCTCCGTCCTCTTTTGGTGGAATTACAGGAAGATATGTCCAGGTGGACCAAACTTCATCTAACCCTAGTGGGTAAAATAGCTGTGATTAAGATGATCCTGGCCCCAAAAATTTTCTATTTTTTGGCACATATCCCCCTCTCATTACCACAAGGCTGGATCCAGAAGATAGATAAGGCAATAGGGAGTTTTCTGTGGGAAGAGAAGCCCCCCCGGTACAGTAGGAACAAATTTCAGGCACATTGGAGCATGGGGGGGTGGTGTCTTCCATGGTTCACAGGTTATAAGTGGGCATTTCACTTGGCACAGTCGATATGCTGGTTGGGGTTGGGTACCTCCCCCCAACCACAATGGGTAGATATAGAGCGAGCTGTAAGTCAAAAAATCTCTCTGTCACTGCTTGTTTATAATAGTCCCCCAACAAACTTAAAAAATCATCCCACAATTGGGGCCGCTTTGCAATGCTGGGAAAAAGTAAGGAGAAAGTTGAAGGTAGACTTAACGCCTATCAAACTAACTCCGCTATGGGGAAACGGTAACCTGTGTATAGACAAAAAAGCGGTGTACTGGAAGAGCTGGGCAGACAAGGGTATTACCAGGTTAGAAGATATACTAGCCCCAACCTCCTTGGTAGTGGACTTGTTTGCTAACCTGCAGGTCAGATGGTCAATTCCGGCTTCCGATTTCTGGAAATATTTACAAATACGCAGTGCAGTCCAAAAATATCTGACCCAGGTGGCAAAAAGAGATATCCTGAGTACACCTTCCTGGATAACAAAAAAAAAAGGGCTGGCCAGTTCAGTCTACAGTGCTCTCCGAGACACAATACCTAGCCAAACTGAAAAGTCTAAACAGAAATGGGAAAGGGCCTTACAATTGGAGATTACAGATGTGCAGTGGAAGGAGTGCTGGAAGGGGGCTCAAAAATATTTCACAGATGCGAGAAGTAAGTTAATACAAAATACAATTCTACACTCTGGTACCGCACACCGGTAGTTCTACAGAAGGCTGGGGTAATAAAGTCTAATCTATGTTGGAGATGTAACTCTCACCCCGGAGACTTGGCCGATATACTTTGGTCCTGTCCAATGATACAACCAGTGTGGGACAATATATGTGAAGTGGGTGCCAAAGTGTTAAAAAAGTGTATTCCTCAGTCCCCATCCTTGCTTCTCCTGGGTATGAAATCAGAAGCACCCCAGTTAAGAAAGTTGGAACATCGTTGGCTAGCTCTGTGGGTCATGCAGGTGAAGAGGCTTCTTGTATGTAGATGGAGGACCACACTGATACCTAGTACACAAGAGCGCCTCACCTCCATGGTTCACATTGTTACTATGTACAAACTCTCCCACTTGACAAGCAATTCCCTAGTAGTATATGAGGAATGCTGGATCTCTTTTGTTAGATATGCCACCCCTAAGACCGGAGTGGGCTGAAACTGTACAACCAAGATTACTACTAAGATAACAGGATTATGTAAAGGGAACTGTCAAACTTGGCTAACCAGGACTGTACACATGGGTGGCACTACAATGCCTCCTTACTCATATGCAATGTACCTAATAATATATAGAACAGTGGTTCTTTGTGTTTGTTTGTTTTCTTTTAGCCAGGGTGCCAGAAGCCTGTACAGCACCCGAAGCATATAAGAGTCTTCTTTTGTTTCAAGATATGACTATGGAGCATGGAAGCCTTGCCTCTCCGTCGCTTTAAGATAAGAATCGTATATAGTGGGGTAAGTACAGGTCAAACGTAACATTGCCTTTTCTGCTTCTATGTTGAGTTGTATATGTAACCAACAACTCACTACTAGACTCATGTTTAGAATAAGTGTTATCATTACTGTAAAAGAAATTGAAATAATAATAAAAGATTTAACAGCAAAAAAAAGAGAAACTTGGGTCTCCTCCCACCGGTCCATATATACTGCCCAAAACTAATTCCTGCTGGTCAAGAGTGCCAATGACTAAGATGTAGTGATCGTTAGGGTCTAAGATAGTGTGGTTAACTTGAAAGGCAATGGAACAGCCAATCAAAATTGCTACCCCTCTACTAGAAGTTGAGTCTCCAGAAGCAAATACTTCACTGACACCTTGTCTACGGAGTCTGACCACTTCTTGAGTGAGGAGATGGGTTTCCTGTAGGAATCCAATTTGGGTGTGCAAAATAGAGAGATGTTTTAATACCTGATATCTTTTGAGCAGGTCCCTGAGCCCCCGAACATTCCAGGACACACATTTTATGTTGTTATTAGTCATAGTCATCATGAACAAACAGAACAGTGTTGTAGATAAACAAGTGAAGGCACACTCCCTGCCATCCTCCCTTCACAATCCCCACTCCCCAGAATATCAACAAACCAGAGAACTGAAGCAACAATCCAATACAGTGGAAATTTAAAACCGATACAGTATTTGAACTATAAGTAACAAGGATATCCTCCCCAGCTCCCCCCCCTTCATATAGTCAAGATGATTAACTGACATATCAAACCAATATAGAAACATAGAATCAACTGGAAACACATAAACTGGAATTTAGTAGGTTTTTCATTTACTCGTGTAAGAGGAGACCCTGAGACAGGACCACACTGATCCCACCACTCCCCACTGATTTACAGTAACTATAAGCGGCTGGTTGAGCAGTGACAATAAATTTCCCTCCCAGACCGCTTTACTTGAAGGATAGTGGGAAGAAGGGTGATAAGTATAGAAAAGCCTCCCCCCTTCATTGGTTATCTCCCCCCACTCCACCACCTTCCGAAAGAGTGAATTAAATAAACACCAAAGTGGTACATCCCTCCCCCATACTTAACCTCCCTGCCCTTTTAACAAGCCAGAATAGTACAAAAGAAGTTGAAACAGAGTCAAAGCCCCATCCTTCCTCCCGCCCCCTTTGTCCTCCTCTCAATTCTAATACCCCACCTGCCTCCCCAATAGAACTATGTACAAGGGATCCCCCTGAGAGCCCGGGACTTAGATGACTGACATGAGACTGAGAAAGGGGGAACCATATCCCCAAGGCCCTGGAATAACTAATGTTCAAATAAAAACCAGCACAGGTAGTCCAATGTGCATCTAATAGGGGGTAAGGAAGAATAATGAAACCCAATACTGGGACAAACGGTGTATTCCTCCGACCCCCAGTTTTGGACAAGTGCTAGAATCAGTAGACAGTGCCAGGAAAAAAGCATATAAATAATGGTGAACAGGGCCCACCTCCCTGTGCCCCAGAACATGAGGAAGTAAAGCACACAACAGAGTCCACGTTCGGAGCCCCCCACCACCCACCCGCCAATCTGGCTACCTAGAACCTCCATGGATAGTCATAAAACAGGTGTAAAATAGAAAATCAAATGAAGCAGAAGAAACTAGGTGCCTACCTAGTGATGCCAACCTGATGGAGCTGTAGCAAATTCCCTGTCCGGTATTCCTTCGGGGATGCACAGATCCAGTCACAGCGAAACAAAGCAAGGGTTGAAGGGAAGGGGGAGGTAAACCAGATGATTCAAAGTACCTAAAATTTAGAGGTGGGTACGGAGAGTCCCAATATACCACAGGGGAGTGAAAGCATCCAGCTGGCATGACTAGCTCACTCAGTAGGAAGAAGCTAGGGAAGAAAACAGAGCAGGAAAACAACTAACAAATAAAATCCCAGAATTAGGCAATTGTGACATTTTAAATCAGGTTGTAAACCCCCACAGTGGGTGTTTAAATGGGAGGTTCCAATTGGATCTGGTAGGAACCAAAACACAGTTGGGCCCGGTCCCAAAGAAATTCGTCCCCCAAGGGAACCAGTACCAATAAACAAAGTTCTTAATTGGGTTAGAATAGGTGGCATGTGAGGAAGGATAATTCCAAAACTGGTTTCAATGTTCAGGACAGCTCCATTAATTGGAGGGTCCACATTATGGGGAACAACTTCAACCAAAGAGAGGGAATCCAGAAGAGTTAACTGGGAACACAGTCCAGAGTCCATGGGATCCCATCAAGATGAGCCATGCAGAAATCAGCAAGCTAACAGGTATGACCACTAACAGCAGGCAATGAAAACCTTAGGTAGAACCAGAGGGCCATTCATGGATCTTTGAAAAGGTCTGGGAGACGAGTGGCAAGTTCTTTGGTAGCCTGAGCTGGGGGTGTCAAATGAGAGCCAGGAGACTGCGATGAAGTCCTGAAGACAAGTAGGGTAGGACATTTTGAATTTGAAGCCTGCCACGATCAGCTTATTCATGATCACATGAAAAACAGCCCTCTTTTGTCTGATCTCATATGGGAGGTCTTGAGTGATACATAGCTTTTTCCCTTTCCAGAGAATGGTTTGCAACTCCTTGGTTTTGGCAAGAACATGTTGCTTTTCGAGGTAGTTGAGGAACCCAGCAATAATGGGTTTGGGGGGGGCGGATTCAGCTGGTCAAGGGCGTAGTGAACGGTGGGCCCATTCAAGCTGGTAGGACAGAATGTGAGGGGAAGGGTCCATGATTTTAGTTAGGAGCTTCTGCAAATAAGTGATTGTGGTGGTGCCCTCTTCCCCCTCCGGGAGCCCAAATATTAAAATGTTGTTCTGACGCGAGTGACCCTCCAGGTCCTCCATCTTGAGCTGGAGCCTTTGTAGCTGTTGTTGGAGTTTAACGATTTCAGGCTCTACGCGATCTTTCCAGCCTTCCAGTGAAGAGGTATGGATTTTGGTATCCCCACCCTGTGGCCTAGGTCACCTAAATCGGCCCTGAATGATTTAAGCTCGGAATTGATCCCAGTGAGCGTTTCCTTAAATGGCGACAGCTCCTGAAGAAATTTATCTTCAGTTAAGGGAATCTGAGACATTGCAGAGGTAGAAGCTTTGATCTGTGACATGGATTGTGCCTTGTTTTTCTTTGCGGCCTTCTCCGGTGTAGTCAGAGGAGTGTGTCTCAGTGGGGCCACTCTTGTATCCAGCTCCATTGCGGTGTAAAAACACCAATTACAATGCAGGTAAGATGATTAGCTAGATGCAGCCAAAGTTAAGGGAGGTCCCAAGCAGCTTTGGAATGCAATCTGGTCCAAAAAGTATTAGTTCATAGCAGGTGGATGATCGAGGATAGGAGAGCTCCAAAGATGAGCTGCTACTGTGCTGCAGACATCACATGATCTCAGTAAATATTTTTTTAACTTTGGCCTTTCTCTATTCCCACCCTTGGTAGTTTGAGCTGGGTAGCTCTAGGGAATAGAAGGCCCAGCAACAAGGGTGACTAGAGTGCCAGAGGAGGAGGAGAAGGAGGATGGAGGAAGATTTCCAGACACTAAGCAGTGAAGTGCTGTGATAAAAGAGCTTATGAAAGGTATGTGGGATGAGCTATTCTCCCACATTGAATCTCAGGCTTATAGTCCTCCCATTCAATGGGCCCTGTATACTAATGGGGGGGGTACGTGGAATCCACGCATACCCTACCCGTGTAGCAGTGCACCCATGGACAGGTGCGAACCGGTGGCATACACGACCACCAGCCACCTGTCCATGGCCCCACCCCCCCCAGTGTTCAGGACTCCACAGGGCAACTGGTGGCAGGGTTGTGGGTCTGGCCAGGCATCCAGTTGAATGCCCTGACCAGGTCCCACACTGGATCCCTTGCATGGCGGGGTGCCCAGTAGCAGCATGCCCAGTGGACATCTGATGGCCGGCAGCTGTGGCAGGTGATGGAGGGAAAGGCCACCGGCCTTCCAATGGCACCGATTGGTGCAGTAGGATGGGTGGGGTTGTGACTGCTGGCAGGCAGTCAGAGGGGAGCCAGGTGCTGCATCTGTGTTCCAGTGGCCTGGGGCTGCATCCATGTGCCAGTGCCCCCAGGATTTGGGGGGACCCAGGTGGTAGCATGCCACCACACACCTCTGTGTGCTGGGGTGGGTGGCACTAGGCAGCCCTATGTAGAGGCCCCGGAGGATGGGTGGGTTAATTGCCCTGTAGCCTGGTGGGTCCCTGGGTGTGCACGGGGTGCATAGGGGGTTTACAGCAGGGTTCTCCCTGGTGTACCCTGTGCCTCCTATGTACCCCCGCAGCCAGCACTATGCACCTTAGTGCATACACATAGTGCCAGTTCACCCCTCACCCACTCCCGACACGATGCTCCTCACGCAGCAAGGGGATTGGGTGCACATGTGCTGCATGCACCCCTTAGAGCATCCTGTGCAGGGGGCATGAAGGGTGCAGAGTGGTTGTGTGCCCCAGATATGCATGGGAAACCACTCTGCCCCATTAAAGCATAGGGCCCAATGTTTGGTGAATATGTGGGACTTATCGATACTTCTGAACTTCAGTAAATATTTTATTAACTTTGGCCTTTCCCTGTTCCCATACTGGGACGTTTGAGCTGGGTAGCTGTAGGAAATAGAAGGCCCAAAAAGAATGACCTCCTCCAACTCATGGAGAGTATGATCAGTAGCACTCAGGAGAGGAGAAAACCCCTTGGGGGAAAGCCTCTGAAGACCCATGGCCACTGATCTGCCTGTCCTCTTGGCAAGCTAAGAGGAGATAAATGAAAATACTTGTCTAAGGTCTGATGTTGGATTAGGAGTGTATGATTTGAATGCCGATGATTTCCATCTTCCAAGCCTTTTGATGATATGCACCTGGATGCTGTTTCTTGATGCTAAAGCAGCTGCTCCAATTCTACATGAGTGACCAGAATATGAAAATGGATTGAGTCTGAGTCTTTGGATAAGAAATCTAAAGTGATCGATGAACCATTTGTAGTCATGGCTGATTGGTTGTCTGGGCTTAACAAGAAGAGGAAGGGTTTTAATTTTGCATGGAAAAGCTTAAACATTGCTAATCTAGCTATTAGGCACCATGGGTTGTTTATGAAGGGTAATAAGATATGGAAATTCCTAAATGCAGTCTGTCGGTTTCTTGAAGAAGGCAATGACAGGATATATAAGAGTTGTTTTTTTTCTGTAGGTTGGAATTCTTGAGAAAGTTGGTTGAGTGAGATGAGGATACAGTGAATTTTCCTGGATGAGGGAGGAGCTGAAGAGATACGTAAAATGCTAAACAAATAACGGATGTAACCATAAGACTGAAAGTAAATTCAAGTGGTTTGAGTCTAATGGGTCCAGCAGGCATCTTAATAGTGATCCATATATAGGAAGATGGTGAGGAGTATGTGGAATGGACATTCATTTGAAGCCCAATAAAAGTAGTTTGTCTGAAGGGTTGGAATATCAGATAGTGAGGACAGAATAGATTGTGAGAGAAAAACTGGATTCCGGATAAATATTGTTTGATGGTTCCATAGGTTAGACACAATGCTTGGAGGCAGAAGGTCAGACACATTAGTACCATGTCAACAGAGATGGCAGTGGAATGGAGGGTTGCGAGGCACAAAGGAAATGTAGATATTCCAAGCTGTTGCATCAGTAGCCCTGGATGAAGGAGTTAATGAAGCTCACATGACAGATGAAGCTTGCTGACAATTGTAGCTTATCCCATGAGTAGATCACTGAAGGATGGTGGAGTAGTCTTTACAGGATCTGCTGAAGGAGGAAGGCAATGGGATGCCTGAAAGTGATCATGAGACAGAGCATCAGGTGTCGCAGTCGCAAAGCCAGGAATATGATAGCAGTGGTCTGGATGTGGTGGTTAAGTTTGGAACGGATGAAGCTTGGGTTAGAAGATATGCAATGAAGGATTGACCTTGTGGGATGATTCTCATGTAGACACTGAGGTACCCCAGGAGAAAAAGTAGTGCACACTTTGTGCAGGATGATTTAGAAAAGGGATTTCACTAGCTTCTGAATCCTAGATAGTTTGTCAAGAGTTAATGGGCTTCCATACAGTCGTACTCCAAGAATATTCCCATGAATTTAAGGGACTTTGAAGATCCTATTGTTTTTTCTGCAGCCAGGGAGGCTGAGAGTTCATGGAAGAGCTGAAGAGCAGACATGCCAGCAGCTGAAGGAGAATTATGTGGATCTATCAGGAGGAACTGTCGAGCAAATGGATAACTGGTGGCCAATGACATGAAGCTGTGCTCAGCAAAGAACTTCGGTAAATAAATGAGAGAGTTTAGGGCTGCTACGGCAGCCAAAGTAAGGCGGTCAGCAAACTAATAATTGTCATCCCATAACATACCACATAGGTGCCAGAGGAAAGAATTGATAGGCAGCCTCTTGAAGGCATCGTTGATATCTGCCTTAAATAACCAAGAGCAGGGGCCAATCGTTGTATGATTGTGATGGCATCATCGATATGTGTGCAAGACAAGGAAAGGTATCGGCAGGGATGAGAGAGTTGATGATAGGTGTTGATGAGCCATGAAGAGTGGATAAATCAATAACAAGCCTCAGTTTACTGGAAAACATCCTGGTAGCAATGTTAATGGGATTGACTTGGAAAAATAGGGAATGGCGGGCTTTGGAAAGCACCCAAAATAAAGTCCACGAGAAGGTCCTTATGGAGGAGGAGGCAGATGACATCCAAACTCCTAAGGGCAGACAGAAGACTGGCAAACTGGAAGGAGGAAGTAGGGAAAACAGAGAGGCCTGAATAGAAGCCAATGATGAACACAAGCAGAAGATGCTGCACCTACATAGGCGATGGAGGGGGAAGCCAGGCACTGAACCAGGGCAGGTACTGTGACAGGGATGGAAGGATGAATGGAATGCCAACTGGATGGCCTAGGATCATTGAGAGAAATAAAATGGGCATGAGCCCCACCACAGAAACAGCAGAGAGGCATGGAAGAGCAACTGGTAGGGGAACAACCCAATCGTTGAGATCATAACAAATATGTGAACCTCCAAAGGCTTTGATGGATGATCATGCTCATCCTGGCAGAGCATGGGTGATCCAGCAGGTGAGACAATGAGGCTAGGAAGCCTTCACAAAGCTCCTGGGTCCAGGCCATAGTCGAACATGAAATCTCTCATTCAGAAAGAACAACAGCACGGTAAGGTAAAGGTCAATCCAGGATAGAATGAGTAGTCTTGGATGTGCGCTGGCATCCCACAGGAGCCAGAGAAGGTGGCTGAGATTGAGAAGAATCATCAATGGAGTGAGGCCCAAAGCTCACCGTGCTGAGTAGATAATCCAGGGGAGTGAGACAATGAATTTGTTGAGGAGGAAGAAGGTGGAACAAGGCAGCAAGATAAAATAGGCAGTCCCAGGAAAACAGAGTTGCAGCACGTAAAATTGACAGTCACTCAGCCACAAATGCAGAAGATGGCAGGTATTGGACACCATTGAGAAGCATGTAATATAGATACTGCAATGAGAAAAAACTGTGGAAAGTGGTGAAGCAGGTAGAGTTAGGAACAGAGCTGCGAGGATGTTGGCAGACATACCATGATGTGAAGTAATGATGGAAAGCGGTGAAGCAGAACTCCCATCCCCAACAGACAGGACAAGCCCATCTACACTCAATACTGGCCAGGTAGAGCTAGGGACAGCGCTACAAGGTCACTGGCATGTGCCCAAGAAGGAAAGGGGAACATCAAAAGAAAGGAGGAATAAGGATGGAAGGGGATGGATGGAATGGAGGAATGGCAGGAGAACAGGAGGGCAATACACAAAGCCAAAATGAAAAGGGGGAAGGGTGGGGGAAGGAATGAAATAGACAGACATTAGAAAGAGATGGAAGGTAGGACTGAGAGGTGCATCAGATGAGGCAAAAATGGCAACCAGGTGCCATCAAAACACAGCAGGAGAGAAGGTGCCTGTCCCTGAAAGAGAGCAGAGCACAGTCTGGAGTGGAGGTGATATCCAAGGGTGGCAGTGGAGAACAATCAAGGCCCTGTAAAAGAAAATAAAACAAGCAAATGGAGGCAGAAAACAGCAGGGGACAATGGGGGTGGGGTGGGGGAGACAAAGGTTAAACTGAGGGATGAGGGCTGCAAGGAAGTGGAAGCTGGGATGAAAAAAGAGGGGGTGGAGGAGATCAGGACAAAATGCAACAGCAAAACAGAGAACCAGACCCCAGAGGCAGCTGCTGCAGAATTCCCAATAGCAGCAAAGACACAGCCAAATGCATGGGCGTTTATTTTTGTGTGGTTTAATAAGGTTGGATAGGAAGGTAGGCAGGATGCTGGAAACAGCGCTGGAGGAGGAGAAGGGAATGAACAAATTCAGGAACCAAGGAAGACTGAAGCAGCAGCTCCAGGAGGATGGAACCAGAGAAACCAGCAACTCCAGGGTCAGAGCGATGTACTGCAGGAAAACAGATGCTCCCTGGATGGGCTGCAGGGGCGAGAGAATGCAATGCCCAGCAGAATATGCCCTGCAGTGGTAGACGTTGGTGGATTAAGTTGATTCTTGTAGTATGGTACTGTATAGGTTGTACAGCAAGCCATGTCCAGGTCATGTCCAATGCCAGGCAGCTAGATGGAGAGAAGCACTGCCATGGAAGAGCCAAAGCAGCAGAGGCCCAGAGCAGTTGGCAGCCAGGAGCAGGTCGGACAGAAATGAGGATGGACAAGGGGAAGAAGTCCTTTATCTGAGTCCACCATGGGGGCTAAGGCAAATGGCACTGGAGGACTCAGAAGCAGGGTCTGCCCTCCTCCCCCCGGTCCAGGATTCAGCGAGTCGGAAAAGCAGTTTGGAAATGAACACTGGCCATACCGAGGAATTGAGTCAAGAAAGATGTAGTCCATGAGGAAGGGTGAGGAGCCTGGAAGCACAGAAATGGGGACTGGCAGGGGAAGGACTCTAAAGGAGCCACCACAAAACATACAAGAAGAAGAAGACAGTGTCTGGCGGAGACAAAGAAAGGTAACTGAACCAAAGGGGAAAGGACGAGGAAGGGAGGGGAGGGTTACCTGAAATAAGGATGAAGGCGAGATGGGGAGCTTGCAGCCAAAAGGAAAACGCAAAAATGACGGGAGCAGGAATGGGGGGAGGGGTGGCCAGAGAAGACTGCAGGGAAGGGGGTAAATCAGACAGGTAGGGAACAAGGCAGAGGAAAGAGAAAAGACAAGAGGGTTTGAGGCAACAGGAGCAAAAATGAGGTAGGAGAAAAGAGAGATGTATGCCATACAGGAGCTCAGGACGAAAACCACGATTTCCAGATATTAAGTAGTGAACTGCTGCAAGATGAGAGCTTATAAATGGTATGTGGGAGGAGCTATTTCTCCACACTGAACCTCAGGCTTACAGCCCTCCCATAATGAGTTTTAAACTCACACAAAAAGAAACACAAATGAAGAATTATTTTCCATTAGATGCCACCAAGATGCCAACTAACAGTCACCAGGCACTGTCCTGTTGCCAGATGTCACACATTTACTTGAGTAAAATTAAATTACTAAAACAGTAGCACCCCCAAAAAAAAAGAATCACATCACGCTTCTGCCAGAGGCTGCTGTTAACAAAAAAAGACATTTTTTTGTGTGCTTGAAATGCCCTGCTAAAAGATCAGTTCTGCAACAATAATGGGTGCTGCACTGCTGAGATTAAATGATTTAAAGGCAACAAGTCGGCACTGGCAGCTTGCCACCTCTTGCCCCATCTGTTCATTCTCCAGACCCAAGCGCACTCCATCCTCCTCCAGTTCCCTAGTGTACAGTCTTTCACCCCTCTACTCTTTCAGCAAGCCCCCTGATCCAAGAGGCATGTTGCAAGCCTGCAACACTGCTACTGCTCAACCTGCCTTTATATTTTTTTCTTCCTTTTCCTCTAACTATATATACACACCTCCTCAGCAGTCCTGCTAGTAGGTTGAACTTTTGAAAATTGTAGGTATTTTAAACAATTTCCTAGCTAATCTAACTAATCAAACAGCCCTGCCTCAGCTACCTAACAGTCCAAATACAAACATGCAAGTGAGCTTCCCTCTTCCTCATGTGACTGAGCTGACCCAATCAGCTCCAAAATAAGGCTGGAGCCTGTGATTTACATTGAGCCCTGTGCTATTGTTAACTGTTTGAGGGTCAAACTGCAGTCTGCAGCTCAGCAGGTTCAACTGGTCTGCACCATTCAGACCAGTCAAACCAGTCGAACATAGAGTCCATTGATTTCCACAGAAAGTCACCACCATTCACAAGAATCGAACACTTGAATTTCATGTTGTTCGATTCTTTGGTAGAACTGAACTCGCAGCCCTACAAAATCAACATTTTCTCATTCTTATAATTTTCACAAAATTGCTGGAAAATTATGCAAATTCAATAATAAACCATTTTTTTAAATTGTAGATGCTTAAAAATCCCATTCATAAAACGTGTGGTTTGGAACGTTTGGGGCAAAACACACGGAACTGTGCCCTTTTCTTAAAAAATTGTGGAGTTTTGGAAACACATCTTTTAAAAAATAAACATTTTGGAATGTTTAGTGTAACACATGTAAAAGTGTTCCTTTTCATACAAATTGCTCCTTTCACAACATCAAAAAAGGCACAGTTTGGAATTTTTATGTGAAAAATCCTTAAAAGGTCTATTTTTTTGTCAAATTTATGCATTTTTTTTAAAAAAGGTCTCTTAAAATGTACAATATGGTATTGGTACAGTGAAAGCCACTTCAGATGGATTGGTTCAGGCTAAGTACTTTTGTCCGCTATAGTGCTTGTCCCTGTTAGCAGAGATTGCAAACTGACCAAACTCAAACCTATATTTTGGGTGCTGGTTTTGTCTGCACTCGTGGGGCTTGTGCTACTAGCAATGTTGCTGTGCTGTACTGTACTGTGCTGTGTGATTAAAAGGGTAACTTTATTAAAGAAATGAGATAAAAGTTTGAAGCAGTACAGTACAGGCATTGGGGCATTAGGCTGAAGTGCTTATTTTTTTTTAATTCAAGAAACTTTATTTATAATCCAAAAAATACAAAGACGGTAAGTACACTATGCCAATACAAGTGTAGTTGTTCAAGTAACAATCAAAGCTAACCAAACAATAACAGTCACCCTATGTTAACTCATCCACCTCCATCATCCCCCCACCACACACACACATGCCCACACACCCACACAATGGAGAACACTGAACAAAATTCCAGCAATTAATAACTAAGAAACATAGATAATCCATATAAAATCCTGAAACTAAGAGACCAAGGTACCTCGAGTTAAAAGATATATCAATTCAAATTAACTTTTATTTACATAGATACATAGATACATAGACAATGTCGGCAGATAAGGGCCTATGTCCCACCTAGTCTGCCCATTTGAGCTTGTAAGTTCAGTTTGTTTTCCTAGAAGTCTATTTCCCCTTACCCCTGACCTCTAGAATTCCTTTATGTCTATCCCATGCATTCTTAAATCCGTGATTGTTTCAGCCCCACCACTTCCTCTGGCAGGGTGTTCACTTGTCCACCACCGTTCTGTGAAGAAATTCTTTCTCATGTTTCCTCTGAATCGTCTCCTCCAACTTCATCCCATGCTCTCTAGTCCTGAAACATCTTTTTCGCTTAAAATAGTGTTTTCCTGCACCCTGTTCCTCCTGTAAGATACTTGTATGTCTCTATCATATCCTCTCTCCCTCCTCTCCTCCAGGGAGTACATGTTCAGTTCCTTCAACCTGTCTTCATAGGACTTGTGATGCAATCCATGCACCATCTTTGTTGCCCTCCTCTGAACCTTCTCTACCCTGTCTATGTCCTTACGTAGGTATGGTCTCCAGAACTGTACACTGTACTCCAGGTGGGGCCTCACTAGTGTCTTGTATAGCGGAATTATGACCTCCATTTTCCTGCTTTATAACGTGCTTTTCAAAAACCAAGGCACGTGTATATCATAAAAACACAAACATTCAATCAATAAATTATATAAAAAAATAAAAAGGCAGTAGAAATAAAACTAAGCATTATCTCCAAAAGCCAAATTAAATAAATAAGTTTTCAGTGAGGCTTTAACACAATATAATATAGACACAAGGATAAGTAAAGGTACCACCATTACATATAAGGAATACCTATAGGTAGATTATTATCATTCATGCTGCTCAAAGGGGAAGTCAGATAAGAGTATAAAGTAAGAAGGTGTTTCCACTTCCTATTATACCCCTTAATATTAAAGTGAGAGCTAGCAATCATTTTCTCCAACTGGAGGTTGTTCAGAAGTTTTTGCAGCCATTCGTTATAGGAGATAGTACACTGATCTTTCCAATGGTGGAGAACCACTTGCTTTACAGAAAGGGAGATCATAGCCAAATGATAGTGCCGTTACTTAACGGAGACATCCGAGTAGTCTCCCAAAAAACAAATTCCCTGTGTAAAGTTCTAAGTCCTAAAAGGGGATCTGCGTTAGCCTTAATAGTGTCCCATAAAGACACTACCTTAGGTCACTCCTAACGGATGTGCAACAAAGTTCCTTCTGATTGTCCACATCTCGTACATAGAGGTAAATCTATTTTCCCCATCTTAGAGAGTTTCACTTGTATAAAGTAAATGTTATAGATATATAGATTTGAGTAATTCTGTGTCTATCGTTAGAAGTGTATAAATAGAGATCCTGCCATATCCATTCCCAATTAAAGGACTGAGTTGGGAACGTTGTAGCCCAGTAATACAAACAGCCAGTCACCCCAGGGAATAATTCTAAAGATAAGAAGGAATGGGAGTTGCTCGCCAAGTCAGCCAATCAACACCAGAATTGTTCCTGGTTGTTGACCCAACCCCAGATGTCAAACCAGCGAATAAGGAGATGACGTAACTGATATACTTTAAAGATAAATTTAGATGGTTGAGCTAACTTGGTTAAAATATCCTTGCTAAGCAGAAGTTGATCATCCACCATTAAGTCATATACCTTCTTTGCCCCAAGTTGAGGAAGCCAAGCAGAGGAAAGCATTACAGTACCAACTTTGAAACTGGGCTTGGCACACAACAGTTGAGAGACATCCTAGACGGATCGTACCACATCTATTTACAAAACTGAGTGTGAACTCGCAAAGAAGTATATATTACAGAGTTCCTAGAATTCTTAGGAAGTGATTTAGGGGAAATATGAAAGAGGCTCTCTGGGGATGAGCCAGTAAGGGTGAAATGCTTATGGACAACTGAACTATACAGGCATCGTCTCAGTTGAATAACTCTGTGATCTTGCTCTGCTTTCCTTTTCCAAAAGTGTATTTGTGCCAGTCTCTTTGTGTTCTAGAAAGCAGATCCCAGTTAGGCAGGATATCCATCCATTGTTCCATGGCATGTTGCAGAGTTGAAAGGGATGAGTGTACATCAGCACAGGACACTAACTTCTGCTCAGAATCTTCATTATCTTCTGCCTCTTCACCTGTATGCTCAGTTGCCTCATCCTCCCTATCGGCTTTCATTGTTGCTACCACATAGGCTATGGCATCAGTCTGGGTCTCAGTGTCTTTTTCAACCAGACGGTAAAGCAAGTTGAACTCTGTTTCTGTTAGTCCAGCAGGTGGTAGAATAAGTTCTTCTGACACATCAGGAACATTTTCCTGCTGAGGGTGAGAGAAACCTGCTTTTTGGAAACAGTGGCATATTGTTTCATGGGTTACACTGTACCAAGCAGTCTTCATTAGGTGGACGGCATCAAGAAGTGTGATTTTCTTAACACACTGTGAGGCTGTTTGGATGCCTGCCCCCATTCATTTTCACCAGAATGCTGTGCCTCATAGCTTTAATGTAGTGGCATTTGAAAGTGTAACTAATCCCCTGGTCCAGAGGTTGAATGATGGACATTGTGTTAGGGGGAAGGAAAATTAGTTTAATGTTTCAGAGCCCAGCCAGCAATGTCAGGGTGCCTGCTAATGTTATCCAGCAACAGAGCTACTTTTCTACCATAGAGTTTGTGATCCCGGGTGTGGACCCAGTCTATAAAAATCACCCATCATCCAAGTGGTCTGATTGCCTCTGTAAATCACAGAGAGGTGGTGAACATTTTTAAAACATCGGAGTTTGATGGACTTGCTCATCACAAGGAGATCCAAATTCTCAGAGCCACACGTTAGCGCATGCTAACACTGAAAGCCATTCTTTGGCTTTCTTTTGTCCTTGTGGCAGCTTGACTCTGAAAGTTAAAGACCTATACCCTACAAACCAAAAGAAAATGGCAGTTTTATTGGTGTTAAAATGTTAGCTGGCTCATAGCCAGCCAGAAGCCCTGGGAGTACATCTGTGAGCCATCCTGTAGCCCTGGTGCTATTGGCACTCAGCTTTTCACCATGAGCCCATGGCAGATATTGTTCCTGCACTTCCACCTTTGTAGCCAGCCCTCTGTGGGGTAGAAATCTGTTTCCCCCAAACAAGCAGTGAGCTCGTTAGTCTTTTGGAGCAGTAGGGGGCCACTGATCAAAGTTTCCTGCTCCCTCACACTGCTGAACCACCTTAGCAGTGCTTCCTCCACCTCGGCATCCTTACTTTCACGCTTTCGCTTGCATGCAGGGTTTTGGTTAGAATGCCATTCCACTAAAATCTTTTCCTTAGCACGGATTAAATCAGAGACTGTGGACTTTACAGGGGAAAGTGCACAGCTAAGTCTCTGATGTTCATTTTAGGCAGGGACTCGATCTGCTGCAGGAATTCGACTTTCCTTGACAACGGAATTGCCACTTATTTCAAAGTCATCATTGAGCCGAACAAAACGTACAATTAACTGAGAATGACTCAGAAGACCATCTGAGTACAAGCTGTTAATTGCTCTACTTAAGCTATCGGCTGGAATCATTAAAGCGGAAGCTGTTAATCATTGCCAGGTGCACAGTTATCGATGGTGCTAAATTAAAATTGAGCTCCCAGCATCTGTAAAATACAGCAGTTAAGGCCCTCATTAACAGTTAGTTTTAATACAGGCAGTATACAGCAAGAATCAGGACTTGAAATCTTGTCCATTTTACCTAATTGTCCGTGAAAACTGGGTAGGTTTTAATTGGCTTTCACTCTACTTGAAATTTCATAAAAGTGAAAAGTAAAAAGATGCTGTTTGCAAAATTACACATTTTGGGGATGCAAAATTGCACACTTCTCTCAGCTGGGTTGATCAGTTCTTCCCCCTGATTTTTGATAGATTTGAAAGTACCACAAAACTACAAGTCCAGCTGCTTTGAACATGTCACAGTTCACAGTCCCATCTGCCATACATTACTTACGAATATTAAGAACACAGGCATAACTGCAAATAAACATACCTGCTATTGTATGAAACACTACATATTTTTTCACAGCACTGTTAATGTAGTGCAACCATTTGCTGTACAACTGATTCTCCAGAACTGCTAATATAGTTACGTCCTTCACACAATGTTATTTTTGTTCACCTGTATTGATTGTACTTGTTCTTCCCAGTGATCAACTTGTAAATGTTTAGGTGGGGGAGTTTTTACTTTTAGATTTGTGGGTGGGAAAACTGTCATCTCCAAATGGTGAAACTCTCCTGTTATTCAATGGAGAAAGATGACAGAGATGCAGGATTTGCTATAAATGTTGTAACAGATGGAGGAATTGAGGTTGTATAGGTTCCTGCCCAATTTCATCATCATCATCATCTTCATTTATTGAAAGCAAATTGAGAAAAATCTTTCATTTACAACTGTGTTTAATGAGTACAAACATTAGAAATACATAAAATACAAGGACATATAGTTACATACATGAAAAGTCAGCACAAAACATATTTGTTCCATATAGTTAATAAAATCACATTGTATACGAAGTATAACCCTGGTACCTCCCCTTTGTAATCCCTATGCCCCTGTGTCACACCTGAAAATGAGCTTCTGCTCAGTGGGCCTCATACAAATTCCACCACCAACAGAATTCCATGGAATGTCAGAAATTCCATCTAATTCTGCAAAATTCCATTTGAAGTGGAATTCAGACATTCTCAAAACATTTTGCTTTCTTTTTATATTTAAAGCAAGGAACAATGCTCTGCAATTTTCAGTTGATAGGTTTATATAAGTTGGTGATCGATCACCTTGTCTTCAATTCCAGGTAATCGATCACCAACTCTGTTCACGTCTACATGAATGGCAGCAATCGATGCACCGCAAAGAAAATGGGTTTACATGCAGGGCAATGTGTGATTGCAATGTATCTGATTACTAGGTAATCAATTGTACCCTGAATGTAACTGTTAACTGAGCATGTACATTGGATTGGTTCCAGCTCCTATCGTGTCTACATGGATTTTGAAAATCTAGGTCCTGGTAATCAGTGCACTTGTTTGGTGCACTTGGATTAATCTCAAGAATAATCCCAATGTCATTGATAGCATTGTTTACATGCAAGGTTAGACCTGATTACAAAGTAACTGATTACTCTGTAATCAATTCTAACCCTGCACATAAATGGGTAATTGACTCT
This sequence comes from Neoceratodus forsteri, assembly GCA_016271365.2. Taxonomy (NCBI): domain Eukaryota; kingdom Metazoa; phylum Chordata; order Ceratodontiformes; family Ceratodontidae; genus Neoceratodus; species Neoceratodus forsteri. The sequence continues at coordinate 776,403,257 of CM028134.1, read as the reverse complement.
TTAGTGTAAACTGTGGAAATTTAATCCACAGTTTATCCTGAAGAGTCAATGTAAACTGTGGAAAATTGACCAAAAAAAGACAGAGTTTTTGTCCTGTTCAATTGATGCAGTGAGGAATCGCCTGGGTGTCCTTTTCCATGTTGTAGATGGATGGTTAAATCTATACTATCTGCAGTGTGTAGGAGCTCTTTCATCCTCAAAATGTAAGGAGTTTGGGTGGTTCTTCACTGACAAGCTGTCAGCTATCAGGGTGAATACTGTCTCCTCTGGTCAGGTTGTTGCCATGGGTAACGGGTCTTGTGTTGACAGTTTAAGGTCAGTTTGGGGTGAGTTTTGGCCGGTTTCCATCAAGGAGGTCCTCTAAGTGATAGGCTCCTTGCACGCCACCAACTGTACACTGGATCCTGGACCGAAACAGCTAATAACTAGGTGTGCCGAGTTTCTTGGTCCAGTCTTCGAAGAGATTGTCAATGGTTCTTTGATTGGGAGGTTCTTTTCCTCTGCTTTGAAAGAGGCTGCGGTGAGACCCTTGCATCTCTAACCTTCCCAGGTTTGATCCTGTCCCCATTTTATTCACTGTGTATATGCTGCCTCTTGGGGAGATCATAAGACGATACAGCTTGGGTTTTCATTTCAATGCGAATGATACCCAGTTGTATCTGTCTTGTCCCCTAAGTGATCACCTGGCATCATCTCAGCTTGACGGTTGTTTGGCTGAGATTGGTGACTGGATGGTGGATAACTGGCTATGTCTAAACCCTGGGAAGACCAAGGTTATGGTCGTCAAGCTGGGATATTGGGGCTGTCCTGTGCGGGGTGATTTAGACCTCCCTGTTTTGGGTGGGCAGTGCCTCTTGGCAGTGAAAATGGTCAGGAATCTGGGAGTCATGCGGGATGATGGTTTGACCCTCAAACATCAGGCATCATCCGTTGATCAGTCTGGCTTCTTTCATCTCTACAACATTGCAAGAATCTGATGGTTTTGGCCCAAGATGATCTGGTTATGGTGATCCATGCCTTTGTCATCAGAACACTCGATTACTGTAACACCCCATACCTAGGGCTATCTGGGGGTCAGATGTGAATATTGCAGCTGGTGCAGAATGCAGTGGCCTTGATGCTGGTTGGCTGTCCTAGCTGGGATCACATCACTCCTGTGCTGCATGCTCTGCACTGGCTGCCTATATGCTTTCTCATCACCTTCAAGATTGGCTTGCTAACTTACAAGGCCCTACATGGTCTGGGACCCAACCATCTGAAAGAACTCCTGATTCCCTGCCATCCAATCCACCCTCTCTACTCCACTGATGCAGAGTTGCTTGTGGTGTCCAACTCCACACTCAGGTCTTCTGGAGATAAAGCCTTTGGAGTTGTGGCACCAACCATTTGGAAATGATTCCCCGTTACATTCATTCTGCTACATCAGTGGAAGCCTTTCACGCCTTTTTTAAATTGGATATACTATGCAATCCCTAAATCGGTATGCCAACACCCAGCATACCAAGTTAATCTGCCTGAAATTCACAGCCCCGAATGGATCATTTGCCCAACAGTAATATTTCAGGCATTACAACCAAATTTAAGTGCAAAATGAGGGGGGCATCACCCCCATGTGGGGGACTTTGCCCCACCCCCACCCCGTAACTTAAATAACCAACACCAAGGGGGAGCGGACCCCGGAGCAAAAACAATAAGTGTTATGGGGGGGTTCCTAAAAGGATGTGACCCAGACCAGAACCTGGGTCTGAGGGAGCATGCTGGCACAGCTGCTGGTAGTTTAGCCCTGTACACCACTGGAGTAGCTCTGCCAACTCCCTGAAACAACTGCCCCTTAACGTGCACCAGCAGGGGTCAGGTAGCAACCCATCACATCCACTACCTTACCCCGTCAAAATCTGTCAGATATTTTATCTACAGGATGCTCCCTATTGGGACACTACACCTATTGGGCAATATTGCTCGGGCAGGTGTGTGTCGGATAGTGAGCCACGGAAATACATAAGGGTACCTTTAAGTCTTATTTGTTTAGTCTGGCTTTTAATGATTCATGAGTTTTAAAGTATGTCATTCTATTTTTTTCATGAGAGTATTTTAATCTTTGTATAGCATTCTGAGTCCATGTTGGAATGAGCACTTTATAAATAAAAGTTGCCTTACCTTGCTGAAAATGGATCTGTGGTTTACATTCAAAAAATGCAAAATGCTTTTTGAATTCTACTACATAGATCAAGTAATTTAAAGTGAAATCACCATAACAAAAAGTACATTATATGGGCCAGCCCAGTGGCTTGGAAGGCTGAGGCATTCTGCCTTACCTCCTGCCACTCCGGTGACCTGTGTTTCCTGTGCAAGTAGGTCACCGGGGATCAGCCGAGGAGGAGAAGGATCGAGCATCCCAGAGACAGCTCTCCTTCTCTGGGGAGGGGGGGTGATTAGTTGTCGGTGCATGCCTGGCCCCTAGCGGAGGTTGAGGGCTGGCACACCGACATTGCCGATAAGTGGTCAGAGGCAGGGAAGATGCCTGATGGGGTGTGCACACTCCCGTGCATGGTACCATCACCGGCATCATTGCACTCCTCCCCAGAGGGAGAAAACAGGCAGAAAAAGAAGCTCCCGATTGGATGATGGAGGGAGCTCGCGGGTCCCACCCCTGAATAGCCATGGTGCCAACCAGAACTGGATCCAGTCTTCAGTGGGGCTTGGGGTATCTCTGCCAACCCCACCAGGGGGCAAGCCCTTTGGGTAGATGGTCAGCATTGGCTGGTGGACATCGGGGGACAGGACAGGGGCTTCCTCCTGATCAAAGGCTATGGAGCAAGGGAATAAAATAGCAGCAAAAACAAAAGTACAATATACAGACCCCTCATACAACTGATATTACTACAGTAAAACCCCATTTATCTGAATGTCTTGGGGGACATGAAAAACCTTTGGATAAGCGGGGTTTCGGATAAGCGAGAGACCTATACTTATCATTGTAGCTGATCACTTGCAGCTCAAATAGTGTGCTACCTCCATAAGCCTTTTCAGCAGCAGCAGTAGCTGGTACTGTATTTATTTTTTGTATATAGGAGCCCGGTTTCATCAATGTATTTTGTGCCATCACAGACGCTTTAAAGGAGAAAGTCCTGTACACAAGTAAACCCGCGATCACAGAACAAGCAAGCGCTGCCTCAACATTTTTTTCACATTTCTAAATTAAGCCCTTACTTGAACTTCCATCCACTCTGCATTCACCCAGCCTGAGCAGTGACTCTGCTGTGTTTTTTATTCCATGGATAGAGGTCCGCGTTAAACTACTATAGCTGCGCTCTGCCTGCTTCTGAATCCCCTCTGCTTTCCAGTTCCCAACCTAACCTTATGCTGGCTTCTGAAACTTCCACACCGATCATTCACTCAAGACATGGCTCGCCCATGGGAACTCACCCGGGCGCATGTTTCTATGGCTCCTGGTACACCAGCACACCGAGTGATAATAAGGTACTTACAGCTATTAGCCTAGCATTAACTGACGTTAGGCATGTTAGCTGAACCAAAACACATTAAGTACATGCTGAGCAGCTGACAACTGCTGAAGACAATAGACTTAATCTCAGCCAGATAGAATACATTGAACCGCTAATTGGAATTCATCAACAGGTGCTAAAATAGAAGTGAAATGCTGGGGGACATGGAGGCATTTTGGATAACTGAGGGATTCAGATTAGTGAGGTTCAGATAAACAGGGTTTTACTGTAGCTATACAAAAACTTATGTATACCTACACAGATGAAAAGAGAACACATGGTTTGTATCTCACCTCCATTATTCACAACAATGCAAAAAATATAGTCCTTTGCTACCACTTATGATGTGAACAAAAGCAGAGCAAAAGAAAAGAAAGTTAGATTTTTGGCTCAGAGGTACTGTAATCATGTAGTGGAGGAAGCTGCCATATGAGCTAAAAGCCAAAACAGATCAGGGGCCCAATATTCAAAAGTTTGTGCAGGTACAAACAGGTGTTTGCCCACTCAAACTATGTTTTGCACAGGAGCGCAATATTCAAACGGAGCAGTTGCATGAATTAACAGAGTTAACACACAAACAAAAAATAATCTATGAGGGTGAGCAAAGGGAGGGGTGGGGACAGGAATACTGGTGCAGCATGATATTCAATGCATTTGCAGTGCACAAAGGGGTTAGCACAAGCCACTTTGGCACTGCAAATACCACCGATTAAAACCTTGATTCATTCCAGGAGACCCTAACGGCCACAGGCACAACTGCAGCCAACCACCAAGTTGGCAGTGGGGTAGCAAACCTGCTCTCTGGTGTCCAGTGATCCCTTCCCAGGCCCAGTCTCCAGCTCTGTAGAGAAATCATATGCTCTGGTGTCCAGCGGTTCCTCCCTGGTCCTGATCACCTGTCTCGTATATGGAGTTATAGTCCCTGGTGGCCAGGGATCCCTCCATGGTAACAATCCCCAGCACCAGTGATGGTAGCAGTCTCCTTGTCATCCAGTGGTCATCCCCAGTCCCCAATCCCCATCTACATTCCAAATATGAGCCCTACTGTTGGAAAATGTGAATAGACACATAATAAAAGGTGGTATTGAGAATAAAGAAAGTCAGTATTCCCTGGAGTCCAGTGGTACCCCCACCCATCAATTGCTGTTCCCTTGTCAACAACATATTCCCTGGCATCTAGTGGCCTCCCTGCACCGTGGTACCAAACACCCACCCTGCCACATCCTCTTACCTGAAGCACTGGTGCTGTAGGACCACATATGGTGACTGGCACATTCTCGCCTCCTCAGCCAGCTGCCACTTAGAATTCCAGAGAGTGTGAGTCCGATGTACTGTTCAGGGCACATGTCATTTGTATTATACAGGGAGCGTGCAGCCTATGTACTACACAAGGATTATACAGTACACAGGCCATGTGCTCTCTGTACAGTACAGAAGACAGGCATCCTGTACAACATATACTGTAGGGCATGCACTCTCTGGATTTCCATACAGTGCTTGGCTAAGGAGGTGAGTGGAGGGCCGTGCTGGGCACCGTATGTGGTCCCATGGCACCAGCACTTCAGGTAAGATAGGGTGACAGGATGAGTCATTGGTGCCATGGTGTGGGGGATCTGCTAGATGCCAGGCAATATGGTGTTGACAAGGGAACAGTAATCAATGGGTGGGGGAGGTACCAATGGATGCCAGGGAATATTGTCTTCCTTTATTTTCAATACCACCTTTTATTATGTGACTACTGAAATCTTCCAACAGTAGGACTCATATATTTGTAATGCAGCCATGGATCAGAGACTGGGGGACCACTGGATGACATGAAGGCTGCTGCTATTACCTGGGCTGGGAATCAGAAGCAGGGAGGGACAACTGGACACCAGGGACTATGACTCTATGTACAGGGCATGGGATTGGGACCAGCGGACCACTGGATACCAGGGAAAACATTTATGTGTATTGGGCTGGGATTCAGGACAGGGAAGAGACCACTGGATAGCAAGAACAATGTTTTTGTGTATGAGGCTGGGGATTGGGACCTTGGAGAGACCATTGAACACCAGGGAAATATTTTTGACTTTATGGGATGGTGTTCAGAGGGTGGGAGAACCACTAGGCACCTGACACATTTTTTTTATGGGGATAGGCTCTTTGAGTGGGGACAGGACTAGTCACAGGGCCACAAACCTGCCACTCACTCCCTTTCAAATGTGCCCATAATGTCATGTCAAATGAGCTCATTTCCATGTGGACTTCTGAATATTGCACCAGAGCTACTGGTGCAATCAGGGCTGGGGCCACTATTCCCTGCACTGCAGGATTCCATGTCGGGGCAGCACTATTGGACTTAGCACAGTGCTGACATGCCACTATATTCAGTCAGATAGCATGGGTGTACTATCCAACTGAATATAGTATCTTTGGGTCCTGAGCAATGGGCAATTGCAGTGCAAACTTTGCACTCTGCTTTGCCTAGTTTTGAATATCAGCCCCAGATCTTTCACAGCCTAGACAAATATCTGCAGGAGGCCATACTAATGGTAATGAAGTGAAGCAGGATTGCAGTACACTAAAATTATTTACAAATTACATACCACAGTACAATTTAGTGTCTGAAATCTTAAGAAAGAACTGGCACATATTACAAACAGATCCAGTGTTAAGGAAAATGTTTTTGAGCCATCACAGTTTGTCTGTAGATGTTTTCAAAACCAAGGAGATATATTATCCCATTCACTACAGCCTGTTAAAGTGGAGTTAGACAATTCACGAGAGACAATCATGAATCTTCTCCCGCTGATAGGTTGCTGTCCATGTGGACAATGTGTTTCTTGCAGACATGTTAAACAAAATAACATTTTTTTTTCATCCAACCTAAGAAAAAGAATACCAGATCAGGAATTTAATTACCTGTGATACAAGTAGTGTATTATATTTGGCTACATGCCAATGTGGAGCTTTCTACATTAGTAAAATAATTAGAGCATTGAAGATCAGAATTGGAGATTAGACTAGAGAAATAGCAGTAGATGACTCAACATTCTGGCAGCACATACTAAATATGCAAGGTTAGGAGATGCACATTTACGGAATTTTGTGGGGATTGAGTAGGTCTGGCTGGGAGCATGGGGAGAAAATTTGAATGTCCCCTTATTAAGAAGAGAAGCATTCTGGACATTTACACTAGGTGGTTGCAGCACTTCAGCCTTCAATGAAAGACTTCAAGATAACATTGTTTTTATAGTAAGCCTTGCTGTTACTGATCAAGTTATCACTATTGAAACATGTGCCTTAAAACATTTATGCATTACAAGGTTTCTTCATATGACCATGTTATCAAACTCTTAGAAACTATCATTTTGCTGTTATATAGGTCGCCATGAAAATTATGTTGCTATCACGTACCACTTGTTGGTGAGCATGTTATTAGTGTGCATATTATTAGTTAGATTCATAAGCACAGTGTATCCATAAACACAGTGTAGCTAGATTTCACATTTAAACATTAAGCATGTGGATGTTTATTATTATGAGCTTATTATTAGTGTGAAAATATTATCATGAGCATATTAGTAGCATAAATACACATTAGTAAAAGGCATTATCAATAATTGTATATCTCTAAGTATCAGAATCCAATGCACTTCCATACGCTATAGGCATATTACACCATTAAGGGGTTAATCTAGAAATAAAGTTTTAAAATGAAATTACAATCCTTGGTCAGTTCTCAGGCTAGAGTTTCAAGGCTAAATAAATGTGTTATCGACTTCTTCTGTATTATTCTGCCGACTATTTGTCTAAGCATAGCCACTTGGTGTCTGGTTTAAGGAAGATGGGAATGGACACTAGGTCCTGCATGTCTTACTGGTGTGTGGTCATAATAACCTGCTCCAAACATGTTTTGCGTAAGACATTGATAGCTAATAGAATGCTGATCAAGCTTGGGTCTCATGAAAAAGCATCCTGTCAGAGCCATGTAGGAAAAAGGCAAACATTAGTTAATATAAGGTGAGAGGTTTTATCTGTCTGTACCACATGGAATTTGGAATCATGGAGATGCTATGAAGTCTCAGCAATGTGGTCCAGGTGTGAGTATGAATATTTAATTCAGAATTACATCTGTTAGTCTAGATGATAGGACAATTTAGATACAAATATGAAATGTATTTTATGCTCTATGTCTGTACATGTTTAAGCTGAAGTGGTCTTGAGAACAGGAAATACTGCAGGATATCAGTGTCTGTTTGCCTGAACCTCTGAATAAAACTGTATTTTTATTTCATTTTCAAAGTTGTACTAGTATTAATGGGTTTTCCCTTTTTCCCATTGGAAGACCGTGCCATAATTTGCCATTATAAAGGAGTGCTATAATGGCTTCCCTTAATTTGTGCATCATACGCAGTTTGTCCCCTGCGCTATCCTCTAGTCGCTTCCATCTTGGTGAAACTCAGACTCCATGCAATAGGAATTTGGCGGTAGGTTATTTCTTTTTAAATACTGATATTTTTCCAAATACAGAGGGACACCAGAACAGCTGAAAACCAAAAAAAAATCTGCCAGGCTACTGACAAAAACTGGACCAGAGTGTGGCAGCACCAGAACATCCAGGGGAACATCTTGTATTTTATATAATTGCTGTGGTGAAAAAGGGGAGACCCAGCAATTATATAAAATAAAATATGGGGCGCTGTGTGTAAACTCGAAGTTTACACACACCCTTGTGGTTAGATGCTTTCCATAAACCCCCTGAGCTTCACTCTGGGTTTATGTAGCATCTAACCTCTCGGATGTGTGTAAACTTCTCGTTACACACAACACCCCATACTTTACTCTATATATAATTATCGGGTTGCATAGGGAAACCCAGTTATAATTTTGCCATTATAACCAGCTGTTTAATGTTATAACAGCAAACACGCACCAGGTTTCCCTCACTCCCTGCATGCACAAGCTGGCCATCATCCTGCAACTGCACCACCATCCTGACCACCACTCGCTCTCAGCAGTAAGTAAAGTTTATTTTTTTTAATGAACAAGAACGACTGTAGCCATGGATCCCCACAGTTCTAAGGTGCCTTATAAAAAAATAAAAATAAAACAAAATGAAAAATCTCACCAGCCATGGACCACACTTAAGCCAGATGGGACCACGGCTGAACAGGAGAGCAGTTTTATTTTATATAATTGCTGTGGTGAAAAAAAATGCAACCCAGCAATCTGGTGCAAATAGCTGGGCTCCTTTATGCTGGGAGTCACACTAATTTATGATTTTAGTGTGTGTGTGAAATATATCTTTTAAATAATTTGTGATATTGCCAGCCAATTATATTACTTTAGGAGCCCTACCCCTGTTTACAGGAAGTAGAAAGAGAGTGCCCGTAGTTCTCTAGGTTTATAACAAACTACAAGGCACAAAAACTACCCCAGAACTTAAAATCTTTTAACTCTGTAGTTTTTGGGGGATTGTAAAGTGTTTGTCTTAGTGTTTGGGTCATTTTTACACTTTATTTGAGAACTTTAGTTCTCGAGCGCTGTTCGACCCTCACAGTCACTTCCGGGTCTCCCTAGTGCTTAAATCTCGGCCCTGCGGTGAGCGTGTGAGTAAATAGTGACAATCTGGTGCAACTAGCTGGGCTCCTTTATGCTGGGAGTCACACTAATTTATGATTTTAGTGTGTGTGTGAAATATACATTTTAAATAATTTGTGATATTGCCAGCCAATTATATTACTTTAGGAGCCCTACCCCCTGTTTACAGGAAGTAGGAAGAGAGTGCCCATAGTTCTCTAGGTTTGTAACGAACAACAAGGCACTAAAACTACCTCAGAACTTAAAATCTTTGAACTCTGCAGTTTTTGGGGGATTGTAAAGTGCTTGTCTTTGTGTTTGGGTCATTTTTACACTTTATTTGAGAACTTTAGTTCTCGAGCACTGTTCGACCCTCACAGTCACTTCTGGGTCTCCCTAGCACTTAAATCTTGGCCCTGCAGTGAGCCGGTGAGTAAATAGTGACAATCTGGTGCAAATAGTGGCGAGCAGGGAGAGTGCGGGCAGGGCGCACATCATAGTGCATGGAGATACGTGCAGAGACTCGCATGTTGGCGCGTGTCTGCAGTGTCCGCTGGGACACTGGGCATTGGGCCCTCAAACTTAGTGCAGTGATTAAATAAAAATGGCCATAAATCCAGGAAGAGATTTTAAATGCTGTCTTATATGCGGTATGTATACAGATAGAGATGTATGCCCAGATTATAAATGTGAAAATTGTAAATTGATTAAGGGGTTGAGAGCACAACTTGTTAGACTAGAGCAATGGCTACAGGTCCAACTAGAAATAAGTAGTCTTGAGGATTATATTGACTCTGTAGTAGACACTATGGTTACTGATCTAGCCACACAACATATCCCTCATGATAGTAACTATACTGTGGAAGAGGAGTGGTGCCGGGTCTCAAAAACTATTGGTAAAAAGGGCAGGAGAAACATTGGGGGAAATTCAAACATTGCACTTACCAATAGGTATAGTGTTTTGGAAGATAAACCTTGGGTTGAAAATCCACCTACAGATACAATATCAAAGCAAAGTTCAGTCGATGTGATACATAACATTAGTGAGTCAAGATGTATAGACACACCAAGAGATGTTATGGTTATAGGCGACTCAGTGTTATGCTATACAGACCAGACTATATGTAAGAATAGAAATATGTATACCACCATAAGTGCTCTACCTAGAGCAGGTATAGACAATATTAAAAACCTACTTCCAGGGTTACAAGAACACATTCAAAATCCACTCACACTTATACATGTGGGGGTAAACGACTTGGGTAGATGGCCTATTATTGAGATTCAAAGGGATTTTGAATCAGTAGGGAATACAATTAAAAATCAAGGGGATGATTTAATTATTTTTGGATTACTACCCATCCCTAGAGCCAGCCCCTCTAAAAGGAAAGATATTATTTACTTAAATGGGTAGTTCAAATGATGGTGTCGGAGAGAAGGGTTTACATTCCTTGAAAATTGGGATGGGTTTCTAAAACAGGATTTGTTTGCTAGGGATGGTATGCACCTAAATAAACATGGGAAATGGACATTTGCAAACAGGCTAAGAAAACAAGTTGATTGCAGTTTAAACTAAGTAATGGAGGGGGATATTTACTCTTGTAGACAATAAGACTAGTTCGGTTTCTTTAAATTTGCCAGATTGGAATTTTTTACTTATTAATGCTAGGAGTCTAAATTATAAGTTTGATGAGTTAATGTATACCCTTACACAATTGAATATCCATATATGTGCAGTAACAGAGACATGGTGGCAGGATGCTGGTACCTGGGAAAAGGATATTATGGGCTATATGCTGTTCCATAGGGATAGAATTGGTGCTGGGGGAGGAGTAGCATTTTATGTTTCTGACAGTATAATGACTGAAAATATTGAAATAACCCAATGGCCTAGTATAGAAGCCTTATGGATTAAAATTCTTCATAAGACTTGTGAATGTATTAACCTAGGAGTTGTTTACAGGCCCCCAGCTATTACCCAGAGTGACGATGCCCAACTATTAGAATTTATAAATAAGTTTTCATCAACAACTAGCACCATACTTATGGGGGATTTAAATTTACCAGGCATGAACTGGAATACACTACAAACAAATACCCGTGCTGAAAGCATTTATTTGGAAACATTCCTAGAGACTAATATGGAACAAATAGTGAAGATAAATACTAGGGGTGAAAACATTTTAGATTTAGTATTAAACAACTTGGGTACTAATATTATTAACTGTAAGGTTACCCCGGCTCCAGTGATCACTCCATGGTTAGCTTTACTTATAAAATCAACCCAGAATATGACACTAGTAGTACTTCAATACATAATTTTAAAAAGGCTAATTTTCTGGATTTTCGAAATGAAATGGCAAATTGGGATTGGAAATCAGATTTCAAGTATAAGCCACTTTTGGAAATGTGGCAGATTTTAAACACTAAACTTACTATTGCCACTAAAAAATATATACCTCAAATGATGAAAACAGAAAGTAAAAAACTTAAATCACCTTGGATGAATGCAATAGTTAAAAATAACATAAAAAACAAGAACAGGGCATTTATGAAGGCCAAATTAAGTGGTTCTCAAAAAAATTGGGCTGATTATAAATACCAATTAAGGTTATCAAAATATAGTATTAGAAAAGCTAAACATGATTATGAGTACAGGTTAGCTGTAAATGTAAAAGATAATTACAAAACATTTTATACATATATAAATAAAAAGAGGGGAGGTACACCTATTATTGGCTCAATAAAGAACCAAAATGGTGATTTACTGACTGATAAATCCCAAATGGCTACAGCTTGTAATAACTATTTTTCATCTATTTTTAATAAAAAAAACTAGCCCAAATGAAAGTCATAGTGATCATATAACATTTAAACAATATATGGTAGAGAAAGCGGAAGTCGAAAAATTACTCCTGAGACTAGACCCCAATGAATCAGCTGGTCCCGATGGACTCCACCCTCATATAATGAAAGAACTGGCAATTCCCTTATTAGGTCCCATCACTGCTCTCTTTACAAAATCTATAACAGAAGGAGTAGTTATAGAAGCATGGAAACAGGCCACAGTTATTCCCATTTTTAAAAAAGGATCAAAGCAGAATGTAGCTAATTATAGACCCATTAGCTTAATATCTGTCCTGGGTAAGATTCTCGAGGGCATAGTAAAAAGTCATATAGGGAATATTATGCAACCAGACACTGCACAACATGGTTTTGTAAAATCTAGATCATGTATGACAAACCTGTTACATTTTTATGGTGGTGTCAGTGAGGCATTAGATAAAAGTGAAGCTGTGGATGTTATTCTTCTTGATTTTTCTAAGGCCTTTGACAAGGTACCACATGGTGAATTAATTGATGCAACTATAAAAATGGGTCTAGAGGGGAATATTGCCAAATGGATTGAATCTTGGTTAACTGGGTGAACTCAACGGGTCTGTATAAAGGGCTCTTATTCAGACTGTGAACAAGTGACTAGTGGGGTCAATCAGGTATCTGTTCTGGGACCTTGTCTCTTTAATATCTATATTTCTTCATTAACTACATCAACGGATGTTTGGTTAACCACATTTGCTGATGCCACCCGTATTGGTTTCACAGTTAATAAATCTGAAGACGTAATTACCTTACAATGCGCTTTAAGTTAATTAGAAAGTTGGGCAAAGGTAAAGAAACCCACGTTTAATATAGATAAATGTACTGTGATGCATTTTGGAAAGAGTAATCCAAAAGCAAATTAAAAAATGGGTGGTAGATTGCTTGAAGTAGTTGAAGATGAACGTGATTTGGGAATCAGGGTAAAAAATGATTTAAATTTTGGACTACACTGCCAACAAGTTATCAAAAAGGCTGGGGGTATTCTTCATTGTATTAATAAACATATAAAAAGTCATAGCAGTAAGGTCCTGCTCCCTTTGTATTCCTCACTCGTTAGGCCACACCTAGAGTACTGTGCCCAGTTTTGGGCACCAGGAGATAAGGGTTCTATGAATGCCCTAGAGTGAGTCCAGAGAAGGGCAACTAAAAAAATGGATGAAGTAAGGAGATTAGAATATGATGATAGACTCCAAAAACTCGGACTTTATAGTTTGGAATACCGCAGATTGAGGGGAGATCTATGTTTGGTGTATCGTGCCTTACAAGATGATAGTTTGTGGGATACTTTGGGGTTGGTCTTTAGAGATGTGGTTTATGAAACCAGGGCTCATCCATTACAACTGATGGTAGAACACTGCAGAACAAAACAGAGAAGTTCATGGTTCTCAGTTAGAGTGTCTAGAATATGGAATGGCCTGCCACTTGTAGTGGTTGCCAGTGAGAGTATGCATTTATTCAAAAACTGATTGGATGCTTTTTTGTGCACAAATTTAATTAAGGGGTATAATTAATAAATTGGTGAGCAATATGGACCTTGGTCTTTTTGGCTCTGTTTAACCTATGAAACCTATATAAAATAAAGGCTGGGGTGTAGTAAAACTTGGATTTTACCATATCATTCCTTTCCTTCACTTCCCCCCTACCAAACTGCCCCATCCCCATTCATAGTCTCACCTGTGCATGCAGCAAAAAATCTGTTTAACACAGGGCTGCAATATCAGATTTATTGAATTGTGCACAATACTGATAAACAGTTATCTGAATCAGGAATGATACTGATCACTCTTTTTGTCTCTTTGTCTCTTCGCCTTTTCAGGTTATCATATTTGATATGAAGCACCTGTTTTATGGAAGAACACTTTTTCAAGTTGTCAAAAAGCTCAATGGTTATCTGAGCAGTGTTATACAGATGTGAAAGTCTGATCATAGATGAACTGAAACTGAAAGTTCATCTTGTATTATAAACAGGACATACCTTTTGGGCTTTGGTTCCTATAATAACTCAAGGGCAGTAAAGGACTATATTTTCAACATCGTTGTGAATAATGGAGGTGGGATTCAAACCATATTTTCCCATTAACATTTTAAACATTTAAAAAAAATGCATCTGTGCAAGTACAGTTAGGAAAGTATCTGTATACCTAGTATTATCAGTTGTATGGGGGTTTTATAGAATGTATTGTTATATGGTGATTTCACTTTAAATTATATGTCATATGACCCCATGATGTCATGATTAGTATTTAAACTAACATACCTGAGACAGTAAGAGAAAGTATCTGGGAAGGTACAAAATATGTTGGGGACTTTTTTGGAGGCTATGTTAGGGTTGCACATACAGCTATTTTGCACTTTCTGGAAATGTAAGCAAATAAAATGTTTTTTAAATTGCATTTCTTGGAGTTTAGTTCTATATTTTGGGTGTGGGGGTGTAAGGTCTCCAGTTCTTTCTTTCACAGTTTTTCCTACAGCATCATGGTGTATCTGAGCACCCTTTCCTAGATTTTACCTCTGCTTTACCTGGTACACCTCCATATCCTCTTTCATTTGAATCTCTTTGAACCTCTTGAATGCCACCCCTTTAACCTTTACCTCTGCAGCCACTACCCAACAACCAGGAATGGCGGCCACTAGATGCCAGGAATAGGATTTTACTCGGATGAATTCCCTAAGGTAATGGGGGGGAGGCAACTGGACACCAGAGAATGAATAATTAATAATGTTAAGGCATCTGACTGGTGATGGGGGGTAGGGGCAGGAAAAGCTCTGCACTACTGTATACATCTGCACACTGCTAATGGGTTGTGGGCTCATCTGTTTCTCTCACACTCTACAGACAAAGTATATTGTGCTATTGATCACACATCATTTAGTTTAGTGGAAGACCGACCACATCTCCGTTAGCAGCAACAGATTGATGTTTTGTTGTTCAACTCTTTCTTTTACATTTCAATACTATATTTCTTATTAAATGTAAATAATAAGCACTACAGTGGGGGTAGTGGGGATGAAAACAGTAGTGGGCTTCAAGCATGCATGGGAATGGCACAAGGGAATCTTAGCTGGGAAGCGGGGGTGGAGGGAGCCGGAGGTTGAGTAGGATCTGTGGTGACAGTATAGGAAGGGAAAATAGGCAGACTAGGTGGGCCAAGTGGTCCTTATCTGCTGTCAGATTCCATGTTTCTATGTTACAGAGCTGATGGCTCACTGCTAACAAGTAGAGGTGCCAAATCTTGGGTCTGTTAAGATTTTAAAACTACTAGGCTCAGGCAGGGGCAGGAATAAAGGATTGGGAGAGGGTAGAAACCTTTTAGTACAGTGCAGTAGTCTCTCTGCACCATAGGACTGATAATAGAACTGTTTTCCTACTGCAGTAGGAAAACAAGAGTTAGCGTGTTTGTCTGAGTTGGGTAAAGGGAACTGTTATCTGTGCAGTTAGCTAGGTGAAGAAGGGAACTGTGAATTAGGGGGTGTGGCTTAGGCAGCAGGAAGCTAGGTGTTTGGATTTAAAATTGCCCTAGATAGCTTTTGGCAGAGAACAACAAGAGGAAGGAGGTGCTGTTAGAACTTTACTACTCTACTGGGACTTAATAACTAGAACTCTGCTACTGGGACCTTCAATTTAGGGTAAAAACAAGCAAACAAAAAAAAAACAAGAGTTAGTGTGCTTGTCTGAGTTGGGTGAAGGGAACTGTCATCTGTGTAGTTAGCTTGGTGAAGAAGGGAACTGTGAATTAGGGGGAGTGACTTAGGCAGCAGGAAGCCACGTGTAGGATTTAAAACTGCCCTAGATATCTTTTGGCAGAGATCAGCAAGGGGAAGGAGGCACTGTTAGAACTTTACTACTCTACTGGGACTATATAGCCTCCTCCTCCCACCCCACCCACCCTTAGTTAGATCCACTTTTATAGGCACAGGATTTGACTGACAACAAGAACTTCCTGTTTGGGAGCAGGAAGGGAGTGATCACAGAGGCAGAAAAGACTCACTATCCTAGAAGGAAAAGAGTAGCTCCCCCCCCCAGCTGGAGGTCTGACTCTGAGCAAGTAAGAAGGAGACTACTGAGGAATACAGGAACTTCCTTTCCCAGAACAGGAAAGGAGGCACTAGGTAAGTAGGGAGAAAAAATAAATAAAAATAAACAGAGAGAGGAAGGAGTAAGCATACAAAACAACAGATGAGGTGCCACAAACAAGACATGATGAGAGTGGTGCAGTGCAGTGGCTGTGGAGTGGCAGTCTTCCAAGAGACATTTTGGAGAATGCAGGCTTGTCCCATCTGCAGGCACCTCTCAGGGCAGAGGGAGAAGTTGCTCGTCTCCATGGTGAGTTGGCCAGGATTCATGGGACCTCATCTTCCACCCAGGGACCACCACGGCTGCTGCCGCTGCCTCAGAGGTTGCCACGAAAGAGGAGTGGTTGGATCACAGTGAGCTCAGGGAGGGTGATGGTGGTGGAACGGAGGTGCATTCCTCCAGTTGTGCCTCTCCACAATTCATACGCCATTCTGGCAGAGTGTGGTTCCTCTATGGAGGCACCTGCAGTGGAGACCAAGGAGGATGCTGGGAACCTCCACAAAGGAGACCCACAGGAGGGTGACATGGGACCCCAGAGGGGAAGGAAACAACTCCTGGTGGGGGACTCCATTATTAGATGGGTAGAACTGGGAGAGGGGGGAAGGTAAGATGCCTGCCTGGCACCATGGCTTGGAAAGACAGGGAGCGAATCCTCAGGATTGCAGGAGTAGCTGCACGGGGGAGGGAGCTGGATGTCATTGTTCACCTAAGGACAAATGATCTGGCTGGGAAATGGATCAGAGCAATGCAGGAGGAGTTTGTGGAGTTGGGGAAGGGCCTCAGACAAGTAGCATGCATGGAAATCTTCTCAGAGGTGCTGCCTGTCTATGGCATGGGTGAGGCTAGGGTGCTCCACACCATGGGATTTAATCAATGGTTGAAAAACTGGTGCAGAGCTCTGGGTTTTGGCTTCACTGGAGACTGGGGGTCCACCTGGAGGAATACAGGCCTACACTTGTGCGATGGTCTGCATCTGTCTAGGAGGGGAGCCAGGATCCTAGGTGACAGATTTAAATGCTTTATTGGCAAGCATTTAAACTAGCCAAGGGGGAGGCACTGAAAAGGAGCAGAGAAATCCTAGCCCCCCCCAAAAGAAATCAGGGTAGTTTGTGAGGTAAACACCAAGATGAAGAAGTAGATAGGGAGAAGGGCAGGGGTAAATTGACAAAAAGGCAAAGGCAGTAAGGACAGGGATGGGGCAAAAAGGGGTAAGGCCATCAAAAGATGGAGGGTAATGAGTACCAATGCCCATAGTCTAGGTAACAAGCTACCTGAACTGGTGGCCTTGATGGAACAGGGATGTCTGGATATTGTGGCAGTCACAGAAACATGGTACACAGAGAACCATGACTGGGATATCAACATACCAGAGTACACAATTTACAAAACCCATGGGAAGGGTACACAATGGGGGGAGGTATTAACAGCAACAAAAATGGAAAGAGACCCTGGGAGTAGTCATATCAGATGACCTAAAGATCAGCAAGCAATGTGAGAAGGCAGTAAGGATGGTTGGGGGGGATACTGGGATGTATAGGGAGAGGCATCACCAGTAGAAAATAGGAAATTGTTATCCCTCTGTACAGACAGTTGGTGAGACCCCATCTGGAGTACTGCATGCAGTTCTGGAGACCCCATCTCTATAAGGACATAGACAGGATGGAGGCAGACCAGAGGAGGACAACTAAAATGGTGCAGGGTCTGCAACAGAAGCCATACAAAGAGAGATTAAAGGAGCTTAATATGTATACCCTTGAGGAAAGGAGGGAGAGAGGGGGGACATGATAGAAACTTTCAAGTACCTCAAGGGAATCAACAAAGTCCAATGAGGGTAGCATCTTTCAGAAAAAGAAATGTGCAAGAACAAGGGGACACAATTTGAAGATAGAGGGGTGACAGCTCAGGGGCAGTGTGAGGAAGTATTTTTTCACAGAAAGGGTGGTGGACGAATGGAACAGCCTTCCTGAGGAAGTCATGGGGCCAAAAACAGTGGAAGAATTCAAGAATGCATGGGACAGACGTAAGGCAATTCTGGTGGGGGGTAGGAAGAAGTAGGCTGTTGG
This sequence comes from Neoceratodus forsteri, assembly GCA_016271365.2. Classification (NCBI taxonomy): domain Eukaryota; kingdom Metazoa; phylum Chordata; order Ceratodontiformes; family Ceratodontidae; genus Neoceratodus; species Neoceratodus forsteri. The sequence goes on along the minus strand of CM028134.1, from coordinate 776,385,168 downwards.
TTAACTAGGATCTGCAGCTTATCCAATAGGTAGGGAAATGGGCAGACTTGGTTTGCCAAGCGGTCCTTATCTGCCATCAAAGTCTATATTTCTATGACTGGGATGTTAGTTGCAGCAGCAGTGGCAGCAGCTGAGAGGGTCCAGCCTGTTGTGGCTGTGTTACCAGAGAGTTTGAAAGAGCTCAAGGCTGGGTTGGAATGGGAAGGGACGGTCTGTCATAGACCCATAAAAAAACACCCAGTGCACCAGGATGAGTTAAAAATCCAACAGTTTATGGAGACCTAGGCAGCCCACAGACCCATGGGCTATTTCAGTTTTTTTTTGAGGGGGGGGCTCAAATCCCTGATGTTTTCAGATCCTAAAATACCCCCATTGTCCTCCTCCTTAGAACTGTGAGTTGCAGGCCATTGGGAAGATTGGTGGCACTGGCAGCCATAAAACTGCTACTGTCTGGCACAAGAAGAAGACTGGAAAAGTCTTGTAGGGTAAGAGACTACAAAAAAGTTTCTCTTGTGAGACCTCAAGAGCCAGTTCTGCCTATTCAGCCAGTTGTTGCTCATTTGACATGGGGCGGGGGACTATAAACATGAGCACGTTGCTCAGGTGGAGAAAAACAGAGCCTGCAAGAGGAAGCCTGCCACACAGCAAGTGACTTGAACAGATGGCTGGCTGTATCAGACCTCACTTAGTTCAGTTTAACAAAATAACACATTTTAAACCATGGCTTAATTTAAAAAAAAAATCAGTACAACAGTGCCCTGCTACACTGTCTAGGGCAAAAACACTTTCAGTTCAAAAATACTTTAGACGACGTGCAACGAGTGTGTACAAACTGGCAGTTCAAACTGCTGTTCACCCAACAGTGTTTCACTCATTAACAATGCTTTATTAAGCACCACACTGTCTTTACACTTCAGTGTCTTTTTGCAGTTAAAATAAATGTGTTTCAACCATGTGCTTTGTTAGCGTACCTGTAGGTAAGTGCCATTGTTGTTTTCTTTTTGGAGGCCTTGGTTTTAAGTGAGCACCACTGTGCCCTGGAAGTGGTCCTACCCCCTTGTGCCCAGCAAAGTTCATTATTAAGAAATTAGAATGAGCAGAGATGATCTAGCCACTACCATTACTAATCATCACCACTAGTAGGCAGTACCCTGTGACTAAGGCAGAGCCTCACAGTGAGCACCAGCACAGTATCTTGTCATCAGTAGGTGTACTGCTGCAATTGTTTTGAGGGACAGGCATGTTGCCGAGCTCAGCAATACATTTAATTATCATTCCCACTCCTAGTTTCTGCTTTTTAGTTCCTTCCACATTAGCAGTTATATTAAATTTTTGTGTTCGGATGATGATTCAAAGTATTCCCTTTGCCCCACTGTTTTGAATATTACAGATATGGCCTATTGTTCTGAATTTTGGGCATTAAATTCACATGTTTATAAATAATCAGAATCAATCTGAGCCCCCTCTATGTTAGTTCTTAATTAATGAGGATCAGAATCTTTCCAGGCTCTGCCACCTGTTCTTGCAACCTCTTCCCCCCAGGTCACACCTTGGACTGATCTGCAGCTCAGTAAGCCTTTCTTGAACAACAATTTAAAGTAAATAAATAAACCTATAGGCAATGTAAGTATGAAGTATAGACGTCATCAATAGGGCCCTTACAAAGTAAGATCTTAAGAGCTGTACAGGTTTATCATTTTAGGTGAATATTTCAAAAAGGGCATTTCACCATCACAATATTTAACAAAAGGCATTTTAAATTGTTTTGAAAATTTTGCCATATCAACAACAGATATAGTACGGGATACCTACAATCAGTATCCCAACACACAAAACACTGATTTTTTTTTACCCGACACCAACAGTACCAACCCGACAATACTAACATCCCAACCCCCAATCATGATGAAACCTACGTTTATGCAGGGGGATTTGCTGCCCACACCCCCAATGAGGGGGTCTCTGCCCCCCTCACCCCCTGTTTTTATAGATACATCCTCTGAGTCTGACATGACTTGGGGATGGGAGAATACCGGAAGAACGCACCTTTGTGTAGTGCACAGGTGTGGCAGAAACAAGTAACAATGCACGTGTTCCCTCATTAGCAATAGGTATTTAAACCCCATAACAAGCTGTACAGAATGCTATCAGCTCCCAAATCACCATGGCACAGGTACGAGAACCGGACCAAATCTCAAAGCAGCAAAATCCCTGATGTGCATGAATGCACATTAGTACCATTAAAAAGCCAGACCCTTATTTATTTTTTTTCTTCCCACTCTCTTCCCATTTGTCTCCCTCCCCCAGCAGTACTCGGCTGGTGTCTGCCTGAGGTCTGGGACCCGCCCTCGATTTAGTTAAACTTGTTGTGTGCATAACCCCTTTGTCTAATTGCTAATTTTTCTAACCCTTCCACCAAGTCCCCAGACTTTTTCTCTGACCTCTGGCCCTTTCTCTGCAGGCTTCCTGCCTGCTTGGGCAAGCACTGCATCCCTGCAGCTGTCCTCAATTTTCTGCGCTGCCCGCTGACTTCTGCAGTGAGACTGGGAACCTACCTGCTGCCATCCACCCACTGTTCTCTAAGCGCAGGTAATTTTTGCTGAAGACATACCTTCAGCCCTCTGCTGCTGTTACAGTGAAGATATTTGAAGCATGTCAAAACTCTGGTGCCATCATACTACAGTGCCCTCATTGGCTGCTCACCATCTCAGCAAGCTCCCTGAGTGGCTAGCTGTGGAATCCAGCCTGGCTGCTTCCCTGGACTGTGCCGCCAAGTTCAAATTATTTGCCTAGCTCCTGTATACAGATATGCAGTTAAATCCTGCAGTCTGTACAAAACTGTGATTCCTACTGTGGATTTTTCTGCCCCCCACCCCTCCCCCAACGACTTATTAAATACACTAGATCCACTCCCCTTTCTGTGCACCTTCTCCCATTGGCCATCCCGCCCCATACAAACTTAAAGCTGCAGATCACCTCCAAGAGTGCGGTCCTGCTTCTACCAGGACTACATCTTTTGGCTGCAACTCCTCCTGTTCTAGCAGTCCCTTGCCCCTTACCTTCACTACTCCCTTCTCTCTCCCTTCATAGGGCTAACCTCTCTAATATCCCTTCTTTCTTGCTTCCTATCTCCTTTCTCTGATTTCTCCCCTCTCTCCTTGCTATATCCAACCTAACTAAATCTCTACTGCTACTTCCATCTGTCAGCCACTCTCTCAAGGAAACATGAAGCTGTCACTTCATATATTATGGGCCGTCTCCCTTACTGCTGCGCTGTTACTGACTGACTTCTGTGCTATGGTGCTGGCCCATGACCAACAGCACCTCACTGTCCTCTCTTCCCTCCCTTCCCCCATCTCAACCCTCCTTACTCTTTCCTAGAATGAAGTCCATCCTGGGGCACATCTCTCTTGCGTTCCTCACAAAAGGGGAACGTCGACTCCTTGGCCGCTGCCTGGCTAACCTCTCCCTGTCTCTCACTATTCCCTCTTGCCCATACTTTCTCCTACTATCACTACTCTCCCTTGCTGGGGACATTGAGAGCAACCCTGGCCCAACAAACTCCCACATCACCCCCTCCTCCAGCATCTGGACTAATGCCCCTGGTCTTAAAGTCGCACATATTTATATCTGCAGCCTCCTGTACAAATTCACTGATCTTGAGGCATGGATTGAGCTCTACAAGCCACATGTTCTGGGACTCACTGAGACACGGCCAAAGCCACACCTCGCTGGAAATACCTTCCAACTACCTGGCTACTCCATCCTATGCCTGGATAGGCCAGGCAAGAAAAAAGGTGGTGGTGTGGCACTGTTCCTAAGGGAACCTCTCTCAGCTAGCATCATCCTACACTCTGACCCTTCCTCCCCTAGTGAATGGCTACTCTCTGAATTGACCCTGGGATCCTCCAAGAAACTCTATATTGGCTGCTGCTATAACCCCCTCTGCGGCCAGAATCATGGGACTCACTAGTCTCCTCCAAGGCCTGAGCTCTCTAACTCCCATAAGGAATCTATCCTGCTTGGCAACTTTAATGTAAACTGGCTGAGCTGTCACCAGCCTGACTATGTATACCTGTTAAGGCAGCACAACCTGATGCAGGCGATTACTCTCCCCACTAGACTTAATCCATGCTTGACCACCCAGACGCTACTGGACTGGATCCTCATAAATAGAGAGGACCGAGCATTGCATGCTGGCACCATGGCCGACTCTATAAGTGATCACTCACTGACCTATCTCCTCTGGTCTTCCAAACTAAAGTACCCTCCACCCAAATACCTATCCCTCAGGAATTTCAACTGCCCTGACACCACAAATCTCCTCGAGGGAGGCCCGGTCCATGGACTGGTCCGTGCTTTTTTCCCTTTCTGATGCTGACACAGAGGTTTCCACTTTTACCTGGACTCTTCAAACTCTCCATGACCACTTTTTCCCTGCTACTACCAGACGGGTCAGAGGTGGGCGCTCGCACTGGGTCTCCAAAGACCTCCTAACCCTTATGAAGGCCAGAGACTGCGCCTGGTCCACTTTCAAAGCTACCCCCTCTCCAGCCCTCTGGGATGCTTACAGGAGCCTGAGGAACAAATGTAAACAACAAGCCAAATCTTTTGAAACAGACCCACTTCCGCAATTTGCAACAGGCCAATCTTGGGATCCCTTGAAAATTCTGGGATTCAATCAGCTCCCTACTAAACCTGCACTCCAAAAACACTGCGCCACACTACAACTCCCATGATGGGCTGCTTACCGACCCTCACAAAGTGGCCAGTGTCTTCAATTGCAAGTTCACCGACTTATCCGTGTACCTACAGTAAATAAACTGTCAACTGGTCAACTGCAAAGTCCAGTCCCAATACCGGATCCATTGCCATCCTCCTCCAGCTCTGCCAATCACCTGCAAACACCCCCTTTCTATTTTAAAGCCCTCTCCATACATGACACAGTTAAGCTACTCAAAAGTCTACCTAACCGCAGCTCCTCCAGATCTGACGGCCTATCACCTGTCTTCCTGAAATTGATCTCACTGGTGATTGCCAAGCCACTCACCTTCATCTTTAACATTGCCCTTTCCACCTCCTCCATGCCTGACCCATGGAAGACAGCTAAGGTTAAACCCATTCTTAAATCTGGTGACCCCAAATCCTCCAATAACTACCGTCCAAGTTCCATCCTCCCTCATCTTAATAGACTGCTCGAGAGAGCGGTCCACAATCAACTTACTGAGTACATAGGCAAACACACCCTCCTATGCAACCAACAGCATGGCTTTCACAAAAATCATTCCACTGCCACCACCCTCGCCCTTTTGACTGACCATATCCTCTCTAACATGGACAATGGTAAAGCCTGTTTTCATCTACCTCTCTAAGGATTTTGACATGGTCAACCATGCTCTTTTTACCTCCAAGCTTGGCCTCCTTGGTTGTTCTCAGAAAGTCACTAACTGGTTCACTAACTACCTAACTGGCCACTCGCAATATGTTTGCATTGGCCAAACCTGCTCCCCCATGCTGCCTGTCTCTGTAGGGGTCCCTCAAGGCTCAATCCTGGGTCCCCTTCTCTTCTCCTTATTCGTCAACTCACTCCCCTCCGACTGCCTCAACTGTCACTCTCTCTTGTATGCCGATGACCTTGTCCTCTTCCACAGTGACAAATCCATGGCTGCAATCTCCTCTGTTCTCTCACACGACTATGCTGCAGCCTACAGCTGGTTCTCAAAAAACCTTCTCTTAGTAAATGCCAAAAAAACTAAATCCATGCTGTTTGGACCTAAGCCCTTCCTTGCCAAAACTAAAAACCACACCCCCTTATGTATTCTCACCCCTGACAGTCCAGCCCTAGAGGACACTGACACCTACAAATACCTAGACGTACTACTAGACCCCTCCTGCACCTTCAGTGACCGTGCATATTCCCTTGTCAGAAGGTTCCATCAGAAGTTGGGTGCTGCCTATAGATTTAGGCATTACCTCACCCCTGAAGCCAGACTAGCCATTGTCCAGGGTAATCTTCTCCCTATTCTTGATTGCTGTTCTCCTATCTATGCCAGGACCTCTGCTACCACCATGGCCAAACTCTCTGCTTCCTACAACAGTGCCTGTCGCTTTGCATTATAGGCCCTGTTCTCCACCCACCACTGCAACCTCTACAATACCCTTGGATGGCTACCACTGATTCAACCTAGCCCTCTGCTGCATGGTGGACAATGCCATCTGCATGGCTCAAGAATCCCCCCCAAGTGCCCTCCTAACAACCCAACTCTTCACCGTAACCTCTGCTCTAATGGTAAACCCCCCAGCTGTTCCTAGGGTTTCCACCAACATGGGTAGCAGAGCTTGGTCTGTTGCTATCCCCTTGCAGTGGGACAAACTGCCAGCTGAACTCCATTCTATCGACACTCACTCCAGTTTCAAGTCCCGCCTCAAAATCTGGCTCATGGCAAATTCCTTCTGTCGCTGCTCCCAGGGGTTACCCACCTACCCACGCTACACTACGCATGTTTAGACTACTCCCCAGCCCACAACTGTTACCTCATTGCCTTGTTAATTAGATTTACACGGTATATGTGACTTCCTTGCCCATACATATTGTATATATATTTTTTTGTTGTATTTTCCATGTACTACAGTGTACTATGGGTACATACTGTATATTTTTCTTAATGTATATTCGGTGTATTACATGCCCACTGCTCTATGTATCATACTTTGTACACTGTGCTTACAATTGTAGTTTTCTATCAAACCTCTTCAAGTCCCATATTGGAACCTTGTACTCACAGTTCTTAATGGATTTATGCAGCATGCTTATACACTGTGCTCAATATTGTTGCTTATATCTATTTCTGTTTCATGTGTACTACAGTTACCTTGCATTCACTGTCACCCTGTGCCATGTGTTATGGCCCAGGTCGTGCCTGAAAATGGTCCCTGGGATCAGTGCACTCACCCGGTTATCAAAGACATAAATAAATAAATAAAAAAGGTAGGGAAAAGGTAAACCTACTTGGCTACCTCCTAGTAGAGGAGCGACACCATGAGGAAAGATTTTACTAGTGCTGCAACCAGAGAAAAGCTAAAAACTGCCTAGGACATTCTATCACTGTCCTGCAAAATGGGCAGCATCTGTTAATGAAACACAGTGAACACAGCCATTCCACCAATCCCACTGCAACACCTATAGCCAAAAATGGTAGCTGCATTAAAACAAAAAGCCAAAACATTGACAAGTAACCCCGCGCAGCTACTCCAACATGAGATTACAGCTTGAAGTACAACAGCATATACCTTCATAGAAATCATTGCTATTAACCATCAATAGATTAAGAAGGATGGAACTGCCTACTGAGCCTAGCTCACTAGATGATCTGCAGGTTCCATATAACCTCACAGAAGTCTCCGGACAACCATTCTTCCATGCCACAATCAAAATTGAAAACAACAAACTACTCATATACACCACCAATAACAACCTGGATGATCTGCAGAAAGCTAGATTCTGGATAATGGACAAGACATTTAAGACCATCCTGAAACTATTTACACAGCTCTACAGTATCCACACTCCTGTCAAACCACAAGAAAACAGCTGTATAATGCCCCTGGTATACTGCCTAATGACCACAAAAGCTCAGGACTGCTACGTAACATTATTCCAAAAATTGCACCAATCGGCGGAGCAGAACAACAGCACACTGGCACCTACTACAATCATAACAGACTTTGAGCAAGCAGCCATTCATGCTTCACAGCAGGAATGTCCCACCTCGAAGCACAAATGCTGCTAATTCCATTTTGGCCAGATAATATGGGGGAACAGGGACCCTGGTTTTCCATTTTTAACGGTAACACCGGTTACAATCACGGAATCCTGCTTGGTTTGTGGATTTTGAATTCTTGTACCGGTGCCTCACGGAAATTGCATGTCACTGCACAGAATCTCTAAGATTTCAGTATCTTTTTACATTTTTTTTTTATTTTCTCTTTCTATGTCCCCTTCTCACAGCATCGGTATCCCCTAGCTTCACCCCCAGGCAATGCTCAGGAGCTCCTGTGGGCCTGCCCCTATCCTGCCTGGGTTGTACCCCCCAGGTGGGAAGGGAGGGACCCTAGGTCACCCCTCCACACTCCCTTAGTGTGCGTCAGGCATGGGTAGCCCAGTAGGTCCCTCATGGAGCCTGTTTATGAAGTCTGGGGCACCTGGGTCCCTTCTGCCAGTGGCCAATTTGGGGTGATTGTTCCTGGTTTTCTGGTCTCTGCCCCTGAGGTCACTGGCACTAGAGATCCAAGGAGGTAGGTCACATAGAGACATGCCACTGCTCCAGATCCTGGCTAGCGTCCTCCCCTCCTGATCACTCTGCAGCAGCATAGCACCACCACCTGTGGTCACACCGGTGGTGGTAAAGAAGCAGGACCTGCAGCCCACCCTCCCCAGAGGAGGAGAGCAGTCCCCCAGGTGCTCGATCCTACTCCCCTGGCCAGACATCCAGCAACCCGAGTTTGCTACTGACCCTGGGTCACTGGCATTGCAGCAATAGTGCTACTGCAGTGCCAGTGGGTTGACCCAAATTTCAGCATCTTAAAATGAATGCTGCTGTACTTTGCATTCTTTCTGCTTTGCTGCATATAGAAACAGTAAGGAAATCACCCGCACTGCTTTGTGTAATCAGCCATTCAGTTTAACCACCCATGTTTAGTGGTTAGAGTAACAAATGGTGATTGAACTGGGTACATCCAGCAGATTTGGGTTTGAGTACCACAACCTCCACTTGCATCCAAGCAAGTCACTTAACCTCCCAAGTGCTTCTATGTCACTTCTTAAAACAGACAGTTCTGCCTAGTGGGCCTTACCTGCTTGACAAAGAATATAAAAAGAATACCAAAATATGTTTACTGCATCATAGAATAGTAGTCAGGGTACCATGTAATTTACTTGAGTTTTTCTTGGGCTGCAATGATTTTGTATAGGTAAAGATTAATATTCAGATATGTTTTATAAGCTTGTTTTTAGATTTTAGTCAGGTTTTTATTGTTTTCTTTGCATATAAGCATCTAGGTTGTAGATTGCTAAATGCAGGATCACTGTTACCAACTAACTTATTCAAGTTTATAATCAGTAGGGCCATCCAAAATCCTCAGTTGTTTGAATGAAAACTAGTCTGAATGAAAATATGCTCACAAGGAATAAACTGCCTTACTACTTATGAAAAGACTTCACAGTTAGCACCCCATTTAGGTGAACTGGATCATTTGCACCTTTTCTTCCACCTGCTGGTTCTGTCTCTGTGACAACAAAATGTTTTCTGATAGACTGCTTCATCAAAAAGCAAATGTTAAGTATTTAAGTCTATTTATGTTTGGCCAGTGGATCTTGAAAGCACATTCAATGACATACAGAAGGTAAGACCCCAAGGGCTGTATGATGCTAGTGGGCAGAGTAGTGCTCAATTCACATCTGAACAAAGACATGAAAACTGGGAGACACCCTTTTAATGGATACCAAGTAGAAAAAAAAAGCATCCATATGTCTGGGAGATGCATGAATCCATTTGAAGGTCCTCCACTAATCACTTGTGGATTCTTTAGGTGAAAACACTTTATTTCAAAGAAGCAAATTCAAGCAGTTTTTTTTGCTCCTCCTACCCCTTGGCCATCCACTCCTTCAGGCCTGCCAAGGCCCCCTACCACCGCTGCTGGGTCCCGACCACTATCCACTGACCCTTACTGCTGTGCTACCAGGTAACCCAAAGTAACCCTTCATTGAGTGGGCCCCTACCCCTGTGGGAGGCTACCAGGGGAGGAGAATTGCCCCAAAGGCTTCCTGTGTATCCTGGGCATGTCGGGGGTCAGAACAGACACATGTCTGGGGCTTCTGGTGTATGGTGGAACCAGCAGCCATCCTTCGGTTGGCCAGTGGGTGTTTTCCCATTTTCTTGGGAGCTTGACAGGCTACATGATGTCAAGGCACAAGCCAACATCCGTCACACTCCTCCTGCAGTGAGGATTGATGTGTTGTTGTGCCTCTGGCCTCCACCATGGTCCAGCAAATGCTGAGCCGTGAACCCACCCTCCCTCTCAGGAGAAGGAAGTGGTCATTGTACACTCAAGCCTTCACCCACCAGCTGGCCCTATAACACCCAAGTCTGTTCCCTAACCCTGGTCAGTGGTGTCACAGGCAGATATCCAATTCAGGCAGTTAAATTATAGATAGGAAAAAACCAAGGTAGTCCACCTTAGCGGTGATGGTTCAGATTAATTCACATCTGAGTTCTAACAAGCAAAGAGATCAAGTCATTTGTAACTTATGCATGTGGGGTGTGAGTGTTGAAAGGGGATCATAGTGCTGTCATTACTGCCATCACCCCAGAGGGCTGTATACTGCATTGTTGCTACTGCCATTACAATGAAGGGGTGGGGGCGGTAGTGCTTCTGCCATCACCACTGGTGGATGGGGAATGTAGGCCTGCTGCCATCCCACCTGAGGGATGGGGGTCATAGTGCTGATACTACCATCAGACATGAGGAATGATGACCATAGTACTGCTGCCATCACACCTAAGGGATGGGAGCCATACTGCTGCTGCTTCTGTCACACCAGAGGGATGGGGGCCGTAGTGCTGCTTCCATCACACCTTAGGGATGGGGGCTGTAGTGTTGCTGCTGCCATCACATCTTGTACCTAAAATAACTTTAAATTGGTACAAGGATGGAAGGATGTGTAATAGTGGAGGTCAAAATTGCTAAAATGCATAATAGCAGAGTTAAAAATTGTTAAATAAAGTACACAAAACCAAACATCGGTAAAACTGGATTTTGGCTTAGCAGACACCGGTGACAATACCATTTTTTACAATGTGCAAAATGGAATATGCCCTTTCTCAAGCCCAGTAAACCAGTGTCCCTGTGGAGGAAGGTCCAAGCCCTTGGACTAGCAACAGAATATGGGACAAACCCAAAATTCAGCCTCCAAATAAGAAAACTGGTATGCTTTGCATATCTCAGCCCTCAAGAAACACCCTCTGCATATGAAGAGCTCAAACAAGAATTACCACCAACAACCCTTGACCTCCAACACTGGTTTGAGGAAAACTACCTGTATAGGAAGATCCAACCCAACATGAAGAGGGCATGATACCCACCACTGTTCCCACCCCACATCTGGTCAATACTAGAACCCACCTCAGAGGGAATACCACACAGTCAAAACAATGTGGTGGTGTGGCACTGCTGGCTCTACTCACTGCTCAGTAAAGTCCATGTACTATAGGTCTCCACACCACGGTAAGAGAAATTCATAGGAAGCAACAACGTACGGACACCGTGAGGGAATCAATCCTAAGAAGACAACCCTGCTCACCCCTGAGAAAATCTTACCAGCAGAGGGAGGAAAAAATCCAGAGGATCCTCTCCAATAAGCAGCACTGTTCCTCCACAGAGTACCTCTGAGCACTGGCACATACAGTGGTGTGAAAAAGTATTTGGCCCCTTCCTGATTTTCTCTATTATTGCATATTTGTCACACTGGATGTTTTCAGGTCTTTAAAGAAAATGTAATATTAGATAAAGGGAACCTGAGTGAACAAATAACACTTGGTTTTTTTTTTAATTTCACTTATTTAATGAAAAAAGTTAACCAACACCAACTGGCACTGTGTGAAAAAGTAATTGCCCCTTACACTTAATAACTGATTATGCCACATTTAGCTGCAATGACTGCAACCAAACACTTCCTATAATTCAATATCAGTCTTTCACATCGCTGTGGAGAATTTTAACTCACTCTTCCTCACAGAACTGCTTTAATTCAGTAACATTTGGTAGGTTTTTGAGCATGAACTGCTCGTTTCAGGTCCTGCCACAGCATCTCTATTGGGTTTAAGTCTGGACTTTGACTAGGCCCTCCAAAACTTTAATTTTACTTCTTTTAGCCATTCTGATGTGGACTTGCTTTTTATGTTTTGGATCATTGTCTTGCTGCATGACCAACTACGCTTCAGCTTCAGCTGGCGGAAGGATGACTGGACATTCTCCTTAAAATTTTCTGGTACAGAGCAAATTCATGGATTCCTTTAATTATGGCAAGTCATCAGGTCCTTAGGACATCCAAGCATCCCCACCATCACACTACCACCACCATGTTTGACTGTTGGTATGGTGTTCTTACTGTGGAATGTATGTGTTTGCGCGAGACATTATGGGATCCATGTTGTCCAAAAGTTCCACTTTGGACTCATCTGTCCATAGAACATTTTCCCAAAAGGCTTGTGGATCATCCAGGTGCTTCTTGGCAAATGAGAGATGAGCATTTATGTTCTTCTTAGTTGTGATGGTTTCCGCCCTGCTACTCTCACATAAAGCCCATTTTGCCAGTCTCTTTCTGATTGTGGAGTCATGAACACTGACCTTAGCTGAGGCAGAGAAGCCTGCAGTTCTTTGGATGTTGTTTTAGGATCCTTTGAGACTTCTTGGATGATTTTACACTGTGCCCTTGGGAGTAATTTTGGCAGGCGCCTCCCTCCTGGGAAGGTTCCTACTGTTCAAGTGTTCTCCATTTGGATTATGGCTCTCACTGTGGTTCGATGGAGTCCCAGAGCCTTAGAAATAGCTTTGTAACCCTTTCCAGACTGATGAGGGGCAACAAATTTTTTCTGATCTTTTCAGGAACTTCCTTTGATCATGGCATAATGTGCTTGTTGAATCTTTGTGCTGGCAACGTGACTCTGATGGTAAGGGCCAAAATAAGTGAGGTTTATATTGAGCAGGGCTGGCTGTAATCAAGCCTGGCTGTGTTCAATCAGCTGACTCTAATTATCCCTTTAATTGGGTTGATTTAACTAGGGGGCAATTGCTTTTTCACACAGTGCCAGTTGGTGTTAGTTAACTTTTTTCATTAAATAAATGAAATAAGTAAAAAAAAAAAAGTGTTATTTGTTCACTCAGGTTCCCTTTATCTAATATTATATTTTGTCTAAAGACCTGAAAACATCCAGTGTGACAAATATGCAATAATAGAGAAAATCAGGAAGGGGGCAAATACTTTTTCACGCCACTGTAGTACAATATTATAAAATCCCCACATGAACAGAACCTCCCTCCAACAGAACAGCACCTCCCTCCTACATGAACACCTGCTATTCCAACTAAGTACCACCTCCCTGAACACTGCTGAATTGCTGAAAATGTCCACACCAAGCAATAAATCACCCAAATACACAACACAAAAATACAAAACAAAAAATTAAAACAACAACAAAAAAACACTTAAAGAACCTGTCATATGAGACACACAAGCATACTTGTGGTCTCATGTCGACCTAACAGCAATTCTGCAAATGATCATTTCGGGCAACAGTGCTCAGTATCCTGTGTGTCGGGATACTGAATGTCAGGAAATGGCAATTATGAAAAGATGATTTCAGGCAACAGTTCTCAGTATCCTGTGTGTCGGGATACTGAATGTCGGGAAATGGCAATTCTGAAAAAGATGATTTCAGTCAACAGTGCTCAGTATCCTGTGTGTCGGGATACTGAATGTCGGGATATAGTATTACTTCCTCAGCAACCCCTATCTCATGAAACACTGAAAAACATTGCATCTAAAGTGTGCAAAAACCAAGAAAAATAAGGGGAAGAGAGAACAAGGAAAGCACAAGAGCAGTAGTGAAGTATGATCAGAGGTCAGATGGAAGGGGGTATGCCTTAACACCAGGAGCTCAGGTTACACAATCAGTGAGTTCCAGGTGTTGATGGTGGACACTGAGGTAGATCTTATGGCAATCATGGAAATGGGGACTTTAGAAAATATTGACTGGGACCTGATGGTCTCTGGGTACTCAATGTTCAAGAGGGACAGAGGAACAAGTAGAGGGGACTGTAGCCCTTTTTGTCAAGGATGGCATTGAGGTAGCGGAAGATGGGTGCATCACAGTTAGTACTAGGGAAACAAAGCTACTGTGGTTGCAACTCATGGCAGTCTTAGGCAAGAAGCTGTGCTTGGAGGTGATCTATAGACTCCCAGGGTAAGGAAAAGTGAGGGATAGAGAGCTCAGGGAAGATCTAAAAGAGGGGTGGTGAATGGGGAAGGAGTGGTGGTAGGAGATCTGAACCTGCCAGATATCGATTGGGATGTTCCAGTGGCCAGGTGCACCAGATGTCAGGCCTTACTTGATGCCTTCCAAGAATGTCTACTGGTGCAGCTAGCTGAGGAACCCACCAGGCATACTGCAATTTTTGATGTGGTGCTCACCAACTCAGAAGTGGTAGGATCTGTGAGAGTAGGGGAGCCATTGCAGAACAGTGACCGTAACTCCATTTGGTTTAAACTGGCCCTTGGATCTGGTAAACTCCAGATGAAAGCTGAAGTCCTTGATTTTAGAAGGACAGACTTCAATAGACCGAGGGAATTGACCAGGTATAACTCAGTAGGGATGGACAACACAGGTGGACTGAAAGGGAGATGGGAGGCTACAAAGGAGGCCATTCTTAAGGCATCTAAGGAACGCAAGAGAATGGTAACCAAAAAGAACAGGTTCAAGAGATTGTTATGGTTTTTAACAAATGTCAAGGAAGTGATCAGGGCCTCAAAAAAGGCCTTCTACAAGTATAAAGCAAAGCAGGGGAGGAAGAATGGGGGAAATATTTACTGAAAAACAAGAAGACAAAGACGACAGTAAGGGAGGCAGAAGCAGACACAGAGCTGTGTATTGTGGAGGGGGTCAAGAGTGAAGAAAACAGTTCTTCCAATATATTATGGAAAAAAGGAAGAAAGGAGGGGAATTGTAATGCTAATTGGGTCCAGAAAGGGCTGACAGCCTTAAAGATAGATAAGGCTCTGGGACTTGATGGGTTGCGTCAGAGATTAGTCAGGGAACTGGCAATGGAACTGGCTGAAACCCTGGTTGGTCTATTCAACAGCTCACTAAAGACAGGGGTGGTTATGGGGGTTTGGAAGGTGGAGGACATAGTTATGCTCCTTAAGGGAAGGGATAAGGAACAAGCAGGGAACTATAGACTTGTCACTCTTACCTCTATTGTAGGGAAGGTGATAGAGTCACTGGTCAAGGAGGACCTCATGGACTACTTGCAGAGCAACAATTTCCAGCTTAGTAAACAGCATGGATTCATGGCAAGGAGGTCTTGTCAGACAGATCTAATAGTTTTATTTGATTGGGTGATGAGGGAATTGGATAGGGGCCATGCTGTGGATTTGCTTACCTTCAACTTCAGCAAGGCTTTCAACTCAGTGCCTCACAGATGCTTGCCAAAGAAGATGGAGGATCTGGGTGCAGCTAAGGTCCAAGTAAACTGGGTACATAACTGGCTAAAGGGGAGGCAGAAGAAGGCTGTGGTCAATGGGGTTAAGTTAGAAGAGGGGGAGGTCACTAGCAGTGTACCACAGGGATCTCTCCTGGGTCCAGTCCTTTTCAATGTGTCCATCAGCAACATTGGTGAGGGAATCCAGAACAGGCAGTTTCTTTGCAGATGACACTAAGCTCTGTTTGAATATGGATAGTGATGAGGGTATTAAGGAAATGCAGAGAGACTTACAAAAGCTAGCGGGGCAATCTAAGGTTTGACAGTTGAAATTCAATGCCAAAAAGTGCAAGGTAATGCACCTAGGAAACAAGTACCCCAGGACTGAATGCTGAATGGGTGGGGTGAGACATAGCATTATGGCTGAGGAATAAGACCTTGTAGTTATCATCAGTGACTCTCTCCAACAACTGAGTCAGTACAACAAGACATATAGCAAGGCAAGTAGGATACTGGGATGTATCGGGAGTGGTACTGATAACAGAAAGGAAGAGGTAATACTTCCCCTATATAGATGCTTAGGGAGGCCACATATGGATTACTGTGCCCAGTTCTGGAATCCTCACCTCAGAAAAGATAGGGATAGACTGGAGACTGGGCAGTGAAGGGTAACAAAAATGACTCAGGGCCAACAGGGCAGGTCCTATGAGGACTGCCTCAAGGCACTGAACATGTACTCACTGGGTATCAGAAGGGAGAGGGGAGGCATGATAAAGACCTTCAAATTCCTAAACGGTATTAACAAGGTGAACTGTAGGGAATTACTTATCTTCAATACAAGCTCATGGTCACATGAGTGGAGTAGAGTAGACATAAATGGAAACTAACAGGAGGGAGGTTCAGAAGGGGCATGAGGAAGTACTATTTTACAAAAAGAGCCATGAAACAGTCTGCCAGCTGAAGTGGTGGGTGCAAAAACCATTGGTGGTTTCAAGCACGGTTGGGACATAATGAAAAGTATAGTGGTTGCTCGAGGCATCAGAATCAAAGAGAAGAATGGAGGGGAGGTTGGGGATGGCTAGGAGCCTGGGGTAACAGTAAGTCCCAGTGCTAAATAGGGAACTAGGGCAGACTGGATGGACCACTGGTCTTTATCTGTCATCATTGTCTATGTTTCTGTATTTCTATGTTCCTGCAGACTAATAATATCAACTGTCCATGGTGAGTGCGCTGTCTTTTCCTGTGGTATGATGGTTAGTACCTTTTGTGGTTCTGGTGTGCACCCTCTATTCCCTTTGGACTCTATACCCATGTCTAACCATCCCTGGATGTTTCTGTTCTGGTTACTAGCCTTCTTTCAATAGCAGCCAAGTCACTTTTCATGTTTCTTCTTGCCTGATCTTCCCTACCAAAAGAGGCACTCTCAAACTGAAAACTGCTTGCACCACTCTACGTGCCCTCCATAAATGGCTGCACTACTGTCCAGACAACAGAACTGTATGTTTTTGCTGGCTTCCATGCCAGGTTTACCTATTGCATTTCTCTCTGAGTTTTTTTCTCTTCTGCTTTTCAGATCTCTGCCAATCATGTTGCCCCCACTCGCCACCCTTGCTTGGCTTTGAACCCCTTCCTTCAAACTCCCTCCCTGATAAGGCCCCCTGTTTTCATCCCTTACTTCTTTTATCCAGTGGATCATTTTTTTAAGCATGCTGCTAACCTCTAATAGTCCAGCATATTTGTCTCCTTGGTTTACTGATGCTGCTTCCGTAGTTCTATTCCTATTCATCAAGGGTTCATGCTCTGCCTTTTGCTGCTTTGGGAGATGGGCTTTACATTCCTTCCACTGCTTTCAATCTGCATCCTCCTTCAACTCACAATGGCAGCTATTCTATATCCCCCTCATTGATGGTACAGTATGCTTCAACTCCTTACCTCAATGTTCTTCAGGTTGAGCTGAGTCCCTTTAAGCCCTTTCAAGGATGGAAATCTCAAAGAGATGTTTTCTTTAGTTATGTGGCCAAGCTTTGTTGCACCTTGCATGAGTGGTAGCCTGAGTCTCAGATCAGAAAGATGGAGGAGCTATATCATTCCTTCAGCTACCTTCATCATGGAGTTTTTCTCTCACTTTCTTTGGGTTCTGCAATCATTTACCCCAGGGTTCCTTTAGACACTTGGGCTGAGTTCTTTTGACATCTCCAGGGGTGCACCTCTTTCTTCAAGGGTTCTATTAACCACATGATTACATTTTGCAGCACCCTGAAAGGGTGGTAATCTCATCCACACTATAGTGGAAGCAGACAGACTAATAATTTCTCATCCAAATTTGCAAATCAGTGACTCTTTATGGTTTGTACAGGTTCTGCTGTAGCTCCAGGACTGTAAGCTTGGAAAATTTCCTCCTGTTCTCTAAATTATAAATTAACAAAAAAGGTAGCAGGATGGTGACCTAAGGCCTTTTATTACCAGAGGTATCCTCTGAGTAGTTTATTTCCCTCTCCTCAGTGCCAAAGTTTTTAAATTCCACTGTGAGTTAGGGTTCAATAGTGTCTGATGGCTGTTCACTGGTGCCACTGATCTAGCTCTTCTTCAGAGAATGTCATCCATTACATTTCCCTAATGTTCATTTAGCCATAGGGCTGAGTCCTTTTGGCACCTCCAAGGGTGAAACCCTTGTTGGATGGTGGGTTGTTGTGTTGCATGGATGAGGTCTGTGTCATCTGTGATTCTTTGAGAGGGTAGTAGTATTGGCATATTCATAGTTGTAGACTGGCTGAGTGATTTGACCCATGGTGTAGAGGGTAACTCTTGCTCTGCCGCCCTACTCAAGCACCATAAAAGGGCATCTTTCTAGCGTCCTGCACAGGTGATCTGTTTTCATTGTCCTTCCATCCTTTCCTGTTCCATAGGAAGCTCTTGCATTTCTATGGGAAATGGCATTTACCACATTCCCCTAAGGTTCTTTTAGCTGTATGATTGATTTCTCCTGGCACCCTGAAGAGTGGAGCTCTCATTGGTCTTATAGCCATATTCTGGGGCACCTTTAAGAGGTCGGAAGTCTCACTCACTCATTCACTCACTTACTCACTCACTCACCCACTTTCTCAAACTTACTCATGAGATAGAGAGGTTGAATGGCAAAATCACATACTGTACAAGCACTTAAATATACACATAACTGTATGCTGATGCAATGAATTCTAGATAGATACATAGACAACGGTGGCAGATAAAGTCCCACTGGCCCATACTATCTGCCCTTTCTACCTGATCTAATCTACTCTGAACATAGTGGTCATCCTGCCCCCTTCCTCTAAGTCCATATGCCTGTTCCAATCCTCCCTATGAAAATGCTCACCCCAAGGGTGGAGCTAGCAGCCAAGCAGGAAAGTCTACCTTTTTGGAGCTCTTCCTTGAGGACTTCTAAATGGAGTATTTTAGCACTTTTAAGTGGTATCTTTGCAATCACTTAGGGACCAGAATGTACATAATACAACACTGTGTGGAACATTTACCTTTTTGGAGGATGGGAATCTCGCAAAGTGCAAAAATATAATCAAGCTGCAGTGGGACCGTCACAAGCTCTGGGGCTGATTTTGCCACTGACTACACCAGGTGGTTCTCCTACCTCTATAGAGTCTCTGCAAGCAGCAGTGAATGCCTTATCTAACTCCATCCACTTGCTGGAAAAAAATGTGATGCATATTCAGATAGGCTGACAAAGGTGGAATCAACGGTGGAGGCTATGGGGCCGCCAGTGGAAGAATCAAATTGCATGGTGGATAAAGCCCTATCAGTGGTAGCAATGTCACTAAAAGAACAGGGCCTCCTTAAAGCTTCAATTAAGCAACAGGAAAACTTGGTCCAGGCTCCGAATATAAGAATGTTGGGCATGCTGGAGGGTACCGAATCAGATGATCCCATGAGTTTCCTGGAACGCTGGATGACAGAGGGGCTGAGTTTGGGCTTTGCTCCGGTGATTACAAAGGCATACTGGATCACCCCTAGAAGAGCCTGAAACACTGACAAAGGTTCCCGCACTATTCTGACGGTCACTTAGTCTTCAAGCATGCAGGACAGAATTTTGAGAGCAGTGTGGAACCAAGGCAGGATTGAGTATGAGGGGGCATCAATTTTATTCTTCCCGGACTACTCCTTTGGTATGAGAAGTCGACGCAAAGCATTTGATGGAGTTACTGAGAAGTTGCAAGCTATGGACGTCCCATATAGGCTGAGCTTTCCAGCTCATCTGCAGTTCACCTTGCAGGATAAAATGTACACTTTTACTGACCCAAAAGCAGCAGGAGCATGTCTCGGGAAGGCCCAAGCAGATGCTGAAGAACCCACAATGGAGGAGCCAAACTCTGAAGAAGGAGAGAATTGAGACAATGGCTTGCGCAGTAAGTACAATATGATTATATCGGATGAGTTTGAGAAAGGGGCATGGGGAGCCACAATATTTCAGATCATTCCCCTGCCTGAAAATAACAACTTATAAAGTAAATCGGATGCAGTTGACTTATGCTGAGTCCATGGATACAGTCTGGAAGATTTGGAACAAATTATAGATGTGTTGGAACATTAGTACATATGAGCAACATGTTATTTATTTTCCAAACTTTAAAAGTTAAATGTTAGAGGGCTGAAAATGTTTATTAATAAGAGTAGCTCAGGTTATGTTTTCCAGGGGTGATAGGAATGGTTTTGTCAGATCCCCATTGGTACAGTTAAAAAGGGAGCATGTGGTAATTGTAATGCGCCACTAAGATGGTGCCCAGTGGTAAACTTAAAGTGCAACTGCTCCTCTAGAATGGTCGGGGGGATTCTAGATAACCCGGGAAAAATGTGAGGATACAGTGAGTTTAGTGCTGTTTCTGTTTTCTTCTCTTTGTTTGTCCAGATATCTGTTATGCTGTTAGTATTGCTGGCCCCTAGCCCTTAACAACTTCCCTGCTATCCTCAGTAAGGGATACACTGTGGTAACCTCAACTAGTAGAATATGCTCAATGGCACTTCTAACAAAGAGGAATGCTCACCTCTAATGGTTGCAGGAACAAATATGAGTTCATGAAAGGTTATACAATCTTAGGTTATTCATTATTTCACAATTCATAGATAGGCTGTAGACAACCTGGTTATATAGTCCAATATTTCAGTATATGCGAGAAAGCCCTTTTGCGTTGGCTGCTGTAAAGCTTGTTAAGTGTCAGAATACGATGTAATACCATAGGTGCATGCTCCCCACAGAGGTAAAACAAAGAATTGTGTGGCATCATTCCTGAAGTGATTTTGTGAATGTTATAATGTAAAGCTTTGGCTTCTGTCTATTCCTAGGTGGAATTTTGTTTGTACAACTGATGAAAATCAATAAAAACAAAGTTTAAAAAAAGAAACTTCTCACCCACATGGTCCTTACCCCTTCAAGTAACTTGTTCCACTTGTCCATCACTCTTTCCGTGAAAAAGTGTTTACAAACTTCTTTCCCAAATCCCCATTCTGTTAAATTGAGTGAATTTCCCCTCATACTGTATCTGTATTTAGAGATGTGCGTAATTGGCAAATTTCATTACACAAAATATTTTGCAAAATTCACCTGTTTCGCAAAATTTTTCACGAAATTTGGAATTTCACTGGCAGAATGCAAAATTTTGCCCACGGAAGGGGAAACTTCAACCATGTAATGTCATAATTTAATCACTTTTCTGACAAAATTTTGTGGGACGAAATTCCACATTTCACACCTCACAAAATATTTGCGTAACAGGTGAATTTCACAAAATATTTAACGCAGCGAAATTGCCAATTTTGTGAGAATTTCACCAGCAAAATATAATTTTGCAACATCTCTACTTGTATTTGAGCACAAGGAAAAAATGGGCTTGATGTCAACCCTATTTATCCCATGCAGGTACATTTCTATCATATCATACTTTTCCCTTCTCTTCTCAAGGTTTGTCTGTCCAAGCCTTTCAGTGTCTCCTTGTATGTCATGCCCCTCCCCTTCAGATCCTGGACCATACTGGTTGCATTGCACTGCAGTGGTTCCACTTTGTCACTGTCTTTCCTCAGGCATGGACTCCAGTGCCTTGCACAGTACTCTGAATGTGGTTGCATCATTGACCTGTGCAGTGGGGGATTACCTCACAGTTTCTGCTGTTTATCCCCTTCCTATGTCTCCCAACACCCTGTCCACCTTTCACACAGCTCTGTTACAGTGTGCAGTGGATTTAAGTTTTCTGATATCATGACCCACTAAGTCTCTTTCCTCCATTGTGCATTCCAGTACCATCCCCCATTGTGTACTGTATCCTTGGGTTACTTTTTCCAAGGTGCATCACCTTGCAGTTGCTTGGCTTAAAGAACAGCTGCCAGATACTATAGAATAGACAATATTCATGGTTCTTTATATTACACTATGTTCACAGGGCAGCCCAGAGGCACTAAATATAAAAAAATGTGAACTTTTATTTAGGTACGCTACCTGTTTGCTTACATAGTTTTGGTGTTCGGGAAACAAAGTAAAGTACTGTGCCCCCAATTGCTGTGAACACTGGAAAAAGTAAAGTTTAATCTTTAACACACTGTACATGCCATGACAAGTGGAAATCAGCAGAAGCACATTTGAAAAAGTAAGGTTTAATCTTTAACATACAGAATGCTGCCTTCTGAATGCTTGCCAGCATGGTTCTGGCATGCTCGCATGTCTCGCTTGCATGCTCCCTGAGTACAGCTCGCTCGTCCCAACCCTCACAACCTCCCAGATACACATACATGAAAATGTTCTCCGTACTTTCTCCATATTCTGTATTCTATATTTCACTCTGAAGTGATCCAAATGGAAATAAAAGTTTTCGTTTTGGTTGCTTGGCTACAGTGACCACGTGGTACAGTCAGATGAGAACCCCACAACACCATACAAGCTGCACAGCTATGAGTTTAATTATTTTGCTAAACACAGCTAAACATAATCAATATAGAAGATAATGCATGGCCATCAATGAACAACCACGCTATGCTTGCTTCGAGTGAGTCCCACAGCAATAAATGTAAACCTTGAGAGCACAGCTCAAGAGGTTTACCAAAGTTGCCATGGGAACCATGAGAAGCAAGCTTAGCTCAGTTGTTCATCAATGGCCATACATCGTCTTTTACAGTGTATGTTAAGCTGCTTTACATAAGCACTGCAGCACATTATTATGCTGTGCCGTTTGTTGCCACAACAAAAGAGCTTTAGCTCATTACCTTGTGCACAGGAGAAGAGGCATTGTGGAGCTGTGAAAAAGGACATTTTAAATGACAAAAACAGCTGAGAAAAAAAACAAAAACAAGAACCTTGCTTTAAAATTTTAAACAGCAAATACTATGTACTATAACACGAAGTCTATAAATAAAGCAGTTGCATCCCAACTGTCATTTCATTTGGATCACGTGGGTTGATGGTCCAACCAGAAGTCCCGTGATGTGTTGAAATATGCTGCAAACTCTGTTCAAGTTCACCGTAGGTCTGCAATGGCACAAAACAGGAGAAAACAAAACAGTTTTTAATAGCCACCTTACACTGCTTACTTTTAAAACTACTTTGTGAACAGCAGCGGGATTGCCAGAGGGGGTGAGTGTGGGCTTGTTGGTGATGGATTACGGGGGAGGGAGGGAGGGACTGTTGCTGTATGAAAGTCATGCAGTCAGTACACTCCGCTTTCGAGAAAATTGATGCTGCCATTGTGTGATGCAGTTTTTAGATTTGTTTTTCTGCTTGCTCTGTTAAATGGTCAAACTGTCTTTTGGACTGAGGTTTGAAAACCTGTGAACGTTCTTTGGAGTGGGAGTCATGGTAACAGTAATGTGTGTGTGTGTGTGTGTGTGTGTGTGGGCAAGTTTGTTATACCATCGATGTGATGTGCCATCAATATGTTAACAACAAAGTGATGTCACATCGATGGTATAACAACGCTGGTAAAATATGCATTTTGGTAGATAACAACATTCTACCATACATTATATAAAAACATTAAACAAATGTGCACCGTGTTTGTATTGTGTGTGTAGTATACCCACAGTGCAAAAAAAGTTTAGTGTGACCATGCCATGGACTTTAAAGCGCGAAATAAACTGTACACACTTATTGTCTATTCTATAGTATTTGACCAGTTCTCTAGCATGCCTAGAGCCTACCTAATTTCCCTCATCCCCCCCAACGTGTCAACCCTTGTACAGATCTTTGTGTCATCTTTGAAGAGGCAGACCTTGCCCTTCATGCCTTTCCCTATGTAACATATGAACACATTGAAAACGACAGCGTCTACCTCCCTTACCTCTGAAAAATCCCCATTCACTACTACTCTTTGTGTCCTTCCCCTCAGCTTGCTTTCTACTCAAGTTGCCAACTTTTCCTCCACCTTCAAGTCCCTTTGTTTCTAGACCAGGTTCCTTTAGGAAACAGAGTCAAAACTTTACTAAAATTAAGTATTTTATAATGACTGCCTCCCCTTTGTTAGCCACCCTGGTCACCCAACCTCCTGCTCATCATCTATTTGTTTTACTTTTGGACATGGTTTGCTATATTTCTAGGCCAACAAAATACTTTCTTAGATTAAAGCCAGCATATTAAATAGTATACATCAGCTCCAACTATAGTGCTTTTGTAGACATCAAACATATCTGAAATTCTTTGAAAAAATGTGTTAATGTACCTGTTAGGGTAACTTAATACTACGAAAGTAGAGAAATGTGGCATTAGGGTTTCCAACCCTGAATCCCCCCCAACCCCCAAGAAGCAAAAGCAAAACACATTAGGGTTTTAGGTCTCTGGACTTTTGGCGAATCAGTGGTGGGGTCTTCCTTGGGGTTGTCTATCTTAATGCTCACCCCCCAGACAGTATCCTCCAGTGCAAATGCAAGGTACAGCTCCAAGCCAGTGCCTAATAACGATACACTCTTTAAAGGTAGAGAAGTATGTCTCATCACATGTTGCCAATACAGTTTGTTGCAGCTATCTTCATGCAGGGCCCTGTGGAGATCATGTAAGATGTTGTTTACTCCGAGAATGGGGTGATCATTAGGGTTGATGACCCCAAGGAAGATCTCACCACTGATTTGCCAAGACTCTGGAGACCCAAAACCTAATGTTTTTTTTTTTCCTTTTGCTGCTTGGGAGATTGGGGTGGGGAGTCAGAGTTGGAAACCCTAATGTCACATTTCCCTACTTTTGTAGCATTAAGTTAACTCATGCATGAACAAAGTTTTTGCAATGAATTTCCTTTCTTTTTGAGATAGTGGAATCGCATCCCCATTCACGCAGGTCCCCTTGGGCCCTGCACCATGGGAAAGCTCTGTCCACTTACAGAAGTGCAGGGCCTGGCACATTAACTCTTTATGCATTCATTCTTAACACATTCATTCTTCACACATTCACTCTTCACACATTCACAATCTACACATTCACTGTTCACACATTCACTCTTTATTTTTTATTTCATTTTGACCCCAGATTTTCAAGATAGTAATTTTATGACTGTCCTTATAAACATGACATGTAGCAATTATAGTATATTGGCAGAAATTACTCAGCGGGTGACCTGTAGGGGAGGAGGGAAAAGGAAGTGGTACCGGGGTGGGCACCCCAGTCCTCTTAAAGTACAACTGATTTGATTTCAGGGGAACTATGTGCTTACAATTAAGAAGAATATCTGTGACTACTATTAACAGTACCCAGTGGCACAGATAGCCAGTCAATACCATGTGTCAATAACAGCATGGTGAAATCTGTGTGGTAAAAATAGTGTGAATGAAAACAGCTACAGGGAAACAATAGTGGTGGACATTACAGCACTGTAGCTGTGTTCACTCTCGCCAACCACTCTAAGTCTGTGGCTGTCGGGTGGTGAGCCACACTGCCCTTGTGGCTCAGAGGTTACAGTCAGAGGTCTTGACAGGCAATGCATGTCAAGGTGACAGTGGTCAGAGTTCAAGCCCTGCAGTGTGTGTATGTGTGTTTTTATGATTGTTATATATCTGCATGATTTTTGGAGGGGAATGGTTTCCATGTTGTGCCTGTTCCTTGCTTGTCCCCCACCAATTTTTGTATGAAATAGAAACTCCACCATTCCTGACTTTCTTCCCCCTTCCCCAAGTTGCCCCCCTTCCGGAGTTTATTATATGTATTATGGGGGGTGCAGGTGGTGAAGCTCCCTGCATGGGGACTGCAGAGGGCATAGTCCCCCCATGTAGAATTGTGACATAGGTCCTGCTCGATTTGTATTCTCCCCTCCTCCCCAAATTGCTTATTGAACCTTCAGAGTACAGATCCCCCTGCTTTGTTGCTGGTTGCGTGTTGTGTGCTTTTGGGTGAGGTGGGGCAGGCAGAGCTGCTTGGTGGGATGAGCACTTAATTTTGATTCATTTTTATTGCCTGATGCTGTCTTTCCCGATGTTGTGTTGCCTGCACTATGTTGAACCACGCTCCTATTGTTTAGCGGTTTTGACCTAGAACCATACTGCAGTTTATTTGTTTTGTTTTTTTGTTATACTTTGTGTATATTGAATTTATAATGGAATAAATCCACAAATAAATTCCAGGTACAGTGTTATCAATGGGCAAAATATACAAAATTGTACCATTAGCTAAAACAAGGAGTGAAATAACCCATACACATATGTAACCCCACTGGGTTGGGGGGGTGGAATTAAACAAATTAATATACAGTAGTTGTAAATGTCCCAAAAAAGGCATTGTCACCAATGAAGCAGACCTATTATATCCAAATGAGTAATGTTCAATCAGAAAGTCAGTCCTGTAGCCACAAGTTTTAACCCCCTTTTATCTGAGTTTAGAACTATAGACAAAGTGCGCTGGCAACATTCATTTCAGTTTCACACCACCTAGGTAATGATGCCTAGCTTGACCCACTGTGAAATACAGTCAGAAGTGTAGTAAGCTATTAATCCTGCCCCATTCATAATTTTTAAAAGTGTGAAACACAATTTTGTTTCTATTTATGTGAATGTCTGAGTGTTAATCATACAAGTACAAACTCTTATTCTGAGTTGCGAGCTGAACAGTAAGCATTGTAATGAAGTAAATGTTAAACTGTAAGTTTTCTTCCTGATTTCTCCGAATTATGATCAATCTCAGTAATGTTATATTTTATACCTATATTAGTTCAATCAATGTTTCTATTTTTCATTCATAGCATATTGATGCTGGTTCATCAGTTTTGATTTTAGTGACAGTCAGGGCAGTTATGAAATTGAGATTCATATAATCAGCTCACAAAGTGTGTTCTATTTATTTATTTATTTATTTATTCGATCTTGGATTTACATACCTTTGTGCTAGATGCTCATTTACAAAGGTTCCACACTTAATGAGAAAAACAGAAATACAATACAAGATATAACCATACATACAGTATATAGGAGGTCTTAGTTAAATTATTCTGAAGAGGTTTAGCAAACATGTTAGAAAATATGTTTTGTCTAAGTGCAGTACATGCGTTTCAGGTGTAGTTATCACTGTTGGCTGAACAGAGTGGA
This sequence comes from Neoceratodus forsteri, assembly GCA_016271365.2. Taxonomy (NCBI): domain Eukaryota; kingdom Metazoa; phylum Chordata; order Ceratodontiformes; family Ceratodontidae; genus Neoceratodus; species Neoceratodus forsteri. Next base: position 776,358,384 of record CM028134.1, on the reverse strand, counting down.
CATTTACAGATGAAGAGATGGATTAGCCCGGTGGGGCTAGGAGGATTACAAGGATAGGACAGAGGACATTTGGATGGATAGAGATGAGAGGCCGGTTGCAGTTTCAATAGCTATGTACTGAAGTTGATGGGGGGAATGGGGCCATGCACTGGTATGGTCCTTGGGAGGTGGAGTGAAGTGGGGAAGGGAAGTCTGCAGGTGGTAGTGAGGTGGGGGGGTAGGTGTAGAGATGGGGGTGAAATTCAAGTTAGGTGGGAGAGTAGTAGAGTGTGAAATAGTAAGTGCAAAGGTAGAACATGGTTTTCAGGCCAAGCTGGTACAGTTACAGTAGGAGTTACAGTCACAACTACCGTGTGATGCGAGATGGGCATGAAGCTTTAATTTAAACAGACCTACAGTAGTTTAGTTTCTGACAGAAGGTTGTCACTGAGTGTATTTAGCCAGTAGGGTGCACGGTACTCAAAGGACAGTTGCACTTGCGACGTCTGCCGGAAAGGGACAAGAAGTGGCTGGTTGGTTGTTCCTCTGGTACACCTTGTTTCGTTGGCCAAGCTGAGGAAATTCCGCACACCTGGGGGTGTTAATCCAAGGGTGGATTTCTTTGCAAGTAGGCATACCTGGTACTGTATATGGTAGTCCAGGTTTAGCCAACCGGAGAGTGCATAAAGCTTGCAAGTGTGTGTTAGGTGGTGTGCACCCAGAATAAGCCTACAGGCCTTATTGAGGGTTGTTTTTACCCGCATGAGAGCTGTGTCAGTCGCAGCACTGTATACCACTAGTCCATAGTCAATTACAGACAACACAGATCTAGTTACTGCTAGTTTTAGTGCTTTTTGTGTAAGATAGTGTTTATTTTTGTGTAACAAGCCTAGTCTAGCATTTGCTGATTTAGCTACAAGATCTATGTGTGGTATGAAAGAAAGGGAACTGTCTAGCATTACACCTAAGTACTTAAAATCTGAACCATTTTTAAGGGTGTATTTTGACTGTTTGGTATTTTTAGTTGGTGGGACCTTTGTCTGTTGTGAGTGGAGGCAAACAACATCATTTTAGTTTTTTATTTTATTTATTTATTTATTGTGTAATTGGATTTAGAACCTTTCAGCCAGCGGCTCGTTTACAAAGGTACCTCGCCACAGAGAGGACACACATGGTTAACATAGTTTACAGAGTACAGTCAAGACAGAGTAACAGATTTTTACAGGTTTACAGAATACAGACATACACAGTCAATATAGTATTACATAGGTTGCCTGAACAGAGATACATATTATTACATACAATTGCTTGAACACGTGTAGATAAATAAACATTTCAAGTAGTACCAGCAGGTACTGGCAGAGGAGAGAAGGCCAGGGTGGGGATTGGGGAGGGTGGGGTGGGTGGGTTGTTCAGCCCAGTGGGCCATGTCAATAGTGCCAGAGGAAGCAGCAGAGTATCTTTAGTGACAGGTGCAGCAGCAGGTATTGAACAGCAGGTCCGGTAAGGCAGCTTTGAAGGGGGCAATTTTGGCAGTGTCGGAAATGGCTGTGGGGAGTGAGTTGAACCAGGTAGGGGCTCTGTTGCTGAATTACCTCTGAGCTTGGGAGGTCCTTGTTCTGGGCACTAGTGGACTGACCTTGTTTGAAGTTCAGGTGGAGGCTCTGGGGTGTGTAAATTGGATGGAGGCAGACACCCCGGGGGGGTGGGGGAGAGCCCAAGTAGGATCTTCTTGGTTAGCAGGCCGGTTTGGTAGTGGATGCGTTCACCAAGGTTTAGGAGTTTGGCCATGTCATAGAGTTGACAGGTGTGGGTGAGTCTGGGGGCACTGGTCAGTAGCCTGCAAGCCTTATTTAGCGTGAGTCTAATCTTGCTGAGGGCAGTGGGTCAGCAGACACCATGTACTGGGAGGCCTTAATCATTAGGGACATTACTGGGACGTGATGGCGAGCCTGAGGCATCAGGAGGGAGGCAGTCCTTGTGCTGGTAGAGGATGCCAAGGTGCGCGTTTCGTGGAAGCAAGGGCAGTAATGTGGGCATGAAAGGTGAGGGCCGAGTCAAATGTGATTCCAAGGTATTTGTACGAGTAAACTTGTTCGAGTGGTTGACAAGTGCTTGGGAAGATTTGGAGGGGACTTTTGCTGGCTTTGTTCTGGGGTTGGCAAAGAGCATTGCCTTAGTTTTTTTGAGGTTAATTACTAGTCTGTTCTTCTTAAACCAATTCTCAGCATCATTGAAAGAGTGCTGGAGGGAGTCTTGGAGGGAGGAGAGATTTTTGTGAGCTGCATAAATCATGACGTCATCAGCATATAGCAGAATATTGCCAGAACAGGCACTAGGCAGAGCATTTAGGTACAGGCTAAAGAGTAGTGGGCCCAGGATAGAGCCCTGGGGAACCCCTGAGCAGATGGGACAGGTTTCTGAGAGCACCCCATTGATTTTGACACGCTGGGAGCAGGCTGATAGGTAGCTCGCACACCAGGAGAGGGGCCAGCGGAGAAACCTGTATGGTTGAGGGCATTTAGTAGGAGTGGGTGGAGACAGTGTCAAAGGCCTTAGAGAGGTCAATGTACACTGCCCCAACTAGTGAGCCGTGGTCCAGAGAGGCATGTAGGAAGTTGGAGAACTCCATTAAAGCTGTGCCTGTACTGTGACCAGCGCTGAAGCCATGCTGTTCTGGACACAGGATATTATATTTTGCAAGGTATTCCATGAGTTGGGTGGCCACCACTTTGCCTAAGGCTTTGGAGAGGAGGAGGAGAATGGAAATTGGCCGATAGTTGCTGGGTCGAACCGGTCACCACCTTTGTGGATAGGTGTGACTGTAGCAATTTTCCATGCTGTGGGGAATTGCCCCAGACAGAGGGATCAGTTCAGTAGTTCTGTAAGTGGGACCAGGACCTCATCCAGGACCAGCCGGAGTATTTTTGGGTCCAGGGGGTCGCTGCTAGGACTGGTGCCTTTTAGTGCTTTAAGCAGGAGTGGTTTGGCTTCCCGAATGGATACCTTGCATAGGTAGAACTGGGGGCGCTGTGGCTCTGAAGATGGTGGGTTGTGAGTAGGGTCGAAAAAGTTTCTCAGGAGGACAGGGCTAAGATCAGTAAAGGAGGAGTTAAGGCAGTTGGCAATGTCAGTGGGGTTAGTGATGGTGGTGCCATTGACTGTAAGGTGTGCTGGAGGGGGGAGCGTGATTTCCCAGTTATTTCTTTTATATTGTCCCAGAAGTTCCGGGTGCAGCCCCATGAGGAGGTGAGGGTGGCCTGGTAGTGGTTTGCCTTGGCTTTGCTGATGGCCCATGTGCACCTGTTCCAGGCAGCGTTATATGCCTGTCTGTTGGCAGCCCGACCAGTCTCGGTGGCAATATGCCAAAGGTTATCCCTGTCCTTGAGTAGTTGGAGTAGGGCAGGGGTGACCCAGGGTGTATTTTATTTTTTGGAGCAGATCATGGTGAAGGGTGCAAAAAGATCACAGGCCTTGGTAAAAGCCTGTGAGAATAGGTCGAGAGCAGTGTCAACGCTTTTTGCCTGGCAGATGGGAGACCAGTCAATGTGAGCAAGGAACTGCCTGAGTTTTTGCAGTCCTCCTGGGTGAAGGCACCTGTGGTGAGTGGTTTGGGCTACGGATTTGGGGGTGGGAGTAGACCAGAGGAATAGGAGAGGGGAGTGGTCGCTTAAGGAATCTGGGAGGACTTGAATATCTTGAACCTTTTGGGGTCGGTTTGAGACAATGCTGTCTAGGAGGGTGCGTGTCCCTGCCTTTTGGTTACATCTGGTGGGTTGTGTGACAAGTTGGGTTAGGTCCAATGCAGCAAAAGTGTCTCTTATCGGTAAGGCAGTGGGACTGAGCCAGTTTACATTGAGGTCTCCAACTAGGACTTGTTGAGCCTTATGGGGGAGGGAGGAGAGATATTCGGTGAGACATGATATTGCGGGGGTCTGGTTTCTTGGGGGGATATAGGAGACTGTGAGATAGAGGGGGCTCTTGGATGGGTCTGGGGTGAGTTTGAGGGCAAGGGCCTGGGCACCATCTACAAGCTTGGGGGCTGGGAGGGCATGGCCTACGATGGTGTCACGAGCATAGAATGCACAACCGCCTCCACGTTTACCTACTCGATCCCTGTGAAATAGGTTGTAGCCTGGAAGGGAGACAAAGGAGTCCAGGGTGGACTTTGTTAGCCAGGTTTCTACTAGGGCTAAGATGTCTGGTTGATGTGATATAACCCAGCACTGAACAGCAGTGAATTTTTTAAGCAGGCTGCATACGTTCATGGAGGCAATCCGGAGTCCATTGGACTTAGTTGGTGGATTGGTGGGGACAGGGCCTGGGTTTGGGTGGATATTACCAGAGAGGAGTAGTAGTATGACCAAGGCTCTAGCCCTAGGGTGGCAGTTTGTTAGTTTCCTGTGGGTATGTTGAAGGGCTTGGCAGGCAGTGGCTGAACAGGGAATGGGCAGGGTTTGGAAGGTCTGGAAGATGCAGAGGTGTGGAGCCAGGGGGAACCAGAGTCGGAAGTGGGGTTGGGGGCAGCAAGGGGGTGGATGCAGGGGTCTGGGGTGCATTGATATGGTGGTGTGTGGGTGGGCTACAGTGGTTAGGTATGTGGGCACCATAGACCATGTGCAAGGCTGAGGTCTGGCTGGTGGGAGGTAGGTTCCAGGAAGTATAAGAAGATGATGCATATGAGGTGGAATTTAGTACTCATGATGCCAGGTAGCCTTGGAGTTAGGGCACAGTGGCTGAGAGGGGGGAGCCAAAACTTTAAGAGCTATAGAAATCAAATCAAAATTGTCTTGGCTTGGTGAATAGAGCTGCTGATTTTGGTCTCAAAGGTGCTGGGTTTGAGACCTGGGAAAAGACAATGGAGTGCCCTTATTTTTTTTTTTTTTTTGGTTAAGGAGCAAAATCTTTAAGAGCTTTAAGATCCAGTAGAATTATGTCTTAGCTGGATGGCCTGGTGATAGAGCTGTAGACTTTAGTCCCAAATGTATTGGGTTTGAGACCTGTTGTAGGACAGTAGAGTATTTTGGTATATTTAAGGAGCAGAAGCTTTAACAGTTTTCAGATTCAAAAGAATTATATCTTGGCTTGGTGGCTTAAAGGCAGCACTGCTGACTTTGGGCCTAGGTGAGTAGGGTTTGAGAACCACAGTGGGACAGCAGAGAGAAATTTTTCTAGGTGAAGTATGGTGCCAAGAAGCTATAATAGCTTTAGGGAAGCAGAGTAGTTTGTATCAGCTTGTTAGTCTAGTGGCAGAGCTACTAACTCAGGTATTAAGTGTACAGAGTTTGAGACCTGCAGCAGAAGGTATTTTTTTAGCTGAGTATGGGGCCAAAAGGTATAAGAGTTATGGATCAGAGGAAGTCAATAGCCTGACTCATTGGCTTAGTGGTAGAGGGTTTGAGACTCACAAGGGGGCAGAAATAGATAAGGTGGGAGTAGAGATTAGGAGGATGCAGAGTGGTGTAGATGAGGAGGAAGTAGTAGTTAGGAGGGGTGCTATAGTGACTCCTAGTGGCCAGTGCCAATAATAGCTGTAGGTAAGGAGTGGAGATGAGGAGAGAGAGATAGAGTGGTGCCTGGGGGTGCACAACAGCAACCCCTAGTGGTCAGCGAGTATTAGCTGCAAATGGCAAAGTGGACACTTAGTAATTGGAAGGAGAGGTCATGTGACCTGTAAGCAGCAATAAATTAAGGGACAGCCCTGGATAGGGCAGTCCATGCACAGCGCGGATGGGGTAACACCTCTCCACAAACAGGCTGGATGGAAGGAGGCTTTACCTCTTAAGGATCTCTGCAGTCCCCCTGTAGCAGGCTCCTCATAATTTAGCAATAATTTTGATTTTATGAACCATGTCTCAATATCCATGAAGTTAGTCTGCAACTGTTTTTCTAGTGCTACAGGGTCTGACTAGCTTGTGTATAGCACTGCATCATCTGCATAAAGTAGAACTTTACTTCAGATGAATAATGCCAAAATGCAGCTTTTTTTTTTGTAGCCATGGTCTCATTTCACTTTGTATGATTTTCTGCAATAATGTTAGCCTTAATGGATTGCTCACTGTATATAGGAAACTTTCTGTTTGAGATAAGTGCCAGTGTCTGACATGTTTATGTATGGGGGAGGGATGAACATTTCTTGCTACTGTATAATAATTGTGATTGCTGCTGTTACACAGATTGTGCCTACTTGATATCTGCAGCCTGTTATGTTAAATGCCTTGAGATAATTAGCAAAATGAAGATTTATTTTTTCAATGCCTGTATGCCAGTAGCCACTGACCGCTTACTGGATTAATTCTGGTTAAAATTAATTTCTTTACATTTCTGTTTTGAGCATGCTTAGTAGGGTATCAAACATATATCCAAAAGACCCTGCTAAGCATGCTCGGAACCGAAATTTCAAATCCTTATAACTTTGTAATGGATTAATATTTATTCACAAACCAATGAAAGGCTCCATTCTGGTGCAAGCCCTTTCTACCCTGAAAATTTTAGAGCAAAGTCCCAAACTGTCTGGGCTGTTGGCAATGACAAACAAAAAACCCCACAATTTTTCCTAAAAACGCACTTTTTGGATCATGGAAGCTGTACATCCAACTGGAACAAAATTTGGCAAATCAAGAGACCTTGCCCCCCCCCCCCCCGACTGTTCATGTGAAATTTCGTGCAATTCCATTGAACGGAGAAAAACTATTAAGATGCAGATTTAGTGTTTTGACATGAAACAGCCTACTCATCTCTAACTACAGTGGCATGGGGTCACTATATTATTCAACGTGACTGTGGTCAGGAGGTCACCCAAAATATTTCCTAGAGCTAGATGTGTGTTCTGTTACATGCAGTTCTTACATTGTTCTTAATCATTGTACTGTCTACATGAACTGATCTTCACAGAAGCCTAAATATAAAAGTAATAGTCCCAAAAGGTTTCAACTGTGCTCAAGAACTGGAGCGGTATGCTCTGAAGGGATGAAACCCACAATAACATCAAACGATCCAAAATACAGGTGCCACTCAATAAGCCACATTCTGGAAAAAATTCTCTAAACACAATTTGAAATCCAAAATAAATGATTAATTCCAAGTTGGAATGTATGTAAATTGCCACCTCACACTGCCCCAGTGCTTTGACTAATAGCCTTCCTCAGGGAGCATCCCCTGAGGAAGGCTATTAGCCTATATTTTGGATCGTTATATAAAAGTAACATCCTGTATATCTGCAGTATTCATTTATTTGGTTGGACCTCATGTAATTCTAAAAGAAAACTGCAAGCACTATTACTGCCTCCAGCTTGTAAAAGGAGCACAGCTCCTTTGATGAGTATGATTTCACAATTTTGTGAACAGGGTGAATTTACACAACAGGCCAAAAACATATGGGCAGTTAAAAATATAGAAAGGTTAAGCAGATAAAGACATGGGCTCGCTTGTCAAAGGGCTACACAGGACTTGTATCAAGCTCTGCATCAAATCCTTTTTTGGCACAGCTGCATGAGACACCATTGCCACAACTCCTACGAATTTTAGTAGACCAGGCACACTTGCAAGAATTTACCTGATTTCTTTTCAGCTTGACCCAAATATTTGATGCGAGCCCCGTTAAAAGTGTACCTGGGATTGCTGCAAGCTAGAACAGAAAAGGTGGTCTAATTCACAGCAGTCAATGCACGGGACAGAAAATCCCAATCGGCAGCTGGAAGAATGTCACAAGCCCCATGCACCATAAGCTCAGAGCACCCATGGCTTGTGGCATTCTTGGCCCTTTGAAAATTGGGTCCATGAAGCCCATCTGGTCTGTTCTGGAACAATACCTTGAACTATTGTCTTTCTATCTCCCCTTTCTTTCCTTTAATAAGCCATCTGAAACCATCCCATCCAACTCTGATTCTGACAATGGAGCTGGCATTTTCCCCCACACTATGCACGCCAGTCCACTTATCCACCCCTCTTTCAATGAAACACTTCCTCACATCCTTTTTAATTTGTCCCCCACTAATTTAAAGTTGTGGCCACTTGTGGTAAAATTTGTATTCCTTTAGAAATGTTCAGCATGGTCAACTCTATTGTGTCCTTGCAAAAAGTTGAAGGTCTCTGATATGTTCCCACTTTCCCATCTTACCTCCAGAAAGTGCATATTAAGGCTCTCCAGTCTTGACCCAGGTGATTTTCCCTGTTGTTCAATGTGCATGGCCTTTCATTTCTTGGTGCTGAATTTCTGTTACCATATGTTAGATCATTTTTTAAACTTCTCTATATCCCCTTTCATATTCCTTACATCCTTTGTGCTGTCCACCCTGCTGCAGAGTTTGGTGCCATCTGCATGTGGCTCACCCACTCCCCTTCCCTCCCTACATTTATAGCTGATAAAAGAAATACAATCTTCCCGGGGGGGAGCAGCCCAGCACATAGAAATCCTTCAGGCATAATCCCTAGGTTCAAACGCATGGACAAACACATTAGGGCCTACCTGAAGACATCTTCAAAACAGCTAGGGCAACTTCAGAGAATGTGGCCGCAATCGAACTGGGCACCACAACTCCCAACCAGGATCCATGGCTCTGGATGTCTTCTGATTTCTTTTCATCATGAGGATCCCCACTGACCCCGAGACCAGAGATGAAGGATGGCTAAATAAAAAGGCCCACTGAAAAGAAACTCATTAGCAACTTAAACTTGGGATTGTTAAATTCATTAGACAAATTCCTATCCACAAGGGGGGATCAAGGGAGGTGGCAGGGAACTACAGGCCTGTCAGCTGACCTCAGTGGTGGGCAAGGTGATGGAGGGCATTGTCAAGGAGAGGCTAGGGGTGGACCTGGATAAGTCAGGGTGCCTGGACGATAGACAGCATGGATTCATCCCGGGGAAATCGTGTCAGACAAACCTGGTGGAGTTCTATGACTGGGTGACAAGTGCCTTGGACCTGGGTAGACCAGTGGATGTCCTCTATCTGGACTTCAGCAAGGCATTTGACTCTGTTCCTCACGTGGGCCTGTTGGATAAGCTGGGAGAAATGGGGGTGGGGAACCAGATGATCGGATGGATAGGCAATTGGCTCCAGGACTGGACCCAGAGGGTCGTAGTTGGTGGGATAGTCTCATCCCCAAGGAGGGTCATTAGTGGGGTCCCACAAGGATCAGTCCTGGGCCCTTCTGTTCAACGCCTATGTATCTGACATAAGGACAGGAATCAGGAGTGAGATGAGTCTCTTTGCAGATGACTCGAAACTGGGGTGGTGGTGGGATGGGGAGGAGGGGAGGGTGGCCTACAGGGGGACCTGGAGGCTCTGGAAAGATGGTCTAGAAGTGGAAGCTGAGGTTCAATGCAGGGAAATGCAAGGTACTCCACCTGGGGCAGAAACCCAGGCCAAGTGTACAACTCTGGGGAAATGCTACAAGTCTTGATGGCTGAGAGGGACCCTGCGGGTGGTGGTGGATGTCAAGATGAACAACTCTGAGACTTGTAGGAGGGCAGCAGCCAAGGCCAACAGGATGCTGGGATGCATCGCTAGGGGATCACTCCAGAAGGAGGGAAGTGATACTCCTATGTATAACTGCTTGGTGAGGCTCGCACTCTTGAGTACTGCGTGCAGTTTTGGAGGCCACACTTAAAGCGGGAGATTAATCCTCCGGAGAGGGGTCCAGAGGAGGGCAACCAAAATGATTTGGGGCTTGGGGACAGGACCTATGAGGAGAGGCTCGAAGAGCTAAATATGTACACATTGGAAGAGAGAAGGGACTGGGGACATGATAGAGGTCTTAGGTACATGAAGAGGGTAAATAGGGAGGAACAGTCGGGGCTTTGAAGGAAGGAGGAAGGGCCACTAGAGGGCATGGCTGGAAGCTGGAGGGGAAAGATTCAGGGAGAAAGGAGGAGGTGCTACTTCACTGAGAGGGTGGTGGAGCTATGGAATGCACTGCCTAGGGGGCTGGTGGAGGCAGAGACAGTGGAGGGGTTCAAGAGGGGGTGGGACAGGTACAGGGAAGGGTTCTGGAAGCAAAATCCAATGCAGCAAGAATATCCGGAACTGGGAAGGGAGAAGCCAGAGAAGACGAGGGGGACAGCAAGGTCAGCACCCAGGTTGGAGACTGACCAAACGAGCAGACACGAAAGACCATTAGGCCTATTCTGCTGGCATTTTAGTATGTTAGTATGTTAGTACTTGTTTACAAATGACATCGACTCCAATTATTCCCTTCACAAACCAAGCACTTTATTTCTCCTGTGCCCAAAATGATCTAATATGAGTACAGGGGTTCATTCATAGCTTCAATAAACATTCTACAGCTCCATGGGGCTAAACATTTTATACAGAGAATATTGGCAGCACACTTTTCAACAGAGCAAGATTTTTACACAGCTCACAACCAGCAGAACTGATTTTTTTTCCCCCAGGGACCTAAAATGACTCTTCCTGGAACTTGAAGCTCCATACAGTAGATGCTAAATGGCACTGGAAAGTACCTGCCAGAGCTTCCTACTGGGTTTCAACAATGGGGGGGGGGTATCACGAACTCCTTTAACCTGGAGCAGCATGCAGCTTACTCCCCACTGTCCCCTGACTTCCCTATTACAGCCTTCCAGGGACACGGCTGGTGCAGTACCAGCCAACCCCACCACAGCATACCTCCACCCTCTCCAACCTGGTCAATTTCCTGGTCTGCCCAGTCTCCCCAGACCACATTTTACTCCCTACAAGACCCTGGGATGAGACAATAAAACATTGTGCTAAAGTTGGAATAAACTTTCCTCAACCATCCCATTGCACGATATGTGCAAACCAGCACCAGGGGATACACACCTCCAGGGCACTCATGGCCCACTTAGCTAAGGGCCAGCAGCCCCCAGGCCTGTCCCTCCTAACAGGCCCTACCAGGATTAGAGGCACCCCCCAGGCCCCCTCACCAGTGGGCCCTAGGCCGTCTTGCCATGACCTAGGCCCACTAACCACCCGCCAAACAGGGCCACCCAAACCCTGGGGCCTACCTATCCTGCATCTCCACTGCTCTCCCTTCCACCATCCAGAGCCTGAGGCCTCACAAATATGGCCACAGCTACCTGCCTCATACCCTCCCTCAGATCCTCATTCAGGGGTCCTCGCGTATCACCGCTGAAGAAGACAGCCTGCCTACACCCAGGGGGGGGCCCTCACCCCGCACTGCCCTGCCACACCCGTTGGTCTCCTCTCTCTACTGACCCTCTCCTCCTAACTTCCTGTTCCTCCCCTTATATACTGCCCAGACCCTACTCTCTGCTGCCACCAAATGGTGGCTAACAGAAGTTGCACCCCAAGAGCACTAACAGAGTCCTAATCTCTGGGAGCAACTGAAAAGGAAGGGTTCCCTAAAGGGAGCACAAGCCTCTCTCAGATGAGAGGGGGCTTACATACAAAAGGCACAGATGGCCCTCTAACTCTTCCTCAAAGTAACTGATATACATGTTATAGAAGGTGGGACCTAGGACAGAACTCTGTGGTATGGCACTGACAACATTCTTTACCCCACGGAACTTACCATTTAGATCATCCTCTGGATTCTGTCCTCCAACTAGTTCTCTAGCTACATTTTTAGTTTATCCCCTAACTTCAAATCTCCCACTTTCTTTACCAGCCTTTTTCTTGGAACAGATTTGAAGGCCTTACTGAAATCCACATTGAGGACATCTATATCCTAGCCACTGCCCATCACTTGGGTCACTGAATTAAACAAATAAACCACATTTGTTTGACACAACCTGCCCCTCACAGACCCATGGTGACTCCTTTCTGCAACTGAGTTGCTTCAAGGAAGTCCACTATGTGCTACTTGAATATAGAAACATAGAAACACAGATTTTGACGGCAGATAAGGACCACTTGGCTCACCCAGTCTGCCCATTTCCCTACCTACTGGATAAGCTGCAGATTCTAGTTAACCAACAGCCTACTTTCTGCAACCCCCCACTATAATTGCTTTATGTCTGTCCCATGCATGTTTGAATTCCCCAACTGTTTTAGACCCAACGACCTCCTCAGGAAGGCGGTTCCATGTATCCACCACTCTCCCCGTTAAAATTTTCCTCACATTACCCGTAAGCTGTCCCCCCTCTATCTTTAAATTGTGCCCCTTGTTCTTACACATCTCTTTTTCTGAAAGATGCTACCCTCCTGGACTTTGTTGATTCCCTTGAGGTACTTGAAAGTTTCTATCATGTCCTCCCTGTCCCTCCTTTCATCAAGAGTATACATATTAAGCTCTCTCAGTCCCTCTTCATATGGTTCTGCTGCAGACCCTGCACCATTTTAGTTGCCCTCCTCTGGACTGCTTCCATCCTGTCTATGTCCTTGCATAGATGAGGTCTCCAAAACTGCACACAGTATTCCAGATGGGGTCTCACCAACTGTCTGTATAGAGGGATAACCAGTTCCCTTTTTCCACTTGTGATGCCCCTTCCTATGCATCCAAGTATCCCCCTGGCTCTCCTTACCGACTTTTCACATTGCTTACCCACCTTTAGGTCATCGGATATGACTACACCCAGGTCCCTTTCCATTTTTGTTGTTGTTAGTACCTCCCCTGCTATTGTGTACTCTTCTCCTGGGTTTTTGTTCCCCAGGTGCATTACTTTGCACTTCTTTGCATTGAATCTAAGTTGCCATAGGTCTGACCATTCCTCCAACCTTGCCAAGTCCCTTCTCATCTTTTCTACACCCTTTTGTGTATCAACTCTGTTACAGATCTTTGTGTCATCTGCAAAGAGGCATACCTTTCCCTCCAGACCCTCTGCAATGTCACTTATAAAGATGTTAAAGAGGACTGGACCCAGTACTGAGCCCTGAGGTACTCCACTAGTAACCCCCTTTCTTCAGAATGTGTTCCATTCACTATTACCTTCTGTGTCCTGTTGTGCAGCCAGTTTGCTACCCAGGCTACCACCCTGGGACCCACTCCCAGGCTGGCTAACTTGATTATTAATCTTTTGTGCGGAACTGTGTCAAATGCCTTGCTAAAGTCTAGGTAGGCCATATCCACAGCCCCTCCCTGGTCTATTACTTTGGTCACCCAGTCAAAGAAATCAATTAGATTTGTCTGACATGACCTTCATGCTGTAAATTCTTGCTGCTTTGGGTCCTGTGCTCCGCTGGCATCTAGGTACTTAACAATTCTTTCTTTCAGAAGTGATTCCATCATTTTCCCTACCACTGAGGTCAAACTTACAGGTCTGTGGTTTCCTGCTTCTGGCTTGCTCCCACTTTTGTGAAGGGGAATCACATCTGCCTTCCTCCAGTCCTCAGGTACCACCCCATCCCGCCATGATTTGTTAAAAAGTGTGGTCAATGGTGTCACTAGGTCCTCCCTTAGTTCTTTTAGGTTTCTCGGGTGAATCCCCTTCAGGCCCCATTGCTTTGTCCACCTTGAGTTTTAGGAGTTCTTTCTGGACTCTTTCTTCTGCGAATGGACTGGTGTCAACCCCCTACCCAGAGTGCTTCTATTGTCTGGTTTAGGTAACTCCTCCTCATCTTCTTTTGTGAATACTGAGCAAAACCCTAATGTACCTATAAAAGGTTTTATCACCCTTCTTAACTGAGTTGGCTATTTTTTCCTTGGTTTGGGCCTTTGCTATTCTGACTGCCTTCCCCACTTCTTTCTTCTTTAATTGATACAGTTCCCTGTCGTGCTCCTTCTGTGATTCCTTATACTTTTTGAATGTAGCCTTTTTCTCCTTAACCTTCCCTGCCACCTCTTTTGAGAACCATAGTGGTTTTTTACTCTGCTTTGTTTTCTTTATTTGCTTCACACAAAGGCTTGTTGCCTCTATGATGGCAGTTTTGATTTTTCTCCATTGTTCTTCCACCCCTCCTTTTTGGCTATTTGCTAGTGCATTCTTCAAGTATTCACCCATTTTGCCAAAGTCAGCCATTCTAAAGTCCAGTATCCTTGTTTTTGTATGGCTTATCTCCATGGTTGTGCTAATTGTGATGCACACTGTGCAGTGGTCGCTTGTTCCCAGATGTCTACTGACTTCTAAATTTGTGATCCTCTCACCATTTGAGAGTACCAGGTCTAGTATTGCTCCCTCCCGAGTGGGTTCCAACACTAGCTGTCTAAGGCCTGCCCCCTGCAGGGCATCGAGAATGACCCTGCTCTTGGATGTGGCTGCAGTACATGTCATCCAGTTAACATCTGGCATATTCAGGTCCCCCATCAACAGTATCTCCCCTTTTTCAGCCATTTTGAGAATGTCCTCTATCATTTTCTTGTCCATTTCCTCCCCTTGAGACGGGGGTCTGTATACAACCCTTGTGCAGATTGTGATGCCATTCCCTGTCTCCAAGGTGACCCAGAGTGCCTCTTGTCCTCCCCCTTTACTTTTTAGTTCTGTAGCTTTGATCCCTTCCCTTATGTATAGAGCTACTCCACCTCCTCTTTACCTTCCTGTCCTTCTGTAGATTGTGTACCCTGGTATGTTGACATCCAGTCATGGTTCTCTGTGTACCATGTTTCCGTGACTGCCACAATATCCAACTGTTCATCTTCCATCAGGGCTACTATCTCAGGAAGCTTGTTTCCCAGACTACGGGCATTGGTACTCATTGCCCTCCATTTAATGTTGGCTTTATCCTTTTTTCCCCCGTCCCTGCTCTTATTGCCCTTGTCTATTTTTCCATTTACCCCTGTTCTGCCCTGTGTTGAGCTCTGTACCTCAGTGTTTACCTTACTACCTGCCATGTTTTGTGGGGGGAGGCTTGAAATTTCCTGCCTTTATCAGCACCTCCCCTTGGCTAGTTTAAAAGCTTGCCAAGGAAGCATTTAAACCTGTCACCTAGGAGCTTGGTTCCCTTCGTGGGCAGATGCAGACCATCGTGCCAGTATAGACCTTTATCTCTCCAGGTGGACCCCCAGTCCCCAATGAAGCCAAAGCCCTGTGCTCTGCACCAGTTTTGCAACCATTCATTAAACTGCATGGTGTGCAGTACCCTAGCCTCACTCCTGCCATGGACTGGCAGCACCTCTGAGAAGGTTACCATGCTTGCTACCCATCTGAGGTCCCTCCCCAACTCCACAAATTCATTCTGCACTGCACTGATCCCATGCCTAGCTAGGTCATTTGTCCCAAGGTGGACAATGATATCTAGTTCCCTGTCCTGTGATGCTGCCTCTGCAATCCTGAGGATTCGCTTCCTGTCCCTTCAAGCCATGGCACCAGGCAGGCACCTTACTTCCTTCTCCTCTCCCTTCCCCAGTTTTACCCCCCAACAACTGAGCCCCCATCAGAAGCTGTTTCCTTCCCCTGTGGTGTCCCTTGCCACCCTTTTGTGTGTCTCCCTTGTGGATGTCCTCAGCATTCTTCTGGGTCTCCACTGAGGGTGCCATCACAGAGGAACCTTGCTCTGCCAGAATGGCATATGATTTGTGTAGAGGTACAACTAGGGGGCTACATCTCTGGTCCACCACTCGCACCCTGCCAGAACTCACTGTGGTCCAACTGCTCTTCATACTTGGCAACCTCTGAGGCAGTGGTTGTGGCAGTGGTGCTCTTTGGGTGGGGGAGGCCTCCTTAGTCCTTGCTAGTTCAGCCTGGAGGTGGGCAACCTCCTCCCTCAGAGCTGACAGTTGCCTGCAAATAGGACAGCAATGCAGTTTCCAGAATGTCTCCCGGAAAACTGCTGCCCCACCTCCACGCATTGCACCGCTCCCCACATGTCCCTCTCCCTTATAATATACAATATGTAATATATATATTTTTTTATTATTATTTGTGGTGTGTACCTACCCTTTATGCACTGTGCTGGGTTATTAATATGACAGTTCTGCCCCAAGACCTACTAAGGAAGTGATGTCAGAACTGTGGCTATAAAAGAAATGCCATGCCTGGGGGGGTGGGAAGTGGAGAAGGGTGGGTGGGTAGTCCACAGCCACTGATGACTGTTACAAACAATCAAATACACAGCTGCTCCACCACCCTGGTGAGTACTGCCCTTTATAGTAATTCAACTAACACCACAATTTACTAGACCACTGCTCCTACACAAACCACTCTACTGAGTCCAGGGATAAAAATGAACTCACTCCTCAGCCAGCAAGACACTTTTAAAATGTTGCAAAAATATCCTTCCAAATCCTAGGTCTCAACCCCAGCAATCAAGCAAATTCAGTTGTATCTCACTCCCTCTGGTTATAAAATTAATACACTTTTAATGGAATCCTGCAATTCTCTGCTTAATGCCACTAAGGAAAAAAAATGAAACTTTTTGTAGAAAACGTAGCTCTCCTTCTTAAGTCCCCAACAATAGTATGCCTTACCAGGTTTCCAGGTCCTAAATTGAGTTATAGTTTGTTCTTTGCAGTGTAGCAAGGTTCTCAGCTTCCAACAGACAAATCAAAGTCAGACTGACTGGCTTCTAACTGTGAAAGATGCCTAAGACAGCACAGTGATGAAACCCCACCCAGAGCCAATTGATTGACTAGTGACACCTGTGATGTAAGCAGGCCTTTCAATGTAGGCACTCTGCTATGTCTGATTCCAATACACAAAACCTTTCAGTGAAACCAGGGATACAAACTTAACTTCTCAGCCAGCAGGACACTTTTAAAATGTGCAAAAATATCCTGCCAAATCCTAGGTCTCAACCCCAGCAATCAAGCAAATTCAGTTGTATCTCACTCCCTCTGGTTATAAAATTAATACACTTTTAATGGAATCCTGCAATTCTCTGCTTAATGCCACTAAGGAAAAAAAATGAAACTTTTTGTAGAAAGCGTAGCTCCGCTTCTTAAGTCCCCAACAATAGTATGCCTTACCAGGTTTCCAGGTCCTAAACGGAGTTATAGTTTGTTCTTTGCAGTGTAGCAAGGTTCTCAGCTTCCAACAGACAAATCAAAGTTCTATAGTTCCCCGAGCCCTCCCTATCTCATCCCTTTGGAAAAGTACCAAACCTGTTACCTTCCAGTCTCTTGGAACTTTCCCTGTTTCTAACAAACTGTTGAATAGTTCTGCTAAGGGTAATGCCAAAGCCTGGCTAGTCTCTCTCAGCACCCATGGGTAAATCCCATCTGGTGCAGGGGCTTTTTTTTTAATTTTACAACCTTTTGCTCACCCTTTTCACAGAAATTGCTCAATTCAACCCCTTTTTTATACAAACATACAACAAACCCAGCAGAATAAGGCCAATAGGTCTATCTAATCTGCTCATATAGCAGACCCTTAGCATAAGCTAATGACTCTGCTCCCCCTCACCAACCCATCTTTCCCCTCTACTGGACCTTATTTTCCCATTGACTCTACCCCCGCCTCTCCTGAAGCCGTCAACCATTTTAAATGCAACCACCTTCTCCGGAAGTTCATTCTAACCCGCTACCACCCTCTCAGTGAAGAAATGCCTCCTAGCCTCTGCTCTAAACATCCACCCCCTCCAGTTTAAGACTGTGTTCCCTTGTGTTCCCGTTTCCACTCATCCTGAAGAGACCCTCTTTATTCACCCTATTTATTCCTTTCAAATACTTAAAGGTCTCAATCATGTCACCTCTCTCTCTCTCTCTCTCTCTCTCCTCTCTTCCAGGGAGTACATGTTCAATACTCTCAACCTCCCTTCATACGTCCTACCCTGTTACCCATAATGATTTGTGTTGCCCTCCTCTGGACCATCTCCAGCAGTCTAATGTGCTTTTTAAGGTATGAGCACTGGAACTGCACACTGTACTCCAATTGTGGTCTCACTAATGACCTGCACAGTGACAGTATTACCTCTTGCCTGCTGCTGATCCCTCTGGCAATGTAGCTCAACTTTTTGTTTGCCTTTGCTGCCACCCTCCTACTTTGTGAGGAGTGCTTTAGATCACTAGTTATCATCACTGCTAGGTCCTTCTCCTCCCCTGATATGGATACCTGGACCCCCTCCCAGGCTGTGCTCAGTCCTCAGGTTCTTGGCTTCAGTGTGCATAACTTTGCATTTCTTTGCACTGAAGCCAAGCTGCCAAATTCTGGACCACCTCTCTAGTTTTTTCAAATTCTCCTTTAGATCCTATATCCCTTCTATTGTGTACACCCTCCCAAAGAGCTTGATGTCATCTGTGAATAGACACATTTTACCCTTAATGTCATCTCCAATATCATTGATGTGGACATTGAACAGCACCAGTCCGAGCACTGAGACCTGTGGGACCCCACTGGTGACCTCCCTGGTGCTGGAGAGCTCTCTTCCTGCCAACACACTTTGGGTCCTTCCCCTCAGCCAGTTTTCCACCCACCTGGTCAACTTCTCACCAACAGCTAGATCCACCAGTTTCCTGATCCTCCTGTGTGATACAGAGCCAAATGCTTGCTTAAGTCTAGGTAAAGAATATCCACTACTTGGCCCCCATCCACTGTTTAAGTAACTCAGTCAAAGGAATCAATTATATTTGTTTGACATCATCAATTGGTTTATTGTTCAACTTTTAAGTCATTACAATGTAAACAAAAATACAGATATTAAACACAAAACAATCCATTATTAAATTGGCTTTATATATAATTTCCCTATCAAAATCTCAAATAATTATTCCACTCTTGCTTAAAGATACAACATTATTCAGTACTAGATAATGCAGCAAGCATAATAATTCACTGTACCAGACCCTCTGGATGTGTTATGAGAAGTTAGACAAAAATGAAAAAGCCATTATTCATAGGGATAATCCAAACCCTCCAGTATCTATCAAGCAACAACAACCTCTCTACAATCCTTTTTGGGTAATCCCTTTGCAATACTTATATGCACTGTATAAGGGCTCCACCAGACATAGGAGCCAACTATAAGATGGCTAAAGTTCCAAATATCTCACAAACTCTACCTAATGGTGACAAATGGGGCTAGGCTCTAATACTTGCAATCCCTTATATTGGGTAAACTTTCCTTGAAGGGCAAAATGGCCATCTGGGCTGATAACAGTCCTTCGTCACTGGTAAGTTACAAGGGAGAAATTACATAAGAACTTTCCTGCCTTCTAGGTGCCAGCAAACATCTGGTCCTGTCCTGATTTTGTGCACTTATATCACAGACAAGCAATTTCCATCATGAAATATTATACTAAATAATCAGTGCCTGATACTCAGCAAGTTAGTCCCAGGACACCCTCTTACTTTAATAGACTTAACCAAAAGAGTCCTCACCATTTATGCAACCTTCCTTGGGACTCATTTAAATCGCACCAGTTCTAGAAGGCCCTATAAGAGCCACAAACACATAATATAAAAGGGCTTTTACCAAAAGGCAGCCTGCTATTATTTGGTATATGAGACAGAAAACAGCTGTTTTCTAGCCTTACTAATCCTGTATCAGCAGCATAAAAACAGTAGCTTAAGAAAAAAAAACATCCAAAGAACATAAAACATTATACAAATGTACATGCATTTAAGATAAAATATCCACCATGATAAAATCCTTCTTGAGGCTTCAAGCTATAATGAAAACCTTTGGCCCTGTCCACACCGGTATCTGTACATCGGTAACGTTTTCCAAAATGTTACAGCACTTACCGTGCTAGCATATTCACACTGCGGTTTCTGTTTTCGAGCCCTGCTGACAAGCGTGTCCATGCTCCTCAATAAACCATGCTATGGAGAAAATGGTTCGTTAAACGAGTTCCATCGCGCAGCCCAATAGTGCACTATGGGACATGCTAACAGCGGGGCAAGTGAGAGTTGCCATGCAAAGGATGTTTAAACATGGCGGGGCCCACCACTGCTGGAGTGTGAGATGTGGACAGAGCAGGATCAGCACCTGTAGCTGAAGAAGAGCTTGTAAGGTAGGCTGATGGCAAAACACAACTGCTGGGTTTTGGGAAATGTGGATGGATGGGCGGTCACCAGCAGTGGGGGCGTACGGCTTACGGGAACCGGAAGTGATGGTGTTAAGGAGCAGTGCATTCTGGCTCCTCAGAGGACCAACATGGTCTGAAGCACAGTGAACACTGCATGGACTCCCGTCCACATTGATCACGTAACCCTGTTTATTTTTAAACCACTTTGAAAACTGTGCTAAAACCCTGATACTATTAGGGTTTAAACATGGATTTCTGACATGGTTTGAAAACATTACCAGTGTGGACGTAAACTGTGTCTAGGAACTCCTGTAACATTTTTACTTGCCTGTAATGTTACAGGAGCCCTAATGTGGCCAGAGCCTTTGAGACTCAGTGGTAATTCAAACAGTTTTAAACTGAGTTCAAACCTTTCTGAGGCTATCATAAACCAGTTACCTGTAACATTACATTCAGTTAGAACTGATAGTCTGGTTATTCTATATGAAGTGCAGAAGATAAAAGCAGGTCAGTAGAATATTTAGTCATTTATAACCCTAAAATCCCTCCTCATCTAAGGAAGAGTTGGTTTCCAGAACTTTTTTTCTATTCCAGTGTTCAGCTCACTCAGATCACATCAAGCACTTGCAAAGCCTGCCAGTGCACTGTCCCCAAAAATATTTTGATATTTTTTTACCCCTAAAAAAAAAAGAGTTATTTACACAGATCACCTTTCTTTGGAGACTACTGGCAATATGCCTTTGAGGCTAAAAGGCAATGAGAACAAGGGAATTTGGTTAAATTTCTCCATTCTCTTTCTCCGAGAATCCATTGTCTATTTCTGCAGTGCACTTTCAGCTCCCCTTATCCTCTAGGAGTCCTTGGTATGCTTCTTCCAGGTGGGGCGCTATACCTGCTGGACTCCCAGACTTCTGTAACCTTCAAAAATGCTCACCTGGGAGTAAACAGAAAGTCACTCCGCTGAGCGCAGTAAACCCAGGTGACATTAAAGTTAACAGAGACCCCTGTCCCAAGCAACAATAGCATACCTTTTGTTAGGTGAAAGAAAAACCCCTCAGTACATCAAGTGCAGCCTTGCTTTCACTATACTCCCTCTGAAGTCATTTTGAATCTGAGCAGGAAGGCATCCATCCCTGTTCATTTCAAATCAACTGAGCTCACTTTTTCCAAAAAAAATGTTATAATTATTTTAGTGGTGTTTTACAAAAGGAACTTAACATATGTTCTGTAATGCTCTGCGATAAACACCAAACTCTGAGAGTGCACCTATACAATCCCACCTTTAATTGGTGGCACTAAAATCCCAGTCAGTGTTAATGATTGCATTCAAGCTGACATCTACATTCAATACAGCGCCAACCTACAGCTTGGCATCACCATTAAAAACAGAGCCTCTGCAAGTCATTGCCAACAGGTAGGTTTCAAAAATGCCTCCAAAAAGTACACACAGAGAAAAAAACCTGAATGCTGATCAAATGTGGAGCAGCAGGGAGTGCAGCAGAATGGCAGCCATCTTGCCCTCCCACCCCTTGCAGCTCTTTAACATGATCTCACTCCCATGAACCCATGTTGACTCTCATTCTGGAGACCCTTCTCCTCCAAACACTTTACTAACCTTTCTTAAAGTACAGTTTCCATGTGCTTATTGATTGAGGTTAGATTGACCAGTCTGTATTTCCCTGGGTCATCAGTGGGACAACTCTTATGGATTGTCACTACATGTTCTTTTCTCCAGTCCTGTGATATCATACCTGATTCCAATGAACTATTGAACAGGCCAGCCAAGGTATTTGCAAGATCCTCTGCCAGCTCCCTCAGCACCCTGGGGTGTATGCTATCTGGGCCCGGGGATTTATCTACCCTCAAAGACAGTAACTCTGTCCTCACCCTGTCCACCTCTGTCAAATCATTTGCTGCCCTTGCCTTCCTCCTCTCCTTTCCTCTGGAGACACTAGTGCATCTCTCTCTCTGGTGAAGCCAGAACAGAAGTACTAATTTAGTACCTATGTTTTCAGTTATTCTGTATGTTCTGAATCCAAGCTGTATCGTTCATCGCGATGTAACTTTGCTTTGTCCTATTGTACTTTGTTTTGCAATCTATGATGTGGAACCTTTGTAAAAGAGCTTGCGCTCAAAGGTCTTTTCTGAATCACTAAATAAATAAATAAATTAGTACCTCTGCTTTGTCCCCATTCTCCTCCATCCTCATATTCCCTTTCCTGATCCTAACAATCCCAACTTTCTTATTCCGTTTTCTCACTAATATATCAAAAAATGGCATTTTCTCCCTTTTTAATTCCCTCAGCAAGCTGGAGTTCCTTCTGAGCTTTAGCCTTTCAGACTAATTTATATGCTACTTTAGCCATGCCAGGTAATCCACCCTGTCTTCCTCCCTCTTGCGTCTCATGAATTTTTGTAGGCGGATCACTTTTTCCTTACTGCCTGGGTGACCTCAATGTTAAACCAACTGGATGCTTTAGCCTTAGCGTTCTTCAGTTTGAGCCTAACACACTCCCTTGTGGCAACCATTATTCCCTCCTTGATGATGAACCACATCCGATCCACACCCATATCCACTCGGATGCTAGCCAAATGACTTCTTAGCAGTTTGTCCATCCAGCTGAGGTTCACTTTTCTAAAATCTAGGATTTTAGTCTGAGTGGGTGCCTTTTCACTGCCTGTATCCAACCAGAACCACACTGTGCGACAGTCACTGCCACCCGAAGATTCCTCACCCTTTATATTCTGGAGGTAGTCCCCATTCATCATGACCAGATCAAGGATTGCCCCATCTCTGGTGGGTTCTGTGATGCCCTGAAACAGAAACTCACTTTGCAGCACATCTAGGATTACCTGGCACCTAGTGCAGGTCATATCCTGTACACTCCAATCCACCTTGAGCAGATTGAAGTCTCCTACTATTATCACCTCTCCCTTCCCTACAGCATACAGGATTTGTGAGTTCAATTCCCTGTCTCCATCCTTATCCAGGTTGAGTGGTCTGTAAACCACCCCCAACCTCACCTTCTTCACTCTGTTAGATAGTAAATGAATCCACTTTGCTGCTGTCCTCCCTTCTTCCAGTTCTTCATGTGAACAAGTTATACCCTTCCTGATGTAAACCGCCACCCTCCTTCTTTTTTCTATCACTCTGTCCCTTCTGCATAATTTATATTCAGGGATCAAGAGGTCCCAGTCATGGTTAGGTGTGGCCCATGTTTTGGTGACTGCTGCAATGTCCTCTCCCCTTTCTGCTTACAATGTCTACAGGTTATCCAGCATGTTTCCAAGACTTTGTGTGTTCAGGGATACCACCATCCAGTTGGAATCTGAATCTTCTTCCTTTCCCTCCATTCTGACTTTCTTGTTTCTCCCCATTACCTGTTCCCTCCTGCACCCCGCTGCTAACTTCTTTGCTCCCCCACCACCTCATTCTTCCATTCCAGTGTGACTGCATTGTACTGTCCTAGCTCACATCTCCTCTTCCATTCCTCTCAACCTCTTTGTCTTAACCTGACCTCTCTCCCCACCACCTGTTATCTCCTTCTCATTTCCAGATAGTGGGTGAAATCTATTCCTTAAGGAACACTCTTTGAATCATTGCCCTCCTGTTGCATCTCCCACAGTCCCACCCTTCCTTCCTACTGCTTGCCATCCCCCCCCGGGGCTCTCCCACCCTCTGAGATAGTAGTACCCCTGGAGCTTGAGTAATCCTATCTAGCCTCATCCATTGACTACTGACGTCTCTTCCATGAGCAACACCCATCTGTCTTTCTCTCCCTTGCCCAGGTTTTTGTATGCTCCACAGCATCTTCCCCAGCTCCCATCTGAGCTGCTCTGCTTCTGCCATTAATTGCCATGAATTGCTCCTGGTTCCTGCACATTGGATATCCCCCTTTTTCCCAGTTTATTCCCAGGAATACTGAGGCCTCACAAACCATTACAGCACACCACCCTATTTCCAGTAGCCTGATGCCTGTAAACGTTCCTATTCCCCCACATCTTCCCAACCCATGGTCCACTCATCCTCAAGCTATGGTGTTTCTAGCTGCTTTTCATTTTGTTAACTGTTAAGCTCCTTATAGAGCTACCCTATAAAGGGTATTGCTTCTATACTAAATTTTGGCCTGCCTTTTACCTATCATCCTTCCGTCTGCTACCTTACTCTTGATATAGAAACATAGACACTGATGGCAGATAAGGGCTGCATGGCTAATCCAGTCTGCCCTTTTTTGTTGCATTCCTTACACTGTAGACTCCTTCAGATCTATGGTACTTTCTCTGCCACCCCCTTACCTATCCCTTAGGTTCCCCTGTGCTTATCCCAGGCTTTTTTGAATCCAGCCACCATTTTCACCACCACAAGCTCCGCTGGAAGACCATTCCACATATCCACCACCCTTTCTGTAAAGAAGCATTTCCTCACATCTTTTCTAAACCTACCCTGCTCTAGCTCCATATCATGGCCTCTTGCTCTGAAGCACCCTTTCCTCTGAAAAATACCTCCCAGTTGTACCTTATTCAACCCCATGAGGTATTTAAAGGTCTCGATCACATCCCCCCTCTCCCTCCTATCCTCCAAGCTGTACATGTTTAATTCCTTTAGCCTCTCCTTATGGGTCAATTAATGTAGACCCTGTACCATCTTGGTAGCCCTCCTTTGTATGGGCTCCATCCTGTCTATATCCTTCCTGAGATGTGACCTCCAAAACTGGACACAGTACTCTAGGTGGAGGTCTTATTAAAGACCTATATAGTTGCAACACCATATCCCTTTTCCTGCTAACAATACCCCTACCTATACATCCTAGCATTCCACATTCTCCCAATTGTTTTGTTGCATTGTCTGGCCACCTTCCCATCATCCAATATGATTATTCCCAGGTCTCTTTTTTGCTTGGTCGCTGCTTGTATATCTCCCGACATTTTGTGCTGCACCCCAGGTTTCTATGACCCAAGTACATTATTTTGCTCTTTTTTGCATTAAACCTTAGCTGCCAAACTTTTGCTCTCTCCTCCAGTCATTTCAAGTCTCTTTCCTTCCTTTGAACCTCCTCCTGAGTCTTCACCCAGTTGCAGATCTTGGTGTTATCCGCAAAGAGGCAGACTCTCCCTTCCAGTTCCTGTGCTATGTCATTAATGAAGACATTAAAGAGGTCTGGCCCCAGTACTGAACCCTGTGGTGCAATACTGGTCACTCTACCCTCATCAGAGTGAACTCCATTTACCACCACCCTTGGCCTCCACTCTCCTAACCAGTTTCTTACCTGGGGTACCACCTTATTGCCCACCCCATGCAATCCAACTTGTTTACCAGCCTCCTATGTGGAACGGTGTCAGAGGCCTTGATGAAGTCCAAGTAGGCCATGTCCACCCCCCCATCCAACCCCCTTGTTACCCAGTCAAACAAATCTATCAAGTTTGTTTGGCATGACCTCCCCTCCGTAAAGCCATGCTGCCTCGGGTCCTGCAGTCCATTGGATTCCAGGTGTTCCATGATATTTTCCTTTAATAGTGTTTCCATCAATTTCAAAAAAAGTTGCAAAAAAACAGGGTCACTCTCAGGAACAGGCAATGTGTAAGGTCCAACAACTATACAAGCAAAAAGGAAAAGTGACCTTGCTCAATACATCTCAAGGAATCCAGTTCTTAACATATTTTGTTTGTTAGTTAAAAAAGCATTTATTTAATACAGTGGGTACATAATTTAAAAACAGGTATACTACCCCCAGAAAGTGCAAAAATACAGAGAACTCCTGATGACCGTTTTGCACCTGTGCAGGTGCTTTTTCAAGGGTTACCCGCTGTATTAAATAAATACTTTATTAACAAACAAAATATATTTGGATCTGGATTCCTTGAGGGGTATTGAGTGAGATCTCTTCCCCTTTTTGCTTTCCATCAGTTTCCCTACTACAGATGTTAGGCTGACAGGCCTGAAATTTCCCACCTCCTCCTTGCTATCATTTTTGTGCAGTGGGACTACGTCTGCCCTTCTCCAGTCCTCTGGGACCATGCCAGTCTCCAGTGAACTGTTAAACAAGTCTGTCAGGGGTGCAGCTAACACCTCCCTGAGTTCCTTTGACACTCTTGGATTTATTTTTATTTATTTATTTAGTTTTTGTTGACTGGGTAAGTGCACTAGACAAATTCTGCCTATTTTCAGGCACAACCTGAACAACCTGAGGGGAATACAGATGAATACCAACTGACCTTGAACCAGATTAAGCTGTTGGTGGTATTTTTAGTGAATGGGAGGAAATCTGGCCAGGGCACCAGGGAAATTCCCCTACTCTGTGGTAGGGGGTGCAGTCCTGTAGGTGTGTGGTCGCTGTTCATTCTGGAACTGGACGTTGAGGGATGCGGATCGGTCGGAGATTCTCCGGCGGGCACGGTTGGTGCTGATTGCTGAGCCTGATGAAGGTGGAGCATGATGGATGTTGGACCCGAGGGGTCACCTGCTGAGGTAGAGGAAGCAGTTCTGCAGACAAATCTACGTGATCCTATTTACGAGGCTACCAGAATTTTGCAGAGGGACTCCATGAATTTACAGGAGGAAAAAAGAGAAAAAAGATGGCTAGTGTGTCACGTTTGCAAACTCCCTCCACTTTGAAGGTTTTTTTTGGCTCTCAGGTGAGTGTGCCGTAGGACCAGCTGCCACTTTCCCCAGGCGTTAGAGTGTCATTCCCAGTAGAGCTATCATTGCCAGGGGATGTGGGCTGGTCAGCGGAAGCGGCTTTGTGACAGTCGGGCTGGGCTCAAAAGTCAGATGGTACTTGGGTGGTGGACCCGATGTTTGCAGCAGGTCCTGGGCAGGTAGGGCTGACATCTGCCTTGGGACAGAGTTCTCAGAGTGTGGATTTGAGTACTGGCACAGGCCAGAGGCCTTTTTTGTCTGTCGCTTCTCCCTCTTTTTCTCCTCTGATTTCTGTGGAGCAGGAAGATGTTTCTGCTGGTGTGGCTCCGATGGCTCCTTTAGAGTCTCAGGGGGTGGATTCCCTGCCTGATATTGCTCAAGACCCTGTGGACATTCCAAACTCAGTTCCTGAGCAAGATCCTATACTGCTGTCTGATCTTATTCCCCAGAAGCCTTCTTACACAGGCCTGTTTCACAAACCTGTAGAGTTGGCAAAAAGGAGGAATGCTATTAGCATTTGGTATCTGGGTGGTATGGCTGAAGTACCTGATCGGTTTTATGCGGGTAAGATCTTATTGAAACAGTCCTTAGGTTTTTCACCTACTGAGGTCTATGCACTTATTCATGCACCTGGGGAACATACATTTGATGTGAGTTTTCGGACTCTGGATATTTTGGAACATTTTTGTACTAACTATTCCCTTCTTAAAACCAACCCTTTTTGGACTCTTTTTCAAGTTATTCCCCTGACCAAGCAATCCTGTCATATTATTGCAGTTTTATTTCACAATGAAGGAGGTCTACATTTCTGATATTTTATTCTGGTTAGACAAAAGATGTGATGTCCAGGGTACCCCTGAGCCTATTATTGATGCTGAGGGATTCTGGAATGGGGGTTGGCAGATTAAAGTCAGATTATTTACTGTGGAGAATGATTTTCAACATTTACAAAATATTTTTTTCATTGGCAGAGACAAGGATTTTCTTTTTTATCCAGGTCAGCCTCATAAATGTCATAAATGTGGTTCAGTGAGACATATTAGCATATCCTGTGACAAGATTCATTGCTTTCGTTTTGGGGATATGGGGCATGTAAGCACGGAATGTGATAATTCTCCTACATGTAATTTTGGTGATGAGCCTGGACACACCTTCACAGAATGCTCTCTTGCTGCACATAATACTTCTGAGGCTGATTTTACAGTTCAGGACTATTATATTAATATGACCTGAGCCTCCAGACCCTAGACACCCTAGACCACCCAGGAGTTTGGTTACACAATGTCCTCCAGTGATTTCTAAGGCTAATAATACTGGTTTGGTCCCTGGGGGGACTCTCTGTGCTTCTGAGGGGAGGGACCCTCTGGTAGGAGATCACATTGGTCCACCCTTTACCTGTGGAAAAAGGAGACATGGCTCCTCCGCCACCCCCCAGTAGGTCTCTTGAAAACAGCACCACCTACTAGTGTAGACCTTCTTCACTCAGTGGGGGTTGTACCTGACATTGCTTTGTCCAATTCTTATGGGATTCTGGCCGTTGAGGATGATTCAGTGAATTTGGATTCAGATGCGGCTTCCAAATCTTCCTTGCAACGAGACCCAGTGTTTGATATGGACATAGGGAAATCTGACAGGGTTAAGAAACTGAATAGAAAAAGTGGGCTCCAGATGGGTTTACGAAAAAGTGCCAGGAAAAACTGCTGCCCTCTTGATTCTGTGTTTCTATTGTTGGTGCTTGGACTGTAGCCTCACTTCAGCCAAGGAGTAGAGAAATCCCCTAATATCAGAATTTGATACGTAATCCTGCTAAGAAATGGCCATTTCCATTTATTAGCCAATGTTTTCCAAAATAAAATAGCATCTGGGCAGTCAAAAAAGAATGAGATATAGTTTCCTCAATGTGAGTACAGGAAGGTTTAGGACAGTACCATTCCTGGGAGGATTTATGTTTTAAATTCCCCCGAACAGGTAACTGCCCGTAACAACACAGCCAAGTAACATCCCACCTATGTAAAGGGATTCGTGTATCTCGAAGTAGGGACAGAACACAGTCTAGCCAAGAGGGAGGGCACAACAGAAACTGTAATACTGGTCTGAATATATTAACAAAAGTATTATATAATTGCTTTCTAGACTGCGTTAGAATGGATGTTTTGCGAGGTTTCCAACAGCGCAGCTTTCAAAAACTATCCACTGCATAAGTTGGAAAACAAGGGACACAGGTAATTATAGGAGGGAGCATGTCCCAGTTATCCATCACATTGCTCATGGCATAACTTATCCAGGTATCACAAACATGGGATGTGAATCGAACCCTAAGAAAAAGTTGGAAAAGAAAAAAGGAGAGAAAAAAAGCAATAGGGTGAATCATGGCAAGACCTCCCTGATGAATAGGCAAATATGTGATGTCACGCTTAACAGGATTGAGACGACTGCCCCATACCATCTGAAAGAACACACTAAAGAGTCTGGTTTCTAGATGTCAGGGGGAGCATATACATAACTAAGAAACAAAAAAATGGGAAGGATACATTTTTTAACAACTAATACCCTCTTTCTTTTCCCTAATTTCCATGACTTCCAAATGCTAACCTTAGACTCCCCAACACTAAGGCGTTTTTCCCAGTTATAGATGGCCATATCCGTGACATTAAACCCAATCCCTAAAATACATTGAGGAAACAGATATATCCGAATACCACCCACATCAGAGACTACTGCAGATTCAGGATCTAATGGGATACAGACACTCTTCTGAAGGTTAAGAGTGCCCCCTGAAAGTACCAAAAAAGTTTGAAAGATGCCTACAGCCCGGTCACCCGTAGCTTTATCCTGAACAAATAATACAACATCATCTGCATATGCAGACATCTTAACTTTGGGGTAATGTTGGGTGGGGTTCAAGACTTATAATAACAGAATCCCATCTAATTTGACAAATTACAGGGTCCAATGCAAAAGTATATAATAACAGGCTTAATGGACAGCCTTGACGAATGCAAACCATCTGGAGAAGAGTATCTCCCACAAAACCATTTACTATGGGTGCAGAGTAGGCCAAGGAAAATATACAAGTGAGCCATTGAAGAAAAATTGCTGGAATACCATTGGATGTCATGACCTGTAATAAGTATGAGTGTTGCACTGAATCAAATGCCTTTGCTTGGTCTAGGGAAAGAACAAATCCTGAGACAGCAGTATGGCTTTTGGCCTCAAAAATCTCTCTGAGGAGAAATAGATTGGTGTGTATAGAACATCCTGAAACAGCGCATGATTGGGCAGGGTCAATAAAGTCAGGAGCAACATGTAATAAACGTGTGCTAAGAATTCTAGCCAAGAGTTTATAGTCTGTATTGAGAAGATGAAGAGGTCTCCAATTTTGTAAAGAGCAGGCATTTCCCTTCTTATAGATAAACTTAAGAAAGGACATACCAAAATCAGGGATGACTGCCGTAGATTGTAGGACGTAATTAAAAACTTGAGTCAGGACTTCCAATAAATCATCTTTAAATGTTTTATAAAACTCGTGTGTTAAGCCGTCAGGGCCCGGGGTGACCTGCAACGGGAGGTGAGAGATGGCACATGCCACTTCCTCCTGTGTAATGAGTGCAACAAGTTCCGGAATATGGTGCACAGGAAACTGTGGGAATGGGGCTGAAAAAACTGATGACAAGTCCGGCAACGTAGGTGGTGATGTACAAAACTGATTGTGTCAATGAGAACGTACAATAGAAATCATGCTAGGAATATCATAAACAGTGATACCCTGTTGATTTAATAAACCATGCATAACCGTAGTCCAAATCCTATCTTTATGTGCTGAAAAGGGATTTGCAGAAGGGGAAGTTGAAGTTCCCACCCTCATAAAAAAGTCCAGTGTACGGGCACTGTCATACTGGTATGCAAACATGTAACGTTTTACAGTGGAAATTTGGGAAGAATAATCAATAGGAAAAGTAGCCAACA
This sequence comes from Neoceratodus forsteri, assembly GCA_016271365.2. NCBI lineage: Eukaryota > Metazoa > Chordata > Ceratodontiformes > Ceratodontidae > Neoceratodus > Neoceratodus forsteri. Next base: position 776,328,021 of record CM028134.1, on the reverse strand, counting down.
GGGAGAGCAGTTTGTATAATTCATTCCTATAAGTCAAATATGAAATGTATTTATCACGGACCACCCGTTTTCCCATAATCTGGAAAAAAATTATGTCTATCTAATTTTGTGTCCTTCCACCATGCTAGGATAGAATCATAACAACATAGAACCGAGATCCAGGCACAAAAGAGGAGATGAACTTAGGCTTGCATAGTAAGAGAAGAAAATAGAGAGTTGTTCAATTTCCACTGAGTCGAAGCAGATGATAGTGAAAGCAGAGAGTCATTCAAGAGAAACATGCAAGTTAGTAAATGAAGATCAGAAACTTCTGTAGGGCGGAGTGAAGCCGTACGGGGAACACAGTATTGAGAAGAGAAAAAATAATCAATCCGAATGTGAAAAAGAGATCTATAATAGGTATGGCCAGCATCAGTATGTAAGAATTGGTATGCATCAGTGAGACCAGTATCCTTCACTAGGTCAGACAAAGCAATGGAGTCACAATAAATTTTCTTCCCCTCTGCCGTCCTGCATGTAACATCGATCGAACAGTTGAAATCCCCTTCCCAAATAACTTGTTTCTTTGTACACAAATAAGGTTTCACTAGGTCGAATAAATGAATATGAGTAGCCTTAATTTGTGGGCCATAGATATTAATTAAACGAAAATTATGAACTTGAAAGGTACAATCCAGGATCAATGCCCGACCAGGACAAACATCAATAATGCGAGTAATGGAAAATGCTGTGGAAAAAAATAAAACAGCTACCCCATCCGCAACATCCTCCCCAAAAGTCCAATACAAGGGGCCTTTAATCCATACCCGTTTGAGGTGCTGAACCTCAAACAGGGTGGATAGGCGGGTTTCCTGTAAGAAAAGAATATCAATGGGGAGAGAAGCAGTGAGATGAAAAAAAAACATCCTCTTCTTGTAGCTTTTTATGCTACAAACATTTAAAGAGGCTAGTCTAATGGGAGCCAGAATAAAACATTTATTCAACCGCTCCCATCTGTAAGGGCCATATTCTTCCGTTTCTTACTCCCCTTTTGTGATTTAGTGGTTTTCTTACGGGAAACATCAGGAGGTTTAGCAGTAATAAGGTCCATGTCCAAGGGCAATATAGAAGTATCTGAATCACCATCAGAGTCCTCTCTGCCTCCCTTGAGACAATCAAAAGGATTGGAGAGAGGAATGTCAGGCATTTTCACAATTTTTCTAGCAGTAGCCCTGTTGACCCTTCTACTGGATTGAAAACCCTCTGGATCCACACTGGATACCCCAGGAAGTGTAGTAGGACATGGTGGAAGAGCAACAGGAGGCACAGTATCAATAGAAGGTGCTAACAGAACAGGCGGTTCAACTACCTCCAGAGGAAGGGGAAGGGGGGTGCAACATCTATGGAGTTGGACACAGAAACCTGAGCAATAGGCCTTTCATGTACCTTATCCTGCGCGTTTTGTACCAGTACATCAGGATCCCACCCATCCTGACGGTTTTTGCTTGCCCAAGGACATTGGTGGTATGAATGCCCTTTTTCATCGCACAAATTACACTGAAACACATTCTCGCAGGAGACACTAGGGTGACCATACCCCCCACATAGGCTACATTTTAATAAATCACACATGCTGCTTAAGTGTGTGTGGGCACCACATTTGTAGCAGGCTCTGGGTTGTCCTCCGTAAAAGCAGACACCCCTATCTTTACCTAAGAAAAAACTATTAGGTAAGTGAATGACTTCAGAGTTAACCAGAAAGAGTTTTACCTGGAATTTCCAGCCTCCCGTCCAGAGTCCCTCTTCATCTAAAATGGCTTCAGGGGGGAATAAGACTGTACAACAATTTTGCAGCCAATGATTTATGTCACTAACACTCACACCCTCATTTCTAAACATAATGGTCACAGTACTAACAGCAGGCTTAGTGAGAGGAACAACATAAAAAGGAATCCAAGGGGAGGTAGTCTTTAAAGTGGCATATTTATGCCAGAATCTATCTAGATCACTATTAGTTTTAAAGCTGATGTCAAAAGTTTCTTCCCCAGAGACATGAATTAAGGCATAGATATCAGAAGCCTGGAAATGCGTGGTACCTTTTAATAAGGTCCGAGCCACATAATATCGGTCAGGGAATTCTGGAAGGCCACCTTTATAATGTAGAAGAACTGCATTGCATCTGGGTGCCTGTTCCAGTTTATTTTTAAATAAATCAGAAAGGACAGGACCTCTGCCAGAAGCAAGAGGGGGTTCCACTGGGGAAGGTTGTAAGGCAGGGGCCATAGTTGAGGGGCCTTCCCTGAGATCATCTAGGAGGGATGGTGGAGTGGCTGCTACAGGAATGGACTCTGGAAAGGGCGAGGGCACTTTACCAACCAAATCAGTTGGTTTACCAGAGGAGGGTGTAGACTGAATAACAGTGGAAGCACCTGAGTCCTGAGTTAAGGCGATAAGGGGTGGGTCGACAGGTAGAGGCTCTGCTACTGAGCTAATAGGAGGAACTGCCAACACAGTATCCTGCAAATCCATAATATCCCCCCAAGAAGCCCCAGAAACAGTAGGAGGCAGAGATTGTATATTGTCTTTAACAATAGAAATGTCCTTATTATTAGAAATGTCCTGTGTCATAGGTACCTCGTTGGAGCTCTTGTCAGTTGCAGGCCTGGTGGGCGAGAATAATACCCCGTGGTGATCAGCGTCCCAAGAAGGGTCTGGAGTCCAGGAACCTGAGGCAGTTTGTTTCCATCCTGCGTTTTGTAAAGCTCCCGCAGTTGTCCAGGTATGATCCGCAACATCTGACTCATGTGGTAGCCCAAAGCGAGAACACAAGATAGCCATGGTAGAGGACAGAGCCGAAGGGTCCAACAGGGGGTTTGTCCGGTGAAGGGAATGCATGGTTGATTCTCCCATAAGTGACTCCAAAGCCACAGCAACTCCCTGGGAAACTGAGGTGGAAACACAAGGGGGAGCATCCTGTGGTGCACTCCGTGACGGCACAACAACTAGTTCCGCATCAGAAACCGGAATAGACATCTCTGGATCAAGTAATGGCTCCAAAATAGGCTGTTCCAAAGGTAAATGCTGCTTCTTATTGCTGGCTTGTTCCATTTCTGGTCATAATGTTTGGGTATCCTCTTCCTTAGCAGTAGGCATTTCTTGAAATTGAATTAAAGCAGGGGATGCCACAGACAGCAGCACAGCCTCCAAAGAAGGTACAGCACCAGCGTGGTGCTGACACTGAACTGAAACATCCATGTCAGTGCAAGGGAAGTCCCCCTACTGATGAGAGTAGGGGAATTTCCCCGGTGTCCTGGCCAAATTTCCCTCATTCACTAAAAATACCACCAACAGCTTAATCTGGTTCAAGGTCAGTTGGCATTCATCTGTATCCTCCTCCCTCAGCTCGTGCCTGAAAATAGGCAGGATTTGTCTAGTTCACTTACCCGGTCAACAAAAACTGAATAAATAAATAAAAATAAAAATAAACAAATAAAATGTGAACAGTATTCATACTGAGTATAAATGATTGGCTACTTATGAAATTTTTTCCAGGTTTAAAGGTGATGTTGTATTTCTCCAAGACACGAGACTGTATACCAGTTCTGATTGTAATAAAGCTTCTCGAACATGGACATGGGGTCCTTGTTTTTGGTCAGAAGGGGGGTTGGATTTATGTTCTGGGATCAGGATTTGTTTTTTGACTTCTGATATTTTAGTTATGGATGTTGTTGAAATTGAGGTAGGCAGATGTCTTTTGCTGGATGTTTCTATACAGCATTCTGATTTCAGGCTTATAAATGTGTATGCTGCCCAGGTTAAAACTGACCGCATTGCTTTATTGGAGAAAATTAGACCATTTTTATTGACTAGACATAATGACCTTTTTGGTGGGGACTTTAATATTAATTGGGAGGTGTGGGATAGGGGGGTTAAATCTTCCGAGCTGTATTGTGATTCTAATTTTTTGAATGATCTTTTGAGTCTTACAGGATTGATAGATGTTTTTCAATCAGACTCCCAAGATGTGGTATATACTTATTTTTTGGGTTCTAGGAAGTCCCTTATAGACTATTGGTTTGTGTCTCCTAATTTGAAGTTTAGCTCCAGGGTTGCCCTTCCTGTGGCAACCTTTGATCATGTGCTTTTACAGGTTACCTTTTCTGACTATCCCAGTATTTCTACAGGTCCAGGTTATTGGAAAATGAATTTCACATTGTTGGATTTTCTGGAAGTTAAAGAAGGTTTTGTCTCTTTATTATTGGCATGATAATCTGTTTGTTTTTTTATATGATGCAATACAAGATTGGTGGGATGATACGAAGTCCGATATTCAACAATATTTAAAAGAAATTGGGCATCTTTTGGGTAAAGCAAAATGTGATTCTTATAAGAACGTGAAACCTCATTTGGAAAAAGCATATCGTGATTTACAGAATGGTTTACAGGTAGATATGTCTGTCATGCAAGCTTTAAAGCAGGATTTAGTTAAATTACAACATGACAAATGTCAGGTTTTGGAGACTGCCCAGAGATTTGGGGTTTCAAGTGCACAGGGTAAGGTGAATCCATTTGAACAATGTGACAGATACAGGAAACACAAAGAAATGAAACAGGTCTTAAACTCTTTAGGATCTTTAGTTTCTTCTCATGAGGATACTCTGGTGGCATTGGATGACTATTTATTGAATACTTTTCAAGTAGATATGTCAGTGATAACTGAGACAAGTAATTCTTGGTTGTCTGGAGGTAGTAGGGTATTGGTTCCAGAAGATTTATTTCCAGTTTTACTGCAGTCAAGGTTGGAATTGGAAGTGGTGATTAATTCTTTACCTAAAGGTAAACCCTCCTGCTGGGGATGGTTTGGTAAATTAACTTTACCCTTTGATTTTTTCTATTTTAGGTTCAGAACTGGTGACTTTATTTCAAGTTTGTTTAGATACTGGTATTTATCCTTCAAATTTCAATCAGGGGCTTGATATATTTTTATTCAAGTCTGGTGTTAGGGAGAATTTAGGTACAGTCAATTCTGGATATGTGCACATGAGTGGGACCAGCCGATTTTGTGCACACATCCGAAAATGCACACAACCGAAAATTAATTAACCGCGATCTTGGGACTATTTTTATGCAGTGACGGTACCGCAGTTATTAAGGAAAACAACCTGGGAACAGATTGAGGGAATAAAACAACAAATTTTTTTCAAAATGTTAAAAACTTGACTTGAAGGCATGTGCAATATAATACAGCACAGTACATAGACATAGACACTGACACAGAAATTAAGTAAGATTCTGTTTTAAAGTGCTAGAGCTATGGAACTGGATGCAGATTTGTTAAAAAATGGCATATGCAATACACAGACACAGATACTGAGGGAAGGACTACTGACCATTTAAATTTGTGCAGGCTCACTTAATTAACCTAAGGTAACTTCTGGTCTGACAGTTATGCAGGTGATTAGGCAGATGATTAGCACCTGCTTACAACTGCTTACTGCAGAGCAGCTCAGTCTGTCCACCCATTCAGCAACAAATTGGTCAATTAACACCTGCAGATGCAGCTGAAAACATTGTCTGTTGTTGTATTCTGCTGTATTTCTGCCTGAAATTTGTGCACACATCCGAAAATCTGTGTGCACACAACCGATCGCTTTAACATAGGGAAGTATAGGAAGTGAATCGGGACCTGGTGTTTTTGTGCACACAAACGGAATGTGCACACAACCGAATTGCACATAAGTGGAATTGACTGTAATTGGGAGACCTATCACCTTTCTTAATTCAGATTGTACTATTTTGACTAAATTATTGAGTAATAGGTTAGCAATTGTTTTGCCCCAGATTATTCATTCTTCACAGTTTTGTTCTGTTATGGGTCGTACTATTTTGGATGCTTTGATTTTATTGCATAAGGTGTTTAATATGGGTTCTTTGCTTGATATTTGTGGGTTTGTGTTGAGTTTGGATCAATTAAAGGCTTTTGATCGGGTTTTGTATGCTTATTTATGGTCCTGCTTAGTTTATTATGGTTTTCCTGTGCCTTTTATTTCATTGTTGAAAGGTTATTATGACTCTGCTGTTATGGCTTCTTATGTGCATGGGAAGATGTTTTGGTTTCAGGCGTGTCAGCGGGGGGTACGTCAAGGTTGCCCTCTTAGCCCCCTTTTTACATTCTTACATTAGATCCGTTGTTACAGCAATTGAAGATGGTGGTTAATATTAGTGGCATTTCTCTGCACAGTGATATGACTGAATTTATTACCATAGCTTATGCTGATGATTTATGCATCCTGTTATCAGATCTCCCATCTGGTGATGCTACAGAAATAGTTTTGCATCACTTTATGATGGGTACTGGAGTGAGGATTCATTTTAAGAAGAGTAAATGTGTTGCTTTAGGGGATGTAGTAAGCCATTTTCAAGGGATTATGGGAATTCCGGTTTGTAGTTCAGAGATTAAGATTTTAGGCATTTTTTTGAGGAGTGCTCAGCCGGAGGTTTATAATTGGAATGGTATCACGACCTCTGTGGTATCAAAAGTAATGGAATCACTTCTGAAGAAAAGAATTGTTGAGTACCTAGAGGCCAGTGGGGCACAGGATCCAAGGCAGCATGGGTTCACAGCAGGAAGGTCATGTCAGACAAATCTAATTGACTTCTTTGACGGGGTGACCAAAGTAGTAGACCAGGGAGGGGCTGTGGACATGGCCTACCTAGACTTTAGCAAGGCATTTGACACAGTCCCATACAAAAGATTAATGGTCAAATTAACCAGCCTGGGAGTGGGTCCCAGGGTGGTAGCCTGGGTAAAACATTGGCTGGACAACAGGACACAGAAGGTTATTGTAAATGGAGTCCACTCTGAAGAAAGAGGATTTACTAGTGGGGTACCGCAGGGTTCAGTACTGGGTCCAGTCCTTTTTAATGTCTTTATAAGTGACATTGCAGAGGGACTGGAAGGAAAAGTATGCCTCTTTGCAGATGACATAAAGATCTGCAATAGGGTTGATACACAAGGAGGCATGTAAAGGATGAGAAGGGACCTGGCAAGGTTGGAGGAATGGTCAGAAGTATGGCAGCTTGGATTCAATGCAAAGAAGTGCAAAATAATGCACCTGGGAAACAAAAACCCAGGGGACGATTACACAAAGGGGGGGTAGTAACAACAACAAAAATGGAAAGGGACCTGGGGTAATCATATCAGATGACCTTAAGGTAAGCAAGCAATGTGAGAAGGCAGTAGGGAGGGCTGGGGGATACTGGGATGTATAGGGAGAGGCATCACCAGTAGAAAACAGGATAAGTATGAGGATGCAGAATAAGGGGTGCTAGCTGCACATTCGAGTAGACTTGATAGACCTCTAAGCCTTTATCTGCTGGCAAATTTTGTATGTTCGTAGGAAGTTGTTATCCCTCAGTACAGACAGTTGGTGAGACCCCATCTGGAGTACTGCATCCAGTTCTGGAGACCCCATCTGCGCAAGGACATAGACAGGATGGAGGCAGTCCAGAGGAGGGCAACTAAAATGGTTCAGGGTCTGCAAGAGAAGCCATATGAGGAGAGGCTAAAGGAGCTTAATATGTTTACTCTTGAGGAAAGGAGGGAGAGGGAGGACATGATAGAAATTTTTAAGTACCTCAATGGAATCAACAAAGTCCAAGAGGGTAGCATCTTTCAGAAAAAGTGTTGCGCAAGAACAAGGGGACACAATTTGATGATAGAGGGGGGATGACTCAGGGGCAACGTGAGGAAGTATTTTTTCACAGAGAGGGTGATGAATGCATGGAATGGCCTTCCTGAGGAGGTTGTGGGGTCTTAAACTGTGGGAGAATTCAAGAATGCATGGGACAAACATAAAGGCAATTTTTGTGGGGGGTAGGAAGAAATAGGTTGTTGGTTAAATAGGATCTGCAGCTTATCCTGTAGGAAGGGAAATGGGCAGACTAGGTGGGCCAAGGGTCCTTATCTGCATTCAAAGTCTATGTTTCTATAAATGCTGCACAATTTTGAGTACATGCATGGAATAGGTGGCGTATGGCTAAATTGAAATGGGTCTATATGGTTAAAACTTATTTATTGGGTATGTTTTTGCACTTGGCAGCTGTGTATGCATTACCCAATAGTTTGGAATGTGCAATGCTTAGTATTTTTTTTAGGCTATTTGGGGTAACCATTTAAACCCCATTAAATGAAATGTTTTATATTTAAACAAAACTCAAGGTGGTCTCAATATGGTTAACCCAATTGTGTTTTTCTTTTCCATCTTTTTATTCCTGAATGTTCGACCCCTGATTACTAATGTGTACAAAATTTGGTCTCCCTGGGTTACAGATGTCCTTGAGGGCTGGTTTACTGATTGGGCATAGGACAAGGCGGTACCTAAACAAAAACATGTGCATACTGTATTGTTTACTTATTCTCCCTGTTTTCGGAAGATGAAACAATGGCAATTTATTAAATCAATGGTGAGGCAATTATCCCAAAAGGAATTATATGCTGCTATTTAAGCTAGACATTTTTTTCATTTACCTGATTATTATACCAGGTCGCAAAATTATATTGTTTTGATTAAGGCAATGTTATGCTCTACACCTCTGCTTCCCTCTGTGTGGGATGTGACGTGGCTGTGTGTTCATGGTAGAGTACCAGTCAAAGCCAATTTAAAACATAAGAATACTGAAGCTCGCTCCTGCCCTAGACGTAATTTGTGTTCAGAACCAATGGACTCTATGTTTCATTTGTTTTTTTCCTGCCCGTATGTTGTCAGCTTTTGGTCTTTGATTGAGTGTCATTGGACTGCTTCTCCTTTCAGTAATATGTCTTCTGATGTATCATTCTTGGGTATTTCACTGACTGCCTGGAAAATATATGATAGGGCTGTTATGCAGAGTATTTTGGGCTGCATTAAATTCCATATTTGGAACAGTAAAGTTTGATGGTCTTTGCAACAATTGTACATTACTCTAGAACAGTTGTTTTGGACCATTGCTGAAGCTGTTCTTTCTCTTCACAGACATGATTGTGGTTCTTTACCTGTGATGTTTGCCAGACAAAAATGGAAGAATTTAAATTGGTTGGATACTGGTTGAGTGCTGTATATTTTGTTTTGCATGTTTATATTCCATTATTTTTGAGGTGGGAGTGGGAATGGGATTTTTTTTACGCTATGTTTGCTTTTGATTTATATTTTAGGCATGCTGTAATGCTATTTTTTTCTGGTTCTGATTTTCAGATTTTTGTATGTTAATACATTATGGTATGTTTTTTTTTTTCTCACAATTACACTGTTGTTATTTCCTGGGGAGGGATATCAACTTCATTGGGGATTTCCCCTTTTGAGCTCTGTATGATACTTTATTAGAAACTGGGAAAATGTATGATTGTAATACTTATTTGTTTTATCATTGCTTTTTGTTTGATGATTTGTGACTTGTTTTGTGGGTATTACCATTGTTGGTATCCATTTCTTTCTTTCTTGAAGTTGCAATAAAAACTTCCCCTATGCACCTGTAGGGGAATGGCTGGCCATTCTAGGATGGCCACTTCATCCAGATATGCAGAGGAGATGGATGTCCCTAATGCAGGGGAGCCAACCTCCTCCTCCTCTGTTCTCATCCTACCTTGGGTCAAAGCGGAAGGAAAAATCCTTGCTGACTCAATACCAGAAGAAGATGTCAATATTTATGTTTCTACTAAAGATTTAAGTTCAGCTGAGAAGTCACTGGGAAATGAGAAAAAAATGATGAAATAAGTAAACGAAGATGCCGCTTTGTGGGAAAAACATTTGTTAGAAATTGCAGCTGAAGAAAGGAGGCATCAACGCATGAAAGAACAGCTCCAGTCTAGAATATCTAACTTGTTGCCCAAGACCGCTCTTGACAGTGGGCATGGTTCTCTTGACAGCCCTCAGAGCGGTCCCCGTGATGCAGTATCATCAAAAGAAGCTGCTGGACCGAAGGCTCCTCTCAGCAATTTGCCACAGGTAAATACTTCTCCACATTCTTTTTCAAATACTGTTATGGCTGGCAGTGGAAGCACTGAGAGTAGTGCATGCCACGAGCTGCTAGAGATTGTATGTGGTGGTGAACATCTGATTGTGAATGGTGATGATCCAGTCTCTCCCCAAACTGAAGCGGTGTTCCCCAGGAAAAACATTAAAATTAGTGAATTAAATGCTAATGATACTCGGATCTCTGAATCTCCTGTTCAGTAGATATGCCAAGAAAGTTTGCACCCTATGACCTTAAACAACACCATTACAGGGACAAAGGCCTTTCCTTCTGGAAATAAAATTGTTTTCCAAACAAGATCTCACAGCCAGAAAGAAGCGACTCTGTTTTCCTTCTCTGCAAGGGGGACCCCATTAAACCTACTATAAGAGATGACATTAAACAAAAACATGCTGCCTTAACCCTATCTAAAAGAAATATTCCTGCTGAAAGTAAGGAGGTAGTGGACAGCTGTCCTCAGACTCGGGAGGAGCCCCCCCAACCAAAATCTACAACTGCTGCCATTCAGGCTGCCTTTTCTATTTCCTCAGTAATTGCAGACACCTTCTCCCAATGGTCACCAGAGAAAGCATTGCCAGAGGCAGGCCGGAAAAAGATGCCTGATGGCAGATGGCTCCCTGACCCCAGTTGGGATTCCAGTGTAACTTACTCCCAAGATGTCCCTGAATGGCACCCTACAGTTTCATCTAAGGCACATGTTTCCTCGATCCCTGTGGACTCAGCAAACCTTTTGCTGATCATGAGGGTACTGAACAGACAAAGGACCTCAACCCTCTCTCACAGCCTCAAAAAACTCTTGATAATGGAGAAGTACCCACCATATCAATATTAATTCTTCAGAAATGGTGTACCCAACGACGTTTAACAATGATGGTATCACAAATTATCAGCAGAGTGAACCCTTGCCTGAAAAGCCTTTGTTTTCAGATTTCTTCCAAAAAAATCTATAAAGAAGCAGCCCCATGGAGAAACACAGTTTAGATAAATTACAAAGGGAGCTTGGAGACAAGGCTAGACAGACAGACACTTTGAGGGCAAATCCCTACTAAAAGACTCTCTACACTTCTCACCTAGAGAAGTATTTGCTTTTATAAATATTTCTGAGGAGGATAATTATGACGTTAGTTTTAGGTCCTCCTATGCGTTACAACTTTTTTGGGAACTTTATAACCAAGTAAAATTTTCCCCCCTGTGGTCTCCTTTCATGGTAATACCTCTAACCAAGCCATTAATCAAGTTTGTCACCATCATGTTTAGGAATGAATGGATCCACATGTAGGACATTACATATTTGCTATCTCAGAAATGTCAGATCCTCAGTGCCCCAGAAGCTATCCTAGACTCAGAATCATTTTGGACAGGAGGATGGAAGTACAAGGTCAAGTTGAGGCAGACAGATTCAGGCATTGAACATGTACTTAACTCCTTTTAGTTGGGCATGTATGGGGGGCCTACGCATGGCAGCCTAGGGCCTGTTACAGATGCAGTGCTAGAACCCACTTGTCCAGTGTCTGTGACAGGCCTCGATGCAACAACTGCAGAGAAATTGGCCACATAAGTCACCAATGAGCTAACTTCACTAAATGTAATTTATGTGAGGAGATAGGACATGTCTTTTCAGAATGTCCCTGGGCAGCCAAGAACAAGGCCTCCCATAATAGTCCAGAATTACTAATCCAACAAGCTCAGGATGCTGCAGAGGCTACCAGTTAGGATCCCCAGGCTAACCGCCCTCCTCCTCCAAAACCTCCTCATGCTTCACCCAGAAGCATGTCCACTGCCATTCTAGTCAGTAATTCTCCCAGAGAGGAAGCCAAGGCCAATGACCCCTCCTGATCTGACATCCTCACCCCTGTATGTTATCAGGAGTCACCTGAAGAAGCTATTGGGGAACAGAAACCTTCCTCCATACCCCTCCCCACTCCTGCTCCCCTCCCAAGAAGAAGGACTACTAGGAACTCCAACCCCCCCCCACTCCAAATAGCAAATTTGAAGTTGAATCAAGAAATCATTTTGCAGTCCTTTCATCCAATTGGGGGGAATCAGAAATGGAAATAGGTGAGGTGAACCCCCAAGACCAGGATGACATCTCAACCAGCAATGACATGGTTGGATTCAAAGGAAAAAAGAAAAGGAATGGAAAAAGATCCCCTTAAAAACTACTTTAGAATTTATGTCTTCTCTGTGCTTAGAGTCTTTGAACATTCATAGTCTTCTAAATTATATAAAAAGGCAAGCAGTGTTCCAATATATTCACAAACAAAACGTAGATAGTTGCCTTTTACAGGAGACATGGGTGTATTCATCAGATCATGTTTGCCAATTTCAGTCTGAATGGACCTAGGGACTGTCATACTGGTCCTTTGGTCCAGACAAAGTGGATGGAATAGGAATTTTATTTCATTCCTTTTCTTTCACTCTAGCAAAATTAATTGACCTCATTCCAGGGGAGACTGTTGATTCTTTTTTTTTTTTTTTATAGTTCATATATTTTTTTTTTTTTTTAAACAAGTCTTTATTAATTTTAGGTTTTACAGACAGTAAACAGACATACACACATAGCCCGGAACCCAGGGTACACAGCCCCAAAAACTGGCCGTGCAAACTGTATACATCTAACTATATACATATGCAGAGGAATCATCACCCCTCCTCATCCCATTTATCATAACTTCGTCCCTAGTTAAATTTAAGGCCTATAGGCTACCTATTTCCTTACTCCCTAATCTATATTTACTCAGACTCTCTGTATCCTCATAAGCATTCCTTCTCGACATTATCTGCATTAATACTAGCCCAGGTAAGAGTGTGTTCCCTCTGCATCCCCCCGGGAGAGAGAGAGTCCCTAGTTCATCCGTAGGTCTGGCAGACCCTTATCTATATTATCCTCTAAGCCCCAACCATTTCACCCTTCATCCGTTAATAACCCTACTAAACTTATCCAAGAAATTAAATACCCTTTGATCTAATCAGCCAAGTTACTTCAGCTAGTCACTGCCCAGCAGACAGACCTGCGCCAAACCATCTACTTCTTGTAGAGAATATATTGCCTCCAGAGCTGCCCATCTTTTAGTATATACCTCTACTTTCCCTTCTGCATATAAATGCCTCTTGATTCCAGCTAACATCCCAGTAAGATCCTTTAACCATTGACCATACCCATATAACTGGCCATCCTTCCAATGTTGGACTACATAAGATTTAACTACTCCTGCCATCAGGGATGCGTGATACTTAGCAATAGCTCCAGTTACTAGTGACAAGTCCCCTAGGACACAAATCTCTGGTTTTATAAACTCTGAGTAGTCCATCAATGGGTCCATTCGCCTCTTTATCTCAACCCACACCGGTGATATTTTGGTACAGCACCACAATACGTGTATCAAATCACCCCTCTCTGTACCACACCTAAAACACAGGTATATCTGCTTTAGGCCTCTCTTACATAGTTTTACAGGAGTGTAATATATATTTGAGACAATAAAAAAGTGTAAGTTTTTATACTTGGGGATCACAATATACCTAGCGTTATTCCATACACTAGCCCAATCGATTATTACCGGGGCTAAAACTCTATCCCAATAATTCACTGCCGGAGGTGCCCTCAGGCCCATGAAGCTAAGAATGATTTTATAGACCTGTGATAAGATCCTTGAGCTTGGATCAACCCCCTCCAGATCTTCCCAACTAAAAGAACCTTCTATGAACCCCCCTAACCTTCTTGACTCTCCCTCCAACATGCTTGTGAGTTGTAATCTGGGAAAATACGCCATTCCGTGGCATTGTGGTGGGAAAACCACCTTAGAATCCCAAATTACATCTTCTAGTTTCAGGCCTAGAATCCAATTGGCCCACTTCCCTTTGAGTACCCTATTCCCTATGAGCAGGTTAGGATTGCCCAATAAGGGCTGCTTTATGGCCTTCTTCTGGTCTCTTTTCTGAACCCTAGTCAAGCACGACCACCAAGCTTCTGCTGTCTTCACTACTGGGTTTTCCCTATCTCGCTTGAAGCACTTAGCTATATCAGTATACAGTGGGGCCTCTAGGGAGAGTCCTGCCTCCTTCATCATTTGGGTCTCCAACTGAAGCCATTCAGGGATGTAAGCCTCCCCCTGTTCCCCTTTATTCCATCGAGTCATGAGACCCAACTGGCCCGCCACATAATACAAGTGGAGGTCTGGCAGCTTAATCCCCCATACACAAGCGGGTAAGCACAGGGCTTTATATTTTCTCCTGGAGGTTTAAAATTCCATAAAAAATCTGAAATTAGCTTTTCAACCTTGCTAAACCATTTTTTGGGGATATAGTATGGGGCTAGATAAACCGGGTATAGCAATCTTGGCAGTAGATTCATCTTTATCAGCCCAAGTCTTGCCATAAAATTCAATGACTGCTTATTCCATCTTATTATGTCCACATTAATTCCTGATAATGTCTCTTCCATATTCACTTCCGCCCCATCTCAGGGTTTCTAGTAATCCAGATGCCCAAATATTTGATCTTATCAGGCATCCATTGGATTTGGAGCTGGGCAAAGTCTGCCTTATATACATAAGGGGTCAGTGGAAGGATTTGGGTTTTAGTTAGATTCAATGCATAGTTAGATACCCTGGCAAAGTGCCCTATTAGCTCCTTTACCCTCTCCAACCCATCTGCCGGGTCCCACAGGTGTAGGGCACATCATCAGCAAAACTGATAATTTTAATTCCCTTCAATATCTCAACCCCTAACATATCTATCATTATTAATTATCCTCAGCAAAGGTTCCAAGTAGATGTTAAATAATATTGGGGAGGGGGGCACCCTTGCCGGTCCCATTTTCAGTTATTTCCTGAGACATAGAACCATTGCACAAAACTCTAGCAGAGGGGCCAAGCGTACAAATTTTTATTCCCTAAGGAGACTTTGGAAATCCCATCCCTTTCCATTTACGGCAAACAAAAAGCGTGGGAGACCCTATCGAAGGCCTTTTCTGCGCCTAAAGATATCAAAGCTAGGGGTACTTGACAATCTGATGCATAGTGCAAGATGTGGTGCAACTTCCTCAGGGCATCATGTGCTCCCCTCCCTGGCATAAAGCCTACTTGCTCCCTACTAATCACCCCCGCTGCATTCCGCCATATTCTGTTGGCTAAAACTTTTGTAAGAATCTTGATGTCCTGGTTCATTAATGTTATCGGCCTGTAACTAGACAATACATTCTTGGGTTTATTTGGTTTTGGAATTAATGTGATATAAGCCTGATAGAGGGGGGGATGATAAACACCCTCTTGCATTACCTTGTTATAGAATTCTTGGAGGACAGGCAAAAGAATATGGATATATGTTTGGTAGAACTTGGCTGTAAGGCCATCTGGCCCTGGCGTTTTACCACCGGTAAAGATTTAACAACCTCCAGAATTTCTGTTGCCCCAATAGGTGCCTCCAACTCTGCTGCTTGTGCAGCTTCCAATACCGGCAAGGGTATTCCCTCTAAAAAGGCATTAATTTCCTCGTCCCCCACATTATTTTCAAGCTGGTATAGGTCCTTGAAGTACATTGCAAAAGTATCTGCAAGTTCTTGAGGATCTATTATATTTCCTCCCTGGTTAATTGCTGTTATTGTCCTACTAGCCTCCCACTCCCTGACTCTGGCTGCTAACAATCGTCCTGGAACATCACCCTTTAGGAGGTATTTAGCATTAATTTTAGCTAACCAAAAATCTACCTTACTATAAACAATATTTTCTATTTCCTGTCTTAGACTTTTGAGTTCCTGGTCAATTTCTTCCGATGATCCCTCCAATGGAGCCAAAGAGCTAATAGCCCCCATAATAAACTCCTCTTTTGCCCTTCTGAGTCTGTTGTTTCGAGCTGTCAAGTCCTGGGCCTTACCCGCGAATAGTACTTTACAAGTTGGCCAAGCTAGCTTCTTGTCAGACAGTGTAGGTAGTTGCTGGTGTATGATTTCTATTAGAGCACCTTCTAAACTATCCTTAGCTGCAACATCTGACAGAAGAGCATCGCTCAGCCTCCATCGGAAGGGCCTGGGGGGTCCTGATATCAATTCCCACGATAACACAATTGGGGAATGATCAGAGAAAGTTCTACCCTCTACTGATACTCCTTTACTCCCAAAAGCACCTCCCTATTAACTAAAAAAATCTATCCGAGAATGAGTCTTGTGTACTGCTGAGTAAAAGGTCATCATATTATTTCCTATGGTGGGACCAGTATCGGATCCACCAAGGCAGTGCCTCTAACAACTTATTCAGAGCCACCTGGGTTTTCGTTAGGGGTCTATTAGTAGCTGGAGACCTGTCCTCTATATTATCCATGAGTTATATTCCAGTCTCCTGCTAAGACAAGAGAGTGTCCCATATAACCAGCTATGTCCCTCTCTAGAGAGGCAAAGAATTCTGAATTAGAAGGGGTTGGTCCATATATAGAGGCCATCGAGATGACCCTCCCGTGTATGAGGCCCGAGATAAATATGGCTCTACCATCCTCTCTTGCAGATACCTGTTCTACAGTAAAGGGATACGTCTTTCTAATTAAAATCACCACCCCACCCGAAGCTCTTTCCTTTCCTATGCCAAAAACCTGCCCCACCCATAGTCGCCTCAGACTATTCAATTCTTCAGTCAGTAGATGCGTTTCCTGCAGGGTGGCGATTTGGGCACCCATTTGATCCAGTTGTCTCAATATTACCATTCTTTTACGTCTACCCCTGAGTCCTTTAACATTCCACGAGATTATTTTAACATTTGCCATGAACCTAGCCTAACATTTTGCTTTGGGGCATTTAATCTCAAGATTCGGTCTAGCTCTGCCTGTTTTACTCTCCACCAAGGAACTCTCTCTTCCTATATCCCTATCCCTCCCCTTGCCCCCTGCCCCTGATCCTAGATCACCCTCCTCCTATACGTCGGATCATACATGAGCTCCCTGCTCTACTGCTCCCCTACCCCTCTACAATCTGCCACAGCATTCGAGAGGGCCCTACTTCAGCCTTGAAATGGTTCCTCTTTGTCACCCTTAAGTAATCACCTATAATATTCCAGATCCAATATCAATTGACCCTGTCTACTGGATCATTAACCCCAACAAAACACATAGCAACCTTACATACCCCAAGTATTGCTACTCCAGGTTCTCAACTTTCCAGGGTAACAATAACGACTAAATCCCTCTCCCCTTCTAAAGATCACCCCCCATTAGCAATTTCTCCTTATATCCAGCACTTCCTAATTCCCCCCCCCAAAACTATTCCCAAGTCCTTCAGTGGCCTTCCTCGCCATCGAAATGCATTCCAGTCCATTTCTGGTCTGGTCTTGAGGAGTATGAATAGTTGAACCCAGAGGGCCTAGCCAAGACACCAAATGCAGGGGGTGCCAGTGAGCCTATCCAGAAACGTTCCAATCAGAAACCTGCAACCCTCTGTTCTCGCTACCAGTTCCCCCAAATATCACTTCTCCTAGTGCTGCTAATGTTAGAGAAATATTATTTTATCCCTTCTTTTTATGTGCCCACCTTAAAGTTCCTATTTCAGATCATTTCTCACACAGCCGTAATCCAAAAATAACATTCCAATAATGGCCCCCTCCCTCATCTTGATAAGGTTTTCAAGCCTTCCCACAATCTGTAATTATACACATAGATCTGGAAACCGAAATTAAGCAGATACACCACCCTGAACAAGTCCCCAAGAGTCCAAGTTAGTCCACATTACAACTTTCCTTAAACTCTGTTTCACCTCAGCTCAGTGCTCTAAATAGCTCAGGGAGTTCCGCACGTAGCCCCTCCAGAGCCTCCTTCGCATTGAGAAAGTGCTTTTCCCCTGATTGAAGTCGCACCACCAATATGGCAGGGTACAAAAGACGAAACTTGATTCCAGCTAGATATAACTTCTTTTTAATATCTAGATATTCTTTCTGCTTTCCTCTTACAGAAGGTGTTTGATCTTGAAATAACCACAAGGTGGCCCCATTCCATTGCAAAGGTTTCTTCTGTCTCGCTGCAGATAGAACATGCACCTTTTCCTTATAGTTGAGAAAACGCATGATAATTACCCTCGGTCTTGCTCCTGGTGGGGGAATTTCTCTTAATGCTCTGTGTGCCCTTTCCAGATTATAGGCATCTCCATAAGGTGTGGGGCCAAACATTTTAAGCAGCATTTCTTGAATGTGGGAGATGCAATCTGACCCTTGACTCTCTCTGGCAGCCCTGCCAGAATTAAGTTGTTCCTCCTACTTCTCGACTCTTGGTCTTCAATTCTCTCCTCCAGCTTTTTAATTTGCCTTTTAACCACTACCAGCTCTTGCTCCATGATGGAGTTTCCTCTCTTAAGATGCAAGTCGGGCTTCAGCATGCCCATCCTCTGGGCTAACAATTGCAGCGCTGGCTTTACTTCTGCAAAGTCCAGACTAGCCCTTTAAAAGCTGCTTAATTTCCAGGATGTCTCCCCATTTGAGCTGGCTCCCCCTTCTGTGTTTGCTACTTCCTCCTGTTCTTCTGGGGTTGAGAGCTGTGATTTAGGCCGTTTGGGGGCTGGGGCCCTTCCAGCCAGAGACTCGCCCATCTCGGGATCCATATTACTTTAGTGTCGCGGTCCGACTTTACCGCTGGCTACTCACCGCGAATCGGAAGCCAAATAGCGGATCGCGGGTCACCACTCGCCAAAACCACGTCCGGAGCCTTGCTAAGCCTAGAGAACCCCTTCTGCAATGTTAATTCGGCCTTGCAATGCTACGAGGGGTTATTTGAAAACTGAGGGGCCCAGGAGCAGTGCGAGGGACGTCTTACCCGACCAGGCTCATCACGTGATCCCCTCGAGACTGTTGATTCTAGATGGGAAATGGAAGGGAGATCCACATAGAATTATATCAGATTATGGACCCCAATCCAAGCTAGAAGGGATAGTGCTAATCTGAGCTCTACAGTGTTTTTTGGTAACTAACACAAGTATTTTTCTGGGAGGTGATTTTAATTGCAAATTACCAGAAAGTGGCAGACCCCCCCTATGGAAAGAAAACCGACTGCGACTGAAATGCCTTACAAAAATGTATCCAATTGGCCAATCTAATTGCAACCTTTTCTCTAAGTCAAACCAAAAATTCACCTATAGGAGTGAGAAATTTATTTCCATCATTGGTCATTTTTTTATATCCAAAGATCTCCCATAACCAGCATTTGTTATTCAACCAGTTGAATTTTCAGACCACTCCTTACTAAAAATATCATTTTCACAATTTCAGGGTAACAATCCCAAAAATAGATGGAAACTGAACTCTAAAGTTCTCTCAGAGCCCATAGTAACACAGGAATTGTCATGCTTATTATAGACCAGGTTATCCGTTCTGTTTTTGTATGACAACAGAGGAGTATGGTGGGAGGATACTAAATCAGACCTCAGGAAGTGGTTTCAGAATTATGGGAAACAGAGGGGAAAATAATATATATTTTTTAAATATCCCCAGCTCAGAAACCAACTGTAATATCTGTACACCCTAGCCTACTTAAACAGATAGATTACTCACAACAGATTGATGAAATAAAAAGAGAAATGCAGGTCTTTCAGTATGACAGGGCCAAAACTATAAAAGCCATGTTACAGTACGGGACCCAAAAGTCTCCAGTGGGAAACCCCTTTGAAGCCTGTAAAAAAAGAAAGGATATTTCTTCACTAAACAACCTTCTGGACTCTGATGGAAAGAGTGTCGAGACTATAGAAGGTTTACACCATATTATACAAAACCACATTCAATCTCATAACATTATCTCTCCTCTTGAAGTATCTGCTATTAACAATTATTTACAATCTATACAGAAGTCCAACCTCACCCCCAATGGAAATAAATGAATTAACCCATCCTATTTGTGCTTCTGAAATAGAACTGGTCATTAAATCATTCAAACCTGGGACCTTTCCTGGCCCAGATGGGCTTTCTAATGAGTTATACAAGACCTTTCCCAAATAATTTGCACAGTGCTTAGAACCTGTATTTTCTTTCTTCCTGCATTCCAGTGAGATTCCTCCTTCCTTTACCACAGGCTTATTACTTTTTTTGCATAAAACTGGGGATAAGCATCAGATTGAAAATTGGAGGCATATCTATCTGTTAAATTCAGATTTAAAAATATTATCTCAAGTTTTCAACAATAGATTGAGGAGGTGACTGATAGCCTCATCTCTCCTACCCAATATTGTGGTATGTCCAACAGAAAAATCCAGCATGCCATCATGATAATTAGGGATGTGATACAAAACACTTTTTTCCAAGCCAAAGCCTGTTATATAATATCCCTGGACCAGAGCAAGGCCTCTGATAGGGTGTACCACCCTTTCTTATTTCAAACTTTGGAATATTATGGAATTCCTTGGGTATTCATTAAATGGCTTCAAAAATTGTATGCCTCAGCTACAATTCAGCCTATAATTAAAGGGAACATAACAAAGGTGGCAACAGGGGTGAAGCAGAGGTGCCCCCTAAGCCCCCCTCCTAATGGGTTTAACACATTGGGTTGGGATTCAAGGAAATGGTGTACAAGATTCACTGAAAATTCAAGATTATGTGGTTGATATCTACTTATTTTTCTTGGATCATACCCATGTTGGGACCTCTCTAAATGAATTGGAAACCTACCGCACAGTCTCAAATTCCAGATTAAACCATGGAAAAAGTAAGGGCCTTTTTATAGGTTACCCTTCTCACCCACCTATTTTTGTCTCAAGCATCCAGACTTCCTTTGACTCTTTAAAAATGTTAGGCATTCCTTTTAGGCACCAGAATCCTTCTCTGCATAACTGGGACACAGCCTTAAAGACCATTGAAGGCAAAGTGCAGAGATGGAAAAATGGAAGTTATCAAAGATAAGAAGGTACATATAGTAAGATTTATCATTCCAAGGGCCAGATATTCAAAGGGTAGTGCCGGGTGCAAATCCGTTGTGCTGGATTAGCACCGGATTTGCCCCCGACAGCAATATTCAAAAGGACATTTAGCGTCGGCGCTAGGTGTTAGCACTGACGCTAAATCATAATGTATGCAGGGGAGGGACTGAGGGGAAGGGACCTGAATGCCTGCGCTATGGCATATTCAAAGGTATAGCGCCGCACTACAGGCATTAGCGCAACCTGTAGCACAGCGCTAACTACTGCCCAAAAAAGAGCTTCCTACCTCAGTCAGCGGCCGGCCGTGGTGGTGAGAGGAGGGCTGAGCCAGTCGCTGGCTCCATTCTGGGGATCTATATGGATGGGCGGGTTGTCACTGGGGCGGGGGACCACTAGACTACCAGGAAAATGAGTTATCGCATTTCTGACGGGTCGGGAGGCGGTGCTTGGGGGCCACTAGACTACCAGGAAAATTACTGTTTTGCATTTCTGACAGGTAGGAGTGGTGCATGGGGCACTAGACTACCAGGGAAAATTACTGTTTCGCATTTTACGACGGGTCGGGAGTGGTGCTGGGAGGGGCCACTAGACTACTAGGGAAAATTACTGTTTCACATTTTACGACACAATGGGTCAGGAGCGGTGCTTGGGGGGGGCACTAGACTACCAGGGAAAATTAGTTTTTGTATGTTAGGACGGGTCGGGAGCAGTGCTTGGGGGGGCACTAGACCACCAGGGAGTGGTAACAACACAGGTGGAAACAGGGACCAGACGGCTGTGAAGGGCTGCCTGGCCCAGCCTGTCTGCCCAGGTCCCTATATGTTGGATGGCTGCGCTGCACAGCCCAGTGACCCTACAGCTGACAACCCACCCCTCATCCCCAGCAGGTTTGCCTTATGCCTGCCCCATGCATACATGTGTTCCAACCACACCTGCTGTGGGCTGCCTCTGTTGGTGTGGAGTGGGGGCATCATCCAGGGCATGTGTGGCCACTGGTAGTGTGTGTGTATATAGCTATATATATATATATATATATATGTATATGCATGTGTCTCTGTATTAATCTATAGTTATAGATCACTACGGATCTATATATCTCATTATGTACTGCTTGCAGTGCTACATAGCTATGTTGTATGCACTGCTGGTACCTGCCAGTGCACAGTTCCTGCTGCTGTCAGCTTGTACATCCATTCCGACCAACAGGGGATGCTGTGGGCATGCCTTGGCCTGCAGCATCCAGCCTGTACTTCCATTCCGACCAAAAGGGGGAGCTTTGTGCTCCATGCAGTAGCACTGGGCAAACTGTATGGTAATGTATACTAAGCAGCACCTAATGAGATACAAGTATACCTGTTTGCCCACGGATTACCTAAGTAGGCTCATTTGCATGGAAGCTTTGAATATAGCTCCAGTTTGCCCCGGGCTAACCAGTTTGCACCGGGCTAATGTGTTAGCACTGTGCAATCAGGTTAGCCCCAGGCAAGCCTCACTTCAGCATAGCACAGTTTTGCAGTGTGTGGCTTATATTATTGTTTGCAGTCATACCTCTCAACTGTCCCTGATTTTCAGGGATGTCCCTGATTTTACCTCAATATCTTACTTTGTCCCTACTAAACATTGTGTTTCTGTGGCCAAACAGTGGGGGCATACCTCTCAAGTGTCCCTCATTATGAGGGACATCCCTCATTTTGCCCCTTAAAATTGCTCTGTCCCTCATCCGTCCCTCATGGAAAAGGTGCTGCCCACAGAGAGAATGTGCTGTATATTCAGATTTTACAGCAGAAACTCTTAATATTCTGAAATACTAAATCCAAAATAAACCTTGTACAAGTAAACACTATGGTTTTCACAGTGTTCTGAACTTGTATCTCCATGTTTGAGGATGTGTCCCTCATTGTCCCTCATTTTGAGTGTCCAAAAATGTCCATGTCCCTCATTTCAGTGACAAAAGGTTGAGAGGTATGAGTGGGGGTTGGAAGCATAAAATACTGTCAAACATTAATGTTACTGACATGTTCTTCCTTAGTAAATGCATTCTACACTACACCACTTATCCTACCAGCTTCCTGAGTGAATATCACCAATATTTAGGATGTGTCCCTGATTTTAAACCTTTGTCCCTGATGTTTTTAAGCCTTGTCCCTGATTGATGAGGCAGTGGGTTGAGAGGTGTATTAGCAGCAGCTGTGAAATGTCTCTGTGCAATCACACACAATGTTCTCCACCTGCAACACTGGCTTGCTACAGAGTCTGATGAGCTGCAGTTGCAGTTTGCACTTCCCTGTTGCTAAATTCAGTGCTGTCTTATTTCCGGGCTATTTTTGCCCTGCACTCCCAGACCAGTTTGCCCGGCTTCCTTAGACTGCTATATTCAGCAGGATTAGCACTGGGCTATTTTCCTTTCGAATATAGCTTGCTTTGTGCTCCGGGCTAAGTTTGCCCGCCGGGCAGTGCTAATTTAGCCCCGGGGCAAAGTTTTGAATATCTGGCCCCAGGTCTGTTATATATAGCTATGATTTTCCCCATCCCCACTTGTTTAGAAACTCACATTTATAGCTGTTTTTTCCATCATGTTATGGTGTAGTAGGCTGAATTCTATAAAACAGTGTTTCACATACTTAACAAAATCACAAAGAGCAGCCTTGGAATGGTAGACCCCATAACATTTTTCCATATACTTTTGATATCACAAACTATTAAAACTGGGCTCTCTCCTGATTCACTTCATCATAAATGGATACAGAATAACCTCTTCAGGTATTTTCAATGTTGGGAGGATTCTCCACCTAAAATATCCCCCACAGTATTTATTCCTGAATATTTCAAACCTACAGCTCAAAGACTATTTAAATGGGGTTTGTCAAAATCACAGATATGCTTAAATTGTGGTCCCAATCTGTATAACCTAGTCTTAGCAAAACTATATCCAGATGAATCAGAATTTAAAAACTGTCCCCCCTCCCTGAGAAGTAGAGTTTTAAAAACATTAAGCAATGACAGAATCTCCCCCCATATGTGGGAAGTACTTTGGTTGTCCATGTACGGAAGATTAAACATTAGGGGAAACTGTGAGCACAAGGCTCAAGAGGAAAGGAATTGTCCATATAGTTCTTGTATTGCAAAAAAGGGGTCAATGAACCATTTTTAGGGCTGTGGGTGGAGCCTACAGACATTTTGAGATCACTCTGTAGCTCTAAAAACGGCCGATCATGGAACCTTCCGTTGGACTTTTGGAAGAATCCTTCTGAAAACCCAATGGAGCTTAAAACCCTCTGCCACTATGGAATAACTGCTGCACTATTTTGACTGTTACTTCCGCATTCCATGGCATGAATGGCACATGCTGGTGCCATCATGTTGTGAATGGCAAAATACCATTCACTACAACTGCGCATGCGCGAGTGCCATGCATGCACAGTTGCATTGCCACTACTATGAAGGAAGTGTGGCACAAAGTCAGTGGTGCTAACCCAAAGATAAATGTATGGGGAGTAGGTAGGAGCACACACTCACCCAGTAGAAATAAAATGTCTGGTGGCAGTAGCAGATGCAGTTTATTCATCTAGAACACCAAGACAATCAAACAGTGCATGTAACACTATCTCTGTGCTTATATTTTTACCAGCACTCTGGGTTTCTTCAGAGCTCTGAAGAAGACCAAGTGCTGGTAGCTAAAAGCACAGAAAACAGAGACAGTGCCATGTAGTGTTTGATTGTTTTGGTGTTCTGGATGTGAATAAACTGCATTTGCTTTAAGTAGCAGTTTGGACATTTTATTTTCTACTGGGCGAGTGGTGTGTGCTCCTACTCTGTCTCATACAGTTGCACTGCTTCCACTGCCAGCTCCGTGGCATTCTGTCACCCTCCAAACTCATGTGTCACACTGGTAGCCCACCCCAGTGTGCCCCCCAAAAAATGATTTTACCTGCTGCTGCCACCTCTGTGGCATTCTGTGGCCCCCCCAAACTCATGTGGCACACTGGAAGCCCACCCCAGTGTGCCAAAAGCAAGAGCATTTTACCCACCGACATAGGGGTGCCCAATCTCCATGTCGGCATTATGTGCACCCCCCCACTCATGGGGCACACTGGAAGCCCACCCCAGTGTGCATAACTATTTTTTTCCTTCTTTTTCTTTTCCCCGTTGACATCGGGGTGTCCAATTCCTGTGTAGGCATCATGTACAACCCCCACAAGTCATGTGGCACACTGGGAGCCCACCGCAGTGTGCCCAAATGTTTTTTCCTCTTTTTCTGTAAAAAAGAAAACCGTCCCTCATAATGCCGCTGCAGCCCCTCCCCCATCCCACCCTCCCACTGAGCACCCACCTCCCACACTCCCCCACCCCATACTTACCTCTTGAGGTTGGCACTGTCTTCTTCTCTGGACTGGGATACACCTGCAGTCTTCAAAGTCAAACCGTGAACTGAAGAATCAAAGGTAAGCATGCTATAATGCCATTCAAAGGGATTTTCAACTTATGCTGATAAATCAGACATTTTTGCCCTAAATTTTCAACATGGTGTTCTTGGGACCCCACCTCATGAAAACTGTCACTGTCATTTTGTTAATCGGTCCAGAAAGGTGATTTTGTGGTCGCAGCACAGAATCACTTTTCGGGACTGACTCAGGAAATGACAGTGCCACTGTTCATGAGGTGGGGTCCCAAAAAGCCCATGTTGCAAATCTGGTGAAAAAGTTCCAAAAAAATGACTGCTTTATGAGCGTGCATTGTGCAGTTTCTATGCACGCTCCTAACTTCTCCAATTTTTTATATTTTTACTCTACATTTTCAACATTGTCATTTCTGTACACCTCCTTCAAAACATTACCACTGTCATTTTCCACAACCTGCCCAAAATGTTTTTTTGCACCTGTGGCACACAGTATCGTGTTCGCTATGTGAAATCTCTTTTCGGGACAAGTGAACAAATGACACTGGCACTCTTCATGAAGAGGGGTCCCAAAAAGGCCATGTTGAAAATTTGGTGCAACACCTCCAAAAAATGGCAAAGTTGCACCTGGGTGCTGAATAATTCCTACAGACATGTGTAACTGGTCATTTGGTAGCTCTTCACAGCCTTATCATCTCTGGCTAAAGCTTGTTTATTCCAGTGTTCATATGTAAAATCTCTGTGGCCTTTTCTTGCTAGCAAATGGAACTTTAAAAGGCTAAACAATCTGGAATATGAAACCTTAATTCTGGGTCATTATCCTCCCTTATGTACTACGTATTTTATTAGCCATGCAATCCCTCCCTTGGTCTTGCTTTTCTCGCTGATATACCTGAAAAATGTCTTGTCCCACTTTGATACTGTTTCGCTATCCTTTCCTCAGCTTGTGCTTTTGTGCTCCTTACTGCCTTGCCTGCCTTCTTCAATTTTCCCAGATACACTTCTCTGATCTCCTCTCTCTGGGTCTCCTTATACCTTCTGAATGCCACTTTTTTTTTGCCCTTACCTTTTTTGCCACTTTCGTCTAGAACCATAATGGTCTTCTTGTCCTGCTTTTGCTTATTTGCTTATTTACCTGATGTACACGTTTGTAGCCTTTGCAATTATCTCTTTTATTCTGGCCCATTTTTTCTCTATCCCCCCTTGACATCTCCCTCCACCAGGTATTCTCAGATGCATTTCCCATCTTTGTAAAGTCAGCCCTTCTGAAATACAGAACCCTTTCCCTTATGTGGCTGGATTCTACTGTTGTTCTTTTATCAAACCATACTGTTTAATGGTCACTGGTCCCCAGATGACTTCCCACTCTGATGTCCACCACACTGTTACCATTTGTAAGTACTAGGTCCAGTACTGCCCACCCCGAATGGGTTCACTGACCAGCTGCCTGAGGAATACCTCCTGCAGAGAGTCCAAGATGTCTGTGCTTCTAGCTGATGTGGCAGCAGGTAGGCTCCACTCTACATCTGACAGATTAAAGCCCCCCACCAGCACCACCTCCCCTTTCTTAGCCATTTGCCTATGTCTTGCAACATCTCTTTGTCTATGTCCTCTCCCTATGTCAGAGGCCTGTATACATCTCCCATGCAAATGGAGGCTCTGTTTCCAGACTTGAGGTTGACCCATAACATCTCGACCTCCCCATCCTCCCTGTTCCTCTTTCACTTTGATGTTTTCCTTATCATAAAGCATCACTTCCTAACCTTTCCTTCCTACCCTGTCCCTTCTAAACATTGTGTAGCCAGGTATGACCATTTCCCAGCCATGGTTGCTTATGCATTGTGTTTCATTGATGGTCACAATATCCAGGCTTGCTTCAGCCATGGTGGCCTCCAGGTCTGGTAGCTTATTCCCCAGACTTTTAGCATTGGCACACATGGCTGCCCAGATTTTGTTAGTCCTACTCTTGTCCCTTCTCATGTTGTCTAGTTGTTCCCCCTTCTTATCCTTTGCATACTGTCTGGTTCTCTTCTCCCCTTCCTCCCATGCTGATCCTTGAACCCTTAGTTGTCTTTCATTATGGTGGGAACTGTTCTCCCAGAAATTCTCTACCCTCCATCCATCACAGCCTGGGAGGCATTTTCTGCCATCCCTTTGCCTTCCACCACCACCCTTGGCTAGCTTAAATGCCCATCGAAGTAATACTTAAACTGCCTACTGAAGACTGCTGCTCCCTTTCTGGATGGATGCAGGATATCCCCCCCGGTACACTGTCTGATCCCTCCAGTTTTATTTTTATTTATTTATTTAGCTTTTGTTGACTGGGTAAGTGCACTAGACAAATCCTGCCTATTTTCAGGCACGACCCGGGGGAGGGGGATGCAGATGAATGCCAACTGACCTTGAACCAGATTAAGCTGTTGGTGGTATTTTTAGTGAATGAGGGAAATTTGGCCAGGACACCGGGGAAATTCCTCTACTCTTTTTCGATAAGTGCCATGGGATCTTTAACATCCACCTGAACTACCACCAATCCAGGCAGATGGGACCTCGGTTTAACGTCTCATCCGAAAGATGGCACCTCAGAAATGCAGCACCCCTCTCATGCTGCATTACAGTGTCAGTACTGGGATATTAACCCAAGTGCCAGATGTGGGAACTGAACCCACAGCCCTCTGATCTCCCGGCCTCAGAGGCGAGTGTGCTACCTACTGAGCCACTGACACTGTACAAGTTGGAGGCCCAGTCCCCAGTGTAGCCATACCCAATTTCTCTGCACTATTCCATCAACCATGAGTTGAAGGCCTTAGTGCGGCACTCCCTCTCCTTCCCCCTGTTATAGGCAGGCAGCAATTCCGTAAAGGCTACAGTATGTGTTACCTGCCTAAGACCCTTTCCCAGCTCACTAAACTGGTCCTGCATTGCCCCTGTCCCTTCCAGAACTAGGTTATTCATCCCCAGATTGACAATGGTGTCCAGCTCCTCCTTCCTTCCTATAGCCTTCACAATCTGCTGGATATGTTTTCCATCGCTCTGAGCCAATGCACCAGGTAGGTCCTTAACCTCCCTCTCTACCCACTTTCCTTCCCCAACTCTGTCCCCCTGAATATAGAGACCCTCGTTAGAAGTTGTGTCCTCCTTCTCTGGGGGTCTTCTGCTCCCCCTCCCAGGGATTCCATTTGGAGTTCCCCTAAATCCTCTCCATCCATCCCCTTGGGTGCCCCTTCATGGCAGTCCCTCTCTGGCAAAATGGTGTAGGAGTTTTTTAATGGCACTGGATGAGGAGTCTGCCTGTTACCTGCTCTCCCCAGCCTTCCCAATCCTACCACTTCTGACCTCCTTGAGCCAACCTTAGTCCAACCATTCCTTCCTTCTGGCAACCTTTGAGGTAGCAGTGTGTCTGGCTAGGTGGTCCCTGGGTGGGATAGATGGTTCCCCAGCACCTTTCCAATGTGACTTTGAGTCTCATGACATTTTCCTGACTCTCTTCCAGTGCTGCTTGGAGCCTTGAGACCTGTTCCCTCCACCCAGGGAGGTGCACACAGATGAGACAGCACCACAGCCTCCAGAAGGTCTCCTTGTAGACTGTCACCCCACAACCACTGCATTGCACCACTCCCCACCTTTCCTTTTCCCTGTTCTTCTAGTCCTTTCTTTTTTTTGTCCCAGACCCAGTTGGGCTGTCTTACTACCACCCAGTATCTATACACTTTAAACCTTTAAGCTCACTGATAACTAGCAAGCTTTTTTTTATCATAGAAGATTTTATTGAGATTTTTCAGCATTGTCTTACACTTCCATGTTCATTCCTCTCTCATGCATGTTACAAGATCTTAAAGGTCCATATTCATACATTATACAATACATAACCACAGTCTAAGCACCTATATTCACTTCACATACATTCATATAAATATATCCTATCCTCCTTAAACTATATCTACTCATTCATTCTAAATATCTGGATCATCTAATACAGCACATCTAATGACTAGTAGGAGTAGAGTTCCTCAGTGAGGTGGGGGGGGTTCTCCATAGTGGCGAGTTAAAATAAGAGTCCCACTTCTTATGGAAGTGAACCAGTTGGCCTCGGTGAGCATAGGTCAGCCTTTCCAACGTGCCAATTTAGCTATATCTGCATGCCATTGTCTTATACATGGACTATTGACTTGTCTCCATTGCATTAGAAGAAGCCACTTAGCCTCTAGTAGAGCTACCATGACCAACTCTCTTAAAGCCTTTGGGAGTGTAAGGAGACTAGATATGTCCCCCAGCAGCAATTTGGGATCAAGCTGGAGGTCCCTTATGCCTAAAACTAAGCAGCAATCTTGCCTAACTGCCCCCAAAAGTTAGAAAGTTGTCGGCATTCCCACATTATGTGAAAAAGGTGGGATCCCAGTTGCTGGCATCTCCAACAGTCTGAGTGTGGCAATAATCTTGACACACATAAAACAGCTGGGGTTCTGTACCATCCCAACAAGATTTTTAACTGTATTAATTGACTCTTAGCATCCTTATATAACATATGCACGTTTTGAAGGCACCCAGTCCATGTGGAGCTCGGTATTGCTATCCCCATCTCTAGCTCCCATCGAGTTCTACAGTGTTTGGTAGCATCTGGTGAGGAGTCTCTGCCTATAGTGTAGAATTTACCTATGCGCCCCCGGGAATATGTTTCCTTATGTAGGGTGGAAGGCCACTTCCACTTATTATCTGTTCGTATCTGAGAGGAAAGGGCATATATAAGGCTGCGTATTTGAAGATACCACCAAAAGTCAGTATTAGGAAGGCTAAATTTCTTTTTCAGCTGGTCAAAGGATAATAATTTATTCGAACCAGACATCATGAGATCCCTCACATAACATATTCCTTTTGTCTCCCAGGTAGACCAATTAAGGGGTTGTCCCTCTAATGTTATAAAGGTGTTACGCTACAACTCTGCATAGGCCAGGGGTGGTGCCCAAGCATTCTTAGGGGTACTTGACAGAATCATAATGCGATGCTAGGCATATTGGGAATGACATATGATCGGGGAGAGGCCCTTTCCTGCAGATCCACCAGAGCTCAACAGGGATCTAAGTGAAATGATACCTGCCAGGTCTCTTTTGAGGCCAACCCACACTGGCCAGTATGTGTTAGGTGGTACAAACCATTTTGTTATTTGTGCCGAAGTGCATGCCAGATGATAATTCAGAAACCAAGGGGCCCTAAGGCCTCCCCTAGTTCAACGCTCCCTAAGTTTGTTTTTCCCCCATTTATGTGCCTTTTTTTCCCACACTAGCGAGGAAACCATTCTTTCAAGGGTATCAAAAAGCTTGGTGGACAGCCGTATTGGGAGATTATTGAATAAGTACAGCACCCTCGGGAGTAGTAACATACATACTGAAGCCACTCTACCCATCAAAGACAAATGTAGCTTTTTCCATCTCTCCATTTCTACACTTAATTGTTTTAGCAAGGGGAAAAAATTAGCAGATTCAAAATTTTCCCAGTTAGAAGGTATGTAAATTCCCAGATATGAAAACCCTTAAGGGCCCATTTTAGTTCTGTGCCATGAAGACACTCCGGTAGGCAGTGTGGGTTCAACGGGGCAAGTACAGTCTTCCATTGATTCACCTGTAGCCCTGATAGCTCAGCAAAGTTTGTAAGAACTGAGAGGGCTATTAGTAGTGACTCTTGGGGATGAGACAGGGTAAGCAATAAGTCATCCGCATAGGCAGCCACAGTATACTCCCTACCCTGCACTGATATGCCTGATAACCCCTTCTTATTGTCAATTGCATGGATTATGGAATCCAAAGCAATTAGAAAAAGGAAGGGGGATAGGGGACAGCCTTTGCATGTAGCCCTAAAAAGTGCAAAGGAGGGAGAGATACTAGAATTAGTAAGGATCTTCGCTTTGGAGGAGTTATAGAGAGTCGATACCCGAAACCCACGAGCAGAATTGGGGACCAAATCCATATATGCGAAGAACCTCGTGGAGGTAATTCCATTCTACTGAATCGAAGGCCTTTGTAAAATCTACAGCTAAGGCAGCCATGAGAATTTTTGCTCTGCTTGCCACCCACTTCAGGTTCAGCAACAATCTGGTGTTGTCAGTGCCTACCTTTCCAGGCATGAAGCCAACCTGAGATGGGTGAATAATTAAGCTGAGAATATTTTGCAATCTAGTAGCTAATATTTTAGCCAGAATCTTTGTATCCACTGGCAATAGTGATATGGAATGGAAATTAACGCAGTTCAGGGGGTCATCAGATTTTTTAGGTAGGACTGTAATTAAAGCCTCATTCATTGTGGTGGGAAGGGAGCCTATAGAGTGGGCACAATGCAGAGCAAGCAGCAGAGGGTTCATAATTTCTTGGTCTAGAGCTTGATATAATTCGACGGTCATTCCATCCAGTCAAGGGTCTTTCCCTTTGGCCATATGGAATAGCGCTTGCCGCACTTCTATCTCTACTATAAGACAGTCCAGGAGATCGATTTGCTCTCGGGTTAGTGAGGGTAGTGCAAACCCCTGACAAAACTGATGCAGCTTATGTGCAAGCTGTTCCCTCGTATATATGGATTTGGATTGATATATTATCTGATAGTAGTTTTTCATGGTCTCATTAATCCCCTTCGAGTCACTAACCACTGAGCCCGTAGGAGTACGTACAGCATGGATCTTTGCAGATGCTTGCTGTTTTCTTAACTGGTAGGCAAGGAGCCTCCCCCCTTTGTCACCCCTTCCCAATACAGATGCTTTGCCCTAAGCCAGGTCCATTCAGTCTTATGTTGTAGTAGTGAATTTATTCGATATTTGAGTCCCACTATATGTCTTATCAAAGAGGGGTCCCTTGATGTCGCAGTAGTGGTCTGAGATGCCTTAAAGCAGCCCCCTAAGTCAGCAAGTTCTGCTTGTAGCATCTCTATCTCTTTTTTCTGGGTTTTGTTCTTCTTTGTAGCAAAGGCAATGATATGCCCTCTCAGAGTGGCTTTAAAAGACTCCCAGATCATACTTGCCGAGACTTCCGCTGCCTTGTTAAAAGTAAAATACTCCCAAGCTACTTCCCGCATTCTTTTTTGGAATTCAGGGTCACAGACTAACAAGGGGTTGCACCTCCATCTTGTACCCCATTACAGTTCCCAGGGGCAGTGTAGGTGCACGACACCGGCGCGTGGTCTGAAATAAGTATACTGCCTATGTCAGTATTTGTGATGGCACTTGA
Source organism: Neoceratodus forsteri (assembly GCA_016271365.2). Classification (NCBI taxonomy): domain Eukaryota; kingdom Metazoa; phylum Chordata; order Ceratodontiformes; family Ceratodontidae; genus Neoceratodus; species Neoceratodus forsteri. The sequence goes on along the minus strand of CM028134.1, from coordinate 776,295,554 downwards.
GGCTAGCTGGTTAGCTAACCAATAGCCTATCCGACTATGGGTGTCATGTGGGGAGGAGTAGTACGTGTAATCACGGCCAGAGGGGTAGTCATGCCTCCAAACGTCCACTAAGCCCCATTCTGCTATCATCTCTTGGAGTGCAGCATGTACCTTCATGAGTGTCTGAGGGGTGGGCTGGGATTTATCCAAAAATATATCCGGTACTACATTAAAATCCCCTCCTATTATCAAGGGAATAGTGGAGTCTGACTGTGTTAATCCAGCAATAGTCTGACTTAAATTTGGAAAAAAATCCGCTTGGTCTATATTTGGAGAGTATAAATTGCACACTATCAGACTGTCTGAGCCAGATCTTAATTTAACTATTGCCAACCTCCCTTGTTTGTCTGCTTGGGACTCTTCCATTACCCAATTGCTCACCTTCCGAATTAAAATAGCTACCCCCTTGTTTTAGTAGATGCAGAGCTAGCAAACACAGTACCGACCCATGATTTCTTGAGCCAAGGAGTGGATTTATAAAAGAGATGTGTCTCCTGTAAGAGAGCTATGTCTGTGTGGAAGGAACGCAAATATTGTAACACTTTGGTTCTTTTAATAAGGTGGTTTAAACCCTTTACGTTTCATGACACGAGACGCAGACCTCGTATAGTAGCTGGAGGCATCTCAGCCGTATATCAGAAACTGCAGGGCTTGCTCCGTGATATTTTACCGAAGTGGACCTTGGCGCCCTACTGAAAACTACCACTTGAGGAATCTACTGTACCTTATGATCCAAGAGCTAACAGATGCTATGCCTCCACACACAAGAGAGATTTTGGCTTGACAACAGTAACCACAGGAAGTGTATGTGTGAACAATAATAACTAATCTGCCTAACACTAAATACTGCTCTAATAAGAGTCAAACACCTATATATGACTGACTTAACTACCCTATGTAATGATCAACCAGCAGTTCACTGCTAACTGCTACAGACATTCCCAGGAAGAGGATAGACAAAAAGCCTTATCCTCAGCTCCACTTGTGTCTGTGCCCAGGGGTTATCAATGTGAGTCACAACTCCTCTTGGTTTTACCCCTCCCCAACTGAGGAACATTCCTCAAAGAAAGTGTAATCCGAGGAGGGTGGGAAAACCTAATGCAAGTATAGAGAGGGAAGGAGGAAGGGGGGAATTACCAACTCAATGAAATGAGGGAGTGATAGGGAACTACCCTAATCGTAACACACTGGCCAGGCCCCTATAACTTTTGCCTGTGCAGTGCTATGCACCTTAAGGTGCCAAAAACAAGGAAGTTTCAGCCACTTCAACCTTGTTTGTACACCCCAGCTATCCAAATTAGAAGGTAGTGATGGAAGGGGGGTAGGGAAGGGAAATAAAAGGGGGAGGGAACCTGGGAGGGGAGGGGGGAGGTTTTCCCCACCTGGGTCCTATATTTCAAAGCGTTTCAACCATCACAAGCAGGGGAAAATGTATTAAATTCCTACATTGCTATTAAACCAACTGTTTGCTACAACATGCAGAAAGATATTAGAACTGTAGTCAGCACAGACAAGATCAGTCCTAGAGCCAAGCTTCTTCCCCAAGCCATTAATCATCTAGGATCATTCTCCAGAAGCTGGGACCTCTTCGGAGGCTACCGCTGCCGCATACGATTTTATCCCTGGTTTAAACTGATTAGATGTCCACCACCTCCAGCAAGGAAGATTCCGGAATATCAGCCCAGTCCATACAGTTCCTTTGTTCAGAAATCGAGGATTCAGATTCATCCACAAGATGATCAGAGCCAGGTACCAGAGGCTCATCTCTAGGCATTTTTGCTGATGCGGCTGTTCTCTACAAATCCGGGGAAAGCTGTTGCCCGCTGCTGGAGCACTGTCACTGTCTTGGAACCAGGCTGTTGTTTCTGGGAAGAAGAAATGGCAGGTTTGAGTCAGCAGCCGGTGTAGGTACAGGCATATCATTCGTGTGGGCAGATCTCTCTCTGAGTGGCTGATCAGTCCAAGGACCTGGTCCTTTCTTTGTCCTGTCCTCTGGGTTCCGTAGTTGATGATTTCGGTTCCTAGTTCTGGTATCTGAGGGTTCCCATAGCTTTCTGGGGGATGTAGTTTGTAGGAGGAGATTGGGCCAGTACTTAGAGGCCCATCTTTCAATCTCCTCAGGTGTCTCTGCTAGCAGTTCCTCCCTTCTTTGGACACCAGCAGTCTGGTAAGGCCTTTAAATCTGTACTGAAATTTGTGAGCTGACAACACCTTCTTGATCTGGGCAAAAGCTCTGCGCTTATTCGCAGTTTCTTGTGCAAAGTCTCCATATATCGAAATCACCGCCCCTTGCCATCTAATTTCACTCAGATCTCGAGCTGCACTTAAAATACATTCTTTTGTAGAGTACCTCAGAAAGTAAGCCACGATTGGCCTTGGAGCTAGTTGCTGTTTCTGTTTCCTTCCCACGATCCGATGGGCCCTTTCAATTTCAACTGGGCCTCTCCAGCATTCCCCCAACATTTTAGGCAGAGACTCGTTGCAAAACTTTTCCATGGAAGTTCCCCCAGCGCCCACGGGGACTCCAATAATGCAGAGGTTATTACGCCTCCCCCTGTTTTCCTGGTCTTTCACTCTGGCAAGCAGCATTTCCAGTTGTAGGCCTTGCATTCATGTTTTCTGTGTTAATTTAGCCTGTTGTATCTCCAGAGATTCCACTTTTTGCTCTGCAACATTTAGCCAATCCTGCATCACATGTACCTCTGCCGTGGTGTTTGTAAGTGTGGAGTTAATGGTATCAACTCACAGCAAAACCGCCTCCAACATTCAGGTGATATACGTTAGTGATTCAGTCACAGAAGGCATTTGCACAGTAGCAGCTGGTATCGGAAGAGTGTGGGTAAAATAGTCTCAGTCGCCACCTTCTTCGGGGTTGATTGGGCTGGCACGGGTGCTGGTAAGGCCTCCATCTGCAGGTTACATGGGGCAAATGCACCTTAACTCCTGAGGTTTGGGCCCATGACTTCTCTGGCCTAGTTGAGCCATGTCTCTCTTGAGTCGCTGGCGATTGAAGCAGTTTAATGGTTCAGCTCACTTTTAGAAAACACACTGACCGATTAAGGGCAGTTCCCCCAACACATATCTCTCAACAAAAAAACAATTACATCCCGGGATTAGACCCACTTGCCTCTGTTCTTTCTCAGCGAAGAAGGAGCCCAAGAATTATGCTGCCATTCCTATGGTGGGCAAGCCACCTGCATTCATAACTAGCAAGCTTTTTATGGCAAGTGCCTATACCCTACTATATCTAGCAACTATTTAAAAGTAAACCCCTGATCCTGGAATCACCCTAGCACCTAGTAACAGTTTGCCTACAATTCCTACTACCCAGAAACACACTAAAACCTTGTATTAGTTAAGAACAACAACACCTTACTAAAGACAAAGAAAAACAACAGCAAGCCCCTAAGCCCACTGACACATTTAGCTGGCCTCCCAAGTACAGCCACCCTATAATGCATCTCCCAGCAGGCTTAGCTGGGTAGGGGTCCCCTTGGGTAGGCAGGGGAGCAGAGTGACTGACTGCTGGCTGCCTCATTGGGCTGACTGTGTTGGGCATAAATGACTGTCCTTAAATGTTATAAATATACTCTAACAGTTTAAAAACAACACTTCATGATTTAACACTTAATGATTTAAAGCCCCCCCCCATACACATAACTGGACATGGACAAGTAAGTGACATAAATTAAAAGTATTGCTTTTAGATTCTCTCAGAATAGGAATCTGTGGGTGAGGTATGAAATACTCACAAATTCTAAGTATTTGTTATGTGTGAATGTTTTCAGAATAGTGCCCTAAGTAACAAAGCTTAAAGTGAATAGAATAAACTAGAATAGAACAGAACCTCAAAGCACCTAAATTTACAAATGTGGAACACACACACAGAAAAAGCCTTTACAGATATCATACATACTGATGCAACAAAGAAACCCTAGAGTTATTATAATATGCATTCCCCTGATGTAAATTCTTCAATGGAAATTATAGTGATTTATATTCAAATGCAATTTCATTTTCACACATTAGTTAACCAATGTGAAGTACTGTGTGAAAATGGTATGTCCATAACATTGATTGTTGACCAAGTCAAGTATTGTCCATAGAGTTCTAATCCAGACCTGTGATTCAATTATCACTAAGGGTTTCCATTTTAACCAATGATAAAGAAATCTATAGAACTGCAGTGAAGTACAGATAATTTCAAAAATGTAATTCTGTAACCCAATAAACATATGGCAAAAAATACTGTTTCAATACACTATGTATTACTGTTTGGTTTCATTCTTTCAGTCTGCGATACAGTAATTTATACAATGTAATTTCTATTCTTTTTTAAAGCAAATACATAAATTAAATTAACCAGTAGAAATTGTTAAAATGCAGTATGCTTACATTGTAGAGAACTTTGGAATTTCATGTATTGCAAAAAAAATAAGAAAAAAATGTGCCTCTGAATCAGTCTGAGATGATTTTTTTTATTTAACTAAAAATTTGTTGTCCATTGGGCTTCATAATTTCTGTGGCCCAGGTGTTCAACATATGCTAAGGCACTAACTGGCAGCTTAGTCAGCTTGAAAATCAATTGCTGCAGTTAATAATTGGCTGGCAGAAAACAAACATACATAATAGCACCAGACAAAAGGCAGGAACAGGAATGACAACACTGTTGTGGTAAAGAGGAATCATTTTCTGATGCACCATACTCATTCACGGTATGGGCCAATAAAAGAGGGCTTGGAACTAACATGGGGTAATGCAAGGTATTATATGTGGGGAGAGAAATCTGAATCACACCTACATGTTATGCAGCACAACAGAGGACAATACAAACAAGGACAAGTTTCTTGGGGTAATTTTGGGCAGTTGGCTGAAGCTAGGAAGGCCATGTGATACCACAATCATGAGAACAAATGTAATGTTGAGATGCATTAACAGAGATAAGGAGGAGATGATGGCAGGTGATCCCATCCCTGTACAAGGTATTGGTTAAACAGAACCTGGAGTATTGTCTCTCACTCTTGTCACTGCAGTACAGAAATGTGACTGAAGAGATCAAGAAGGTCTAGTGTTGTCACTGCAAATGGTCTCAGTCAAATCTCATTTCTGTGTGTGACTCAGCGGAGAATCAGGTGCAGTGAGGCTGAATGACATGTTCAGGGTCACACTGTATGCAAGTTGTGGTTGTGGGATGCAAACACAGTTAGGCTTGGTCTCTCGGTTCTTAGTTCTGTACTCCAACCATTAGGCTATGCTTGTTCTTATTTAGTATGGAAAAGAGAAGAATGAGAGGGAATATGTTCCTAATACTAAAAGGGATACATACAGTGGTGTATATATGCACATACTGTATAAACTGTATATACTGCATCGAAATAAAAAAGGGAGCAGAATTCAGCCAGAGGTCATGAGGGCCATCGAGGGTCCTGCCATCCCCCATACCGCATCGAAATAAAAAAGGGAGCAGAATTCAGGTACAATGCCATGTCACAGCAGGGTCTTGAGCGCCAGCTTGGAACCTCATCCGCATTTGTGTTAAACAAAGGACTCTATCTTTAAGCGCCAATTTTAAAAGTCCCTGTCGACAGAACAGTGAAGATAGTTTTATTTCCCAGCTGACTTTAATAACATTAAGGGCTTTTCCACCTCTGACTTGGGAGCTTTAATTAAGACTTGTTGTATTTTAGAAGATTTTGCAGTTTTAATCGGGGTTTCAGCTTGCAAACTGCTTCCAGATGACTTTAATAAGATGACGACTTTAATAACATTAAGAGCTTTCCCCCTCTGACTTGGGAGCTTTAATTTAGCCTCGCTGTATTTTAGAAGATTTTGCAGTTTTTAACCTGGGTCTCCAAAATGTTATTTATTTATTTAGCTTTTGTTTACCGGGTAAGTACACTAGACAAGTATTATGCCTATTTTCAGGTATGACCCGGGGAGAGTACAACATGAGGAAAAACAGTCAAGGAGACATGGCAAAGAGAGTACAGTTTTTTGTCACAGTAAACAAACATGTGGGAAATACATCATTTGACGCTAGGGGAAACATACAGTAGTAAGCACATTTCAGATTATACACTCTAGACTAGCTAGTTCAACTGACAGATATATACAGGTCATCATACATAGGAGTGGAGCATAGCTCAAGGACTGGACTGGTCATAATATAACATTGTCGTATACACCCCCTAGGCTAGTTGGATCGTGGACAGGTATATACAGCTCATCACATTTTTCTAAATATGCACATGTTAGACAGAAACAGAAACTCTTGGTAGTACAAGTTTCTACCAAGTGACCAAGGTGCAATATGTCATGGTTAGCCTATGACCGTGGAGCAATAATGGGTGTAAAAAAATGCCCAAGGCTTTTTAGGCAGGAGTAGTCAGAAGTCATTGATACAGTGGGGAAAATATCTCCAGGAATTCAATGGAGACACCCTGGGGAGGTTCAGACAAAACAATTTGACACTTTACTCTAGGGAGGTTTGGGGCAGTCACACTCTGATGCTAGTTTTAGGAAACCCCACAGGGAATTTTGAAAACTCAGATAGGAGGGGGCAGCTCGGATATCCACAGGCAGCGAATTCCAGAGTCTGGGCGCACTTATGGCAAAGTCCCAATCCCCCATGAGGGTCTGGGTAGGAGAAACTTTGAGCATCCCTGATGTGAGAGACCTAAGTTGGTAGGGGGTGGGATTCAGCTTAGGCAGAAGCCGGGCCAGCTCCTGGGGGGTGCTAGTTCTGATCACTTTCCCAGAAAGGCATCCCAAACCAAAATCAAGGTATCTAGCTGGTGAGAGCCAGCAGAGTTTCTCATATAGCTCACAACGGTGGGTGAGTCCGGGGGGCAGCCAAGGCAAAATGACAAATGTTATTGTAAGCAGTGTACCACCGGGTGAGATGTGTCTTTGGAGAGCGAGCAAATAGGTGCAGCCCATAGCTGAGGGAGGGAAGGAGCACACGCTTCGCTAGGGCAAGCCTGGCTGCCGGTGTAAGGTTATACTTGGCCCTATAGGCCAGACCCAGTTTGCAGTTTGCCGCCCTGCAAATGTTAAGGATATGATTACCCATGTCAAGTTGGGGGTCAAGTGTTACCCCCAGATATTTGATGGAGCTCACTATGGGTAGTGAGGATCCATCTGCGCTGGTGACGTGTAAGCAGGCCGATGAGGCTTTGATTTTAAGCCATTGAGCCAAAGAGCATAGCCTGTGTCTTTTTCAGGTTCAGGACCAGCTTGTGACTAGTAACCCATGACAATACCCTGTTAAAGTCATTGGTCAGGTTCTGGTTTAGGGTAGTGGCATTCTTGGAGTGAGCCAGGATTACCAGATCATCTGCATACATGGTGGTGCTACAGCTGGTAGTAACCATGGGTAGTTCATTGATGAAGAGGGAGAAGAGGAGGGGACCCAGTACAGAGCCTTGAGGCACTCTGGAGGTCATCGGTAGGGGCTCAGAGAGGACTTTATTGAAGCAGATAAGCTGCTTTCTGCCATGTAGATAACCCATTAGCCATTTCATGGCATGGAGGGAGAGGCCAAGTGACCACAACTGTGCACCAAGCGGTTTGTGGTCAACAAGGTCAAAGGCTTTGGACAAGTCGATAAATATTGCACCAGAGAGTTTGCCCTGGTCCATGGCTGTCCGGATACTTGATGTAACCGAGATTAAGGCTGTGGTGGTGCTGTATCCCTTACGAAAGCCGTGCTGGGCTGGGGACAGAAGTTCATGAGAGTGAATATATTCTGAAAGCTGCTCAGCCACTACCTTTTCAAGGAGCTTTCTAAGGGTTGGGAGAATGGCAATCGGTCGATAATTGTCAGGTAGTTTGGGATTTCCTTGCTTCAGTACAGGGACAATCCTCACCTCTTTCCAGATGTCTGGGATGGTCCCCAGACCAAGGGATAGGTTGAAGATAAAGGCTACTGGTGAGGCAATGTGTGCAGCACCAAGCTTAAGGAGTTTAGGCTCCAGGTTGTCTAGGCCAGGACTGGAGTACTGGGAGAGGCCAGCTAGGCATTTCTGCAAGTCCTGAACTGATACAGACCTGAGGTGGAACATTTGACAAGGAGGGTGACCCTCCAGCAGAGTGGAGGGAAGGGGGTGGGACAGAGCCTCATCAGGTGAGAAGAGGGTTGTGAAGGCAGAGAGGTCAGAGAAGTGATTATTTAGGGAGTTAGCAATAGTATGGGGATTATTGCAGGAGACTCCATTTATGACCATGTCCGTAACCCCCGGATGGGAGGATCCACTGACAAGGGATTTAATATCTCTCCAGAACCTCCTGGGATTACTGGCAGAGCTTAGTAGAGCGGACTTGCAGAAGTCACTCTTTGCTGCCCTGATGGCCTTTTTGCACTTGTTCCTGAGGTGTCTGTACCTTTGAATAATCATGGGATCACTGGTACCTTTGGAACGAGCCCAACACTTATCTCCCTCCTGCATCTGAGCTAGGAGATTCCCATTTAACCAGAGGGTAGCAGACCCCCTCACCCTACGGGTGACCTTGGGAGCATGCTTGTCTTGCAAGGCCCCAAAGGTGGAGAGGAAGTAAGAGGTTGCTGCTGAGGGGTCAGTGGCACCATACACCCCAGACCAGTGAGTAACTCTTAGGTCTTCCAGGAACTCCTCAGTATTGAATCTAGTTTCTGACATGCATAATTTTGTGTGGAATTTTGGGGGTGGGAATTTTCCATACACAGAAAACCGGTGAGTGGTCAGAGATGGAGTCAGATAATGTACCCGCTGATGAGATCCTGTCAGGACGGTTAGACATGATCCAGTCCAGTAAGGTACTGGAAGATCCATTTGCTGTCTGCCTAGTTGGTTCCTGGATGAGCTGGGTCAGGGCAAGGTTAGCAAGCAGAGGCTCAAACTGCTTAACATTACCACTATCCCAGTTAAGGTTTACATCCACCAGGATTATGAGTTCATTATCTGGGACCAATTTTGTCCATGAGGTGAGTTAATCCAGGTAGCCCACCTCTTGGAGGATTATAGGCGCACACCAGGTGCTCAGGAACTTAATCCGAATTAGCTATTAGTCAGTTGCTGAAAAACTACAATTGTCTCTGTGCCTAGCCCCTCCTCCCTACCTGATATAACCTGTCCACTTTCTCTCTGCTTGTTCCACAGCTGGAGGTCGTGAGGGCCATCGAGGGTCCTGCCCTCCCCCATACCGCATCGAAATAAAAAGGGAGAAGAATTCAGGTATGATGCCATGCCACAGCAGGGTCTTGAGTGCCAGCTTGGAACCTCAGCCGCGTTTGTGTCCCCGCTGGTGCTAAAGCGCCGGCTGCCCCACCACCACCCTTGGTCGGCTCAGCTGTATATAGGGCTGAGTCACTTGTGGTTTAAAACCAATCAGCCTACTTTCTCCTTAGCAGCTTATACTGTCTCTCCACTAGAGGTCACCCTCTCAGCATCCCTGCTGAATAAGACACAGCAACACAACATGCTGTCTCTATCTCTTGCTGTATTGAGACTACTTTCACCTCTAGCATCCCTTCCTTCTGCCACCTACCCTAAAGCCCAGCTCAACCCCCAGACATGGTGCACATGGGCAGCTATGCCAAACCACCACTCTTCCACCACATCTAGTCATCCCCTACACTCCACAATAATTAACTGGGACATAGGAGCTCTCATCCTGCCACCCTCCTTTAACACAGGGCTGTCAGCTTTACACTTCCCTCCCAGAAGCAGCACTGCACAGTCCGCCCTGTGGCCTTCACCGCTCCGAAGGTCGAAATGGGCAATGCATGTAGCTAAACAGCTACTAACCCTTCTGCTACTCCTAACTCATGACATAGAACCAAACCCCGGGCCAACTACCCACTTCTCCACTGCATTCCAGTTACCTCGAGGCTTCAAAATAATGTACCTTAACATATACAACATCCTGAACAAGATAACGTCACTCCAACCCAGTGTTCTTTCCCTGCGCCCTGATATTTTAATTATCACTGAAACCTGGCTGAAAGCCCATAACCTGGATGCTGAACTATCAATCCCTGGCTTCTCCGTCACCCAGCATGACTGTCCTGGGAAAAAAAACCGGGGTGGCATTGCTATGTACATCTCTGAGTTACAGTTCACCCCGTCCCCCTCTCCCTGCCCACAAAGTCCTTAGACTCCCTTTTAATCAAAATCTCATTATCACACTCCATTCCACTTTATATAGCAGAGTTCTACTGTCCCCCGGACACCACCCCGCAAGTCATCCTAGACCACCTTAGCTCCCTAAAATCACTCACTTCTGGGGGCGAGTTACACATTCTTGGTGACTTCAATTTTAACTGGCTCTCCAACACCAGCGCTAAGCTTCGCAGCCAAGTGAATGCACTAAATCTGTCCCAACACATAACAGACCCAACTTGCCTAAATCATAAGTCACAGAAACACTCCCTCCTGGACTGGGCCCTTACCACACACCCCCACTGCATATTAGAAGCAGGAATCCTGCCTGACTCCCTAAGTGATCACCACATGATATACGTAGTGAGGAAAATATTCAGGTCCAGGTAGCCTCCTCCACGTACACTACTTACTAGATCATGCAAATCACTTGACCTCACTGCACTCTTACACAACCTGGCAAATACTGATTAGTCTTACATCCCATGCGCATCCTCCATTGACTCGGCCCTGGAACTCTAAGACCAAATTCCTCGCCGCCTGGGATCTCCACGCACCACTCCGTTGGACTCAAGTAAGAGGTGCCCACCTACCCTGGGTCACCACAAATATCATAGATCAATTCCACACCAGGGACAAGGCTTGGAAAATGTACGAGACAACTAGTACCCAGGTGGCACTCCAACTCTACCGCCAACTTTGCAACTCCTGTACTAGGATTACACGCCAGGCCAAAGCCAACTACTTCAAGGCCTCTTTCCACACTAACCTAACCCACCCTGTGAAATTCTGGAAAACACTTAAATCACTACTCTCCCCAACCAACCAGCCAGCCACCCAGCCCTTCCCTAAACATAGCGGGCTCCATTGTCACTGATTTAGGTGAAGTGGTGTCAGCTTTTAACACAGTCTTCACTAGCTGTGCATCCTCTCTCCTATAACCTACCCCACACCTCCCTTCGAGCCCACTTCCCTCGAGCCCACCCACCCTTACTCGACCCACCCCTCTACCAGCCAACTTTTCATTTTGTCGGGTCACCCACCCAGAAGTGCTAAAAGCCCTGCAGGCTCTCAACCCAGACAAAGGCAAATGTCCCTCAGGGTTGGACTCCAAAATGCTATACCTATCTGCCCCTGCCATTGTTTCCCCCCCTGACCGCCCTCTTCAATCTCTCTTTATCCCTGGCAACAATTCCTTCTGAATGGAAGCATGCCATTGTCATCCCTCTCCTCAAAGGGGGCGACCCCTCCTCACCAGGAAACTACCGCCCTATTTCCCTGCTCCCTATTCTGGCCAAAGTTCAGGAGCAACTTGTTCTCTCCCAAATATCCTCCTTTCTAGACTCCTCTTCCTTCTTCTCACATTACCAGTCTGGATTTAGGAAATCACACTCTACCATCACTTTCCTGTTAAGGCTCACAGATGATATCCTTACTGACATGGATAATGGGCACACCACCTCAGCTATCTTTATTGATCTAGCAAAGGCTTTCAACACTGTTTTTCACTCCCTTCAGCTATCTAAACTCTCCCTCACCGGCCTCTCTGGAGCTGCCTCCAGCTGGTTCCACTCCTACCTGGCAGGCAGGTCACAAGCAGTGAGAGTTGACCCACACACCTCTGCCCCCCTTCCCATCTCTTCCGGAGTCCTCCAAGGCTTGGTCCTTGGCCTGTTACTCTTCTCCATTTTTCTAAGTGACCTGTCCTTAGCATGTCCGAACACCTCCATTCACTTGTACGCTGACACACAGTACTGTATGCAACTGGTCCCACCCCCAGCGAAGTGGTCTCTAGGCTTCAACAGGACTTCAGTACTATTCAGCTCTGGTTCCACTCAAACCAGCTATTTCTCAATCCCAAGAAAACTGTTTCCTTAACTTTTGGCATGAGACAGAGACTCGTCCGAATCCCCTCGACCCCAACTTTCCATACCCTCGACTAAACCCCTTTGGAGACCTGTACCTCTTTCAGATACCTCGGGGTCTGGCTTGACCAGTACCTCAACTTCTCTGACCACATTGATGCAATTTACAATAAGCTGCTTCCAAAACTGGGCACCCTATACCGCAACCAAGGTTGTATCCCACTACCAACCTGCAAAGCAATCGTACATAAAATGATCCTCCCATCATTTGACTATGCAGACATAGTATACAGCGTGGCACCAAAGACCTCCTTAGCCAGACTCAACCCTCTCTTCCACTCCTTCTGTTGTTTTGCACTGAACTGCCCTCCCACAACCCATCACTGTGACCTCTACAGGTCCCTAGACCTACCCTCACTTCAGGACCGGAGACTGGTGCACTGTGCAAGATTCACAGCAAAATTCTGGACCCAGTCTCTACCTCCTTACCTTGTAACTGCCCTCATAGCTCAACCTTATCCCTCATACTCTCTCTGGAACTCTGAATCCCGGCTTCTCGCCATCCCTCACATGTCCTCGCTAAAGGTCAAAATGCTTTCAAGTACCATATGCCTAAAGCATGGAACTCCCTGCCAAGAGACATTAGACAATGTGGCAACACCCAGCAGCTAAATTTCCTACTCAAGTTGTACTTTTCCTCCTCCTGCTCGTGCACTTAGTCTTGCAGAATGACTCAACTGTTACAACCCAGCCCTTACCATGACCAAGTGCAAGCTAAACTGTATTTCTCTTGCTGCTGCATTTTAGACTCTGAGCAATACTTGCAATTCTAGTCTTCCCATGTGACTCTAACTGCATAATGTCTGAACCTAGTATGATCTCTGTATTGCAATTCATCTGTATATCCTGTGACATAGTTCTCGCTGTTTACCGCTACCCCCAGAATGCATCTGGAATTGAGCATTATGCTGCTCAGCATGCCTTCCTGGTAAAACTTTTAAATAAATAAAAGTAAATAAACTAAGAGACGCAGGATAAGGGAAACAAATAAAGCATTATTTAATGCAGAAGGTTGTTAACATATGGAATAGCCTACCCTCTGAGAATGTGGAGGTTAAAACTATTCTGTTTTTCAAAGGAAGACTAGGCAGATTCCTGAAACAAAATAGCATTGAAGGTTACAATGAAATGGAGGCTGTGGAAAATTATTCTATGGTTTATATAGAAATGCTTTTAAGAAATCTATAGAATTCAAAAAGAATTTCTGAAAAGCATTGTCAATGTGGAATTGCCATTCCACATGCCATGCCACGTGAATTCCATTGGTTGAGTTCTGCACTCCACACAGCTTTATAATATTAACTGATTCAGTTATTCATTCATTTGTTGTATGTATTCATTTACGTATGTATATATGTATGTATTTATTTATTAAAAGAGTTTTGCTAGGAAAAGCCTATTGAGCCATAATTTATTTATATATTTATTTATTATTTTGAAAGTTTCAACAGGAAAGACATACTGAGCTGGTAACAGCTCATTTCCAGATGCATCTTTGGAGGAGGGTGAGGGGAAGGTCATGAAGAACAATTAGAACTGAATTACATAGCAGGAAAAATATACTAACCATCACATACACATCATATAAACAATATCGATGGTATTAAAACATATTATGTACATTTGCATAGATATAGCAGGATGTGTCTTGAAGACAAACAGGATGATGCAATTTAAGTGCACAGTGCAGATAGAAGAAGCCAGAAGGGGAAGGAAGGAAACATATTCAATTCAGTGCTTTAGAGTAACTGGTAATTGCTATTTTTCTTTTAAACTTAGATTGTGGGCTTTTAGTAACACTATACTTTCTTTGTTGTCTTTACTTATAATTGTTTTTGGGCTGTTGAAAATTTAAAACATAGTGGTGGTGTAATTCTGTGCTGTCTTTAATTGCTGCAAATTTTATCTTGGCTTGTCTGACTGCCCTGTAGTTGGGTGAAGGGTGTTAATTGTCTGGCCTCTGACCTCAGCTACGTGATAACTGGAGGTGGGGCTTAGTCAGAGTTGAAGTAGCAAGCAGAGTTTTATTTTCTCAGAAGAAGCCAGAAGGGGAAGGAAGGAAACATATTCAATTCAGTGCTTTAGAGTAACTGGTAATTGCTATTTTTCTTTTAAACTTAGATTGTGGGCTTTTAGTGACACTATACTTTCTTTGTTGTCTTTACTTATAATTGTTTTTGGGTTGTTGAAAATTTATAACATAGTGGTGGTGTAATTCTGTGCTGTCTTTAATTGCTGCAGATTTTATCTTGGCTTGTCTGACTGCCCTGTAGTTGGGTGAAGGGTGTTAATTGTCTGGCCTCTGACCTCAGCTACGTGATAACTGGAGGTGGGGCTTAGTCAGAGTTGAAGTAGCAAGCAGAGTTTTATTTTCTCAGAAGAAGCCAGAAGGGGAAGGAAGGAAACATATTCAATTCAGTGCTTTAGAGTAACTGGTAATTGCTATTTTTCTTTTAAACTTAGGTTGTGGGCTTTTAGTGACACTATACTTTCTTTGTTGTCTTTACTTATAATTGTTTTTGGGCTGTTGAAAATTTAAAACATAGTGGTGGTGTAATTCTGTGCTGTCTTTAATTGCTGCAAATTTTATCTTGGCTTGTCTGACTGCCCTGTAGTTGGGTGTAGGGTGTTAATTGTCTGGCCTCTGACCTCAGCTACGTGATAACTGGAGGTGGGGCTTAGTCAGAGTTGAAGTAGCAAGCAGAGTTTTATTTTCTCAGAAGAAGCCAGAAGGGAAGGAAGGAAACATATTCAATTCAGTGCTTTAGAGTAACTGGTAATTGCTATTTTTCTTTTAAACTTAGATTGTGGGCTTTAGTGACACTATACTTTCTTTGTTGTCTTTACTTAAAATTGTTTTTGGGCTGTTGAAAATTTAAAACATAGTGGTGGTGTAATTCTGTGCTGTCTTTAATTGCTGCAAATTTTCACCCCCCCTTCCTCCCCTTCCCCCAACTCTTAATTATATGCCTTGTTAAATCTGATTGACAGGAGCTAAACACAAGGTATAGTAAGGGGTGTGAAGTAGGAGGGGCATAAGGGGGAAGAAGCCCACCCTCAACACGACAAGTGTTTTGACTCATTTATTTATTTATTGGTTTCATTGTTTATTTCTTTTTTTTTTTTAAAGAAAATTATCTGAGGATCAGTGGCAGGATTTTTAGGACAGTAAAGTAATAAAAAGGGAACTAGGAGAGCTTCAGTAGCAGACAAGTAGTGGAATTGCAGTAAAATGTGGTGAGTGGTGCAATGCTAGTGGCTGGGGCAGCCATATTCAGGCAGACCTTCTGGACACTGGAGTGCTGCCCCATCTGCGTGCATCTCTCCTGACTGTGGGATGAGGTAGCCAGACTCAGAGCGGAAGTAAACTGGGTCAGGAGTACCATCACCCCTATCCAGGGACCACCCAGTCCAATGCAACTGCCTCAAAGAATGCCGAGAACGAGGAGCACTTAGATGACAGTGGGCTCAGGGAGGGTTAGAGCGGTCAGCAGAGGCACATCCCAGATCCTATTCCACTCAAGAACTCATATGCCACACTGGCAAATAAGGACAACCAAATAGAGGTACCCAGAGAAGTGGAAGGAAAGGATGTGGAGGTTAGCCAAGGAGGTGACCTCAGCGGGGAAAGCAGTGGACCCCAGAGGAGGAGGAAGAAAATCCTGGTGGGGGACTCCATCATAAGAGGGATCCAGCTAGGAACACAGGAGGGGGAGGACAGGGGGGTGAGGTGCCTACCAGGTGCCACGGCATGGAGGGATGGAAGGAAGATTCTGGGGATCACTGGGAAGGCAAGATGGGAGGGTGAGCTGGATGTCATTATCCACCTAGGTACTAATGACCTGGCAAATGGAGAGCCAAAGGAAGTTCAGGAAGAGTTTAGGAAACTGGGAAGGGGTCTCAAGCAACTAGCTACTTCTGTCACTTTCTGAGAAGTACTACCTGTGAGAGGCAAGGGAGAGCATAGGAGTGCATGTACCAGGAACTTTAACTCATGGTTGAAGAGCTGGTGCTGTGAGGAAGGGTTTGGATTCATTGGTGACTGGGGACCCACCTGGAGGGATGGAGGTTTGTTCAAGCCTGACGGCCTGCATCCATCCTGGAGGGGAATCCAAGCACTCAATGATAAGTTTAAATGCTACATTGACAAGCATTTAAACTAGCAAAGGGGGGTGGCAGGCCAGCAAGGAGGGTACCTACTTGCTCACCTCCCACAGCTAGCAGTGGAACCAGTGAACCAGAGGAGTGGCTATCTCTGCAAAGCAGTGTGCAAAAGATGGAGATTAGTGCCCAAGAGGTGGATAAGCAGAAAAGGGGCAAAATTCAGCAGAAGGGCAGACAGCAAGGAGAACCAGGGATAAATGACAACCAAGGAAGGGGATGGCGTAGAACAGTGAAACAGTCTAGGGAGATCAAA
Organism: Neoceratodus forsteri; assembly: GCA_016271365.2. Taxonomy (NCBI): domain Eukaryota; kingdom Metazoa; phylum Chordata; order Ceratodontiformes; family Ceratodontidae; genus Neoceratodus; species Neoceratodus forsteri. The sequence continues at coordinate 776,279,034 of CM028134.1, read as the reverse complement.
TCATGGAAAGCCATGTGTGCAAATGCCAGGAGCCTTAGCAACAAGATGGAAGATCTGGAGGCTGTCATGGTGCAGTCAGACCTGGACATTGTGGCCATCACTGAAACCTGGTGTAATGATAACCACATCTGGGAGATGGCCATACCTGGCTACAACATATTCAGAAGAGACAGAGCAGGCAGGAAGGGAGGAGGAGGCACTCTATGTGAAAATGACAAAAGGGCCTCAGAGATCCAGGAGGAACAAAATGGGGAGAAATACTGTGGTTAAGCTGGAAAGGAAAATGGGGACAGCATCCGCACAGGTGTGATCTATAGACCACCAGCCCAGGAGGAAGAAACAGATAGGGAGTTGATGCTAGCCATCCAAAGGATGGCAGACAAGGGTGAGGTAGTCTGGTTGGAGACTTCAATATTCCAGGCGTGGACTGGAGCATCCCAGCAGCAGCATCAACTAGGAGCAGATTTATCCTGGACTCCTTCAGGGTGCCTTCCCAAGCAACTGGTCATGGAACCAACTCAGCAGAAGGCAATACTGAACCTTGTGCTCACAAACAGGGACAGTGTGATGGGGTAACAGTGGGGAGCACCTGGGAAACAGTGACCACCAGTTATTGTGGTTTGAAATCACAGAATGAGCAGAACCAAACCACACAAAACACGTATCCTGGATTTTAGGGGGTAGACTTTGGGAAAATGGGAGATGCTTGAAAGAGGCATTAAGGGAATGGGACAGGAATCAGGGGTTGAGGAACAGTAAGGTATTTAAATGGGATTACAAGAACAACAGAATTATATGTATTAAACAGGTTAGCAAGAGGAAAAGGAAGAGGAGACCATTATGGTTTTCCAAAGAGGTAGCAAAGAAAGTGAAAGCCAAAAAGATTGCATTCAGGCAATACAAAAGACACAGGCAGAAGGGGATAGGGAGAAGTACCAGGAGAAGCAAAGGGAGGCAGGGAGGTCAGTAAGGGAAGCCAAAGCTCAGACAGAAGAACACATTGCAAAATCAGTGGTAGAGGGACAAACCTTTTACAGGTACATAAGGAAAAGAAAGACAAAGGGAGGGATAGTGAGACTGAAGGGGAGGATGGGGGCAGCGTGGGATGACAAAAGTAAAGCTGACATATTGAACAGGTATTTCTGCCTGTCTTTACTGAGGAAGAGGAGGGTAATGGGTCTGAAGGGAGTACTAGGGGTGAGAATGGTGCAGAATGGACACAAGTCCCTTTACACGAGAAAGGGTCCTGAAGGAACTGGAAGTAATAAGAGTTGATAAAGCAATGGGGCCTGATGGGGTGCACCCCAGGGTCCTTAAAGAACTAAGACAGGTGGTGGCTGAACCTCTGGCTATTCTGTTTAGCCGATCACTGGAAACAGGGGAGGTACCCAAAGACTGGAGGACAGCAGATGTAGTCCCTTATACAAAAGTGGGAACAAAGAGGAAGCAGGGAACTACAGACCAGTCAGCCTCACCGGTAGTGGGAAGATCGTGGAAGCACTACTGAAGGAGAGATTGGTGGAACATCTGGTTGTCAATGGACTACAGGACCCAAGGCAGCATGGTTTCACCAGGGGAGGTCATGTCAGACCAACCTCATTGAATTTTTGACTGGGTGACTAGGGAGGTGGATCAGGGAGGGCAGTGGACATGGACTATCTGGACTTCAGCAAGGCCTTGACACTGTGCCACATAGAAGACTATTACACAAACTGGGGAATATGGGTGTAGGCAGGACAGTAGTGTGGTGGGTAGGTAACTGGCTGGGTGGCAGGACACAGAGGTGGTGGTAAATGGCTGTCACTCCACAGAGGGAAGAGTGACCAGTGGGGTACCACAGGGATCAGTGCTGGGACCGGTCCTATTCAACATCTTCATCAGTGACATGGCGAGGACCTAGAAGGCAGAATTTCACTGTTCGCTGATGACACAGAGCTCTGTAACAGAGTAGACACACCAGAGGGTGTAGGCAGAATGAGAAGCGACCTGCAGAAACTTGAAGAATGGTCATGGGTTTGGCAGTTGAAATTCAATGCAAAGAAGTGCAAGATAATGCATATGGGGACAAAACCCTGGCACAATATATCAGTTGGGGGTGAGGATATAGCATGCACCAAGCAGGAAAGGGATCTTGGGGTTATCATTTCTGATGACCTCAAGGTAGGAAACAGTGTGACAAGGCAGCAGGTAAAGCAAATAGGATGCTGGGATGTATAGGCAGGGGCATCACCAGCAGGAAAAGGAGGTCATAATCTGGCCATACAAGACACTAGTGAGGCCCCACCCGAGTACAGTGTACAGTTCTGGAGACCATACCACGTAAGGACATAGGGTAGAGAAGGTTCAGAGGAGGGCAACAAAGATGGTGCTTGGATTGCATCACAAGTCCTATGAAGACAGGTTGAGGGAACTGAACATGTACTCCCTGGAGGAGAGGAGGGAGAGAGGGGATATGATAGAGACATACAAGTATCTTACAGGGAGGAACAGGGTGCAGGAAAACACTATTTTTAAGTGAAAAAGATGTTCCAGGACTAGAGGGCATGGGATGAAGCTGGAGGGAGGACGATACAGAGGAAACATGAGAAAGAATTTCTTCACAGAATGGGGGGTGGACAAGTGGAACACCCTGCCAGAGGAAGTGGTGGGGGCTGAAACAATCACGGGATTTAAGAATGCATGGGATAGACATAAAGGAATTCTGGAGGTCAGGGGTAAGGTGCAACAGACTTCTAGGAAAACAAACTGAACTTACAAGCTCAAATGGGCAGACTGGGTGGGCCATAGGCCCTTATCTGCCGACACTGTCTATGTATCTATGTATCTATGTAGATAGTGCAGGCAGGTCACAGCTAAACTAGCCACTAGATATTAGAAGAGTCTATTTGGATGTGGGGAAATAGGGGTTGGCAGCAGGAGCTAGGGTGAGGAGTTAGAATAGAAAGAGAAAGAGATGAGGCAAGGAAGGGAGAGGAGGAGGGAGTGAAAAGGGGAAAAGCGATACAGAGGGGGCCAAGGACAGTTGCCAGGGTGAGAAGAGAACTTGAGAAGAGGAGAGAGAACATAGGGAAGAGGTGGAGTGGATGGAGAGGGGGAGAGAATTCCATAGTTTGGGGAAGTGATAGGAGAAGGCAGCCTGGCCAGCTGAGGATGTCCTAGTAGGGAGTGCAAAGGAGTGGAAACCAGAGTTACTAAAGTTGTAGTGGGAAGGAGGGGGGTCGGAAGAATGAGATGAGGTAAGAGGGGAGAGAGACCAGCCAGAATATAGCAATAAAGGAGGCACAATGAGAGAGGCACCTGACCTCAAGGGAGGGAAGGGAGAGGGAGGTATAAAGAGAGCAATGGTAAGTGTGGGTTGGGCAGTCCAAAGCAAAGCAACAGAAGAAGTGGAAGAGGGAATTCAGTCTGGTCATGGTAGACTTAGGAGAAATGCTGTAGACAATGTCTCCATAGTCAAAAATGGGCAGAATCATTTGCTGGACAATGGCTCTATAAGCTGGCAGAGGGATGCAACCATGATTCCTGTACAACTGCACCAAGTTTAGATAATTTCTTTGTGGCTAGCATCCACATGTCCAGAAAACTCAAGGTGTTGATCGAGAAAGACCCCGAGGTACTTAAAGGTGGGAACATCCCATCTTGGGTGTGGAAGGAGGGGATGTCAGTAAGCCTTGAGAGCTTCTGCCTAGTGTCAAAGGTCAGGGAGACCATTTTATTTGGCATCGAGGGACAGTTAATTTGAATGGAACTAGTGCTGGATGTTGTCAAAGTCCTGCTGGAGTGTGGCCATCAGATTAGGGGGAAAGGAACTGGAGGTGTAAAGAACTGTTATCGTCTGTGTGCATATGAATGGATGCAGAGGTGCATACAGTGGGAAGGTTGTTCTGGAAAACTGAAAAGAGGATTGGGCCAAGGACAGAACCTTGGGGGACAGTGAGTTGATACTTAGTAATAATTAATTTCCTGAGGGATCCTGGGGTAGGGTTGCATTTCCTGAGGGATCCAGGGTAGGGTTGCGAAGGGAGACAATACAGGAGTACTAATGCAGAACTGACAATGATATAGCAGTATAAACGGGAATAGGCATGTATATTAACATTATTATCTTACAGGCTACAGAAAACATTTTTTTAGGCATTTTCTGATATTTTGTACATATAAAGGAAACATCAATAAAATGGTATGCTTTTTGATATGGAAATGTATTTCAAAGTGGTTTAATCATATCGTAAAAAAGTAGAAAGCTTTTTTTATAATCATTCTTTTTTATTAGACAATTATATGTAGACAATCAATTCATATATATTGTTACATATGTTCAGACAGTCATGTCAAATATCATATAACAGAAAAATAATTACTACATTTTATATTCCAACAATACAAAAATCAGAACATATACCCTCCCTCCCACCCTAACCCACCCTGTTCAATTTTTATACAATTTGGGGGAATTAAATAGTGCAAAGAGTATGCTCTTGGATAATAAGGTATGGGGAGAGCCACTTGCTTTAGGGAAACCAGGGAGGGTATGTTAGATACTAACCTTGGGGGTGGGCTACCTGGAACCAGCCCATCAAATTCTCATAATAGATGGAATCATATTCTGAATTTCTTTCCAAGATGTTCCATAAAAATTGTCTGAATTTAAGTAGAAAGCTAATTTTATTTATTTAATTGGATATTGATAACTGGGTGAAGCATGTTGTGGCAGAACCCATATACAGGGGTGACCTGGACTTTACATAAAATAAGACAGTGGTACAGATAAGGATAAGTGGGTGAACACTTACATTCCAGTTCACGTAAAATAGTTGCATCTGGAAAGGTCAAGAAGGTACAGTTTGTACAAATGTTTAAAGGGCCATAGAGATTTTGGCTCCCTCAGGCAGTCTGGTAGGGTGTTCCAGAGCTTTGGAGAGATGCAATTATAGTAACACTGATCCTCTGAGATTCTGAACCAAGGAATTGTCAGTAAATTAGCTGATGCTGTCCTGAGTGACTGAATCCTGTCTGGGAAACAGAGCAGACTGGATGAACACCAGGGGTGCAAAGTTAAAGAATTTAATAAATGGTGCTGCCCAGTAAGTAGTCACGCCTGCATCAAGGCATAACCATCCAAGATCCCATTAGATTAAACAATGGTTCATTCATCTGTCAGCATTCAGGGCAATATTGTTTTTCATGAAGAACTGATCTCACTTAAGTTTATAAGAGTCAACACTCACAACCTGCACTGCTTCTAGAGCTGTGCAGAATATAACATTCAGCCCATGGAATGCCCATGGAGTGATATGAAGCTAACAGTTGCAAAATCGGGCACACTTGATAGACCTGTGGGCCTTTTTCTGCCAGCAATTTCATATGTTCATATGCTCATATTAAATTTGACATGTTCTTAGTCCTTACAAGGAGACTGTGTGCATACCTCACAACCTTTTTTCCCCCAAATGTGGAACATTGCCTGTCAAAATGTGTAACAAATGGGCAAAATGTGGAACACTTAATCAAATCTTTACTTAAGAAGCTCAAAACACTGTTAACATGTTGCATTTATGTTCAGAAAGTCTGTTATTAATTGAATAATATATTTTTTGCATCATTTACTATAGATTTTTGCTATGAAATGTTGACTTTGAATGTGGAACAAGTCCTCACAATGTGGAACAGGGAACTTTTGTGAAGTAAAATGAGGAACATTCCTCGTAATGTGGTACTGCTGAGAGGTATGACTGTGTGTGCCGATTTTATTAATTGCTTGCTGTGAGAAATTGCAAAATAACATGTGCACTTAAAGTCAAATCCCATGAGTCTGTGTGAAAATTGTAGAATTTCATGAAAAATTTCATAAGGCTGGAATTTTTAATTTCACTCAGCCTTATCTGGGGGATTCTAATTAAAGAATAGGAATACAAGGGGTAGATAGCATATGGGGTCACCAAGTTCTGCAGTTAGATGCACAGTTTGAGGAGGCAGTATAGCGCAGTGGTTTAAGACTCTGAGCTGCAAACCTGGAGACCTGAGTCTGAATTCCACAGCTCCCACTTGCATACTGTGTGACCCTGAGCAAGTCACTTAACTTCTTTCCCAGGTTGCACCTGTAAACAAGCTTTCGGCTTGGTTTGTCTCTCCTGGTAAAACAAAGGTTAAAAAAGTTTCACCAAGAAATGGACCGCTGAGCTGGGTAGCACAACAGTGGTAGACAATTCCAACCTGAATGCAGGATATTTAAGGATCACATCCAGTAAGTTTATGATCCAGGGAGCCTGGTGTACATGCAACTCTTGGACTCAGAGGTACTGAAAAAGATGTAGTGGGGAAAGACAATGTCTTGGGCAGCAGGAGAAAATAATTCTGGCTATTTCAACAGGGTAGGTTGATAGGAAAGGGAGTAGGTGACTCACGTTTTAAGGACGTTTGTCACTGTAAAGAAGAAAGAGGATATCAGTTGCATCAGTAGTTCTACTGGGTCAATCTGGCTATGCCAGGGGGTGTAGTCACCCAGAGAGGAACAGCAGGACTGCAAAAAACTCAGCCCAGCTTATCAAATGAAGTAGTGATATGTGCATTATTAATGTTAAATTCCACAAAAAAAATTTTGGATGCTTCATCTACAGTATATACTATCATAAATATGTGTGAAAATGTTACTAATCATTTTTTTCTTCTGCAAAATTAAAACTGCTTAACCAATTTATCCAGTTGTATTAGACATCAGGACACACTGGCCCAGATATTCAAATGGGTTGCGCATGGCGCAACAGTGTTGCGCCATGCACGACCCACTGATGCACCCCGGCGCAATATTCAAAAGGGAAAAATGCGCGGCACAAATCCCGATGCGCCAGAGCACATCAGTAATGTATGCAGGAACAGGTGGGGCGTGTCCATGCATAACCTGCACAGCCCGATATTCAGCCCGGATGTGCAAAGCCATGCATGTGCAACCCCTACCTGCGCCAGCACAAAGTTAAGCCAAAAAAAGGAACAACTGATGGCCACCCACGGGTGAGCTGCTGCATTGCAGGGCGCAACACGGCAGCTGCCACCTGTGAGTGGCCACCGAAGTTCGCCACACCTGGCGGTGCTTCTGCGTTCCGCCACGGGCATTTGTAAAGAAGATGTCATCCAATATCCCTGGTGGTCCAGTGGATCGCATTCTTCGATCGCGGCATCTGTTGTAATAAAATAACCCCCTGTCAATATCCGCTTTCTGCCAATCGCGGCATCTGTTGTAATAAAGAACCCCATCAATATCCTGGTGGTCCAGTGGACTGCTTTCTGCCCAATCGCGGGCATATGTTGCAATAAAGAACCCCCGGTCCAATATCCCTGGTGGTCTAGTGGTGCCCCTCCCCACCCGCCCACTGAGCCCCACAACCCCGCTCCCCGGGTCAGCTGGTGGGCGGCAGCACCCACCTGTCTGCCGCCCGCCGCCCGCTGACTGACAGCTTGGTGGGCTGTGACGCCATTGCTGTCCAGCTGCAGCTGTCGGCATGCAGCCCATACCATACTACACATTCCAGATCACATATCTGGAATGTAATACGGCATGGTTGCATGCCCATTGGCTCACGCCAGAACCAATGGGGGTGCAGCATTACTGAGCTGTCAGTCGGTGGGTGGCGGGCAGCAGGCAGGATGCTGCTGCCCGCCGCTGACCGGGGCAACAGGTTGGTGGGGCCAGTGGGCGGGTGGGGAGGGGGTGTTCACTAGACCACCAGGGATATTGGATGGGGGAGTTCTTTTATTACAACAGATGCCCACGATCGGGAAGAAACCGGGATATTGGACAGGGGGGTTCTTTTATTACAACAGATACCCGCGATCGGGCAGAAAGTGGTCCACTGGACCACCAGGGATATAGGACGGGGAATTTATTTTAAACATATGCCCGCGATCGGGCTACAGGGGGCGTCGGTCCCCAATGGCTGCTGCCTGGCAGGGCGCTAGGCGCAAGTCGTCGGGGATTGGCACACCTGCATGCAAATGGAATGCAAATGGGGCCATAATGACATGCAAATGGCCCCATGTGTGCCTTGCATAAATTATGGCCCCATTTGCATGTCACCTTTTGAATATCTCGGGTGCTGTGAATGGCGCAATGGCACTTGCGTCAGCGCATCTCCATGCTCCACTCTGGCCACTTGCACTGGTGCAGTGCCACTGCACCATGCACAGTGAGGGTGGCCAGGGTGCGATATTCAGATCTGCTGAGCCATGGTGCAGCTCCTTTGAATATTGCTTAGTCCGTGCCCCTGCGCAGCCAAGTTGAGCTGTGCCCAAGCTTGCTCCACAGCCTGGCTCAGTTTTAATATTTGGGTCACTGACTATAGATATGCATGTCAAATGTTTACTCTGTGCATGCAAGAGCAGAGAAGTTACAAATATCCATATTTTTGATAGTTTTCACAAAGTTTTGCAAATATTTACATATTAAAGTTTTGAACCCCTGTAACTTAAAAATCTCTTATTTAGTTCTGTCCATATATAGAGCATTATATAAGCATTACAAAAAGGTTATCTGTAGTAATTTACACATGCCTAGCTCCAAAGGTGCCTGAGTTATTTGCAGATGATATTGTTTCATGAAATTTCCTGAAAAAATAAAATGACAAATTTTGAGAAAATATCATTTTAAGGCGATGCATCATATTGTCATGAAATTTGGCACATTGTTAGAACACGAACACCTATCATCAAGAAATCATGCCAGATTTAAGATCCCTGACCTAACAAATGGTTAAGGTATATGCAGATAAAAATGTTCATGAAATTTTGCACAACCAATAAAATGACAACAATTGAGCACCTATAATTTTGAAACTGTCCATTCACATTTCATGATATTGGCACATTAGTGGTCATTGGCCCAGTCAGTATACATTCCAAATTTCAGAGCTCTAGCTTGAACCGCAGCTGAGTTATAACAAAATTACTAAATGTTAAACATTCTACGAAATTCCAATGAAATTCTGCAGTTTCACAGAGGTTTTGTGAAATTGCTTCGAATTCATTGTATTCTGAATTTTCCCATTCTGCATAACTCTAACAGCTTTCTTTAGGAGCTCATTCTGTAAGTTTGCCACTCTCTGTGTAAAGAAATGCTCCCTCACATTACTTCTCCTAATTCAATTCCCTCAAAGAGAATAGAAATCTTCTTGTTTTTTTTTTTTGTTACATTTTATAATGCAATTGGGAATTTGGCCATTTGTGAAGACTACTGAATACCTCTGGTGTACTGTTTCATATATTTATTTTGAAAAGGTCCTATTTTTTTTCCTTTTTTACACTTGCTGGTAATTATCCCTTTTTCCTACCCAATGTCCAGTTTTTTAATTACTTATGAGTTGTGGAACCCAGTGACATCAGTTGAGCAGAAACTGTGATAGGCAAAATAACTGCACTTCACTTCATGGAAAAACGTGTGAAGTTTCTGCACTGTGAGAAGATTTCAAGTCATACTTTAATAAGCTACTAATGCCTCAAGGAAAACTTTGAAAAACTTAATATTTAGGTGGACTCCAGGTTGCATTTGGCATACATTCTATAGAGTTTTCCTCCCCATTATTTCTTACTGAGTAAATTTGCAAGAATACGTGATATGCATCCCTTAGAGTTCATCTGCCTCTATAGCTTACTCTCTACTTGAAATAATAATGCTCTGTTGTGACATCACAATCTGTTGCCATGGGAGTAAGTGTGATGTTACAAGCAGTGCATTATGATCTCAGGTAGGGAGACAGCAACAGGAATGGATGAACTCTTCAGGAGCAAAGATCCTGTTTTCATGCAAATGACCTCAGTAATAAGTAATGGTGAGGAGAAATACAGAACTAATGTGATATGTAAGCTGAACTGGGTCTAAGTACGGTATTACCTTTTGATAAAGTTGTCCTGAAGGCATCAGCTGCTCTTTAAGAAGCAAAGCTGTTGCTTTGTAGGAAAAACAACTACGTAACGCAGCACTTCAGTTGCAAAGTGGCACTTCATGTCATTTTTAAGTTTAATTAAAAAGGAACCCCTTCCTCCACCCTTACTGAATTCATCTGTCTCCTCCCTGCCTCTCACCCAACCATATAGTTCAAAAGCCAACTTTAAAAGACTCATAATACCCCTTTCATCTATCCATATAGCACCCCATTCTACCTTGCTCCTCCCCATTTTGTGTGCTTAACGTTAGCCCCAGATTCAATTATGACAGGCAATGGTAACTAGAAAGTGATGACTTATGTGATCTCCCACAATCTCAGCCAGCCATCATGTGGCTGCTTGCAGCACAACTACCTTATCAATATACTGACCACAGGATATAGCAATGTAGTAGTTTGCTTGATTTTAGTGAGATGTCTTACAACTACTATATTGATGATCCCTCTGGCTGGTATATCAACAGGGTACTTGTGCCATGTCTAAGTGTGTCGACAGCTGACAGAGGTGATGGAAGGGCTGCAGCAGTCACCCCTTTCCACTCATCACTGCCTGTCACTGCCTATGAATAGTGTTAGCACACCCAAGAGGGAAGAAAGGTATGATAATGTGCTGCGTGGGTTAAGAGGTAAGGGGAGTGACTGTGATGCATTTAAAGGTAACTTTAGTACTGTATGGCTTTGCAGGAGGGAGGAGGAAGGAAAATGCCAATAATCAATTCCTGATGTGGCTGGGCAGGAGGAAGAAAAGGTGGAAAGCGTACTTTGTGGGTGGAAGATAGGGCATTCTTTTTGCTACTTTTTGCAAGTTATCATTTTTTTATTTTTATTTATTTTATTTTTTTTGCTGGTAGTGTCACAAAGTATAAAATTTGGCACAACTCTAAAAACTTTGTGAAGTTTTGTAAATGCAAAGTCAACCCATTTGCCACAGCTTCATTGATGACATTTTAATGTGCAGCATCTCTAAGGGAAAGGGAAAGAGAACATTGTTTAATCAGGAGTAACACACTAAGTCGAAGCTTGTTCCCAGACGCGACCTGGGAGCACAAGGAAGTTAAGTGACTAGCTCAGGGTCATACAGTATGCACCTAGGCAGCTGTGGGATTCAAATCTAGGGGCAGGATTCACAAAGGGATAATGTTAAAGTTTCCCTCCGCAACTGCCGTTGCGGACTGAAATCATCCGCAGCTGTGGCGGTACCAATTCACAGTCGCGGCAGTTGCGGAGAGTGCTACGGCAGGTTCTGCTGCCCGTAGCAGTCTCCCACAGCTGCAGTGCTGTCCATGACAACAGCATCTGCAAGACTGCCGTATTCTGTGGAGCCGTTCATACTCCGGCTCCACCTACGCTACTACCCACAGCTGCAGGTGACCTGCGGCTTTGCAAGTGGTTTCCCACTAGCGCCAAGGTTTTCCTACAGCTGCAGGTCCTTCTCCCCCATACGTGAATCCTGCCCTAGGTCTCCAGATCTGCAGCTCAGAGCCTTAACCCACTGTGCTATGCTGCCTCCTAAGGGGAAGCCACTCCTCTAAGTGGAAGCCTGCAATGAATCTTTTCATGGAGGCTCCACTCAACTGATGTCCTTGGATTCTGGAATTCAGTAAGTTAAAATATGAACATCAGAGGAAAATAGGGCAGCCTTAATGAGTTAAAATTAGGCTATTTCAAAACAAACGTATGTATGGAGCACTGCACTGGGGATATTATACAGACTTAACAAAATCCTACATTTCCAATTACTGAATACCATATTTTGTAAAACAATAACAAAAGTTTATGTTCCCTTTAAGCATAGGGTATGCCCTCTAGTTCTACTCTCTGAACAAGTTGAAAACATTTCCCTGCTCCAATGTGTCAGATCCTTTTAACAAAAATCATCTTTAGGTGTGGATTCCAGAACTGCATTCAGTTCTCCAGGTGTGGTCATATGATGGACCTGTACAAGAGCAATATCACCCACTTCCTTCAGCTAGGGAGCCTCATTCCTATACACTTTAGCATCCTATTGTCTTTCTCAAATTCCTTATTACATTGGGGAAGTAGACTTAAGACTGTTATTGATGAACAATCCAAGGTTTCTTTCTTCCTTCTGTGGTCTGTGCCACTCTAACCACCCTATCCAACAATCCATTCAAGGGTTCTTCTTGCCAATGTATATGACTTTGCATTAAATTTAAGCTGTCATACCCTGGACCACCTCTCTAATTTTTTCACATCCATTTTTATATCCTTTATTCCCACCTAAGTGTTCATCCTGACACAGGTCCTGGAGTCACTTGTGAAGAGACTTATCTTACCCTGTATACCCTCTCCTATGCCTCAAATAACAATATTAAAATAGTTCCAGTCCCAGTATCTATCCCTGTTGTTCCCAACTTGTAATTTCCCTAATCCCTGAATATTCCCCATTGACTACCACTCTCTGACTCCTGCCCCCCCCCCCACCTCACAGTTCTCTAGCCATCTGGTCAACTTGTCTCCATCCCCTGATCTCTTAGCTTTTTTTCTAATCTTCTCTGAAGTACACAATTGACAGCTGTGCTGAAGTCAAGATATACTACTTCTACCACTTGTCCCCTGTCCACTGCCTTCATAAACCACCCAAAAAAGTTAGTCAAGTATTTTTGTCATGATCCAGCTGTTACAAACCCACACTGACTGTTATCCTGTAGCCTGTTGGTTTCAATGATCTTCACTATATTCACCTCTGTGAAGGTCTTGAGCTGCTTCCCTATGACCAAAGTCAGGCTTATCAGTCAATAGTTGCTGGGATTGAGTCAACAGGGGAGGAGTTGGGGTAGAGGCACAAGGGGGACAGGGGGGAAACCCAGGGTATGGTAAGGCAGGAAATGGGCTGGAGGGTGGTCAGTTTGAATGCTAGGAGCCTAGGTAATAAGCTAGCTGAGTTGCAGGCTCTCTTGGTAGTGAGAAGGGTGAACATTGCGACCATCACAGAATCGTGGGCTTCCCAGTACCAAGACTGGGATATGATGATCCGAGGGTAAAAGCCAAGTGATATGCTCCTGCTACCCCAGATCACCTCCTCCTGTAATCTGATATTTTACTACCCCCAACTTATGCACTTCTAAATTGCCCAACCTGCTACTTAACCACCCACTTACCCATTCCCACTACCCCTCTCCCACTTTCGCCAATTCTCTCTCTATTTCCTCTGGGTTCGTAGCCCACCCCTTCTGCTAATTCTCCTACCTTCTGTCCTATCCCTCATCCTCCACCACCCTCCTACTGACAAGGTGAACCCGAGCCTGAGGTTTCCACTAACTGTCACCTTAACCCCTCCCCAACCCTCCTCTCTTACAACCCATTACTACTGGCCACCTGCTGCTCTTTCTATTCCTCTAATAATCTATGTTAGCACCAGCTTAGCTCAGTTTCTGTAACACATGTCAATGCTATGTAATTTTATCCCTACTATTGTCTCTGTTGTTGCACCAGTAATTGTATGTGATACTGTTGTTTTCGGTATACCGACACCACAGTGACTCCCCAAATGCAAAGACCATCACAGCGACAGGATTCAGGCAAAATCCATACATTGCTGTGATGGTCTCTGCAAGTTCCTGAGACTGCCTTGCAGGGTGTGTCACCCCCCCAGTCCAACTCCAACTCAGAGTTAGAATCCTAGAGATCAGGGGGTGTAGGAGGCTGAGCCCCCCACATGGGGGGTTTGGGAGGATGCTGTCCCCCGATAGAAAAATGGAGGCATCCCTGACACTGCATTGCTGACACTCATCACTGTGGCTGTCGCTGTCGGGGATGTCTCTGTGGGAGATGTCATGGTAGCACAGTAAAACCATTGTTTTTCATCTATTCCCAACATGGAACCTTTGTAAATGAGTTTGCAGCTCAAAGGTTGTAATCCAAGAATACAATAAATAAATAAATAAAAATAATTCAGAAAGGATAGGGTTAAAGAGAATGGGGGGCATGGCAATCTATGTACGTGAAGGGATAAGGAGTACAACAGAGAAGGTGGAGGAAGGTAGGACAGAGGCTCTGTGGATGCAGCTTCAGGATTTGAGAGGTAAGACACTGAAGATGGGGATAGTATACAGACCTCCAGTGCAAGGGAAGGACCTGGACAGAGAGCTAGCTGAGCAAATCAGAAAGGTCTGTAGGAAGAGGAGCACTATGGTGGTGGGGAACTTCAATCTACCTGGGGTGGAGTGGAGCACTCCTGCCACCATGAGTGTGAGGGAACAGGTCATACCAGATGATTTTCAGGACAGCTTCCTGGAGCAGCTGGTACATGAGTCTACTAGAGTGGGTAGGACTCTGGATCTGGTGCTTTTAAATGGGGAGACTATAAGGGATCTGGGGGTGAAGGACCCTCTGGCTGGGAGTGACCACCACTCAGTGTGGTTCACACTTAATATGAGTAAGGAAACAGGGGGTACGGATACCAGGGTGATTGATTTCAAAGGGGCAGACTTTAGTAGGATGGGGGAGATTTGGGGTAGGTATCTGGCAAGCATTTGTCAGGACATGGATGATAGTCAGAAGTGGGAGGTTATTAAAAGAGGACTGACAGAGGCCACTGGGGCATGTTCAAAGGCACAGAGCAAGAAAGGAAGGGCAAAGAAGCCCAGTTGGTTGATTCAGGAGGTTATGGAGGTGGTAAGGGCCAAGAGAAAAGTATTTAGGAAACTCAAGAATTGGGGGTGGTGTGAAGGAAGAGTATATGAAGACATCCAGGGAAGTTACCAGGCTAGTCAGAGCGGTCAAGGCCTCAAGAGAACTGAGACTGGCACGGGGTATTAAGGAAGGAGAAAAGGACTTCTTCAGATACATTTGAGAAAGAAGGAAGAACAAGAAAGACCAGATTGTGAGGGTTAGAAAGGACAGACGGTGGGTTGAGAAGGAGGGGAACAGGCAGGGGCATTAAATGAATACTTCTGTTCTGTGTTCACAAAGGAGAAAGGGGGAAGATACCTAAGGGAGGTAGGGTGGGTGGGGAGGGTGACTGATGTAGGGATTACGGAGGGCAGGGTTCTGGAGGGATTGAGGATATTAAGGGTGGACATGGCACCAGGCCCAGATGGCATCCACCCTAGGGTACTCAGGGAGCTGGCAGAGATCCTGGCGGGGCCACTGACTGACCTGTTCAATACCTCCCTGGACACAGGATGCATGCCACAGGACTGGAGGGTGGCCCATGTGGTGCCCATTCACAAGAGTGGCCCCAGAGATGAGCCGGGCAACTACAGGCCAGTGAGCATCACACAATTGTGGGGAAGCTCATGGAGACAATCCTAAAGGAGTGGCTGCTGACCTTTGTGGAGGACATTGGTCTTCAGGATGGTCACCAACATGGGTTTGTCTTTGGTAGATCCTGCCAGACAAATCTAACTGAGTATTATGTCTGAATGACTAGGGAACTGGACAGGGGCCATACGGTAGACATCCTGTATTTGGACTTTAGCAAGGCCTTTCATTCCGTGCCGAAAGGGAGGCTGGGGGGAAGCTGGTATACATAGGGTTGGGAACAAAGATGGTGACTTGGATTGTCAACTGGCTGAATGGAAGGCAGCAGAGGGTGGTGGGGGGAGCTCTTATCACCAAGGGAAGTGATGAGCAGGGTGCCACAGGGATTGGTGCTGGGACCAGTGTTGTTTGAGCTATGTATAGCTGATATCTCACACGGTCCGGAGTAGGATCAGCCTGTTTGTGGACAATATGAAGATGGGAGCTGTGGTAGATGACATCGAATGCTGGAAGGGGCTGCAAAAGGACCTGAACAAACTACAGGAGTGGTCGGTAACAAGGCAGCTGGGGTTCAACTCCAAGGAGTGTAAAGTACTGCACCTTGGAGCTAGGAACCAGGGGAAGAACTATCAGCTGAGGGAGGTACAGTTGGAAAGTAACAAGGAAGAAAAGGATCTGGGGGTGATTATAGCAGGCGCATGAACAACTTGGCTCAGAGCAGGAAGGTGGCAGCAAAGGCCAATAGGATGCTAGGGTGTATAGCGAGAGGAATCTCCTCCAGGAATAGGGAGGTGATCCTTCCCCTGTACAGGTCTCTGGTCAGGCCTCACCTGCAGTACTGCATGCAGTATTGGCACCCATTCCTGAAGAAGGACATCAAGTTGTTGGAGGATGTGCAGCATAGGGCAACAAGGATGATCCAGGGATTTGAGGGGAAGCCCTATGAGGAGTGGTTAGCAGAGCTGAACATGTATTCCCTGGAGGAGAGGAGAGGAGGGATAAGGGGATATATTGAGATATTTAAATACCTCAAGGGGATAAATAGGATTAATACAGAAGGGATTTTCCAGCTTAGAAGAGGGATATGAGAGGGCAAAAGTTGAGGTTGGAGGGGGGAAGATTCAGGAGGCATTTTTTCATGGAAAGGGTGATGGATAGGTGGAATGCTCTGCCCGAGGAGGTGGTGTCCTGCAGAACAGTGGGTGGCTTTAAGAGGGGTTGGGATAGGGTGAGGGGGGTTGTGATGAAGAGGGGTGAGGATGGTTGGGCAGCTGCAAGTTGAGGGGCTAGCTGCACAATCAAGCTGACTCAATAGACAGTAAGGCCTACTTCTGTTGGTGTTTTCATAAGTTCTTATGTTCGTATCATCTCTGTCCTTATGCTTGTGGAGTGACACCAAATTAGCCACCACCAGTCTATCCCTAAGTCTTTCTCATGATCTGTTGCTGTTGATTATTTAAATAGTACCTAAACAAGTTTCCTTTGGGCCAAAGTGGAAGACCTTATACTTATCCAGATTGCATATAATTTGCTACTTGTTTGCCCATTTCCCACTGCATTTAATTTCCTTTGCAAAATGTATTCCCCTTCACTGGAGTCTACCAACATGAGCTTTGTGTGATCTGCAAATTTATTTGCCTTATTTGAGACCTTTCTCTCCAAATCATCACAAGAAAATGTTAATGGTAGGGCCCCATCACTGAATCCTCTGGAACTCCATTGGTAACTTCTTTCCAGTTTGATGTTATACCAATCATGGCTAGGGAGTCAATGTACCAGGCTATACACTGTTCAGGAGGGACAGGAAGGATTGAAAGGGTGGGGGAGTGGCTCTGTACATCAGAGATGGTATAAAGGCAACAGAGGGTCAGGAAAGACGGGGGAGGCCGGGGTAATGTGGGTCACCCTGGAGCCAGGGAATGGAACAGTAATATGCACAGGGGTGATCTACAGGCCTCCTGCACACAGGGAGGAAGTAAACAGGGAACTAGTGGAGAACATACATGACATGGCAGCTAAAGGCGAAATCCTGCTACTGGGGGATTCAATATGCTGGACGTGGATTGGGCCACCCAGGTGGCTGCTTCAGCCTGAAGCACAGCCATCCTAGAATCCCTGCAGGGGGTTGGATTCAGGGAGCTGGTGCATGAGCCAACCAGGGACAAGTCAATTCTGGACCTGGTATGGAGGACCAATGGGAACAGAGTCAAAGAAATATAGGTGGAAGTGCAGCTGGGGTCCAGTGACCACCACATGGTGTGGTTCAGCATGGAGACATGGACTCAATTAAGCCACACAATGGCAAGAGTATTAGATTTCAAGAAGGCAGATTTCACTGAAATGCGTAGATGTATGCAAGCAGTCTTGGGGAAGGGAGAGGTAATTGAGGGGGTGGTAGAACAATGGGAGAAACTGAAAGGAGCCATAGTGGATATAACAAACCAATGCACTAGGATAGTGGCCAAAGGGAAAAGAAGGAAACCAGTATGGTTCTCCAGAGAGGTAGGGGACAAAGTCAGGGCTAAAAGGCTCAGTTTCAGGAAATATAAGGGGAGCCAAAGGGAGGAGGACAGGGAGGTGTACCTTTAATATCTAAGGGAAGAAGGGAATGCTGTTAGGAGGGCGAAGGTGCCGACAGAAGAGGGCTTAGCACAGTCTGTAAACAAAGGGGATAAGGCATTTTATAGGTACATCAGTGAAAGAAGAAAACTGGGGGGTATTGAGAGACTCAAGAAGGAGAAGGGAGAGTGTAATGAGGGGACTTGGACAAAGCAGAACTGCTGAACAAATACTTCCGCTCAGTATTCACTAAGGTGGGGGAGGGTCAAGGACCACAGTTGGGCTGCAGAGGCAATGGGGGTTGGGGAGAAGTGGACACCAGTCCATTTACAGTGGTGAGAGTTCTGGAAGAACTCACAAAGCTGAAGGTGGATGAGGCCATGGGGCCAGACGGCATACACCTGAGGATATTAAAGGAGCTGAGAAGGGAACTAACAGCGTCTTTGATGGCCCTGTTCACAGAGTCACTCAACACAGTTGCCATTCCACAGGACTGGAGGAGGGCACATGTAGTCCCACTGCACAAAAGAGGCAGTTGGGAGGAGGCGGGGAACTACAGGCCAGTCAGCCTCACCTCAGTGGTGGGAAAGATCATGGACACACTGCTGAAAGAAAGGATAGTGGCACATATGGAATCCAGCAGTGCTCAGAGCCTGAGGCAACATGGATTAATAGAAGGAAGGTCATGTCAAATGAATCTAATAGATTATTGTGATTGGGTGACTAGGGAAATAAATCATGGAGGGGCGGTAGATGTTGCCTACCTAGATTTCAGCAAAGCCTTCAACACCATCCCACACAGAAGGCTGATTAACAAGATGTGTAGTCTGGGCAAGGGAAACAAGGTGGTGAACTGGGTTAGGAACTGGTTAACAGACAGGAGATAGAGGGTGGTGGTAAATGGGGTAAAATCTGGGGAGGGAGTGACCAGTGGGGGTACCACAGGGATCAGTACTAGGACCAGTCCTGTTCAATGTCTTCATTAGTGACATACATTGCAGAGGGCCTGGAAGGAAAGGTCTGCCTGTTTGCAGATGACATCAAGATCTGCAACAGGGTGGATAATCCAGAAGGGGTGCAGAAAATGAAGAGGGGCTTGGAGAAGCTTGAAAGATGGAGATGTGGCAACTGAGGTTCAATGCAAAGCAGTACAAAATTATGTACCTGGGTAGAGGGAACCCTGGGGAGAGCTACAGGTTGGGGGGAGGAGCTGACTGTCACTAAAGAATAAAGGGACCTAGGGGTTATCATCTCTGATGACCTTAAGGTATCAAGCAGTGCACAAAGGCAACAGGGAGGGCCAGTGTCATGCTGGGGTGCATAGGCGGGTGTATCACTAGCAGGAGGTGGGAGGTGGTGATGCCATTGTATAAAACATTGGTAAGGCCTCACCTGGTGTTCTGTGTGCAGTTCTGGAGGTCACACTTGTGCAAGGACATAGATAAGGTGGAGACTATCCAGAGGAGGGCAACAAGGATGGTGTAGGGCTTTCACCACAAAACATATGAGGAGAGACTATGGGACCTCAATATGTATTCACTGGAGGAGAGGAGACAGCGGGGGGGACATGATTGTAACTTTAAAGTACCTCAAGGTCATAAACAAGGTGCAGGTGGGTACCTTTTCCAATGTAGAAAAAGTACTAGAACAAGGGGGTACAATATGAAATTGGAAGGGGGTAGATTAAGAGGTAATGTGAGGAAGTTTTTCTACACAGAAAGAGTAGTCGACGCTTGGAATAGTCTGCCACAGGAGGTAGTGGGGTCAAGCACAGTGGAGGGGTTTAAGTATGCCTGGGACAGGCACAAGGGAAGCTTGAGAGGGGAGGGAGTGAAGAAAAGCCATTGATCACATACAGTCAGTGGTCACATACAATGTATGGGGCCTAAAGGCAGACTGGATGGGCCTAGGGGTCCTTATCTGCCGACAATTTCTATGTATGTTTCTATGCCTTGAATCAGTACCCACTGAGAGCTATTGCTTAACCAGCTCTTTATCCATTGTACTGTATTTCCTGTTGTTCCAAATTTTCTCAACCTCATAGCCAATTTCTCTTGAAGAACTGTGTTAAATTATTTATTGAAATCTAAGTATCTTACAACAACTACCTTTCATCTGTCTAGTGCCTTTGTAACATAATCAGAGAATATAACCCTGATAGACTGGCACGGTCTCCCCTCAGCAAATGGGCAGACTGGATGGGCCTAGCAGTCCTTATCTGCCATCAATTTCCATGTTTCTATGTTTCATATTGACTCTCCTGTAACAATTGGAATCTGTACAGAAGTTTCATAGTCTGATCCTTCATAATCGTCACCGGTATTTTTCCGACAATCAAGGTAAATTTCACCTCTCAGAGTTTACCATTAGTGTCAACTAAGCTCCATATATTTAAAAAAGTAAGCATGGGGGCAGCATATTGGAACAGTCTGCACGGAGCAAACTGCTTTTGCTCTGAGCAAACCATGCTTTGCTCCTCGTTTCCATGGTTAGTACTCCAAGTGCTATATTGAAAGATGATGTATGAATGGTGCAAAGTAGTTTGCTTCACACAGCAAAGTCAGGACATGTACACATGCTAATGGAAGGCAGAGTCATGAATACATGTAACAGTGCCATATTCAAAACCTGCAAGATCTTCTGACTCCCTACTGCCCCCTCCGTCCTCTCCGATTTGCTGACGAGGGATTGCTAGAGATTCCCGGGTTAATTTAAAAATATCTGGTGCCCATGCTTTCTCTTTTGCGGCACCTACCCTGTGGAATTCTCTACCTCATCAGTTAAGAGAATGCCTGACCATCGATAGATTTAAAATTGAGCTGAAAACATGTCTTTTAAATCTAGCCTTTTCAGATGAATTTTAATTCACTGATATATTTATTGTTTTATTGTAAATTTTATGTTCATATATTGTATTTTAATTGTGAAGTGCCTTGGCTTTGAAAATGAACTATATAAATAAAGATTTGATTGATTGATTGATTGATTTCAAGGTGCAAACTGGAATATTGCAGTGTGCATCTTAAGGCTTTTCAAAAGCATAATTTAACAGAGCACAAAAGGATATAGACATTTACAGAGACACACATAGACTATGAAGGCTATCCTTGCATGAAAAGCACAAGTAGCAATGGGCCCTATGCACGAAAGTGTGCACAACATGTGGAAAACACACATATGCACTGCGCGCAGCTGCACGGTGCAGAAGGGCAAAGGAATATGCGGCATGCACAAAGTGATATGTGCCACGCGCAGAGGCAGGGGGTGGAACCATGAAGAGCATGGAGCAGGATGCACAGGAGAAGGAGGACAGCCCCAGAACTGTGACCAACCCCATGACCCCACCATAAAAGGGCAAGTGCGCCTTCCACCATGTGTATGCAGAAGTGAATGCCGAATGCACGAGCAAGACGCACAGGATGGCAGAAAGCAATGTACCCATGGACAGAGGCATGCACAGCAATGCACCACGTGAGGTGACAGAACCAGCAGCCAGTGGAGGCTGTGGCAGAGCAGGACAGGCCAGGTCCATGAAATTCTCGGGACCACAGATGGCAAGCCATGATCAGCAAGATCAGTGCCAACCAAGAACAGCTATTCAGTGCCCTGTCACTGTCCACCCCCGCAGAGTTGAAGGTGCATATCTGGCTGGAGGTGCAGGCAGCTGTGAACACTGCAAGACCAGATGCCTGGACCCTGCCAGAGATCAGTCATAAATGGTGTGACCTTTGCACCACCATGCAATGCAAGGTAGCGGAGGGAACACAGACACAGTAGGGCACAGGCAGAGGGTCACTGGTGCCCGACACCCAGATGACACCTGTGGAGAGGATTTTGGCACACATCCTCACTGCCATGAGTATTCACAGTGTGCTGGAGGGTGTGCACACACTGGCTGGTGAGTATGGCATCTGGAAACACCAAACCCAGCAGCACAAGGCTACATGCACAACAGCTAATGGTGTCACATTGTGCCAACAGAGCATGCCAGGGGTGGCAGACATGGAGTCAGGCCACCGTAGGGGCACCCACCCAGGACTGCAGCAAGTGCTCAATGAGGATACAGGACAGCACCACAGGTGAGTACCCCATGACTGAACCGAGACAGTGGCATGGTGCAATGTTCATGGCAATAAACACCCCATCCTGTCCCATCACAAGCAGGTCCTGAACAGGCAGTGAACATCCCACAAGAACCGGGGAAGGAAACCACCCAAGATGTGGACAGCGATGACGTGGACACCGCTGTGGAGCTGGCCAGTGATGATGCAGCTGAGGACCCCTGCAGGGCAGGGAACAGTGGACAGGCACCCACATGGCGGCTACCAATATGCATCGGCATGGCAGTCTAAGGCAATAGTGCACCGCGTCCAGTGGCGGGCATGCAGCCAGTCATGCAAGGTGGGCAGGACAGTGCGGATGAGGGCCCGTCGAGCAGGCAGAAGGGACGTGCTAGGTCACAACGGCCCATGGACCTACTGGACCCACAATATGAGGAGCTGCAGCAGCTGGAGCCGAACTGGCTTGAGGCACAGCAATGCAACACTGAGGCCATCAAAGAGCAGACTGTCACCATCCAAGACCTGGGCCATGATGTCACACAGATGGCACAGACACCTGAATGCTTGACTGCCATCATAGGGGGCTGGGGCACCAAATCCATGGCAAGAGGGCTTTTCAGTGACCAGTGGGCAGGGCACAGTAGCCCCTGGTAGGACCTCTGACAGAACCCAGTGCCAGCTGGACACCATGGAAGATAGCGACATGTGGCCACCCAAGGTGCAGGGGGATGACTGCGTGCACCACACAGAGCACAGCATGGAGTCAGCAACAAGTGCCGACAGTGTCAGCATGGTCAGTACCGAGCACCTGTCCAGGGGCACAGGCATCACCAACAGGGAATCGGAGGGTGCTGCTGATAGTGTGATGATGGGACTGGAGGGTGCATGGCAGGCACCAACCCACAGGGGTGGATGGGCCCTTGGACCTACCCACCATCTGGAGACATGGTCAACAGTGCATGACACGGTTGCACCCAGTGCACCCCAGTGACCATGAAAAACAGGGGCCAGCATGGACCGGGAAGGGCACCGCGGTGGCACGACATGGCAGCAGTGGCACAGAGGCAGTGCCATGCAGGGACACACACACATAGACGTGCACGGAGGTGGGACTTTACATGCACAGGGTGATGCAATATGATGGCAGCAGAGGCCACAAGGGCCGCATATGACCAAAGATGTGAAAAGAGGGTGATGGGACCCCTGTGCAGCTGGCTATCGTGCCATGGTACAGGAGCTGATGGCAGAGGCACATGTGCCCTGTCACCTAATGCCAGCCATAGCCAACACCAACCGGCCTTGACAGCAGAGCTGCACCAGGGGTGCCATGCACCCTCAGGTGGTGGCATCATCGGATGCACGGGGCCTGGCATGACTCAGCACTGTTGGAGGCCAATGCAGATGTGAACTGGTGGTGCATGCAGGACACCAGCGGATAATGCAAATGTCACATGTTGTGGCGCTGGCGTGGCTACTAATGACAGAAGGTCAGGAGGATGGATGTCAGGCATTGGCAGCCTGCAGCGAATACACAGCAGGCACTCTGTGGAGCCAGCATGATGGCCCCCACATGTGGTCAAGGCAGTGGAAGTGCATCTTCAGCATCCCAATACCATGCTCCATGATGGACCATGTCCAGCAATGTGCACTGTTGTATGCCTCCTCGGCCACTGTTGCAGGTGCCAGGATTGGTGTCATCAGGTATGGCCACAGTGGATATCCGCTGTCACCTGTGGGATGAGAGACATAACATGAGTGCAATGTGGGGCACCAGCATGCTGCTACAAACACCCGGGCATGGGCGCCACACACCTACCCAAGATCCAGCTGTCCACATGGCCTGTATGCAGCAATGCTGCAACCCCCAAGGTGCTGAATATGTAGGCATCATGGTATGATCCTGGGAACCTGGCACACACATCCATGAACAGCCCGTCTGCATCACACACCACCTGACAGTTCATGCTGTGGTATCCCTTGTGATTGCGGTATGCCTCCTCAGCCGTGGATGGTGAAAAAAGAATGGCGATGTGGGTGCCATCAACAGTGCCAAGGACGTTGGGCATCTCATGCATGCCATAGAACACCTCCTTAGTGGCACAGACCTCTGTGTCTGACATTGGAAGGCATATGTGGTCCTGCGTGTGCACCAACAGTGCATCGGTGATCTGTGCAAGGGCAAAGGACACTGATGGCTGGCTGATACTGAGATCATTGCTCACCATGCGTTGGAAGGACCAGGTGGCATAGTACAACAGGGCACACATGATAGTTTGTCTCAATAGACGTGGCCCTGGAGTGGCATATTTTTGCGGTGCGACAATGTCGTGCACTAGGTCGCACAGTTGTAGCACCCTGTGCCATGGCAGCCAGAAGCATTCTAGGCAGTGGGTGTCATGGAGCACACTCTCATCCATGAATGGTCTGAACACACACTCCTGCAGCCATGGCCGCCCACCCCTCACATGCCATGCATGCTGCAGATAGACAGTTATGAGTAGTCCTGGGCACATCCCGATGTTGACTGGCAAACAGTGTGTACAAGGTACAGTGCATGGATATGGCGTCATCGCTTATGTAGGGCCCCCCATCCACCCAGAGTGCATCTGTGCATGGCCCACCACTGGTTGGCGCATGTGCTGCATGCTCCACATGGCCATTGGCCGCAATGGCTGCCGTCCACGGACCCGTTTCATGCCACACTGCTGTACTGCACTACGTGGCAGAGTATTGACACAGGTCTGCCTGTAGGCTTCTCTGCTGTCACCTGTTGTACTAGTGCCTATTCAGACACACCTGTCCTGCCCCCCCATCAATGTGCGGCAGGGATGTTGCATGGTCCCCATGGCTGTACTGCCACCACACAGGCATCTGTGGAGCTCGCTGCATGCAGGGTTGCATCACCATGGTCCCTGCATCATCCTGTCCATGTGTGCAGTGCTGCAGCTGGCAGATGACTGTCAGCATGGCTGCCCAGTACCATGGCACACCCTGAGCCTGCATTGTGCCTGCACCCTGCCTGTCCTGGCCATGGGAGCGGGCGGCGCACATGGCCCTTGCACGTGCATGCCTGCCAGCCTGCATGCTGGTGTGTCAGGGCACTGTGCCTCACAGGTCTAGGGCCTCTGTGCATGGTGGGGGGAGGCTGCACGTGTCATGGCATGCCTTGACTGCTGGCACATATGTGCATACGTGCCCGGTGTACTGGGTAGATGGACATGGGTATATTGGCATGCATCCAGTGCGCTGGTTAGTGTGGTGCAGGATGGCATGCTTCCCGAGAATGCTGTGGTGTGTGGCCGAGGGGAAGTTCAGAGACAGCGGTGGATATGGCACCCTGTGGGCCGCATGATGTATCAACCTGGTGAGTATCACGACCATGCTGCATCATGCTGTCCATGTCTGTTCTACTGCCTGATCCATGCCTACATGTTGACTGATCATTGCTTTCACCTTGTGTCTCCCTGCCCCACCCTGTACAGGATGCCACAGGCATGCCATGATGTATGGAGCTGAACTGGATGACACAGCCAGATGGGGCTGAGGTGATGGTGATGCATCCATGTGGCCTGTACCACTGATGCTGGTGGACTGTGATGCCGAGTTACCTCTGGCAGACCTCCAGGGATGGCCATCCCTACTACAAGGGGCAGCATGGTGATGCTGAGCCCTGGACCCAGTGGCGGGTCACTGTCTCTTCACAGGTAAGTGTTGCATGCCTGCACATCTCCAGGGACCTCAGTCCCCATGGGGGGGTGTTGACCATGCTTTATCATTCCCTTCTCTCAACAGCACTACCGGGGACCTGTGTGAAGGGTGCTGCTGTGGAGGGAGGAGTGGCCAATGGTGTCTAAGGATGAGCTGAGCACTGACGAGGAGCCCTGGCTGTGGCAGAAGCACCAATGCAGAGGTCCATATGTCAGTGGAAGGGATGGCTGTGGGACTGCCAGGGCTGTCGACCGCTGGTGCTGCCTATTGACTTGCCTGGACTGTGGAGATAGGGGGTGACCTGCACCTTGTTGTGGGGGGGGGCTGTGCTCTGCATTGGGGATACCTGTGCCGACTTTGTTACTGCTCGGGGAGGGGCTTCGGTGGAAGACCTCTGACATCATGTGTTACTGTACCACTTGTTGTTGCTGCAGTATTAAACATGGTTCTGTTCTACATGGCCTGGTCCTTGTCACGCATGAGTGTGCCTATGTGTGTGTGCGTGGGTGGGCTGCTGGTTGTGCATGCTGTACACAGGTCCGGGGTGGGGGCACACCCCAGTGTTGGGCTGTGGTCTGCATGCAGCCTGGGGTGGCCCATTGGGGTGGCCATTCATGGTCCAGTCCTGGCTGCCGGGCATATGGTGAGACGAAGGCTGGCATGGCCGGCCTCTGCACTTGCACAGGGTCGAGGATGGCAAGATCATGGCCAGTGTGGCTGTTGTGGATAGTTTGGGAGGTCTTGCCATTGCTGGCCATTCGGGGATGTCCATGGGCAGGCACATCCCGCAGGGCCAATGGGTGGATGGGTGGAGTCCCTGGGCACAGGGTGGCTTTTGCAGCTGCTGGTGTGTGCTGTGGTAGCTGGGGCCACTGCTGTGGCCACAGTTCCATGGCACTGCTCGACTGCTAGGTCACACTGCACACTGGCTATCAGTGGCCTTCACATACCATGGCCGCCTGGCATGGCCTGCCTGTTGTGGTGTTTGTTGTGTGTGTGTGTGTGGGGGGGGTGGGCTGGAACTGTATGGGTTGGCATGCCAGTGCTATGCCCATCCCAGCAGGTAAGGCCCTGTGTCTCTGCTTCTGCTTCTGGCATGCGCACTGGTTTACAGCTGCCCTGTGGCACGCGTATCTTTACGTGCTGTGTGCCACATGTCTACGTACCACATGCACATACATGAATGCGCTCAGTGTTCCACTTCACGCCATTTATGCAGACCCACCCCAGTGTTTTCAGCACTCTTGTGGGATGCATGCTTGCATGTTTCTGCATTACACAGTGCCTTCCACGCCTGTCGTGCATGTGGCATTGCATGCTACCCATGCATAGGTTCCCCTGCTGCCAACACAAGCACCCTGCTCATGTTGTACTGGCTTCGTGCATAGGGTGCAATGTGTGTGACATATCACAGTGACATCAACTAACCCAGCTGCACTGCAGTGCTGAACCCCCATTTAATGTGTACAATTAAAATAGCCAGAACAGACTAGTTGACACATGCAACATTATGTTTCATGTTTTCCCCTGCTGCGAGCCATTTTTGCATATTTATGGACTGTAGCACTGGGAGGTCACCAGATGTGTCCAAGGTCACATTAGGGGCTATGCACTATTGCAGGCCAGGTATGCATAATTTATGCTTACCTGGCCCATGTAGCTTTGCACCTGTGGACAGGAGCAGAATGCATATTGTGCACAACCCTGTGCCTCTGAAGGGCTTCTGTTGGTATTCCCACCCCCAGTGCACAGCAGCATAGGAGTGGTTTGAGGGACATACATGGGCATCCAATCAGATGCCTGTCCTTGGTTCCTAAGTGGAGCATCTGCTCCATGCATGCAGGGAATTCTGGGAAGGCTTGGGACTGGAAAAGTTTCAAAGTATAGACAAGTGCTCAAATGACTTCCCCCAGCCCTCCCTATCAACTCCGTGGGCTGAGGCAGCATGATGAGGGGATTCCCTGTCCTGCCATAAACAGCAGGCATCATTGGGCAATGCACAAAATGTACAGCAAGATCCCTGCTGCTGTATCCTACACACCCCCTTGCCCAGCACTCCATACCTTAGTAAATAGCATGGAGTGTCAGGCATGCCCCCAGACATGCACCAGACCGGCTGCAGGCATAGCTGTGCAATCAACTGGGGGTTCAAGTGAGAAAGGGACACATGCCCCTTCCATGAATGCTGCTGGGGGTCTGCTGGACCCTCAGGTCACAGCATTCTGTCTTAGAGTTGCTTATGCACCATCAATCTGCAGGGCATTTGTAATCTGCCCTTTTATGTATATGGGCCATTGTGAGCATAATGGGGGCTATGCAGTGTTGCAAGCTGGGTACACGTGATTTGCACATACCCAGCCCATGTAGTTCCACACCTACTAACAGGTGTAGGGTGAATGGTATACACAACTGCATACCTCTGCAGTGTACCTGTAAATGACCCTGCTCCCCCGGTGTGATACTGTTTGGGGAAGGATCAAGGCACACAGGCAGGCATTCAATCAGATGCCCATTCTCCATCCTGAAGTGGATCTTCATGTGAGCAGGGGATTCTGGGTAGGTGTGGGTCTGCCTTTTTTAAAAGTATGGCCAAGTGCCTGAATGGATTCCCCCAGCTCTCCTGTCTGACCAGTGGGATGGGGCATCATGGTGGGGGGAATCCCTGTTCTGCCACAGCTGGTAGGTGCCATTGGGGATGCATGCAAAAGATTCAGCAGGGTCCCACTGCTGTATCCTGCACCCTCTTGCCTGGCACTTCATACCCTCCAGAATGGCATGGAGTGCCGGCACACCCCCAGATATGCCCCCAGCCTGGCTATGCACAAAGTTTTGTGATCAGTCAGGGGATTATGTGCACAAAGGGCATGTGTCCCTTCTGTGAATGCCACTGGGGGTCCCCGGTTCATAGCATTCCATCTAAGTGTTGCCTATGCACTGTAGATCCATGGCAGGTAGATAATTCACCCCTTATTGCATAGAGGCCATTGATTGTAGTGTATGGCAACTATGTAACCTCCCTGTTCACCTGTATGTTATTCATCTGATAGACAACACTACCTATCACAGTTGGATCCTGAGAGATACATGCAGAAATATGTGTGCTGTAATGCTGCTATTTACTTGCTTGTCTGAGGTGAAGGTCCATCAGAAAACAAAAACGTACAGTACATGCTATGTTTGCTCATTACCTGTTAATATTGGTAAACATGAAAATAACAGCATTCTATTGTTAGGCCATGAACTGTAATCCACACACACATTACAACAGTTTTTGTTCCCATGTGTCTTTGAGGCAAATGGTGTGCTGCAACTTCAAAAGACACCTGGGGCCAATTATTGAAAAATGGGCAAAGCAGAGCACAAAGGTTTGTGCTGCATTTACCCATTGACCATGGTCCCGAGGATGCTATATTCAGTCAAAAAGCACACCAGCGCTATGCAACTGAATATAGGGCCATGCTGACACAGCACTAAGTTGTGTGGTGTTGCCCTGACATGGATCATTACAGTGCAGGGAGCAACGCCCCCAGACTCAATAGTGCCAGGAGCACACGGCATGATAGTCATCTGGTACCATGCAAATGAGCACATTGGCCATACAAGGTGCTAAGAGGCCATATGTATGCCTGTTATGGGCTCATTTGCATGGGAAGTGGTGGCAGGTTTTCATCCCCCCTGTGGCTGGCCCCATCCACTCCAATTCCTGTCCCCATTAAAGTAAATTCATCCCTGGTGCCTAGTAGTCCCTCCACCCACTAATTCCTGTCCCTGTTAAACATTATAGCTGGCCCGCTGGCGCAGAGGCATGGCTGCCGTCTGTGACACTGATGACCCAGGTTCGGGAACAGATCCGGGAGTCAGAGGGCTGGCCAGGGACAGTAGGATAGAGTGTCCACCGGACTGCTCTCCTACTCTGGGGGGAGGTGGGGTAGAGTGTCTGACGCACTATGGACCCCCAGAGGAGGCTAGGGTTACCACAGTGGTCAGTGCCTTCATGCACGGGTGGTGGGGCAGATGCAGGCCATCATTGCATATCCCCACCCCCGCGGGAACTAAAAAAAACAGAAAAAGCTGGCCCCTGCTTATGAGCTGGCTCCGGTACCTCCCTTCTGGCCACATTAGTTCCGTCATTAGCGGCCCCACTCGGGAGGGGGGCAACCCCAAGTATGAGGAAGAAGGTTACTGGAGCCTGGTGAGCCTGTTTGTAGGGCTCAGGGGTCCCGACAAACAAAAAATTATAAATAAATAAATAAACATTATGCCCTGCCATCTATTTGTCCCCACACCCTTCAGTCCTTGGCCCCAGAAGTATAAAAGAATATCCTAGAGTCCAGTGGTCCCTCCACCCTCTGATTATCATTCCCAATAAAATAAATAAATCCCTGGTGCCTAGTGGTCCCCCTGCCCTCCAATTATCAGATCCAGTAGAATAAAATAAGTCATTGATCTCCAGTTGTCCCTCCACCCTCTGATTGCCAGCTGTAGTAGAATAAACTAAGTCCCCAGTGTCCAGTGGTCTCTCTGCCCTCTGATCGCCCACCCTGACAAAATAAATTAAGTCCCTGATGTCTCTTGGTTCCCCCTTCACCCTCCTATTACTGGTCCCAGTAGAATAAACTAAGTCCTTGGTGTCCAGTGGTCCCCCAACCCTCCAGTCATTAGCCTTGCATTATATCACGTATTACCTGGCATCTAGTGGCACCCCCCCACCCAACAATACCATTCCCAATACCAGCATAATCTTTCCCTGGCATCTAGTGCCCCCCACACCACAGGCACCAACCAACCCACCCTGCCACCCACCTTATCTTAAGCACCAATCCCACAGCAGCCCATACAGTGACCGGCACAGCCCTCCTCTCACCACCTCAGCTGGCCACTGTATGCAATGACAGGGAGCCCATGTCCCCTGTACTCTACAGGGAGCACATGTCCCCTGTACTGTACAGAGAGCACATGTAATATCTACTGTCAACAGTACACATGCTGCCTTTACAGTACAGGGGATGCAGACTTCCTGTCATTGCATACAGCAGCCAGCCAAGGTGGTGAGAGGAGGGCTGTGCCAGTTGCTGTATTAGCACCTTGAATTAAGATTGAGATAATTGGCATGGTAACATTCCAATATGTTGATTTGGGTCACAGCAGCAAACACCTTTGGCCACATAAACAGTTTTTTTACACCTGTGCATGTGTGGAATGCCTGTTTATTGTCCCCAGCTATATCCCATTCATGAGCCTGCAGGTCATTTGCTTGCAGTTTGCACCTTCATAGCCCTGCACTCAAAAGTAGAGATGTGCAAAGTTAAGGAACTTTGCTTTGCAAAGCAACTTCATGAGGTTCCCTGACTTCATAAAGTGAGAAGTGTCATGTCATGTAGATCTTAACCTAGCGAATTGTCAAACTGCACCTGGTGAAACTATGTGGAGGAGTTTTGCATTTGTGGACTACCAGTAAAGTGGCACTCTGTATAGTTTCAGCCAGGTGAAGTGACACTTCACACATGAAAAAATACACAATTGGTTTAAAAAAAGCAACCTTTTTTAGTCAAATTCCACCCCCGCCCACTTAGTTTAGTTGTATCCCTACCAACCAGTGCTTTGTAATTATCTGTCCCCTACCCCAAACCACCCTCTGCTGTAAACAAAACCTCCACCTCCCCCATGAAGTTTGCCGCAGCTGTGGTTATTAAAAGTAGTCCTTCCACCACCTGCACACCCAAACCAACTCCCCACACTTCCCCATCATCTGACCTGACCCTGATCTTTAAGTGAATTTCACCAATACCCCTCTGGCCCCCTCTCATTTATTCCCCCAAGCAGCCCCTCCCAAAAAAAAACACATTCGATACCTGTAAAAAAAAATAAAGAATATCATCCCATGTTTCAGAGATGTCCTCTCCATTCTGTGGTATTAGAGTGAGTGAATGAGTACTTGGGAGAAAGAGGGAGGTGGGGGCTGGATTGGAGTTAAGAGGGCCAGGTTGAGAGGATTGAAGCAGGAGGAGTTGGTTTTGTTGAGCAGGGAGAAGGGGTACTTTTAATTACTTGCAGAATAGTAACCTTTGCCTAGGAAGGAGGGGTGTGGTTTTACAGGTCAGGATGGTGCAGGTGTAGGGGTGATACATAATTACAAGGTACTGGGTGGTAAGAGGGGGTGAGTACAACTAAGCCAAATTGGTAGGTGGGTGGTAGGATTTGAATAAAAAAAGTGTGCTTTTTTTTTGATAAACCTTGCCATGCAAAGCTTGTGAAGTTAGTTCGGAACTCCGTGAAGCTTCATGAAGTGCAAAGTTCCCAACTTCACATCAACACTGTAGGAAGTAAAACTACACAATGTCTCTACTCACAATGGAATATAAACAGAACACAAAAATCCAGCACTCACCACCTCCTTATAAAAAATTCTGCTCTCAGTCCAAGTATAAATTAGTGCCAAAATCTTTATTGCAGATGTCCAAAACTAGAAAAAACACGTGATTGTCTTTTTTCTGGTTTTATACATTAATCATTTTACTTATGTAAAACATAAAAAGAGATACCGTGAGAAGTACTTTTACATAGAAAATAAGATATGAAAAGTGAAAACTAATTTGCACATATATTTATTTTTCCAGATTTAAAAGCATGAACCAGAAAAAGGATATACAGTTTACACTTTGGGAATGCTGTGAAACCCAAGTTCAAAAGATTTAGTTGCACTTTCTTCAAAAATAGAGTTATAAGATATTTTTATATTGGAATTAGTATTTTTTGTGCTTTTGAAATAATTGTAAATATGCAAGATACTATATCTTTAAATGCTTGTTTTGTGATGTCACAATCACATGTTTGCTTCTAATGATATCACTGGCACTAAGTGCGTATAAGTGGTGAGGCAAATCCATGTGTTCATCTTTTGATTTATTTTATTTAAAAGTTGGTAACCAGGAGAAGCAAATGGAGCCAAGGCTCGTTTCCAGGTGCGAGCCTGGGGAAGGAGTAAGCCGTGCAATACATACATACACGAAATGTAGAACAGTAACAAGTATGTCTCAGGCTGGTTACAATAGTGCCTGAGGAGGTAGCAACACATACAATCAAAAGGAAAGATAAAGGGGGAGAGCCCCGAAATGCGTTAAGATGAGCGTCTTTTAACTTTTTTCTAGTTTTGAACACCTGCAATAAAGATTTTGGCATTAATTCATACTGGGACTGAAAGCAACATTTTGTATAAGGAGGTGCTAAGTGCTGGATTTCTGTGTTCTATTTATGCCTATTCTTTATCCAAGGCACTCCATCCGAGTGTGGCTTCTGTTTTGTAGTTTATCACAATGGAGTATATTCAAACATCAATCTCTCTGGCACACTTTGCTCTGTACGTGTTTGAATTTACCACCATTAGCTCATCAGGCTAATCTGCACGCAGGTTGGGGACTTTTTATAGAGTTTTACTTAAACTTCAAATATGCTGCCTTGGAGAGTCTTCTAGGCAACTTACAAAAAAGCACAACTGTGCAGCCCAGTGTGAGCGTGTTAAAACTGAACATACAGTTGAAACAATAGTCATAGCCAAATACTTCCAGATATTTCTCAATATTTTTAAGCAGATTCTGTCCGGAGGTCCTACTGTGGTACTACAGGCAGACTGAGAACGTTTCTAGAGATACAGAAATTTCAAGAAATCTCTTACCATGTCAACTGCTGCACCTTCATAGAAAAGTGTACAAAAATGTCATACCTGACACCTGGAATCAAACTAATCCTATTTTAGCTTAGGTAAGAACTAGAAAAAAAGGAAACTTGCAAAACTTTTAAATAAATTGCAGACAGGACACTTCCTTGCTTGTATCCCCTTTCCCTTATTGGTACATAGTGATCCACTGCAGTTTTATTATTCCTTAAAGAAGTTATCACCCCTTTCTCAGTGTTAATTTTATGTAGGCTCCCTTCAACTGCTATCTTTAATGGATTCAAATTTTGCCCTTTTAAAGTTCAGAGTGTTCACATTTATTTTAGCTTTTTCTATCATGCTTATTATTTCAAATGTTAATGTATTATATTTGCTGGACCCCAGATGCTTACTTATCACTACGAAAAGAAAAATAAACTTTTACTGAAAAGTTGTAAGTGCTTAGTTCATCGTTGTAACTGTCTAAAATGATGAGCTTAAATTATCATTTTGAAATAAATGTGTAGTTAAATGATTGTTGGTATGTTTAATCATATGTGTATTTTATACAAGTAATCTTACTAATTTGTGTAAAATTTATATGTGTAATTTTGTCGAAACAATAGTAGGATGCCTTTGAAAATATGGCAATTTCCTAGCAGTCTGGTCCTGGATAAATACAGAACTGACTAACTGACTGGCTTGCTGACTTATTTACTTACTTGCATGAAGAAAAAACAACTGGCTGTCCCCATTGCTTAGAACCAGATCGAATATATCACCCATCTACTGCCCTCTTTATCAAATTGTGATAAAACACAGTTGTTTTAGTTTGGAATTCCTGCTCTACCATCTCCTTAGCAGAACCACTGTCCCACTTTGTCAGGTAAATTACAATCTGCTATAATTAGTAGCAGATACTCAGAGGTTGCCATTCTTCTGATTTTATCAAATAATTTATGATCAAGATCCCCTGACTGGTCAGGGGGTCTATAACAAACATGTGGAAACATTTTTACTTCTGTTGTCTTCACTTGACTCCACCAATGATGATTTAATTTCCATTTCCATCCTCTTAACATCTACCCTTACCCCAAACCCTAATTCATCTTTAATATGCAGTGCTACTCTTCCCCCATTTCATACCATTTTGGTCTCTTGTGTATATTGTATACTACTCCAAGTTTGTATCCCATGGGTTAGAGTCATTCTATTAAATCTCAGTGATACCAATAATATCAAACTCAACCAAGATTTCTTATTTACACATTTTATTGTTGAGATCCTTGCATTCATAGAAATGCATTTCCAGTTTAACCATCTGCCCCATTTGCCTCTTTGGATTTGCTACCAGATTTGCCATCATGTACTGAGATACTACTTAATGTATTTTGTAGACTTCCAATTGTTTATTTATATATTTTTTCACAATCATGTGAGTAGAGGCAGCATTCTGACTGATAGCTTGGATATGTGTCCACACTCAACATGGGTATAGTACTGCTGTGCAGTAGGAGGGGTAGACAAGCTCAACCCTAAATCCTACTCATCAAAGCAATACCATCACTGCTATATGTTAAATCTTTGCACTCTGTTGGAAGACAGTTAATGTTTATACAGTGATTTGATATGTCAATAGCTTCTCCAGAGCTGATAATCATTTTTTTCATCACTTTTTCCAGAGGAAGCTACTTTTTTCTGCCTACTTTTCTGATTCCTGTTCCAACACTGCCTGACCTTGCTCAAGTTTAATTATGGCCCTTAAAAACTAAAGTACTTATCAACCTCACTGCTCAACTCTCTGGGTTCTATACTTTGATTCCCCTTATATCAAATCTCTTTAAAACCATATTGAATACTGGATAACTACAATACATCACACTGATGTTTGCAGTGCAAAGCATAAAAAGAAAGAGTATTCAAATCACCATGGGGGAGCAACCCGATAAGGTTTCTGGAGGACTAAAACTTGCCTGAAGTAGGTTTATAAACCTTGCCCATGTGCATATATGTTCCTCCTTCTGACTTATCATTGAGGTGAAGCCAATGTCTCAGCCATTTTTCAGTGTAAGGAAATGGAGTACTGTTGCTTCAAGTATTACTGTTGTTTAAACTGTAAAGTTTCTTTAAACAGGGCCTCCTCTCAAGTTCTCTTCGAGTAAAGGCATTAGTGCACTGCTCGAAGAGACTTAGATAAGAAAGCCCACCTAAGCTGTATAGGTGCTTTTCCTTTGTACTAAACTAAACTGCAGTAAACTTATATAAGCTAGACTCTCAGCATGTGGCTTGATCATTACATGGTGTCAGTGAATTTTGCTAAGTAATTCACCATGCCCATGAGTCTTTGCAAGGTTTTCTTATCTGCCTCTTGCTGCCATGCAAATGTGTTGTACACTTCCACTGCTGATGGCCTGGCTATGTTAAGGAAAGTCATTGCCTGTATTCTATTGTGGCCGAACATAAATACTGAAATAAGTAGGGATGCATGGGTATCCGACCCGATTTATTGAACCAGTCGGGTTTTGCCATTTTTGACAATATCCAGTCTGGTTGGATCTCAGCCCTATAAAATGGGGAAGGTATTTATATAAGCAGATGTGGACCAGGTATGCACACATTAACGCACTGCTCAGCTCAGCTCTCTCAGACACACAGCTACAAGACTCCAGCAACTGGCAAGCAGTAAGCAGGCAGTCTGACATGACACAGAAAAGCCTTGTATGGAAGTATTTTTCGGTCTCCAGTGAAACTGACTCAAAGGCAAGATGTTCACTTTGCCAGATGCCTACCATTATAAGTCGGGGCTCTTCTGTCAAATCATATGGTACATCCAGTTTGCTTAATCACATTCAAAACAAGCATATAGAAATATTTTTAGACATGCACTCTGAAAAAGAAAAGCAAGAAATTGTAAGACAGGCTTCTTATAAGACTCCAGCAAAAAAAATTAAAAAAGAGATCCAAACTATTGAAGCCTGTATTTCGAGAGCTGCCCCATTCAAAAATGAAAACACCCGTGCAGTTTTAATTACTCAATCAATAGCCGAAATTATGGCAGTCAATAAGCAGCCTTAGAGCATAGATTCACTTCTTTAGAACATCTCAAGGCAGAACATTTGCTAGGGCTGTGGTCAAACAGCCTGTTGAGGAGCTAGAAGAAGTTCACCCAGAATCTAAATTTGTGCCTGTACTTGCTGTCCCAGATAATTTTGATAATGAAGCAGATGACCCTTGGGAAACCTTCAACCAATGTAACAAGCTACCTCAAGACCGTATGTAAACATTTTTATTAATCTGCTGCTTTTGTTTTTTGAATCTGATTACATAGTGCAACAGAAGTCTATTTTTGTTTACAGCTGGAAATGTGCTGCACTCCCGGAGAAACAATGAGGTTGAGATGTACCTTGCCAAGACCATTATCCACAAAATGGCAAACCCAAACCACCACCAGTTCTGGAAGATGCAAGAGCATTGATTCCCGATTTTAGCAAAGATTGCACAAAGATTTCTTTCACCGCTGCCCACTAGTGTTCCTAGTGAGCATATCTTCAGTCTAGCGGGCAACATTATCACGGACAGACACTCATACTTGTCACCAGAGAATGCTAACTTGCTGCTTTTCTTAAAGCATAACTTATCACAAAGTGAACATTTTCAGTAGTTATCCTGTGCATTACCTGTGCATTTTAGTATTTATATTTATATTAAACTTTTTTATACTGCTGCAAACAATGTGTGCTCACATTTTATTTGATGTTTTTTTTAGTTTGGTAATATCTAATCCAGATTACATCTGAAACCAGATGAATACTTCATAGAATATATATGGATCCGATATCTGGACTAATTTTACTATCCATGCATCCCTACAAATAAGTGACCATTAAGTGTGATGTCTGCAGTCATTACAGGAGGGCTCTACCAAAGGAACTGATGCAGAGTCATGAAATTCTTGACATGCCATGGCAGAAGGTCAGAGCAGACATCTTTGAGTTTGAAAGGGAAAACTACCTAACAATGGTGGACTATTACTATAAGTTCATAGAGATCTCATGGCTGCCAAACATGACCAGAGAAACAGCTGTAAGCCACATTCAATCACAGTATGCTCAACATGGCATACTGGAAGTCCTTATAACAGACAATGGGCCCCAATTTTCATGTACTGAATTTGCAAACTTCACTAAAAGTTGTGAATTCAAGCACATCACCTCATGACCAAGGTACCCACAAAATAATGGGATGGTGGAACAAGCCATTCAGACTATCAAGGGGCTGCTCTAGAAGGCAAAGAGTGATCATAGGGATCCATACTTTGCCTTACTGGACCTGAGGAACACTTCAATAGAGCGCTTGGGTTCTCTGACTCAGCTGCTCATGGGAGGAGAACGAGGACTCTGAGGCCCACTAGACCAGCTCTGCTTAGGCAAAAACCTATAGACAAAAATATCTGAACAACTCTTGAACAGAAGCAAGAAAAGCAAGAGTTCTACTATGACCAACACATAAAGCCCCTTCCCAGCCTGTTCCCTGGACAGCCGGTACAGATGAGAACAAAGGGAAGGGAGTGGACATCCGCTGTAGTCATCACACCTGCCAAGCAGCCATGATCAGACATTGTCAAGGCTGACGACAACAAATATCAGCGAAACAGAAGAGATATACTACACATACCCAACCAAAGTGCTGATGGAAGCAATGGAGAAGCAGATCAAGGCTATGACTTCCTCAGTGCATGTACATGATTCATCAACTACAGTGCCAATAGCTGCAGTGGAGAAGCAGACCAAGGCAGGTACCTTCTCAGATACTCCACTGGTGAATGATGCAACAACACCTCCACCAGAGTCATTGCATGGCCCATCTTGCAAGTTGATAAGCATTGAGAGCTCCCCAGTCATGAGCCATGTGCGTGGCCGGGTGATAAGGAAGCCAGCAAGATATTTGTAGGACTACTTTACAGTGACAGTTAACTGTACTGCACTAGTCACGTACTGTACCAACTTAGCTTATAATAGACTGCCTAGAATGTTAGTTCTAGTAGTGCTTTATTATACTGCTTATATTGCATAGTATCCTAGGCTTACAAGGGAAGATGTAAGGAAATAGAGTACTGTTGCTCTAAGTATTACTGTTGTTTAAACTGTACTGTTTCTTTAAAGAGGGCCTTCTCTCAAGGTCTCTCTGAGTAGAGACATTAGTGCACTGCTCGAAGAGACAGATAAGAAAGCCTGCCTAAGCTGTAAAGGTACTTTTCCTTTGCACTAAGCTAAGCTGCAGTAAGCAAGCAATAACACACGATGAGGTGTGGGCAATCTCCTGATAAAAGCATGCCCAGGTATGTTATAAGCCATGAGGCACATGTGCCAAGTGCCTTATGCACCTGGGCTTGCTCTTATCAGGAGATAACCCACACCTCGGAGTGTGTTATTTAGCTTCTAAAGTGGGCCCCCAAATAACTATTTAAGATAAAAAAAGAACAAAAACATAGCAAAAAATGTAAAAACCGATGTTTAATAGTGAACCAGTAAAAATTTAGTCCCCATAGTCCCCCATTGGTAATTTCTGATTGTCAGTACTGGGCACTGAGCCCCTCCCCCCAGCTACTGGTACTCGTCAGTTTGTTCCTCCATCTCTCCTCTCACTGTATTCCCGACTGGGCACATTTTGTTTTAATTAAGTTTGTTTCTGCTACCGAGCAGAGTAGGTGTTTCTTTCACAGTCAGTATCCCATTTCATTCAGGGGCTGTACTTGCCAACACAGAGACAGGTGTTTTTTAAATATTAGTTTTAATTTTTTTAAACCAATGTTGTATTTTCATTTTCAACAAACAGTGAGAGCATTTGTTACTCTTTGCAGGACACCGACTTTTCCGGGAGCGAGCATGGCCCTCAGGAGCCACCGTAGTGAGCGGCTAGCATTTTCATGTATTTTAAAGTCAGTTAAACACATAAGGAAGTAGTGGAGTTTTGCTGTTATATTAAATGTTTGGTGGTAGCACCCACTATGGTCCCTTCATCGTGGTTTCCTTTTTTTCAAATGCAGTGGTACAAGTAAGTATTTCATTCTTTGATCGCAGCTTGCTTTTCAGTCTGGAGCAGTATAGAGCAAACTTGCATTTTAAAACATTTAATTGGCATACTGTTATGCTATGTACCTAGTCAGAGATGTTGCAATATTAAATTTCACCAGCAAAATTGCCGCAAAATTGGCAGTTTTGCTGTGCAAAATTTTTCCCAAAATTGCAATGAAATGGCAAACTTTCAATGCAATTTCGCACCCTGCCATTCCCTAAAAACTCTGTCTGGTGTCTGGTGGTCACCCCCGGCCGATCACCAGCCATAATTGACTAAAGCACCCCCCCAGTTACCCTGGCCACCTCATTTCCTTTTCTTAAAAAAAACCCACACTCTCTGGTGTTTAGTGGACCCCCCATCCTGTCAGCATGAGCTAGCGCCCACTCCGCTCCCCTCCCAGTACCCCAATTGGGCCACCAATACTGCCCTCCACTCACCTCCATGGACGGCAGCCCAACTGAGCATGACTGAGCACTTGAATGAATGAGTGTGTGTTACAAGCATGTGCTGATTCATTCAAGTGCTCAGTCATGCTCAGTCGGGCTACCAGCTGTGGAGGTGAGTGGAGGGCTGTGCCGATGGCCCAATAGGACTACTGGAGGGAGTGGCATGGGTGCCAGCTGATGGCTGACAGGGTGGGGGTGTCCACTAGACACCAGACAGTGTGGGTTTTATTTATTTATTTTTTTAAGAAAGGAAATGAGGGGGCCAGGTTAACTGAGGGGGGAGCTTTATTCAATTATGGCTGGTGATTGGCCGGGGGGACCACTAGACACCAGGGAGAATAATTTGGGCCATGAGCAGCCATGGGGGGGACCACTAGACACCAGGGAGTGTGGGTTTAATTTCTTTTTTATCTTCAAGGACATGAGGGGGTCAGGGTAACTGGAGGGGCTTTATTCAATTACGGCCAGTAATCAGCTGGAGGGGTAACCTGCAGGGACTCAGGACAGGAGAACTCTATGTAACAAAAATTTCACCCATGGGTGGCGAAATTTTGCCTGTAGGTGCGAAGTTTCACCAGTTTGTGGGCAAAAGTTTGTTCATTCTGAGGGTGAAATGTTGCCCTGCAAAATATTTTGTGTAATGTGTGAATTATGCTAAATATTTTGCTGGGCAAAATATTTCAGTTTCACACAATTCTATACCTAGTACGGGAAGACAGACTTTGTGTGTGAGTTGGGCAAGGAGGAGCTGGATTGTATGTTTTTAATAACGGGCAGTAGTTGTACCACCAGTAAGCCTTTAAAGAGCACTGTCATTTTTGTACTGTGAAAGTGCTCATTTAGACACATTTCTGATTATTGGTCCATGTGGCACACTGATACCTTTTTGTTATGGGGCACAGGTTGGCACAACTAGTGCCGGCTGGCAGATTATGTCCTGATAAGGACATGGCTGAATGCAGCTTTCAGCCAGTCAGGATTCAGTGTTTCTTCTGCCCATTTTATAAACTTGTATAAACTAAACTCTCAGCATGTGGCTTGATCATTTCAATCAGGTCATCCCTAAGAAACAAGTACATTAAATACAATCACAATGGACACACAGGAAGTCATTTTTGACATTAGGAAGCTTCCAGTGTAAAGCACTGCATAGAGAACTTCACCCATATTGTCATAACATCTCACTATAGAAACACAGAAACACCGAATTTGATGGCAGAGAAGGACCGCTTGGCCCACCTAGTCTACCCATTTTCCTACCTAACAGATAAGCTGCAGATCCTAGTTAACCAACAGCTTACTTCTTCCTACCCCCCACTAGTACTGCCTTATGCCTGTCCCATGCATTCTTGAATTCCCCCACTGTTCTTGACTCCACAACCTCCTCAGGGAGGCTGTTCCATGCATCCACAACCCTCTCTGTGAAAAAATACTTCCTCACATTACCTCTGAGCCGTCCCCCCTCTATCTTCAAATTGTGCTGCCTTGTTCTTGCACAACTCTTTTTCTGGAAGATGCTGCCCTTTTGGACTTTGTTGATTCCCTTGAGGTACGTGAAAGTTTCTATCATGTCCCCTCTCTCCCTTCTTTCCTCAAGGCTATACATACTAAGCTCCTTTAGTCTTTCTTCGTATGTCTTCTGGTGCAGACCCTGCACCATTTTGTTGCCCTCCTCTGGACAGCCTCCGCTCTGTCTATGTCTTTGCGGAGATGGGGTCTCCAGAACTGCACACAGTACTCAGATGGGGTCTCACAACTGTCTGTACAGAGGATAACAACTTCCTGTTTTCTACTATTGATGCCTCTTCCTATGCATCCCAGTATCCCCCCAGTCTTCCTTACTGCCTTTTCACATTACTTGCCCACCTTTAGTTCATCTGATATAATTACCCCCAGGTCCCTTTCTATTTTTACTGTTGTCAGTATCTCACCCCCCATTGTGTACTCTTCCCCTGGGTTTTTGTTTCCCATGTGCATTGCCTTGCACTTCTTTGCATTGAATCTGAGCTGCCATACATTTGACCATTCTTCCAACCTTGCCAAGTCCCTTCTCATCCTTTCCACTCCATCTTGTGTATCAACCCTGTTGCAGATCTTTGTGTCATCTGCATAGAGACATACTTTTCCTTCCAGTTCCTCTGCAATGTCACTTATAAAGACATTAAAAAGGACCGGTCCCAGTACTGAACCCTGCGGTACCCCACTAGTAACCCTCATTTCTTCACTGTGTACTCCATTTACTACAACTACCCTTTGCATCCTGTTGTCTAGCCAATTTTTTATCCAGGCTACCACCTTGGGACCCACTCCAAGGCTGGCTATCTTGTGTATTAATCTTTTGTGTGGGACTGTATCAAATGCCTTGCTAAAATCTAGGTAGGCCATGTCCACAGCCCCTCCCTGGTCTACTACTTTGGTGGCCCAGTCAAAGAAATGTATTAGATTCGTCTGACATGACCTTCCCATTGTGAATCCATGCTGCCTTGGGTCCTGTGCCCCACTGACCTCTAGGTACTCAACAATTCTTTCCTTCAAAAGTGATTCCATCATTTTCCCTACCACTGATGTCAAACTAACTGGTCTGTAGTTTCCTGCCTCTGTTCTGCTCCCACTTTTGTGAAGAGGAATCACATCTGCCCTCCTTCAGTCCTCGGGTACCACCCCATCCTCCCATGATTTGTTAAAGAGAGTAGTCAGCGGTGTCACTAGTTCTACCCTTAGTTCCTTTAGAATTCTTGGGTGAATCCCATCAGGCCCCATTGCTTTGTCCACCTTCAATTTTATTAGTTCTTTCAGAACCCTTTCTTCTGTAAATGGACTGGTATTGACCCCCGTCTTCAGAGTGTTTCTCTTGTTTGGTTTAGGTAACTCCCCCTCCTCTTCCTTTGTGAATACTGAGCAGAAATATTCGTTCAGTATCCCTGCTTTTTCACTGTCACCCTCTACCCACATTCCCTCCCCTTTATTAAGCTTCAGTATCCCTCCTTTGGTCTTTCTTCGCTCCCTAATGTACCTATAAAAGGTCTTATCCCCCTTCTTAACATAATTGGCTATCCTTTCCTCGGTTTGGGCCTTTGCTATTCTGACTGCCTTCCCAGCCTTTTTCTGCTTTAACTGATACAGTTCTCTGTCCTGCTCCTTCTGTGTTTCCTTATATTTCCTAAATGCTGTCCTTTTCTCCTTAGCTTCCCTGCTACCTCTTTTGAGAACCATAGTGTTTTTTTCCTTCGTTGTGTTTTATTGATTTGCTTTACACAAAGGCTTGTTGCCTCTGTGATGGCTGTTTTGATCACTCCCCATTGTTCCTCCACCCCTCCTTCTTGCCTGTTTGCTAGTGCTTTTCTGAGGCACTCTCTCATTCTCCCAAAGTCAGCCTCCTAAAGTCCAGTACTCTTGCTTTTGCATGGCTTGATTGTATGGCTGTGTTTATCGTGAACTACACTGTTTGGTGGTCGCTTATTCCCAGATGGCTACCCACTTCTAAATTTGAGATTCTTTCTCCGTCCCCATTTGAGAGTACCAGGTCTAAGATTGCTCTCTCCCAAGTAGGTTCCAATACTAGCTGTCTGAGGCATGCCCCCTGTAGGGCATCAA
This sequence comes from Neoceratodus forsteri, assembly GCA_016271365.2. Taxonomy (NCBI): domain Eukaryota; kingdom Metazoa; phylum Chordata; order Ceratodontiformes; family Ceratodontidae; genus Neoceratodus; species Neoceratodus forsteri. Next base: position 776,235,779 of record CM028134.1, on the reverse strand, counting down.
GAATGACCCTGCTCTTGGATGTGCCTGCAGCAAAGGTACTCCAGTTAACATCTGGCATATTCAGGTCCCCCATCAACAATATTGCCCCTTTTTCTGCCATTCTAAGAAAGCCTTCTATCATTTTCTTGTCCATTCCCTCCCCCTGAGATGAGGGTCTGTATACAACCACCATGCGGATTGTGGTGCCATTTCCTGTCTCCAGGGTGACCCAAAGTGCCTCATCTGCTCCCTGTTTACTCTTTAGTTCTGTTGCTTTGATCCCTTCCTTTACATAGAGAGCTACTCCTCCTCCTCCTCTTTTACCCTCCCTGTCCCTCCTGTAGATTGTGTATCCTGGTATGTTGATATCCCAGTCATGGTTCTCTGTGTACCATGTTTCTGTGACTGCCACAATATCCAGGCAACCCTCTTCCATCAAGGCCACTAGTTCAGGGATCTTGTTACACAGACTACGGGCATTGGTACTCATCACCCTCAACTTTTTGATAGCCTTACCCCTTTTAGCCCCATTTCTGTCCTTACTGCCTTTGTCTTTTTTTACATTTAAATCTGTTCTACTCCCTAATAACTTATGTACCTTTGTGTTTACCTCACTAATCACCATGTTTTGTGGGGGGAGGCTGGGATTTACCTGCTCCTTTTCAGTGCCCCCCCTTGGCTAGCTTAAATGCTTGCCAATGAAGCATTTAAACCTTTCACCTAGGATCCTGGTTCCCCCCAAGACAGATGCAGACCATTGCACCAGTATAGGTCTGCATCCCTCCAGGTGGCTCTCCAGTCCCCAATGAAGCCAAAACCCTGAGCTCCACACCAGTTTTCAACCACTCATTGAATTCCTGGTGAGGAGTGCCTAACATCTCCCTTGCCATAGACAGGCAGCACCTCCGAGAAGGTTACCGTATGTGCTACTTGTCTAAGGCCCCTTCCCAACTCTACAAACTCCTCTTGCACTGCTCGGATCCCATTCCTACCCTGGTCATTTGTCCCTAGGTGGACAATGACATCCAGCTCCCTCCCTCATGCAGCACCTCCCACAATCCTGAGGATTCACTTCCTGTCCCTTCAAGCCGTGGCGCCAGGAAGGCACCTTATCTCCCTCTCCCCCTCCTCCCCCATTTCTACCCTCTAATGATTGAGTCCCCCACCAGGAGTTGTTTCCTTCCCCTGTGAGGTCCCATGCCACCCTCCTGTGGGTCTCCTTTGTGAAGGTCCCCAGCATCCTCCTTGGTCTCCACTGCAGGTGCCTCCATAGAGGAACCACTATCCACCAGAAGAGTGAATGAATTGTGGAGCAGTACAGCTGGAGGGATGCAACTCTGTTCCACCACCCTCTCCCTCCCTGAGCCCACCCTGGTCCAGCCTCTCCTCTTTCTTGGCAACCTCTGAGGTAGTGGCATTGGCCCTTGTGGTCCCTGGGTGGGGGAGGAGGTTTCACGAATCCTAGACAGGTCAGCCTGGAGATGGGCAACCTCCCTCTCAGACCAGAGAGGTGCCTGCAAATAGGGCAGCATCGCAGCCTCCAGAATGTTTCCCAGAACACTGCCACCCCACAGCCATTGCACTGCACCACTCCTATCATGTCTTATTTTGTGTCCCCTCTACTGTTTCTCTGGATGCTTACTCTCTCCTCTCCTTACAACTCTCACCCTTCCTGTTCTGGGACAGCAACTTCCTATCTTCTTCAGTAGACTCCTTCTTCCTTGATCAATATCAGACCACCAGCAGCTGGGGGAGAGTGAGCTACTTTTTCCCTTTAGGGTTGACAAAACCAATGTTTCTCTGTGATCCTTCCCTTCCTACTGCCAAACAGGAAGTTCCGGTTGACAGTCAAATCCAGTGGCTATAAAAGTAGAACTGGCTTTGGGTGGGATGGAGGGCAATTAGTAAGAAAGAAGGCTAGCAACAGGAAGTTGTAATTTGACTCACCTGCTTTTATAGTGTCTAAACCACACCCCCAATTAAGCTTTGTTTCCTCCTACTGGTTTAGCAAAGTCAGCTGATACAGTACCCTTCCCAGCACAGAACACACACTGACTTTCTTTCTTTTCTTTCTTTTTTTAACCCTTAATAAGACCCCTTCTACTTCTAATAAAGTTAACTGTCTACTTAATCTTAACAGACACTGACTCCTGCTGAGATATAAGTTTTAAATTAAGAAAATGTAGCTTCTTTTAGTTAGCTGCTTTCTGCTCTACAAGCAAGGCTAGCAACAGCAACTATAAGAAACAGCTTTATGGAGAAGCAATTAAATATACATTTATACATACTTTACATACTTTATGCACTTTAGTTCACAGAATCTTTTCTTAAAGGTGTATCCATAGACTTAAAAGAAGAGATAATTTAGTGTACACAGGCATGCATATGTAAACACTGTACAGGATGTCAGTTAAAATTCCAGATTTGAATCAAACTGTTTTTATTCAGACTGGTATGCAGTTGTTTTGTTGAAGACAGAAATATATACAAAAGACCATAAATAAAAAGACACTACAGTTGTGCAATTAAGTGATATAACTGTTACTGTAAATTGCCTTGAATTATTAATTTCTAAGATCTGTTACACCTAAAATGTAAACAGTTTACTAATAGTAATATTGGAAACTGGTATTGCATGTTTAAGACTCAACTGGCAGCTCTATACTAAGGAGTATGAATGATAACATTACAGGAATAATGCATCAAGAGATGTGGATTACCACTCACTTACTACAGGTCAATACACACTGCATCAGCTAAATTGCATTTTATTCATAAGTATACTCTAAATCCTACTAAAATTTATCTACAGAGCATATTACATCCATACTAAATCTGCTCTTCCAACAAGAATACAAAGCTTTCAATACACGCTATCATGTCATTTTAAAAGTGTCACACTGGAGCTGACCTTTGGCATTTTACTCAATATTTCAGTTGCTGATTCATCTTATTTAAGTAAATAGAAAAGGAAGGAAAGTATGTTACTTACTGTAACATGTCTTCATTCTACTGATATAAAGTTTGATGAAGGGCAGATGAACAATGACACCAAATACAATCCAAATGATAGCAACATAATCTTAACTATGGAATTCTCCTTTAATGTCTGTTTCAAATATAAAAAAAGAAAAACAAAAGGAGAATGCTAAACAAAAAATATAAATCTAGCACAATGCAAACCTTTTCATTTTGAAAGAAAATGGTAGTGATCTGTGATCTTACATTTGTTTAAAATAATCATGAATTATCATGCTAAATTACATAATCATACCACTCTATATAATAGAATACTTGTAGAGTATTTCCTCTACTCAGACTCTACAGTTGCAGACAAGCTATTCCACAATAAATTTGCAATCTGCATTTGTTTTCTCAGTAAAAGGACTCTAGTGCCATCACCACAGTAATTTTGTTGATAACGAAATAATCCTGGTGTCATCATCATTGTCTGGTAAACTTCTCTCTCTAGAAAATTACTCATACATTCTGAAGCCTCAACCCAAGTACAAAACATCACAGATTTGCAATTCCTTGTGTAAGACATGGTGGAAAAGTTTTACCAGAATGACAACTGGCTTTTAAACAAATTTGCATTTTTTCTAGTTTACACTATGAACAACAAACCTCAGACAATCCTATTGGGATTCCTTAGTATACTGCAGTCATGATCTCAGCCAAATATTAGGTCAGTATTGTAACCGGCCAAAAATCACAATATCAGCTGCAAACAAAATGGAGGGTACAAATTCTTGCTTCCTAAATAGGGATGGGCGAAAGTACAGATTTCCACCATCACAGAAGTTCTGTGAAATTTCTAAAATTTTGTGGAATTTTTCCATTCTTTCGCCTGTGGAGGAATTCTGAACTTTCATCAAATAACTGTGGATTTCTGCCTAGTACTGCAGAATTTAATTATGAACTGCAGACGTTTTACATAACATGTGGAAATAAAGTCTCTTGCTTAGTATTTTGCCATATATTATGTAATTATCTGTGGTTTGCATTACTTCTACGGGTATTTTTCCTGCAGTCTAATACATAAGCCACAGAACTGAACACTGACTGTGATCAGTTCTGTGGAGTTTATTTCCCCTGCAGTTTAATACATTAACCCACATTTCTTACATTTATTCTGCAGTTTTCAGTGGGATGTCCATGAAAGTTAACAAAATGATTTCCAAACTTTCGATGAAGCAAAAATCCAACTTTTGCTGAAATTCTGCCAGCTGAATTTTTTTTCTCACACCCCTATTCCTGAATCTCAATGAAAAAGAAAAAGAAAAGAGAGAAATAATTGATGGCATTGTACATGTTTGACACATTCTATCACTTTTAAAAAATTTGGCATAATAGCTATAATGTGATAGTGGACTCACAATATTTAGTAATAATTGCATTATCTCATGGAAATAAAGCACAAGGCTAAAATGCATTTGATAATCAGAGTATTACCTTGTCTACAATTCCACTATTATATTATTGTTTAAATAGTTGCTTCTAGACAATTTGCCCACATACTGGTATCATTATTTTTAAACCTGAATCCACATCCAGTATACATAAAAATAATATATTATCCATTATGTTTGCTAGTCTTTTATTATGAATGGCTAATTTTACGTTTGTTGCCTTGTAACATAAAAGAATCAATGTCTCTGAAAAAGGTGGTAAATAGTCTTATATACTGACAATAGTATTATAAATGTGTGATGAAGTTGCATGTGCAGTTTGGCCTCAAACATCTTATGTGCATCAATGTAAATAGCCACAAAGTAAAATGTATTTCTGAAATTATTTGTATGTTATTATGGAAATAATACTTTAGATTTGGGTACCCAATGAATCCTTTGAAGTTTTTGTCTCCTGTCTACAGTACTTGACACTGTCTTGTGTAATCCAGTACTTTTCCAGGAATTATAGCAACACCCTGGGCCATGTTGAAATATAATATATTCTTCCATGTTCATAAAATGTCAACACATTTCCCTTCATTGGGGTCTCAGAAAGGTGATAACAGAGAAACATAAAAGATAGCATAAACATGGCATGGCTAATTTAGACTAATTAGTATGGGGGAAGTTGAGCCTTGTACTTCAGAGGTTCCCATGCCCTCCCATGTCTCCACCTGATTGCCTTGTCCAGCAGCAAGCCCAGGAGGCACTTCCAATTATATCATAACTTCTCCAAACACCAAGCCACTCAAGCTAATTTTATCCTATTAAACAGACTGAAGGATTCAGAAGAAAGGTTCTTCCCCAAAAGCTTCAATTACCAGTCCTACTGATTATCATCTTTACAATCCTTTATGCTATAATTAAATACTTTTTGTGCTCAACCTCAATTCTCTTCTTTTTGATTTAGATGAAAAGTAAACCTTAAAAGCATGTCTTTTTGACTACTTTTCCATTTAAAAACTGCCATTCACTTTTATATTCCCTAAAGATAATGTCTTGGTCAGCTACAGCTAAGCTTAACTAATTATTTAGGGAAACAATTAATGTTACTGCTTAAATATTCAAACTAAATCACAAGACTTAACATTCATAACAAGAGAACACTCCAAAGATCTATAATCTAGTTTAACCTCCAACTTCTATGTAGACAAGAGAAACCCCGTTAATGAAAATCTGCAATTTCTTAACATTTTCATCAGTCTTCTCTGTTGTATCATTGTAGAAATAATTTTAGTAATAAAGAGAACTTTTTGTGTGAGTTTGTTTTAAAAATATACCAGAGGAATTTAATAAAGATTCTTAGAATAAGGTTTCCCAAACATCATAACTCCCCTTGCAAGTATCTGCACAGAATGTGAATTTCTAATGACATACAGTACAGGACAAACCCTGTCAAAGTGCAACTCATATTTTATTTTATTTTTTTTTTTTTTTGTAGCTGTTTACCATGTCCAACTGTACTGTGTTTACATATTCTGTATTGCTGGAGCAACACATATTTTAAATATTATTTATAATTTAAAAAATATAAATTCCCAAACAAAATTCAATGCAAAGCCAACTAAATTATCTTGATTTCATATGTGATATTTTTTGATCATTGATTTTTTTTGATGTTAAGATGAAGCATAAAAACAAAAGTATCTTGAACTTTGCAGCTGATAAAACAACCATACTATAAAGGTAGAGATCAGCATGTCATATACAAATAACAGATGCAGTAAGATAGGATTACATTTTCTTCTCCAAGATGTTACCACATTGGGAGTGTACTACTATTTTATTTTCTGTATCTGATTAACAGAGAAAATGACCTTAAAGAGTAATACTGCATTTCAGCATGTGCTTTCATACTATGTTGTTTCTAATATTACAATGCAGTAGAAAAACTTTTTTTAATTTTTTGTTTTCCTTTCTAGAGTAGGTTTATAGCACAACTTGAAAGCCTGTCTATGAAGTGTGTTTACCAAGTATTTGACTATCCCGAACTGACCTCATGGGGCCTTTGTTTGTGACATCATACCACTCACCATGACAAGAGACAGTGATGTCATACACAGTAATTGTGAGGGAATTTAAAGTAATTTATAAAGGCACAGCAAAAAAAGAAAGAACTGCATTATTTGAAATAAATGATAGACCAATGACAGGAGAATGTAAAACAAAAGCTGGAAAAGACTTAAGTTAAGCATATCATTGTAAATATCAGTATTTGTAGCATTTTAGTTAAGTAGTTACTTGTACTATAGGCAGTTGCATGGCAAAGGGCTTACAACCAGCAGATTCTATAATCTGCTCACCAAGCCATGTTAAAATGGTTAAAGGAACATGACCTATTAACTATTAATGATACTCTGCAGCTTACATTTATACTGTACTGTAGGCAGGTACAGTAGGTATGTAAGAAAAAAAAAACATTATTAATAAAAAAGATGAGACTGTTAGGGCAAGAGGCCTAATTTTCAAAATTGTCCTGATAATAACTAAGTTAAAACATGATAAAAAACATAATATAAATTAAAACTTGATAAAGCATACAACAGAAAAAAAGACATGTTACAATAAACTATACATTTCAGACAAAAACAATCTACAGTAACAAACATTTGAGGTAGTATTTCTAAAAAAGAATGCTCTCTTTTTGCATGTAAGAATACTTCAAATGATTAAGATTGAGTGGTCAGTAATTTGCCCTGGCCTCCGGGTCCAAAGATGGTTTCTTTAAGAGTGGTCTCACCAATGCCTCCTTCAAGGCATTAGGGAAATCTCCCTCAGATAAGGAACACCAGACAATCAGAGGAAACACTGGGCCAATGGTGTCAATGCATCTCATCAAGAAATGCGTTGGCACTGGATTCACTTTGCAAAAGGTGTGCTTCAGATTGGTCACCACCCCAATGACCTCACTTACCTCCACTGGTCTGAACTCCCCCCAACTAGGCAGAGTGCACTCAGTGCACTTCAGGTGACCACTGCCAGCTATGACATTGCTGACTGGAGAAATGCCCTGCTGGATACTGGACACTCTGTCTGAGAAGAACCAAGCAAACTCTTCACATTCAGCATTAGAAAAAACCTTCATTGGCTGTAAACAAGCAGGATGAAGCAGCCTGTCAACAGTCCGAAAAAGTATAGCTTGTCAGTTCTTCCCAGCAGCAATTTCCTTGGACAGGAACACTGTCTTCTTATGGTTGATTGCCCCCAGGTATGCATTATGATACACACGCAGGGCCAGTTTGCCCTCCTCCAGGTCAGACTTTCTCCAGCAGTGCTCTAACCTCCAGCCTTTTCTCTTCATCTCCCTGAGAACCCCATCATACCAACGGGGACCTCAGGAAGGAATATTTGGGTCATACACGGACAGGTTCAAGGGAGTCAATGGTGTTGGATAGCATCTTATTATAAGTGCCCAACCCAGCACCAACACCTCCAGTGCATGCATCACCCACACTAGATAGATCAGCTGCTGCCAGAAAACCCTCCAGGGTCAATCCCTGCTAAGGGCAACAGCTCATCATCTCTGTAGGAGGAGGACATTTGGTGGGAGCCCCGAACATGAACTGCACCATGCAGTGATCGGACCATACCACCCGATCAATCCTGAAATGATCTATCTCAAGCCACAATGAGAACACCAGGTCCAACATATGACCACCCTGGTGTGTCACAGCAGAAACAACTGGCGACATGCCCAGTGATGACATAATCTGTAGGAGGTTATGACCAAGCTGAGAAGATTTGTTATCAGCCCAATCTTTGAAATCCCTCAGAACAATATATCTGGGGGCTTCCAATGTTTTGCCGATGATGAATTCGGCAACCTCCTGCAGGAAATTCCCCACTACCCCGAGGGGCAGTAAATAAGGAGAATCCGGCAGCCTGTGCCCGGACCCCCATGAATGGCTACACATTCAAAGGAACTTGGGGTTCCCACAGGGTGCACGGTGAAGACCAAGTTGGATCTAAAACAGATGGCTACCCCACTGCCCGTACATTCCTCTCTGGGGAAGTGCACCATGGTATACCCAGGTGGGATGGCAGCCTCAAAAACTGGTCCGGCATCGTCCCCAACCCAGGTCTCCATGATGCAGGCCAGATCAACCGAGGAAATCAAATCAGCAATAATTGCGGTATTGTTTCTGATCGATCTGGTATTGCATAGCACTGCTCTCAGGGGATTGGTGGGTAAGGCAGCACCTTAGGTTACCTGATCACTCGGTCAGGGCAAATTACCGACCTATCTCTACTCTTCCCTTTTTGGTGAAGGTAGTGGAGAAGGTAGAGGTGCTTCAGTTGGAGGAGCACCTCATGACCCACAAGTTATATGAACCTTTCCAGTTGGGGTTTCAGGTGAGGCAGGGCACAGAAACCCTGCTTGTTCGGGTGCTGAATGATGTCCTCAGGGCAAGAGATCGAGGAGATAAGACAATTCTGGTTCTCCTGGATCCCTCCTCAGCATTTGACACTGTGGACCATTGTGTGTTGCTTGACCACCTTAGGGATCTCTGTGGACTCACCGGCACTGTCATCAGCTGGTTTGAGTCCTTTTTAACCAACAGGAGGCAATGGGTTGTGATGGGGAATTTTTCCTCCACCCTTAGCCTCCTATCTTGTGGAGTCCCTCAGGGATCGGTATTAGCCCCAATGTTATTAACAGTGTACATGCTACCCCTTGGAGGGCTGATTAGGAAGTATAGCTTGGGTTTTCATTGCTATGGTGATGATACCCAGCTATACTTTTAGTTTGCCCAGGAACAACCAGCGCAGTAGATGTGCAAAACAACTGCCTTGCTGAGATTAATGACTGGATGGCCTCCAGCTGGCTGTGACTAAACCCCGAGAAGATGGAGGTATTGGTAGTGTAGTCAAACAGAGTGTGTGATAGGAATGCCTCTGAATCAGAGACTGGACTTGTTCTGGGGTCTTTTTCATTGAAGACCTCCTCTAAGGTGCGAAATCTTGCTGTCATTCTGGATAGGAGTTTGACTATGGAGGTGCATCAGGAAAATAAAGCTTACGTACTAGTTCAGTTCAGAGCAAAATATGGGCCTCACAACAGTTCAGCCTAAACAAGCAGAGATTTAACAACAAGCTAGGTTGCAACAATCAACAGTTAGTGACACCATGGATCCATGCATAGGCATCGGCAGGCATTCTCAGAGTACTTTGCTTAGTGCAGTAAATCCTGGAAAATTCAGGGGCAGTAGAAGCCTCAGGCTGGGGCAACAAATACAAACAGAACCAGAGTAAAATAATAACACTGCCTTTTCCATTATTGTGCCTAGGGGATTACACAGCAGCTAGCAAGTACTCAACTCAAGTGAACTTGTGAGTGATCACAGTGAGTGGAGATGGAGTGGAAGCTATATACCATGAGTCAGACCCCATGCAGTTTGTTCCTTTTGACCTCTGTAAGATTGGTATGGTACAGAGGCTTATCACAATGTATACTAAATACCATAGCTAAAATCCAGCCAACTTCTGTCTGATTGGTAGTATGTGTTAGATAAAATAAAATGTTGTGACTACAAAGACCATTGGCTTACTATATATTCTCGACTGAAATGTGAGGTAGAACAATATTTGCTCAGGGGGCTGCACATCTTTTGGTTCGTGTTTACATGAGTGGGCAACCGTTCCATCCGCTCTAGAGTAAAAGTTTAAAATTCCTGGCTACATCCCTGGACCCATGGAACATGGGCACACAACCAAATACTTTTTCCAGGGATTGCCTAGGAAGCAGTGACATGGATTTCATTGATTGTGTAGGCTTAAATGACTTATTATTTAATAACAACAGTTTTATACAGGGAGAAGAAAGTCCATTTTGCACACAGGGATACCAAGGTAAATTCTGATCTAAATCTGTATTCATATATAGTCTGATTTTAAACTGTTATTGTAATGCCACACTGATCCATGTTTTTTTGTATTATGAGCCCTCTAGATGGCCCAGGTCATATCTGAAAACAATCATTTGGATGAGTGTACTTACCCGGTTATCAAATACATAAATAAATAAATAAATAAATAAATAAATAAATAAAATACATGTTGTTAGTAATCCCACAATCAATGCCTTTGAAACTATGGTTGTGAATGAGATTGATAAAATCAGTAAAAACTGCCACTACAGTAAATATGGCAATCTCACTGTAGCTGAAAAGGCAGCCATGCAACAAATATGTGTTCTTCAAAATATAGTTATCAAACCCTCTGATAAAAGGAGGTAATGTGGTCATAATGAATGAATATTTTTATGTCACTAATGTTATGAATTGTTGTGGATCCAAATAACTATGAACACTTCCCAGGAGACCCCACATCCAGACATGGCATAGAATTGTTTGATTTAGTGGCTACTGCATACCAAAATGATTGGAGTACTGGGGAACGAGCTGCTTACTTCAAAATTGACTTCCAAGTTATTTTCACTCTTCACACCCTACCTCAAACTCACAAAAATCTCACCGATCCACCAATGAGACCCATTGTCTCTGGTGAGAGATCACGGACTCAGAGCCTTTCTGAATTTATAGATTTATTCCTGTGGCACTTTGTACTGGGTCTCTGATCTCACATCAAAGACTTGCATATCTTTAATAACATGGAAATGTTTGCATGGTAAGATGAGTAGGGTCACCACTGATGCTACGATCTTACACACTGGTATCAAACATTGTGAGGGGTTAGAAGCTTTTGAATACTTCTTCCATAGGCACACGTGTCATTTCTCCTGCACACACTTGAGTTTATGCCAGAGCACAACTATTTTACTTTCAGTGGCAGCTATTACTGTCAAAAGTGACCCCCTCTTATTCCAATATTTTCATGGGCATGTGAGAGGAGACATATATATGTAACAGTCATCACAACAAATAGCTTAATAAAGTGGTTACTTGGAACTGCGTTATCTATGATAGTACTTGTGTATGGAGAGGCACAGTGGAAGAAATACATGGCCTACTTAAATAACACCAGTTCCAATCTCAAATTTTCATATGAATTTGACAAACACAACATCACATTCTGTACCCACTGCTACCCCTGAACCTACAGCAGGCTCTGATGGCTACAGCAAAATCACTGCAGCCAATACAGCCTTGCAAGTTGAAAGTGCTCCTCCATGTAAATTGATTAATTCCATACCTTTCAGCCAGTTTATCAAGCTTAGTAGAAATTTTTCCAGTTTTGAAGAATTTGAAAAACAGGCCTGCATACATCTTAACCTCCTGCCTCATAAATCAGGGACAAGGCTTGAAAAAAAACAGGGACAAAGGACCAAAACCAGGGACAAATTTTCAAAATGAGTGATATCTACTCAGGAAGCTGGTAGAATAAGGGACTTAGTGTAAAATGCAATTTCTAAATTAGAGCAAGTCTGTATTTGACATAAATATGTGCTTACAGTCCCCAAAGTTTAGTCACCGAAACACAAATTTTAGGAGAGACAGAGTAAAATTTTGAGGTAAAATCAGGGACGTCCCTGAAAATCAGGGATAGCTGAGAGGTATGCAGGCCGTAGAAATGAAATCAAGATTTTCAGATTCAGGGTATGACACAGTAGTTCTAGAGGAAGCACTTCACAGGGTCCATAGTATTGATAAGAGAACCTTTCTGAAACCCAGAAATAAGGTGTCTGAGTTCAATAAAACTATTACTTTTTCAACTCAGTAGAACAACTTAAATAGAACAGACAACACCATACACAAATGCTGGCCCATCCTACATAGTTATAATGTTTTGAGGAAGGAAATGGACTCCAAACACAGAGTCGCTGTTAAAAAAGCTGCCAATTTGGGAGATTTGCTTACTGCTAGTCACTTCACTCCCACTAAAAATCTCAACCTTCATAACTGGCTGCCACCCAAACCACCAGGCTTCTACAAATGTGGAAATTGGTAATATTTTCATATATGGCAAACAGAGAAATACGTACATATATCATCGCAACCAGCATACAGTCCACATTCACCAGTTTATATCTTGTATCGCAAATTTTGCTGTGTACATAGCCTGGTGTTCTTGCCTCAAACAGGGGTGCACTATATGCCTATTTAAAACCTACATTCAGGAGCATGATAGGACCACTATAAATGGAAGTACTGAAGTGCTCTTGGCAAACATTTTGCCATTGCCCACGAATCTAATCCTAGCTGTTTTACCTTTATAGCTTTGGAATAAGTACTGCCCCTCATAAGAAGTGGTGATGATATCACAAAACTTTTGCAGAAAGAGATCAGGTGGGTGATCTCACTCAATACTATTGCCCCAGCAGGTTTTTCTTTTCAACTGTTTTTTCTCACCACTCCCCGTGGCAGGGACTTATCCCCTAATACACCCTATGTGCAGGATCTCAACACACCCCACCAGCCAGCCTACTGCAAGGCAACCAGGATGTTAGGGTATATCCCAAGGGGGTTTGACAGCAGGAAGAAGTAAGTGATGGTGCCTATCTATAGTTCACTGGTGAGGCCACATCAGGAGTACTGTGCCCTGTTCTTGAGCCGCCCACCTAAGAAAAGCCAAAAACTGACGGCTAAAGACAGTACATTCTACAGTAACCAATATGATTCAGAGCAAGCGGGGCAGATCCTATGAGGATCAACTTAAGGCCCTGGAGATGTACTCACTGGAGATCAGAAGGGAAAGGGAAGATCTGATAGAGACCTTTAAGTTCCTGAAAGAAATGAATACGTTAGAATGTAGGGAAATATTCAGTAGGACTGGCAAATCAAGAACATTGGGACATCAGTGGAAGCTTGCAGGGGATAGATTCAGGAGGTATGTGAGAAAATTATGTTTTACAGAGAGAGAGGTAGAGAGAGAAAGAGGGGTTGAGCCAAGGAACAGCCTACAAGAATAGGTGGAGGGTGCAAGAATCATTAATGGATCAAAATACAGCTGGGACCAAGTGAAAGGCCTTATAGTTACACAGGAGGAAAGCAGCAAGGCAGGGGCAGGGGGGTGAGGGCAAGAACCTTGACTAGCTATTAGGTCCCAGAGTGGAATAGGGTAAAACAGAGCAGACTGGATGGACCAACTGTATTTTTCTCCCAACATTTTCTATGTTTCTATTCTTCCCCCCATTGAGAACTACTTGATGTCTTCAATGCCTTCTCTTTTTATGCATTGTTTTTTGTCCTTCACCAGTGTCCTCCCTGTTCTCTGGCCTGGGGGCATACCCCCATGGTGTGATGACTACTCTAGCCCTAATCACCACTAACATCTGCCTATGCAGTTCATGGTGGAGAATGCAAGGCATTGGGCCCAAGGCTGTCACCAGCTGTCATCACAATGGTGGTGTTTTTTTTTCTCATTTTTTTCCTTCCTCCCACCTCTCCTGACATTGGTCCTTGTCAGTTGTTGAACTCTTGTCACATATTACTACACAATGAAGCAAGCACTACCACTCACAAGGAGCAGACACCCCAGTCCACTGCCAGGGGATGCTATGATGGCAGAGTCCAGCTGTATACCCTTCTGAGCTGACATGCACTGCTCTCTGCAGCAATCCCCAGCCCTAGCTGCTAAGATCCCAGGTCCACAGTCCATTCCCAAATTCAAGTCACCAATACAGAAGTCCAACAGGCTTCTGCTAGGCTATCAGGAGGCTCCTTCAATGCCTTTTCTGCAATGGTTCATGAGAAATGGTCTCAGTACTCTCCCCATCATAGTCCCCATCTCTACCCATCATTGTTCCTTGTACAAAGCCATAGAGTGGCCCTCTCTTATGTTTAGGCGTAATAGAAATGCAGTCCCTTGGACTTATAGAGTCTTCTTGAAGCAGCTTCCACAATATATAATACACTGTCGTCCATTAAGTGAGCCAGGAACATATGCCCTAAGAAGCGTATCTTACATCACATTACTATATGTATCCCCAAGGCTTCCTCTCACTATGGCAAAGTGGCCAATAGTTTCCTGTGGCCAACATTGTGAAACAAAGCACAAAAACTATTGAAATTAAGCTGCCTCCACAGTATGAATGCCTTTAAATCTCTATATGCTCGGTATGTGTGTGAGCCATGCAATTACTACCCCAGCCCCTAATTTTAGTCCGGAGCATCAGGCTGCTGCCTCTGAGCGTAGTTGAATTTATGATCACTTGTAGCTTTGGTGATTAACTCTGTGAGCATCTTATGCCTTAAATGTTTTTCCCCTCTAGAAACCCCTGTAGGGTTATTATCTCTTCATGGCTTTTGAGGCCGCAACACCTTACTCACCCTGCTGTCTTTTACATATTGCTTAATCTGTAGCTCTTATTCCCCTACCCTGTACCATTTAACTGCCCTATTTCATCTTTGTATTCCCTTTCCACTGCATTCCACTCTTGCCGTCTCTTTCCCCTGTCCCCTAACTCTCTTCTCTGCCATAGACTAGCCCTTCAGGGGCTCCCTGCCCCTCAGGTGGAAGAAATGCAGATACCAGGTGGTTGTCACTTTCATAGCCGCCACCTGAGACACCTAGACCGGACTTCTTACTAGAGAGGTGCGGCATTGCTGATACCCAATCGGAATGCAAGCGCTTTTCTGCTCTGGCGTCTGATTGGCTCCTGCAGTCTGCTCCTGTGTCTCCCTCAATACTAAGCTAAAGTCCGATTTTCTGTCTAAAACTTGCACAAAAAAGATCTGTACTTACTTATTGCCTAACAGTTATGACCTCTACTTTTTCCTATTTAGAGTGTCAAGTGTTGGGACTCTGTTTGATTTCACTCCTTTCTGAATTTCTGTGGTTGGGCCAGTTTTTAGGCATCAAGGAATACCCAATTCTGTTGTTCTGCTGTTCTGGTCCTCCCACTGGTTCAGATATTCCATTGTCCATGACCCAGTACTTAATACTGACCCCTTCCTCCATCCCCTGCCAAGGATATGCTCTCCATGGGCTCCATGCCCATAGGCGTAGGAAACCTAGGCACCTGGCAGTCGGCGCTGCCTCTTACTGCTGCCTGAGAACCTAAGCTCGGACTGTCCATTAGCAAAGCATGGCATTAGCAGCCATCCAATTGGAATATGAGCGCTCTTCAGCATTGGCTTCTGATTGGTACCTGCAGTCTGCTTCTGTGTCCATTCTAAACCAAGCATAAATCTGATTTCCATGCTGAAATTTGCCAAAAAAGAGCTGTAATTACTTTTCTCCTTGACAGTTAAGACCCTTATCCTTCTGTTTAGAGTGTTACATTTAGGGATCCTGTGTGAATACACTACTTTTGAAATTCTGTGCTTGAGTCAGTTCCCTACATGTGCGGCCGATCACGTCTCCCTACTGAAGTTCCTACTAAGCCTCATCTCATGTCCTCCTTAAATATTACAGAAGCACTCTGAACTGATATGACTGATGTAACATTGACTACTTACTTGCATTAATTGCATTAATTGTTTTTTACTTGTGTTATTTTTCTCTATTGTAAATATCTCTGTATGCATTGTACCATTTGACCCGGAGATAACCAGGTCCATCTTGTAAATGAGCTTGCTCAGCAATGTTTGCCTGGATAAATAAAGATCTTGATTGATTGATTGATTGAGTACTCCAGATGCAGTCTAACAAGGACTTGTACAGGGGGATGAACATCTCCATGGACTTTCTGTTTATCAACTCCAGATGCATACTAGTGGTTTTTGCTGTCTTGACAGTAGCAACACATTGTATTCCTGGCTTCAGCTTACTGTTCACTATTACCTCTAGATCATTTTCCTCAGTTGTGCTGTCCACTGTTGCACCACACTAGGTCTATGTGTGACCTCAGATTCCCTGCCCCTGAGTGTAGTGCTGCGCACTTCTCCACATTTAGACTAAGCCCCCTTTCTCAACCCATGCCTGTAACATATGCAGGTCATCCTGTAGTAAAAGAACCCCCCATGTCCACTCTCTTCACCAATTAAGGGTCCCAATAAAACTTCAGCAACTTGCTGCTCGCCCCCTCCTAAAGTTTGATAAAAAAATCTGTCGAAAAGTGAGGTGGGTCCAGGATGGCAGAATGAGCAGTTATGCATCAAGAAACTCTTAAAGTCTTTACTACTTTTACACACTGAAATATAATGAAACAGCCAGCTTCTAAGGTGATGTCTCAGCAAAAAGGGAAAACAGAAATCCTCTTCATCACAGAAGAAAGAAGATACATTTAAGAAAGGGTCAAAAGGCCAGTTTGTTCATTTATCTAAACTGTGCCTGGAAGAAGCCACAACCCACAAGGCAATGGTAACTGAAGGGGAAGAAACATATGTCTGTAGCCTCAGAAATCTGAAACCTCTTGAGCTAATTGCAATTTTTACCTATCTGCAGGGTAATTGCTCGATTGAGCAGAACCCTATAACTGAAGTCACTGATACCAAAGCAATTTAAGCAAAGGTGAAGAAGCTAAGAAGGGCTGGCCTACTCAGAATTAGGATAGAAGACTTCCAATTAACAACAGGAGCTGCAGAAAGTGGTGTTGGTAGCTCTGCAAGGGGCCATCTTCCCTTGGTTAAATGTCACTATAGCAATTCCTCAGCATGGGGTTTGGGGGACACTGCAATGTCATAAGTGCTGTCTTTTGGATGAAACATTAAACTGTGGTCCCATCTGCCTGTTTTGGTAGTATTCAGGTGAACATTTAAGATCCTACATCGCTTCTCAAAAAGAGTAGAGGAATTTCCCAAATGTTTGGAACAAAGTTCCCCAATTAGAAAAACAACAGCTTAATCTGGTTCAGTATTATTTGGTCTGCATCTGTTTCTCCATGGGATGAAGCTAAAAACAAGTTGCTCATCTTCTGGTGAGACCTGGGGATTTTGGGGGATAATCTCTGAGGCACCCCACACTCCTTACACATGGGTTGTGTCCACCTGATAGGTTATTTGATGTCCTTTCCCTGTGATGTTGCCTCTCCAGGATCAGTTCTTCATGTGCATCTGTACAGGTTGCGGCACATCACAACAGCTCCCAAGCAGTTATTTCAAGAATATCACAAAAAAGGTAAGGCCACCAGGCTTAACAATTTTATATCCAAGGTTTTTTGGCAGTTTAAAATATGCTAGTATAGCAAAGTGTCTTATGGAATTGCGTTGCAAAAATATACGTTTCTGTCTAGATTCCAGAGAGAGAGAGAGAGAGAGAGTTGGTTGTTTAAAATAACTTCCTTTATGCTACTCATAACCAATTCATGGTATCTGACTAGGAATCACAGAGACAATCATTCAGCCTACATTTAAATTATTGCCAGAGGCACACTAGAGGAGATCAACTCAGGGTATTGTGTCATACTCATAAATTTCATTCCAGATGCCTTAGATTCCCTCTCAGTGAGTCTAAGATGAATTAAGCATTCATGACTACAGCTTGCAGCTTGCTGGGATCCCTGCTAGTGGTCCCAGTTCAGCCTGCACCCACTACTACACTCTGGTGAGATTGGGAACCCCCTATGGCTCCTGCTACCAGCCACAGGACTGCTGTCTTACATATATTTAAAACAGCTCCTGTATGGAGTTTGGTTGCTGCAGCAAGTGAATATTCAAGCACATCCTATAGTCCAGTGTGCTGATAAAATTTAAGTTTGCTAAACACAGGTAAGAAGACTACATTATTCAGAGCATTTGATATCAAAAGAGCTGAAAGTGTCTGCTAATATAACAATATGAGCATGGAATATAAGTACTTTTAAATGCCTACACAGTGACTGAATGACTGGGCACAGTAACTGATTATCCTTGCGGGCAGACAATAAATGATGACATTATTGCAAAATAAATCTGATACCCCTGCTAGCAGTACCTATGTTTAGATGTACTGCAATATATGTCAATGCAGCAGCTCCAGAGCCTGTTTCAGCAGATATGCAACTGTTTAAAATTGCAAAACTGGTAGTCTTTGAGATGTTAGCATTGCAGCTTCCACTAGTGTCAGTTGTCTAAAAAAATATTAGCTGAGAAATTGCCAGCACAGTATTCAAATTATAAATATTATCTCATCATACAAGCATAGAGATTATTAGCTACTTGAACACCCCTGCTAGTGGTGCCAGGAGCTAAAAACAATGTCTGACCCAGATAAATGTACACAGAATCAATGCAATAATTTACAGGAGGTAGTATAATAAATAATCAAGCTGGTTCCCTGCCAGCGGTTCCTGAGTTGTATTAATCACCAGCAAGAATCTGGTGACCCACTAGCATCACTAACTTGTAAAAGAGTACTCACAAACTCATCCAGAAAAGTTTTCTTGCTCTGGAAGTTGCTTAAAATGCCCGTGCTGGATTCAGTCATTTCTCGAATTCAGTGGTACTAAATAAAAGCACCTGCGACCATTCCATGCTATTTTCTATCCAAAAACACTCCCACAGAGAAAAGAAAGCTCTAGGGACCAAAATGGAGCCACCCAAATGTCATTTTATGGCTTCTCAAGCAACTCCTAGCAGCATGACCATCCCCCATGCTTCTTCATAGTTTCCAAATCTCCTGCTACATGAGAGCTGCAAGTTGATCTCACAAGAGCTTGGCCACCATCTCAGAGGAAGATAAACAAACAAGATTTGACTAAATCCAACATATCTTGCAATGGAGAATGGAGCTAGCAATTGCTACAGCTCCTCAAGCCTAAGTCCCCTAACTTTTAACACTGACCGTGAGGGAAAACTGAAGAAACATGTTTTAAAGAACAAACAATGATTCTGCCCCAAACTGTGTCCTATTACACAAGCAGCAATACAGATGATTCCTCACTCAGCTTACCACACCCAAGGCAAGGATTAGCTAAGGCATTCTGCCCACCTCCCCCTCCCTTAAAGGCACAAGCCTACATTATCCCAAAGAACACCAAGGCATACAAAAGGGACCAAAAATAAAACACAGTATGTATTATATTGGGTCAACATAGAAGGAGGTTTGATTAAAATAAAATAACTATTTGCAAAATAGTGAACTTTAATAGTAATTTATTTTACTGATATCCACAGTTGTTTCCTTCTCTTAAAGGCACAGTCACATATTAAGTAAAGAGCCGCTACTATGTACTGTGTGTGACAAAGTAATGCATACTAACGTGAATGCATGACTTAGCCCCATTAATTTCATAAAAAAGGGATTGAGCAAGATCATTTATTACATTTTTTAAATTTAAAGGATGCAAACAGAGCCATGTATTGTCTGAGTTCTTTCCATGTTAACCAAATAGATTCCACAGCCACATTTACCTGGAACCACTTACCAGTGGTTCTAGGAGCTCAGCACATCAGGGGCTATAACATAATTAAAGGCTCTCATGCCTTAAATGGGTATACACTCTTGAGTTCCCCTACATGCTGTTCAAAACAAGCATACCACTTTACTAAGGTGCCTGATGACCTGGAGCCCCTGCCAGTGGCTCCAGAGTCTATCCACTACTAAATGAACAAATGGCCACCTTAGAACATTGGGAGTACTCTACCAGCATCCTGGATTGCTAAAATACCAAGTAATGTGCCACAGTTCCCCATTACAAGCATAGTAGCACCTGAAGCGCTCACTCTAGACATAACTACACAACAATCTCTGAAGCATTTTCTCAGTCCCTTTGTGCCTCACATCAAAATGATGTGCTCTCAAGAGGTTTTTATGGCACATTATGTATTTTAAAGTCACCACTTTCTTCTATCAAAAGGTAGAAGAAAGTATTCTATCATCTACCTGACTGAAACACCACAAACAAAGTAAGTCTCATGAGGAGGAGGAGCATTGAGAGACTAACCTAACTTGCCTATCCAGATCGGCAGCCATGAGAAATATCATCATGGGACTTGCTGCTGTGATCTCGGAAAAGCTCTCCACTTCCTCCTTATCTATGTGGGATTAAGGGTGTAGACGGATGCCAGACAGTGTAAATTGACTGAGAATCACTGCCGACATCATGTGGAGAGTGCAACTATGCTCACAAATGTCCAACCAGCACAGAGGGTGTTGGTAAAAAGCACCAACCAATCTGCAACAGCAGACTACAATGCGAATAATTAAATATGAAGGCAATGATTTGAAAATCAATTAATAATGGGAAAAATACATTGGAAGCAATACTATTACCACAGCTGTGAGCAAGGCAGCATGACGCTGAGTCCCTCACTCACTCTAGCCACATTTATAGGAACAGTGCACACTTTAAGGCACAGGTGCAACAATAGCCTGTACGGTGCAGAACATTATTGAATACTGTGCAGGGGAAGAATTAAGGGAAATAATAAATTCATCAAATAATATATCTAATCCCCCCCAACACCACTCTCTCTATGTATCCTTTCTCAACTTACTACAATGGCCAAAACAAAGAGCTGCAGCCAACATAATGTGCCACTAGCCCCAAAACAACTAAGCATACTGTGTACATCAGATGCAGAAGGTGCATCCATGCCATCTGACCAGGAGGACACTGGGGATGACATCTGTGAAAACACAAAAGACAAGGCACAAACAAATATGCCACCTACGATCCCAAATCCTCTGCTGGGCAGGATTTAGATACAGCAACAATTCCCAACCAAAATAATCAACCGATGCAGGCACAACTAGTGTAAAATAAAGTCAGGTACTGGCAGGGCCATAACCCCACTCACCACAACCGGATTCAGAAACACTCTCTGATCTAGAAACAGAGAGGGAGGTGGTTACACAAACACTGACATCCAAATGGTGTTTGCCTGATCAGATACAGGCATTAGTGTGAAACACAATGATGAAGGTAGGGTTTGCCACACTAACTCCTACCCCACTACCCATGCCATTTGCCTGATAATAATGCAATACACCCTTGAGTAGTCTCTACATAGTGGCCACTCCACTGGGAAGCCTAGAAAAGTGGTATATGCAAGAGTCAAAAATGGCCATAAACATTCTGGAAATCAGGGCACTGTCCTGTGGGCCACTGCAATTCACAAGGCTAGTCAGGAAAAAGGGAACTTTTCTCATAAGCTCGGACAATCAGGTTATCATCTCCTATATCAACAGGCAAGGAGGAAGAAAGAGCAATGCCATGCAAAGAGAGGCTCAAGGCTCATTCTTTGGACACAAAACATCTGGTGAGCATATCAGCCATACACTTGGCAGGCAGGCTGAATACCACCACAGACTGGCTATGTCAACAGTTAATACATCTGGGAGAGTGAAAGATTCATTCCAACATATTCAGAATGATCAACAGACATTGGGGACCAATAGGAATAAACTTAATGGCCACCAACAAGAACAATCAGTGCCCCAGATGCTACTCTCACTTCAGGAATGACAAATCCATGGAAGTGGATGCATTATCAGCTACATGGTTATTCCAGGTAACCTACATCTTTCCACTGATACCACAACTTCTGAAAGAGATATGCAGAACCAGAACCTGGGTGATAATCATCACTCTGCTTTGGCCCAGGAGGACATGGTTTACCACGATAGTGACAATGGCACTAGACCACCCATGGACACTAGCATTCAGGAAAGATATTCCCCGGCCAAGGACCGGTATGTTACCTCAGTCTGAACAATCTTAAACTAACAGCCTGGCTCCTGAAAAGAAGAGACTGTTAAGAGAGGGATATCACCCAGTGGTTGCCAATGCTATGGAGAAACTTCATTACCTCAAAACATCAGAGACATTCGAGATTATTCCACAGGTGGTGTGAAGAAAAGAAAAAAAAATACAACCTCTAAGGGCCACAGTGCCCAACATACTTCTCTTCATTCAGCAAGGTCTGGATAAGGGACTATCTCTAGCATCCCTAACAGTGCAAGTGGCAGCAATTGATCGTATCTACATCCTAAGATAAAACAATGGACAGCTCCCTGAGACCTCAACTTAGTACCTAGGGCAATGGCCAACTCATCATCTAAACCTTTAGAGTTACTACCACTCAAATGGCAAACACTTAATCCTTATGGTCACTATATGTTCAGCTAGATGCATAACAGAACTACAAGCATTATCCCACAGACTGCCTGGGCAATGACCAAATCACCATCTGAACCTCTACAGTCACTACCACTCAAAGGGCAAACACTTAACCCTTATGGTCACTATATGTTCAGCTAGATGCATAAGCAAACTACAAGCATTATCCCACAGACTGCCTTATCTGGTATTTCATGAGGACAAGATCAGCTTAAAGATGATCCCTTCCTTTCTACCTAAAACCCTATACCAAAACCCTGTAACTGAAGTCACTGATGCCAAAGCTATTTAAACCAAGGTGAAGAAGCTAAGAAGGGTTGGCCTACCAGAAGTAGGATGGAAGACTTCCAATTAACATCAGGTGATGCAAGAAGTGGTGTTGGTAGCTCTGAAAGGGGCCATCTTCCCTTGATTAAATGTAACTATAGCAATTCCTCAGCATGGGGTTTGGGGGACACTGCAATGTCATAAGTAATGTCTTTTGGATGAGACATTAAACTGTTGTCCCATCTGCCTATTCTGGTAGTTATTCAGGTGAACATTTAAGATCCTACATCACTTCTCAAAAAGAGTAGAGGAATTTCACAAAAGTTTGGGACAAAGTTCCCCAATTAGAAAAACAACAGCTTGATTTGGTTCAGTATTATTTGGTTTGCATCTGTTTCTCCATGGGGTGAGGCTAAAAACAAGTTGCTCGTCTCCTGGTGAGACCTGGGGAATGTCTCTGGCTATATCTGATTTTCACTCCAAGAAACAAATTAGGAATCTAAAAGGTTTTCTGCACTTTCCAAAATCTGTTCACCTTCTTAATGATAAAATGTTTGACTCCATAATTGAAAAGAATACAAAGGTTAAATCAGAAATCAATAAGGTTAAAAATGCACATAAAAGATAAATGAATATCAAGGGGAATATGACAAAAATGATACTGAAACTCAAAATTCCTTACACGTGAGGACCTTTCTACAAAGTATATACACACAATGATTGCCACGCAGCAGACGGTTAAAACGTGAAAAATATAAAAAGTGAGAATTGTAGGCATCCTCAGTGAGTCAGACATTACTTTTGACTGTGTTCAAGAGTTGCTGAAAATAATATTTAAAGAATCAGTGGGCCTACCTTAGGAAAATACAATATTTATAACTAAGAAGTTCTGGCTACCTTTAAAAAAATGGAAAAGGAGTTAAGAAAACCCACAGATATAGAGGATAATGTATGGTCATCGATGGTTAACTGGTTTGTTAACCATCGAGAGGTTGCCAGGGCGACCATGTAAACCTCGAGAGGTTTAAGTCGCCATGGCAACTTCGAGATTGGTTAAAAAAAACAGTTAATCATCGATGTACCATACATTATATTTTATAGTGTATGGTATCATTTAGGTTTTTAAGAAAAGAAAGCAGTTACTTACTGCAGTTTTGTTTCAGTCACAGCCGATCTGCCCTCACCGCCGCGGCCATTTCAAGGCTGTCCAATCAAGTTGCGCACATTCCCAGACTGTTCCCAGTTGTTAACTCATCGATGTGATGTACAATCTATGGGTTAACAAGATTGTGACATCACATCGATGGTAAAACATTGTTATGAAAAGGTAGATTTTTACCTATAACAACGTTCTACCATACATTATAAAGTTTTAATGACTGATGAACCAACACAAGAAAAAAACAGAAAACTACAGTCCAGTGATTTGCAAGACCCTGCTCCAAGATTATTTTATATCTAGTATTTAACATAAAGCCTTAATTCAAAATACTAGGGGAAAAGGAGCTTTTAGTTTTTAAAATGCCATGTTTCACATATATCCTGATGTAGCTTCTTTCATCATACAAGAATGAAAGAAACATTTTTGTATTTCAGGAGTAGGAGCTTGGAGTGAATTATGAGCACCCCTTTCCAGCTAAATGATAGATTTTGCTTGGGAGGTATTCATTTTGTTTTCAAGGCCAGCCACTGGAACTAGTCATACCCAGAAAAATAGATCAAGAAGCTGGAGGGGATAGATTCAAGAGAGATGTGGGGAAGTATTCTTCACAGAAAGAGTGGTGGATTCCTGGAAGAGCCTTTCAGCTGAAGTAGTATGGGAGAAAGCAGTGCTGGGGTTCAAAAATGCCTGAGATAAGAACAAGAGAATCATAGGGGTAAGGAAGGGTGCAAAGAGCTAGTGCCATAAATCAAGCAGATCTGCAGCAAAAATGAAGTTAAAAAATTGGGCAGACTGGGAGTACCAAGCAACCCTTATCTGCTGTCAGATTCTATGTTTCTATGTTTCTGAATACCCCCCAGAACTGAAGTCCTGAAAGAACATAAAGACAAAATTCATAAGTTTCACATTTAGTTTTTGAGTTATAGCTGATTGTTTGTTTTTCTGTGTGTGTATATTTTAAAACCATTGATTTGGAGAAAATATTGATTTAAGATGAGGGTCCCATTGCTGTTACCTGACTGAATGATTTAAATACTTGAAATGTACTTGTAATCGCTCAAGTATTTATTTGAAATAAAAAAAATACAAACTGTAGTCACAACTATTTCCACTTGGTGCTCTCCATTCATCAAAGGACTTTGTCTTTAAAATACGTATTCATATAGTGTGCTTCATACAAACTATATCCCAAAGAATCCTAAAGTCCAGGAGGGCACAGGCACACAGGCAGATTCAAAAAGGACTAAGGAATTGGGAGTTTAGTGACTTTCCTTAGGGTTACATACAAATGGCAGTTGTGGGATTCAACTCTGGGTCTCCAGATTAATAGCCCTGTGCCCCGACCACCAGAAAAATGGAGCCATGGTCAGTGCAACTGTTATGAAAATTGGTCAATTATGATTCCAGTATATTAGATGTGAAACAATGAATTAGTTATGGAATACCTAAACATGGAACTTGACCCCATATTTTTACCCTGGGTAACTACCTTATATTATCAATTTGCTACTTCCAGAATCACTAACAGACTTATTTCTCTCAATTATTTAGACAGGTGTACATAGCAGGGGAGTCCAGTATCTCCCTTATTGTTTCCATGTGCACTAGAGTCATTAGCTCATAAAATCAAAATGAACAGTGGCATACAAGGCATTAAGGTTAGACAATACATTTATCAAAGCATACAGAATATGCTGACTGTGTGTTGGTGTCTATAAATAATATGGGCCAATCTTAACTGCCACTGTTAATCGCATTGGAATCTACCTATAAATGTTCAGGACTGAGGGTAAAAATGTGTAAAAGAAAAGCAATGCCCATGTCTTTAGTTGTCCACTTGAATCATGTTGGGATAATGATATTGAGTTAGTAACTATGAGCTTAAATATCAAGGTTTTATAATTACCACTTACATATGACAGATTGTTAAAACCAACCTACCACACAACTTGAAAGGGATAGAGGTAGATCACAATAGTTCAACAAAACTACAACTCTGACTAGGACAGAAAAATAGCTGTGGTTAACATAATGGCCATTCACAGTCAATGAGCCATACTGTATACAGTGCACGCTCCATGAGGGCTCAGCTGGCGGCCAGCTGTGGTGGTGTGAGGGCTGTGCTGGTCACCGATCACAGATTGGTATGGGGGAGCAGGGTGGTGGGTCACACTGGACAGGGTGGGAGGATGGATTCTAGCCTACCAGGGAATGGAGTTTTCCACATTTGGGGATGCAATCAGGGAACGGGAAGGGGGAGAGACCACTACACTACAGAAACATGTTATGTGATATAGGGTCAGCGATTGGGGTGGGGGAGGGCACCACAACACTACAAAAAATTAATATAGCATATGGGGTCACTGATCAGGGCCAGGAGGGCACCACGACACTTCAGAAAATTAATATTGCATATGGGATCAGCAATCAGGGCAGGGGAAGGCACCATTACACTACGGAAAATTATTAGTGCATATGGGGTCAGCGATTGGGACAGGGAAGGACACCGCTACACTACAGAAAATTAATATTGCATATGATGTCAATGATCGAGGTGGGGAGGGCACTACTACACTATAGAAAGTTAATATTACATATAGGGTCAGCGATCAGGATGGGGAGGGCACCACTACATTATGGAAAGTTGCATATGGGAGGCATTGCTTGCCTTCGACAGAAATGACTGCCTGAATCTATAGCTCCATCAATCCTGGACATTATCCTACAATTACCCATGGCATGTGAGTCCTGATCTATAATAATAATATCGTACAAGAAGGCTTCTTACCTACCTGGGCTGCAAACTGCAACTGGCGGCTGTTGATTGAGGAGAAGCTTGTTTTTTTGGCATTTGGAGTGGCTGCCATGAGTATCCTAGCTGTCAGTCCTCGGGATGGTGTCCTCCACTAATCCAGTGGCTAAAACGGACCTGCAAGAAGTAAAAACTATGTTTACTCAATTTATGTCTCAGAAGGACAAACTTGAAATAGCAGCTCAAAATACAGCGGCTGACAATTTTTCACTTTTGCAATGCACTAATGTCAATGAGCAGCAAACTGCTGATAATCTAGACACTACACAACATATTGACATTTATCTCTGAGAGCAGGACCGCATGATTACATTCCTGTGGCAGTGGATTGAAAACTTGGAGAACTGCAACTGCAGAAATAATCTGAGACTGGTGGGGGTTCCGCCAAGGTAGCGAGGGACCCCACACAATTGCATTCCTGCAGCAAGTTCTCCTAGAGTTACTCTCTTGTCCATGGAATGGTCTTCTCAAAATTTACTGGGCCCACTGGTCACTGGCACCTAGACTGGCCCCAGGGGCTTTTCCTTGCCCCATTCTGGCTTGCTTCTTCAGGTTTCAGGACAAGAAAAACATTATTCACCATGCTAGGGAGAGACAGCACCTGGTCTGGAGGGGGCATCATATCCAGATCTTCTCTGACTACTTCCATTAGCTCTCAGATCAATGGAGGGCTTTCACAATGGCCTGATGCATCTGCGCCATGCTGGGCCTCACCTACTCCCTTGGATACCCAGCCACCCTCCAGATCAGTCTCAATGGGTCCCATGCATCCTTTGATACTCAAGAATTGGTGGAGGCATTCCTAGCCAACCATGCTACCCAGCTCAACTGGGGGAATCTGGAGAACTTGCCCCCACAATGTGTTGGGAGAACCAAAACCCTGAGCAAGCTCCCTGCTTCTCCGACTGAAGGTCCCCCATCCTCCGTTACAGCAGAGGCCTTGCAAGGGCCTCCCACAAGCATGGACACCAAGGCATGGATACCGGGCCCCAAAGAGCTGGCACCACAACAACAGGAAATGACTGGAGGAGGGGACTCATCTCAACAAATCGCTCAGCTTTGGTCCAAAATCAGAAACCATACAGTAGTAGGGGTTCCCAGTCCTCCTCCAGGTTGGCCAACATCCTAGCAGGTGGCAACTGCTATCAACCCCCCTGGGACCTACCTGATAAGGAGTTTCCACTGCTGTTCTGGGAATCTGTGGTCAGCAAACCACCCTAATTAGCGTCAGTATTCTCCATGGCAACCCTGAAATTCTGGATGAAGCACGTGAGTAGCCTGGGGACAGTGGCTGTTGCATCCACTTTCTCCGAAGGTATGCAGGCCACTCATAGGCCAGCTACTCCTTATGCTGAGCCAGTGCAGAAAGCCGGTTGACTTTTTCCTGCTGACATCAGCATACACAAGGTGCTCAGGTGACCCTGTTTCACCCCTACTTTCCAGACCTATGAAGTCCCGGAACACTGGATGAGCAACCGGGTGAAAGGGCAAGTACATTTACGACAACTCACACTGGCCGTGATGGGTCAAGGCATAGGCCCATTCTTAAAGAGACATGGACACTTTTCTCACCTGCTCCTGCATTTCCCATCAAACCTGAGACATTCAGTACTTGCATGGTCATGTCCCATCTAATTGTGAGGTTAGTTAAGCAAGAACTCTGTAAACATTTTTTTTTCTCAGGTTCAATTCTTGCTGCCAGTTGAGGTTTTCTTGAATGGGAGGGTAGTAGTATTTGCCCAGACATTATTACTTTTGCACAACTTGTTTGGATCCCCCCACAGTCCTCACCTATTGAGTAGTCCCAAGGTTTGGGTTTGTCAGATTCATCCTGAGCATACAGTACTCAGTATTCAAGTACTCAGTATTCAGTATTCAAGTACTTGAATACTGAATACTGAGTACTTGAATACTGAATACTGAGTATTCAGTATTCAAGTACTTGAAAGGGATACACAAGGTTGAAAAGGAGAGTCTTTTTAAGCTGAGTGGCAACCACAACAAAGGGGGCACAGTCTTAATCTGGAGGGTGGGAGGTTTAGGAGGGAGGTCAGGAAGCACTTCTTCACAGAGAGGGTGGTGGACACTTGGAATGCACTGCCAGAAGAGGTGATCTCGTTGAAGACAGTGGTAGCTTTAACAGAGGCTGGGAGAGGCATGGGGAGGGAAAGGGTCATGGGTAGGGAGGATTGGAGGAGTGGGAAGGGAGAGCAGGGACATTAGCTCAAGCTATAGACCCTGCAATATCAGCAGACTTGATAGACCAAATAGCCTTCTGCTGGCTTCTTCGTATGTTTGTATGTTCCTATGTACTTGGATGAATGGGGACAGACCTACAGTGTTTTCTGTAGGCTCCCACTACATGCTCTGGGGACGGTTTGTTGCTCCCACTACTGGAGGGGGTTGGCTTATGGCTAGCCCCAGAATAGAACCTTTCATGAACAGTTACTCTAAACTTGTCCTTGATGCTTTCACAGTTCCTATTATTACTATTATTATTATTATTATTATTATGTCATATATATATATATCTGTGCTACACATCCCAGGATATTATGGTAGGCTGTAGCCCCACCTGGCACTCTTAACACATCTTGCTGTTGGAAGCAACATGACTTCTAAGTGAATCCTGGGATCACCTTGGAATTGCACCCACCCCTAGAGGTATCCCCAGCAGTTGTAATATTGTGATCCCCCCCCCGATATTTGCCGACT
Organism: Neoceratodus forsteri; assembly: GCA_016271365.2. Taxonomy (NCBI): domain Eukaryota; kingdom Metazoa; phylum Chordata; order Ceratodontiformes; family Ceratodontidae; genus Neoceratodus; species Neoceratodus forsteri. Next base: position 776,206,506 of record CM028134.1, on the reverse strand, counting down.
GCTGCACTAGGGTGGACAACATCACTCCTCTCCCAGTCACCCCACTTATCTGGTGGTTGCCTGGAGTAGAACCACATTTAGAACAACCCCACTCCTTCCTGGAGCTATTCAGAGGAGCATAAGGGGTCATAGGAAATATCATATATACTTGGGGCTACTCAGGGTCTTCCAGGCCTTTTTAGAGACTTTTCACCTCTAGGACTGATGCTGTACATATCATCAGTATTTCAGGAGTTGATATGGGCTGCTGGAGTTAAGTGTGGCCATAGGCCCAGAATTTGAGTTCAACCCAGCAACAACTGTCTGCACATGGGCCATGTTTTGGCAAGTGATAGAGACAGCAGCTGGTGTCTTTTGTTGGGGAGGTAGAGGGTAAAAAGGGAATTGTAAGTGCTCTAGTTGGCATTCAGAGTTTAACATTTTGTACTTATGTTACTGTTGCTGCTTTGGTTTTAGAGGTTTGTTGACAGAGATTGGCAATCTATGGGGGGGGGGGGACTTGAGTCCCTAACATGGGTTTACAGTAAGTACAGCCTATAAGTGGTGCAGTGAAATCTAGGGAGTATGCATTCTTGGACCGGGGTTCCAGATCCATCTGCCATACTGAAAAAGGGCCCTGCCATGTAGATTAGTCTGGTGTCTTGGAATGTCAGGGGTCTCAATTCACCAACTAAATGAAAAAAAGTTATAATGCATCTAAAAAAATTAGTCTCCAGATTGCATTCCTGCAAGAAACCAAGCTCTCCAAGGCCGAGGCCCAGAAGCTTAAACAGGGGTGGGTGGGGGAGGAGCTCCACAGCATGGTGTGCACTAAACAAAGTGGGGTCTCCATATTGCTACATAAAACCTTGGGTTGGTCCATGTCCTGTCAGAAAGGGGACAAGGATGGCAGATGGGTAATGGCCAACATGGCCACCCCTTGGGGGTCCCTGGTCCTGCTTAATATCTATGCCCCCCCCAAATCAGGATAACCCGGTGTTCTTCCATGACCTTAACCAGGCCCTTACTGGGATCAATATGGGTAAATTACCTTTTCTCCTAGGAGGTGATTTAAATCCCACCCTGGACCCCAAGAGGGATAGAAGTGGGGGTACTGTAGGGCCACATAGACAGGCAGTGTGAGCAACACAGAGACTCATCTCTAACATTCCCTCCTAGACACCTGCCATACTAGACACCCTGGGAAAGGGGACTATACTTGTTTCTCAAACACATATGGCTACTCGAGCAGAATAGATGCTTGGCTGGTATTCCACTCCACTTATAAACTGCTCTCCAAAGTCCACATCCATCCTATTATTATATCCGACCATGCCCCTTTAGAGCCGACAACAAGGTGGGACCCTAAAACACCCCATCCCTCCTCATGGTGGTTGAACTCTTTACTGCTAGAAGATAAGCAGTTTGTCCAATGGGTCAAGTCAGAGGCCCTAGCAACTGGCAAGCCAATGGCAATCAGGAGGTGATGGACTCCACACTAAAGGAGGCATTTAAGGCCACCATTCGAGGTAGAATTACAGCCTATGCTGCAGATCGGCATAGAAAAAGAGCTGCCAAAAAAAGCAACCTTGGTGCAGAAACTGGTCATACTGGAGTACAATACATGTCCTACAAGGGCACCACATCCCTACAGACCCTACTTTCCCAGTTAAACAGCACCCAAGTTCAGCTCAATGCCATCCTCACCAGGAAAGCAGAGTTAGCTCTCAGAAGGTTACGTCACTCATACTGAGAAGGGGAGGAAATCCATCAAGCTTTTGGCATACAGCCTTAAGAGTAGACAAGCGGCTAGAACTATAACTGCCTTAAAGAACAACACAGGCCATTTGATGAGTTCACCAGAGGGAATCAATAAAATTATGTTCCAGTTTTATGAAAACTTATATGCCTCACCAAGGCTTCAGTTAACTCCATTTTGGGAGTATTTGATTTCCAAAAATAAGGCAAAAACTTCCAAAATAAAGAGGGAGGAAGTCAATGACTTCCAAACGTAAAACAAAAAATTAGATGACTTTCAACATTACAGGCATAGAAGTCAAGAAAATATGGGGTTTCTAAAAGAAACTGTCTTTCACCACTTATATTAACATTCATAAACAGGTCTTTCCCAGAATACTGACTTCCAAAATACGGGATCCAGGAAGTATTTTGACTTCCAAAAATCTGGAATGACTTTCAGATTTTGACTCATGGAAGTTTTAGACTTCCACTAAAAATAAATTAACTGAAACCCTTTGCCTCACCCACTCCTCCAGCCATACCCACCATTGAAGCCTTCCTGTCAGAACTGCCCATCCTCTGAATTACCTCTCATATGGTCCCTTCTCTGGAAGCGCCCATCTTGGAAGAGGAAATCACCTGGGCCATTAAGGCCATGAATCCCCATAAAGCCCTGGGTAGGGACGTTTTCCCGGTGATTTCTACCAATTTCTAGGGACAGCGATCTTGCGATACCTCCTACGTGCCTTCCAGGATGCCCATACAAGGGGGATCTTACACCAACTTTAAGAGAGGCAGTGATCACAGTGCTCCACAAAAAGGGGAAGGAGCCCACCATCCCTCGTAACTACTGCCATATCTCTCATTAATGTGGACACTAAGATTTTGGCCAAAGTGATTGTAGGGCGTTTAGTGGGCTGTCTCCCTGGTTTAGTTCATCTAGCACAAGCTGGCTTCTTCAGGGGACATTTGGGCTTGGACCGTCACAGGACCCTTATATCCATTATTCACTGTACCCAGTCCGGTCTCTTACCCCTGATGGCAATGGCGGTGGACTTTGAGAAAGCATTCAATTCCATTGAATGACCCTACTAGATGTCCATGCTAACTACAATAGGATTCATCCCAACCTTCAGAACCTGGATTAACCTCCTATATTCTCACCCAACTGCTGCAGTCCTTACAAAAGGACACAGGTCCCCCGCCTTTGGGTTATACAAGGGTACAAGACAAGGATGTCCACTGTCCCCACTGTTATTTGTCCTGGCTGTCGAACCCATGGTAATTGCCCTTAGAGAAGCCCCAAATATATTGGGAATTCAAGTGAGAGATAATTTCAAGACATTCCCATATGCCGATGACCTCCTGATTATTACAGCCTATTCCACAAGGGGAATTCAGCCTATACTAGCACTGCTGAATACCTTTATGGTAGTGCCCAGCCTCAAGGTCAATCAAGCCAAGATGGAAGTTCTGCCCTTGAATCTCCTCTGCCCTAAGGAGGGCCTCATGGCACTTGGACTTAAATGGGCCCCAGATGGCATCACATAACTAGGGGTCAACCTTCATCATGATTTGGGCAAACTAATTAATATTAACTTTTCTCCCCTGCTGTCCTCCATACAATTGGACCTGGAGAGTTGGAAGGCCCTACACTTATCTCTGATTGTGAAAATAGACTCTATTAAACCTATGATTGCTCCCCATCTATTATATCTAGTGGCACATCACCCACTTCAAATCCCTCCAAAATGGTTTTACTAAATTGATGCCCTCCTAGGCCATTTGTGGGAAAATAGCTCTCCCCACTTTAGTAAGCAAAAACTGTGCCAACATTGGAGTAGAGGAGGATGGGGACTTTTCAGGGGTATCACATTGCCTACATCACAGCCCAGACTGTTCAATGGTTTGGTCCTCACGTGTTCTCCTTTCCTACCTGGAGGATGCTAGAATGCACACTAGCAGGTTCCCCATCACCAGCAGCATTACTGTATGCCTCTAAGGGAATCCTCCAACACCTCTCACCACCCATAACCCTCTCCATGCAATACTGCTAAAAAGTGCACAGGATCCTAAAGGCCACTCCCAAGCCCTAGAAAGACACTCCTCTCTGGAACAACCCAAATGTCACCATTGGCAAATCCATGGTCCACAGGTGGTTCTGGGAAGCCTGGAGTATCCATAATACACAGAATCAGTTGGTGCTGGGGACCACCTGTATAGACTCCTTTGAGGCCCTCAAACTCCAGTATCTCCTTCCTCCCAACCATTTTTGGGGCTACCTTCAAAGTAGGGATGCCATTACTCACCTGCCCAGTACACCCAGAGGCCCAGACCAAACCACTGAACACTCCCCAGTGAGGTACTGGGTGACACTGTCCAAAGGGCAGGCTAGCAAGATCTACACCACAATGAGGGATGCTCTCCCAAACCCTACCCTTATAGCCAAATCTCAATGGGAATAGGAGCTCAGCACCTCCATCTCAAAAAAGCAGTTGGCCAATTCCTGGGTACGTATCCACCAGGCCTACAGAGATAGCAGACCCACTTGATCATGAACAAAGCCTTGCTGAGGTGGTAACATATACCCGCCAAACTCAAGAAACTGAGCCTTCTGTCAAATGACACCTGCTGGAGATGTGGGTAAGATAATGCCCACCTCTGTCATGTTCTATGGGACTGCCTGGTGATCAGATCCTTCTGGGAAGATGCCATCCAGATGTGCCACAGCGTGACCCCTTGCTAACAACGGATGCACCTTTCTTTCTATTAGGATGCACCCCCAGAAGTTACTCCCAAACATGATCCTAGTGCTCAATGGGTCACAGTGGTCAGGGCCTCAGCAAAAAGACTCTTGCTGATGAAATGGCACTCAGCTCAATGTCCCTCTTTTCAAGAGCTCCTGCTGTCCCAATGGTCAGTAGCAACTTACGAAAGAACGTTCAGCTTCGCCAGCTGCTCACTAGCCAGATTTCATAAGTGCTGGCAGCCTTTCCTGGACTCAAAGTATTATCACAACACACAGTGACCCAGGATACCCTCCACTGACCCAGTTATCCTAGAGTCTGAGGTATAACGCACCCCCTTCCAGGCTGATTGTTGCCACATACCCCACCCTCGGGTTGCCTAGGATTGCATATAGTTGTGTTTCTCTTTTGTTTATCCTTTGGTCTGCTTATTGTTCCCATTCCTAATTAATGCACTAAGGACTTAAAGATTAGCTCAGACCCACCAGCAGCTGGGTCAGAAAAGTACTAATCAGATTGGGCATCAAGTGTCACTATGATTCCATTGTCAAAGGAAGCGTACTGGTTATTAATGTAGTTTTGTATAAGCCCCTTCTTCTTTTTCTATCTTATTTTATTAATGTGACATTGCTTGCACGAAGGATGAGTCACTGGGGCTAATGACAGTTGTATTTCTGCTTTATCCAATTGGCCTGCTCAGGCCACTACCTTACACTCTGTTTTGTCCTTAGTATGCATTATATGTTTCATGATACTTTATTGATGCTGTTTGTTTGCTTGTTTGCTTGTTTGTTTGTTTTGGAACTCAATAAAATTTTGAACTACAATGTAATATTGCATATGGGGTCAATGACCAGGGTGGGGGAGGGCACCACTATGCTTTGCAAAATTAATATTGCATATGGGGATGGCGATTGGTGACCAGGGAGGAGGGAGGAACTGCTACATTACAGCAAGGGCTGCTGTCTTATGGGGTCAGTGATTGGGAAGGTGCAGGGACCCTACACTACTGGGGTATAATTATTTCTTTGGGGATGGTGATAGGCAAAATGGAGAGGGGGTGGTGGGGCCACAGTACCTCTGCCAACCACTAGGGTTGTGCGGATTACCATCTGATTTTTGTCATCAGCAAGGGCGTAGCTACCGATACGCCTGGCACGCCACGGCGTGCTGTAGACCAGTGCGAGGGTAGCAGAAGCCAGTCAAGCACGGCGTGCATTTTGAAATTTCCACCCTTTATGCAAATTGTTTCCTATTTTTGCGTGCTTTTCCAGGGCCCAACAGCCAACAGTGCTCGCAGAGTCAAAGGGAGTAAAAGGAGGGGGGGGCGGGTCTCAGATGACGCGCACGCCTACACCAACCAAGCGGACCTGATTGAGACATGTGTGCTTTGTCCTCAATCAGGTCCGCTACCACTTGTGAGGAGGCGTGCCTAGTAAGGGGCTCTTTAAATTCCCCTGGAGCTCTCCTGAAAGTGAGTCAAGCTGTGGATTGGATGGTCTGGACGTCTGGAAGTTGGAACACTACTTGCTGCCGAGTGCCGAGTGCCGTGTGCCGTTGCCGACTGCTGTAGAAGCCGAATCGACCGATGGAGCATTACCCTTACCTTACCCTGTACTTCTGTAGAGGGAGCTAGAGAGAGAGGATTGTAGGAGCCGCCGCGCCCGCACTGATACGTAGTTCGCCTGACCCCCTTCCCCTTAAAATGGTGCATTTTCGTTGCCACTGCTGCTCCTGTAGTCTGTCAGTGCTGTGCTGAGCCCTGTGCTGTTCAGTAGCCAAGAAGAGGACTTTGGACACCAGCAGCACCTGAGTCTGATAGTGAGTCTGTGAGTTAAAAATATCATCTGTTCCAGGTATGTTTTCACTCAGTTGGTTAATGTGTGACACTGCTGCTCTTGTGGTGGATGGGGGGTGTGTGTGTGTGTGTGTGAGATGCTAGAACTGTTTCTATGATATGGGGGAAACCTGCAGAAGTTTGTGGGGAATCACAAAGCAGTTAGATAAGAATGTGGGCAGCATGTTTGAAAAAAAGAGAGATAAAAATGAGTAAAGCTAAAGAGCTAAGGGAGGGAAAGTAATGATCAACCATTGAGGAGGAGAGCCAGCGAGCAGGCTGAAAGGAGGGGGAAGCAGAGATTAAGGCTAGCTGGCATTTTTTAAAGGAATGCTGCATCTTAAATTTATTTAGTAAGTAAATGAAAAGGATGTAAAAAGTGAGGCTAAAGAAAGAAACTAGTGAGCGGCTGGCAGATTGGCCATTGAGGACAGCAAGCGGATGGACAGGAGAGAGATTCTGAGATGCATCAATTTTGTTGGTGTGTGTGTGTCTGTTATGTGCAGCAGGAATTAAAAGAGACATTTGTGTACTGTGTGAAATTGGAGGCTACTTCCATAGCTTTTTCAGTTAGGTAAGAATGTGGGTAGCATGTTTAAAAAAATGAAATAAAATAAAAATGGGTAAAGCTGAAGAGCTAAGGGAGGGAAAGTAGTGCTCAGCTTTTGAGGAGGAGAGCCAGCTAGCTGTTGAGGAGGAGAACCAGCAAGTGGGTTGGGGGGCGGATATTATGGCTAGCTGTTTTTTCAGAAAAGGAATACTGCATCTTAATTTGATGCAGGCAAATGAGGAGGATGAATGATAAAGAAAGGAACTAGTGAGCTGCTGGCAGATCGCCGTTAAGGAGAGTGAGGACAGGCAATATGGGAAAGATTTAAGTATCAATTTTACTGGTTTGGTGTGTGTGTGTGTGTGTGTGTGTGTGTGTGGACTGTTGTGTGCAGCAGAATTAAAGGACATGTTTTTCAGGTCCTGTGTGAAACGGAGGTTGCTTCCATAGCGTTTTCATTTTGGTTACTGTGGCTAGCACAAATAAATGGCTGCCATTTGAGTTGTGAAAGTTCTAAGGTGGTTGTGTCACCCAGATCAGTGCCCAGCTGGACAGTAGTGGACTTATTCCCATGCATTAGTCACTTCTAACTCATGGCTACTACCTAATCAGAATCTTCTAACTTTACTAGCCATTTCATAAATATATGTTTATTGACCATTGAAATGTAATCTCAGTGTTATGTGGTGTTTGTTTTTAGGGGTTAAAATGTGGATTTATAATTTTGCATAAATGTTAACATCTTGCTCTTTTCCTTTTCTTCCTGGTTAGTTTGTGGTGTAAAATATATCTTTCTAAAAAAACGGTTCAGATCTAACTGCAATTCAGATTATTTTATTTTGTATGTGGACAGAAAGACAAGCTCTTGAATAAAACTATGTTCTCCTCCAAAGTAACTGTCCTTTAGAAATGTTAAACTCTAAACCGACATTCAGGATTTATAATGGAGTACATAACGGGATGTAAAACAAAGACAGGTAACATTGCAGTTGTATGGGAGGTTGCAGTCGTGGGAAGGAGGAGGAGAGAGGGAAGAAGGTTGCAGTCACTAGAGAGAACAAATTCTGGTCAGGTCCACCACGTGCATGTAAGCTAGTGTACGTGTGTGAATTGTTATGATGGAGAACACACAATGATTTGTAAGTAGTACGATTTGTTTTAGTTTCTGTTCTAAGAAGGCATATACATTATTAGAAAATATATGGAGGTGTACATTTTAATGGAAGGAATAGGAAGCAATATAGGTTGCTGTGAACTGAATTGTTCAGTTTTGCTGCAAGCTGCTGTTTGTGACATTGTAATCTGTATGCACTTATTGCATGAAACGTTGTTTGCTGCCTGAACTTGCTGCCTATTGTGTGCTCCTTCATCTGTGCTGCTGCTGACGTTAAGCCTAGTTTGCTTCCGTAGCTACATTGCAGCTCGTTTTGTCACTGAGGGTATTTTTGCTGCTTGTAATCTGTTAGCTGCACTTCCCCTCCCGACTGGTGGTGGCGCCCAAGTAGGGGTAGTGGTGTTTCAAATTGGCAAGCCGGTAGACAGACAAACAAAAAAAGACAATGGATTGGGTACCTAGTTTCTGAATAAATGAGGAACAGTGTATGACACTGGGATTCAACACCTAGTGTCTGAAAATGAAAATGGGGGTGCGGCCCTTTAAAACCATAAGCTGTGGCACCGAGCAGTGAGGCACCTGCTCAGCAAGCTGGTGACCCGGTTTCACACATTGCACCCCAGAGAACTGGAGGGGAGATGACTGGGGAGGTATCAGAGTGACCACGTGGACTATCTTCTCTCTGGACGAGGGAATGGCTCACACCACTCCATGAGCTGCTCCTGGAGGGAGGCAGGTGGAGAAACACTTGATGGCGTGGATGGCCACATACTGCTGTCCATCTCTCCAGGATCTGGAGCAATGTGCATCCATAAATGGGAAGAGGAGGAAAGGAGAAATGGGAAACATGGTCCATATCTCGTGGCCTCAGATGACACACAGAAACAGATTGATGGCAGATAAGGACCCCATTTTTTTCTACCTTATGAATGTGCCACAGGCCTTTACTCTGTCAATGGCCTATCTTTTCATACTCATCTGTATTGCTCCCTTGTGCCTATCCCATGCCTGTTTGAAGCCCTGTGCTGTATTCATATCGACCACCTCCTGAGGTGGTTTTACCTCCTTTGCTCTACTCAAGGTATACATATTGTGGCATATTTTTACTTTAGGGGACTGTCTTAGGATTCGAGTGCACCGGCGAGTAATACGGCCGCATGTGCATTCAGGCAATGCTACTTCTGCTACATCACGGGACTGTCAAAATAAACGAAACGGTGATATTTTTTAATGCTTACAACAATTGTGCACTGCAGACCGGGAGTGTGGTGGGTGAAGCGCCCCCCACAGAAGGAATGAAATTTACTTTAAAACTGTAGATCACCACTGGGTTTGATAGTGGTTGTATGGCTTTTTCATGTAGTATTACTGTTCCTTGGTCTTGAATGACCACTTAATGCATAATAGATACTACTAAAGTAACTCTGCTTGTTAATTCTGTTAGAATACTGCGTGGTCACAAGAAGGGTTATTGGAAGCAGTCACAACTTGACATCAGTAACTGTCTAAGTTTAACCTCCAGTTAAACCTTGAAGGAACTCTAGGTGGATGCTGAAGTGATATCATGGGTGCAGTGAGTTCATTAATTTTTTTTCTTTATTTTAGTCTTTGTAACTGAGTAAGACCCACTGGCACAAGTGCCCATTTTCAGGGGCTACCTAGGAGCACTGTTCAGTCACACAGTATGCAAGTGGAGGTTGTGAGAATCAAACTCTGGTCTGCTGAATGTGCCAAGTTCATTCACACTTTGTTCCTCCAACCTCTGAGCTATACTGCCAACCCATAGCAGTCACGGTAGGCAAAGAACCTTTGTCCCAGAGGTGCGACAGCAGTGTACATTAAAAATCTGGCTTGTACAGCTTCTGAGTGCAATGACAGTTGATAGCAGAGGTAATAGTTTTTGCACCCAAGGGCCTTTACCTAAGCTTTTTGGACAGTAACATGTTTGGTACATGAGTACCTTTGGATTGGAGCCAGTTAGTTGATGCAAAGAGGGTAAGTTCTGAGCCTATCAGCAAGCAGGAAAATGGCATAGTTAGTCTTGTAATTCATAATTAACTTGTGCATATGGAACCATCTTTCTATGACTATGAAATTACTCTGTAGCCTGGATTCAAGAACCTTATGGTCTGTATCACTGGTAAACAAGACGGCATCATCGGCATATAAAAGGATGTGACCCTAACAGGAGCTAATCCTGTGAGACGCGACTCCCCAATTGTGCTTCTCAGCCATGTCTTCAACATTGTGGTGATTGAAAGTGCCTCAAGGGTATAAAGCAGGTGCAGGGAGATGCTGTGCAATGCTGCTGCTGCAGAGACAAGTCTGGACTCTGAGATCTAGTCGAATGTTCAGCGCGACAGGGTGACTTGGTGCTGAGGACATGCCGGTCATAGTGCTAGAGTGAATAATACAGCTGTTGCACATCAGAGTGCAGGCAGTAGCTGTCCCATTAGGAAAACACAGTTGTGATCCTGCAGTAACCATCCATGTGGAAGGAAGTAGTTGGTCTCTAACAGACTGCGGAGCTGTGTGCTGTGTTACAGAGCAGTTGCTTGCACGGGCCTGAGCTGTCTAGGTGTTCTCGGATTTAAACAGTAATTTCTTTATGCTACTTGAAATCACAGCCCTGGTATTGTTTCCGTTCCTTTATTCTACTTTGGATGGCCCTGTCAACTCTATCTGTACAGGGAAGCAGTTTTTCAATTGCAAAATGGCACATTCTAATTCTAATTTCTATTTTAAGGGTGCCATCTGCGAGGTTGGGTACAAGGGGCATAAGCTGCAGTGGTGTCTGGGGAAAGTGTGCTACACAGAACAATGGAGTCCATTAAGAGAAAGCAGCCATCTGGGTCCCAGGTGCGAAAGGCCAAACAGGCTAGAATGGAAGAAAATGCACAAATGTCTCGGCTGATGCAGTCCTTCATCATCCAACCCACATCCACTGCAGGTAAGCTTTTTGATGGTACCGATTCATCCACTTGTGTGTAAACAAATATCTAGTGTCAGTTTACAAATTTATTTACTTATTGTTTTAGTGGTAACAATGCAGCTACACCACAGATGCAGGAAGACTTAACACAAGAACCTGTGCAGATTCCAAATGCATCTGCCACTGAAACCGAAGCCACCACGGAATCCCAGACCTCACAACCTGCATCCCAAGAACCTGGTGAGGCTGACCTGCACTCTGTGATGGAGCCTGTTGAGGCCGACATTGTGCCACTGACAGATGTGCAGATACCTGCTCTTGTTGGAGAGTTGGAGTTGAACCAGTCAGACACTGAAGACCTTGGCTGTTTGGATCGTGGCCACCTAACTGATGCACAGAAGAAATGCATCCTTGGAATGCAGTGGCAACCACCATCTGGATTTCAGTTTCCTTCCTGGCTAATGGGTTCTGAAATTTCCAATCAACGCTTAAGGAGATTCAATCCACAATACCTGCAAACATACACATTTGCAAGATATTCAAAGTCTTTAGATGGTGTGTTTTGTGCCCATTGTTTTGTGTTTAGTACCACAAGTGGCACTGTGTTGATATCACGCCAATGAGGGACTGGTCAAACAGCAAGAAACCCTTGAGAGGCACAGCAAATGTAAAGAACACTTGAATGCCACTGCTAAAACAGATGGTTTTCTTTCTGTCTGTGATGGCAAGCTGGTGACTGCCTACCAGTCTCTAACTGACCAAAATACAAGGGTGTCCCAGCAGACCAACCGCTTCCTGCGCAGGATTGTGAAAATAATCGTGTTCTGTGGAAGAAACAACATTGCCCTGCGAGGAAAATATGCAGATGGAGGAAACTTCCAGGAACTATTACAGTACACAGCAGAACTGGACCAAGAATTACAAGATCACCTGAGACTAGCTCCTAGAAATGCAGTCTACACATCTCCTCAAATCCAGAATGAGCTGATCCAGCTTATGGGCCTGCAACTGCAGCGAAAATCTTACAAAAGTCAAACAAGCTAAATGGTTCAGCCTTAATTGCAGATGGTACAACTGATGTATCAACCAAGGAACAGATATCCTTATGTTCGCTACATCCACCACAACACCATAGGTGACACTGAGATACGTGAAGATTTTGTAGGAGTTCACGGAAGGCTTCGACAACACAGGTCGAGGACTGGCAGATCTCTTTATGCGACGCCTGTCTGCCTGGGGCATTGACGTCAACATGATGAGAGGGCAAGGATATGACAAGGGCAGTAATATGAGTGGTAGATTTAATGGGGTCCAAGCAAACATTAAGGCTGTTGTGCCAGAAGCCTTATATACAGTCTGCAAAGCACACAGCCTCAATACTGCAATTGTTCACTCCTGCTCCATGAGGCAAGTATCAAACATGTTTGACACTACAAAAAAAATTATTGCCTCATTAAAGGCATCCGCCAAACGGAATAATATTTTCCTTACAGAACTGAAGGAATTTCGCAACATCCCCAACGATTATGAGCGACCCCGCAGACTATCAGGAAGTATTCAAGGCAGGCAACACAAGATGGATGAGCCAGGCTGACTGTTTGTCAAGGTTTAAGGAGAAATACTTGGTGGTTTGTAGCACACTGGAGAAGATGTCAGAATTTGAGGATGATGCTGAACGTTTCTTTATTCCATCACCAAATTTGATTTTATCGGACCCTGAGCTGTGTTGATCACATTATGGCCTTGACAAACCCTTGCCCTTTATTTACAGCTTGTGGACATAGACCTCATTCAAGCGTCCGAGGAGGCTACTACTTTGTGGGAAGTATTGAGGGGCATGAGGAGTCCTCTGAAACTCATTTTGGGGAACTGTACACAGACATCATGTCACTGGCAGCCTCAGTGTGCACTGAGGAATCTGTTCCCCGCACCTGTGGAAGACAAAGCATAGCAAGCAACATCAGTGCCACTAGCCCTAAGGAATATTACAGGCTCAACATCTTTATCCCATTTCTGGATCATGTCATTTCTGAGCTACAAGAGCAGCTTATTGAGTGTCGTCGCTTCCTTGCTCAGTACCTTGTCCCAAAAAGTTACATTTGCTAATGCATGGGAGCAAGTGTTGGAGCTCTATAATGCATACAAGGTGGATTTGGCAGCATGGCAGAATTTCGGATGGAGCTTGTAAGATGGCGTGCAAAGTGGGTGAATATTCCAGTGAAAGAGAGGCCAGAATCTCTAATTACAACATTGCAGCACCTAAACTCGGCACTGTATCCGAACATCAATGCTGCATTATCCATCTTGGCAACCATGCCAGTAAGTGTAGCAACTGCAGAGAGGTCTTTTAGTGCACTCACGACGTTGAAGACATGGCTGAGAAGCACAATTAGGGAGTCGCGTCTCACAGGATTAGCTCTGCTGCACATCCACAGGGATATGGAAATTGATGTGGAACAATTGTTGAAGGACTTTGACCCATGCCAGGACAGGCGCTTTTCAAAGATGACCCTGCTGTGTCTGTTTGTAAGGCAATAAGTGTGTCTGGTGTGAGTGGTGTGTGTAGCTTTACTGCAGTGAGTTGTGAGGAATGCAAAGTGGGTAAATGTTCAGTAAAGTGGATCTGACTCCCAAATCAGAGTGTGAATGGTCCTCTGTGGGACTGGCTACCTTGTCGTGGTACAGAGGCTTGACACAATTGAGAAATTGTAACTAAAAGCCAAGTCTTGGTCTGACTGAGTGAGTGCATTTCATCTTTACATTGTCGTACAGAGATGCTGCAAATGATGTGGAGCAGGGCGGGGGCATGGAAAGCGGTGGAGGGTGGGCGGGGCATGGAAAAGCAGTGGAGGGGTGGGCAGGCATGGAAAAGTGTTTGTGGCAGGCAGTAAAGACAACAGTGGTCTGGGGTAGTAAAGGGGCAGACCGAGAGGGGCACGAGTAGTAAAGGGGCAGCTTGGTGTACAAAACTGAAATGTCTGGCTACACCCCTGGTCATCAGTAATTTTTCCATGCAAGGGCCTTCACAAATAGCCCTTGCATGGAGCACAAACTTTGAGAATTGGACTGCGGGGATATGCAGGTCCCCTCACCCTCATTTGCATTGCAGCCCCCCTCACACCTTTGCTCGGGCACAAACCCAGTTTGCAGGGGCAACCTGGGCTTTGTGAATACTAACTCTAGGTGCAACCCAGTTTGTGTTTGAGTCTAGTGAAAATTTTGTGAATCTGGCACCAGGTAGGGTTCAACTTACTGCCACAAAAGTAGCGAAATGTGACATTAGGGTTTTGAATCCTAACTCCCCCCCCCCAAGAAGCAAAAGGACAAGACCACTCAAGCAACCACAGACAGCCATCATCAAATAAGACAAACAGCATACAATTGTTTCCATATCACACAAATGCAGTAGCTCTGATGTGCTACCTGTGTGGATTTATATATATTTATATTGGGAGGCAGTATAGCACAGTGGTTTAAGGCTCTGAGCTGCAGATCTGGTGACATCCAGCAGACCAGACCTGGGTTTGAATCCCACAGCTTCCCCTTGCATACTGTGTGATCCTGAGCAAGTCACTTAACTTCCCTGTGCTCCCATGTCACTCCTGTAAAAAAGCTTTCAGTTTAGTGTGCTACTCCTGGTAAAACAACTAAATAAATAAAAAAAATATCTGTGGTAACACACCATAAGATATACACACTCACTTCTGACTGCAGATATAAATCCATGATACTCAAATCACAGCACTACTTTGGGGTACAGAAGTACAAGCCCCTGGAACCACAGATACAAATTAATGATGCCCAAATTACAAGACTTCTTTTGTCTGCATAAACACAGGCCCCATACGGGCCTGCACGTCTGTAGCCACAGGTACTCATGTACACTGTAAAACATATACACAACTCTGTCTGCAGAAGCGCAGGCTTCTGGGGGGGCCTGTGCTTCAGCAGCTGCAGGTGTAAGACATACAGAACAATCTGTAGGTTCAGAAGCACAAGCCCCACAAAATCCACAATACAAAAATTGCAACAGTACTTCTGCCTGCAGAAGTGCAGGCAACTGAGGGGTCTGTGTCTCTGCTGCTGCAGATGTAAGACATATACACCAACTTCAGGCTGCAGAAGTGCAGGACCCTATGGGGCCTGAACTTCCACAGCTGCATATAGAAATTCATGATACCCAAATTACAACAGTACTTCTGTCTGCAGAAGTGCACACCCAGTGGGGAAAGTGCATCTGCAACCACAGGTACTCATGCACACTGTTTTTTAATTTTTATTTTATTTTAGTTGTTTAACCAGAAATAGCACACTAAGACTGTAAGGCAAATTCACACAGCTGTGGCTGCAGAAGCACAAGTCCCTGTGAGGTCTGTGCTTCTGCAACTGCAGATACAAATTTACAAAGATAACACTTCAGTGCTACTGCATTCATGTCAACTGGAAACAGTTGCATGTTGTTTGCCTTACCAGATGATGGCTGTTTGTGGTTGCTTGTGTGATCTTGTCCTTCTGATGTGGGGGTGGGGGGGTTAGGGTTGGAAACCCTAAGGCCACATTTCCCTACTTTTGTGGCAGTAAATTGAACCTTAACTCAAGCATTAACACAGTTTTTTGCAGTGAATTTCCTTTTGAGATAGCAGAATTGTCTACTCATTCACACTGGTCCCTTGGGGGTACATCACTTCTGGCAGCTGAAGTGTTACTTTATTATGCTGATTAAGCACAATAAGCTCTGCCCATTGTAAAAGACTGAACAGCTCACAGTGGCCCTCTGTAAGGACTTTTCCGACGACTCGAGAGGGGCAGTGTGGGCAACCTTTATCTCTGTGGATCCCCCCTGGTTCATCACTTGGATCTTGGACATCTGCAGGTTGAGGTGCCAGCTCACTGAATCGAGTCAGGAGGACCTCCCCTGCACACTCAGCTCGCCTTTTATGCACCACAGCCCCTGCCTGGAGCAGGAGGCAATCCTCGTAAGAAGGTGACTGATCGTTGTTGAGGGAACCGGAGCACGAGTACTTCTGCATTCCCTCCAAGCCTCCCGTTTGTCTCTCTGGACCCGGAGGTTTTAGGCGCCAATTTTAAAAATATGCAATGTGCCCTGATTGGAAGTTGTCCTGCTGTGATGTACAGCTCTGCTTGTTGTAAAAGGCTGAGTGGCGCACAGTGGCCCCCTGTAAGGACTTTGCTGACTACTTGAGAGGAGCAGTGTGGGTGACCTCTGCCTCCATGGGTCCCCCCCTTCATCGTTAGGATCTTGGACATCTGCAGGGTTGAGGTGCCGGCTCACTGAATCAAGTTGGGTGGACCTCCCCTGCACACTCAGCTTGCCTTTTATGCACCGGAGCCCCTGCCTGGAGCAGGAGCCAGTTTTCAGAAGAAGAGGACTGTCTGCGTTTTGAGGGAACTGGAGGATTTGTGTGTTTTTTCCCACCCAACCCACCCCATTCCCTCCTCCTGTTAAATGCCTTTAAGCCCCTCCCACAGGTCTTGTGGGTTCAATCATAAGAAGAAATTTTTGGTAGCTCCCTCCTGTCTCTTCCTGTTCCTATCACCACAAGTCCTCCTCCTGCACCTGGGCAGTGTGACTGATCTGTTTCGAACTGCTGTACTGCTCGTGACATCAGGATCATCAGCCACCAGCTGAACACTGACTTCAGGAATATCCAGTCCTGGATTACGGCAAATAAACTTGTCCTTAATCTAAAAAAGACCCAGGCCATGCTCTTTGGGTCTCCAGCCAAGATTAAGGCCTCCCCTGCCCTTCTGTGCATCACAGGACTTGACGGCTCTCCTGTCATGATAACTGATACCATCAAATACCTAGGGG
The DNA here is from genome assembly GCA_016271365.2 of Neoceratodus forsteri. Lineage (NCBI taxonomy): Eukaryota > Metazoa > Chordata > Ceratodontiformes > Ceratodontidae > Neoceratodus > Neoceratodus forsteri. Next base: position 776,189,774 of record CM028134.1, on the reverse strand, counting down.
TGACACTCAACCCCTAGCTTGACCTTGGCTGTCATATCCTAAATGTATGCTGAGCTGTCAACTGCAAGCTGGGCCTAGCCTACAGAGTGAAGAACAACCTTACATCTGCTGCCAGCTGGGCACTGGCCAGAGGTGTATTTCTTCCTACTCTCTGTTATGGGCTCATTCTGTTTGTGAATACTTGTAAAGTTCACCTTGCCAGATGAAATGTAGCCTAAAACATCTGTCATTTTGCACTTTCTGCTCCCCGGCTCACCCACCATTGTGACCTGTATAGTAAGCTCGACTGGCTCTCCCCTCCCAACTATAGAAGCTATGTCCTGGGTAGCTTCACAGGTAAGGTGCTAAGAACTGGCACCCCCCAAGGACTGGCTGAGCCCCTCATACCTGCCGCCTCCTCTTACTCCCTCCGGTCTTTGGGCTCTGCTGTTCTCAAAGTTCCCACCACTCGTACGCAAATGGGGATAGGGATTTTGCTGCATGTGATCCCAGAGTTTGGAACTCCTTTTCCCCACAGGTCCATTCCTCACCCTCTCACTCATGCCTTCAGAGCTCCCTCTGGACTTACCTGAAGCTCTCTTCTGTATGTGGTTGTCCTAAACCACCTTAATTTTTAACTTTGGTCCCTGTACTGGACTATCATGTCCCTGCACTTCTGGCTGCCTCTACGTGGGTCCTGAGGGTAGATCTTGTTTGCTAAGGCACTGCTCTGTATAATACTATACCTACTCTCTGCTCTAGGTGGAGGTATGTCTGATGCACTGTTTGATGGTCCTATTCTCTATAGTTATGTATTCACCTCTTGGTACTGGGTGGTTGATTTGTTGGATGCACTGTACTTATCCTTATTTGATCCTATGTTTGGTCTTTCCTACTCAACTGTGTTAATTCTTGCCTGCTTATGTAATTATATGTCACCTGTTTCTACTTTATCCTGTGCAATGCTCAAATGTATCTTACTGTTCTTTGTATGGACTTGTCCTTCCTTGTACTCTCCCGGGTCGTACCTGAAAATAGGCAATTTTTTGTCTAGTGTGCTTACCTGGTCAACAAAAGCTAATAAATAAATAAATAAATAATAAGGTAATAATCATCATCATAATTTTATTTGTTAAGCACACTTTCTCAATTGCCACTCAAGTTGCTTTACATACATAAAAGAAAACATAATAATAGCATATACTGTAATAGTAAAAACTTGCAATATACACAGAATAAACTACTAAAGAGGTTAAATTAACTAGTCAGGGAAAAGGTCTGACTGAATAAATATGTTTTTAATGCTCACTAAAAAATTATTAAAGCTTGAGGGTCCCTTATATAGGGAGGGAGGGAGTTCCACAAGGTTGGGGTGCAAAAGAATAAAATCCTAGTGCTCAATGTCATTTAGCAGACCCTGGGAACTTCCAGCAACCCCTCTGCGGTGGATCACAGGGGATGGACAGAGCAGCAAAAGCACAGAAGATCTTGCAGGTAACCAGGCCCCTAACCATGCAGGGTCTTATAGGTCAGCAAACCAACCTTGAAGGTGATCTGCCACCTGACTGGCAGCCAGTGCAGAGAGCAGAGCACAGGAGTAATATGACACAACCTCAAAGACCGATCAAAAGCCTGGCTACCACATTTTGTACTATCTGCAGGCGGAGAAGATCAATCCCAGCAGCCCCAGGTAGACAGCATTGTAGTAGTCCAGCCTCAAAGTCACAGAGGTGTGGATTAGTGATGGGAGATCACTTGGGGGAATCAGATGTTTAATCCGGGTGATGTTTCTCAAATGATAATGTAATATGCAGATTGGACTACAGCTGACTCCTGTGCTTTTAGTGTCAGACTGCAGTCCAAAACAATGCCTAGATTCCTCATTCTAGCTGAGGTAAGCAACTGGGAGTCCCCAAGCATCAGTTCAGAGACTTTCCCAGATTGCATCTATACCTCCGGGTGATTAGGTCCCACCACCAATACCTCAGTCTTGTCTGGGTTCAACCTCAACCAGTTGGTTCTCATATAGTCTTGGATCTCAGAGAGGTACTGATTGAACACTGAGACCACCTCCTGCTGCTTGAGCACAAAAGACAGGTATAGCTGAGTGTCATCTACAGAGCAGTGAAACCTCAGCTCATACCATCTTTATAATGTCCCCTAGTGGCAGCATATACAACACGAACAACATGGGGGACAAAATAGAGCCCTGCGGGACCCCACATAGCAGGGATGTCAAGGAAAATATTCCCGACACCACCCTCTGCATCCTGCCAGTGAGGAAAGGTTAAAACCAGTTGAGGACTGTACCAGACAGTCCACTACAAACCCACACATGCTCCAACAATACCCCATGGTCCATGGTGTCAAATGTAGCTGAGAGATCAAGGAGAATAAGAATAGAATAACTTCCTTGATCCCTGCCGCCAGGATATCATTCAGGACCTGAACCAGGGCAGTCTCAGTGCTATGCCCCTTCCAGAAACCCGACTGGAAAGGGTCATAAATGTCATGGGTTGACTAATAGGTCTCCAGTTGATGGGCTGCCAGTGCCACCTTCTCAATAACCTTACCCATGAATAGAGATGTGCGAAATCTGCGAATTTTGTAACATGAAATATTTTGTAAAATCTTCACGTTTTGCAAAATATTTTGAGGGTGTGAAATGAGAAATTCCACCAGCAAAATCATTAATTTCACTCACGAAATGTGGAATTTCACCCGCAGGCAGTGGAATTTGGCCACTCTCAGGTGAAATTCCACTGCTCGCAAGCAAAATTCTGCATTTCACTGGCAAAATTTGCAATTTCTTTGGCAGAATTTCACATTTTGCACCCACGAAATTCATCAGTGAAATCTACAAATTTCATGAAATGTTTCATGCAGTGAAATTCGCGATTTTGCCAGAATTTTACATGTAAAATGTTTTAATTTCACTGCATCTCCACCCAAGAAGGGAAGGTTAGAGACAGGTCTGTAATTTGCCAGGTAATCCTGGTCCAGTGAAGCTTTCTTCAAAAGGGGTCTCACCACTGCCTCCTATAAAGGATCAGGGAAGACTCCTGTACCCAAGGAGCTCCAGACTAACCTGGCTAGGACCGGACCGATAACTTCAATGCACTCTACAAGGAGGTGCATTGGACCCAGATCCAAATCACAGTAGGTTGGCCTCATCTCCTAGATGACCCTCATGACATCCATGACAGCCAACTGGTGGAAGTCAGACCAGACAGGCTGATTACCCATGACTTCAGACTGACCACTTCATGCTCCATTGGAAGGTGCTGACTGGATTTCTGACCTGATGGAGGCAACCTTCTCAGCAAAAAAATGAGCAAAATCATCACACTTTGTTAAAAATTTCTCCTGGACTGAAGACAGGTAGGATTGCATGGCTTATTGACTGTGCGGAAGAGCTGAACCAGTCTGTTATTTGCTACAGCAATCTCCCTGGACAGGAACTCTGCCTTCTTACAAGAGATTGCCGATTGATAGTCCCTAAATTGTGACAGCAATAATGCTTCAGCTTATGTGGTATCTTGAAAAATAATGAAGTGAGAGGAAAGTCAGAATCAGTGGGTCAGTAGGTAGAATATTTGCCTCTGGGGCCAAAATATCAGAAAGTCGTCGGTTCTAGCCCTGCACCAGATACTTGTGGCAATACCCATAACTGGCACTGTAATTCAGTATAGGGGACAATGTACTGTTCAGGTGTCATCCTTTGGATGAGACATTAAACCAATGTCCCTTCTGCCCATCCCTGGTCTCTGTCCAAGTGAAAGTTGAAGATCCCAAGGTAGTTGCTGAAGAAGAGTAGGGGACATTGTTATTAAAACAAAGTAAACAAAATCAGTCAGAACAAAGAAAATCATACAATTATACCAAAAGAAAAACCTGTCAGAAAAAAAGAAGAAAACAACAAACCATAACACAGGTAAACTCATTTATTCCCCAATGTGCAAAGCTAAATAAACAAACATTTGTCAATGCCGAATGTTGTCTCGCTGGCATTGGTAGTGCAGGAGTTAGAGATGTATAATAGGAATGGCGGTGAAGTATTGAATTCACGCTGACCTCACCCCACCCTGCAGAGACTGACAGGTGTTGGGGTGTGCCTTTGGGTCATCAGCTATAAAGCTCATGGCATTTAACCTCACCCTACTCTGTAGACACTGACAAGTGTCATGGTGTGCTTTGGGGTCTTTGGGCCTTATACTTAGCCCATTCCATAAGGAAGTACACTGAGATGGGTGCAGTATAGGAGAATGGGGTGAACTTTAGGGCCGAACACTCCAAGGCACACCTAGATGCCTGTCACTGGCTGGAGGGTGGGGGATGGGGTGGAATGACATGAGCATTACAGCCAATTATCCCAAGTCACACCCCTGACACCTGTCAGTCTCTACAGGGTGGGATGTTACAGTTGGAAACCCTAACGCCGTAGGCGTTTGTTAGTATTTTCACTCCAAATTTTCAACATTGGCTTTTTGTGACCCCACCTCATGAAGAGCGGCACTATCAGTTTGTTTGCCGAAAGGTGGTTTTGCACAGCGACTATGCCATTTGGCGACACAGGCACGAAAACACATTTTGGGCAGGATGTGAAAAATGACAACTGTATTGTTCATGAGGAGGTGTAAAAGATGGCAACGCTGAAAATCTGGAGTGAAAATATGAAAAATTGGTGAAGTCATGAGCAGGTATAGAAACTACACAACACACATCCGTAACCCAATTATTTTTGGGATTTTTTTAACTACATTTTTAACATAGGCATTTTGGGACCTCCCTTCATGAACAATGGCACTGTGATTTTGTTAATCTGTCCCAAAAGTTGATTTCCTACAGCGACCACGCCATTGTGCACCACAGGTGCAAAAACACATTTTGGGCAGGATGTGAAAAATGACAGCTGTACTGTTCATAAGGAGATGTGAAAAAATGCCAGTGTTGAAAATCTGGCATGATAATATTGCAAATTTGCGAAGTTACAAAGGTGCGTGGAAACTGCACAATGCACGCTTGTAACACAGTCATTTTATGGACTTTCATCACCAGATTTTCAACATTGGCATTTTAGGACCTCTGCTCACCGTCATTTTCTCAAACTGTCCCGAAAACTAATTTTGCAGAGCGACCGCGCTATTCTGCGCCAGACTTGCGAAAACGCATTTTGGCCAGGATATGGAAAAATGACAGCTGTACTGTTCATAAGGAGGTATAAAAAATGGCAATTTTGAAAATCTGGAGTGAAAATATTACAAATTCACGAATTTACGAGCGTGCATGGAAACTGCGCAATGCACACTAGTAAAACAGCCATTTTTTTTTATTTTTTCCACTAAATTTGCAATATAGGCTTTTTGAGAGCCCCACTCATGAACAGTGGCACTGTCATTTCATAATCAGTCTCGAAAGGTGATTCTGCGCAGTGACCATGAAATCACCTTTCAGGAGGAATAACGCCATGACAGTGACTGAATTCACGAGGAGGGGTCCCAATAACCCCATGTTGAAAATTTGGTGCTAACATTCCCAAAAATGTCCAAGATATGCACCAAAATTGAAAAAAACCCTGTTTATGCCATTATACAGCTTACCGCCATTTCTTCAGTTCGCGGTTGGCTTTGAAGACTGCAGACGTGTTCATAGTCCACCGAAGATCGTCGCCCCATGCTCCAGAGGGAAGTATGAGGTGAGGGGTGTGGGGAGGCATGGTGCACAGAGGGTGGGCGTGGGTTGGGGGAGGGCCATCGGAGTAGATGAGGGACCATTTTCTGGTTTGCAGGTTTAAAAGAAAAAACCATAGCGGGACGGTTTTTGTTTCACAGGGGCATTTGGCACCCTGGGGTGGGCTCCCAGCATGCCACCTGACTGTTTTTTGAGGGGGTGCTGTACCCGATGGGGGATTGGGCACCCCCATCGGCACATACTGAAAGGGGGAGACAAGAGCCAAGGGGTATTGGGCACCCCCTCGACACACAACAAAAGCGGTGAGGTCACTATGCCAATGGGGATTGGGCCCCCTCGTTGGCAAAGAAAGACTGTTTAGGGGGGGCGCATGATGCCGAGGGGGTTTGAATTTATTCACTATTTCCAGAGGTTCACCAAAGAGAGTGATATTCTGGGAGTTACCAGGTGTCCCCATATTGTGGGAGGAGTGCGGCTAGATAACCATGGCTTTGTTTTTTTTGGCATTAAGCAAGAACTTCAGGCTCAGCAGATTATGTTGGAGGATGATAAAATCCTGCTGTAACTCCTTGTAAGCAAGATCTAGACAGGGTTGGTTGTATAGAGGACTGTGTTATCCACAAAAAGGTGAACATTTCCTGCAAGTATGGAAGAATCTATGTGGTTAATATAAAGTGCAAAGAGGATAGGCCCCAAGATAGAACCTTGTGGGTCACCTCGGGGCAAAGCTTTTAGTGGGGACATTTCCCCTTGTGCTTTAATTTGCTGTCTTCAATTTGTGAGGTAGGAGTGGAACCACTTTACTGCAGCAGGGGTTAGACCAATACTACCCAGAGCATCAAACAGGATGGAGTGATCAACCGTGTCAAAGGCTTTGCTAAGGTCAAGGAAAAGTGTGTAGATGTGCTGTTTATTATCCACGGCTTCTAACCAGTCATCAGACACTTTGGCTAGATCCGACATGATGCCATGCTTAGGTCTGAGCCCCGATTGGGCTGGGTTAATGATATTTTTACAGTCCAAATATTCACTCAGTTATGAGTTGACAATTTTTTCTAGTAGCTTGAATAGTACAGGAAGAAGTGAGATTGGCCTGTAATTATTCAAGTCTGTAGGGTCTCCTCACTTGAACAAAGGGGTAATATGTGCAATTTTCCAACTGAGCGGCAGCTCCCCTTGGGTAAGTGAGCTATTAAATAGATGAGCGATAGGTGCTTTCAGATGATAATAGTCTGCTTTAAGAAAGAAGGGTTCTAACGAGTTGGCACCAGCACTCTTTTTGGTATCTAGTGAGAGCAGAAGGTCCTCCACCTGTTTAAAAGATACTGGCTGGAAATTAAAGGGAGGGCAGCTGGTACAGGGGACAGAAGTAGGGCTAGTACCTACACTGGTGGCACTTGGGGCACTCAAGTTTACTCACAGGTGAGGCATCAAATGCAAGGCCTGCAGTAGCAAAGAGGTTATTGAGCTGGTGAAGAATCTCAGACCTATCTGTGTAGGAATTATTGTTCACTACAATTTTGGCCAGAATTGAGGTGGCAGGGGAGTATCCTTCGACCTCTCTCAAGATTTGCCAAAACTTGGCAGAGCAGTTTTTGTTTTCCTTAAGGGTGGACTGAAAGAAACATGATTTTTCCATCCTGATCAGTTTGGTGCAGACGTTCCTGGCTACCTGAAAGGAGAGCCAGTCTGAGTTGGACTGCGGCTTTCTTACCCTTTTCCATAGTGTGTCTTTAGACCATAGGGCCTCCTTCAGGGATGGGCTGAACCAATCAGGTGTCCATTTCCTAGATTTAACCTTTTATAAAGGTGTGTGTTTATTGATTACCCTTAGTAACAGATCCTGGAAGATACAGAAACTTCAGACACAGAAGGTGCGAGGTAGAAGTCCTGCCACTTAATATTCCCAAGAACTGTCAGAAAGGCAGGGAGACAAAAGCGTGTTAGGCTGCACTTTAGCTTGAAGGTAGAGGTGGCAGGTAGGTGTGGGGAATGCCTGACACAGGCGACAGCACAGTGGTCACTCAGGTCATTATGGAAGACCCCTGTATGGGAGATATTACATGGCTTGTTGATGAGCACAAGATCCAGCAAGGAGCTTTGGTTGGGTTTTTTTATTAGGTCTGGTAACCTCAGGGGTAATCTGAGTTAACCCATGCTCATCGCAGAAATCCTTGAGCCTGTTGGTGCAGGCATCATTCCAATTAAGATTAATGTCCCCTATTATGACACATTCAGTAGTCGCTTTCTCCAAGAGGGAGTGAAGGTGAGGTAGTATACAAAGGCCAGCACCAGGCGGCCTATAGCATGCAGTTACCATTAGGGCTACTCCAGGTGATAAGGTTATCTACATCCCCACTCAATAACCTAAGCCCTTAAGGCAAATCCCAGTGGGTGCCTTCCACTTGGTAAGCAAACAACTACATAGACTCTTAGACCAACCCATCCTAGGTAACTCCAGTTTTAAAATCCAGAATAAACTAATCCCAGACAACTTCCTCAGTACTCTACCCATCACACGTCTGGGCCAGTTTATACAGAATGATTTCTTTGTTTCTTTCAGGACCCTTACACTATCCTACCCCAACACAAAAATATCCCCTTTTGCTTTCTTACAACTTTGACATATGATAACTACTTCCCTCAGACCCAGACTCTAGTCCTTTTCTGACTCTTCCTTATGGGACAAACTCTTACACCTTGCCACTCAGCATGACTCCACCTCACTATTATATAAAAAATCCACCCCTGAAGGGCAAAACTCAAGCTCCTTCTGGCAGGCTGAATTCCCAGAACTCGGTGATCATAACTCAAGATCAGACATGTGAAACAATATATATAAATACATTACCTTTGATTGACTTAGACTTATGCAATATAAAATAGCCCACAACCTATACTATACACACACTAAGTTACATAAAATGGGCCATCTACAGTCACCTAGTTGCATCACATGGAAACAGGAAGCAGGCAATGTGAAACACATTCTATGGGACTGCTCAAAAACAAAGTCACTCAAGGAAACCATACAAAGCTGCCTACATCCTCTTCTGGGGTTGGACTCCACCTTTACCCCTCAAATTTGTCTACTGGGCCTCAACTTTGATCTGGCTTTTGATGTCCATAAATTTCATATTTCCCTTATCTCTGCCATCACAAAAAAAATCATATTAAGGCATTGACTGGTTGTCACAATCCCTGTCTATCAGAAATGGCATAATGCCATTCTAGAGGCTCTTAAAATGGAGAAAATGATTAGCTTTCTTAACCAATTAAAGCAATATCACCAAAGGAGAGATGCTCTTGAAACCATTCTGCTTATAAATGAGGCATTATTTAGATACCTGCTATATACTCTCACATGCTTCACATATACAAGATGTACCTGCCTTCGTATCTATCTTGTTATTGTACAGAGCACTTTACTGTATTGTACCATCCATTTATTACCCTACCTCCCTGCATGTCGATGGGAGGTGCCAAGGATGTTACTGGTTGGTTTTATGTCATTTGTTTTTGTTTATTTATTTCTGAAAAAGTTCAATAAAGTTCACTTTTAAAAAAATAAAATAAAATAACACAGGACTGTAGACAAACATCTTATAACATTTGAAGCCCCTCTTTCCCATGCCAACAACCAGGCCACACAATTATGTCTAATCCAAGGAGACCATACTATGGTAGTATTGACTGGCCCAATACCAATGGACAACTGTTATAGTAAATAAACATCTTAAAGGAAAAAATGGGTTTTATCATAACTAAACCATCTTTTTTACAGGGACATATGTAATATGTCTCTTAAGTGGATTTGAGCTGCTCCCCACAGTGCTTGAAAGAAGACACTCAGAAGGGAAGCCTCCAGAGTGCCTGGTGGGGACACCTGGCTGATATAGAAAAACAAGCTTTGGCCAGAGTCGATAGGACTGCAGGTGAGGAATTTGAGGTAAACATATTGCAAATTTGTTTTTTAACATTTGTACACCAAATTTTCAATGCAGCCTTGTTATGACCCTGCTTCGTGAAGAAGGGTAGAGAAAATGTTTAACTCCTGGCCTAAAGGTGATGTCATGCAGGGACTGCAAAATCAACTTTTGGGATGCAAAAACACAGTTTGGGCAGGAGATGAAAAATGACAGTTGTCACATTCATGAGGTGCTGTAAAGAAATGGTTATGTTTAAAATTTGTGGTAAAAATATTGAATATTATCAAAGTTATGAGCATGTGCTTGCAAAATTCAACATAGCCTCATAACTTTGTTTTTTTTTATATTTTTACACCAAATTTATAACATAACCATCTTATGACTCTGCCTCATGAATAAGTGCAGAGACAATTTTCAACTCCCATCTGAAAGGTGATTTTGTGCAGGGACCATGAAATCTTCTTTCACCTTTCGAGATGCAAAAAAACACACATTTTGACCAGGATTTGAAAAATGACAGTTATCAGATTCATAAGGTGCTGTAAAGATATGGCTATGTTGTAAATTTGGGGTATAAATATTGAAAATTACCAAAGTTATGAGCCTGCATTCGCAAAATTCAACATAGGCTCACAACCTTGTCATTTTTTAATATTTATACCAAATTTTCAACATAGCCTTCTTATGACCCCACCTCATAAACAAGGGCAGAGAACATTTTGAACTCCTGCCCGAAAGGTGATTTGCTCAGGGATGGTGAAATCACCTTTTGGGACAGATTTGCCTAATGTCAGTGCAATTGTTCATAAGGCAGGGTCCCAAAAAAGGCATGCTGAAAATTTGGGCAAAAACTATGCAAAAAATGCCCAAGTTATGCCAGTAAGTTGAAAACATCATTGAACCACATACATGTTTCTTCAGTTCGCAATTTGGCTTTGAAGAGTGAAGACGTGTCTGTGGTCTGAGAGGATTATGGCATTGGAACCCCAATGGGTAAGTAAGGGGTTGAGGGGGGTGCAGTGTACTTGGTGCTGAGTGGGAGGGTCAGGTGGGGGGACAGAAGCAGCTGGAAAAGCCACTGATGGATGATTTTCTTTTTGCAGGGTAAAAAAAAAAAACAGGACCCAGGATTCCTGATCGCGACACTGGAGGATTGGGCCAGTGTAACTGTTATGTTTCTGGGGGGGTTGGTGCTGAGAGGGAGGGTCAGGTGGTGGGAGAAAAAAATATATTTAAAAAAAATGGCCTGGCCTGCCAGCACAGCAGAAAGATGCACCAATGTGATGCCAGTGACCCGGGTTCGGGAACAGACTCAGGCATCGGAGGGCTGGCCGGGGGAAAGAAGGCTTGAACATCTGACAACTGCTCACCTTCTCCTGGGGGGAAGGAGGGTCTCTGACCCAATGCTTGCTGACTCCTGGTGGAGACCAGGAGAACAGCAATGTGGTGGGCCCTGTTGCCTAGGGGAACATGATGGATGCCATTGTATGTCTTGGTGTCAGTGGCACATCATGCTCCCACAGGAAGAAAGGAGGAAAACACACTCCCCAGCCAGCCAGATAATGGTTGCCGGCACCTGCCTCTGCAAAAAGCTCCGGACAGTCTGACCACCTCAACAGCACCCTGGGCCAATTGTAGAGAGTGTGCTGGCCAGTCCCCCACTGGTGCCTTCCCCCTTGGAGGGAGGACTCATTCAGTGAAGGATTACGCCAGGTTACCCGGGGATGGCTGTGATCTGAGGTGGTGGGTGGTGGAGGGGTTGAGTGCAGGCAGGGTCCATGGTGACGTGAAGGAGTGGCCAGTTGGGGGGCAGGGAGGCTCAAAAAAATGAAGTCACAGCATGGACACGGTCACAACACAGGGATTTGGCAGCCCCAGTGTCAATGGCATGTGCTGGGGGGGGGTGCTCAGAGGGATGGTCGCTTGGAAGGTGGGAATATATATATATATATATAAAATAAAAAAATGAAAAGGAAGTCACAGCAGAACAGGGCACAGTCTGCTGTGTCCATGATGGCCACCAGCGCATGTGCAATACAGTTCTGTGGCCATCTTGGACACTGCAACTATGCCATGTTCCGCCGTGACCTCCAAGAAATAGTGTTGTGCCAATGCTGATGGACAGTGCAGAGTGCTTCACAGACACAGAGGCAACTGTGATGCAACTCCACACTGTTCTGTCAGAAGTATCCTTTGTTTGATTGATCACAGGAGGTCTGCAGGGCTCCACCCACCGCAGCCCTAAAAAGGGGAATTAAAGAAATTTTAATCATAAACATTATTTCCTTTTTCCCCATCTGCCATCACTTCCAGCTGGTAATTTGTTTCTTATCCAACTCAATTTTAGGTTCCCAATTCAGTCAAGCTAGGTTCCCCTTCCCAAAAGAAACTCTGAAGATATTCAGTGGTTCATCTTCAAATTATAATCCCTGCTACCAAGCATGCTTTCCCTCCCTCTCTACACAAAATTTTCCTGCACTCTTGGTCAAAATCAATGAGACTCCAGAGAACAGCCCAAAGATATGGCACTATGCTAGGGTACTCTGGGCTGAGACTGCATCCCATAGAAAAAGGCACATATCATCTGTGTAGGCAAATGCATTGCAGTTAACTGTATCTTCAGTATTTTGTAGTGATAATATGACCCAGTCCTGATTAATACTATTTAATAAGGGATCCAAACATAAGGCATACACAGGATATTCCTGATGGACTCCACTGAAAATTTTGCAAGGTGACCCGCAGCTACCATTAACGATGAGTATCACACAAGCATCAGTATATAAGCATTGCAACTAGGAAATCGGTCTGTATGGTATACCATATTGCTGTGAAAGAACCCAAAGATAATCATATAATCATGCAGTACATAGTCAAATGTTTTATGTTGATCAGGCGATATTAAAACCCAGTCATCCATCCAACATTAGTTCTTTCAGCAGCCTCTCTAAGCGTAATGAAATTAACCTGAATATGATGGGCAGAAACTACACAAACCTGTGAAGGGGTTACTGATGTCCAGTAATTCTGCCAAGAAGATTGCTTATAATACTGGACAGAATTTTCTAGTCTGTATAACACAGACCTTCTTGTTGCTGTATTGATCCTTGTAACACAAGATCCACACAAATAGATGTTTTGATACCTTTTATTGGACCAACACAGTTGTTAAAAAAAGAAAATAGGTGCTTTGAGCTTTGGGATTACTCAGAATCCTTCATCAGAAAACAATGACTGTTGGTTTGGAAGAATACACTTTCTTAAAGACCAGATCATGCACACAAAAAGAGAGAAAAAAGTTGTTAAAATCCCATTGGTCTAAACTGCTTTTAAAAATCAACATGGGACCATATAAAGACAGCAGAGTTCCATCAAAGGAAAAGTATTTCAAGGTCAAATGTCACAGACAGATAGGGCCAGATATTCAAAACTTTGCCCCAGGCCTAAATTAGCATTGCCCAGCATGCTAAAGTGGCCCGGACCCAATAGCCTGCCATATTCAAAAGGGATAGCCCCGGTGCTAAACCTGTTGAATATAGCATGCTAGGGAAACTCGGCAAACTGGGCTGAGAGTGCAGTGCAAACATAGCCCGGGAATAAGACAGCTCTGAATAAAGCAACCAGGAAGTGCACACCACAACAGCAGCCAAGTTCACAGTGACATGAAGGAAGGTAGAGGTAGACTATGTGGCTAATGTGTGTGCCAGCAAAGGCATGGACCCAGTAAAGCTGCAAGCAGCAGTGCATGTGACATTACATTGTGCAAACATGTACAATAATTCCAAAACATTTGCACGGCACTAACACATTTGTGTGTGTTTAGCATGGAGCCAAGCCATTTGCCTGACGCAATCACATTTGCTGGGGGCTAAACTTTGCTATAATCAAAAGTGACATGCAAATGAGGCTACTTAGGTAGTCTCTGGGCAAACATCCAGAGTAGCATCTCGTTATGACCTGATTTGCTTGCAGTTTGCCCAGCGTTGCTGCAGGGTCCCACAGCTCCAACTGTTGGTCAGTCTGGAAGTTTAGGGTCCAGCTGGGTCTGCCCACAGCTCCATCTGTAGGTCAGTTGGGAGGAGCATAGTGGGAGCTGTAGACAGCACATGTTTAGAGCTGTGTGGTACAATGTGCACCAGGTGACTGCAGTGCACAGGCACTGGTGGTGGTGATGGATTCAATAGTCCAACTGTAGGTCCTACCATGCAGTACACTGCAGCAGGACAGTGACATGGGGGCCAGTGGGGTGTGGGACACAGCACTGCCTATGACATGGTGGGCAGCATTGCCTGCAGCACCATTCAGAGTGACAGCCCCATCATGCTGGTGTGTACCAACAGTGGACTGTACTGTATTGCTCTTGTGTGACTCACAGATGCTGCACAACTGACATGGGATGCCCACATTGACATATGCTTTGCTGGGCAGGGATGTCAGCAGGCCACCTCACCATATGAAGCAGCATACAGTACATACCCAGCACCATTAACAGTGCATTAGATGACAGCTGTAGTCTGCCTGGCCCACCTAGTCTGCCCAGTCCCTACCTATTGGAGCAGCTGCAGAGTCCAGTTTCCCAACACCCTACATCCTTCTACCACACCCTTGGTGTGCCTCATACCTGTCTCATGCTGTCCTGTATGTCCCCTCCATCTGTGACCCCACAACCGCCTTGCTGTGTCCTACCTATTGGATGGGGTCACGCACTGCCATACTAATGGTGCACAAGCAGCACAATTCCACTGTGTAGCACTATGCTGGTTTGCTCTGAGTTAATACCACCTTTTCCCGCATGGTATTTTCTGCTGTGCAATTTGTCACGCTAAGCCGCACAACGGCGTCTAGCATGACACTATGTGCTGAATATCGCATTGCGCTGACCTGCCCCCTCAGTTTGCCCTTTGCATATATTGTCAGTTTGCCCAGTGCTACTGTGGTTTGCATGCACTAACGGCCCTTTTGAATATCGCACTGCCACACTAATCCAGCGCTAGCCCAGTGCAAACGGTTTGTGCGTGGTGCTAACTTTTGAATATCTGGCCCATAGCTCCTACCCTGAGAACAGCCATACAACATACTAAAGCTACGTTTGTGCGTCTGTGCATGCATTCGTAAATGTCTACGATTTTAAACAACAAGATAAAATAAGCTGAAAAAATACATAGTATATAATGTTAAAAGTCTTCTAAATAAGAAAATATTTTAGTGTTAGGCAAAAAAGAGGGTTTAAAGACAATCTGCCCTAGTGTAAATTAAGCATTAACTAGCTGTTTCCCACATTTGTACAGTGTAAGTACTATTCGGATATGTATGTCTTAAAACCTGTGTACAATAACCCTGCAGTGCATGTCAAAATTTGCAAAAAGGTCATATCCTAGAAGATTGTTTTGTTTTTGAAGAGAGATTACAATCCAAGGCAGTCAGATTGCAATTAAAATTTCCTCCTAAAATAATAGGTATAGAAGAAACAAATATGGTTGTATAAACTTAAGGCAATCAATCCTGGCTGCCTTGGATTGCGACCCATGCACATTTATTAATCTGTATGCCTGGCCCTGTATAGTGATGCCCAGCAACAGAATACAGCCTATGAACAGGTCAAACAATTTTGTGACAATTACATCTGAGGTATTAAACACTGTGTTGACTCCAGAACACTATTCAATCCCAATGAACTACAAGGAGGGCCCAGCATGCCATGCCTTTTTTTCAAGAGATACATCAGTAAGGGTATGTATTCTGGTGTCATGCAGGTGGATGATCCCATACTGCAACAAAACTATTGTTGTAGTTCTTAATACTACTAACATTGGCATTAGCCAAGGTAACCTCCTGTAATAGCATTAGGATACAGAAAACAGGAGCAGTATATAACCTCCCATGATAGCCTATTTTTTCTTCCCCATCCCTCCTTTTTTAATTCTACCTTTTCTTTTCATCAGTGCTAAATTCTTTAGTCTCAGGTGATGGGTCCAGCAGAGAAGAGGGCAATGAAAAGGCATCAGAATCTTCTTCTGCCTCTCCCCATTGGTTTTTTTTTTGTGACTTTAGTGCTTCATATCTATTAGATAGGGTAACCAAGTGTGCTTTTAGTAGTTTTGGTTTAGGCTGACTCCGATTTCTCATTCATCTAGTCACCATGCATAAACTGTTCTAATCTGATGTAGATGGGAGCATGACTTCCATAGATACCTCCACAGAAGGATCTACCAAATCAGGGGCACTGGAATCAGTTGGTTGTGGCTTAAATTGTGCTGATGCAGCACCAGAGGTTGAGGTGTCCTGACCTTCTGGGGGGGTGGAACTGAGGTATCATGATCTGGCATAGTAACTGAAACAGAGCTCTTTAGTTCAGAAACTGCTTCATTTACCGATGATGTTTAGTTCCTTGTTGCCTCTTTACCAGCTTGTGTTTACATCCTGTGAGCCTTCTGAGTCACAGTGGCCACAACATTTTGTTAAAGTTGGTCACCTTTATCTGGCTGGTTGTGTGCTGTCCACACTCAGCTCCTTTAGGACTGGCCAACCTCCTCACATAGATTGCAAAGTATTTCATTAACACCGTGAAGGCTAACATGAACAACCTCATCACATAAGCTGCATTTGACTTTATCACAGGCCCCACTAGGGGGATCTCAGGACTCGCACCTGTAGCAGACCTTCGATTTCCCTACATAAAATGGTACACCCCAGTCTCACCACAGAAAAAAAAATATTCAGTAGATGCTGAATGCCAGCTTCTTTCTGGTTTAGATGTGCCCATAATCCCTCAGTCTAAATATTTTAAGTCAATTATAGCCTCAGATTCCTCCAGAACATTACACTTCTATTTCAACAGTTACATAATGTCTGTGAGGCTAACCTCCTTGTTCCTGAACAAAATAGTGATGGTTTTGTAGGCCGGGTTGGTTAGGGGTATTGCCAAGAATGGAGCCCAGAGTGTGGTATTTTTTAAGGACATAGAATCTTTGCCAGAAGTGCTCCAACCATGCAGGTGTTTTAAAGCTGATGTTGAACATTGTCTCACCAGCCACACATATGAGTGCATAGATTTTGTTTGCAAAGAACTTCACAGAGTCCTTCAGTAGGGTCAGTGCTGCATACATTAGACCATGTCTGGTGCCTCATCTAAACCCCCTTTATACCACAGCTGGTACATCATTATGACATTTTGCAGGCAAAATCAGAGCACAGGACAATGAGGCATAGGGGCTCTATTTTTCAGACCAACCCACATATGAAGAATGCTGTGGTAATGCAGGGGCAGGAATACTAGCAGAGGGCTGAGGATTTTTTCCTAAGAGATTTTTCCTGACTGATGCACTTCAGAGTCTGCATGCTGCTGCAATACAGACAAGACTCCATCTATAGGCTGTGCAGTGTAACCAGACTGGGAGGTTGGAGGTGATGTGTATATGAGCATTTCATGTACAATGTTAGAGGAAGAATGTGCAGGCTGTATTGTGATCTAACCCACATGTTTTAGTGACTGAAGTTATGGGTTCATGGTCTGGCCAATTCCAGGGGAATTACCAGTTCATCCCTTGCAGTGACATTGCAGAGCCAATTACAGATACAGAACTCACCTGCAAGGGAACTTTCACTGGCAGTTCACCCTGTCTTGGAATGCATATGGGGGATTTACTGAGACTCAGCCATTATTTAGTCCTGCCAGTTCCCAACCAACCACTAGTAATTCCTTCGCCACCAACTAGTCTTCATCTGAACATCTCAAAGGAGTTGTAACAGGTCTGGGCAGTTTGAAAACTTTCCATTACATTTGGTCTGTAAAGAGCAACTGACATCACTTCTACTACATTGCAGAATTAGAATAGGCATACTTCCAATAAATCTCATACCAAAAACTAGATTTCTACGTTACTTCATTTGAAAGGAATGAGCTATTTTGTAACCCTGATTTCACTACCTGTTCAAATAAGCCTGTGTCAGTGAAGAGCTGCTGCTGATGTCATCTCAGGAACTCACAGTCTAGTACTCCCTGTCACCAGGCTTATAGGACCTGTGTCTCCAAAGTTCTATAGATCATGTGCAATGGTTTTCACAAGTAAAACAGGCAGCACCATTCAATAACAAGCATTTGTCAATGCCGAATGTTGATTGCGTTGGTGTGTTGAGCTCGCTCACTGCCCCTCTGTCACTCACTCAGTCTGTTTCTCCCAGTGCTGCAGGCTGCTCTTTTGTACTGGGCTCCTGCCTGCATTGGCACCTTGTTCTTCCCATTAAGAAATCCGCAGCTGTCCTGACAGAACTCCATTGAGGTGGCTCACTCCCCCTCTCTTACTCGCTCATTCTGTTTCTCCTGGCGCTGCAGGCTGCCCTTTTGTACTGGGCTCCTGCCTCTGTTGGTGGATTTTTCTGCCCACAAAGAAACCTGCAGCAGTCCCAACACAGGCCTGTACAGCCTGCTGACTCCCCTTCTTTCACACACTCATTCCATTTCTGCTGGCGCTGCAGGCTGGCCTTTTGTACTGAGCTCCTGCCTGCGTTGCCACCTTTTTCTGCCAACAAAAAAATCCGCAGCAGTCACGATAGAGCTCCATTGAGGTCGCTCACTCCCCCTGTGTCACTCACTCATTCTGTTTCTCGTGGCGCTGTAGGTTGCCCTTTTGTACTGGGCTCCTGCCTCTGTTGTCACCTTTTTCTGCCCATAAAGAAATCTGCAGCAGTCCAAACAAAGCTCCATTGAGCTCGCTCACTCCACTTCTCTCACTCGCTCATTCCGTTTCTGCCAGCCCTGCTGGCTGTCCTTTTCCACTGGGCTCCTGCCTGTGTTGCCACCTTGTTCTGCCTACAAAGAGATTTGCAGCAGTTACAATAGAGCTCCGCTGAGCTCGCTCATTCCCCCCCCACTCGCTCATTCTGGTTTTCCTGCCACTGCAGGCTGCCCTTTTGTACTGGGCCCCTGTGTGCATTGCTGCCTTTTTCTGCCCACAAACAAATCTGCAGCAGTCCCAACAGAGCTCCATTGAGCTCACTCAGTCCCCCTCCCTCACTTGCTCATTCTGTGTTTCCTGTCGCTGCAGGCTGCCTTTTTGTACTGGGCTCCTGCCTACATTGGCGGCTTGTTCTGGCCAGAAAGAAATCTGAAGCAGTCCTGACATAGCTCTATTGAGCTCACTCACTCCCCCCTCTCACTCACTCATTCCGTTTCTGCCAGCGCTACAAGCTGGCCTTTTGTGCTGGGCTCTTGCCTGCACTGCCACATTTTCTGCCCACAAAGAAATCCTCAACAGTCACAATAGAGCTCCGTTGAGTTCACTCACTACCACTCTGTCACTCTCACGCACTCATTCTGTTTGTCCTGGTGCAGCAAGTGGCCCTTTTGTACAGGACTATTGCCTGCATTGGCCCCTTTTTCTACCCACAAAGAAATCTGCAGTAGTACTGATAGAGCTCCGTTGAGCTCACTCAGTCCCCCATCTCACTCGCTCGTACTGTTTCTACCACCACTGCCGGCTGGCCTTTTGTACTGGGCCCCTGCCTGCATTGATGCCTTTTTCTGCCCACAAAGAAATCCACAGCAGTCCTGACAGCGCTCCGGTGAGTTCGCTCCTTCCCCCTCCATCACTCACTCTCTGGTTCTGTTTCTCCTAGTGCTGCAGGCTGCCCTTTTGTACTGGGCTCTTGTGTTTGGGCCTTTTTCTGCCCACAAACAAATCCAGAGCAGTCCCGATAGAGCTCAGTTGAGCTCGGTCACTCCCCCCCTCACTCTTTTGATCTTAATCTGTCCCAAACACTGATTTCCCACAGCAACCATGCTATTCTCTGACAGGAGTGCAAAAACATATTTTAGCCAGGATGTGAAAAATGACAGCTGTACTGTTCATAAGGAGGTGAGGAAAAATGCCACTGTTGAAAATGTGGCATGAAAATATTACAAAAGGTTGCATGGAAACAGTTCAAAGCACGCTTGCAACACAGTCATGTTATGGAGTTTCATCACTAAATTTTCAACATAGGGATTTTAGGACCTCTGCTCATGAACAGTACCACTGTCATTTTCTTAATCTGTCTCAAACACTGATTTCCCACAGCGACCGCATTATTCTGTGCCGCAACTATGAAAACACATTTTGGTCAGGATGTGAAAAATGACAGCTGTACTGCTCATAAGGAGGTGTGAAAAAAATGCCACTGTTGAAAATCTGGCGTGACAATATTACAAATCTGCGAAGTTACAAGGGTACGTGGAAAGTGTGCAACACACACTTGTAACACAGTCATTGGATGGCCTATCATCACCAAATTTTCAACATAGGCATTTTAGGACCTCTGCTCATGAACAGTATCACTGTCATTTTCTTAATCTGTCCCAGACAGTGATTTCCCACAGTGACCGCTGTATTCTGTGCCGGAAGTGCGTAAACACATTTCTTCCAGGATGTAAACAATGATAGTTGTAGTGTTCACAAGGAGATGTGAAAAAATTCCAATGTTGAAAATCTGGCATGAAAATATTGCAAATTCTTGACTTTACGAGCGTGCGCAGTAACTACGCAGTGCACGCTCATAAAACAGTCATTTTGGGGAATTTTTCCACCAAATTTGCAACATAGGCTTTTTGAGAGCCCACCCCATGAACACTGGCACTGTCATTTGGTTAATCGGCCCTGAAAGGAGATTCCATGCAGTGACCGCAAAATCACCTTTTGGAGCCGATTAACTCCATGACAGTTCAAGAATTCATGAGGAAGGGTCCCAAAAACCCCATGTTGAAAATTTTGTGCCAAAATTCCAAAAAATGACTGAGATATGCATTAATGTTGGAAAACCCCCATTTATTCCATTATACAGCTTACTGGCATTTCCTCAGTTCGCGGTCGGCTTTAAAGAGTGCAGACGTGTTCCTGGTCCACCGAAGATCATCGCACCAAGCTCCAGAGGTAGGTATGGGGTGAGGGAGGTGTGAGGAGGCAGGGTGCACAGTGGGTGGGCGCGGGTTGTGGGTAGGGTGCAGGGAGACAGCCATGGACAGTTTCCTTTTCAGGTTAAAAAAAAGACATCATGGGACCGTTTTATTTTACAGGGGCATGTGACACCCTGGTGGGCCTCAGGTGCCACCAGACTCTTTCTTTGGGGGCGCAGAGCCGATGGGGATTGGGCACCCTGTCGGCACACAACGAAAAGGGGGATCTTAGGTTATGCCGACGGGATTGGGCACCCCATCAGCAGACAATAAAAACAGGGGATTATCAGAATGCTGACGGAAGTGGGCTTCCCATCAGCTAGAAACATTAGGGCACTGAAGCCGATGGGATTGGGCCGACTGCAAATAAACACGGTGGGTGATGAGCCGAGAACATGGCGCAAGCCATCACCATGTTCACAAACAATATCAGCATTTCTACATCCCGCCCTGCAATGACGGGTAGCTCCCTCATTGCACCAGATGGCTGACGCTGCAATGATGAGGCAGCCCCTGATTGCAGCTGCTAAATTGTCATAAGTTGGTGGCACGCTGGCTGAATTAGTGTCAGCAGCAGCTTGCCACAGCACTGGGGGAAGTGGGAAAAGCCTTTGCAGTCTATGGGGCATTGGCCATAACAGTGCCATGCCTCCACAACCTGCTTGTGGAGAAAGCTGCCGCAACATGTTTTTTGTGCATGCGTGCAATCAACATAAAAATTGCTTTAAAGACTATGTGTGTTTCAGGTTTTGTAACAAAGCTGACAATTTTCTGGGGGGCCGCCATTTTGTTGAGGTCCTTTTTTCCAAGTTTGCTTGATGCTGGGTCATAGCACACTGTTATGAGGTTTGCAAACAGGATAAGTTTCTGATGTGGTGAAAGGCTGAGATCATTCACACCTATCATTCAGTTGAGGTGATTTCTAAGGATGGCACATTAAAACAATCATTCCAGCTCCTTGTCAATGGGGGTTGGAGAGGTAATGCTGTTTTGAAACCTTACTAGGAGTTTCTAATTTAGCCAGCCTAATGTTTTCTCCTTGTCAGGCTGTTTTTGACCTACATTCAGGTTGTTCTATGTTCTACTCTAAATTAAAATGATCATTTTACCAGAGCTAACATTTTCACCCCTAGTAGAAATTGACACATATAAGGTCTCTATTAAAACTTATTGTAAAGCAGACACTGACAAACAGCAGTGAAGTTACCAACATTACAATACTAGCAGCAATACAGCTTCCTAACAGGCACAGTACAGTAGCATATCAAATGGCGTCAGCAGCCTGTAGGCATGCTGACTAAGCATCTAGCAATCCTGGAGCCACTAAATTAAATTTTCCGGGGGTATACTTATTCTAATTCCACTATGTAGCACTTTTGACCAGAGTGGTGTCAGTTGCTATTTAATGTTTGGTGTTTCTAAAGCAGCCTTCTGACCTGCAGTATCTTGGAGAGTAGGAGCATCTGAAACTGGCATCTCCCTCAGCTGGTCAGTGTCAATTTTTCCATCAACCAACCCTGATGGGATAGCCCTCTCCCTGTGGATATTCTCGACTTTGATCTTCCTGCCACATGGACATTTCCTGGTGGCTGTCAGTGACAGCAGCCCTCAGCTGCTGCTTAGCAATTTCAAACTTGGCTCCTTCCTCGGTAATCATAGCCATTATGTACTGTTGCTTTTCTTTTAATTTTTGTGCCATTCTCCCTTCCTCACTGGAAACTTGTTCCTTCTGCCTTACATGGTTTTCAGGAACCTGGGATCTGGTGCCTGGACCCTGTTGTGCTATAGTGGATAGTCCATCATTCATCTGTAGATTCTCATTATCTTCTGACACCAATAAACACTGTAAGTTTGCTTCTTCAGGATTCAGAGTGGGGAGAGATGCAGTCTCCTCCACCTGGCCTGCCATGTCCACCTCCTCCAAACCAGAGTCCTCCATCCCCAACAGGAAGCAACTAGTGCCACCTGCAGGAAAGTAGGGGAGTTTCTCTGATGTCATGACCAATATTGCCCCATCAATAAAGCAGGTCCATGTACTCCCCCCCCAGAGGCACTTGGAAACAAGCTATCACAGCCCAGTGTGCATTCTTCTTATCAAATATTACAAGATAGATAGGCAGAGAGACAGACAGACAGGCAGACAGACCACAGAAAAAGTGATGCCACCAATAAATATTATACTTATTTTTTCAATAGACTGTGACGTGTACCAAGTGAACAAGCATGTGGGGGGATTAGTGGAGCACAGCAGGAAGAGGGATACATAGGCCAGCAAAGGCAATTGGTGGCAACTGCCAGAAAGTAGTCAGAAATCAGGGGGGGCACAGCATGTATGGAGGGGCATATTTGCTAATGTCAAAACCTGGAAAATAAAAACTGTTACCTCCAGTCAATAATGATACAGGTATATTTTACACTTAGAGATGGCATCTGTAAAGGACACATGGGTGACCCAGCACCATAACTGGAATCTGCAGATACCAGGTTGCACACTGTTCAGGAAGGATAGGATAAAAGAGAAAGTAGGTGAGAGAGCAGGTACTGTGGTGATACATGTGAAGGACGAAATCCTTGCCTCAGAGATCCAGGATGATACTATTGCAAGGCTAAAAGGACAGAGACAATCTGTGTACACACCATAGCAGGTGGTAATTAGGATTTGAGTTATTTACAGTCCTCATGCTCAGAGGGAGGAGGCAGATAATAAGCTGGGAGAAGAGACTGACAGGATGGGAGAGCTAGAGGAGGTTTTGATACTGGGGGACGTCAATCTGTTGGATAGGGGCTGGAGCACCCTGAATGCAGCACATCCAAGAAGCCAGGCTCTAGTGGACAGAATGCAAAAGGCACTGCTGAACCAAAAGGTCATGGAACCCCCTAGGGAAGGGGTCATATTTGACCTTGTTCTTACAAACAAATTCAGCATAGGAAAATAATGGTAAGGGAACCCCAAGAATCAAGCAGTTGTAGAACAGTGCAGACTGACATCAAGCTCAAAGGTGAAAAGGTATAATCCAGGACCAAAATCTTGGACTCCAGAACAGCTAATTTCAGAAGATGAGTGAAGTGTTGGGGGGCAAATTGACATGCAAAGGGAGCAATAAGTGTAGGCAGAAAATGGAAAATGATCATAGAAGGAGTATTAGAGGCAACAGGTCTCTGTGCAAAAAAATTGTAGGCAAACTGGATGTCCAACAGCCCCCCAATTTAGCACAGTGGGCGAAACTTCTCTAATATAGCATGAAAGTGGAAAGAGCTCAATATAGGTCACTTAATAAAGTATCTGTATGTGAACTGATATGGTCCCTTTTAGAAGAGGCTTTCTGCCTCAGAGTTCCCAGGGGTATCATGTCATAAGAGTGACCCATTTTGGGTGCTTTTATTGTGGGTTACCCTGCAGAATAGCAAGGGTATGGGATAGCGACCAGGGGGAAGGGTGAACGGAAGGGAGGAATAGCGAGGGGAAGGGGAGGGACAGGGAAGGGGTTTTCAGGCACAGGTGTACCTGCTGCCACTGAGCTAGCCATGTGGCATGGTGGTGTGGGAGGCTAGCTCTGGCAGAGCAGGTACTGGGTTCGAGACCAGGAGTGGGTTACATTTTGCCACAGAGTAGTAAATTTTTTGCAAGATCTGGATTTTGCTCATCCCCGACATGCACCCCTCTGGAATTGAGAGTCCTAATTCAGAATTCAGAGGGGTGTGGGGGGCAAAGCCCCCTACAAAAATACTTTTTTTACATCCAGGTGTTGGGTCGCCTTAAAGTGTATATTGCCGATTTGCTTTTCGGAGGTATGCACTCACCATAATAGCAATCGCTGTTTTGCGTTCGCTATTGTGACATGGAACCATTCTCAGTCATCTGAACAACAGGTATACTGTCATTCTCTGGTCTTCCAGGGAACTTACACGAGAAAGGGTACTGAAGGAACTGGAAGTAATAAGAGTTGATAAAGCAATGGGGCCAGATGGGGTGCACCCAGGGTCCTTAAAGAACTAACAGAGGTGGTGGCTGAACCTCTGGCTATCCTGTTTAGCCGATCACTGGAAACAGGGGAGGTACCCAAAGACTGAGGACAGCAGATGTAGTCCCTCATACAAAAGCGGAACAAAGAGGAAGCAGGAACTACAGACCAGTCAGCCTCACCTCGGTAGTGGGGAAGATCATGGAAGCACTACTGAAGGAGAGATTGGTGGAACATCTGGTTGTCAATGGACTACAGGACCCAAGGCAGCATGGTTTCACCAGGGGAGGCTGCGTCAGACCAACCTCATTGAACTTTTTGACTGGGTGACTAGGGAGGTGGATCAGGGAGGGCAGTAGACATGGCCTATCTGGACTTCAGCAAGGCCTTTGACACTGTGCCACATAGAAGACTATTACACAAACTGGGGAATATGGGTATGGGCAGGACAGTAGTGTGGTGGGTAGGTAACTGGCTGGGTGGCAGGACACAGAGGGGTGGTGGAATGGCTGTCACTCCACAGAGGGAAGAGTGACCAGTGGGGTACCACAGAGATCAGTGCTGGGACCGGTCCTATTCAACATCTTCATCAGTGACATTGCACAGGACCTAGAAGGCAGAATTTCACTGTTTGCTGATGACACAAAGCTCTGTAACAGAGTAAGACACACGGAGGGTGTAGACAGAATGAGAAGGGACCTGCAGAAACTTGAAGAATGGTCAGGATTTGGCAGTTGAAATTCAATGCAAAAAGTGCAAGATAATGCATATGGAGCACAAAAACCCTGGCACAATATATCAGTTGGGGGTGAGGATATAGCATGCCAAACAGGAAAGGAATCTTGGGGTTATCATCTCTGATGACCTCAAGGTAGGGAAACAGTGACAAGGCAGCAGGTAAAGCAAATAGGATGCTGGGATGTATAGGCAGGGGCATCACCAGCAGGAAAAGGGAGGTCATAATTCTGCTATACAAGACACTAGTGAGGCCCCACCTGGAGTACAGTGTACAGTTCTGGAGACCATACCTACGTAAGGACATAGACAGGATAGAGAAGGTTCAGAGGAGGGCAACAAAGATGGTGCATGGATTGCATCACAAGTCCTATGAAGACAGGTTGAAGGAACTGAACATGTACTCCCTGGAGGAGAGGAGGGAGAGAGGGGATATGATAGAGACATACAAGTATCTTACAGGGAGGAACAGGTGCAGGAATACACTATTTTTAAGCCGAAAAGATGTTCCAGGACTAGAGGCACGGGATGAAGTTGAGGGAGGACGATTCAGAGGAAACATGAGGAAGAATTTCTTCACAGAACGGTGGTGGACAAGTGAACACCCTGCCAGAGGAAGTAGTGGGGCTGAAACAATCACGGGATTTAAGAATGCATGGGATAGACATAAAGGAATTCTGGAGGTCAGGGGTAAGGGGCAACAGACTTCTAGGAAAACATAAACTGAACTTACAAGCTCAAATGGGCAGACTGGGTGGGCCATAGGCCCTTATCTGCCTGACACTGTCTATGTATCTATGTATCTATGTAACTGCATGTCATATACAATCTATAGATTGTGTGATTATGCATATTTAATTCTATATACATTCAGTGATTATGCATATATAGTTCTATAGATCTTTTATCAATTGTCTTTATTATGGAACCGGGGTTGTCCTGGCCCTCTTTCTTCCTCTCTACTCCAGTAAAATATGTACTTTGAAAGTACATGTATAGTGTATTAAGTGTAAACCATTTTTGCCAATGAACAGATTTAACACTAGAAAAAATAGGGGGGAAATAAACCATTATGGTTCTCAAATGGTGCTGCACATGTTGTGAGGGAAAATGGAAGGTCTTCATTAAGTATAGGAGAAGTCAGAAGGATGCCTACAGGGAGGCATGCAAAGACTTGTTGAGAAATGCTAGCAGAGAAGTAAATGAGGCAAAGGCAGAAGCAGACCTAAGGCTTGAGCAGTGGGTCAGGGAGGATAACAAGGCATTCTTTCACAATATTCAAGAGCAATGCAGAATGGAGGGAGGCGTGATCCAGATTAAGAAAGGGAAGAATGGATATAGGATGAGAAGGGTATAGGGAATCTGCTGAATGGATATTTGTGTTCATTATTCATGGCAGAGGACATGAGGCATCTACCAGACTGCAACATGGTGACCAGCAGAGTATCACTGGTAGGAGTCAGCAAGGAACCTATGACAAAGGAAGGAGCACTGAAGAAAATTCAGACAGTAAATGCAAATAAGTCAATGTGCCCTGAATAGTTTCACCTGAGGGTATTAAGAAAATGGAATAGGTACAGGCAGGTCCACTAACCCACTTCTTCAACTCCTCACTGGAGACAGAAGTGCTGGGAGACTGGAGGATGGCATATGTGGTCCATCTACTTGAAAGCATAATTCATGAGAAGCCAGAAACTATAACCTAATCTGATGTCTATGGTAGGGTAGTTCTTAGAATCCATTATAAAGAAGGAGATTGTGGGGCTTCTAAATGCAAATGGACTGCAGGAGGCTTAACAACATGGTTTTACCAGTGTGAGGTTGGAGTCACGCCAGACAAACCTCATCGACTTTTTTTGATTGAGTGACAAGAGTAGTGGACTGGGGTCAGGCTGTAGATATACTATACCTGGATTTTAGTAAAGCCTTCAACACTGACCCTCATAGAAGTATGGTGAAGAATTTAGGGATGGGTGAGATAAATAGGTGGGTAAAAAAATGCCTGAGTAGAAGAACGGATATGGTGGTATTGAATGGAGAAGCCTTTAGAATTGGGGAAATCACAAGTAGAGTGCCCCAGGGATCAGTCTTGTGGCAGATTCTCTTCAATATATTCACTTGTGACTTAGGGGCAGTGATGAAAGTGAACAGGTATGCACAGGAACTCCGTTCCTGTACCATTTTTGCAGCAGGAATGGAGTTCCTGTACTTCTTCCCACTGACAGTGGAACTGAAATTCGTAAACTAGCAACATAATGACAATTTCTGGGCCTGTGACCTGAAATCAAGGTTTCCATAACCACATTGGACTTGTACAACAATGCTATTTTCCTAGAAATACTTCAATATCTCTAAATAAATCTACTAGTGTCGAAACAGATAGATGTGTCTTGACACAGCTATCCTTCATATTGAGGTTCTTCATTCAGCATTTCATATTTGCCAATGCCTGAGTTCCTGTACTTCTTGGCTACCACTTGCATCACTGCTTAGGGGAGGGAGGGAGTCCATGGAAAGACAGGCCTCTTTGCAGATGACACCAAGATCTGCTGTATGCTGAGGAGGAGGCAAAGGCAATATAGAGGGATATGGAAAAGGTTGAGAGATCGTCTCAAGTCTAGCAGTTGAAGGCTAATGCAAACAAGTGCAAAGTTATGCACATAGAATCAATAAACCTGAAATCAGAATAGAGAACAGTAAGATGGACAGCACTGTGTAGGAAAAGGATCTAGAATTAATTATTATAGACATTAAAAGTAGCAGTACTACGAAAAAAAAATTGCGCTTTTTTGACAGTTTATTCCCTGTGCCCTGCTAATCATATACCTGGTACTCTTTCTCACCGGCATTGTACTATCGCCGAGTAATTTGCTCAGTTATTCTGTGCTTTTATTTACATGTCTGCCACCCAGCATGTTGCACTGGAACCCCTTCTGCTGCCAACTGCACATGTGAACGACTTGCAGGGACATCAGGAATGGTCAGCAGAGGGTTCCTCTGCTGTCAAAAGACGTGATATGACCTGTAGAAAAAGGGCAGCTCTAAATTAGTCAGCCGCCATATTTGTTGTAGCGCTACAACAATTCAAATAAATTGCAAATATCTAAGAAACTAAAGATGACTGAAAAAAAACATTTACAGGTATGGAAACTGGAACTTTGGCCACATGCTTACAGCCAAATAACAGAATTTTGATAGCTTACTTCCTGATTTCATAGTACTGCTGCTTTAAAGGCATCAACACAGTGTTCAAAATTGCTGGGAAGGGCAAACGATGCCGGAAAGCATAGGTTGGGGAATCATTAATAGAAGGAGGTAGGTGATAATGCTCCTGTATAGATCACTGGTCTGACCTCATTTGGAGTACAGTGTACTATTCTGGAATCCACAGCTAAAGGATGATAGGGACAGACTAAATGCAGTACATATAAAGGCTACCAAGATGAACCAGGGGCAACAGGGGAGGATTTATGAGGATCACAGGAAGGATCTGAATATCTATACTCTGGAGAATAAGAAAAAAAACAAGGCAACAAGATTGAGACATTTAAATTCCTCTACAGAATCAGTAGAGTGGGCACTAATGATATGTTCAAATAAGTAGTAATGATGTCACCACAGGTAACGCCATGAAACTGATGAGAGAAAGTTGAAAAAATATGTGAGAAAGTACTTTTTCACTGAAATGGCAGTGACAGAATGAAACAAACCTCCAGGTGAAATCATAAATGCTGAGACATTGGGATGATTTAACAGGAGATAAGGCAGACATTTGGGAAAAGTGTCTTTGAGTACCATGGTAGGGCAGGAGAGAATATGGGAGCTGACAAGTGTTCAGCACATTAGATAGTTAGGAAAGGGCTCATTGCATGGGCCTTTTCCTGCTAAATTTCCTCTGTCTCTGAGTGAAGATGATGTTTTAGAAAAGTCTCTCAGACCCAG
Organism: Neoceratodus forsteri; assembly: GCA_016271365.2. NCBI lineage: Eukaryota > Metazoa > Chordata > Ceratodontiformes > Ceratodontidae > Neoceratodus > Neoceratodus forsteri. The sequence continues at coordinate 776,160,609 of CM028134.1, read as the reverse complement.
TTTGGGAAACAAGCAACACTTTAACTGTGGCCCATATTTGTCTAGATTACATCATTCAAGTCAAGACCCATCTTAATCATTAGAAATTTAGAAACAGCACTTGATGGCAAATATGGACAACTTGTCCCACCTAGTCTGCCAATTTGTCCCTGGCTACAGAATCATCACAGACCCTACACAATCTCCAACACTCTCCACCCCTGCTTCCCAGTTAAGACTCCCTTGTGCCTATCCTATGCATACTTGAAGCCCACCACTGTTTTACCCCCACTACCTCCACTGGGAGACTGTTCCAGGCATCCACCATTCTTTCAGTGAAGAAGTACTTTCTCACATCTCTTCTAAACGTTCCCCCTTCCAGCATTATTACATGTCCTTTTGTAGCTGGTCTGTCTGTTGATAGCTGGCTGGTGTGTGGCAGTGGTGAACCACGCACATTGTCCAACTTTTTTGTAAGCATGTAATTGTTGACAAAGAGTTTATGATGTATTGGCAGCTTTACTTGTGCAGGTGATACCTACAGTATATCATGTACATAGGAAAAAATAGATATGCAATAGTATTTTGCTCTATCTGTTCTGTTGGTTCTGCGTTCTGTAACCCCCCCCACCCCAGTCACAAAATATGATGATTCAATTGATACTTTATTAATGACACATAAAGCTATGTTCAGTCAGCCTATATACAGTGGATGAGCTTATGTGTGAACATAAACCTATTTTTCCATGTCACTATTGCTTTTTCGAAAATAACTTTTTAAATTAGATCCCTCGAAGACCATAAGAAAACTGTGAACATCAGTTGTTCACAAACAATACATTATGATGGCAACACCTAATCAGCTGCAAACTACATATTTTGTATAAGCTGAGTACAAATTGGTTCATGTAAATACTGATTTAGAGGTAACCTGTGGCGTAATGGGCCCTGACCCACCAGAGCCATAGAACCCATACATCATTCTCTTTAAGTCCATTTCCATCTTTGACTGGGTGTTTACAGTTGCATAGGAACTGAAGACCATAGGAACTGTAGGCCTCACATTCATGCATTGCCATGATGTCATCACATCATAGCAATGGCAGGAGGAAATTCCAGGTTCAAGAGGGAGTATGAAGCAGATGGCATTCTTTCTGCAGTCACCATTTCTACCTGGGGTTTAGGTAAGCATTCTTATCTTTCAGTGAGATGCTTTCTGCTGTTTTAACGTCTAAGAAAAGGGCTCACATCTGCATTCTCTGGACTTTAATTCACAGCACAAACTCACAGCCACACAGAGTGGAAACATAATAGAGCTATAAACATATTTATAGGCACAAAATAGAGTGCACAGAGGTAAATTTGACATGGAGTCTTTTGTATAGGAGTATTAACAGAATATACAATATATTGTTTCTACATTAGCATGGTGACAGGAGATAACAGACAGAGAAGTGTGTGCAAATAGCCCTTTGCCCTGAATAAGATAGATTTTTTTTTGTTTGCTGTTATTACTTTTTATTAAAAATGCTCAATATAAAGATAATACAGAAATGGCATAAAGAAACACCAGAGATCAGGTCACAAGTATAACTTACACAATCAACTGGCATCATATATGTAGCTAAAACATAAAGGCATCAGAGTAAGAATTAGCACTGGGTACTGTTGGGAGGTCTAAACCCTCCACCTCAGGTTCTTGGTGATGACAGAGATGCAAAGAAGTCACAAACAAGTTGCATCAGAGTAATAAGTCGTGTTTATTACTATCAAAGGAAAAATCACAGTTGCCCTAAGCAGTTCTTACCATTAGGAGCTGGGAGCCAATGCTATGTGTTCCTTATACCTTGAGGAGCATAGAAATCTCAGGGGTCTCTGAGGTAGAAGACGTAATGTCTTACATTATATACCTAAGATAGTTACCATAGTTACTGTAAGATAGAAACATTTATAGTTACATAGATGTGCCCTATTGCCTAAATTAGAGGTGGCTCCACAGTCCTAGATAACATTATACAATTTTGTTTTATAAAATGTGTAGGCTAAACTAGCCAATGAGAGACCTGGGCTCACCATGCATGAATTCTGTTCCATGCATGGGTAAAAAAAAAGATGGCAGTAAACAGGCTAAAATCATGATGCGTAGCAAATCGGCATTTAAAAACATCGCCATTGTTATTTCCTCACTAACATCAATCAAGTACACACTCTCAGAGCTGGGAGATTGCAATAGAATTTCATCCAGGCTGCGAGATGGAGATTCACTCATTATATCAGACCCTGCATGCACAGCTTGTGCAGAGAATCATCACATTTGGATTATTACTTTCACTGGGGTATCTGTGGGGACCATGAAATGAACACAAACGTGATTTCCTGTGGGGACATACTCCTCAAATTAATGCACAGATCGTTCATCTGAATTTGATAAACTGGCTAACTTCCATTGACAGCGCCCCCCCCCCCAGCTCTAACGGATTTGTAGTTTGCGCTCAAGTCATGCGACTCGGAGAGCCATGACTCGGGGAAAATTTCTGAAAACTAAAGTACAAGGTGAGCAGCTTGTGAGCCCAGGGTCAGTCTAGTCAGAGCCAGTAGTGGCGCTTATAGTAATGGTGTTAATGTGCACAGTACATGGCGCCCTGCTCGTCCCTCTTGTACTCAGCTTACTCACAGGATTCCGGAGCAGGAGGTGCAGATGAAAGAGCCCACTGTCATGTTCGCATAAGTCAGTCAAAGCACTTTCTGTTGGGTGGGAGGCTTGCCATGCTATCAACAAACCAATGATGTCATACTGTGATATGTGGCAGGACTATTTTATCATAAATCCACATAAGCAAATCTGTTTTTCAATATAAAAAATATTTTTTTTCTAACTATGAAAATTTTAAAAAGAAAGAAGACCATTTTATAAGTGCAATAAGAAACTCCAGGTGTGTGCATGGAACAGATTTTACGACACGTCAGGGGCTAAAGGCACTTAGCCAAGGCCTTGTGCCTTATTACACCCCTGGCCATGCAGTAAAATATGTTCCATGCACATCCTGTCATGTCTTATTGCTTACAGTCATCACTTTGTGAAAACAAAGAAAGTACAGTTTGTGTACATAGCTGTGTAATAATACAAATCATCAGAAGAGGGCAGTGCCAACCCATATATCACAATACTACAAGGACACAAGTGCCCTAATATCTTGTAACCAAGAAATACATATATGTATTAGAAAACAAAGTGTATAGCAATCATGTGCATACATATCCTCACATCTACTCTTGTATGGTAGATGTCCATAGCCCTATATGTTAGTATAACATATCTAAATGCTTGTTGTTTGCAGTGTATCAAATGGGGTATCAGTCAGGGTGCAGGGACCTCATGTAACAGTACAGAGAACTGAGCACTGGAGGGTGTGATAACTCTCATCACACTTTGGAGCAACTGACAAATTCAGAGCAGGGTAAAACAGCAAATGAGCTTTGGGTGTCATATGGCTGCCTCCGTCTCAGGATCACTGTCAGACATAATATCGGAGAGAGGGGTCCTGCCAGGAGTACATCAAGGATGAAAAGGGGTCTCACAGAGAATGGTAAAAGGAGAGAGAGAATTCCTGGTCCAATGAGACATCCTATCTTGGGTAGCCAAGGATCTAACCAAGGTAAGCTATTGAGCCACCATGAAAATATCAGGGTACTTCCATCTCCCAGAAATCAGCCTCTTGACCTGAATGCTCAATATCAGAAGGCATTGCAAATGGCCTGCGGGAATTGGTTGAGTAGTAGGGGGAAGACCCAGGAGATATAACTGTGGAGCAGAAGAAAACAGAGAAAGTCTCAAGATGCTACTGCAGCAGTGGTGAATTTGGTCTCAAAAGAAGTGGAGCTGAAGAAACTCCACACAGTGCGGAGGAGATCCCCCCACCGCAAAGCCTGACAATGCCAACACAGATCATGACCAGGGCCACTGGAAAATTGTAGAAAAAGCTGCCCAAAATTGCAGCTTTTTTTGCAAAAATTGTGCGGAAATTGTGGGAGTTCCAATATAGACCCTGAATGCTTCACAATAAATCTTTTACTGTTTCCTGCAGCATGTATTAGCATAAACTGCTAAATGAATACACTGTCACATGAATATGTTTTAAATATGAAGAAAAGCTTATGTTCGTAAAATGAATACTAACCTGATAGATGTGTTGCATATCTTCCAAAATTTTAAATACATCTGCCTCATAGAGTGCAAAATAGATTCTATTTAGTGAGCTACAGCAAATCAATATGAAATAAATCCGGAATCAACAATTTTTTTCTGTTTCTGGATGTAGAATAATGAAGCCTGATCAACAGCAATTAACAGTGCTCTGTCAACTATTGACCCACTTTGGTGCAAGAAAAATAAACAGAGTGGCGAATAATCGAGTTTTAGTAAAATGTTAAAATGTTTAATGCTCATAATTTGCACTTAAGGTACTGTACTCTATTTTTGAAATGACATATTAAAACATTAAATCTGTGGGTTTTTGAGACTGGTAGTGTAGTCTAGAGGTTAGAGTAACAAACTGTGAGTGAGCTGGGTACATCCAGCAGACCTGGATTTGATTCCCACAACCTCCACTTGTATACTGCGTAACTCTGAACAAGTCATTTAACCTCCCCAGTACACCTGGGTGACCCCTGAAAACAGGCACTTGTGTCTGGTAGACCTTACCCAGTTACCAAAGAATATAAAAAAAATACGGTTCTACCATACCGCAGTGACAGCGGCTATGGAGACATCCCCAACAGCGACAGCCGCATTGCTGAGTGTTGGCAATGCAGAGTCGGGGTTGCCTCCATGATTTCATCAGGGGGGCTGTGCCCCCCGATGCCCCCGGAGTTGGACCGGGGAACACCTGCAAGGCAATCTCGATCGCGGTGGAGAGCATCACAACGACAGACGGATTTTTGGCCGATCCTGTGGCTGTGATGGTTTTCGCCATCGAATTGGCTGTATGCCAGTATACAAAAAAATACCAATATATTTTTACTGGATCATACAGTAGTCAAGGTACCCTGTATTTTTTACTTTTGTTTTACTCTGGCTGCAATGATTTTATTTAAAGGTAAATGCTCAGATACAGTGTGTGTGTTTTATAAGCTTGTTTTCATACATTAGTCAGGTTTTTATTGTAGTCTTTGCATGTGAGCATCTAGGTTGTAGATTGCTAAGCTTGGGATCACTGTTACCAGATAGTTTATTCAAGTTTATAATCAGCAGGGTCATCCAAAATCCTCAGTTGTTTGAATCAAACTAGTCTGAATGAAAGTATGGAAGAAGAAGAAGACCACGAGTGAGCTTTAGTTGGGCTTGCAACTTGAGGGACAGGCTAGTACACAGTATATCCATAGAGAAAGAAAGCCCTCCTGTTACACATTTGCAATGGTTACCCCTGAAACCACTTGGTATGCATAAATATAAAAAATTTAACATTTGCAAGTATTGCAATACAGGCACTATGTTTATGCATCCAGGGGATCCATCACACAAAACTGAAATCGGAATTTACCATCTGCAACACTCCCTATGTTGTATATGCCTGTTGGTGCCCCTGTAACTTGATTTACATAGGGCATACAGTACATAGCTTAAAAGTCCATATACAGGAACATATACAGTCAATATGCAACAAAAGGGAAGAAAATCCCATGGGACTGCATTTCTTACAAAAACACAGTGCAGACCCCAGTGATATAAAGTTCATAGGAACTGAATATATTCCAAAACCAACATTTGGGGGAGATAGGAGAAACATAGTATTGGAGAAAAAAAGCCAATAGATCTTAATGATGAATAGCATTAAACCTTGTGGACTGAACAATGAATGAGATCTTAAGCCATCTCTAAAAAAGAAAATGAAAAGGTGCAGAAGCATATTGAAATAAAGGAAATGACATATTCTATATGATTTTGAAATTGAGCAATTTCTTTTTCTATCTTTTGTTCTCACAGTTTCTCCTCCAAGAAGTGCTATGTGGATTTTATAGCAGAAATCACTGACAGACTGGAAGGGAAGGTGTGTCTGTTCGCAGACGACACCAAAATATGTAACAGGGTGGACACCTCAGAAGGAGTGAGCAAGATGGAAGCTGACCTCAAGAAACTAGAAAAATGGTCTGGAGTGTGGCAGCTGAGATTTAATGCCAAAAAGTGCAAGGTCATGTACATAGGAAAGAAAAATCCAAGAAAGGAGTATTACCTAGGAGGTGAAAGGCTGTCCACCTCAAACCAGGAACGAGATCTGGGAATCATAATCTCAGATGACTTGAAGGTTAGTAAGCAGTGTGAGAAAGCAGCATTGAAAGCCAACAGAATGCTGGGATGCATTGGGAGGGGATTCACGAGCAGGAGAAGGGAGGTGATACTACTTTTGTATAGACTGCTGGTCAGGCCTCACCTGGAATATGGAGTCCAGTTCTGGAGGCCTCACCTCAGGAAGGACATTGACCAGGTGGAAACAGTACAGAGAAAAGTGACAGAAATGATTCAGGGTCTGCAGTACATGTCCTACGAGGAGAGACTTGGGGAAGTGAATATGTACTCCCTGGAGCACAGAAGAGAGAGAGGATCGGACATGATTGAAACATTCAAGTACATAAAAGGCATTAACAAGGTACAGGCACAGGAACTGTTTCACTTCAAGAAGGGTTCCAGGACCAGGGGAAATGACCTCAGGTTGCAAGTAGGAAGGTTCTGTGCCAACACCAGGAAGTTTTTCTTCACAGAAAGAGTGGTGGACGCCTGGAACAGCCTGCCCCAAGAGGTTGTGGGGGTCAACACTGTGGGGGGGGGGATTCAAGACTGCATGGGATAGACACAAGGGAGCCCTGACTACAAAGGACAACTAGTGTCAAAACAGGTCTAAAACAAATGGGCAGACTAGATGGACCTAGCAGTCTCCTTCTGCCATCAACTTCTATGTTTCTATGTTTCTATGATTCCCCTGCTGGATATCAGGCAGTGATGACATGAATTGTGTATGGGTGATCACTATTGCTTGTTTCTTCTCCCCCCTCACATCCCTTACACTCTCATCTCTTATTTCTAGTAGCACATTGTTATTTTGAAAACGTTTGAAATTTAATAAAATAAAATAATATCAAATGACCAGCTGCTTCCCTCATTTTTGTCCCTCTGTCGTTTTCTGCCTTAACTGTTGTTGATCCTAGATACAGTATGCAATTTTGCCAGAATACTTTATAGTTTGAAGATCACGACTCTCTAATTTTCCTTGCCTATTTGTTTCAAGTCACGAGTTTCCTTGTACCTTTATCTGATTCAGATTAGGAGAACTGTGTTTTGTCTTAAATAACCATTAAAAGTTTATTTACATTTAACAAATGCAGCACCATGATTATACTAAGAAAGGATTTCCTTAATAGATGTGATAGCAGCCTGTGTTATAGAATTTAAGTATTTTCTTTTTGTGTACCTTGTGTATATTTTTTATATTGCTTTTTCACACTTTGTATAACATTTTTAAAAACAAGATGTTAGAAATGTCAAAAATAGTTTAAAGTTTACAAGAAGGAATGCTATTAGTGAAACAAATACAATGAATGCATAATTGAGCGTGTCATGAAATGTTCGCAGATGATACAAAGTTAGGTAACAGGGTAGATACAAAGGAAGGTATAGAAACAAGCATTTGTCAATGCCGAATGTTGCTTGCTTCTATGTGCTGTTTAGGTATTTGGAAGTCATTAGAGTGCAAATATTGAAAATTTGCGATCTTACGAGCGTGCGTAGGAACTGCGCAATGCACGCTCATAAAACAGTCATTTTTAGGAATTTTTTCACCAAATTTTCAACATACCCATTTTAAGACCTCTGCTCATCAACAGTGTCACTGTGATTTTGTTAATTTGTCCCATACATTGAGTTTGCACACCGACTGCGCCATTGTGCGCTACATGGACAGAAACACGTTTTGGGCAGGATGTGAAAAATGACAGCTGTACTGCACATAAGGAGGTGTGGTAAAATGGCAATGTTGAAAATCTGGAGTGGAAATATTGAAAATTGCAAACCTACAAGCGTATAGGTGGAACTGTACAACGCATCGTAGAAACAGTCATTTTAGAATTCTTTCACCAAATTTTAAAAATTCCATTTTAAGATCTCTGCTCATGAACAGTGACACTGTGATTTTCTTAATGTGTCCCATACACTGAGTTCGCACACCGACTGCGCCATTGTGCGCTACATGGGGAAACATGTTTTGGGCAGGATGTGAAAAATGACAGCTGTACTGCTCATGAGGAGGTGTGATAAAATGCCAATGTTGAAAATCTGGAGTGAAAATATTGAAAATTCGCAAACTTACGAGCGTGTGTAGGAACTGTGCAACACACGCTCGTAAAACAGTCATTTTTAGGAATTTTTTCACCAAATTTTCAACATAGCCATTTTAAGACCTCTGCTCATGAACAGTGTCACTGTGATTTTCTTAATTTGTCCCGTACATTGATGTTGCACACCAACTGCACCATTCTGCGCTACATGGGCGGAAACACATTTTGAGTGAGATGTAAAAATGACAGCTGTACTACCATAAGAAGTGTGGTAAAATGGCAATGTTGAAAATCTGGAGTGAAAATATTGAAATTTCGCGAACTTACGAGCCTGCGTAGGAACTGCGCCAACGACGCCGTAAATAGAACAGTCATGTTTTTGAATTTTGGCACAAATTAACATGGGTGGGACCTTCTCATGAATTATGTCACTGTCATGGCAGTAGTTTGGCCTGAAGGGTGATTACGCAGTCACCGCGCGAATCACCTTCGGCCCGGCCAGTAACGCCATGACAATGACATTCATTCATGAGAAGGGTCCCAAAACCCTATGTTGAAAATTTGGTGCAAAAATTCCAAAAATGCCTGAGATATCAACAGTTGAAACCCCCTATCTGCCCCATTATACAGCTTTACCGGCATTTCCTCAGTTCGCGGTCGGCTTTGAAGAGTGCAGACGTGTTCCCAGTCCACCGAAGATGGCCACGCCAGAGTCCAGAGGTGAGTAGGTGGGGGGGGGTGGGAGGCTGGGTGCAGTGGTGGTGCGGTTGTGGGAGGGGGTTGGGAGACGCTACCAGGACCGCTTTTTGTTTTTCAGGTATTTAAAAAAAAGACGATTTGGGATCTTTGCCATGCTGGGGTGGGCCCCAGCATGGCACGAGGATGTTGTGGTGGGCGCTCAGCTGATGGGGGATTGGGCACCCCATCGGCCATGGATTGTTGCCACACTGGGGTGGGCCCCAGCATGGCAAAAGGATTTGGCGCCCAGCCGACGGGGATTGGGCACCCCTGCCGGCAAAGGACCACCTGCCACTGGGGTGGGCTCCCCAGCGGCAACCTACTACTGGGGAGGGGCGCAGGCTCAGCCGACAGGATTGGGCACCCCGTCACTATGCAGCTGGAGGGGGCCAAGACGCCTGGGTGGGGAGCTGCGCGTGACAGCCTCATCGGTACCACTGAAGCATAACTCCCCTTTCAACTGACACTGCATTTGGAGCGCGGTCATAGACAGCCCCAAAATGCATTGGCTTACAGGGGCCGTGCCTTCCAGCACACTGACTGAATTGGAGGAGGAGGTGACACACCTTCAAAATCTCCGATGATGGCACTATGTTTCTTGCACATGCGTGCAAGCAACATAAAAGTGAGGAGAGATCTGAAGAGGCTAGAAAACTGGTCCAAGGAATGGCAGTTGGGATTCAATGCAAAAAAGTGTAGGATTATTATGCACCTGGGGAGAGGGAATCCTAGGGCTGAGTATGAACTAGATGGGGTGACACTAGAGGCCACCAAAGAGGAAATGGATCTAGGGGTAGACATAGAAGACAACCTCAAAGTGGCTAAACAGTGCAACAAAGCAGTCAGAAAGGCTAACAGAATACTAGGGTGCATAGGGAGGGGTATAACAAGTAGAAGGAGGGAAGTGGTGGTACCATTGTACAACTCCCTAGTAAGGCCTCATCTGGAGTACTGTGTTTAGTTCTAGAGGCCCCATCTCCAAAAATATATAGACAGGATGGATATGGTACAGAGGAGTGCCACAAAAATGGTGTCTGGGATGCAGCATAAATCGTATGAGCAGAGACTCAGAGCTCTCAGTATGTACTCCCTGGAGGAAAGGAGAGATGAGGGACATGATAGAGACCTTCAAGTATCTGAAGAGGATCAACAGAGTACCAGAGGGGAGCATCTTTCACATGAAAGGCAATAGAAGAAGAAGGGGGCACAGTATGAAACTAAAAGGGGGAAAACAGGGGGAATATGAGGAAATTCTACTTCACTGAAAGGGTGGTGGAGAGATGGAATGGTCTCCTCCAGGAAGTGGTGGGGGCAGCCACAGTTCAGGGATTAAAGAATGCGTGGGATAGGCACATGAGAATAATCAAGCTAGGGCAAAAGGAGGAACTTGTCATAGCATTTAAGGTACGTTAAGCATTAGATAGAGGGATAGGGCAGACTGGATGGGCCACAAGGCCCTTACCTGCTAACAGCATCTATGTATCTATGTTGTTTTATCCAACCTGTTTAATTGATCACAAGCTGGCTGCAATTAAAGTTTGAGGTATTTAAAGGTTGGATTTCCTGTGTTCCAACAGACTCCTGTTAGAGGTCTGTAAACTGAGGTGTTAGGGGTTGCTGGTGCCAGTTCTATGCTTTGAATGTGTCACAAATAAATTATTTTCATTTGGATTACCTTGTTGTGACTGTTTACTTTGGAGTGCTGTCACTTTGGTGCATTCTGTAGTGTTTGGCAAGCCACCCAGATAGCACCCACCTCCTGCAGAATTCGCAGGGACCTTCTTGGACCTGAATGAAAGAATGTTCACAAGGAAAAACCTGCTCTACCACTTACAAAAAGTCTTAGTAGTTGCACCCCATTTAGTTGAATGGGATAATTTGCACCTTCTCTCCCACCTGCTGTTTCAGTCTCTGTGACAATAAAATGTTTACTCATAAACTGCTTCAACACAAATCAAATGTTAAGCATTTGTGTACTTATGCTTGGGCAGTGGATTTTGAAACCAAAGCAGGCAAGGATTCAAAAGAGGGGAGTGTCACATAAAACCTTTCCAACCTTTCACTGCATTATTTTGGCCAAACCCAAGTCTGCAGGCAAAATTGTTAATATATTATACAGTCTTTTATTGAAAATGTTAATACTTTTTACACAGTTCAAAGTAAAACTCAAACAAAATTGCAAGAAATTGTGGAACATGTCAGTTTTTGCAGAGAATGCTGAAAATTGCGGATTCTGCAAAAGAAACTGGGGGTACAATTTTCCAGTGCTTCTGATCATGACTCAAGAAACTAAGCGATTTCAGTTTCACCACATATGTATGAGCTTCTTCTGGATTAGAAGGCCCCTGGAATCGGGACAGCCCAATCAGTTAGTATCCAACAGATGGACCAGTCCGATTCCGAGATATCACAGGCTTACTCCCCGAGATCAATTATATTTATATTTATTAGCTTTTGATGACCAGGTAAGTGCGCTAGGCAAAGAAACCTGCCTATTTCAGGCACGACCCAGAAGAGTACAGTTACAGTAATGCAGCAAGTACAGCAATTTATTTATTTATTTAGTTAGTTAGTTAGTTTTTGTTGACCGGGTAAGTGCACTAGACTAATTTCTGCCTATTTTCAGGCACGACCCGGGGGAGGGGGATACAGATGAATGCCAACTGACCTTGAACCAGATTAAACTGTTGTGGTATTTTTAGTGAATGGGGGAATTTGGCCGGAACACGGGGAAAACTTCCCCTACTCTTTTTGAGAAGTGCCATGGGATCTTTAGCATCCACCTGAACCACCACCAGAACAGGCAGATGGGACCTCGGTTGAACGTCTCATCCGAAAGACAGCTCCTCAGGAGAGCAGCACCCTTCCTCATGCTGCACTGCAGTGTCAGTATTGGGATATTAACCCAAGTGCCTGGTGTGGGGATAAAACCCACAGCCTTCAATGACAACCATGAGGTAAAAAAAAAGGCAAAGAATACTATCAGAATACACTACTCAAGTGGTATAAAAACAACATAAGAATAAACATCAAGAATACTTCAGGTTAACACAGACATACAATTCTTGCAGCAATTATACAATTTAACAAGTCACTAGTTCTAGGTAGTGATAACAGGAGCCAAGTAGACACACATACAGTAGTGGAAATACAGAAATGAGCATGAGAGCAGCTAGAGGACAGGTAGCAGGCCCCACAAACCCTAAGTGCAATCACAGTAGCCAGGGGCATTAAGGTGGGAAAAAAGAGCATGCTTGAAAGCTAGGTGAGATGAGGAGGTCTTCACATCGGGGAAGTGAGTTCCAGAAATGTGGGGCAAAATCTGAGAAAGTATGCTTACCCATTTTAGTGGAGCACAGCTGAACAGCAAGCAAGGGGAAGGCGGAGGACCTGAGAGGATGAGAGTGAGAGACAGGGGTTAGCATGGCACCAAGAGCCCCAGGGCGTGGTGTTCTGGTTAAAGAGTCAATAAAACAACCACGTACATATGACCTAAGGGAATTGTGAGGCAACCAATTTAAGGCAGAGTAAAGTCGGCAGTGGTGGGTCAGACGTGGAGCTGATGAGGGGAGTCTGCAGATGTTGTTGTAAATAATGTCCCATTTACGGAGAACCACAGTACTGGCATGAGAGAGGACTGGGAGAGCATATAGCAGTTGCAGAAGTAACACTCCTCTTGCAACAGCAATCCTGGCAGCTGAAGTAAGTGAGTGGCTCACTCTGTAGGCTGCACCAATCTTAGAGTTAACTGAGCAACAGACCTCATTGACATGTGCCGAAAAATCCAGAGCTGGGGCAAGCGTTACCCCAAGGTATTTGAAAGACAATGTGTTAGAGACTGGAGACCCTTCACTATCATGGATCAGAAGCTTAGGGGCCATGGTCGATACCCATCTAGAGGACCCAAAAAGCATGTCCTGGGTCTTAGATAGGTTCAAGATTTGGTAATTGGAGGAGAACGAGGATTGGAGCCTCTGAAAGGCATGAGATAATTGTTGGTTAAGGTCGGTTATGGACTTAGATGCAGAGTAAAGTACCAGGTCATCAGCGTATATGATAGTATTTCAGAGTGGGGATTGATAAGTCACTCCTCGATATCCCTAAATGTGCCACAAGAATGGGAGAACATGATTTCTCAGTGCCTGCACCCAGGCTCTGGAACTCCATTCCAATGGCAACTAGATGCGTTAAGTCTGACCAGGTTTTCAAGAATGATCTTTGGAAACTCCTTCAAGTCAGTGATAAATGCTTGTGTACCTGATACACTGTGTTCTTTAATTTTTTTATCTGTTTTATCTCATGTTTATTACCCCATTAGGGGTGTGCAGACAATTCTTATTTAAATCAGCCCCCCCCCCCGATCCAGCCCTCACTCCAGAACCCAGATAAATAAGGACTCAGTGGCAGGAGTCTGGTTCCAAGTCCTTATTTATTTTACCTTTATCTTACAATTTTTGGTCAGAAAAGACACACTGAGCTGAAACTCATTCCAGGTCATCCTGGGAGCACTAGGAAGTTAATTGACTTGCTTAGGGTCACACAGTACACAAATGGTGGCTGCAGGATTCAAACCTATATCTCCATGTTTCTCTAGGAGTCCTTTAATGAGAGCAGCAAAAAACACAGCCAGGATTAAGGAAGTCAGGGACTGAAGGCTTATGTTATCACTCTCTCCACCTCCTGCCTCCATTGTTGGCATGTGTGATTCAAGGGTGCAGCAGTCCTGCATTTCCTCATTTTTGTCTGGAAATGTATTCTGTTGCATAAGCAGCCAGTGCATTTCTACATTGGAGGGAGGAGTTGAGGCTTAGCTGGTGGAACAGACATGAAGTGGAGGTGGAAATTGCTTTGTAAACAAGCAAACCTAGCACATTTCTTCAAGAGAAGAGGGCCCTATAAATCTGTGACTTGGACACTGGCAGTAGGTTAAACCCGAGGTCATTAATATTCAGCTTTTCATGGTTCAGTATCTCTAATGTCTTTCGCAATGGCTATATTATAAGTGCTTTGTGATTCAAATAGTGTGAGTGATTGGCTGCAACAAGTGGTGGAGTAGCTGGTACAACTGACTTCTTAGAGACAATCAGTGTAGATTGCATTGGTGGTAGTACTTGTTAGGGGTGGGTGGACTGTTCCATGACAAACTGACACCTCCCCCCAGATCCTGGACTCACTCACAGACTTGGCTCAAAAGAGACTCAGGTGCTGGAGTTCAGTTCCCAGTCCATTAGTGAGCTGCGGTTTTCACTTTCAGTACTTTTTTATGCACCTTGCTGCTGCATTCCCTCTCACACTTCTCATGAATGCTTTATTTGGGTGGGTGGAAGAAGGAACTGGAGGAGGTCACCTGATGTGACTTTTTTGCTGCTGCATCTGGCTATGCATGGGGGGGGCATCTCATTGAGGATATAGCTAGGTGTGCAGTATCACAAGTCTCGTGGGCCACTCCTCACTGTCGGCATTTCTCGGTGAATCTTCTTGTGATCCGGCTCAACATGCTGCTTGCTTTGCAGAGATCAGTTGAGAGATAGGCAGCTAGAGATAAGGTGTGACTGAGAAAGCAAGCAAGATCAAGGTAAAGTGGGATATTAAACATTTTAAAGAGAGAATGTGAAAGAGAGGGAGGCTGGGGAATCAAAAAGCATATAAGAGAGAATAGATGGAGTCATACAGTGCATGACTAGCAAAGCAAATAGATCAGGATAGAAACAGAAAGGGAGAGTGAGATCTCAAGAAACAGATACTGTGAGGCAGCACAGGAATACTGAGTGCCTCTTTTAGCTGATTGATCAGCACTGCTTAGTTACTGTACAAAACAAGCATTTGTCAATGCTGAAAGTTGTCTCACTGGCATTGGCATTGGTAGTGCAGGAGTTAGAGATGCATAATAGGAATGGCAGTGAAGTATGGAACTGACGCCAACCTCACCCCCCCCCCCCGAAGAGACACATTCTCAACATTGGCATTTTGGGACCTCTCCTCATGAACAGTGGCACTGTGATTGTGTTAATCTGTCCCAAAAGTTAATTTCCCACAGCGACCACGCCATTCTGCGCCACAGGTGCAAAAACACATTTTGGGCAGGATGTGAAAAATGACAGCTGTACTGTTCATAAGGAGATGTGAAAAAATGCCAGTGTTGAAAATCTGGCATGAAAATATTACAAATTTGAGAAGTTACAAGGGTGCGTGGAAACTGCGCAATGCATGCTTGTAACACAGTCATTTTATGGACTTTCATCACCAGATTTTCAACATAGGCATTTTAGGACCTCTGCTCATGAACAAAGGCACCGTCATTGTCTCAAACTGTCCTGAAAACTGATTTCGCACAGCGACTGCGCTCCTCTGCCCCGGACATGTGAAGGCACATTTTGGCCAGGATATGTAAAATGACATCTGTACTGTTCATAAGGAGGTGCGGAAAAATGCCAATGTTGAAAATTTGGAGTGCAAATATTACAAATTAACGAAGTTACAAGTGTGCGTGGAAACTGCGCAATGCACACTGGTAAATCAACAATTTTTTTTATTTTTTCACCAAATTTGCAACATAGGCTTTTTGAGAGCCCACCTCATGAACAGTGGCACTGTCGTTTCGTTAATCAATCCCGAAAGGTGATTCAGTGCAGTGACTGAAAAATCACCTTCAGGACCAAATAACACCATGACAGTGACTGAATTCATGAGGAGGGGTCCCAATAAACCCATGTTGAAAATTTGGTGCCAAAATTCCCAGAAATGCCCAAGATATGCACCAAAGTTGAAAAACCCTATTTATGCGATTATACAGCTTACCGGCATTTCTTTAGTTTGCGGTCAACTTTGAAGAGTGCAGACATGTTCCCGGTCCACCGAAGATCGTTGCGCCACTGCCTGGAGGTGGGGTATGGGGAGAGGGGTGGGGAGGTAAGGTGCACTGAGGGTGGGCGCGGGTTGCAGGAGGCCACCAGAGTCGATGAGGGACCGTTTCTGCTTTGCAGGTTTAAAAAAGAAAAACATGTGGGATGGTTTTTCTTTACGAGGGCATTGGTAGGCTTGGGTGGGCCCAGTGTATCATCCTGAGTATTTGTTTTGGGGGTTCTGTAGCTGATGGGGATTGGGAACCCCACTGGCACACAACAAATGGGGGTATTATGCCGATGGGGAGTGGGATCCCCCTTCAGCAAATTAAACTGGGAAGGAGGGACATGATGCCAAGGGGGATTGGGCACCCCCTCGGTGCACACGTTAAATGGGAGGGGGGGTTGTATTATGCCAACGGGGAGTGGGCTCCCCCGTTGGCAAATGAAGTGGGTCAGGGCACTCTGCGGCGGCATGCCACCATGTTTTGTAAACTGGTCACCAGGAAAGGCATGCCACTGTGTGGGAAGCTTGGCTCTCATTTCAGCAGACCTTTCCTTAGATCTGGTGGCCATTTTACATGTTGAGGGTGTCAGCACCTGCAGCTGCCTTATTGGGGGATGAGGGATGCACCTACTGATGCGTGCCATGCATTTGTCCACAGTGACTGCACCTCCAAATTTACTACTACTGCAATATGTTGGCTGCGAAAGCGCGAGCCAACATAAAAATGATGTCCCAGTACAAGGGGAAAAAAGTACAGTAAGTTGCAGAGGGAGAAAGCTTGAAAGAGAGAAATGGGGAACAGTGTAAAGAGGGAAAGGGATTCCTCAAAATATATATATATACTAAAAACACTCAGCAGCAGCATAGAGAGGGAGAGAGTGGGATACACAGGCAGAACTGAGACAGATCAGTAAGAGAAATCAAAGAACTCTGTTGAATACTACAGAGAATTTACACCATATTATGCATTTGAACACATCTATTGACATTTTTATGAAAAAAAATCAGAACTAATCTGGACTAATCAGAACACTCTTGTGTTTTGGTTCTTATTTAATAAGGGTCAAAACTTCTCAGAGTTCTCCCAGCCCTACCCCCTGCACTGTTTTCATGTTACATATTGTTCTAGTTCTTTACTTCACATGTTTGATGTCTCCAAACCACTGTATTTTTGGTGGACAATTTGTATGTAATTTCTTGAATTTTCACTTTATCTGTAACCCTCCCAGATCATGCCTGAAAATAGGCAATGTTTTTGTCTAGTGCACCTACCTAGTCAACAAAAACTAAATAAATAAATAAATAAGAGCCTGAGACTATTTGTGCCTGGCATCCTAAGAGGGATACAAGGTCAACTGGAGGATAGATCTGTAGATCAGACCAGTTCCGCACCTTGGCACTTTCAATCAAAATAACAAGGCCAGAGGGGGGAAGTCAGGAGCACAAGGGGGTAACTTTCAGATGCAGCTGTGTGTGGCACTGGGGAGCTGTAAATACCTCCAGAAGATGCTCAAGGAGTGGTCAGTGATGTGGCAGCTGAAATTTAATGACAAAAAGTGCACTGTGATGCATGTGGGGAGTAGAAACACACGAACAGGATACATCCTAGGAGGGGAGGCAATCAAAGTAACAGAACAGGAGAAGAATCTAGGGATCATAGTCTCATTCAACCTTAAGGTAGGAAACCAATGTAGCAGGGCAGTGGGAAAGGCCAATGGAATGTTGGCATGCATTGGCAGGGGCATTACTAGTAGAAGGAGGGAGGTAATAATGCCCCTCTAAGAAAGCCGTGGTGAGGCCGCATCTAAAGTACAGGGTCCAGTTCTGGAGACCACACCTCCGCAAGTATATAGATAGGATGGAGAGGGTTCAGAGAAGGACAACCAAGATGGTGCAGAGTATGCAGAGGAAGACACATGAGCAGAAGTGTAAGGAGCTCTTAAAACTGAAGGTGGACAAAGCAATGGGGCCTGATGGGATTCATCCCAGAATTCTAAAAGAGCTATGGGTAGAACTAGTGACACCACTGACTACCCTTTTTAACAAATCATGGGAGGATGGGGTGGTACCCGAGGACTGGAGGAGGGCAGATGTGATTCCCCTTCACAAAAGTGGGAGCAAGGCAGAAGCAGGAAACTACAGACCTGTTAGTATAACCTCAGTGATAGGGAAAATGATGGAATCACTTCTGAAGGAAAGAATTGTCAGTATCTAGAGACCAGAGGGCACTGGACCCTAGGCAGCATGGATTCACAGCGGGAAGGTCATGCCAGACAAATCTGATAGATTTTTGACTGGGTGACCAAAGTAGTAGATCAGGAGGGGCTGTGGACATGGCCTACCTAGACTTTAGCAAGGCATTTGACACAGTCCCACACAAAAGATTAATATACAAGTTAGCAGCCTGGGAGTGGGTCCCAAGATGACAGCCTGGGTAAAGAATTGGCTGGAGAATAGGACACAGAGAGTAATAGTAAATGGAGTCCACTCAGAAGAAAGGAGGGTTACTAGTGGGTACTGCAGGGTTCAGCATTAGGACCAGTCCTCTTCAATGTCTTTACAAGCGAATTCCAGAAGGACTGGAAGGAAAAGTATGTCTCTTTGAAGATGACACTAAGATCTGCAACAGAGTTGATGCACAGGGTGGGGTGGAAAGGATGAGAAGGGACTTGGCAAGGTTAGAGGAATGGTCAAATGTATGGCAGCTTAGATTCAATGCTAAGAAGTGCAAGGTAATGCACCTAGGAAACAAAAACCCAGGGGAAGAGTACACAATGGGGGGTGAGATACTAACAACAACAAAAATGGAAAGGGACCTGGGGGTAGTCATATCAGATGACCTAAAGGTGGGCAAGCAATGTGAGAGGGCAGCAAGGAGGGTTGGGGGATACTGGGATGCATAGGAGAGGCATCACCAGTAGAAAACAGGAAGTTATTATCCCTCTGTACAGACAGGTGGTGAGACCCCATCTGGAGTACTGTGTGCAGTTCTGGAGACCCAGTCTCCGTAAAGACATAGACAGAATGGAAGCTTCCAGAGGAGGGCAAATAAATGGTGCAGCGTCTGCACCGAAGACGGGAAGAGAGACTTAAGGGAGCTTAATATGTATAGCCTCTAGGAAAGGAGGGAGAGGGGGGACATGATAGAAACTTTCAAGTACCTCAAGGGAATCAACAAAGTCCAAGAGGGTAGCATCTTTCAAAAAAAGAGGTGTGCAAGAACAAGAGGGCACAATTTGAAGATAGAGGGAGGCGGCTCAGAGGTAATTTAAGGAAGTATTTTTTCACAGAGCGGGTTGTGGATGCATGGAACGGCCTTCCAGAGGAGGTTGTGGAGTCAAAATCAGTGGTGGAATTCAAGTATGCATGGGACAGTCATAAGGCAATTCTGGGGTGGGGGTAAGAAGAAGTAGGTTGCTGGTTAACTAGGATCTGCAGCTTATCCAGTAGGTAGGGAAATGGGCAGACTGGGTGGGCCAAGCGGTCCTTATCTGCCGTCAAATTCTATGTTTCTATGTTTCTATGAGCTGGATCTGTACACGCTGGAGACTAGGAGGGAAAGGGGAGACATGACTGAAACTTTTAAATATGTGAAGGGGCTCAACAAAGTAAGGAAAAGGTGTTTACTTAAAAAGAAGAAGAAGAAGGGGGCCAGAACTAAAGGGCATAGCCTCAGACTGCAGAGAAAAAGATTCAGAGCAATGTGAGAGGGCGATTCTTCACAGCGAGGGTGTTGGAGCCTTGGAACAGACTACCAGAAGAAGTAGTGAGGGTTGAATCGGTGGAGGGATTAAAAAGGGCATGGGACAGAGATATGAGACTGAGTAGTTGGGGGAGGGTGGGGCTGGTGGTGGGGGGAGGTGTAGAGGGGAGGAAATAGGGTTGACTAGCTGGGCCGGTGTAGTCCTTTTCTGCTGTCAAGCTTCTATGAAGTCACATTGGGGCAAACCAAAATGAGACACCAAGTTCTCAAAATAATCCTAATGCACTGTGGAGGGCTGCCATGCATCAGTGACACAGAGCACCCCACAGGCTGCCCACGTGTCCCATGCAAGCACAGCTCCCCAACCAGCAGCAGAAGGTTGTTCCAAAGGGTAATGCAGGCTCAGGTCATGAGAGAAAGCTGAGTCCATGACTCAGGTTGCTCCCAGGAGTGGAGAGATGACAGCACAGTTGGCCCTGCTTTGAGAAGCACAGGCAGAAAGGAGAACAAACAGGCTGCAGGGAGACCTGCTGGATCACAGCACTTCTGAATCATGACTCATAAAGGTGTGGCAAATTGATGGGCAACAGAAAGCCAGGAAAAAGATTGTGCTCATCAGAATGCCACATAGTAGGTGTAAAACCAAGGTAATCTCCAGCCACCTTTGTGCCAATGAGCCTGCAGCTTATCTCTTCTATAATGAGGGGGCTCTCCATCCTAGAGAAATATACCAACCAGGGCTTACCTCTCCAAAAATCAGTGGGCTGACACTTCCAAAGCCAAATGACAGAGACAATGACGCAGTTTGGGAACCAGAATCATCATGACTGCTACTATCTTGCCCACGAGGGACAAGTAGAGCAATGACCATCAGTTAAAGTCATCCTGTAATTTCTTGAACAGGGAATAAGGTTGTCTGAGATCACCCTGGCCAGGTCAGAATGGACCTTAATACCTAGACACTTAATGCCAGATGAGGACCAATGTATTCCACTGAGCATGGCCTCCACTGATGTGCAGTGAGCATTGAGGGGCAAGAGCTCCATTTTATTTCAGAGTTAGTGAGAAGCCAGAGACCGTCTGAAAGGATCTCAGGGTCTCCATCAGAGCAGGGACAACCGCTTGGGCATCCTGAAGGAGTATGAAACAATCATCTGCATATAATAGCATCCAGTAGCCCCTGGTTCTAGTTTGAATACCCTACAATTGAGGATGTGATCACAGAACAATGCCTTGCAGCTCAATAGCCAGAACAAGTAACATGGGTGAAGTGGCAGCCATGGTGGGTGCCCCTGTGTAAGCAAAAAGGGGGAGACAGGACTGAACTGGTAACGACACAGGTGGAGGGTTGAGCATAGAGGGTCAGGATTCACCCCATAAACTGGGGTCCAAAATCCATCCTCTCCATGATAGCATGGAAGTACCCTTACTCCACCAAATCATATGCTTTCTCAAAATCGATGGAGACCACCACCTCCCAGCATACGGGAAGAGCTCGCCAGGGTCATCAAGTGGAAAAAGGTCCTGTGATGAACCGAGCTCAAGTGGCCCTTAACAAAGCCCATCTGTGAGGGGTGGATAAGGACAGGCAGAAAAGATTCCAACTGAGTGGCAAGGGCTTTGGCCAGGATCTTCACATCCAAGCTGAAGACAGAGAGGTGGTGGTAACTCCCTGAAAGGGTATGGTCTTTGCCATCTTTAAGGAAGACCATAATGATCACTTCCCACATTATAGGAGGGAGGGTGTACAATAGCATGTGGTTCCTGGAAGACTGTCAGTAAAACTGGTGAAATCAAGATGGGAACAATTTGGTAGAAACTGACAGGAATATCATCACCTCCCAGAGCTTTTCGGAGAGTGAGAGAGGTGATCGTGGAGTGAAATTCTAAGGAAGAGAGAGGGGCTTCCAAAGACACCTTTTGTTCTTCTGACAGAGAGGGGATGGGAAGCTCAGTGAGGAAAACCTCCAATTAAGCATGGTCCAAAAGGCCCTAGGAGGTATAAAGGCATTCATGAAAACAGTGCATGATATCATTGACCTCCTGGGGTTGTTGCGTACCACACCTGCACAATCTGCCAACCCAGAAATGTGACTCTCAGCATGTTGCTTGTGCAGCCTGTATGAGAGCAGCTGTCTCACCTTCCCCACCCCATCACAGTTCCTGCACCAGAGGTACAGGACAACCTAGTCTGCATTCCTCATGGCCAGGGAACTGTGCTGCATACAGAGACTTCATAGGTCTCTCATCAGGGATGGTGTCAGATTCCTAGGGGTGCAGTTCTTGACGTCTTTCTTCTTGTCCAACAACTGAGATTCAATATCCCATTGCTCCTGCTCCCACTTGCATCAGTGGGCACACTAAAGGCCATGATCTGCACCCGAAGGAAAGCCTTAAAGGCATCCCACAAAGTGGACGTTGAGGTGTCCCCAGTATCAATAGTTTCAAAAATGAAGATTTTTTCTTAAGCTAGATGGGGAAATCCATGTCATGGAGCAGGAAGGAGGTCAAGTCACCAGGAGACAGACCTGTGAGTAACAGGGCCTCACTCTAGGACCAGTTCCACCAGAGCATGATCCAAAAGGATGAGCAGGGCAATGGTGGAAGATTGCACCATAGGGGGTGGCCAAAGAGGAGACCCGACAAAAGTCAAGTTGACTGGAAGTGGAGTGTGTAGCATAGAAATAGGAAAAATCAAGGTCTTTGGGATGGTGCAAGCACCAGATATCTGTCAGCAAGAATTTTGACATCAAATCACAGAGGGCAGAGAGGGCTTTGGGATGGGGTTCCACTCTACCCAAGTTTCAGTCCATGTAGGAGTCTTGGTCCAAATTGAAATCCCCTCCAAAAAGAAAGGGGTACTGGGGGAACCATAGGCAACAGATAGTGGAGCAAAGCATGAAGAAGCCCTGGCTCATCCTGATTATGCCTGTAGACATTGGTCAGGACCAGAGGACCTTCAGAGGTATGCAGATGTTCCACTACCCACCTATCATTGGTTTCCTGGACTGAAGCCACTATGATCCATCAGAGGGTCTTTTGCACCAAAATACAGACCCTGGCCATGGAAGACAGAGCACAGTTACACAGGTCCAGCCCTACCCACTCCCGATGAAGCTTGCCCATCTCAACCAGGCAACAGTTGGTCTCTGGCAGAAAGGCCAAATGGGCTTTCATGCCCCTAAGCTGCATTAACACCTGCTGCCTCTTAACTGGGGAGATGAGACCCCACATATTCCAGGAATCGAAAGTCAAGGGGCCATAATGAAAGATGGGGTGGACAGTAGTGTGGTGGGACTGGTCAAAAAAGGAGGCTGATGGGGAAGAGCCCCAGAATAGTGAGCCAGAATCCAGAACATGATAGTACATAACATAGAAAGGCAGAACCAATACCTGAGACAGGGGTCCTTGGAGTGACATATGGTACACAGTGCAGCAAGAACAAGAAATATAGAACATGCAACCTGAGAACCCTACTGTCTGGGATGGAGCAGTGTAAACAATGTAATAATAATAACAAGAACAATACTAACATACATCAAATTAGTACAAGACTGGGCAAAACCTGGACCTATCAGCGCCCTTAGGACTGGGCATGCCGAAGCACCCAGAGTCCAGGTCCTGATAGTGGGATCAAAAGCAGCAAACATAGCAGAACCCAGAGGGCAGGTAACAGACAAAAGTGCAGTACTCTGAGAGTAATGCCATGAACAAAAAAGGCATGAGGCATAGCACTCAGCAAGAGCAGGGCAAACCACCCTCCCCAAGGAAGGCCAGACATTGAACACAAAGTGGGGTGTACTCACCTCATCTTGGTCAACAGTGCCCTGTTGGCTGATAAACAGCTCTTTCTCCATAGGTGGTGGAACCCTGACCCCCTCTCTACAAATAATGAGTGTAATAATCTGCTCAGTCAGATAGCCAGGTATGAAAAGTTGTGACATACAGCCCAAAACAAAATGTAGACCTGCACTCTTGTATGGCGGGAGTGCCTCTGTTCTCAAGATACCTGTCCTCTTCCTCCACATAGGTGAGCAGATTTCTCTCTGCTATGGTCATAGGCTTGCCTGTTCTGACATTCAGCTCAGTATAGTTGGTGACTTTAGCCCCTGGTCCCACTAGACCCATACTGTAACCTGTACTGTAGAGTGTGATTACAAACTGACTTCTTAGTGCAACCTTGTGTTTTCTTGATCCCCCCCCACCCCCACCACCCAGAACACCATTCAAGGTTCTTGTTGGGTGTCACCTCACTCTTACCTTCACTGTACTATAAGTATTAACTGCTACTTTCACTTGCAATGCTCCTTTACATGTGGATTATGTGAATATTTAGTCCCTTGGGATCCCTGATAAGAGGTAGGCAAGCCAGGAATTTTTCACCTAGAGCCAAGCCATAGTTGAGCCAAGGGTCTGGCTTAACTCTATGAGCCAAAACAAGAGCTGAGCCCTGGCTTCTGCAGACTGATTTATTTATTTATTAAACTCTAGGATTACAAATACCTTTGAGCAAGAACTGCTCATTTACAAAGGTTCCACATCAAAGGATGGAAGGTTAACATACAAACAAAGGTAAACGTTAATACAGAGTCTCAAAAAACAAAATACTGTATTTCAAGTGGAGAGACAACAAAAGGATAGTAAGGCCAGATGAGCAACCAGTAGGGGTGGGGAGGGTGGGTGGGGTCAGAAGGGTGGGCAGGCTGAAGGGCCATTGTCTGGGGGAGGGTTGGTATGAGAAGTGCAAGGTAGAAAGGACAGAAGTCTGAAGTACTAAAAGATAGGAGGTGTGGGTGATTTGGGGGAAGGGTAAGGTGATAGGGAGGAAAGTGGAGGGCAAGGATAATTGGCAAGATGGAGTTTAGGGCCACGCAATGCCAGGCGTGAGTGTAGAGGTTGACCAATTAGGAGAAGCAGTCACATTGGTTGGTAGTAGGGAGGTGAAGTCATAGTTGCCTTTAAATTGGCCGAGCATAGTAGCTGAAAGGGATTCCTTATTGAGTGAGTCAAATTACTGGGGGGCCCTGTGGGTGAATGACCTCTGGCCCATAGTGGTCCGGCATCTGGGGACCTGGAAGGTTGGACTTAGAGTACTTCGGGTTTGTTGGGTGCTGCAGTGGGTAGTCAGAAGCTTTTCAACCACAGGTGGCATGAGACCAAGGAGAACCTTTTTGGTAGAGAGGCAGGCCTTGTATTTGATCCAGCTAATGAGAGGGAGCCACCCAAACTGGGTGTACAAGTCACAAGTATGTGTTAGGCAGGCAGCACCCATAAGAAGCCTGCATGCTTTGTTGAGTGCCAAAGATATCCTGCGGAGGGCTGTAGGAGAAACAGAGCCATAGATGACAAGCCCATAGTCTATGATGGAGGTGACAAAACTGTAGATAGAAACATAGAAACATAGAATTTGATGGCAGATAAGGACCGCTTGGCCCACCCAGTCTGCCCATTTCCCTATCTAATGGATAAGCTGCAGATCCTAGTTAACCAACAGCCTACTTTTTCCTACCCCCACCCCGTAGAATTGCCTTATGACTGTCTCATGCATGCTTGAAATTTACCACTGTTTTTGACTCCACAACCTCCTCCGGAAGGCCGTTCCATGCATCCACAACCCTCTCTGTGAAAAAATACTTCCTTACATTACCTCTGAGCTGCCCCCCATCTTCAAATTGTGCCCACTTGTTCTTGCACACCTCTTTTTCTGAAAGATGCTACCCTCTTGGACTTTCTTGATTCCTTGAGGTACTTGAAAGTTTCTATCATGTCCCCCCTCTTCCTCCTTTCCTCGAGGCTATACATATTAAGCTCCTTAAGTCTCTCTTCATATGTCTTCCAGTGCAGACCCTGCACCATTTTAGTTGCCCTCTTCTGGACTGCCTCCATCCTGTTTATGTCTCTGCAGAGATTGGGTCTCCAGAACTGCATGCAGTACTCCAGATGGGGTCTCACCACCTGTCTGTACAGAGGGATAACAACTTCCTGTTTTCTACTGGTGATGCCTCTCCCTGTGCATCCCATTATCCCCCAGTCCTTCTTACTGCCCTCTCACATTGCTTGCCCATCTTTAGGTCATCTGATATGACTACCCCCAGGTCCCTTTCCATTTTTGTTGTTGTTAGTATCTCATTCCCCATTGTGTACTCTTCCCCTGGGTTTTTGTTTCCCTTACTTTGCACTTCTTAGCATTGAATCTAAGCTGCCATACATTTGACCATTACTCCAACCTTGCTAAGTCCCTTCTCATCCTTTCCACCCCACCTTGTGTATCAACTCTGTTGCAGATCCTTGTGTCGTCTGCAAAGAGACATACTTTTCCTTCCAGTCCCTCTGCAATGTCACTTATAAAGACATTGAAGAGGACCGGTCCTAGTACTGAACCCTGCAGTACCCCACTAGTAATCCCCCTTTCTTCAGAGTGGACTCCATTTACTGTTACCCATTGTGTCCTGTTCTCCAGCCAATTCTTTATCCAGGCTGTCATCTTGGGACCCACTCCCAGGCTGCCTAACTTGTATATTAATCTTTTGTGTGGGACTGTGTCAAATGCCTTGCTAAAGTCTAGGTAGGCCATGTCCACAGCCCCTTCCTGATCTATTACTTTGGTCACACAGTGAAAGAACTCGATTAGATTCATCTGACATGACCTTTCCACTGTGAATCCATGCTGCCTTGGGTCCTGTGCCCCTCTGGCCTCTAGGTACTCGACAATTCTTTCCTTCAGAAGTGATTCCATCATTTTCCCTATTACTAAGGTTAAATTAACAGGTCTATAGTTGCCTGCTTCTGCCCTGCTCCCACTTTTGTGAAGTGGAATCACATCTGCCCTCCTCCAGTCCTCAGGTACCACCCCATCCTCCCATGATTTGTTAAAAAGCGTAGTCAGTGGTGTCACTAGTTCTACCCTTAGTTCTTTTAGAATCCTGAGATGAATCCATCAGGCCCCATTGCTTTGTCCACCTTCAGTTTTAAGAGTTCTTTCAGAACCCTTTCTTCTGTAAATGGGCTGGTATCAACTTCTGTATCCAGAGTGTTTCTATTGTTTGGTTTAGGTACCTCCCCCTCTTCATTTGTGAATACTGAGCAAAATATTTGTTTTGTATCTCTGCCTTTTCACAGTCACCTCTGCCCACCCCCTTTATAAAGCCTCACTATCCATCCCTTGGTCTTTCGTCTCCTGATGTACCTATAAAAGGTTTTATCCCCTTCTTAACTGTGTTGGCTATCTTTTCCTCAGTGTGGGCCTTTGCATTCTGACTGCCTTCCCAGCTTCCTTTTGCTTTAACTGATACAATTCTCTATCCTGCTCCTTCTGTGATTCCTTGTACTTCCTGAATGCTTTCTTTTTCTCCCTAACCTTCCCTGCCACCTCCTTTGAGAACCATAGAGGTTTCTTACATCGTTTTGTTTTGTTTTGTTTATTTGCTTCACGCAAAGGCTTGTTTCCTTTGTGATGGCAGTTTTGATTATTCCCCATTGTTCTTCCACCCCTCCTTCCTGCACATTTGCTAGTACATTCCTTAGGCACTCACCCATTTTGGCAAAGTCAGCCCTTCTGAAGTCCAGTACCTTTGCCTTTGTATGGCTTGACTCTATTGCTGTGTTTATTGTGAACCATACTGTCGATGGTCACTAGTTCCCAGATGGCTACCCACTTCTAAATCTGTGATCCTCTCACCATCTCCATTTGAGAGTACCAGATCTAAGATTGCTCCCTCTCGAGTGGGTTCCAATACTAGTTGTCAAAGGTATGCCTCCCTGTAGGGCATCTAGAATGACCCCACTTTTAGAAGTGGCTGCTGCAAATGTACTCCAATTAACATCTGGCATATTCAGATCCCCCATCAGCAATATCTCCCCTTTTTCTGCCATTCTAAGGATGCCTCCTATCATTTCCTTGTCTATGTCCTCCCCCTGAGATGGGGGTCTATATACAACCTCTGTGCAGATTGTGATGTCATTGCCTGTCTCCACATTGACCCACAGTGCTTCCTCTCCTCCCTGTTTACCCTTTTGTTCAGTAGCTTTGATTCCTTCCCTTATGTAGAGAGCTACTCCTCCTCCTCTTTTACCCTCCCTGTTCCTCCTGTAGATAGTGTATCCTGTTATGTTTACGTCCCAGTCATGGCTCTGTGTGTACCATGTTTCTGTGACTGCCACGATATCCAGATGTTCCTCTTCCATCAAGGCCACTAATTCAGGAAGCTTGTTACCCAGACTACGGGCATTAGTACTCATTGCTCTCCATTTTTTGATGGCTTTACCTCTTGTAGCACCATCCCTGTCCTCATTGACTTTGCTTTCTCCGTTTACCCCTGTCCTGCTCGCTACTGACCTTAGTACCTTGGCCTTTCCATCATTTAGTACCCTGTTTTGTAGGGGGAGGCTGGGAATTCCCTGCTGCTTATCAGTGCCTCCCCTCTTGACTAGTTTAAAAGCTTGCCAATGAAGCATTTAAACTGATTGCCCAGAAGACTTGTGCCTTTCCTGGACAGATGCAGACCATCCTGCCAGTATAGGCTGGTATCCCTCCAGGTGGAACCCCAGTCCCCAATGAAGCCAAACCCCTGTGCTCCGCACCATTTTTTTAACCATCCATTGAATTGAATGGTGTGAAATACCCTCGCCTCACCCTTGCCATAGACAGACAGCATCTCCGAGAAGGATACTGTGTGTGCTACTTGCCTTAGGCCCCTCCACAACTCCATAAACTCCTCCTGCACTGCTCTAATCTCATGTTGAGTCAAGTCATTTGTCCCTAGGTGGACAACGATGTCCAGATCAGTCTCCTGTGCAGCTGTTCTCGTGATCCTGAGGATGTGCTTCCTGTCCCTCCAAGCCATGACACCAGGCAGGCACCTTACTTCAGTTTTTCCTACTCCCCCCAGTTCTAGTCCCCTAATGATTGACTCCCCCACCAGGAGCTGCTTCCTTTCCCTGTGGTGTCCTCTGCCTCCTTCCTGTGGGGCTCCCTTGTGACAGTTGTCCACAACCTCCTTAGTCTCCTCTGTAGATGCATCCATAGGGGAACTATGCTCCATCAGAATGGTGTATGGATTGTGCAGTGGTACAGTTGACTGGGTGTGCCTCTGTTCCACCACCCTCACCCTACCTGAGCCCACTGTGGTCCAACAGCTGAGCTTTCTTCACAACCTCTGAGGTAGTGGTGGTGGCTCTGGTGCTCCCTGGATGGGGGAGGTTCCCTTACTACTGTCCAGTGTGGCCTGAAGATGGGCAACCTCCTCCTCCAGGGCAAAGAGTTGTCTGCAAATAGGGCAGCATCTCAGCCTCCAGAAAGACTCCCGGAAGACTGCTGCCCCACAGCAATTATATTGCACTACTCCCCACATGTCTGTCTACTTTCTTGTTTATCCTGTTTAATTTTTTTTTTGTGTGTGTGTTTGTTTTGTTATATATAAATATATATATATATATATATATATATTATACAATGTGTATGCTTATATTGTCAGTGCAGTGTGCTAGAAAGGATATGACAGTGTTATGCACCTCACCCTGTTGAGGAAATGATGTCAGAACACCAGGTATAAAGGAAATGTTATCAGGGATGGATGGGGTTTGGGCCTAAACTGTGCTCTCACAAAACAATCAGCTAAAAGCTCTGACCCACCACTTGGATGAGTGTTGACCTTCCTGCCAGCAAGATGCCCTACACAACAATTTGACAGAGAAAATACCCTGCTAATCAAACAGAGAAAAATCCAAACATCAGAGTCAGACACAGGTAAACCTCCCCAGCCCCAATACAGCCTGGTGATTTGTGCTCTGAAAGCAATCAGTCCCAAAACAAGTCAGCTGTGCACAAGGACAGACACAGTAAACAATATTTCAATCCCTCTGGGTTTAAACTCCCAATCTGCAAAGCAGTATTGTAAGTCCCTGCACTGAAAACAATAATAACAATTGTAACAAGTAAAGTAAGGTACACCTCCTCTGCTGAGAGCAAGACTGTCTATTCTGATCATTCTAAGTTCCTTATTTCACCTTTCAGTTAGAAGTAGCTTCAACCTGAAGAATATTAGCTTTTCTGATGAATCTGCTACAAACCAAAGAACAATTGTAAATTGTAAAGTAAGGTTTACCTCCCTCTGCTGTGAGCACGACTTGCTTTCTTGCAGATCCTAAGTTCAGTATTGCAGCTTTCAGGCAGAGGTAGCTTCACCTGAAGAATATTAGCTAACATACAGATTGGCCTGCTCCACAGGGACAATAGCCAGATAGCCAGTCTAAGGGCCTCTGTGGTCATACAGTGTTTGTGCCTGTGGAGCAGGCCAATCCATATGTTAGCGGCCTTTGCAACATTGTCAATGTGCTGAGCATAGGAGAGGGAACAGTCCAGAGTAACGCTGAGGTATTTGAACAGAGGAACCTGCTCCAGTGTAACCCCAGAATGGTTAGTGATGATGAAGGGTAGAGAGTTATATTTGCTCCTTGCATTGCAGAAAGTCATAACTTTTGTCTTGTGGTACTTCATGACAAGTTTGTGTGAGCTGAACCATTCCTCAAAGCGGCCCTGTAGCTGCTTCATCCACGTAGAGAAGTATTTACTGAAGGCAGATGCTAGGGAGGCCATTCAGGAAGAGACTAAAGAGTAGGGGTCCAAGGATGGACCCCTGCGGTACTCCTGAGAGGACCAGTTTCTTATCAGAGGTGACATCAGCAATCTTAACTTGCTGGACCCTTCCCTTAACATAGCTTGTTATCCAGAGCAGGGCATCCTTGGAGAGCCTGATAGTTGGGCAGTTGCCTTAGTAGGAGTGGATGATTGATGGTATCAAATACCTTCGTAAGGTCAATGAATATTGCACCCACACAGTTTCCTTGGTCAAGGGTGGTGTGGATGAATTCCATAAATTCCAGCAGTGCAGTGGTAGTGCTGTGCCCTTTTCCTAATCCATGTTGTTCAGGGTACTGGATATCATACTTTACCAGATACTTGGTTAGCTGGTCCGATACGATTCATTCCAGGGCTTTAGATAAGGGGGGAGGATGGAGATGGGTCTGTAGTTGGTATGCAGTGACCGATCACCACTTTTGTGTACAGGTGTAATGGTTGCCTGTTTCCAGAGAGATGGTAATTGGGCCAGCCTTAGAGAGAGGTTGAAGATCTTTGTCAGGGGTTCAAGGATTTCATCTAGGACAAGTGCAATCAGCTTCAGGTCAAGGGAGTCACTGCTGTACCCTGAATTGTGGATGGCTTTGTGAATATATGTACGGCCTAAGTGCATTGGGATTACTTTGAAGTAGAATTTCAGGAGTGAGCAATTGTTGCCAGCAGTGTCATGGTGAGTGCTGGTGGAAGGGGCATCGAAAAAGTCAGTGGTAGTACACTGTCCAGGTTTGAAAACACAGTGTTGAAGGTGTTGGTGACAGTACCAAGGTCAAGAGAAGGAGTTCCGTCAATGTTTAGCATGGTGGGTGGAGATTTAGGGTCTTTTCCTGTGAGGTCATGTTACTCCAGAATTTTTCCCATCCCCCCATGTGTTGGAGAGTGCCTCCCTGAAATATTTGCGTTTTGCATTCAGTATGGCAGGTGTACATTCATTTCAAACTGTTTTATATTTAATTATATCCCCAGGCGTAGATGTGGCTCGAGCATGAAGCCTAAGGTGGTCCCTATGTTTGAGACGTTTTATGAGCTTGGGGGTTATCCATGGGTTGGACCTTCCTTTGACTTTAAACTTTTTCACAGGTGCATATATGTCACAGGCTGCAGTAAAGCGGTTGATGAACATGTCCAGGGCTTGGTTGATATCATTGCCTGAGTCAAGTGTAGACCAATCCAGTCTATGTAGATGGGCTTTCAGTAGCTCTAGGTTCCCATGCTTCATCACACTGGTATAGATTACCTTAGGAGGGGGTTTATTGGCCCAGGTACAGATAATGGGTGAGTGGTCACTTATGGTGTCAGGGAGCACCGAGACCTTGCAGATTCATTCTGGATGATTTGACAGAATCCAGTTAATTAGAGAAAGTGACCCAGTCTTATAATTGTACCTGGTGGGAGTGGAGACAAGTTGGGTGAGGTGCTGTGCCGTGACAGCACCTAGTATATGCTGGCATCAGGCAAAAGCCAATTGATGTTGAAGTCGCCCGGTATTATAATTTCTACATTGTGATGAAGGCCCCTTAGATACTCCATGACCCTATCGAAGCCATGGGCCTGGTCCTTAGGGAGTAAGTATACAGAGGCTATAGTCAGTACCTTATTGTGGGCACCAAGAAGTACTTTGATGGCGAGGACCTGGGACGGCTATTCATGGTTTGAGAATGGAATAACATGCCCCTTTAAGGAATCTCTCAGGTAGGTGACACAGCCCCCACCATGTTTTGAAGTTCTGTTGAAGACTATTCTCTAAGTAGGAGTTGAACATTTCAGACACTACACTAACTGCTCAGGCTGACAAAAATGCCTACTTTGAGCATAACTTGCCTGGCTTGACCTTGTTTCCCAAGTGCTTACAGAGGACAAGCCAAGTCGAGTCAGGAACTAAGCTCAAGCCAGGCTCAAGCCTGCTCTGGGTTGCCCACCTCTACCCCTAACATACCTGGTCCCACAGCCTGAAGACATCTGGAGTTAGGAGAGGCAGGAGTCTGTGGCATTTATTCCCTGTGTTTATTTACAGACTCTCACTGCACATTGGTTTCCATGCTAGAGTTATAGACTAGGAAACAACTTGTGAAAATAATTCCAGGACACTGCTAGTTACAAGAAACCTTTATTGTAGCTCTTTGTCCAGTGTTGTTCTTGTCAATTAGACATTTTTCAATGATTACTGGACTCTTTCTTTGTCAATTTATTATGGCCATTTTATAGTTTTTACTGGCTATTACCCTCTTATATGACAACTTCTGTATAACCTATATTGTAGATCACTGATATGTTTTCTATGCCTGGTATGACTTTACCTTGTAAATCTGAAAAAATTAAAAACTTTAATAAAAAACTTTTATGGCAAAAAACAAAGGGAAGGTCTGACTGCCCAAACAGTGATGGAAGACTGGGTAGTGTACAGGGAAGGCCAAGGCCAAAACCACCTGGCCTATAAGGCAAGAGGGGGGACCACACACCAGCACATGGCAGGAATATAGCGGGGAGGATATAAACTGAGCTGGGGGTGTGCACAGGGAAACCCACCTGGGGAAGTGGCTATTATGGAGCTGGTCTTCCCAAGCTGATCGGGTCCTGGGAGCATAACAGAAAAGGTTTGTGGGCTGGCTGCGAAGAAGGAGGGACAGGAGAAACTAGCTTGCACCCCTTCACCCAAAAACTGAACTAAGTCACATGTCTCCTCATTCCACAGGCCGCCCCCAAAATGGGGACTCCAGTCAGGAGGGAGGGAAACAAACATTTGGCTTAGTAAGGATTTGCAAACAACCAACGGAAACCCTAAAGTGGCAGCTGCCATTCCTCATCATCTGACAGTCATTTGGTGTTGCATCCAACACAGGAGCTAAACATCAGAAAACAGGCTGCACCTCTGCAGGTCATGGAAAAATACTGGATGCAGGAGGGAGCTTACAAGGTACCAGCGGACACTCATACCACTAGCAAATAAGGGCACCGTGGCAGGCAAAACCAACCAAAACTTGCAGAAAGAATGATAAAGGTGGGGCCCAGCTGTACAAGCCATCTAAATTGCACTACAGTGCTAGGACATGGCAGATGGAGGTATGACCAGGCTTGCAGTCATGCCCCCTTGAAAGGCAGACATGGTGTTGCTCCATTAGTGGAGCAGGGAAGTCTCACCACCCCCCCATGACCAATTTAACAGAAAAATGGCCAGGCGGGGGGAGGAGGGAAAAGGGAGAGAAAATAAAGAGGAGGGGGGCGGGGAGAAAGGCACCTCACCATGTGCAGTACAAGGTTGTACAGATAACCATTGAAACTGGAACAATGCAAGGGGAAGGGCAAAAGCCACTTTCTCCTAGACTAAATAACAGGGAAATGGGGTGCATCTAGACCCGTAACCAATATGGATCAGGGAGAACACAACCGCTGAAGCACAGTGAAGCATAACCCAAAAAGGATATAAACAATACACTGCAGAACAGCTACGATGTCCCATAGACTCCCTTTGCCCATCACAATGAGGGCAACAGTTCCTTGTGTTTGGGAGATACCATCCTGGAAGCATGCCCATGGTAAGCAATGCCAATATTAGGTCACAAGCCACCACTTATCACACCAAGCATGGCAAATCACCCCTGTCTCCACTTTTACCAGTGCAAAGGCAGTAAAACAACAAAAACTCGTAAATAGGCAAAGTCCTGCAATAGGCAGGGTACACTAGAAGGGGAGGTAAAAAAACAGCAGGGGCAGAGCAGCTAGGCAGTGGCTTGTCAATACACAGCAAAACAGTACTAATCCTGATTCAACCAGCTGAGGTCTGCAAAAAGTGTTGCTACAGAGGGAGGACATGGGGCTGTTGCAACAGTGGATACACTGGATGAGGTGCCAGTGGAGTAGCAGCCCTGTCTTCCCACAATCTGGAGTCCACAGAAAGAGCAGAAGCTGACAGCATAGTGGAGCTTGTGTGTGGTGGTAGACTTGGGGTAGATATAGGCGAATCCAGTGTCAAGTCTGAGTAAACCGCCTGCTGCAGTGGGCGTTATTGGTTTTGCATCAGCAGTGAAGGGACCCTGGTTGCACAGATGAAGATTCAGATGAAGTTTGATGGTGAGTTCCAGAACAGTCAGCATCACAAGTGAAGTTCTTCCAAACCTCAGACTTGTAGTGCTTACAGCCCCATCTCCTGCGTTGATGAATCTTGTCTGTCATCCACAGATTCGAGCTGAGGACCATTGCCCAGGGCAGCACCAGCCAGGGGAGAAGTGTCCTGCTGGAAAGGAGGAAGAGTCAAATGGGGATGTAGAAAACTAGTACCCTGGTCATTACCTGCTAATGAAGTCTTCCACAGCCTCGGGGCTATCAAACTGATAGGTAGCCCCATCCACTTGACTCAATAGGGAAGCAGGGTACCTGAGATTGGTGGCAGCCCCTAAGTGATGCAGCTTCCATTTAACTGGGTTGTAAGCATGCCAGAGAGCAGAAAGTTCTAAAGAGAAGTTCTGGTAGTGGGACATCTGGTGACCTTTCCAGGAGAGCAGACCCTGCTCCTGCACAAGATACAGGATGTTTTCCTTCATAGGGTAGTACAGTAGCTTCATCAGAATGGGCTGGGGCTCATTGCCCAGTTTAGGGTGGGGAGTCATGGAATGGTGTGCTCACTCAATTTCCATGGGGGGGTGGCAGTTCTGGGCACTGAAGAGGGCCAGAATGAGGGACTGCAAAAAAAAAAGCAGAATGATGTCCTTGCCCTCAGCATCCTCTGGGAGGTCCATCAATTGGGGATTATTGCACCTAGAGCGAGTCTCCAGGTCATCCACCTTAATGAATAAAAACTGAAAAGGCCTGTCTTGTTCCCACAGCCAGCCACAGAAAACATCGTCCTGGACTCCTAGTTGTTGCAGGGGCTGCTCATTGCCAGAGACATGCTGGCCATGTCACGGAGGTCATGATTTGTTTCAGCCGCTGATTGCTTGATGTCCATTATATTCCATAGAATCTGTTGCAGCAACACTGTGATGTTGGCAAGATCCAGCGATGTGGGCTTTGGGGACACCATCTCCCAATAGCACTAAGCCAACTGGGTGGGGAAGAGACAAGAGCTGCAAGAGAGAGGCCTACACTGTTGGCAGCCACAAGAGAAGTGCAGTCAAGTGGACAGAGGCAGCAAACTGGCACTGAGGAAGGAACTCGCAGAAAATACAGCAGCAGATAACCCACAGTGAGAGCCAGTTGATATAAACAAATTTAGTGTAAAAATGCCTAAAGGTATGGGAGGATGCAAGGCGATTCTCCTCGGGGAGTGCTTCACTAGCAAATTATGCTGCCATGTTACTGGTGGCTAGCCCCCCACCCCCCAACCCTCAAAATGAGATAGATTACATTTTTTAGCTATTTGTATATCAGAAAATAAAGTAGAAATACAATGAATGAAGACATTGATCTTTTAAAGCATCCTACAAAGTATTAAAACTGACTAGACTGGTGGAGAATTTATAACTAAGAATTAAGCAGAGAGGAACAGCCTTTGCAACTGGGTTTATTTATTTAAAAGTTTTACCAGGAAGGCATACTAAGCAGAGTACTGCTCGATTCTAGATGTGTCCTGGGGGAAGAGGAAGGTGGGTACATATAAAATAATACAACAAATTGCAAATACAGACAAGTAAGCATACAGGCAGATCAGTGCAATGCAGAATAGTACATTTAGCCCATGAAACAGGGCAAATACAGTTTAAACCATACATTTAGCCCATGAACAGGGTGGATTCAGTTTTAAACAGTGCATTTAGCCCATGAAACAGGGTGAATTCAGATCAATCAGGTCACAGCAGTACATTACATCCAATAGCCAATGGGGAAAAAGGGGGACGGCCTACAGTGGGGGCTGGTTTAGATACATGTACAGTTAGGGCAGAAGTGATCTTTGAGCAGTGTGTTTAGGTGTTGTGAGGAGTGGGCATGATGAATGGCCACTGGAAATGAGTTCTATAGTTTTGGCAACCGATATTTAAAGGCTGCTTGGTCAACAGTGGAGGACATGTGAGGAATGGTCAGTTGGCAGGAGTCATGATACCCGAATGATACCCGAATGTGTAGGCTGTGGGGGTGGGAGTAGTCAGTTCATCTGCAATATATGGGGGCAGGGACTGGTCCCAGAACTTTGATACCATCTTAGAGCAGTGTGAGTGTCTCCGGTCATGGAGGGATGGGAGGCCAAGCGACTGGTAGAGGTCGCAATGGTGGTGGGTGAACATTCTAGGACAACACAACAGAAGGAGTGGAACAGAGTATCCAGTCTGGCAAGGGTGGACTTTGGAGCGGCACTGTAGACCACGTCACTGTAGTGAAATATAGGTAGAATCATTTTCTGCACAATTGCACAATTGCCCAGTGAGCTGGCAGCGTGATACAGTCATGGTTACAGTATAGAACACCCAGTCTGGGGTGCAGTTTTTTGTAAATGGCATCAATATGTGCAGAAAAGTTGAAGTGCTGATCAAGCCAGATACCCAAGATATCTAAAGGAGGTGCAGACCTCCATGGGGTTCCCGTCCAGGGTGTGGAAAGTGGGTGTGGAGGGGAGCCTAGAGAGTCTCTGCCTGGTGCCAAAGGTCAAGGAGACAGTCTCCTTGGCATTGAGAAATAGTTGGTTTGAGCAGAACCAGAGCTGGATATTCATGAAGTCCTGCTGGAGTCTGGACTCCACCTCATTGGTGGAAGGGCCTGAAGTATTCAGGGCTGTGTCGTCCACATACATGTGGATGGAAGTGTGTGGCAAGCAGAGGGATGGTCATTTAAGAAGATGGAGAACAATAGCAGGCCAAGGACTGAGCCTTGGGGTACACCTGTGGAGACTTGGAGGGGGAGTGGAGAGCATGTTTCCAATTTTGATGGATTGGGACCTACCTAAAAGATATGAGGGGAACCAACTGGTGGCCTCACTGGAGAGTCCATCTTGAATGAGCTTGAACAAGAGGAGTGAGTGAGATATGGTGTCAAATGCCTTTTCCAAATCTATAAAAATGGCAGAGGTGATGAGACCTGAGTCTATGCTGTCGAGGATAGAATTTGTAAGCCTCAGGAGGGAAGTTGTGGTGGAGTGGGACTTCCTAAAACCAGACTGGAAAAGAGAAAAACCAGCAAGAGTCAAGGAAGGAGGAGACCTGGGAGAGAACTAGATGTTCCTGGAGTTTGGCAAGAATGGGGAGGAGAGAAATCGGATGATAGTTGCCAGTGGAGGAAGGATCACCACCTTTTGGGAGGGGATGACGGTGGCATGCTTCTAAACTGATGGGACTGAAGCAAGCATGAAGGAGAGGTTTAGAAGAGAGGCCAGGGGAGTGGCAATGTCAGGTGCCAACAGGTAGAGCATTTTCACATCAAGTCTGGATGGGCACTTTCCTTTTGAGGGATTTAGGGCAAGGAGGGCTTTGAGAACTTTTTGTGGAGTAACCTGTCTGAAACAGAAAATGGCATTAGCAATGGGAGCTTGGGCATGGGTTGGGGAGAGGGTAGTGGTTGATGGAGAGGATGGAAAGGAGGCCAGGAGAGCTGAGGTGCATTTAGTAAAGAAAGAATTGAATTCTGAGGCTACTGCGAGAAGTTCAGACAGTGGTACCACCAGAGCTAATGGTAGGGGTGGGAGGTTGGGAAGGAGGGCAGAAGAGAGACCTCACCACTTTCCAGAAATTTGCTGGGTGGTTTATATTAGTGTGAAAAGAGGTTTTGAAGTAACTTGCTTTGGCCTGGCATATTTGTTTTGTACATCTGTTATGGAGTGAGCAGTTCTTTTGGTGGTCCATGGGGGAGCCTGAAATTTTATAGGATTTCCACGCCTGGTCCCTGGGTCTGAGAAGAGCCAATATGTCAGCAGAGATCCATGGCAGGTGTGCTCCCTCACTGAGCTCTTCTGACTGGGTCATGTCTATGACAGATGGCGATGAACTTGTCAGTGAAATATTCTAAGGCAGAGTCAATAGAGGTAGCACTGGGGATAAAGGACCAGTCAGTAGTTGCCAGGTCATTGTGCAATGACGCGATATCCAGAGATTTATAAGATATGGAGAGGAGGGTTTTGGGGGGTGGGGCCTTAGGTTTAAATATTTTTCTCATCGAGAAGATCATATGGTGATCACTCAGGGAGTCGGGTAATAAGCCTGCTGTGAGTATCCGGTGTTCAGGCATGTGGGTTCAGTTATCAGCTGAGCAAGGTTTAGCGCAGCCACTTGGTTCTGAATGTTCCTGCTAGTATTGGAGAGCCAGTTTATGTTTAAGTTTCCGAGGATGTGGAGTTCACCTCCCACAGCTTGTGATGAGATTGCACCCAGGTGGTCCATGATAGCAGGTGGGGTGGAGTCAGGGGAGCAGTAGGAGCCTGCACAATAGATGGGCCTTGAGAAGGGGAGAGAAAGTTTGATATTTACGGCATCGATGGATTGCGTGGGTAGTGAAAGCAAGATTGAGGTAAACTGGAGGGAGTGTTTATTTAATGTACAAGGCTATTCCACCTCCCCTCTTGTTACCAGGGCGATCCTGATGAATTGTGGTATAGCCAGGTATAGAGGTTTCTTCCTCAAGGTTGTGGTGTTTTAGCCAGGTCTCCAAGATAACCAAGATGTCAGGGTGTAGTGGTATGACTGTTGGTTGCAGTAGGGTAATTTTGGACAGGAGGCTACAGATATTGAGATGTGCTAATAGTAGCCCCTTATTGAGATTTAAAGGGAGGGAAAGGGTTGAGCCTGATGGAGGATTCCAGATTGGGCCCAGGGTTGGGATAGGACCTGGGTTAGATTCTATATCCCCCACTAGT
Organism: Neoceratodus forsteri; assembly: GCA_016271365.2. NCBI lineage: Eukaryota > Metazoa > Chordata > Ceratodontiformes > Ceratodontidae > Neoceratodus > Neoceratodus forsteri. The sequence continues at coordinate 776,121,612 of CM028134.1, read as the reverse complement.
AGGAGCAGCAGCATGAGCCATATTTTAGCTTTTGATAGATAGGACAGGAGCTTCCTGTGGTCAGCAGATGACATGGATGTCCTCGAGGAGGAGTGCTGGGTATTTATTTTTAGAGCAATAAACCCAATCAACCCTGTATGGAAAGCGGGTGGGAGAATGGAGGGTCCAGTCACACAAATCAGGAGTGGGGTCCTGGGTGGTGTGCATTCTGTGTAAGTGGCTGAGAGGGGGCGAGCAGGTGGCTAAGTTTCTTAAAAGTGGGCAGTAGGACTTCGGTGCAGGGTATAGTGAGGGTGGGAGACTGGCTAGAGGCACAAGGGTAGCAGCTATTAACAAGTGTAGTGGAGACATTGTTTACAGCTTGTGTAAGAATGACTCAATGGTGGCAGCTAGTGGTGATAGGAGATAAGCTGCAAATGGTAAAACTCACTGATTGGTTTATTACGCCAGAACCATGTGATCTGTATAGCACTATATATGGCTGAGTTCACCAAGGGGGTGGTGGGACAGCCGACGCAGAGCGTTATGGGATGTAAGATACTTTGGTGTTGTTTTAAACTAGGCACTGGTAAGAGACAGACTTCAGTGGCTATAAGCATGTGACTGAATTATAAATACATGGATGCTAGCTTAAAAGAATATTACCAATTTTTGCAGCTTTAAAAAAACCTTTGAAAATACAGATAAAGTATCACAACCCTGTTGTAAACACAACTACAGCATTAAGGTACTGATCTGTCACAAATCCACTCAGCAGGTCAGCCCTCTACTCCCAAAGTGCCAACCTCTGAGCGCAGTCTTGTGCACAGTTAACAGAAACAGGGTAATCCTCCTGTCTGTTTTGTGGGTTCGAATCAACCTTTGCTCTCAGTTCTGGACAGATTCAAACTGTGAACCTCTTGCTAGTGTACTCAATGCACAGGCTCAGATAATTCTGTCTTTGTGGGGGCCAGATATCTTTGCCTACGGGCACCTACCGAGGTGTGCAAAATAAACCCTTAAAAACTCTAATGAAGACCTCAGATTACTCTCACCTTTTTCCAGTTTGGTATCACCATTCAAGCTTATGCACAGTGTCTGCTTTAACCATATATACTTCACTTGTTAAAGAAAGAAATTCAAAGACAGACCAAGTAGGCTCTAAAAATAGAGTTTTACTAAAATAGATAAAAGTATGTAAAGCATAAAATACAGAACTATATATAACAAGAACCATACAATCTTTTAAAAGAACAAGGTTTTAACACTGTAATTCCTACTACAGTACTTAGATTTGTCTCTCTCTCTCTCTCTAAATACCTGCTTACAGTGCTCAAAGATGTTTCTTTGTCAGATTGTAAATAAAAATGTCTGAAGGAAAACAGAAGACTGTTTAAAAAAATGTCTTTGACAACCCCTTTGTGTGAGGTCACCTAGCTCCTCCTCTGTTTATTAAAAATCATACACCCAGGAAGTTTTATCATTTTAGAAGGAAAGTTAATTAAGGTTACATCAGCAGAAACTCCTTTCCCTATGTGACTTCCCCAATCAAGTCTGTAAATTTCATTTCATCTATGAGCAGTATCCCCTCTCATACAGACATCAAAGCATTTATGATTTCGCACCAGTGTGCTAAACCTGGTTTCCTCCTCGAAACGTCATAAAAGGGATACTGATTTCCCTCTTAGCAGTTAAAGCTTTATTTAATTTAGATAAACAGGAGATTCTTGATTAAGGCCTATTCTAGTCTGTAATTAGCTTCTGGCCTTCCAGGTAACACCTTGTATCTAAAACCTGCCTCTGTGTGTGTGTGTGTGTGTGTGTGTGTGTGTGTGTGTGTGTGTGTGTGTGTGTGTGATGTCACATGCTGTCTCAGCATCTCTCATGAGAGACAGTCCATAACACATTTTTACATTACAAAAAATCATAGTGTACTCAGAACTGGCTGTCCACGTGTCACAATCCTCCCCACCTAGACTAAATTTGGGGGCTCTATCCAATATGGGATGAGCTTCCCAAATTAGTTCACTCCTCATAAACACGAGACAAGCCATCTGAGTTCTGATTTTTGGCTCCAGCCCTATGTAAAATTGTCATATCATACCCTTGCAAAGCAAGACTCCACCTTAGCAATCTACCATTCATCTTTCCTATCTGCATCAGACAAACCAGGGGGTTGTGGTCAGTCTGCACACAAAATGCTGCCCATACAAGTATGGCTCCAACTTCTTTAGGGCCCACACTATGGCAAGACATTCTTTTTCCACAGTGGAGTATGCCTGCTCCCTGGGAAGTAACATCCTACTCAGGTACACTACTGGGTGATCTGTCCCTTGGCTGGATGTCTGACTCAGTACTGCCCCAATACCCACGTCTGAGGTGTCAGTGTGAACTATAAAGAGTTTTCTATAGTCAGGACTTGTCAAAACAGGAGCACTGCAAAATGTCTCCTTTAGTTTGGAAAAGGCTTCCTCACAGGCTGGGACCCAGGTAATTTTCTTGGGCATCCTTTTCTTTGTCAGGTCAGAGAGGGAGCAGCCAGGGCACTGTAATTGGGTACAAATTTTCTGTAGTACCCTGCTGTCCCTAGAAAACTCCTGACCTGCTTCTGTGTTTCTGGTCTGGGCCATGCCTGGATTACCTCTATTTTTATTTGGTTAGGATGGAGCTGTCCTCAGCCTACCACATGCCTGAGGTATGCCACTTCTCCGATGGCCATCTGGTACTTCCCGGCTTTGACAGTGAGCCCGGCCCTCTGTATCCTGCCCAGCACTTCCCTAAGGTGGGATAGGTGTTCCTCCCAGCTGGTACTAAAGATGGCAATGTCATCCAGGTACACCACGGTGTACTCCTCAGCTCCATTTAACACCTGGTTCACCAACATTTGGAAAGTGGCTGGGTGTTCTTCATTCCAAAAGTCATTAATTTAAACTCAAATAAGCCTATCAGAGTGATGAAGGTTGACCTCTCCCTAGCTCTGACTGTCAACTCTATCTGCCAATACCCCTTAGTCAGGTCAATAGTCATAAGGCAGGTCGCCTCTCCCAACTTGTCCAGGAGTTGGTCCGTCTGGGGCATCGGGTGGGCGTCTGAATTTGTGACTGCATTCAGTCCATGATAGTCCACACAGAAACAAGTAGAGCCATCTGGCTTGGGCACAAGGACTATGGGTGAGGCCCAGGGGCTGTGGGATTTCTGGATTACCCCTAAATCTAGCATCTCCTCCACTTCCCTCCTAATGTTCTTTTGGACAGCTTCTGACACCTGATATGCCATCTGCCGTATGGGTGTCTGTGTCCCTGTCTCCACATCATGCATCACTAAGGGGGTTAGTCCAGGCTTGGCACTAAACAATGGGGCAAAGTCTGCTAAAACCTCCCTTACTTTCTGGATCTGGTCCGGGTTCAGCTGGGGAGACAATTTAACTGCCTCTACAGAGGACTCCCGCTTACTTTCTTCCAGCAAGTCCAGAAGGGGGTCTCCTTTGTCTGTCCCCTCCCCAGGACTACACACTGCAAACACCATGTCAGCCCTATTTGCATATGGCTTCATCATGTTGACATGGTATATCCTTTCTGTCTGTCTTTGGTCAGGTAACTTCACAATGTAGTTCACGTCATTTACCTTCCTAATCACTTTGTACAGTACTGCCCACTCAGCCTGCAGCTTGTCTTTCTGGACCGGAATGAGGGCCATGACTTCCTGACCCACCATGTACAAGTGAGCTCTGGCTCTGTGGTCATACCACACTTTTTGTTTCTGTTGGGCCGCTGCCAGGTTGCTCTGGGCTGTCCCCATAAGCTCCTTCAGCCTTTCCCTAAACCTAAGGACTTAATCCACAATGGAAGTTCCCTGGGTGGCGTGCTTGCCTTCCCAGTCCTCCAAGATCAAGTCTAGGGACCCACGTACCCAGCATCCATATAAGAGTTCAAAGGGAGAAAATCCTGTCGACTCTTGGGGCACCTCCCTGTATGCAAACAACAGGTGTGAAAGGTATTTCTCCCAGTCCCTCCCATGCTGTTCAGCAAACACCCGGAGCATTGACTTTAGGGTACCATTGAATCTTTCCACAAGCCCATTGGCTTGTGGGTGATATGGTGTCATGCATCTCTGCACCACCCCACACTTCTCCCACAAACATTTCATCAGATCCAACTTGAAGGAACCCCCTCGATTGGTGATAACCTCCTGCAGAAACTCAACACGGGAGAAAATCCCAAGTAAGGCATCTGCCACTTTGTCTGTCCTCAGAGAGGATAGGGCGACTGCCTCTGGATACCGGGTGGCATAATCCACCACAGTCAGGATGAATCTCTTCCCTGAGGAGCTGGGGGTATTTAAAGGCCCCACAATATCCATTCCCACCCTCTGAAATGGCTCCTCCACTATGGGTATTGGAATCAGGGCGGCTTGGGTTTTCTTGCCCGCCTTCCCTATTTCTTGGCACCGGTGATAAGACCTGCAATACTCCTTCACCTGCTTGGTGAAGTTAGGCCAATAGAAATTCTGGGCCAACTGCTGCGTAGTGCGTGTGATTCCCAGATGACCAGACAAGGGAATATCATGTGCAGTCTTGAGCAACTGCTCATGATACCCCTGGGGAATGACAAGCTGCCTGCCTAGCATCCCTCCCTCTGTCTGTACAGCCTGAGTATACATAAGTCCATTTTCCCATTAAACCTTATGTCTGCCATCACCTCCCTGTGCACCGTCAGAGTCTGCCCAAGCCCTCAGCTTCTCTAAACTAGGGTCACTTCTCTGAGCAGCTGCAAACCCCTCACACATTTCCAAGGCATGGGACAGGTCCCCTTCAGTTGCTAAATTATGGTCCCTAGCACTAGTGTCAGGACACTCAGGATCACTGTCAGTCCCAACCCTCTGACAATTGGTCACCCCTCCCTCTTTGGAGTAACCCTCTGTAGCTGTGTGATTACTGGCTACTGGGGAAATTTCTACCCCCTTTTCATTAGTCTCCCCATCTGGAGACACAGGCTGGGGAACCAGCCTCTCAGTGGTTTCCACAATGGTTTCTGTGGGGTTCAGGGAACTACAATTTTCCCTTGCCACTTGGCTATGGGTAACTGCATATACCATCCCCTGTTTCAGATTGTTGCCCAGGATCACATCCACTGCTAACATTTTGGCTACTGCCACCTGTTGCACAGTTCCCCCTGTTTCACCCCAGTCTAGGAGAACACTAGCGAGGGGCAATGTTTTTGCCTCACCAGTGAAGTCCTGTACGGTGCCATATTTATTGGTTATAAGCTGAACAGGCTCTACTAGATCCCCCTTTACCAAGGTCAAGGATGCCCCTGTGTCCCTTAGCTCTTGCGTCTGTACACCATTCACCATGACTGGGTGCATGTGTTCCCTCACATTCACTGGCATGCTCCCAGGGACACACAAACAACCCACTTCTTTTCTAGTACCATTCTGCGTATTATTGCTCATTCTTTTGGGACACTGTCTGGCAATATGCCCAGTTTCTTTACATAACCAACATTCACTTCTCTTTTCAGAGAAATCTTTTCTCTGAAAACCTGGGGCTAACTGGTTTTGGTGGAGGCAGTGAGGGTTTTAGCTGCCCTGAAGGTGTGCTTTTCCCTTTCTGTGCTGCCACTCCTGCCCCATTCACGCTCAGATCAGGTCTGCTCTTGGCATAGTGGTCCGAGAGTTCAGCAGCCACTTGCACTGTTTTGGGATCTCGATCCTCCAGCCAGGTTTTTAGCTCTGCTGGGCATGCCCAATAAAACTATTCTAACAAAATCACATTTTCAATTTTATCAACAGAGTTTGCCTCAATTCCTTCCCACCAACATTTTAAAAACTGACGTTGTTTCATGGCTAGCTCCTCATTGCTCATGTCAGGGCTTCTCCTGAGCTTACGGAATTTAGCTCTGTATGATTCAGCAGTTAATTCAAACTTTTTTAACAGTGCAGCTTTAAATTTGCTGTAATCATCACTGTCCTCATTGTCCATTTGACCCAATGCATCCTGAGCTTTCCCGGTAAGTAGCGGAGATAGCTGGAAGCTCCAGGACTCTCTAGGAATTTTAGCCTGAATACAAACCTTTTCAAAAGAATTTAAAAAGGCATCCATATCCTCCCCCTCTTTAAATTCGGCTATTAATTTGGAATTCAATTTGTAACCCAGTCCTGTAGTCCCAGTTAAACCCAAGCCACTTACCTGCTCTGGTGCCACTGGTTGGAGTCTAGGCTTCTCCAGTTCATGTTGCCTCTGGTGCTCCTGCTCCTCACGGTCTGTGTCTTGGCATTCTCACTCTCTCTTCTCCTCTGCAGCTCGCGGTTCACTCTTCTCTTCTCTCTGAAACTCCAGCTCCGTTCTGCACAACTCAATTTGCAGCCTGAGTACTTCTGGATCCAGGATACTGGTGACCTTCCCCTGCTGCTGTGGCCTTTCACTGACAGTGGCCCTGTTGCCCTCCTCATCGGATCTGGACACTGCACTAGCTACTAGCCCTGCCACACTTAAGGTTTGGTCCTTTTCAGTCACGGTCTGTGACTCGGTGCTCTGGGTATCTGCTACCATCAGGGCATCCACTAGGTTCTATTTGCTGGCTTTCACCTCAAACATGACTCCTCTGTCCCCGCACAACTGCCTTAAGTGGTCTACAGTGTGCCTGCTGTAGTTGGAAGCCATCTTCCCTAACTACTGCTACTCTGACTTGCACTTTAGGAAAAAAAAAATAAAATGGATAGGAACTTGACTGTACACCAAGTGATGTAGTTCTGTTTCCTTTTAAAATAAATCACTGCTTTTTCTTTCTTTGCAAGTGAGCTGACGGTCTCAAGCTGACACACCGAACAATAAAAGCTTGTAATACCAAAATTATCCACTCTGCTGCCAACCAATCTGTCACAAATCCACTCAGCAGGTCAGCCCTCTACTCCCAAAGTGCCAACCTCTGAGCACAATCTTGTGAACAGTTAACAGAAACAAGGTAACCCTCCTGTCTGTTTTGTGGGTTCAAATCAACCTTTGCTCTCAGTTCTGGAGGGATTCAAACTGTGAACCTCTTGCTAGCGTACCCAATGCACAGGCTTAGATAATTCTGTCTTCAGGGGTCAGATTTTTGCCTATGGACACCTAACCAGGTGTACAAAATGAACCATTAAAACTCTAATAAAACTTTAGATTACTCTCACCTTTTCCAGTTTGGTATCACCATTCAAGCTTATGCACAGTGTCTGCTTTAACCATATATACTTCACTTGTTAAAGAAAGAAATTCAAAGACAGACCAAGTAGGCTCTAAAAATAGAATTTTACTAGAATAGATAAAAGTATGTAAAACATAAAATACAGAACTATATATCATAAGAACCATACAATCTTTTAAAAGAACAAGGTTTCAACAGTGTAATTCCTACTACAGTACTTAGATTTGTGTCTCTCGCTAAATACCTGCTTAAAGTGCTCAAAGATGTTTCTTTGTCAGAGTGTAGATATAAATGTCTGAAGGAAAACAGAAGACTGTTTAAAAAAACTGTCTTTGACAACCCCTTTGTGTGAGGTCACCTAGCTCCCCCTCTGTTTATTAAAAATCATACACCCAGGAAGTTTTATCATTTTAGAAGGAAAGTTAATTAAGGTTACATCAGCAGAAACTCCTTTCCCTATGTGACTTTCCCAATCAAGTCTATAAATTTCCTTTCATCTATGAGCAGTATCCCCTCTCACACAGACATCATAGCATTTATGATTTCGCACCAGTGTGCCAAACCTGGCTTCCTCCTCAAAACGTCATAAAAGGGATACTGATTTCCCTCTTAGCAGTTAAAGCTATGTTTAATTTAGATAAACAGTAGATTCTTGATTAAGGCCTGTTCTAGTTTGTAATTAGCTTCTGGACTTCCAGGTAACACCTTGTATCTAAAACCTGGGTGTGTGTGTGTGTGTGTATGTCACATGCTGTCTCAGCATCTCTCATGAGAGACAGTCCATAACACATTTTTCTATTACAAAAAATCATAGTGTACTTGGAACTGGCTGTCCATGTGTCACACTGATGTGTTACAGTAAAGCAAACATAATATAATCAGTGATATGCTGAATGAATTATACTTATTGTTTTCAGTACATTATATTTAATGAATATTCATTTTTAATACTGCAGGTTACTTGATATTCCCCTTGGAAAACCTTTAGTGAAGGGCAAAATGTTGGGATTGCTTGAAAAATAAATTATTTGAAGAAAATAAGTGTCTGTCTGTGACTTTGCTTTAAGATAAAGCCTCATTATCACCCATACAGAGATACTTCTTAGTCAGCCTCCAAAACAACATTAATTCCCTTAGTCAAATTCAGGAAGAGGATTCATTCCTTTTTTTACCCCCCCCCCCGTCGACTCCACCAGTCCTCATGGTTAATGGATCACCTGTCCCTGACCTTCCCTCTGTAGCTGCTCACTTCAGTGAGTTTTTCACTACCTGCGCTCTCCCCCACTTCATAGCTCCTCTCCTCTCCCCCCCCTTCTCCATCCTCCTCCTCTCTGACCACCTACCAGCCTCCTTGGGCTTTCATTTCCCCCTGTTACAACTCAGTAAACCTTGCTAGCCTCTTCCTCTAAACCTGTCTAAACCTAGCCCTGACAGGTTGGATCCTAAACATCCCCATCTCTCAGTTCCTGCCATCACTTCCCCTCTTACTCACCTCCTCAACATCTCCTACTCCTTTTGTGTTGTTCCTCAGTTACAGAAGATTGTTAACATTCTCCCTTTTCATAAAGAGTGTTATGTCGCCTCCCATGGTAACCTACATTCTATCTCCCTCCTCCCCTCTCTTGAATAGCTGCAAGAGAAACTTGTCTACTCTAGGCTTGCTGATTTCCTCTGTTCATCCAACTTCTTCTCCCCTTTCCAGTCTGTTTTTGGAAGCACCACTCCACTGTCTCCTCCCTGCTGCAAGTCATTGACTTCATCCTCACTGGAATGGAGCAAGGGCACATCATGGTGGCCATTTGTATTGATAACCAAAGCATTCGACTCAGTAGCCCATCCACTCCTTCTGGACAAACTGAGCTCTGTTGGACTCTCAACTCCCATTGTTGAATGGTTCTGTTCTTACCTCACAGGCTGTCAACAGTCAGTACAGATAGGAGTCATCCTATATCTCCCCTACCCATCCAGACTGGGATCCCACAAGCTACATCCTGGGTCCCTTCCTCTTCTCCATTTTCCTGAATGACCTTCCCTCTGCCTTTGCTAACTCGCATATTCATGTGAATACAGATGGTATAGTTATGTGCATCTCTGGCCCTATTACTGTAGTAGTGGAAACCTTGCTCCAGCAAGACTTCCACAACATCCTGTACTGGTTCCACTCTAACCAACTCCAGGTCAACACTAAGAAAATAGTGTCCATGACCTTTACCACCAGCCAGAAATTGGACAAGCTCTCTCCCCTCCCTGTCTTCTCTACCCTGGATGGCTCTCCCCTCGAAGTGGCTTCTTCCTTTAAGAATCTTGGTGCAGCTAGATAATAAGCTAAATGTCTCTATCCACATTAATGCCATCCATTTCAAACTCCTGCCCAAACTTGGTACCTTGCATCGGAATAAGGACTGCTTGTCTCCTCAGGTCTGGCAAGAGCTTGTTACCAAAATGGTACTTCTAGTTTTTGACTATGCAGATGTGGTCTATGGCACTACCCCCTCCTCTTCCCTTGTCAGTCTGGACACCCTCTGCAATTCCTTTTGTAGCTTTGCTACCAACTCCCTACCTCATAATCACCACTGCTTACTACACTCCTCCCAACAAACCTCCCGCTACCCTCATGTTGCCAATCCCACTGTACCTCCATGATCTCTAAATTGTGGTTTGGGTCTCTGTCTTCTTACCAGTCCTCACTCCTTTCTCCCATTCCCTCTGCTTTATACTCCCTCCTCTCCAGGGATCCTCATACTTTCTTCCTCACCCATATTCCTCTGCTGGGCAGTTCTTCCCTCTCTGTCTCTGGAATCCACTCCCCTCCTCTCTCCATCTCTTCCCCTCCTCTATCTCCCTTAGGCACCAGTTAAAACCTCTTACTGCTCACACCTGTTGCTATCATCACCCTTGTTCATTCCTCCCCTGTTGAAGCCCCTACCATCCCTCTTGTTGGGCCTCCTCCTGAGTTCTGTCTCAGCCTGTATCCTTCATGCTCCTTCCTGTTCTACATCTGCACTGCCATTTATTCCACCAGCTTTGTCTCACTATTTGCACATCAGTGTCACTCACTGTACCTTTGCTTAGCTCTGTTTACTTCTTATGCACACTTAGAATCAAAGAATCAGAGAAATGTGACAGCAGAAAAGGACCCTCTTGGCCCATCGAGTACGCCCCTTACCCACCCCACAGAGACACTTGTACTATGTTAAACTGTACTCTTTTTGCACATTACTTTGTACCAATCATTAATACTGTGAATGCTTTTATTATTGTATTTCCCATGCCCTCTCCCTCCTGAGCCTTAGTTTCATTGTGTCTTTCCCAGTTCGCAACTTTCAAATAAATAAGCAACTAAATAAAACTGTGTGGGCCCCCTTTCTAGTGTTCCCCTTTTGCATAATGGATGCTCCATAGCGCAGAGTATTGTTGATTCCTGGTCAGTATATATCCCCCTCCCCCACCTCACTCTCTGCTCATGATGCTCCCTGCTCCCAAATACTTAAAGCGTCCATATATGTGATGTCAAACTCCCTTGCTTGTTTTTTTTGACTATACATCTGTTTTGGCACCCAGTGTATAAAGAATACTATTGTCTGTATGCTGTTAAGCTTCGTCTGTATTAGGAACGTACTGTAAACTTAATAAAAAGAATTAACTTCAAAAAATGAACAATATGCTTCACTCATTGTATAAGAAGCAGTCTTGTGTATGTGTAACATCACATGCCACATACTGTGCAGCTGGGCAGTAAAATAAAACTCCCATAAATAAAAAAAATGAATAGATAATTGAATGTTCTTTCCACTCATGAACCCCTCCTTACACACATAAACACATTTTAAAAAAATGAACTATTTTTCAGTTTACGTTTCTGGTATTTCTTTGATGACCTAAAAAACACCCCTCCACCCTTTCCAGTTTGCCAGAGAATTCTTTGCTGCTTACTCTGCTACACATAAAATTGAGGTTCTGGCTCCACTTGAGGCCTATGTGTGTCTATGTGTGTGTACGTCACTGAAGTTCAGCAGAATTTTGAATTTATGCATTCCATTGCACCTTTCCATCTGTATGGGGGAGGAATGAGCATTCGGTATAGCCTAGAGGTTAGAACAATGAGCTGTAAATAAGCTTGATGCATCCAGCAGACCTGGGTTTGATTCCCACAAACTCAGCTTACACACCGTGTGACCCAGAGAAAATCGCTTTATGTTCCTAGTGCTCCTATGTCACCCTTGTAAAAGAGCCTTGTGCCCTGTGGGACCTACGTGGTTACCAAAGAATGTAAAAAGTATTCTACTAGTGGAATGCTGAAGAGTTTTGAATTCTTGTATTCCATGCTAAACAAACACAACATATATGGAATGTATTGAAAAAAAGATGGCTATGGGGTGGAAACCATCTTTGGAGGGCCTAGTTTATATTTTTCAGCAACATTTTATTAAAGTTGTGTCTTTTTAAACATTGAGAGTGTTAATTTTTAAAATTTGCCTTTTGACCCATTTTGTTAGCACAATAAGACACTTCAGGGTGTTGTCTGGGCTGGTTTTACCACATTTACGGGGGCTGAAGGAACTTGACCTGTGGTCTTGTGCCTTATGATGCCCCTGGGCATTATGACGTAAAATCAGCACAATCAACAACCCATTGTGTTTTATTGCCTAAGCTGTAGGAGTGGGCAGAAACATGGCAGTTGGGGTTCAATGCCAAGGTTCTGCACTTCAGAGCCAGGAACCAGGGGAGGGATTATCACTTGAATGGGGTACCGTTGGGGAGCTCCACAGAGGAGAAGGACCTAGGAGTGTTCATTATAGGGAGCATGAACAACTCTGATCAGTGCAGGAAGGTGGCAGCAAAAGCCAACAAAATGCTGGGGTGTATTGCAAGAGGGATCTCCTCCAGAAGGAGGGAGGTTGTCCTGCCCTTGTATAGGTCATTGGTCAGGCCCCACCTGGAGTACTGTGTGCTGTACTGGTGCCCATTCCTAAAGAAGAACATCAGATTGTTGGAGGGGGTGCAGCAAAGAGCCACAAAGATGATCCAGAGATTGGAGAGCAAGCCCTAGGAGGATAGGCTGGGAGAGCTGAATATGTATTCACTGGAGGAGAGGAGGGATGGGGGAGATGATCGAGACCTTTAAGTATCTAAAGGGGAATAACAAGACCAACACAGAAGGGATTTTCCAGATGAGAAAGGGGAAGGACATGAGAAGGCATGGACTGAGATTGGATGGGGAAAGATTCAGGAGGGAGATGAGGAGACATTTTTTCACTGAAAGAGCGGTGGACAAATGGAAATCCTTACCAGACGAGATAGTGTCCTGTAAGACAGTGGACAGTTTCAAGAGGGGTTGGGACAGGGTAAGGCAAAGGGATAATGGGAAGAGGAGGTGCGGAAAGGGCAGCTGCAAGATGAGGTGCTAGCTGCACACTCGAGCAGACTCAATAGACCATGAGGCCTGATTTTGCTGGCAATTTCACATGTTCATATTGTTTACAAACCAAATTGGACCTCTCTTTCTCTCCTTTACCTTGATTGTCTTCCCAGAACCCATCATTGTTCCCTCTATTTGTTCCTCTCTCTCACTTCTATTAGAGCCATCATGCCTCTTATTATATCTTCCTTATCTCTGTGTTGTGGTTTGGCTCCCACCCTGCTATTTCAGCTCCTTACTGTTCTGTCCACTTCCCTCTTCCTCCTCTTCCTGCTCCCTATGCTACACTAGGGTTGCCATCTTTGGATGAAATACAGAAACGTAGAAACATAGAAATTGATGGCAGATAAGGATCGCTAGGCCCATTTAGTCTGCCCATTTTCCCTGCCTACTGTAAAAGCCGCAGACCCTACTTGAGCTCTGGTTTTACCTCCTTGTTCCTATTGCTATGCCTGTCCCATGCATGCCTGATCCCCCACCACCACTGTTTGCCCTCACCTCCTCTGCTAGGAGTCTATTCCATGCATCCACCACCCATTCTGTGAAGAAATACTTTCTTATGCTACCCCTTAGTTTACCCCCTTCAAACCTCATATCACGCCCCCCTCGTTCCCGGACATCTCCTTTTCTGAAAGTTGCTACCCTCCAGTACCCTATTTATGCCTTTTAGATATTTGAAGGTTTCTATCATATCTCCCCTGTCTCTTCTCTCCTCCAGGGTATACATATTGAGGTCTCCCAGCCTCTCCTCATATAACTTTTGGTGCAGTCCCTGAATCATCTTTGTTGCCCTTCTTTGAACTGCCTCTACCCTGTTTACATCCTTATGGAGATGTGGCCTCCAGAACTGGACACAGTATTCCAAATGAGGCCTCACCATTGATCTGTATGGTGGCATCACCACCTCCTTCCTTCTGCTGGTGATACCTCTCCCTATGCACCCCAGCATCCCACTGACTTTCCCCTCAGCCTTAGCACATTGTTTGGCCACCTTTAGGTCATCAGAAATAATTACCCCTAAATCCCTTTCCTGTTTGGTGACCATTTCTATCCCTCCATCATGTAATCCTCCCCTGGGTTCTTGCACCCCAAATGTATGATTTTGCACTTTTTCACATTAAAACTCAACTGCCACACTCTGGAACATTCCTCCAGTTTACCTAGATCCCTCCTCATTTTTTCCAGCGTCCACCCTGTTGCAGATCTTGGTGTTATCTGCAAAGAGGCACACCTTCTCCTCCAGCCGCTCTGCAATGCCACTTCTGAAGACATTAAAGAGGACTGGGCCCAGGACTGTTCCCTGCGGCACCCCGCTGGTCACCCTCCTTTCCTCAGATTGAGCATCATTTACCATGACCCTTTGTTTCTAACCCAATTTATCACCTTGTGACCCACTCCCAGGCTGCCCAGCTTGTTCACAAGTCTTCTACATGGAGTGGTATTGAAGGTCTTAATGAAATCCAGATAGGCCACATCCACCACTCCCCCCGATCCATGACCTTAGTCACCCAGTGAAAGAAATCAATTAGATTTGTTTAATATGACCTTTCCACTGTGAATCCATGCTGTCTTGGATCCTATGCTCCACTGGCTTCAAGTATTCCACAATCCTTTGTTTAAAAGGTACCTAAACAACAGTTTGACAACAAACTATTCAAAAATCTGACTTCATAGCAAAACAAAGAAAAGGCTGCTGTGTTCATTAATGCTAAAATTACATTTATATAATTTACCTAAATGCGATTCCAAAGCATTTGAAAAATGTAAAATCAGCCTTCCAATTTAAAAAAAAATGCCTTACCTGCTTCCTAAAATGGTTGACAAATGTGTGAAGTGATGACATCATTGGAGCCAGAGTCAGAGCGCTATATGGCTCTCTATAGTGCTACCTAGTTCTTTTTTCCCTTTGTATAGAATTGTTTCAACAAAATGGTCAAAACCATGTGAAACATTTTGATCTATACACATTAGGCTATGGTTCTGTTCATGTTGTTTACTTTAACATGCTGAAATTGTTTTTTAATCCAACCGACTTTCTCTTTGGCAAACCACAGTGCAGTACAAATTTTAAATAACCTGGTGGTCTAGTGGTTAAGGCAGATCCAGGATGTTACAATGGGGGGTGCTGGGGTGGTGTGCATGCTTGATATGCACTTTTTAACATTCTTCTAAACCTTCATATTGCCTGCTATTATTCTTTTTTAGTAAGTTTTTGACAGAACCTACAAATGTAATCCATCGTTTTGAATGTAAACATTTGTACAATCAATAAACCAGACTTCTTCAACAAAGTGAAAGGCAGCAGCAGCAAGCAAGTAAGTTACAATGGGGGGGAGGGTGCAGCCACACCCTTCACCACCCCTAGATCCACCATTTGTTTGTAGCAAAGTTCTTGTGTAGTCTAATGCCAGAGTTCATACTCGCTCGGAAATCAAAAATATGCTTGTCTTGTCTTCTTTTTCCATGGGAAATAATAATAATTTTTTTTTTTTTTGAAATTCTCTTTTTATTAACATTTTTCAATATAGATACAGTAATAAAGACAGTAACAACTGAACCAAATACATTACATTCCTTAAAATCTCAATCAAGAAGATCATGGAAATAATAATAATAAGAATCAGCATTTATATAGTGCTTTTCATACACATTGTATCCCAAAGTGATTTACAAGCAATGCTAGACTGATAGTGAAGTGACTGAACGTGTATTGGCAGCCATTTCACACATTAATACCCAAACGCAGCCTTGGACAATTGCATGAACTGGCTTTATGGGAAGGAGAATGTTGGCCTGGACAATGGGGTCAGGTAGTGATCATGGTGTTGGCAGATCCACATCTTATATCTCATAGTGATCTGCTCATATTTCTCCCCTTATGCCTTCCCCCTTCTCTGAATATAGCAGTACTTTGTAGGAGTGGCCTTCTCAGTCCCCCTCTGGTATTCATTCTTCACTCCTTCTTCCCACGCCAAAAACTAGTGAGCTTATCACCTTTCTGCATCATGAATGCAGGTAGTACAGCCCCCGGGTTTTTTGACATATCAAAAATAAACAAATCTTTCCAGTAAGTCAGGCTGATAGCAGCAGAGAACAAGGGGAAAGATGGGCTTTCCTTTCCGTTAAAGATCCAGGCTGCCTTTGATAAGGCACTATTAAATGGCGGGTGTGCGCATGATTATGCACATCATTTAATGGTATTTAAAGTGCTGTACTGTACTGTGGTTTGCCAAAGAGAAAGTCAGCTGGATTACAAAACATTTTCATCAAGTTAAAGTAAAACAAATGAACAAAACCATAGCCTAACATGTGTACTGATCAAAATAATCCATGTGTTAACACATGGTGTTGATCACTTTGGTGAAACAATTCAAAACAAAGGGGAAAAGAAGAACTAGGTAGCACTATAGGGAGCCTTGTTGGTCTCTGCCTCTGGCTCTAATGATGTCATCATGACTCATCACTTAACACACTTTGCAGACATCTTAGGGAGAAACAAAGCTGTTTTTTGAACGTGAAAGGCTGATGTTTCCATTTTTCAAAATCTATGAAACTGCATTTATGTTATTTACATACATGCAGTTTTAGCATAAATGTAAACAGCAGCCTTTACTTTGCCTTGCAATGAAGCCAGATTTTGGAGTTTACAGTTTTAAAAAATTGCTTGTTTAGGTATCCTTTAAGTAGTGATTCCACAATGTTCCCCACTGTTGAGATGAGGCTGACTGGTCTGTTTTTCCAGCATGCTCCCTACTGCCACTTTTGTGAAGAGGGACTACATCTGCCCTCCTCCAGTCCTTCGGAACTACTCACGCATCAAGTGACCCATTGAACGGTGCTGCCAGTGGTGGTGCCATCCGGTCCCATTGCCTTGTCGAGTTTCAGTTTTGTGAGTTCTTTTAGGACTCTGTCTTCTGTAAATGGACTGATGTCCATCTCCCTCCCATATTTGTTCATGTTGCTTAACTGTGGTCCCTCACATTCTTATTCTGTCATTACAGAACAAAAATATTTTTTCAGTATTGGTGCTTTTTCCAGGTCCCCTTCCACACATTCTCCTTCTTCCTCTTTAAGCCGTACTATCCCACCCCTGGTTTTTCTCCTTTCACTATTGTACCTATAAAAAGTCTAATTTCCTTTCTTTACCGTCTGTGCTGTTTTTTCCTCTATTTGTGCCTTTGCTCTCCTGACTGCTTTCCCTGCCTCCCTCTGTTTATTCAGATACACTACCCTGTCCTCCTCCCACTGTGGTTCCTTGTATTTCCTGAAAGCCATCTTTTTCACCCTTACCTTTCCAGCCACTACCTTTGAGAACCATAGTGGCTTTCTCATTCTCTTGTCCTTGTTTACTTGCCTAATGCAAAGGTTTGCTGCCTCCACTATGACTCCTTTCGGATGGGCCCACTGTTCCTCCACTCCACCCCTTGTCCCTCTCTGCTAGGGCATGCTTGAGACATATCCCCATCTTAGTAAAGCCCACGCTCCTAAAATACAGGACCCTTGCCTTTGTCTGGCTTGACTCTGCCACTGTACTCATGCTGAACTGCACTGTGTGAGGATCACTAGATCCCAGGTGTTCATCCACTCTGACTTCATCAATTCTGTCCCCATTGGTGAGTACAAGGTCCAAAATTGTACCCTCCCAGGTGGGCTCTAACACTAGCTGCCAGAGGCCTGCCCCTTGTACAGAGTACAGCATGTCCCTGCTCCTGGCTGAGGCAGCAGCTAGGATGCTCCAGTCCACATCTGGCAGATTGAAATTACCTAACAGCAGCACCTCCCCTTTAGCTGCCATCATGTGTATGGATTGCACTAGATCCCTGTCCATCTCCTCCCCCTGTGCTGGAGGTCTGTATATCATGCCTATGCAAATGGCAGTGCCATTGCCCATCTCAAGGGTGACCCAAAGTACCTCCACTCCCCCCTGTATTCCCTGTACCTCTGTCACCCTCATACCCTTCTGAATTGAAAACCAGACACTAAACCACACCCCAGACTCTGCCTCTGGCTACACCCCTTTTTTATGACTGATAAGTACATTACTTCTTCCCCAAAGCCATTTGCAATGTCAGAAAATACTTTAAAAGTGAGAGGAAATCATTTTATACTATTACTGTTTATTTATTTTCATTATTGGTAAGCAGGGAAGGCCAATTGGGAACAAGGCTGATTTACTGGGGTGACACAGGAGCACAGGGAGGTTACTTATTCTGCTCAGGGTCATACAGTATGCAAGTGGATGCTGTGGGAATCAAACACATGTCTGCTGGATGTACCAAGCTCATTCACAGCTCCTTGCTCTAACCTCTGTTAAACACCCTTCAATTTTCCTTTCCATGTCAGTCATGTATTCTGACAAGCGTTGACCAATTTGTGATAAATTATAAATGTTTCTGATACCATCAGTTCTGCATTGTGTTCCCTTTAACTCACCAGCCACTGCTATTTCTTTTCATACTTCTTAGGCATTCCACAATTTCAGACTCACCATGCCATGCTATTCATTTGAATAGCCTGTAATGGTGAAACTAATATCATGGAACGTTCGGGTAGTATGAAAAATGAGAGCAATAGCTGATGAGGACTCAAGAGACAAGGAATCAATGTAGTGATAAACTCAATAAAAATTAAATAATTAATTTAACAAAAATGGGCTTAAAACAAGTCAGAATATAAGACATACAAAAAGGAAACTCGGAGAGCATATAAAGGTATAAAAACTGTTTCCTGTCATAACAGTAAATTACAATACTTAAAATTCAAACTGGAAAAGAAAAAGTTGATTTTCTGCTAATGGTCCTAATTGCCATACTCAACACCCCCCAGACTGACTGGTTTTACAAAGGCATGTGACATCAGAATTTCTTTGCACACTGGACATGCAACCAAAAAAGTGAATGATTTGATAGTTAGTTTTAAGTGTGTGAGTACTCAAAATAGCCTCAAAACCAGACTAAATTTCAGTAAAACCAGATGACAGGATAAGGACCCCAAAAAACGGATTATTTGGTCTAAAACTGGGTGGGTGGTGTGACAACCCTATGCTACACTGACCCCCACATTATCGTTTTCTTTAACCTATATTAAGACCACTGCAGGGCAGTCTGCCTTCTTCTACCAGCTTTTAGACTTAAATCTAGCCTCCCACTTTCTATCCACTCCTCTTTCTCCCCACTGCCCTAAAAGATCTACTCCATAACCACACCTTTCATGACTGTTCCTTCAGCTAACCCCCCACCTCCCTTCTTCTTCTACATCTCCCTTTTCTCCCACTCTACTCTGTCTTCCCCTACCTCCTAATTTTTCTTGCCTCAGTTCACTTGCTTCTTTCCCATCACACATTTGCCACAATGGTTTTGGCACTGGCTACCCACATGCTACCCACATGCTCTGTAAATTATATTTTTCATTCACTTGTACATGTGCAATGCAGACATATGGCTACAATAAGGGGTTTCAGAGGTGTGTCACTGCTGGGACCAATGCAGTAGTTGTAGTAGTAGTAGTAGTCAAAGTAGTAGTAGTAGCAGATTTTATTTATTTAAGGTGCCCTTTCCTGAAGGCTCAGGGTGCCTTTACAAAATATAAATAACAAACAACATTTAACAATATAATTGATCACCCAATATCAAATAAATATAAAATAACAAAATCCAATAAATAAGATGCACCCTACAATTCTAAAACAGTAAAACTGCTTATCATTACTTAATCACTACTTAGTCCCCAAAGACTTGTTGAAAGAAGAAAGACTTCAACTTTCTTTTAAATATTTCTAGGGAGGGAGCCTCCCTCAGGTGCCCAGGCAGCGAGTTCCAGAGGATCAGTGCGGCCATCTTCAAAGCTCAATTCCCCGAAGACTTCAATCTGACTCTGGGGACCTCCAGGAGGCTCTCCCCTGTTGATTGGAGAGAACATCCAGGTCCACAGGGTTGCAGAAGCTCCCTCAGGTAACCCAGATCCTGCCCATGCAGTGCTTTATAGGTCAACAGACCTATTTTAAAAGAGATGCACCAGTGCACTGGCAGCCAGTGCTGTTCGCGCAGCACTGGCGTAATATGACAAGATCTTGGGAGACCCATCAATAGCTGGACTGCAGCATTCTGTGAAAGCTGCAGGAGCAGCAATGCACCCCCTCTGACCCAGAGATAGAGAGCATTACAGTAGTTGAGCCTTGTGGCAACAAATGTATGCATCAGTGTGGCCAGGTCATCGGGGGGATAAGGGATCTTATTCAGGCAATATTTTGCACATGATAAAATCCATTCTGAACAATTGCCAACACCTGAACATCCAGTGCCAGCTCACTGTCCAGAAGGACCTCCACATTTTTCACCTTAGTGGAGGCCTCCAGTCTGGCTGGGCAAAAAAAAGCCCTAAAACCTCCCAGAGCCCCCCCCAAGCCGGCTCAACCACAAACACTTCAGTCTTCCCTGGGTTGAGGCCCAACCAATTAGACAACATCCACAAGTGGATCTCAGACAAGCACTAATTTATCATGTCAACTGCATCTGTTTTTCCTGATGCAAAAGACAGGTAGAGCTGGGTATCATCAGCATAGTAATGAAACCCAAACCTAAACTGCCTTATGACCTCACCCAGGGGCATCATTTACACTGTGAATAACATGGGAGAGAGGACAGAACCTTGGGACACTCCACAGGACTGGGCCACTGGGCTTGAGGAATTATTCTCGAACACCACCTTCTGGGACCTGCCCTGAAGGAACAACTCAAACCAGCTGATGACCTTGCCAGTGAGTCCGACATATTCCCTCAGCCTGTCCAACAACACCCCACAATCCACAGTGTTGAATGCTGATGAGAGATCGAGGAGAATGAGAATAGATCAGTCTCCACTCAGCTCAGGCTGCAGGGGGCTCAACAGTGACAGCCCAATTCAATGTGCCTGTGCAACTGGTTTCATGCTTGTGTAAAGTAGATAAACTTTGGCTGTTCACCTCTCTATCCATGGGACAGACCACCCTTCAGGGGTACGAAGGCAAGAAACCCTAGTTGTGTGTGGAGTGGAAAAACAGCCCTTAAATAGGCAAAAAAGGGGGGTGGCCAGTTGCACCGCCCCCTTGAACTACAGGCTATAGCCTTCCAATTCAATGTGCCTGTGCAACTGGTTTCATGCTTATGTAATGTAGATAAACTTTGGCTGTTTGCCTCTCTATCCATGGGATATACCACTCTTCAGGGGTATAAAGGCAAGGAACCCTAGAGGAGGGTTCCACCCCTTGAGGTGCCACGAGAGTGATTCATTTGGCTAAAGGTACCTTAGGAAGAAGCCCAAAAAGAGTGTGAAGCAAAGCATACAAAGTAGTGAACACATATCGAGGTCGAGGACCTGTACGTAGGTCGGTTGGTAGTATGAGTTTAGTTGGTAGCATAGGTCAATGAAGACCAGTATGTAGGTTGGGTGATAGCATAGGTTCAGTCAGTAGCATGGGTCATTGAAGACCTGTACATGGTTCAGTTGGTAATGGGGTTCAGCTGGCAACATAGGTCAGTTGGTCATATTGTTTAAGTAAAGTAGGCAGGAAATGACAGGTGAATCATGACTCACTCAGAGGTCTGACTGTAAGGCATAGAGGCTTGGCTTCCTAAGGAGAGAGAGAACAGCCAAAGGGGAGACATGACAATTACAGGACATCCACCTGACTCCATCCAACAGCAGAAACCTACCTAAGTGGGAAACCTACCTAAGTGACCTAGGGACTACAAGGATGCCTAACTAGTATTATGATCATAGGCATGGAGGAGAAGAAAAAACCCTTTGAAGAGGAAACCTCTGGAGATCCAAGGCCTAGGTCACCTTTCCTCCAGGCTTTGGGGCAGTTTTGGTTAGTGACGGCTCTGCTACTGCAGTTTAGTAGACCAATCCAAGTGAATTGCAATTTCAGGGAACACTCTCACTCTATCCTTCTAATGGGAATGCCGTGGAAGGTTGCTATCACACTCTGCAACAAGAGTCGACCAAGGCAGGAGGAGGAGAATAACGACCGCCGAGGTGCTCAGCTAGCCTACCAATCTATGAACAAACCAGGTGGACCAAATGTGGTCGTAGGGAGAATAGCATGAAAGGGTGCCTCCAAACCCACGTTGGCAGCCAAAGGGGCCCTTACTATGAGAGCCCCACCTCTTCGCCGCTGAAGTCTTAAATGCTACATCGAGAGGTGCCATCAGTACAGTTGACAACTGAAGGTCCACCAGGAATGAGGACCTTTCCAACTATGGGCCAGGTGAGAAGGACCCCGCAGCACACTTCACATGCTCAAGATATGGACTTTGGGGTGCAGAGAGAGACCATCATTCACAGGGCTAGCCCTGAGTCCTGGAATGATGGATATGGTTGGCATGTCTCCAAAATGTGGAAAAGTTAGTTGTGATTAGCAGGAGATCTGCACATGGTAAGGAGAATGGGACCCATACGTGGGTCATAATGGATGATAGAGACATGGGGAGACCTGTATGTAGTTCAGACTGAGCACTTTGGACCCTCTTGTGGGTTTTGACTGGATGAGACCTGTACATAGGTCAGGCTGAACAATATGGACCCTCTCATGGGTCTAGGTAAGGCAAATAGCAGTTGTAAACCACAGGAATGCATGCTGACCAAGTCCATTAGAAAGCCAAATTGGGAGTGAATGGATAGTATATTATGAGTAAGAGAAGGGCAAGGCCGGATGAAGCCCGAGACTGACAGTTGGAGAGGAGGAGGCTGTGACGTCGGTTAGGTACTGTAGGAGGAGGCTGCAAAGCCAGTACAGTAGAAGGTGCAGTTCAAAGCAAGTAAACATGATATGCTCTCAGACTTGGAAGGGGATGCCAGTATTGAAAGGGGAGAGGTCCTGGAATGAATGGACTTGCAAGCTGATTGAGTTAGTGCCATGATGGCTGGTATATGATCAATACTGGTAGTGCAAGGGACAGGAAGGCTGGGAGGACTGCAAGGGACAGAAAGGCTAGGATGACTGTGTAAATCAGGTGCAGAATAGCAGGGAAAGGATAGTAGAAGGCTGGGTGGAGCCAGCTGCCCTAAGGTAGACAGATACCTGGAATAGCTGGTTGCAGAATGCCATAAAGGCCATGTGGATCAGCAATATAAGGCTGGGGCAAGCCAGTGACCAATAAAACATATAAGAACTTAAAAGCTGCTCCTGCTGCCTGGAGCCATGATGCCCGATGTGACTCCTCAGTCCCCCACCATTGGAAAAACAAAGAAGCCACAAACTTGACACCACAACACCAAGCAGCTAATGGAATAAGTTAAATGCGTGCCAGCCATGAAAGCAGGATTAAGCTATCATCAGAAACAAACTGCTAAGGGTTTGGTATGAGTAAGGTTTGGTAAAGGTGGGAGTAGCAATAAATGAGCCTAAATAACACAAACATAGAAATGAGAAGTAATGCAGTAGGGCTGCAAAAGTAATGGAGCAGCATCCAGCAGCAATAAACTATAGCTTGTAGGGGTAGCAATCTGAATAAACATAGAAACTGTAGGGAGAGGCAATGCACTTAAAACAGTAGCAATATTTGCTTGGTATAAGTTCAGGAAGCAGGATTGAGTTCCATGGACTAAGTTTATTAGGTTATAGTGAAGAAGTAAAACAAGGAAAAGTTGTTAACTAGGCAACAAAGCCATGAACAGGTGTAATCAATTAAGGGAAACAAGGCAGCAGATTGCAGTGTGAGCAGAAACAGACAATGACAATAGCATGGAATGAGGCTTTTTAAGCAGAAAGCAGGGTGAGCTAAAGCACAGAGAACAATGCAGGGAACAGAGGGATGCAATAGTAAGTGAAAAATGGAGCCTGGGGGTACAGGCACAAGGTAGCATGAGGTGGAGAAACACAGGGTTGGATATTCAGACTGCGCCAGGCTGTGGCGCAAGCCTGGGCACAGCGTAACTGGGATGTGCCAGGGCACTGACAGGGTGATATTCAATGGTGCTGCGCCATGGCACAGCACCATTGAATATCGCTCTGTGGCCACCCACATTGTGCATGGTGCAGTGACACTGCACCAATGCAAGTGGCCAGAGAGGGGCAGGGGGATGCACCAGTGCAAGTGCCGTTGCACTAGGTGCATCAACCGCGATATTCAAAGGTGCACATGCAAATAGGGCCATAATGCATGCAAGGCACAAATGGGGCCATTTGCATGTCATTATGTCCCCATTTGCAAGCAGATGCACCCATCCCGGTGACTTGCGCCTGGTGCCCTGCTAGGCTGCAGCTGTCGGGGACCAACGCCCCCTGCACAAGCGGTAAAGTGCCTCACTGCCTGATCGTGGGCACATGTATAAAGTTTAAAATGTCCCATATCCCTGGTGGTCCAGCGGACTGCTTGCAGGCCAATCGCAGGCATATGTATAATAATTAGAACATCCCATATCCCTGGTGGTCCAGTGGACCACTCACAGCCCGATCGCGGGCAGAGGTCTAAAGGAAGATTAAATCCCATCCCTGGTGGTCCAGCGGTACACCCTCCCCACCCTCCCACTGAGCCCTGCCACCCTGCTCCCCCTCGGTCAGTGGCGGGTGGCAGCCCACCCAAGCCGCCCGCCGCCAGCCAACTTACTGTATACAGTACAGCTGTACCATTGGTCCACAGTGTGGGACAATGGGCATCAGACTATAGAGTTACACAGTCCAGATATGTGAATGGATTCATTCACATATCTGGACCTGTGTAGTATGGTATGGTTCACATCATTGGCCCACGCCAGGGACCAATGGGCGACAGTTGTACTGTGCGCAGTCAGTCAGCCGGTGGCCGGGTGGTTAGGATGGGAGCTGCTGCCCACCACTGACTGGGGAGGTGGCGTGCTGATCAGTGAGAGGGTGGGGAGGGGGGTACCGCTGGACCACCAGGGATGGGATTTAATCTTCCTTTAGACGTCTGCCTGCGATCAGGCTGCGATCAGTCCACTGGACCACCAGGGATATAGGACATTTTAAGTTGTGTACATATGCCTGCGATCAGACTGTGAGCAGTCCACTGGACCACCAGGGATATGGGACGATTCATTTATTATACATATGCCCGTGATCGGGCTGCGAGTGGTCCACTAGACCACCAGGGATATGGGACAATTCATTTATTATACATATGCCTG
The DNA here is from genome assembly GCA_016271365.2 of Neoceratodus forsteri. Taxonomy (NCBI): domain Eukaryota; kingdom Metazoa; phylum Chordata; order Ceratodontiformes; family Ceratodontidae; genus Neoceratodus; species Neoceratodus forsteri. The sequence goes on along the minus strand of CM028134.1, from coordinate 776,096,907 downwards.
CGATCGGGCATGGGGGGGTGCTACCCGACGGAGGGTGCCACCGGAGCTTGGTGGCCACCCACAGCTGGCAGCTGCCATGTTGCGCCCTGCAATACAGCAGCTCACCTGTGGGTGGCCGGCTGTTGCTCCTTTATTTTTTGGAACAACTGTATGCGGCGCATGTAGGGGTTGTGTCTGCATGGGCTCTGCACATCCCGGGCTGAATATCAGGATGTGCGGGGGTATGCATGGGCATGCCCCTACTACTTGTGCCACATACATTACTGATGCACCGGTCATTGGGATTTAATGCCACGCACTTTCCCTTTGAAATACGTCAAGCCATCAGTGAGAAGATGATGAACTGTGTTGCGCCATGTGCAACCCTTCTGAATATCCCACCCACAGAGTATAACTTGAAGCACAAGTAGCAATGTATAGACAGAACACTTGAAAACTAAAAGGCCCAAAAGAAACAAACAAGGCAAACATAAGGACAGGAGCAGGAAGGGAAGCAGCACACACAGAAGCACGGAGCAATACAAACCAAAAGCAGAAAAACAGGAGTCCAGCACAAACCAAGCATAGTCCAAGCATGCACGGGGGGGAGGGAAAAGCCCTAGTAGGCCCCAGGAGAGAAGGCAGACCAACAGAGCCTCCGGCTTCAAGGAAAAATGTTTATGTGTAGAGTGGAAGAGCAGCCCTTAAATAGGCAAAAAAGGGTGCGTGGCCAGTTGCACCACCCCTTTGAACTACAGGTTATAGCCTTCCAATAATCATCAATGCTGATCATGGCAGTTTTCTCTGCTTGAGGGGCAGAAACATACTGTAGCTGAAAGAAGCAAGCTGATCTATCACAGAGTGGCTGGCTCCTTTCATCTACAAGACCCCCAGCTAAACAATGTCATTTGCTGGCTGCACTTCATTTCTAGTAACCCATTTTTACATTGACTGTGCTTTTGCACACAATGTTTAGTGGCAATGATAGGGATTTTGAGGGGGTGTCACTGCTGAGTCCATTGCAATTAACAAAAGCAAAGGCTCAGCAGTCTACAGCAATGACCATGGGTTGTGGTTCTGACATCACTCTCTGCTTGGTGGGCTGAATCTTTGAGTATTTCAAAGGACCGAAGCCACTCCAATCAGATAGGGCTTTGGTCCTTTGATTTGCATGAAGCCATCAGCAAACAGCTGAGTGGCTTTCAAAGGAGCCTGTCATTTTTAGTCTTATTAAAAAAAACACACACATCTGTTGATGCCTGTTTCTGCCCTCTCCCCCGTAACTGCCCCCTCACGCAGCCCTCCCTCTCAGTATCCACCACCTCATCCCCCAAACATAACACTGACACTGGGGGTGCCTAATTCCACCAGTGTCACCACTTTGTAGGTTTTTTTCAGTTTTATTTTATTTATCTATTGCCTGTAACAAAGAAAACTGTCCCTCGATGTCTGTAGCTGGGCCCCTGTAACTGCTCCCCCCCACCTAACCCTCCTCTGAGTACCCCCAACAAACATAACACTGACACTGGGGTGCCCAATTCCCCAGTGTCATTCCTCATAGTTTTTTTCTTTAATTGTCCCCCACCTGACCTTCCTCTCAGCACCCACCACCCCACCCCAATAAATATAATATGGACACTGGGGTGGCCAATCCCAGTGTCATCATCTGAAATATAAAAAAATCCCTCATCATTTTGTTGTTTTTTGGTTTGTCTTTTAAACCTGTAAAACACAAAACCATCCATTGTTGTCTATTGTGCCATTATTACCCCCAACCCAACCCTTCCACCCAGCACCCCTTCCCAAGCCCTTACTTACCCACCAGAGTCTGACATTGTAATCTTCTCTGAACCACAAACACATCTTCACTCTTCAACGCCCGACCGCAAACTGAGGAAATCAGGTATGCAGTTCAATGTATTTCAATGGGGCTTTGAACTCAGTAGCATAACTTGGACATTTTTCAATATTTTTATCCCAAATTTTCAAAATACCCTCTTTGTGACACCACCTCATGAACAATGTAAGTGACATTAGGTAAATCTATCCCAAAAGGTGATTTTGTGGTCGCTGTGTAAAATCACCTTTCCGGCAGGAGTTTTCAATTTTCTCCACCATTGTTCATGAGGTGGGGTCACAAGAAGGCTATGTTGAATATTTGGGGCAAAAATGTTAAAAAACAATACAGTTATGAATCTGTGTTAGAATTTATGAATGCAGGCTTATAACTTTGGTAATTTTCAATATTTTGACCCCAAACTTTCAACATAGCCATTTCTTCACACCGCCTCGTGAATGTGACAACTGTCATTTTTCAGATCCTGGCCGAAATGTGTTTTGTGTATCCTGAAAGGTAATTTCACAGTCACTGGGTAAAATCACCTTTTGGGCAGCACTTCAAAATGTTCCCCACTTTTGTTCTTGAGGTAGGTTCATAACATGGCTATGTTGACAATTCGGCATAAAAATATTAAAAAACAATAAAGTTATGAGCATATATTGAAGTTTGTGAATGCAGCCTTGTAACTTTGGTAAGTTTTAATATTTTGACCCCAAATTTTCAACATAGCCACTGCTTCACAGAACCTCATGAATGTGACAGTTGTCATTATTCAAATCCTGGCCAAAATGTTTTTTTGTACCTGTGGCACAAAATGATGTTTTGTTGGGGATTTGAACATTATCACCTACTGCCTTCATAAGGTGGGCTAATAGGAAGGCTATGCTGAACATTTAGGCCCAGATATTCAAAAGGGTTGCATGTCTTGCGCAATAGGGTTGCTCCAGCGCAAGTCCGAAAATGCGCCATTCTACGATATTCAGCTGGAGGCAGATGCGCCCCCCCAAATCACGCTGAGCAAGAGCACAATGATAATGAATGTATATGCAACTGAAGGGGGAGGAACCATGCATAAATGGCACAGTGCGATATTCAACAACATGCGCCATGCGCAATAGGGGAGCAAGCGGAAGTTGCGCGATAGCGGAAATGAGCCAAAATAAAAAGGAACAAGGGAGAGGTGCAAGAACGCTACAGGTAAGGCACATGAGGTTGAACTCTAGCAACTCAAACTGGGCAGGGGGGACACACAGGGCAGGCCAGGGAAAGGGCACCCTGAACAGAGAGACACAGGGAAGGTGTGGAGAGCCACAGCCAGTGCAGAAGGGGGAAGTGCCACACAGCACAGAGACCAGCACAGAAAGGTGTTCCCAGTGCAGGGGAAGTAGCAGCCAGAACAGCGGGGGGAACACAGAAACATCTGCCGGGGGGGTGAACACAAGCCAGGGACATGGCCAGTGCCACCATCCAGATGGAGGCAGTAATGAGGGGTGTGAGAAGGTGGGCAGCAGGAGGGCGTGGTCATGGAAGGGCCCATCGGTGGTATACCCCCAACAGGCAGTACCGAGCCCACACCAGCTTCGAGCTGTACAGCGATACTGAGATCGTGGGCCGGTACCACCTGAATTGGGCAATTCTGAGGTGGCTCTGTGAGCTGTGCAGTGATGTGATGCAGGCACCCACACGACGGAGCCATGCTCTGTCAGTGGAGACAAAAGTGACAGCTTGCATGTGCTTGCTCACCATGGGTACCTACCAGAGACCAACAGGGGACACCACAGGCATAACCCAGTAGGCCGCATCATGCCACCTCACCAATTCCTCAGCTCACTGCTGCCATATGCTGCGGAGTTCATCCATTTCCCCAGCACACCGGCAGAGCGCACAGCAAACATACAGGAGTTCCACAGGGTAGCACATATTCCTGGCATGCTAGAGGCAATAGACTGCACCCATGTGGCCATCCGCACACCACCTGGCCCTGAGGGGGCCACATATATTAATCAGAAGGGCTATGCTAGCATCTACTGCCAGGCGGTGTGCGATGCCAGGGGGTGCATAATCAATGTCTGTGCCATGCACCCTTGGGGAGCACACAATGCCTTCATCTGGCACCTGTCGGCACTGTGCCACAGATTCAAGAGTGGGGACATCCCCACTGGCCACTTAGTGGGTGAGTATGCAAACCACATGAACAAACATAGAGCTTGGGAGGGGCATGGTCAGAGGTGACATGGATAGCGGCCTACATGGCCTGGGGCAGGGCGATGCTGATCACCAAACTAACCTCTACCCTCTACACACAGGTGACAGTGGATACCCATTCCGTCCCTGGCTGCTCGCACCATACCAGCAGCCTGTGACCCCATCACAGCAGTGCTATAATGAGGCACATGCCACCACATGCAATGTCATCGAGCAGGTGTTCGGTATGCTGAAGGCATGTTTACGTTGCCTGGACATCTCCAGCGGTGCTCTACAATACAGCCCCTCAAAGGCCTGTGGGTTATTCCTGGCCTGTTGCATCCTGCACAACATGGCCAACAAATGTGGGATAGCTGTACAGGTCGAAGAGGGGGACAGCGATGGGGACGATGAGGATGCCGGTGACAATGGTGATGGGCAGCCACCCCTTGGGCGACAGGACCCCCGACTGCTCCGGCTGGCACAGCTGCACCAGGACACCATCATGGAGGAGCACTTCAGCCAACCCAGGTAATTCATGGGGCCATGTGCAACCACCAGTGGCAAAGACACAACCCACAAACACACATGGACACACACCAGGGGTGCATGCCATCAAGGGAAGTGGCCAGGCATGGAACCGCACACACCACCAGGGATGGGCAAGGTCTAACATGGCACGCGTTCATACACACACACACACACCTCACCAGACATGCACAAAGGGTAGGAGGCATGCCGACCCAGACCGCCACCCCTAGCCACACACATGTCCACAGACCACCACACCCACTGCCTGTCATTGTGCATGTGTCAGACTCTGGGCATCATTGCACAGTGGTGTACAGTGCAATGCAGGCATCATCATGCACACACAACTGTGCACAGCAGCCGGGAGGGTGTGCAGATGGACTGTGTGTGTGCGTGCAGGGCCGGGTACCCACCTGTGCATTGCCCGCTGAATGACACAATGCACACAGGGCAGCATCAGACAGTAGCCATGCTGGAAGACAGGTCAGTCATGCGCCACAGTGCCATGGCCGCCATGGATGCATGGGCGGCCCCATCGAGACCCACCAGCAGTGACAGGCTGACCACTGGCTTCATGGGGTGGCACCGATGGTCCCCCAGGGGTTCCACTGCGTGAACACAACCATACTCGAGCAGGGATCTGCAGCACACCAAACATGCCTGCGCCAGGCGTGCTCAGGATGCCCACAGCTGAACCCGGTGTTGACAAGGATGGTGTCGCATGACACCGGAAATGGGTGGTGGACATTGGTGGACTGCGTGGTGTCTGTGATGCATGGGCAAATAACTGTGTGCCCATTGTGGCCATGACAGCAGTGAATGCCTGTGTCTGCCTGTCAATGGCAGCAGTCACATCCTCCCGCAACCGGTCCATCCCTGCCAGGAGCAGAGCGGTGTCTCTGCTGCGATGCTCCTCTGCCTGGTGCAGAGCCGCACTCAGTGCATCCACCACCATCACAAGCCGCATCTGCTGATTGACTGATTCTTGCAGTATGCGAGTGTGCTCATCCAAGAGGTCATCTGCCTGATCGGCATGCTGTCCTTCAGGGTGTTCGTGGCCCTGATGCTCATCACCCTTTGAGGGTGGGCGCTGCACACCATGGCCAGGCCTGGGCATGTCCACAGGCACTGCACTGACGCCACCCCCTGACACTGTACCCCCATGGCCACTGGCCGACTGCTGATGCTGCCCCTCAGGCTGCCGCTCCCCAGGGCTCAATGGTGCCACCGCAGTGGCCGCAACAGTCTGACTGTCCTGGACACACATCAGTGCTGCTCCACTGGTGCTGACAGGCACAGGCTAGGACTGTGATGACATGCAGGCCTCCACGGCGGCACCACCGACAGCCATGGCCTTGATGTCACCTGCTGTGTGGCCATCCTGTGGCACACACGTGTCACTGCCCATGATGTTAGCTCCATCATCATCTGGGACGGATCCGGCACCAGCCCGAGTCTCAGCATGCCGGTATCCATGGATGCTGGCATGCTGTGACACGGGCAGGGCCTCCTCTGCACCTGCTCCACCAACATCAGTCCGGACGTCTGGGCAGACCCACTGTCACCCTGACCCCCGTATTCCTGTGGAGGTGGATGGGCCCTCCTCCATCTCCATGTGATTGGCCTCAATGGAGAAGCCCACCACCGCTGACCCATGCAGACGCTCAGGAGCTGTAAGGGAAAAAAAGTAGCATTACTGCATGTGACCTACCCTGTTCCCCCCCCCAATAGACAGAACATGACCTACCATGCAGTGACGGGCTACCACCCATCTGGAATACACCACCCAGAACACCCTCAATGGTGCAATGCTGCATGCTGCCAGCAACCCGCTCTTCCTGTGGAGTCAGGCATAGCACCTCCGGCTGTCCCCCACCTGTCGCAGACCATGCTGCCCTGATGGCAGCCACCTTCTCTTTAATCCTCCACCTGTCTGTACCCATCTTTTTTTTGCACTCCTGCACGGAGCGCTGGTGGTTGCCATGCAGGTTTACAGCATGCGCCACCTCCTCCCATGCAGCAGCACGGACCTGTGGTGTTCCCTGGCATCCGCTGAGAAGTGGCTCCTGGTCTAGGTAGGCCTCGAACAGGGCATCTGTTTCAACCTTAGTGAAATTCGGCCTCCTCTTCCTCCCATGACTCTGTTCCTCTTCCTCCACCACATGCTCAGTCATGAGTCATCCTGTGAGAGTGACAGGTGTTACTTGTGACTGTACTGTCCCATGCATGTCCCAAACACCACAGTCCACACACCCAAACAGCATGCAACTCACTGCAATAGACTGCAGTAACCGACTATGGCCAGTGCAGCCCAATGTCGCCCTTTTATAGCGCAACCCATGCAAATGAGATGAGGTGTATCTTTAAGTGAATATCGGGCTGTTGCGCTTTGCGCAATTGTGTTGAACGTGCTGAGCCAAGGGCGCAGTTCTGTGACATGTGCAGTACACACCTAACTGCGCATGCCCGGGTTGATGACACAGGTGTCTGCTGTGCTGCTGATGTGCTGTGCACGGGAGGCAATGCAGGGCACGGCCACCATTGTGCCAGTGGCGCTGTGGTGCTGTTCACCTATATGGTGCTGTGGCACTGGGGCATCATAGGCACACTGGGGCAACAGCACGGTAGGCCGCTACAGGAGGTGGCACACAGGCACCCAATCACGCTACACGCATTGGGTTCCAATCGTGCTGTGGCTGTCCATGCGCCAGAGACCCTTGACCCTGTGCCCGACCTTTGCCCCTAGGCGCCATGCGTCAGGCATGGGTGAACCACTATCGCGCTGTTCGGTGACAGCGCAATAGGGAATGGCAGCACTGTACCGCGCAGCATCTGCATGTGGCAGGACCGTGCTGCAGAGTGCCATTTTGATTGAACTGAGCAACAGAGATGGCGCGGAGTTGTGCTGTGCAGTGGAGCCAGATCGAGCTGGCAAACCTTGTGGCCATAGTGGAGCCACATGTTGGGGCTTTGTTTGGGGAGGAACCCCTGGACAGGGCAAGGAGTGACGTATGGCAGGAGGTGGCCGACGCTCTGGAGGAGGCCACCGGTATGGGGTGGACGGTGGAGCAATGCCACCACCATTATGGGGACCTGAGGCACAGGGACCCAGACCTGCTTTCCTGCCTTCAGACACATGCCAGGAGGGGCACGGTGCCACAGCCAGGTAGATGCAACATCCATACACTTTTATCGTCCATACGGGTATCATGGTTGCATGTGTCCAGCACGTGGGAGGGACTGTCCGGTGTTGGCCATGGTGCTGGTATCGGGCATGGGGTGGGTGGGTCTGGCTGAGTAGGATTGCACACACATGGGGCTGGGGGACATTGCTACCAGATTGTACTGATGCTCCACTCTCCATGTTTGCACCTTAGGGCCGGAAGAATGGAGGCGCAACCGCGAGTGGAGGCGCCGCATGGTGGAGGAGAGGGACAGGAGGGATGAAGGTGGTCTGCGGTGCGTGGACCAGCCTGCTGATGGTGAGTGCCTTACATCCATGATTACTATTGCATGCTATATAACTGGGCGGGCAGTTGGTCATGGCCACCATCCAGTAACACCACTGCCATGCACGCAACTTGTTATAGTCAGCACTGTCCAGTGACACTGTATGTCTAGGAGTGCATCAATGGTGGTCCATGCATGCACCGGGCACATGACTGTGGCACCACCTTCACACTGCATAGCCAAGTCACCGTACGGCCATGGTGGTGCTGTACAGGACATGGGCGGTGGGTGTGTGCAGTGGTCCACATGGCTGTGGCTGCCTGGGTAGGCAGGTCTTGTGGACACGGTTACTGTGGGTGGTCGCACACATCACAGGGGCGTGTCACATGGCTGTATGCCATACACAATGGGTGGGCTGCAGGGGGATGGACAGTCACACCTATTGACTCTGCTCTCTCATCCTAGGTGGCCAGACTCTCCGGCAGATACAGCGGGACATCCAGGAGCTGCTGTGGATTGGAAGGGAGACTTTAGAGCTCCTGAGGCACATTTACTGCCATGGGGTGAGGAGGAAGTGAAGATCACATTGGCACCAGGAGGAAGAGGACCGGGGTGGCCAGTGATGTCCCCATGTCCCAAATACCACCTTCCCCCCCTTTGACCTACCCTCACACCCTTTCTTCCATCTCCCATATGTTCACCCCTGCCCCTTACCCACCCCTACCTGTTATGTGGCCCTTCCCCACTATTGTATATAGTTTTGTATATAGGTTTACTGTACATAGTTTTAATATATACATTTTGTTATAACAGCTGTGGTGGTCTCTGATTTGCAGCCGGCTACAGGTGCTCAGCTGCAGTGGTGTGCATGGCATCAGGAGTGGTGCACACATGGGCGTGTGTGTGTGTGTGTGTGTGTGTGTGTGTGTGCGTGTGTGTGCAGAGGTGAACCACCTATGGTGTGGACAGGGGGATCAGTCACTGTCTGTGGTTTGTGTGTTGTACTCTGTGCACTGCATGCCTGTGTGCAGTGGTCCACGGAGACTGCACTGTGTGCATGGCACCCCTGTCAGATCATCCATGGTCTGTGCAGCTGACACCCTTGCATGTCTGTGATATGCACAGTCTGCTGGCGTGTCAGTGGTGGCTGTCCATGCTGGATAACAACTGTACCCAGCACAATGCCAGGTTGACCGCCATCACCAGTATGGTGAAAGTCCGCCTCCGGTTGCACTGTGGCCTCCGCTGTTGTTGTCCACCATCCATGCTGTCGCTTGTGTCTGTTGCAAGGGATGTGCTCCAGTGTCTGTCACTTGTGCTCCGGCAGCATGCTGGTGGCATACAGCTTCATAGTGCCTGCGCAGGGTGGCTGGCACACTTGTGCAATGTAGGGGTGCTGACCGTGTGTACATGTCAGCCGTGGCCATGCGCCAGTGGCTTGGTTGACCCGCTACTGTGTCCCTGTGTTGGTGTGCCCTTGAGTATGGGTGGGTGTTTGTCCATGCACTGTGTTGCATCCTGTGCGGTGCATGCCTCCATGCTACTTTGTGCATGTCTGTGCTGGCTGTTGCAGCCACTGCTGGGACGGGATGTGTCCTTGGGAGGGTGTGCAGGGTGCTGTACCGCTGGAGGTATGGTCTGGGACATGCCCTGTCACATATGGGGTACCTCGTGTGCTGACGCATGGTCTGTCTCTTAGCTGTACTTGGGGGAGACATGCAGGGCGGCACTGTGTATGCATCTGTTGCATCACTGTCTGCTGCCGCCCACTGCAGGGTGCCCATGATGGGGCTGCCTTGCATGGCTCCATGGTGCATAGGGTTGCATTGTCACAGTGGGGGTGGTGACATGCATGGGGTGTCCTGCACTGTTGGGTGCTACTCCTGGGTAGGGTGTATGGGGATCATGGTGCAGGGTGTGCTCTGCATTGGTGGGATGGTGTGGTCCGGAGTGGTCGGCCCTCCTTGTGTGCAGGTCACAGCTTGCCAGGGGGTGTGCTGGGGCACCATGGCCCAGCTGTGGGTTGGTTGCTGGTATCCATGGGCTGGTGGTTATTCCAGCTCTCCCCCGGTTGTGCAGTGCATGGGGTGTGGGGGACGATGTCTGTTCTGCTGTGTGTTCCTCTGCCCATCTGTGGCATGGGTGGTGGGCCCCTGCATCCCTGGTTGTGCTGTTGCTTTGCTGCCCTGCTGCTGGGGGCATCCCTGGTTGCACTTTGGCGCATCTGGACTGCTCAGCTGAACATCTCTTGTTGCACTATGGCACATCAGATATGCTCAGCTTCCCCTCCCTAGTTGCGCTATGGTGCAGGTGGTGCGATTTTCAGTTGTATGCTGTAGGCGCAGCTTGGCATGTGCAGTTTTTGAATATCACGCTTCTTGCGCATGGGCGAAGTGGACTTGCGCTTGCTCCTGCTGTTGCGCACTTTTTGGGCGCAGTTTGAATATCTGGGCCTCGGTGTACAAATATGGTAAAATGCATAGTTTATGATTAAACTTTACACCATTTCAATGTTCACTCATTTTCAATATTTTGACTCTAACCTTTCAACAAAGCCATTTTTCCACACCACCTCATAAATGTGACGTGTCATTTTAAAAATCCTGGATGAGATGTGCTTTCACACCTCTGGTGCGAAATTACATTTTGGCCAATATACTATGAAAGGCACATGTCATGTCTATACGGTGAATCCTAAAACAAGTATCTGCAACATTTGGAGTCAGAATTGCAAAAAACAAAGTGTTTAGCAAGCAGCCAACATTCAGAATTGACAAATGCTTGTTCTCTCAGAGTCAGTACTGCTGCCTGTGCCTGCTCTGTGTAATTTCTTTTCTTTCCAGTTTTTTGTCACAGGCTCTGCCAATAGGCAGCAACAGCATTGAACCATTCCTGTTGAACTGCCCCTCCCCCTGCCTGATCCCATTGGTTCCCCTCATCTGAGCTCACAGCTGCTGGTCTTCCCCACACAGTAAAGCAGCACATATCACTGAACAACCAAGATCACAGAGTCCTCAAAGTTGTGCCAATCTGGTTGTCCTATCTCACCAAATCAAGAATTTTACTTTGTGCAACAGCATTGTCGAACTACCAGCCAAAAAGGCAATAGATGAGCCACGAGCCACCACATTTAGACAACTTCATGTTCCTCAACCTCAGGCTTGTTTCTCAGTGGCTTGTTTTAAATGTCATCTAACCTTGTGTAATGCTCCATATATCATGGTAATATGGAAATTATTCTTAATGTGGGGACTCGGGGGGTGGGGCGGCAGATAGGTAATGGGACTTACTCACATTTCTTATTAGTGTTTAAAAAGGCATACTGGGATTATTTAAGCAAGGAGTTTTAATAAGATGGAAAAGTGCTGCTGTTGTGCTAGCAGGACCCTGTGTAGGCAGCTTCTTCTGCATAGTTAAACAATGGAATGGCTTGGGCACAGATGCAAGGACATTTTTAGAGGTGAACTTGGTTTTCACATGCAGGACTGCTCTGAGAATTTTTTTTTTATTATTAAACTCTAGGATTACAAGTACCTTTGAGCAGGATCTGCTCATTTACAAAGGTTTCACGTCAAGGAGGGAGAGGCATACAAACAGAGGTTGGAAATGGTATACAATCAAAACAATGGTATACAATCAAAACACAGGCATGGTAATTTGCTTCCTCATTTTCAGTCAGAGGCATGATTTTATACATATAGTGCTCACCTCCTGCTTTGTATTTTATAGAAGTGTTGACGTCTTTTTCTGAGTGCAGTAATGTCATATGCATTACTGATGAGGGGATGTGTAGATGTTTTCATGCAGAATTAGTCAGCATATTGCAGAGTCCTCCAGAAACTTTTTGCTTTCTCTGTAATTTGAGGTAATTTTTTTTTTGTTTTCCCTGTTAATATGCAGTGTCTGGCTCCAACTATGTACTTTGTGATTATCTCCTCATCTGAATTATGGCTGCCTTGGGATATCTTTTTATTTAGTTACGGCACAAAGCCTTGTCCCAAGTCTTTATTCTTGGTAGCCAGTTATACTGGTTTAGCTGCATTTCTCCTGCTTACATACATCATATGTCCATGTATTTTTTTTCTCTGCATATAGTATTTACTTGGTTATGATGTTCTGCAGGCTTAAGTGTGTTTTTCCTATGCAGGGGCTATGAAGATAATACAGCAGGGACATTGTAGTTCCTTTGGTTCCACTATGCTCTTAGATGAGCAGACTAGATATTTCATTTACTGAAGAACATTTCTTAAATATGGAACCATAGCAATGCTGGCATTCAGGTTGTTTTATGTTTATGGATAATGGGTATATTATCTGATTACCCCTTAATATCTAGTATCATCTACACAATTTGAAAATACACCTCTAATGTAATATGGTGTCTCACAAATTGTGTTTAAACCAGTACTGCATTGGAGTGGCCCCTCTGGCCATACAGAGTAGCCCACCATCAGAGGTTGTGAGCCTGTTGTTTTTAGACTCTCCCCCCCACACACACACACAGTTGCCACCCAGCTCACCATTTTTGAGAGGGCAGCAGGAGTTTGGGCTTGCGTTACTATCAGCACAGTGTGCTCTCAGTGGAGGGTGGAACTTTTCAAAACTTATTCCCTGAACCGTTGTAATTTACTCACTGCCTCAACCCTTGTCAGCCCTGTTGGCAGCTAGGATCACATCGGAGCTGATTCCCCACCACATGAATCAGCCCGCCATCTGAGGTCATAAGACTGTTGATTCTAGACTCCTCCACAGTCACCAGTCAGGTTGCCACTTTTGAGAGGGCAGCAGGAATTTCAATTTTTGCTTCTGTCAGCACAGTGTGTGCTTGATGGATCAAGCCTCGTCTCCCATGCGATCCTGGGTGAGTGGTCTCAGTGAAAGTGGCACAGCAGGAGTGGGAGTCCTTGAGGGGAGTATCTCCTGAGGGGAGACACTATGACACCAGGGGACTCTGCCCAACTCCCTCCAAGCAAATTGTAAGATGTGTCTTGGTTTTTGCTGCCGCATGTATATTGTACAACTGTTAGTTGGGTATTTATATAGGGCTCCAGTTGTGTTCCTACGATTGGCTGTGTCTTATTATTTATTGCTTAAACAAGATTAAACAGAGTGCTATTTTTGAGAGGTTACTCTGCCCCTGCCTGAGCTATTCTTATTGAATAGCAGGGGCCTACTGCATTGTGTGCTGCCACCCTCTCCATCTACTTAGTTAGCTAGGTGCATCCCTATTGTTTGAGTTTGACTTCCTCCTCACCTGGGTGTAGCCCCATCCCTCCTTATCTGTTACTAGGCTTCCTCATTATCTGGGTGAAGCACCCACCTCCCCTTAGCTGCTTAAGTAGGCTTCCTCTCTATCTGGGTAAAGCCCACCTCCCCCAATTGATTAGTTTAGGCTTCCTTCCTATCTGGGTGAAGCCCGCTTCCCCCCAGTTTGATTAATCTTAGGTTTTCTCCCTCAGGGTGAAGCCTGCATCCCCCATATTATTAAATTAGGGTTCTCCCCATCTGGTAGTAACCCCAGTTCAGGTGACAACTGCTTGCTGTCCCTCTGTTGTGCTGCTTCAAACCCTATTAATCCTCCTCCTGATATATGACCTCACCTACCTCCCCTCACTGCCTATCCTTGCCTTCCCTCCCCAGTCTGCTTTCATTCTCCCTCATCCACCATTCCGACCTATTACCTCCCCTACCAATTCCATTCCCCCTTGACTTCCTGGCTGTAGTCTCTTCCGTTCTCACTGGCTTCACCTTGAAACTCACAGGTGCCTTCTTCCCTCCTTCCCCTCTTATCCTCCTCACAAACTCCCTTCCCCCTCCTATCCCCACAAACAACTTATAGGCCCCCTTAAGTTCATTGTTTCCTTGTTTCTTATAGTAGCAGGTGGCATTGAGATCAATCCCAGCCAGGCCCCGTTACCTCCATCTTATCTCCCCAAATGACTGAGAGTAACTTATCTCAATATCCTCAGCCTCTTCCCCAAAACTGAACAGTTGCAACTGCGCATGATCAATCTCATGCCTGATGGGCTGATAATCTCAGAGTCTTGGATCTCACCCAAGATTCCTGATTCAACTGTTGCAATCCTCAGGTACACAATCATATGACAGGATCATGCTAAGAGGGGTGGTGGTGTTGCTATCTACCTTTACTCTAGCATCCAGTTTGAGACTGTGCTCTCCGTCATCTCCCCCTCTGCCTGCGAGTTACTCCTCCTCAAGCTCTCCCTCCTCTTCTCTGCCTCTTTATTCATAGCTGGTGTTTACTGATGTCCTGACTTGTCCACACCTTAAGACACTGAGCTTCTTACCACTAACTCCCCCCATGCCTCCTCTGGTGAGTTTCTCATTCTTGGATCCTTTAACCTCAGTCGGCTCTCCCCCTCTAAATAAATTGTGCCAAAACATAAAGTCCCTCCAGCTTTCCCAGCTTATCACTGACCCCACCAGCACAATCACAGATCTCTCAATCACTCCATCCTGGATCAGGTTCTTGTCTACCATCTGCACCATGTCATGGATGCTGGTATCCTTCCCAGTATCCTTAGTGACCACAATATAATCAAGGGACACACCGTGGATAACACAACCCCTACTAGACCAGATGTTACATAGAGACAATCTCTGGTATAAAGCTCTCAATTCCAAAGTCTCCCATGACAGACAGCTCTACATGGAAGCCAGAAATAAGTGCACCAAGGCCATTCGGCTAGCTAAGGCAAACCACTACAAACAAGCCCTAACAGAGTCCTGGGGCTCAGGGAACAAATTTTGGAGCAACATCAAAGAACTATGTGGGAAATTAGAAAACCAACTGCCAACCCAAATAACCTATAATGGCACACCCTCACAAGACCCCACCTTAATAGCCAATACTCTGAATAATTCCTTCTCAGACCTCAGCCACATACTCCCTCCAAACTTCTTTGACCCACCCACCTTGTCACCACACACCCCCCTTCCCCAAGCTCAGCATCCCACCTTTCCAGTTTAATTCTATCTCGTGCAATAATACCAAACACTACCTCACACAAGCCTTAAAAAAACAAAAGATATAGCAGTGATAGTTTAGACCTCAAGATCCTGCGGCTAACACTAGATGTGACTATCCCTCACCTAACTAAAATATTCAACCTCTCACTACATCTAGGGCAATTCCCAACTCTCTGGAAAAGGGGAATTATCACTCCTTTACTAAAAAAGGGTGATCCAACTGACCCTGGTAACTATAGGCCAATCACGATTCCTCCCCCTCTCTCAAAAGCCCTCGAAAGAATAGTGTCAGATCAACTCACTGAGTACCTGACAAAACACTCCCTACTCTGCCAAGAACAACATCGTTTCAGAACAGGACATAGCACCACCACGACACTCCTCGCGCTTACGTCTTATATTCATGAAGCTCTCGACGTGGGTGACTTAGCAGGAGCAATTTTCATAGATCTAACTAAAGCTTTCGACACTGTAAATCATGATTTACTATTACACCAACTTCCATCACTCAACCTAGCTCCAGACACCATACTCTGGTTCAAGAACTACCTCACAGACCAGACACAAGAAGTAAAAATAAACACCACTCTCTCCTCAAAACTCGCAGTCAAGTCGGGCGTACAACAAGGATCAATTCTAGGCCCGCTCCTTTTCACCCTATTCTTGAATGCCATCTCTAGTGCCTGCAACAGTATGCTTCTACTTTATGCAGATGATGCAGTAATCTATTGGAAAGATTCCACCCCGAATGCTCTTCAGCACAATCTCCAAACTAATTTCCAGGAAATAGAACACTGGTTCATGAATCAACGGTTAGTACTAAACTACAGCAAAACAAAATCCATGATCTTTGCGCACAGACAAAGCCCTTACTATAGCTCCCAACTTAACAAAACCAACCACCAGGGCACCATAATTGACCAAATATCACACTTCAAATACCTGGACATCACGCTAGACACATCACTGACCTATCACATGCACATTGACCAACTCTCTGCCTCAGTAAATGCCAGACTAGGGACCCTCTTTAGGCACAGACAATGCCTCCCACCCCTCGTCCTTCATCTGGCAGTAAGTAGCTCGGTTCTATCATTGGTAGACTATGGAATAACAATACATGGAGCAGCTGACCCCATGATACTAAAACGAATCAATCTGGCCCTTAACAAAGCCAGCCGTCTGGTTACGGATAGCGATAAGCTAACTCATACCTGTGAGCTCTACAAAAAAGCTAACTGGCTGACTTTCACGGGCAGGTTAAAATACCACACCTGCCTCGAGGCCAAGAAAATCCAATTGGGGATGGCACCCACTGGACTCCACCCCCTAATAAAACTCAACACACACAGGATTACCCCAAGACACCCAGCTAAAACACATACCTTAGTCCCCCTTAGAAGGACCACGCTAGGCCAAAGGTCATTTGGTTATCGGGCACCCACCTGGCTCAATGAACTCCCCCCATTCATATCACAGGCCCCAAGCATTAGCCTGTTCAAAGCCAGCATCAAGATGCACCTACTAGATTCAGAGACATGTAGCTGCACCTAAACACAATACGCCACATAGAAGCAGGGTTGATTATCCAACCTGAGACAAGGGCCGTTGATTGCAAAGTTGTTATACACTTCTGAAAAGTACTCACAAGTTTCCTTAAATGATACATGTTCTATCTGACTTGGGCTGCAATAGCAACCCCAAATGTAACTACCCAATTCATGTCATTTATGTTTTCTGTCTTACTGCAATCACCTCTGTACATTAATATTTTTTAAGTATTGTTGGTATATCTTGCATAACTTGTCTGTTTGCCCTGACGTGGAGTCTTTGCAAAGGAGTCACTGACTCAAAGGTTGAAATTCTGAAACTTTAAATAAATAAATAAATATTTGTTTACCAGATAGGTGCGCTGATCCAATGGACAGTTTTCAGGCACAACCCAGGCCGTACAGCTGGCAAAAATGGGTAATACAGATACATACAATTCAATTTCATTTGTTTAGGATGTATAAGGACATGTTATATATTTGGATACATTGGAACAACAGTTAATACAGAAAATAAAAGTGCTACTGTACAATAACAGAAAATTCAAGACATGTAAAGTGCAGGGTCAAGGTAACATAAGTTACAGGCATGTATGCATAAGATTTTTCTTTGTTTTCATGTACTGCACAGACAGGGTACGGATGTTGGAAGGACTCATGGTTGGGGTCACCTGGGCAAGCATTGACATTTGGATAGTCTACAATTTATGCAAGATTCATTGTCCCAAAGCTTCCCTGAAATTCATTCAGTTTTGGTCCTTCAGGTCACTGAACTTGACCTCCCTCCACTCTGGCCTGGTGACTACCGAGTGGTTGCCCATATCTACAGCAAGCAACATGAATTCTGTCCTCCAATATTTCAATTCCAAATTCATATCTGACTGGGATCTACATGCCCTCCCCCCAAAGAAAACAGGGTCTGAGGTTCGCTTCCTCCCATGGATTACTGCAGAGTTGCTGGCCTGTCTCCATGTGCGAGACCTTGCCTAGCAGACTCATAAGTCCTCTGGCATCCCTGCCAACCTAATCAAGTACCAGACCTTTCATAATGCCTGTACCACAGCTACCTGGCTTGCTAAGTCTGAATACTTTAAATCAGTACTCCAGAACAACCTTAATCACCTCTCCAAGTTCTGGAAGGTCATCCATGCTCTCTTCCCTCCACAACTCAATCCCTTCTCCCTGTCCTCAAAGTTGGGGACATTCCTATCATTAACCCCTCTTCTATCATCTAAGCTTTAAACTCCTTCTTCACCCCCTGTTCTCACTTCCTTCCCTTGCCTCCTCCACATCCCTCCCTCCACTACTCCACCCCATCTCTTCTCCTCTCCTCTCATACCACTCCCATTGCATCTCTTAAGGCCCTCCTGACTCCAAAACCCCGCAAGAGTGTGAGTGCTGATAGACTTGAGCACAAACTCCTGTACCTCTCAACCCCTCCTATTGCACTGCCCATTAGCTCCTTTATTAAACTGTCTTTCTCCTTAACATCTGTCTCTGATACTTTGAAACTGACTACAGTTAACCCCCTTCCCCACTGAGCTAGTCCACCTCACCTGGTAACTACTACCATATCTCCCTCCTCCCCACCCTGGCCAAGCTCTTGAAGCATCTTGTGTTATCTCAGCTTTCCCCCTTAATTGATTCTTCCTCCTTTTTCACTCCTTTCCTGCCTGGCTCATGGAAGTCCCACTCTACCTCCCTCCTCTAGCTTACTGGCTCCATTCTTTCTGGCATGGATCAGGGCCTTGTCGCCTCCACCATCTTTGTCGACTTGGCTAAAGCCTTCAACATTGTTGCCTACCTTCTTGTCCTGGAAAAGCTCAAGGCAGCGGAGCTCTTTGACTCCTCAGCTGGCTGGTTCCACTGCTATCTTGAGGGTAGGTCTCAAGCTGTCCAGATTGGTGAATCCATCTCCCCCCACTTCCCATCAGATCAGGTGTGCCCCAAGGGTTGTCCTTGGCACAGTACTCTTTTCCTCCAGCTTCTCTGCCCCTGACCTCCCTAACAGGTTCCAACTGAATTTTAGTAACACCCAGCACTGGTTCCTGGCAAATCAGCTGCCCCTCAATGCTAAGAAGTTAGTCTCTATGAGATCAGGCACTCAGCAGAGGCTTGCTATGCTCACCCCTGCCCTCTTTCCACACCATTAATGGTGCAGAGATTTTTTTAAAGATTTTTTTCTGTGTGTCAATTGTTTAGTGCTCGTGAAAGGTGTTGGATTCACAGCACTGGAACCTGAAGTCATTTGCTTATCCACATGACAGGGACAGAACAGGCAATCACTGTGCATGCTTTCCCACACTGCCCCACCAATGCACCTCAACCCAGCCATAGAGGGACCACCATGCAGGTGAGAGGGTAGTTTAAACTTCATGCCCACTTAATCCTTGACCTCTCAATTGAGACTGCCAACAACGGTGCTGAATTAAAGCCAGTTGTGTTGGTGTTTTTTTGATGTGGACACCTGCCAACTGGGAACTGGATTAAGACCACTACGGCTCATTCACATAGGCTACTTAACAGCCCTCAGGTGATAATGGCTTTCAGCCACTACGGTTTCCCTCAAAGACATCTGAAATTTGCCAGCAGATAAAGGCCTAGAGGTCTATCAAGTCTGCTTCGAATGTGCAGCTAGCCCCTTATCCTGCAGCTGCCCCTCCTTCCACCCTTCCCCTCATTAACCCTCCCCTTGTCCTGTCCCATCCTCGTTTGAAGCAGTCCACTGTTCTACTGCATACCACTTCTGCAGGTAACGATTCCACCCAGCCACCACCCTCTCTGTAAAAAGTGTCTCCCCATCTCCCTCCTGAACCTTCCTCGCCCAGTCTCATATCATGGCCCTGGTGCCCTCCCTCCTACTTTGAACAGCCCCTCTGTACCTGTCTTGTTTATTCCTTTCATGTATTTAGGTTTCAATCATGTCCCCCTGTCTCTCCTCTCCTCCAGTGAGTACATGTTCAACTCTTCAACCTCCCTCATATGATAAGTCCCCCAGACCCTTGATCATCTTTGTCGCCCTGCGCTGCACTCCCTCCAGTAACTTAATGTCCCTTTTCAGATACGGACGCCAGAACTGCACGCAGTACTCCAGGTGTGGTCTAACTAATGACCTATAAGTGGCAGAATCACCTCCTCCCTCCTTGAGGATATACCCCTTGCAATACAACCCAGCATTTTGTTGGCCTTTGCAGCTGCCTTCCTACACTGTGCCGAGTTGTTCATTGACCCTGTGATGAGCACACCCAGATCCTTCTCCTCCTCTGTCTGGGCTAGCTGCACTCCCCCTAGCTGGTAAGTCCTCCTTGGGTTCTTCATCCCAAAATGCATCACCTTGCACTTTTTGGCCTGTACTGGACCTGTACTGGATTTTGACCAGTGACCCAGAGGTGAAAAGCTCCTTAATATGCAACCAATTCACCAAGCCATCCAGTTCCCCAATCATGCAGAGATTAAGGATGTCTCCTCATTTAAGTACCTTGAATCTGGCTGAACAGGCACCCAAATTTCTCTGCACATATAGATGCCATCCACCACAGATTTCACCCCAAACTTGGTGTGCTTTACAGGAATAAAGAGAGCATTCTGCTTCCTGACTTTAGAGAGGTGGTCTGATGATACTCCCCATCTTCGACTATGGTTACATAGTATACAGTGTTGATCCTAAGTCTATCCTGGTTGCTATTTTGCCCAGGACTGTCCCCAGCACCCACCATTGCTCCCTGTACTCCTCTCTTTCTTTCCCTCCCTTGAGTCCAGATGCCTCGCTCATTGTGCCATTGTGCATTGAGCCTTCCCCATGCCCTGTCTGTAAACCTGTAAAATAAGAAAATGGTTCAGCGGTGACTTCTGACCCCTTGCCCCCACCCCACCACCCTAACCCCCCGCTCAGCACCCACCACCCCATACTTACTTATCCAGTCCAGTGCTGCTCCTTCTCAAATGTCCTGCTTCTTCTGAGTACCACTGGGAAGTGGCTGAAAACAAGATAAGGTTGGTTAATGGCTTTTTAATGCATTTTGAACTTTTGTTCATAATGTTGTCATTCCATAATATTTTTACTGCAAATTTTCAAAATGACATTTTTTAACAGCACCACATGAACCAGGTAGATGAAATTGATCAAATCCCCGAAATGTGTTTTGGCAGTTGCTCTGAAAAAATCATGCTTCAGATGGGATTTTAAAAATTTCACCTGTTTAAATCATAAGGTGTGTTAATAAAAAGACCATGGGCGGGATATTCAGACTGCGCCAGGCTGTGGTGCAAGCCTGGGCACAGAGCAACTTGGCTGTGCAGGGGTGTTGACAGGGTGATATTCAGCGGAGCTGCGCCATGGCACAGCATCATTGAATATCGTACCCTGGCCACCTGCAGTGTGCATGGCGCGCAAGTGGCCAGAGTGGAGCAGGGGGATGCACTAGTACAAGTTCCGTTATGCTAGGTACAACAACCGTGATATTCAAAAGTGCACATGCAAATGGGGCCATAATGTATGCAAGGCGCAAATGGGGCCATTTGCATGTCATTATGGCCCCATTTGCATGCTGGTGCGCCGATCCCCGGCGACTTGCACCTGACGCCCTGCCAGGCTGCAGCCGTCGGGGACCAATGCCCCCTGCACTTCACAGCAAAGTGCCCCACTGCGCGATTGTGGGCATGTGTATAAGTCAAAAAATGTCCAATATCCCTGGTGGTCCAGCAGACCGCTTGCAGCCCGATCGCGGGCATATGTAGAATATTATAATCGTCCTATATCCCTGGTGCTCCAGTGGACCGTTTGCAGCCCAATCACAGGCATAAGTCTGTTTAGAACTGTTAACACTGCCCCTGGTGGGTCCAGTGACGCAGTTCGATCGCTGGCACGTGGCGCGTCGTTCACTGTTTCTGGGTTGCCCAGTACTGCCGCCCACCGAGCCTCCACCGCCGTTTCAGTCAGCGGTGGTGGCAGTGTTTCACCGCTTGCCAACCCCGCCTCTCACCACTGACACCGCATACTAGGGCTGTACACCCATTGGTCCACAGCATAAGCCAATGGGCATGCAGATTGTGAACAGACACAGTCCAGATATGTGAAGGATCCATTCACATATCTGACTGTGTAGTATGGTATCGGACTGCACACCCATTGGCTTATGTTGTGGGCAATGGGCATACAGCCCTATCATACAGTGTCAGTCGGCGGTGGCGGGCAGCAAGCGGGTGGGGAGCTGCCACCCGCCGCTGACCGGGGAGCAGGGTGGTGGGGCCAGTGGGCGGGTGGGGGGGGTACTGCTAGACCACCAGGGTTGGATTGGTGGCATTATTTTCTACTGACGCCCGCGATCGGGCTGCGAGCAGTCCACTGGACCACCAGGGATATAGGATTGTTCTTTAATACAAATGCCTGTGATCGGGCTCGAGTGGTCCACTGGACCACCAGGGATATAGGACTATCCTTTTTCTATGTATGCCCGCGATCGGGTATGGGGGGGCGCCACCACGAAGGTGCAGCCGGAGCTCAGGTGGCCACCCACTGGTGGCAGCTGCCGTGTTGTGCCCTGCAATACAGCAGCTCACCTGGGTGGCCAGCTGTTGCTTTTTTTGGCTCACTTGTGTGCAACGAGGTAGGGGTTGTGCATGTGATGGGCTCAGCACATCCCGGGCTGAATATCGGATGTGCGGAGTATGCATGGGCATGCCCCCACCTGTGCCGCATACATTACTGATGCGCTCCTGCGCATCGGGATTTGTGCCAGGCTTAATCCCCATTTGAATATCACTCCGGGGCACATCAGTGGGTTGTGCATGGTGCAACTGTGTTGCGTCATGCGCAGCCCTTCTGAATATCCAGCCCCATGTTTAAAATCTGGGCTAAAAAGCTCAAAAAACAACAAAGTTATGAAGCAACATTAAAATTCTTCAATATTCACTCATAACATTACTATTTTTCCAGGTTTTGACACCAAATTTGCAACATAGAATTTTTTACCCCAGCTTATGAACCATATTGGTGTAATTTTTCAAATCCTCTCTGAAATATGTTTTCGAAGTTGCTCTGTAAAATCACTTTTTGGATGGGATTTAAAAAAATCTACTTTTCTTGATCATAAGGTGCAGTAATAAAAATTCTATTGAAAATCTGTGGTCAGAATCTCACAAAACAACATTTTGAAGCAATGTTGAAACTGTTCAGTGTTTCTCATAACTTTACTATTTTTTTGTACATTTTGTTCCCAAATTTTCAGCATACCCTTCTTTTACCCACCTCATAAACAAAGCAGCTGTAATTTTTTAAATCTTGTCCATACCATGATTTTGCAGTCACTCCACAGAATCATCTTTTGGACAGGACTTTAAAAAATCCACTCATCTTGATCATAAGATGGGGTCATAGTAAGGCTACATTGAAAGTTTGTGGTTAAAATCTTAAAAACTCACCAAGATTTGTAGTAACCTTGAAATTCTTCAATACCTACTGCAAGCTTTGCTATTTTACCAGCTTGTCACCCCACACTTTTAACATAGCAATTTTTGTACCCCACATCATGAACATATGTGACATTTTTCGAATCCTGCCCAAAATGTATTTTAACACTTGTGCCATAAATGACATTTTGGACAGGATTTCATAAATGATACCTGTCATGTTCACAAGGTAGTGTAATAAAAAGACTATGCTGAACATTTAAGGTCAAAACTGAAAAAAAAAATTATGAACAAACATTCACATTTTTTAGTCATTCCACAAAACAATGTTTTGAGTCACAGTCCATAAATTACACCTGTCAAGTTCATGTGCTGGGGCAAAAACCAAAATAGTATTTTGAAAATTCATGGTCACAATCTAAGAAATGGCAACGTTAAGTGTAAACTTCATTTCTTGGTCATGACAATGTCACTATCATAACTTCAGTTATTAATTTGCTAATTTATCATCTCTGCACTATCAATACCAAACAGCTACACAGTAAATACAAGCAACCAGACATTCAGCATTGACAAATGCATCATTATATTATAGATTCATATTACTGTAGCTACATTTGTGGCAGCTGCTGTGAGATTTCTTTTGTATCCTGATTCGCACTGTTCTCATTTTACAAACCTTCCCTATTTTAAACTGGGGGGGGTCGTACTATTTTCAGGCATTGTACTGTATTGTTTGTTGTGTTGTTTTTTGTCTTTACCATGTCCCATCCTCAGTGCACCACTAGAAAGCAACTGTTCTCAACCCAGAAGGCCTCTCCATGTAAACCTTTTAAATAAATAACTACATAAAACATAAAGAAAACATTTATAGTATGGTCAATGTTCTCAAATAACGGTTAATTGTAAACAATTTTTTTAAACAGATTATTAAACTTGGAAAATTATATCTTTCAAGCAAGTAAAAAGGTTGAGACTGTGCAAGATGTACAATACTTTAGAAAATGTTTCCATTCACTTTCTGTCTTTAACTATTATGAATTTTAATTGAATTATGCTCATGTTTATTTTAGTTTACATAAATTGACAGCAGAGGTGCCAGCAGTCACTGCAGTTCTGAAGACGTCCGAAAGCTATTGTCTAGAGACAATAGTTTTTGTGCATAATGATAAACAACACATAGGAGCTCCCTATCTCTGTTTGGGCCAATTTGCTTAATGTTTCAGCAAGGATTAAGCTGTTGGTGTAAGCATTCAGGCCCATTAACAGCTAAAGTCACAGAGTCCACAACTCAAACTGCTGACTGTAAACAAATAAATTGGGGAAGGTCCCCAAAACAATGGGTTTGCTACAGAAAACAGTTTGTCATCAGATGCCATTGGGTTTGCTAGCCAGGGATTTCCCACCCACTACACATTTACTCTGTAGATGTGCTCCCCCTCCCCAATGTAGCCATTTTATTTGTCTTTCCACCCTTAAACCATTCTGATAGTTAAGCAAATGTGATTCCAATTTGCTAAAGTGAGCTGTGATAATCTAAATTGTCTGATCAGAGATAAACATTTTCTTATTTTGTTACTCATTTATAGGACAATGAAAAACAGGAAACATCTGTGTTTTTGAAATTACACTTTAAGACATATGGAAACGTACATTTCACCTGAGCCTATATCACTGAAGTGGTGTCAAACATACTGTTTTGTGTAAAAATTTAAATAAACTAAAAGAGTTTTGAATGTACAAGTTAAGCATAATGGGCCTTATTCATTATGCCAGAGCACTGCTATATGCACAGTGCAGAGGCAGGACTTATGACTGATCACCACACAAGATGGAGGTCACAGCAACTCCACAGAATGCATAAAGTTATGTGCAACAGGTCCCATGTGCCCCTAGTACTGGCTGGCACACATTGTTCCATGCACGATCAGGATGTGGTTCCGATGGGGGGAGTGGCTGTACAAAATGACATGCATGAAGCCATTTAGGTGTAGCAGGCAGTGGCAAGGTGGTGCAAGTACTATGACTGGGAGATAACAGCAATAAGTTCTTATGTACACCCCACCACCAGCCCTCCCAGGGTCAGATGATCCCTGAACAGACTGTATGGGCCAGGCCAAGCCCTGCCTCCATGTCTGCCCCTGTCCAGGTTGCCATCTTCTGCACTGGCATATGGGTGTACCTGGGGGGGGTTGTATATGCTGTCCAGCTCACAGGTATAGGTGTGGTGGCATCCCAGCATGGACCTCCACTGGCTGGTGATGCACATCATGTGTTGGTTGGTGCCCTTGGTGTATAGTGTCCATTATGCAAGAAAAAATGCTGCATTAGGTAAAGTGGCCTGTATTACTTTACTGGAAATTAAAGGGCTGCTCCACACAGCAAAAATATCCACAGTGAGAAAGTAAAAGCTGGGCGACAACATCACACACCTCCAAGCAAAGGCATTAATGCAGGTTAATGTCCAAATTTATTCAAGTACAAGAAAAATAAATGGCCTGCACAGCCTGATCCAGCATTTCTCCCAGGTACAGTACTCTGGGCTTTGTCAAGCGGAAGTATTACTGTAACAGTCCATTGTAGAGCACTTTCCTTTGTTTAAATGGGCATACAACCTTAAGAGCTCATTTTACAGAAAGCTCAGAGCACAACAGTTACTTAAACTACTTAGTGTAAGAGTATGAATAATTGTTATTATCTACACTTTCTTCTAACTACAGCATTATCCAGAATCAATCAACCCCATTCTGCCAGACTTTACCTTTACCTTGAGTATCCTGGCATAGCAGGAAGACTGGGTTTTTGACAGTCCTTTCATACACAGTGGTGTTATCCTTCACTGATTCCTTGCCACACCAAGAGGTTGTAAGAGGGTCCTCAAGGCACTTGTTCTGTGCACCTTGAACATGGAGGAGCCACTGGATGGATTAGTCATAGCATGGATGGATCTTACAGGCCCTACCTTCCTCTGGCACTGTTCTTCGCTAACCTTGACATCAGTGGCCCTTCGCTCAGAGCCCCAAAGCTTACTTCCATTGGTCTTAAGAGGGGTAGTGATGAAATAGCAGCTAATGCCATATTCCCTCCCTGAGGCTGAGTATACCCATGTCAGGAAAACTGACAAAGGCTACTGGACCTCAGTGTAAATGCCATGATATCAGCCTGTTTATGACTAACTGTACTGGCCTACAATGGAAATGCTGCACTATCAGGCTGTGTATAACTAACTGTCCTTTTCATTATAGAGTATTCTTGATGACAGCCACATGGTCAAAACATTAATAGCTTTGTTTCAACTTTCTGCATCTTTAACAAACACGGAATATGTCTTGGCAGGACTGAAAATATTACATTTATTTTCATGAGTACATCCAGAACCTGACGACCATGAGTGGTTATGAATGAAAATAAATCTGAAATTTTCAGTACAGCCATTATGTATGCAATTTATGCAATGGCTCTGATTTTTGAGTATTTGTGTATTAGTCTGTATACAGGCTTTATAAGTGTTAGGAGTGTGGTCTTGTTTAAATGTAATAACAGTTTGTGTTGTACTGCTTGTGCTTCAGTGCTGTGTGTGTGTGTGTGTGTATGTCCTTTTTTCTGTCTATTGATCCGCTGTCATTGTCTGTCCTGAATCTCATGGTATTGTCAGAATTCTGACATACAAAAGAAACAGAATTTTCCAGCAGATAACGAAAACTTAACCCACCCAGTCTGCCCGTTTTTCCCTGCTTACAGTATCACTGCAGATCCTACTTGATCATCAGCCCATTCACCCATCCACCCCTTCCCTTTCTCTAAGATTCCCTTATGCCTATCCCATCCATTCTTAAACACCACCACCACCTCCTCTGGAAGACTGTTGCAGGAATCCACCACTCTTTCTGTGTAGAAGTCTGTCAGGGAGGCAGTATAGCACAGTGATTTAAGGCTCTGAGCTACAAATCTGGAAACCTGGGTTTGAATCCCACGGCCCCCACTTGCATACTGTGTGACCCTGAGCAAGTCACTTAACTTCCCTGTGCTCCCAGGTTGCACCTGTAAACAAGCTTTCAGCTTAGTGTGTCTCACCTGGTTAAACAATTGGGGAAATAAGTACTTGCTCACATCTCTCCTGAATCTATCCCCTCCTCCAGCTTCTTATCATGCCCCCTTGTTGTTGAGCACCTTTTTCTTTTAAAAAATACTTCCCTCCTGTACCTTATTTACCCCATAAGGTATTTAAAGGTATTTATCATATCCCCTTTTCTCTCTCTCCTCTCTTCCAGGGTATACATATTTAGGTCCTTAATATAGACCCTGAACCATTTTAGTTTCCCTCCTCTGGACTGCCTTCACTCTGTTTATATCCCTCCAGAGATGTGTTCTGCAGAGCTGTACACAGTAATCTAGGTGGAGTCTTACCAGCAATCTATACAGAGGAAATACCATTTTCCTCTTACTGCTGGTGATACTTCTTCATGCACCTCAGCATCCCACTAGCCCTCCCAACTGCTTTGTCTCATTGCTTGGCCACCTTTATTTCATCCGACATGATTACCCCCATGCCTCTTTCCTGCTTGGTGGTCATCAATACCACACCTCCCATTTTGTACTCCACCCCTGGATTTCTGTTCCCCAAGTGCATTACTTTGCTCTTTTTTCACATTGAAACCTAACTGCCATACCCTTGACCACTCCTCAAGTTTCCTTTGGTTTCTGCTCCTCCTTTCCACCCTCCTGAAGTGTCCACCCTATTGCAGATTTTGGTATCATCCCCAAAGAGGAAGAACTTCCCTTCCAGCTCCTCTGCAATGTCACTTATAAAGACATTAAAGAAGACCAGTCCAGTACTGATCGCTTGAGGCACCCCGCTGGTCTCCCTCTCTTCCACAGAGTGAACTCTGTTTTACTACCACCCTCTGCTGCCTATCGCTTAACTAGTTTATCACCCAGTGTACCACCTTTGGAACCACTCCTAAGCTACCCAGCTTGCTTACTAGCCTCCTATGTGGAATGGTGTCAAAAGCCTTACTGAAATCTAGGTAGGCCACATCCACTGCTCCACACTGATCTAATTCCTTGGTCGTCCAGTCAAAGAAATCTATCAAATTCATTTGACATGACCTCTCCACCATGAATCCATGTTGTCTCAGGTCTTATAACCCATTGGATTCAAGATATTTCATAACTCTTTCCTTCAGCAGTGATTCCATTAACTTTACCACCACTGACGTCAAGCTAACTGGCCTATAACTGTAAGCCTTCTCCCTGCTACCACTTTTGTGAATTTGGACTACACCTACCTTCCTCCAGACCTCCAGAACCAGTCCTGTTTCCAATGAGCTGTTAAATAGGATTGTCAGAGGTGCAGCCAGTACTTCCCTGAGCTCCTTCAGTACACTTGGATGCACCCCCACTGGCACATTGCTTTGTCAGCTTTCAGATTAGCAAGTCCCTTCAGGACTCTTTTCTCTGAAAATGGACCAGTATCCACCTCCCTCCCTCCCTTCCTCCAATACTCCTGTTACGTTTTTGTCAATCCTCCTCTTCTCCTTCCTCTCTGAACCTGGAACAAAAGTATTTGTTCAGGATGTCTGCCTTTTCCTGGTCCTCCTCTGTACAGTCTCACCTTTTCTTTTTTACCTTACAATTGCACCCCTGGTCTTCCTCCTTTAGCTTACATACCTAAAAACTTTCTTGGACCCCTTCATCACCACCTGGGCTATACTCTCTTCAGATTATGCCTTTGTGCTCTTTACTGTTCTTGCTGCTTCACTCTGTTCCCCCTGATACACCTCCATATCCTCATCCCTCTGCAACTAATATTCAGAATTAGCTCATGTTTGAACAGCTGGAGCCAAATCAATGTCTAGTTTTTTTACATGTGATGACAGGTCTATCATGAAAATATATGATGATGACACAGTCACTGTGAGAATGCAGTAACATGAATTTTCTTGTATTTAACGTGTCATAAACTGCTATAACAGCATTGATCTGAGAAATTTATTGACACTGCCACTGCATAAAGTAATTTCTTTCTATTCAGGTAGGCACTTTGGCCTAGTGGCTAGAGTGCATAGCTGTGAACCTGGAGGCCTGCGGTTGGATCACACAAGTGCATTGTGCACCCCTGAGAAAGCTGCTTAACCTCACTGTGCCAAATTGTGTGCACTGGAAACTGAATACCTACTTATTCATAGGCCTGGTACAATATGTGAAACCACAGTTGAGGCTTTTCCTCGCTGTTCCACAAAGCCCCTCCAATGGGGTCTGGTGGGAGCCACCCTTTTATGTACCTGAGAATATGAAGTCAAATACAAAATACAAATACAGGAATTTAATTTTCCAGGGATATTTGCTAAGTGCAAAGATAAGGTAATAACTTTGAAAATGATCAATTTGCAGTTGATTTGGTTTCAAAATCTAATTAGAAAACATGTCCTTTTAAAATTAGATGTCTTTTTAAAATTTACTTAAACTTTTAAAGAGCATTAGCAATATCAAACATGTTTATGTTATTTTCACTTTTGAGGTGTAATTTTAACAGAATAGTACCCTTTATCAAAAAAATAATGTTGAATTTCATTACCATTTGTGTTTATCATGGCTGGCTCTGCCTTGAATGAACAGCGTCACAGCATTCGGTGGGAAAAATAATGGTATCATTTCACTAACAGTATCGCAGGAAATAAAGGCACCATCCAACGTCCAGTAACTGCACCACAATGTTTTATTGCACATTATTTCAACAAAATAAAAAACGCAGTGAAAACTGCCATATAGTGCTGACCCCACTCCTACAAGGCCTGCCCGGTTTTGCGCATACGCGCTTCCTCAGGGTCCCTGAGGAAGCAAGCACGCTGAAATAATGTGCAATGAAACGTTATGGTACAGATACTGAGCATTGGATGGTGCCTTTATTTCCTGTGGTACTGTGGTTACTGTTTGGATAGCACATCAGTGTGTGGAGTCTGCTTTTTTGTGTTCCATCATTTCAGCAATAGCACATTTTCCTTTTGCTGAAAACAGGCACATTTAATTTCTTATGATGCAAAATTAATTATGTACTAGATATTTTCATTTCATAAATATGAAAAGCCTTTTTGTTAAAGATAGGAGTAGAAATGGTAAGAGACCATACACTAAAATGACTTGATATTGAAAGTTGCAGGGCTGAAAAACCAGGTATGGGGCAACAACAAAAAGGACAGTGGCACAACCCAATGTTAGGTGTGAGTGATACATTTTTTAGATATGTTTTTACTGCTTTCACCAGTATAAATAAACATATAAGTTGCTGATTATTTTTAAGTTAGAACTGTTGTCATGTTTGTACATTTTACAATGTCAGCAGGTATGGCAGATGTGTACTATAATATAAAAAACTACTGGGTTTTAAACAGCAACCTGAATGCCACATGTTCAAGTAAACTTGACTAGTGAGAGAGAGCAAACAGAAAATTGTGCAGGTGATTTCATGATCAACTCAATTTGGTCAACCATTATAATACAGTAACTTTATTGTAAAATAATTACAACATACAGTAATAAACACTTTCTAGGCCCAATTCACAAATATGCCTGGTGCCCTCTGGCAGGGGCACCTACTAGGTCATACAAATGCATGCCGCAGAACCGGGCCACCCCTGGGATGTGTGGGGCCAGTATTCATGTCCCCCTGGGTGTACCCTGGGTTGCCCAGGTGCAATTGCATAGCTCTGCACAAGGGGCAGGGCAGGATGTGGGATGGATGAGAGCCACAATCAGGCCCCATAGCGGATCCCCTGTTCTATGGGATCAGGGGCTCATGGGACTTGGTGGCCCATGTACTGGTTGCCAGGTGCCCAACAGCCTGTAAAAATGTAACAATTTTTAAAGTTGGCACCCTGCAGCCTGCCACCATCCCCAGTCCTCTGTGGTATTGGGGGGCTGGGTCAATGGCTGTGGGATGCCATTGTGCCCTATGTTGGCAGTTCAGGGGGGCTGCACAGCAATTGCAGCAGCCCTCATGCTGGTATAATGGTAAGCCTCTCTGATACTGACACAGTGGAGTGTAAATGGCACCATGCATGCCATGCTTTGTTGGCCCTCAGCGAACACACTTTCCCTGCCCCCTTTCTGGACCAGCCCTCATAGTTGTTTGGGAATCCTCTGCACAGTCTTAGGCCGAGGTGTGGAGAGGGTGCGTGCCTGTAGTGCATCCACAGGTGTCTGCTGGCCACCTAGAATGCGTGTATCCTGGCCCAACATGCCACATAACAGGCATGTAGGACCAGAATATCCTTAATGCCTAGGCCCTCTTTTGGGACATTGGAATTACTAGGATGAGTACACTTATTTCAAACCTTAATAAGACTCATTTTTTTTAAACATGAAAGCAGTAATGTTGTAAGGAGTCAGTCTTGATCAGTGGTTAGAGAAGAGGACTTTGAACCAGGAGATCTTAGGTTCAAATACCACCAGAACTACTTATAGTTTGACCTTGGGAGAGTCACTTAACCTTCCTGTGTTTGTCATAGGACTTCACCAGGTTGGCACTATAGCCTACAGGTTAGAGTAATGAACTGGGAATGAGCTTGGTACATCCACCAGCCCTGGGTTTGATTCGAACAACCTCCACTTGCACACTTTGTGACCTTGAGCAAGTCCCTTAACCTCCCCAGTGCTGCTGGGGCACCCCTGAAAACAGGCTTTGGGCCCAGTGGGCCTTATCCGGTTACCAAAGAATAAAACAAAAACAAGAATGTGTGTTTCAGGTGGGCTATCCTGGATCAAAAGAATATGAAAAAGATAAATGATATGCCTTATACAGTATGGAATGGATTATAAAAATGTGCATGCAATGTGATATCACTCCACATAAGTGCATTACAAAATATTACAATGAAATCTGCCTTTAATTTGTCTTCCTTGGTGTTTTTTGCTTTCTTCAATGCTTCTGCCCCCTTTCACGCCCTAACTCCTTTCACGCCCTCTCTCTGCTCTTCCACTGCCCTTCTAATCCCTTGGTTTGAGCAGGTTGATTCTGGTCTTTCCATACTACAGCACGCACAGTCAATCATTGTGCAATGTTATTGGATCCTATTTAAGTTGCTGTTTACACATTCATTTTATTTATAAATTATTTTAGTTTTTTTGGTTAATTATTTCTGCCTTCAATAGTTTTTATTTGTCCACACCTCCATTTTTTTCTTTCTCTGTTATTTATTTTTGCCTTCAATTGTTTTATTTGTCCACACCTCCAATTTTTTCTTTCACTTTCGTTGATAGTTCTTGCTTTTTGACTATTGCCTAGTTGTTCTCTGTAGTCTTAGGTTGTTTTGTACATTCTACTCTGTAACCCCAACCTCTGGTCACACCAGGAAACAATCCTCCATTCAGTTTGCCATCTCCAGTCACCAAATTACACATAAAATAAATAAAAATTGCAACATACAGACATTCCTACATCAGTGTTTTCCTTTTAGAGCAACAGTACTGCAACAACTATTATGGCATATACTTTGAAACACAATAACCTAGATTCCTGAAGCACCTTTTTTCACTGGCATAGCAGGCATTATTTTACCTCACTTTTCAAGAAGCACTTTGTCAGCAGTATTCTTTTTATGGCTTCATGTCAAAATAGCGAGGCAAACTCATCAAACGTCAAAATAGCTAATCAACAGTAGCGACCACATTTTGTGCGACTCCCGATAATAGCGCAGCACAAAACAGCTAATATGTAGCTCAGACCAGCATATTCACCCACAATTTGCTGCAAATGCTCCATAAGGTCATGGTCCCAGCCTCCCCCTACAAAACAGGGTACTAAATGAGAAAAAGACCACGGTAGAAAGGTCAGTGGGGGATGCTGCAACAGAAGGTAAAGCCATCAAAAAATGGAGAGCAATGAGTACCAATGCCCGCAGTCTGAGTAACAAGCTTCCTGAATTAGTGGCCTTGATGGAGGAGGAACATCTGGATATTGTGGCAGTCACAGAAACATGGTACACACAGAACCATGACTGTGACGTAAACATACCAAGATACACTATCTACAGGAGGGACAGGGAGGGTAAAAGAGGAGGAGGAGTAACTCTCTACAAAAGAGAAGGAATCAAAGCAACAGAACAAAAGGGTAAAAGGGAGGAGGAGAAGAAGCACTGTGGGTCAATTTGGAGGCAGGCAATGGCACCACAATCTGCACAGGGGTTGTATACAGACCCCCCTCTCAGGGGGAGAAAATGGACAAGGAAATGATAGAAAGTATACTTAGAATGGCAGATAAAGGGAGATATTGCTGATGGGTGATCTGAATATGCCAGATGTTAACTGGAGTGCAGTTGCAGCAGCCACTTCGAAGAGTGGGGTTATTCTAGATGCCCTATAGGGGGCATGCCATAGACAACTAGTATTGGAACCCACTCGAGAGGGAGCAATCTTAGACCTGGTCCTCTCAAATGGAGATGGACAGAGGATCACAGATGTAGAAGTGGGTAGCCATCTGGGAACTAGCGACCATCGAACAGTATGGTTCACAGTAAACACAGCAATAGAGTCAAGCCATATGAAGGCAAAAGTACTGGACTTCAGGAGGGCTGACTTTGCCAAAATGGTGAGTGCCTAAGGAATACACTAGCAAATGGGCAGGAAGGAGGGGTGGAAGAACAATGGGGAATAATAAAAACTGCCATCACAGAGGTAACAAGCCTTTATGTGAAGCAAATAAACAAAACAAAACAATGTAAGAAACCACTATGGTTCTCAAAGGAGGTGGCAGTGAAGGTTCAAGAGAAAAAGAAAGCATTCAGAAAGTACAAGGAATAACAGAAGGAGCAGGACAGAGAATTGTATCAGTTAAAGCAAAAGGAAGCTGGGAAGGCATTCAGAACAGCAAAGGCCCGAACTGAGGAAAAGATAGCCAACTCAGTTAAGAAGAGGGATAAAACCTTTTTTAGGTACATCAGGAAGCGAAGAAAGACTAAGGGAGGGATAATGAGGCTTAATAAAGGGGAGGAGGGGTGGTCAGAAGGTGACTGTGAAAAGGCAGAGATACTAAACAAATATTTTTGCTCAGTATTTACAAATGAAGAGGGGGAGGTACCAAAACAAACAATAGAAACACTCTGGATACAGAAGTTGATACCAGCTCATTTACAGAAGAAAGAGTTCTGAAAGAACTCTTAAAACTGAAGGTGGACAAAGCAATGGGGCCTGATGGAGTCATCCCAGAATTCTAAAAGAACTAAGGGTAGAACTAGTGACACCACTGACTACCCTCTTTAACAAATCATGGGAGGATGGGGTGGTACCTGAGGACTGGAGGAGGGACGATGTGATTCCCCTTCACAAAAGTGGGAGCAGGGCAGAAGTGGGAAACTACAGACCAGTTAGTTTAACCTCAGTGATAGGGAAAATGATGGAATCACTTCTGAAGGAAAGAATTGTCGAGTACCTAGAGGCCAGAGGGGCACAGAACCCAAGGCAGCATGGATTCACAGCAGGAAGGTCATGCCAGATGAATCTAATAGATTTCTTTGACTGGGTGACCAAAGTAGTAGATCAGGAAGGGCTGTGGACATGGCCTATCTAGACTTAGCAAGGCATTTGACTCAGTCCCACACAAAGATTAATATACAAGTTAGCCAGCCTGGAGTGGGTCCCAAGATGATAGCCTGGGTAAAGAATGGCTGGAGAATAGGACACAGAGAGTAATAGTAAATGGAGTGCACTCTAGAAGAAAGGGGGTTACTAGTGGGGTGCTGCAGGGTTCAGTATTAGGATCGGTCCTCTTCAATGTCTTTGTGGCTACATTGCAGAGAGACTGGAAGGAAAAGTATGTCTCTTTGCAGATGACACAAAGATCTGCAACAGAGTTGATGCACAAGGTGGGGTGGAAAAGATGAGAAGGGACTTGGCAAGGTTAGAGGAACGGTCAAATGTATGGCTGAGATTTAATGCTAAGAAGTGCAAGGTAATGCACCTGGGAAACAAAAACCCAGGGAAGAGTACACAATGGGGGTGAGATACTAACAACAACAAAATGGAAAGGGACCTGGGGTAGTCATATCAGATGACTTAAAGGTGGGCAAGCAAATGTGAGGGCAGTAAGGGAGGGCCAGGGGATACTGGGATGCATAGGGAGAGGCATCACCAGTAGAAAACAGGAAGTTGTTATCCCTATGTACAGACAGCTGGTGAGACCCCATCCTGGAGTACTGTGTGCAGTTCTGGAGACCCAATCTCCGCAAGGACATAGACAAGATGGAAGCTGCCCAGAGGAGGGCCACTAAAATGGTGCAGGGTCTGCACTGGAAGACATATGAAGAGAGACTAAAGGAGCTTAATATGTATAGCCTTGAGGAAAGGAGGGAGAGGGGGGACATGATAGAAACATTCAAGTACCTCAAGGGAATCAACAAAGACTGAGAGGGTAGCATCTTTCAAAAAAAGAGGTGTGCAAGAACAAGGGGGCACAATTTGAAGATAGAGGGGGGGCAGCTCAGAGGTAATGTAAGGAAGTATTTTTTCACAGAGAGGGTTGTGGATGCATGGAATGGCCTTCCAGAGGAGGTTGTGGAGTCAAAAACAGTGATTGAATTCAAGCATGCATGGGACAGCCATAAGGCAATTCTAGGGGGTTGGGGTAGAAAGAAGTAAGCTGCTGGTTAACTAGGATCTGCAGCTTATCCATTAGGTAGGGAAATGGGCAGACTCGGTGGGCCAAGCGGTCCTTATCTGCCATCAAATTCTATGTTTCTATGTTTCAATGGTACCACAGGCGGACAGTGGGGGTCTCAGATGCCGACAAAAGCTGCTCCATGCGAACCTCTGCTATTACACACCCACTTTTATTCCCCATTGCCAGGTGTTGTGGATTGTTTCATACCCCCCTATCTCTAGTATTATAACACCATCCAGTCATTGATAGTAGGGGTATCAGCATGTTCAGCTCACTGTAATACCATAGTCACTAGTGTCCCTGCTCGCTGTCATGTGCTGCTCGCCTTTCTGTGCTGTTCGCTATTATGTGCTGCACTAATATTGCTTCACTGTTTTGTATTTGCTATTTAATACTCACTATAGTGACATGATATCCTTTTGACAGCTCATGTTGTTTTATTTTACTTCAGATTTAGCACTGTCCTTTTGGAGTTGGGTATAACAAAAAGAAATGTTGAATGAAGCTAAATATTGACAAACTAACACTGAAACCTATGTTCTGTAGAGTGGGGTAAACATAAAGTTAAACTGCTATGTGCTTCATGAATTAAGGCCAACATACTGTATGATACTGTGTTAACTATCAGATGACTGTGCAAGGATAATGCTGCAGTACCGAGAAACATGTGGGTTTGAATCCCACAGCTTCTACTTGCATACTGGGTGACCCTGAGCAAGTCACTTAACCTCCTTGTGCTCCCAGGTCGCTCCTGTAAAAAAGCTTTCAGCTTAGTGTGCTATACCCGGTTAAACAACTAAATAAAAAAAAAAAAAAACCATTGCAATAGATACAATAGTACCCTATGTCCCCAGAGAGCTTGCACATAGAGTTTGCAGGCAGAACACCTATATTTAATCAATTTAAATGAATTATCATACCCCATTTAGTGAAAACTACAGTACGCTGTTCGAAGGAAAATGTAGCCATTGTCTGGCCTGTTTTGAGCTTTTTTGATAAATTGAAAGTAGTACTTTATGTTAGCTGGAAAAAAATATTCACCATATTGTTTTTATTAGCCATGTATTCCTCGTGCCTTTAGACTCTTTAATGCAATATAGTTTGTCTATTAAACCATCTTAAAATGGAACTTAGGAACACACAAAGAAGCCAGCAGAAAAAGACCATTTTGTCTATTTAGTCTGCTCATATTGCAGGGTCTTCAGCTTAAGCTACTGATCCTGCCCCCCTCCCCAACCCACACTTCCCCTCCGTCCACCCCTGTCTTGATCCTTACTTTCCTCCTAACTCTGTCCCAGCCTATCTTAAAGTTGCCCATCATCTTCAGTGAAATCATCTCTCCTGGAAGCACATTCCAACTAGCCACCACCCTCTCTGTGAAGAAGTGCCTCCTAGCCTCCTTTCTACCCCCCCCCAATATAAGACTCTGTCTCCTTATGCTTTGGTTTCCACTAATCTTAAACAGACCCTCCTTATCCATCCTATTTATTCCTTTCAAACACTTGAAGGTCTCAATCATGTCCCCTGTCTCTCTCCTCTCATTCAGGGAGTACATGTTCAGGGTCTCTAACCTCTCCTCATATGTTCTACCCTGCTGGCCTATATATCTTTTTTGCCCTCCTTTTGACTGTCTTCAGCAGGTTAATTTCCTTTTTAAAGAATGGGCACCAGTAATGTACACTGTACTTCAGATGTGGCCTCGCTAAGATCTCTACAAAGGTGGTATTAACTCCTCTCACCTGCTGCTGAGCACTCTGATAATGCAGTCCAACATTTTATTTGTCTTTGCTGCTGCTTTCCTACACTGCATTGAGTGCTTCAGGTCACAAGTGATCATCACTTCCAGATCTCTCTCCTCCTCTGATGCAGATACCAGACCCCTCCCAGGATGTACTCTGTCCTGGGGTTCTTGACTCCAATGTGCATATCTCTGCATTTCTTTGCAATGAAGCCAAGCTGCAAAATCCCAGAACCCTTTCTAGTTTTTTTTTTCAGATTGTCCTGTAGGTTTTGTATCCATTCAGCTGTGTTCACGCTCCCACAGAACTTGGTGTTGTCCATGAATAGGCATATTCTACCCTTAATGCCATCCTCAGTATTATTTATGAAGACTTTGAACAGCACCAGTCCTGACACTGAATTCTGCAAGACCCCCACTGTGACCTCCCTGGTGCTGGATAGCTCGCTCCCCCACAACTCTCAGGGTCCTGCCCCTCAGCCAGTTTTCTACCCACCTGGTCAACTTCCCTCCAACCCTGATATCAGCAAACTTCCTGATTAACCACTTGTGGGATACAGAGTCAAAGGCCTTGCTGAGGTTTTGGTAAAGGACATCCACCACTTGGTTCCTGCCCACTGTTTTAGTGACCCAGTCAGAGAAGTCAATCAGATTTGTTTGACATGACCTCTCTCCCATAAACTCATGCTGCTTCACATCCTGGAGATCATGCTCATCTAGGTACTGTACCAACTTTTCCTTACGTATGGTCACCATGAGTTTGCACATGATTGAAGTCATACTGACCAGTCTGTAATTCCCTGGGTCATCCTTTAAACTGGAACTCATAATTAATGTAATTATGGTGGATCCATAATAAAGATGGCAGCATAACAGTTTAAAAAAATCTTCTTACCTGAGGTTTGTTTTCAACTGCGAAAGCTATATTCAGGTTGTAGATTTGTCTAGGTGGAGCAAGCACATACTGGATATGATTATTGACAGCATACTGCAGTGCTGACTTAATCATCTTAAGTTTCTAAAGTTTGGCCTAGCAAGGAAACTAGATCTTTTAAGAACTTCAAAACATTTATCTTGCCTTGGGAATGAAATACAATGGTCTGATCAATTGGTATCCTTATATTTTTGTTCTAACTGCTGAAGGGGTTATTCCAATGGTTTTATATCATGAACTGCTGCTTTAAATCAGAAAGTGATGGACTTCACATCTGCTATGAAAACCTTTCTTTGATGGAGAAATAATAAAAACAGTATATTTGGATGCAGCCTGACCACATCTGTAGTTTTAATGACTAGCTTGTGAAGTACCATGACTGAAAATATTTAAGCAGTTAGTATGTGTTTAAACAATTGTTCACCTGCAAAAATTTTATCTGAGATTCTGTAGTCAGTCTATCCCCCATAATTCAAACAGGATTTGTCTGCAGCTTAGTGCAACAGCAACAAGAATGTTAACTGCTTGGGGATGTCCCATAGTCTTAAACTATAGTACATAGAAAAGAAAAAGTAGTAATAAAATTTGCTCTTTGCAAGATCTTAGTGTTACTGTAAAACATTTACCATAAATCAAATAGCATTATACAGTGGCCACAATCTTACTATTATGATTCTTTTTTTAGGAAGAATCCTCAGCTTTTCCCCTTAAGTTCTATTTATGGATTTCTAGCATTCACCCATTACCTGTACCCATTTGTGCATTTCATTGCCAATACTGGATATAATGTGGCATGTAAAATGCTGTTTTATAAATTAGTATGAACAGGAACATTTAATATTAAAGTATAAGCAGTTGCTAACAAAATAAATGAATTTTCCGACAGTAATTTTTAGTTAGCAATAATCATGCAATATAGCACTTTTTCACACAAATAATTATGTCAAATACAAATGGGGACATGTAATTTTGCATAGTAGTTATCTACCCTTTGCTGGCACATCTCCATATATAGTAGTAGTGCAGCAAACAAAAGATTAAAAACAATCCTAAGCTACTCCCTAGTCAAAAGAAGGTAGTTGTGTCTGTCATTAACTGTAATTTGAATATGCTGCAATTAAAATTCCTAAATATTTTCAACTTCTTGCAAACAAACTTAAATTAGCTTTTTAGACATTTGTAGAAGAAAAGCTCTGAGAATGCATGTTTCCATAGCTGGAAGCAAAGATAAAACTCTTTATTATTTAGTTTCAAAACCCCATGTTTCCTGTGGAAAAAAAATAATATATTTTTTTCTAAATAGTGGTAACTACATGGTAGTGCTAATGAAAGAGAATGTTCTAGTCTGATACTGAAGTAGGCATAACAATGATTGTGAAGTAAGATGTATTTTTTTTTATATAAGATGAAAAGGTAACACTTATTTTTGTTGTTCAAAAGACTCATTTTTATATTACAAATTGTTCTTTGCAGATCATAGTTTTCTTGTCTGAATCTAAATCATTTTAATACGTGTAAAGTGCTACATTACAACATAAAGCAAAAAGTTAAAATGAGTATAAGGTTCCTTGTGATTAAAACACTCAAAAGACTCTTCTTTTTTCTCAGATGTCATGCTTAACATTAATGCCTATACATAGTACACATGAGACACAGAGTACTATATTTAGTGATAGTAAATATTGTCCTTTTAACCTATAATTAGTTTAATTTTTAGTGTTGTGCATATTTGTATTAGGTACATATGAGTTCTACTCAGTAAAACAATTACTTGCTAAAGCCAGGGCATTTCATCCTACTTAACCAGGCTCAAAACTTTGTCTTTGATACCTTATCTTTTAACACAGATACCCCATGGATTGTCCTATTTTTTATTGAATTCTATCTTGTTCATCATAGTATATACTATATATTTCTGCCTCTTCAATACACAGTATTTGACTTGTGGCAATGCAACATTTAACTACCTACTATTCAGTTTCTCTTTTGCTGTAATGTCCCCAAGGACCCTCTTATAAATTATGAGTTGCACCTAAATGAGGTTACCTTAGTGGGAGAGAGAGAGAAGAAAGAAAGAAAGAAAGAAAGAAAGAAGGAAGGAAGGAAGGAAGGAAGGAAGGAAGGAAGGAAGGAAGGAAGGAAGGAAGGAAGGAGAAGGAGAAGGAAGGAAGGAAAAGACAAATGTTTAAAGAGGTAATATTTCTTAAACATTTTCATTATGTGATATTTTCTGACACCTATGCATAGCATTCTTAAACAGAATTTAATCTATTCCTTATAGATAAGCACATTAACTCATGCACTTATATAACAATGGAATGTCTCATAATTACTACCTTGAATTTTAATCAGTATACATGTCACAGACTTAATACTTGAGCTCTTCTGTGATTTTTAGGAATTTGCCTGATTTTCCCTTACATATTTTTCTAGACCCTCCTAAATGTGGCCTTTCTGCCACTGAAGAGTAGAGATTTGGATCATGATATAGTGGAGAATACCTCACATTAACCCATACATTGGAGCAGCTACTGTACTTGGGCTGTACATGGACTGATAAATGTGTCCTATATTTTGTTCATTTGCCCCTGATTTCTTTTAACAGTGCCCCTGATTTTTAAGGAAGGGGTTGAGAGGTATGCAGTTGTAATAACGGGCAATGAAACAAACTTTTTTAAAAAGATAATTTGCAGGTTTTTGAATTGTAGATTACATCAAGTTTATTTAAGTAATACACTCTAATAGCAACATGCCTTGGTGAGGTGTGTTTGTATTTGTTCAAATCCAATCTTTTACTTTAAAACAGAGTATTGGTACAGAGTAGCAGTGTAATTATACATACTGAGACTTGCTAGCTGCTTCAGATTTCAATGAAAACTATCTTTTTTTTTCTGAGAATCTTGAAAACTATCTTTTTTCCTGAAAATCTTTAAGCAGGCCCTTAAACAATGATGGATCTTTAACTGACAGTTAAATTAAACATACGCATCAATGAAACATTAGTAGGCAAGTAAGCATGATATCCCGGAGTATAACCATAAAGAAGCAGAGGTAAACAGTATCACTTGAACAACAACTGCTGTCTTTTATTAGAATGAAGTAGCAGCAATACTATTTGTAAGAACAGTAGTGAATTGGTTAAAAACTCATCACTTATACAGGCAAACTAAACCTCTTATTTCTTCTAATTTCCTACCCCAAGATCTGAGCTAATTTTCCTCTGTCCGTGGGTTCCAAAAAAGACCGTATTCGCTAATTATACATTGTGAAAGGAATTTGGTTCAGTGTAAGATGATCCTAGTGATATGCTAATCCCTTTTTCTGCTTGGTGCTGCCTGGAGCCTGTGTCTAACATTTTTTTTTCGACTGTACAACAATAAAAGTTGCAGCAACAAAAGAAATAAATGGGCAGCTAAGAAGGTGCAGCTCAAACACATGGCAGACCATTTTGCTCCTCTCCTTCTGGCTGCTCTTTTGTAGCATCCAATTCGGTGTCCTCAAGTCAAAAGCAAAAATCCAGCCACCTTAGCAACTTAGTGTGATGCCTAACCCTCTCTCTCTCTCTCTTTCTCCCTCCCCCTCTCCAACTTCATGAATAGTCAGCACCAGGCAGACAAAATAGAACTAATCTTCTCTGACAGAATTGTTCAATTTTAGAAGAAGGCCTTTAGAGTGCACATGCTTTTTCTAAAATGGGAAAAACAATGGGGCCTTTTGCTTTGATTTTGTTTAGAAATGCTGAAATTTAAAGATTGATTTGATATACTACCTAGAGTTCATTAGTTGGTATACTGTAGCTTCTGTTAAAAATTATCCATTCTTGAACATGACACTGGTCCATCAACATCAACACAAATAAAAAAAATCATAAAAACAAATGTTTACAAAACATACAGCAAGACTCATTCTGGCACTTTATATCTTTACAAACAAGAAAGAAACTAAATTATGCGTTAATATTTTACAACATAAGATTGCTAGATCCATTTAAAAAAATCACCATGTTGCAGTAAACAAAATAACCTAATACACACTCGAAAGAGTAGGGAATGAAGATACTATTCTAAAAATCTTTAAACCCACTTACATCTGGAACTCCTGCAACAAACACTTTTCTTTTTTGTATAAACTAAATTTCTGTTTTTATGCAGCATGAGCAAAATAAATCTACCCTGACCATAAGCAAAAGCAGAAGTTAGCAAAATGGTCCATGCAGCTGCAGCAGTGCCATTTAAAATTCAGTTTACTCATAGGAAGAGGGCTAATCCTGCCCCCATAATTCCCTACAGCCAAAATGTCCCCCCTCCTTGAGTGACAGTGCAATGCAAAGACACTAGCACGCTTATCTCACT
The DNA here is from genome assembly GCA_016271365.2 of Neoceratodus forsteri. Taxonomy (NCBI): domain Eukaryota; kingdom Metazoa; phylum Chordata; order Ceratodontiformes; family Ceratodontidae; genus Neoceratodus; species Neoceratodus forsteri. Next base: position 776,054,299 of record CM028134.1, on the reverse strand, counting down.
CAACCAGATGGCCGACTTGGATCAATGCACACACGCCACGATCAATGGGAGCGATAAAGAATTAGGAAAACAGTGGTACATGCTCCCAGAAAGCTTGTACACTGCATAATTATTTTATGATTCTACACATGGCTACATGTGATACTGAAGTCTAGGTGGAAAGGATAATTAGAGTGACAGGAAGAATTTTGTACTTTACTACACTGTCAGTCCGCAGTTCAGTTTGTGGCAGGCTCCCTATTACTAAACAGAACTAAAATTCCTTAGATGTAAAAAAATATCTTTTGATGTTCACAAACGCTGTATGAGTACATTAAACATGCAATATACTATGATTTTATATCAAGGTTAACATATGAGATAATACATTTACTTTAAACCTTGAGAATCTCTAGAATAAATAGCTTGTATATGTACTTCTAAAAATGTTTTGAAACTTTGCCAAAGTGTAACTCCTGTTACAAATCATTAGTAAAAATATATGCATTTTTCATTTTGACTTTAGGGTGTATTTTTAAATATGCTTTATATAATAATGTTGGACTGAAATGTTGTATTGTGTTTCAATTACTGTTGTCTCTTCCCAAAATTCTCTGAGCCACATCATGGAAGGCAACTGATAACATTATGTCATTGTAGTCACAGCACACTTTTTCTTTTGCTAGAAAAAGGTAAATTGAGCCCCTTGCTAAATAGGAAATTCAGTCTACACTGTTTACTTTTCACCAGCTTTTTATGAAGGGTATGGGGTAGCTCCTGTAAAAGTCATCTTGTCCCAGTGCACATACCCAATCACCAAATAATACATAAAGAAAAACATAGAAGTAAGTAAATGATAGCAGTTAAAATGATGTCATTAGAATGCTGTTAGTTTGAGATGCCAGCAAAGAAGCAACAATTAAAAACTAACACTGGTATGTTACTTACTTGGTAAGTTCAAACAACTTTCTTTGCACTAAAAAGAGTATTTTATTTCAACGAAGTAACAATAAAAACAACATAACATTGCAAATGATCTTTAAATCATATGCTTTCATTTGTAAAATCCAGTATAGCTGATATTTCACAGCATTATTTTCCATTCTTGATATACCTGTAGAACACATACATGTAATAATATATTTATATTACAGCACATATTATGGAAATGGATTCCTGAATATCTGCATGATTTAAGTAAATCTTTAAAATTAACAATAAATGTAAAGATACATAAATTGTTAAGTAGCTTGGAAAAAGACTAACATAGCTAGGTGTATATGTTTCATATAATATTAGAAAGGATTAGTTACTGGTCTAATACAAAAGAAGAAAAACTTTGCTGTCAGCATAAAAATGACAGTATACTGTAGATTTGTAATTGTAAAACTCAGCCTTTAAATTCAGTGTTAAACAGCAGCTCCACTATGCCAGGCATGGCTGAAAATGGACCTTATCCAGTCCACCTACCTGGTAAAATACATAAATGAAATGCAAAGTGACAAAATATTCAATTTTTATTTTGTCACAGGTTTTATGCTTTGTATAAAGTAGTTCGTTTACTTCTTTTTTTAAAAGGGTACTCATTTAATGTGTCTCCTTTTGTATCCAACCCTTTATTTATGGGTAGCTGTGCAATTCAAAATGACAATTTTCAGAATATAATGCATAGTGAAATGTCTATAACTAGCAACAAAATATTTACAGTATAATATTAAGAGAATGACAGATGAAAATGAATATATCTCACACTGAAATAGGTATGATGCATTCTAAAAATGAGTATGACATATACCAAAATGGGCATGACACATACCAAACTGGATATAACACACACCAACATAGAAACAAAAATTACTAAAATAAGTATGGCATATACCAAAATGACTAGGGCACATACTGAAACATGTAAGACACATACTGAAATAGATATGACGCATACCAAAATGGGTATGACACACACACCAAAATGGATATGACACAAACTGAAATGGATATGATACACCACAATGGGTATGATACATAAAGAAATAACTATGGCACATGTTGAAATGGATATGACCTATACTGAAATGGTTATGTCACACACCAAAATGGGTTTGACACAAACTGAAATGGATATGACACACACTGAACATGGTATGACACATGCTGAATTAATAATGACACAAACTGAAATGGATATGACATACATTGAAATTGGTATTACACATACTAAATGGAAATAACCCATACTGAAATGGATATGACACATGGCAAAATGGTGTGACAAAAACTGAAATGAATATGCCACATACTAAAATAATTTGGGTACAAACCAAAATTAATATGACACATAATGAAATGGATATGGCATATACCAAAATGGATGTGACATGTACCAGAATAGGTGTAACACACACAGAAATGGGCATGAAACACACTGAAATGTTTGACACACACCAAAATGTTTATGACAGATACCAAAATGGTTATGGCACATACTGAAATAATTATGGCATACCGAAATAATTATGACACATGCCAAAGTATGTATGACACATAGCAAAATGGATATGGCCCACATTAAATGGGTATGACACGTACTGCAATTATTACGACATATACCAAAATGGTTATGATACATACAAAAATAATTTTGACTCATGTTGAAATGGGTAAAACCCATACCGAAATGGATATGACACATAACCAGATGGGTATGACACATACTAATATGAATATGGAACATACTGAAATAGATATGATCCATACAGAAATGAACATGACTCACACCAAAATGGATAAAGAAATACTACACTGCATACAGCACATATCAAAATCAACAACAAACACACTGAAATGGATATTACACATACTGAAATGGATAAGACACATACCAAAATGGTTATCAGATATACTGAAATCAGTATACTTACTTAAATCATTATGATGTATACCAAAATGAATATGACACATACTGAACTGTGGATTATATAGAGACATAGAAACATAGACAATGATGGCAGAAAAAGATCACTGGTCCATCCCGTCTGCCCATAAACCCTAACAAACCCAAGACCTATTGTCCATATTTATTTAATGTATTGAAACTCTTGATAAAATGTATACTAAATAAAAAAATGATTATGAAGTACTGAAAATAGAATTACATAGTGGCCCAGATATTCAAACTGCGTCAGGCTGGGGTGCAAGCTTGGGCGCAGCTCAACTTGTCTGCACAGAGGTGTGGACTGGGCGATCTTCAACGGAGCTGCACCATGGCTCAGCAGCATTGAATATCGCACCCTGACCACCCCCAGTGTGCGTGGTGCAGTGGGACTGCACCAGCGCAAGTGACAAGAGTGGAGCATGGGGATGCACTAGCGCAAGTTCCATTGCGCCATGCACAGCAACCGAGATATTCAAAAGCTGACATGCAAATGAGCCCATAATGTATGCAAGACGCACATGGGACCATTTGCATGTCATTATGGCCCCATTTGCATGCAGGTGCGCCAATCCCCAATGACTTGTGCCTGGCGCCCTGCCAGGCAGCAGCTGTCGGGGACCGACGCCCCCTGCAGCCCGATCACGGGCATTTGTAAAAAAAAGAATACTTCATCCAACATCTCTGGTGGTCCAGTGGACTGCTATCTGCCCGATCATGGGCATTTGTAAAAAAAAGAATACTTCATCCAACATCTCTGGTGGTCCAGTGGACTGCTATCTGCCCGATCGCGGGCATTTGTAAAAAAATAGAAGCTATTCCATCCTATATCCCTGGTGGTCCAGTGGACCACTATCTGCCAAATTGTGGGCATTTGTAAAAAGAGAAGAATACATCCTATATCCCTGGTGGTCCAGTGGACTGCTATCTGCCCAATCGCGGGCATCTGTAAAACGAGAAGAATACGTCCTATATCCCTGGTGGTACAGTGGATCGCTATCTGCCTGATCGCGGGCATTTGTAAAAAGAGAAGAATACGTCCTATATCCCTGGTGATCCAGTGGATCGCTATCTGCCTGATCGTGGGCATTTGTAAAAAGAGAAGAATACGTCCTATATCCCTGGTGGTCCAGTGGACCGCTATCTGCCCGATCGCGGGCATCTGTAAAATGAGAAGAATACATCCTATATCCCTGGTGGTCTAGTGGACTGCTATCTGCCTGATCATGGGCATGTGTAAAAAGAAAATAATTCCATTATCCCTGGTGGTCTAGTGGTACCCCCACCCACCCACTGAGTCCCACGACCCCGCTCCCCCCTGGTCAGCCGGTGGGCAGCAGTACCCCATCCACCTGCCCCCCGCTGCCCGCCGACTGACACCTCGGTATCATTCACATATCTGAATGTGAGTATGGTACGGAGTTGCATGCCCATTGGCTCACCCAGAAATCATCGGGCGCGCAGCCCTACCGAGGTGTCAGTCGGTGGGAGCGGGCGGCAGGGCGGGTGGGTACTGCCACCCACCGGCTGACCAGGGAAGCGGGTCGTGGGGCCCAGTGGGCGGGTGGGGGGTACCACTAGACCACCAGGGATAATGGAATTATTTTTTTTACACATGCCCGCATCATGGCAAATAGTGGTCCACTGGACCACCAGGATATAGGATGGGATAGCTTTATTTTTACAAATGCCCGCGATCGGGCAGATAGCAGTCCACTGGACCACCAGGGATATAGGACGAATAGCTTCTATTTTTTACAAATGCCTGCGATCGGGCATGGGCGCGCCAGGTCCAGCTGGAACTCGGTGACCACCCACAGGTGGCAGCTGCCGTGTTGCGCCCTGCATGTGGCAGCTCACCTGTGGGTGGCCATCAGTTGTTCCTTTTTTTTTGGCATAACTTTGTGCTGGCACAGGTAGGGGTTGCGCATGCATGGCTCTGCACATCCCAGGCTGAATATTGAGCTGTGCAGAGTATGCATGGGCACACCCCACCTGTGCCTGCATACATTACTGATCTGCTCCGGTGCATTGGGATTTGTGCCGCGCACTTTTCCCTTTTGAATATCGTGCTGGGGCGCAACCCTTTTGAATATCTGGGCCAGTGTATATTAAAGTGAAATGAGTATATCTCGTACCTAAATAGCAATAATATGCACACAGATGAAAATGTCACATACTGAAATGTGCATGTTGCACTTTGAAATGCAAATGCCACAGCTAAACAGAGTCCATCACATTCAGAAATTAATATATCATATAATAAAATCAGTAACAGATATACTTGAAAGGAATATGAAATGTACTTTGTTTGCCAAAACATATGTGATATACAGTGTACCAAAATGCATATAACAAATACAACATGGAAGTGCCTCATACAGAATTAGGATACTGTTAAAATCAATATGATTATAGGTAGAACACCCTTCAAAATAAGACTAACATACTGTAACGAGAATATAGCAAACTGAATTTTATATATATATATCTATATCTATATATATAGATAGATATAGATATATATATATATATGTGTGTGTGTGTGTGTGTGTGTGTAGCCAAACTTGCAAGGCATAGACTGAATAGAATGTAATTGTGCCAAAATGACCATATAACAAACTGAAATTATTGTAAGTCATACCAGGATGAGTTTAACACGTACTGAATTGAGTATAACACATACTGCACTGAGTATAACCAATCACAGTGCAGCATCACTTCCTGAAATGCTGTAGGACTCCGATATTTCTTGTTCAGTTTCACTGCAGGTAAGAGCTACTTAAATTCTGTGACACAGAAATATGTGCTCTGTGGGTTCATAAGACACAAGTAAAAGTATGAATAGTAATAAATGCAAATGTTTCCAGTGTTTCAAGTCTAATGCAGATAGTTACAGAGAATGTGAGATAGTATAAAAGGAGACAGTCTGTCACAGTAGCAGAAAGAACATTTAGCTCCTCTGTATGCAGTGCAAGTCATGCTGGAATAAAGTGTTGCTAAAATAAGCTAAAGAACCCTTTGTTTTGATTACTACAAAACAAGACATAATGGGCCCAATATTCAGAAGTCCGCATGGGTGCTTACTGGTGTTTGCCCATGCAAACTGGGCTTTGTACTGGAGCTCAATATTCAAAGGGCTCTGTTGAGCTGGCAAATAGGGGTAGTGCCCATGCAAACCAAAGGGGGGGGGGTATGAAAATAGTGGGGCAGGGACAGGAATATTGACACAAGCCAATAATCAGTGGATTTGCCCAGCACAAGAGGGGTTTGCCCTGTCCTTTTGCACTATGCAAATACCGCCGATGAAAACCTTGCCTTATTCCATGCAACCCTAGTGGCTTACAGAGGTAATGAAGTCAACCAGTGCATTGGCTGCTGGGGAGCATACCTGCCCCTGTGGTCCATTGCACCCACCACCACCACCACTAACTCTGATATTAACATAAAATTCCCTGGTGTTAATGGTCCCCTCTCTGATTCCCAGTCTGGTATTAATTATGAATATCCCTGGTGCTAGTGGTCCCCCCTCCATCTGATTCCCAGACCCATATTAATAATAAATATCCCTGGTGCCAGTAGTACCCCCTTGGATCCCCAGCCTTGTATTAATTATAAATATCACTGGTGCCAGTGGTCTCCCCCTCCTTATCATCCCCAGCCCCATATTAATTGTAAATATCCCTGTTGCCAGTGGTCCCCCCCCTCTGATCACCAGCCCCGGAGTGACAGATGGAATCCCTGGTGCTAGTGGTTCCCCCTACCCTCCAATCATCAACCCAAAATTAAAACAAAAAAAAACCTTCCCTGGCATCCAATGGTTTCCCCTCCCCATGGCACTGCCCCCCACTGTATCCTTACTAGCGGTGCCACGGGTGCATACCGTGACTGGCATAGCCTTCCTCACACCTCCTCAGCTTGCCACTGTATGTCCAGGCAGGGAATGCACCTCTTAGTTATAGGACAGGGCACATCACCCTGTCCAATAAATAAGAGGTGTGTTCCCCACCTGGAAATATGTCAGCTATCTTAGGAGCTGTGAGGAGGGTTGTGCCAGTCGCTGTATGCACCCGCAACCCTGCTAATGAGGATATGGTGAGTGGGAGGGGGAACCACTGGATGCCAGGGAGGGATTTGTTATTTTAATTCTGAGCTGGCGAGAAGAAGGTGGTGGAACCACTAGTGCCAGGGATTGTATCTGTCACTTTGGGGCTGGCGATTGGAGGGTGGGGGGGAACCACTGGCACCAGGGATTCCATCTGTCACTTCAGTGATGGTGATCAGAGGGGAGAACCACTAGCACCAATGATATTTATAATTAATAGAGGTCTGGGGATCGGAGGGGGGTAGCAGTCCAAAAGAGTCTGCACTCCACAAAGTATTACATGTCCACCAAAAAGACGTACTCTCAAAAATAAATTTTTAAAGCTTTTATTAGCTGTTACTCGGGGATATTTATAATTAATATGGGTCTGGGGATTGGGAGGGGAGACCACATGCACTAGTGATATTTAGAACTAATTTGGGGCTGGAGATCAGAGTGAGGGGGGACCACTAGCACCAGGGACAACTTAGCTAGCATGGACAGTGGGGGGGGCACACTACCTGCCTCTGCTACCCATGCAAATGGGCCCATAATGGGCATGCAAATGGCTCCTTAATGCCTTGCATGCCCAATGGGCTCATTTGCATGGATACCTTTGACAATTGTTAATAGCACTCTGCCATTATCAACACCTGAGCCCAACTTTGGGAGCCATGTTGGGGTGGGGCTACCTGATTTGGCACTGTGCCAACATGGCCCAACATTCAATTAGATAGTGCCCGACTGAATATAGCATCCTCAAACCTCTGGGCAATGGCAAAGCGCAGCACAAACATTTGTGATACACTTTGTGCCTTTCTGAATATCAGACCCTATGCATATTATCAGATTGGTATTTTGCTGCTGTCCCTGTTTTTTAAAGATTACCTTTGTTTTCAAAAGTTTTCTCTGGCTCCCAAACAAAAAAAAATGGTTTTATTTGTTCCCCCTGTAAGGTTATATATAACCAAATAAAGTCACCCTGTGTTTCTCCTTCTGATGCTTTGCAAAGTTATACTGTATTTTATTGTGCATTATATTTTATTTGCCCTGTACAAGAGGAGCACGTCCAAAAAATCTGTTGCTCCAGCTTTAGCTCTGCTCTGTGTGTTTTAAATGAATGTCTCTGGCTTACTGAAGGTTAGAGTTTTTCTTTGCTGCCTTTTTAAAACTATTGTTAGTATTTTGCCACTTTTAATGTGAGCAGTAAAGAAAATGTATTTGCCATTTACTCTGTAATCATAAGAGGCAGAAACACATATTTTATACCATTGGAAATCTGAGAATCTCCTCTTTTCTACAATATGCATTATTTGTTTCTAGCTTATGCCATTGTGGAGCAAACATCCCTATAATCAATGTTCTGCTTTTTTCTCAAAAACTTCAACTAGTGAAGCCAGTTATCCAGAAGTTATTCATTTGCTGCCCCCCCCCAACATACCCTGTGTCTTTTTGTAAGAGGACTGTTGCATGTTTACACATTGCAGTACATGTGCTGAAGTACTGAACCATTACGGCTTGAGCAAAAGTCACACCCAGGTTGGTGGCCTTGTGCTTGTCTTCAGACTCTACTGTCAGGCATAGCATTTCTAATGGCAGGGCACCATTTTTAGCTGGCTCTTAATTTGCTTACATTGTCTGGGTTATTGCTATTATTGGGGCCTATGCTCGACTATGCAGAGTGGCAATGCAGCGTGCATCCCCAACGCGTAGCCACTCTGCACCCATTGCGTCCCCCATGCAGAATGGACAAAATGAGGTGTGCAGCCGTGCACGCACCCGAGCCCCCACCTCGCGTGGACCTCAATGCACAGGGGTGGGTGGGTGGGCATGCCAGCATTATGCATGATGCACAATGGCACATAGTTCTGCCCATGGGGTGCAGAGACAGTTGCAGATTACACCAGGGAGAACCCTGCCATAAGCTCACTATGCACCTTGCGCCTCTGTCCCTCAAAAAACTGGACCCAACAGCAAACAAGGTGACAGGCTGCCCAGGGCCTACCACCCCTGCACCCAGCCATGCCCCCCCACCTTCCCCATGCCAACCCCCCCCCCCACACACACATGGGGGCACCGGCCTCTGGACTGCAGACCCACCCCGCAAGAAACTGCCATCCCACCTCTGTGTCCCCTTGCTCCACATCCAAGCCCCACTGGTGTGGCGGGCAGCGTGATCTCCTCCCCCCTAACACACACCCACATGACGATGCCCCCCCAACCTGCATGCCTCCCCATCTGTTCAGGGGCACAGTTTGGCCAGCAGCACATCCCATCTCTCACCTCCACAGCTGCTGGCCATGGGGACATCCATGGGGGAGCGCAGCCAACATGCCCCCAACGCATAAGGGATCCACTGCGGGATCCAGGACAGGCATCCTATTGGATGCCCACCCAGGTGCACAGCTCCACCCATGGCCACCCCATGTGAACCTGCATGTACCAGTGTGCTGGGAGGGTGGGGCCATGGACAGGTGGCTGGCAGCCGTGAATGCCACCAGTGTACACCTATCCGCAGGTGCAGTGTTCTGCAGGCAGGATACGCGCCTTTGGCATGTAATTCCCACCTGTTAGAGCATAGTCCCCATTCTGTTTCATTCTGAGCATCATTATGGGGTGGTGGTGGAGCAACTATGTAGTAAGTTTATGAGGTGCTAGATGGTGAGAGACCCTTTATCTTTGTGTCTTCACTCTCTTTTCAGAAATCTTTATGTTAGATTGGGTGTGCTTACTGAAGGTTAGATTTGTTTGCTGCATTTAAAAACTAATATCAGCATTTTTTTATTGTTACTGTAAACAGCAAAGCAAATTATTTCATAACTGTAAGGGCTAGAAACACATTCTATACCATTGGAAACTGAGTATCTCCTCTTTCCAACAATATAAACTACAGTCCAGTCCTCATTATGCGAACCTCGATCATCCGAATATCTCTATCTAATGGACTGGACACTTGTCGCCCAAGTTCTTCCTCTATCAAGGTTATAGTATGTACCATAAGGACAGATTGACCCAAAGAGGGGGCGGTGTACTCATTTACACCAACGCAGCCCTAACCATATCGTTCACCCAAGTTCTTCCTCTATCAAGGTTATAGTATGTACCATAAGGACAGGTTGACCCAAAGAGGGGGCAATGTACTCATTTACACCAATGCAGCCCTAACCATATCGTTCCTCACCTTGCAGCAACACACCTCCCCTGATGGTGAATCTATATTCATCCAATCACCCTAGGGCACAACAAGCAACTCGCTATTGGCTGCGTTTTCCACCCGCCCAAATCGACTCTTCAATCCCTAGAAGCAATAACAAAAATCACGGCCCAAGTTGTTTCTTTGGAGCTCCTTATTCTGGGTGACTTCAACCTAAACTGGGCCCAGGACCCTAACAACGCCCTTATGGCACTGACCCAAGAAGCAAACCTGGTACAGGTCATCTTAGAACCAACCAGACTTAACTACAAATTGGGGAACCACACCACCCTTGATTGGGTTCTGGTGTCCAATCCCGCCAACATCCAGAAAGACTCCTTAAGTGACCACTCTCCCATATTCTGCATCTGGAAGAACAGAGCACCCAACATCCAACCCAGAATGCTCACTGCTCATGACTACACAAACTTCTCAACAGTGCAGTTTAATGACTACCTACACAGTCTGGACTGGAGGCCAATTAAGCTCCTCCCCACCTTGGCTGAGGCTCTGGAGCATTTCCACAGTGCAGTATGTACAGCAGCTAACCTCTTCACCCCCTTGAAAAATGTAGAACAAAGGGTAGCTGCTACAAGTGGATCTCTCCATCCTTAAAAACCCTTATGGTCAGTCGAGACAAGGCCTGGAAGAAGTTCAAGCTCTCTTTCCTTCCTGCCGACCTCGTGTCATACAAGGTCTTAAGAAACAAATGCAAGACAGCCATCAAACTTGCAAAAAGGGAGTATGTCACTCACCTACAAAAAACCAATTCGGGCAACCCTAAACAATTCTGGTATCACGTCAACAACCTGATCAGGGTTAACACTAAGACTGAACCTGGCCCCATTGAGGTCAATGGTCAGCCAGTGAGTGAATCCCTCGAAATTGCTACTGCCCTCAACAATCACTTTGGAAACCTCGATGCCTACAAGGTCGGCCTGCCTACGCCGACCTCGGCTCCTAATGTTATCAAGCCTACTCGCCTTGACCGTCCCTCCTTCCATCTAAGACTGGTGAAGACAAAAGAGGTCCAACCCCTCCTAAGGGATCTGAAAGACAAAGGCTCAGGAGGTCCTGATGGGATAAACCCTTGGCTACCAAAAGCTGGCACCCCATCCCTCACCAGACCCCTGACCTGGCTCATAAACAGATCCCTACTTGAAGGGACTGTTCCAGGCCAATGTGGTCCCTATTCACAAGGGTGGCTCCAGGGAAAACATAAGCAATTACAGGCCTATTTCCCTGCTCAGTACACTTGCAAAGCTACAGGAAAGGTTAGTCTATGGCCAACTCCGTGACTACCTGGAGTCCCATCAGCTAATTGCACGTTCACAGCATGGTTTTAGAACTAACCATGGGACTGACAAAGCACTCATCCATCTCTCAAATGACTTGCTCAGAGCAATGGATAATGGGACACCCACTGGCGCTGTCTTTATAGACCTGTCCAAGGTTTTCGACCGTGTGGATCACAAGCTTCTGCTACTAAAACTGGATAAAATTGGCCTAGACCCCCTCGCCCTCAAATGGTTTGGGAGCTACCTATCGAGCCAATCGCAGAGGGTCATCTTGAAGGGTGCCACCTCGGATCCTCTACCCCTTACAGAGGGCGTACCACATGGCTCGATCCTTGGCCCACTCCTTTTCTCCATATTTACTAATGACCTAAGCCTCCACTGTGGGGGAAGTTCGGTCGTTCAGTACGTGGATGGCACCGTCATCTACCGATCCCTGGATAACACTGCAGCTCTAGGTCCCCTTCTCCAAGCTGACTTAGCATTTCTTGAGGCATGGCTAAGAGCAAATAGAATGGTCCTAAATGCAGGCAAAACTAAGGTGATGCTATTCGGACACAACGCCCTTGGACACGACAGGTCTAAATCTCTGCAACTCACTGCTCTCTCAGGAAACAACATCGAGGTTGTGCCTTCCTTAAAATACTTAGGTCTAACATTGGACCATTGCCTTACCTTCAAGTACCACGTGGATCAGGTCACTAAGACCATACACCGCAAACTTGGTACTCTATACCGGCTAAAAGACCAGCTCATCCCTGAGGCCAGGACCTCAATCGCCACAAGTGTCCTCCTCCCCACCCTGACTTATGCTGCCCCAATCTTACAGGGCATGGCCAAGCAGGAGGTCACCAAGATACAAATCCTCTATAACAAGGTAGCCCAGTTTGCTACCCAGGACCACTTGTGAAGGCACCACTGTGACACACTTGCCCAGCTACGCTGGCCCTCGCTGACCTCTCATCTCCACTACCCCCTGCTCTGCTTGACCTTCAAGCTACTCAGCCCTTCAGCTCCATCCGGCATCGTTGGGACTATCGCACACAAACATAACCCCAGGAGCCTACGGACATCTGGACGTACACTGCTTGAAGTTCCCAGAGTTAGGACTAACGCTGGTGGCAGGTCGTTCTCCTACGCAGCCCCCTACCTGTGGAACAAACTCCCACCCCTAGTGCAGGAAGCCTCCTCACTGATGAACTTCCACACCAGACTCGAAGCCTATATGTCTGATACTAGCACTTGTCATTGCCATGGCTCATGACCCCCACCACTTGCTTCTATCCTCCTAATATCCAGATCCTCCTAGTACCCTATCAGGTTCCACGGTACTTCCCTCTAGGCATAGTACCACAGCTAACTTTCCACTAAACCATGCCAGTAGTAAACAATGAGCTTACCATATAAAATTACATTTCTTCTCCACCTTTTGTTAATTCTACTGTCAACAGTAACCTTCTCACACACCTGAAACTACTCTGTAACCCAAGTCTTTCTATGTATGAAAATATGTATTGTTTTTCCCGCGTCGCCCCTGTAAAAGGGACCTTCGAGGCTCAGTGGGCCTACCCGGTCACTAAATTTTAAATAAATAAAATACATAAATAAACTAATGGGATAGGATGATCGGGCAGGATAATTAGTATGGTTCAGTACTATATTGTGCTGTTGAACTGACCGAGGGCACTCCAGTACTTACTACCTTACCCTAACCAGCTGCAATAGAAGAGGTCCATGGAAGAGAAGAAGGTGGCGCGTTCAGGACAGTACTTTGTGTCGGCATGGTTCTGCTGTTGGTGCTTTGCAGTCCTGCTTTTTGTTTTGGGCTGGAGATCAGTGGGGGGACTACAGTAGATTGTGAGCCTGACACAAAATAAAGAGTATACAAGACAGTAAGAGAGAGCTTAATTTGTTTCTGTTTTTTTTAAACACCCTGGGAGACACAAACAGAATCATAATCCTCGGTTTTCCACATGGTCTTGCTACCAGGAGGATAGAGTGTAAAAGATAGCCTAAATGTTTTTTTTTTATTCTGAAAAAATAGATCTACTCACTCGCTTGTTGAACTTGTAATCATGATCCTAGAAAGGGACAGAAAGAGAGAGCTTCAGTTTTCCACATGATCTTGCTGCAAGGAGGATAAGAGTGTAAAAGATAGCTTAAGTGATTTCTTTTTTATTCTGAATGGTATGTTGGCGTGGTTTTACTTGCATCTGACCTCAGAACCCATTACAGTACCTGCCTATACAAACAATAGGAATCCTGCAATAACAAACTCCCGATTATCCGAACCAATTTTATGTCACCCAAGCGGTTTGGATAATCAGGATTGTACTGTATTTGTTTCTAGCACATACCATTATGGAGGAAACAGACCCATTATCAATGTTCTACTTTTTTTTCTCAAAAATAACAAGTAGAGAAGCCAATTATCCAACAGTTATTGATTTTCCTGCCTTTTCCTCCCAGATACCCTGGGCCCGATATTTAAAGGTTAGTGCACCTGATAAAAGGATTAGTGGGTGTGATAACATGGGTTTGTGTAAGTGCTCCTGGCTGGCCATTATTCAAAAGCCTGAAGACAGGGTGGCTGTATTGCAGCCAACCACCCCCAAGCACCCATTTCAACACAGAAAAGTTGCCCTGGTGTCTAGTAGTACCCTCCACCCCCTGAGCACCTGTGTTGACAGAGCATTCAAGCCCTGGAGTATAGTGGTACCACCCCCCAATCTCCCATGTTGTACTTTATTACTACACCCTGGTGGTCTAGTGGGTCCCTCCACCCCCTCATGTTTCATAAAAGTGAAGATGCCCTGATGTCCAGTGGCTCCCCCTCCCCCTGATCACACATTTATACATTTCAGACAAAGCAGTCAGCCCACCTGACCTGGCTGTTCACCTCCCCCCCCCCCCACATTTCTTGGGTGGCTGATTAGCCAAGCTTGATACAGTGAACAGCACCACCCTTCTCTCACATTCTCACCCTGCTACCATATAAGCTGTCAGTGAGTGTGCCTAGACCACCAGGGCATAGTTACAAAGCATAAAAGGCATGGTCAGGGGGTACCATTACACACCAGGGCAGGAATACTCTGTTGAAATGGGTGTTCAGGGGGTAGGGGGGTACCACTAGACACAAGAGCAACTTTACTGTGTAGAAACAGGTGCTTGGGGAAAGGTGGCTGCAATATAGCCACCCTGTCTTCAGGAGGGTGGTGGTGCAGACATAGCACTCAGTTAAGAGATGGACTGCAGCAGCAGTAAACACCACCACTTTGAAGATGCACATGCACCGATATACATGAGGGACTCCCTCATGTGCCCTGCCTTGGGGAGGGTGGGAGCATGGGCTTAGCACCCAGTTAAGGGGTGGTATGCAGCAGCAGTAAACAGTGCCACTTGGGGGAATATACCTCTGTCACAAACCCTTGACAATACTGCTCTGCCAGTATGCATAAGGGGACCCCTTCATTTTTTGTACAGGTACTGAGGTATGTTAGTGCTCTGGCACTCCCGAGTTTGCTGAGCTGTCTTGAGGCTTCTGAATATGGGTCAGCCGAGAGTGCTCACTTAAACTCGTGTTAGCCCATACACTAACCTTTGAATATCAGGCCCAGGGTATCTGGGGGGAAATGGCAAGGAAATGAATAACTGCTGGATATCTGGCTTCACTAATTGCCATTTTTGAGAAAAAAAAAAGAACATTGATAATGTGTCTGTTTCTTCCACAATGGCATAAGCTAGAAACAAATAGTTTATATTGTTGGAAAGAGGAGATTATCAGCTTTCCAACAGTATAGCATATGTGTTTGTCAAGCTTATGGTTACAGATTAATGGCAAACGAATGTTCTTTACTGCTCACATAAAAAAAGGCAAAATACTGACATTCATTTTGAAAAGGCAGCAAAGAAAAACTCTAACCTTCAGTAAAAAATGTGACATTCAGTTAAAACACATAGAGATGACCTAAAGCTGGAGCAACAGATTTTTTGGTCATGCTCCTCTTGTATTGAGCAAATACAATATAATTAAGTGATAACATTCAGTTACTTTGGAGTATACAAAGCAATAACTGGCTTCTGTGGATGATTAAATGCTGAAGCGAAGTATACTCCAAGTAACTGAATGTTATCACCATTATATGAATTGGAGTTAGTTTTAAAGCTTTTTTTCCTCATATATTTGGGGGTACCATAAAGCACGAGGGCAAAAAAGAAAGTAAGTTGCACACACTCGCTCTCAACTGTCTACTCGGACAGAGCTCCTATGGACATGCTGGTTGCCCCCTTTGAGCATTCTTAAGAAAATAAAATTATAATAACCACCAGAGAATAAAAAAAATAATCACCATGTTAAATCTACAGCTACTTACTAACTCCTACATTCTCTCTCTCAGCCAGCTCTTGCTACTGTATTGTCTCTGTCTCTTTCTCTCTCTCTCTGTCATCACTGTGTCCATTTGAGAAAAAAAAAACTTTCTCTCTCTCTCTCTCTCGCTCAGCCCTCTATCTGTGTGAGAAAAAAAAATACTATTTTCTGGTTTTCGCTCCTTGCTGCTGCACACTCTTTATCTGGGGTAAGATACAACTAGTTCCTTTCAGGTACACCATCTAACTCACTCACTACCTTGGAGTGAAGCAGGTGAGGTGGATAGCATTTGCTGTGGAAGTGTGAATAACCAATCATGGGCATGGCAAAAGCTTGATATGGGAGGGTTTAGTTGACTAACTGACTCTGTGGGAGGTGTTTGGGTGAATAACCAACTTTGGTGTTTCTTGAGGTAGTTTGTGAGGTGATAACTGGCAGGTGTTCTGTATTCTGATGGGCTTAGAGCAGATACCTGTCGTATAATGCAAACAAATACAGTATAACTTTGCAAAGCATAGGAAGCAGAAGTACAGGATGATTTTATCTGGTTAGGTATAACCCTACACAGGGAACAACTAAAACAGATATTTTGGGGGGTTGGGAGTCAGAGAAAACTTTTAAAAAGGAAAAAACTTTTGAAAAGGAAGGTTATCTTTAAAAAAACGGTGACAGTGGCAAAATACCAATTTAATAATATACAGTGTCTTGTTTTGTAGTAATGCAGACAAACGGTTCTTTAGATTCTAACACCATTTTATTCCAGCATAACTTGTACTACATACAGATGAGCAAACTGTTCTTTCAGCTACTCAGACAGACTGTCACCTTTTACATCCTCTGTTTCACTTGCCCTGTTACTCTCTGCATGTGACTTAGAACACTGCAAACATTTGTATTTATTACTATTCATACTTAGCTTGTATCTTATCAATCCACATAGTACATATTCCTGGGTCACAGAATTTAGGGAGATCTTACATGCAGTGAAGCCGAGCAAGAACTGCTGGAGTCCTACAGCATTTCAGGAAGTGATGCTGTATTGTGATTGTTTACCCAAGTTATATGCTTTTCACTGTGTGTAATACTCAGTTCAGTATCTGTTACACTCAGTTCAGTATGTGTTACACTCATCTTGGTGTGTCTTACAATCATTTCAGTTTGTTATATGGTCATTTTGTCACACATTACACTCTATTTAGTCTATGCCTTTCAAGTTTGGCTCCGTATACATAAACTGTAGATTGATGTATGCACATTACAGTATGTTAGCCATATTTTAGAGGGTGTTCTATTTATAATCATTTAGCTAAATCCCAATTCTGCATGAGGCACTTCCATGTTGTATTTGTTATATGCATTTTAGTGTACTGTATATCAAATACAGTATGTTTTGGTAAATAAAGTACATTTCATACTCCTTTCAAGTATATCTTTTACTGATTTCATTATATGATATATTAATTTCTGTATGTGATATATTCTTTTAAAATGTGGCATATGCATTTCAAACTGCAACATGCACATTTCAGTATGTGACATTTTCATCTTTGTGCTTATCATTGCCGTTTAGGTATGAGATATACTAATCTGAGTGTACAACATACACATTTTAATATATGTAATTTTATTTTCCGTATTTCATAACCATTTTATTTATTTGATATACATGCTATCAAGAGTATCAATGCATTAAATAAATATAATCTACAATTCAGTATATGTCATATTCATTTTGGTATACATCATAATAATTTAAGTAAGTATCTTAATGATTTTGGTATGTCTGATGATCATATTAGTATATTTCTTCTCCATTTCAGTATGTGTCATATCCATTTCAGTATGTGTTTTATTAATTTTGGTATGTGTTATATGCATTGTAGTACTTTCTTATCCATTTTTGGTATGTGTCACATTCATTTCTGTATGGGCCATATCTATTTCAGTATATGTGTCATATCCATTTTGGTACAAGACATATCCATTTCAGCATGTGTCATAATTATTTCAGTATGTGTAATACCCATTTAGTGTGGGCCGTATCCATTTTGGTATGTGTCATCTATACTTTGGCATGTGTTATAATTATTTTGGTATGTACCATACCCATTTTGGTGTGTGTCATACCCATTTCAGTGTGTGTCAAACATTTCTGTGTGTTTCATGCCCATTTTATTGTGTGGCACACCCATTCTGGTACATGTCATACCCATTTCGATACTTGCCATATGCATTTCAATATGCACCATATGAATTTTGTTTCTTCCATAATTATTTCAGTATGTATCATAATCATTTCAAGTTTTGTCACACCATTTCACCAGTATCATATCATTTCAGTTTGGATCATATCCATTTAGCTATGTGTCATAATTATTTCAATATGTGTCATACCAATTTCACTGTATGTCATGTCCATTTCAGTTTGTGTCATATCCCTTTCAGTATGTCATACACATTTTGCTATGTGTCATATCCATTTTGGTATAGGTCATATCCATTTTGGTATGTGTCATTATTAATTCAGTATGTTTCATACCATTTTTGGTGTGTGTCACATCCATTTCTGTTTGTCTCAAACCCATTTTGGTGCATGTCATACCCATTTTGGTATATGTCATACCCATTTCATAATGTATCATACATATTTCGGTGTGTAATATACTCATTGTTGTATCTGTCATTCTCTTAATATTATACTGTAAACATTTTTTTGATAGTCATAGACATTTCGCTATGCATTATATTCTGAAAACTGTGATTTTGAATTGAACAGTTTCACATATTTATTCTTATGCTGACAGCTAAGTGATAAAGGTTGAAAAGTAAACTCAGTGTTGTGTATACTACATAAGATGGGTCTGATAAAGTATAATACGTACACGCACACACACACACACACACACACACACACACACACACACACACACACACACACACACACACACACACACACACAGTCTTTCATTTAACAATATATTTACACCATTACATATTAGCAGTTGTAAGAATACTAACTACTACAAGTCATCTATATGATCTGACTGTTGACTGTGGATCTATCATCATGACAGTTCACATTCTGAGTCATGATGTGCAGGATGCTTTTAAAACACAGACCCTGGTAGTCTCACTTTGCAGTGTTGACTGCATTTGTGCATCATATGTATCACATTACTGAATTGAAACAAACTTTCTTGTGAGCTCAGTGTTTAGGAGAAATGTATTTTCTCATGGTTTCACATCAAAACCATGCTATCTGAAAAAGCATGGTCAAAAACTGCACTGTCCGTGCCAGACAAAAAAGCATGGTCAAAACCCACACCATCATAAACATACAACCTAGGGTACTTCCTTTCACTTATTATCAAAACATATAGCTGGCACTCCAGAAAGCCAATGTACATATTTTGATAATAAACTACAGGAAGCATGCTAGGTTGTATAGCAGCACTTTCACTATTTCTTCTTGTGCAGTTATCACAGCACAGTTTTTCACCATGCCTTTTTGGCTCCACTGCCTTGATGAAATACTGTTTCTCACCACTGTACAATGTATCATCAGCACATCTGTCATACCACTAGCTCATTTCAGATAAAGAAACACAGCACCTTTGCATATTGCATCTTTTATCTGTTTCCTTATTACCATTCAATTCCATTTCTATAGTTTTTGGAGATACAAACTTATGTTTTAGTCTTTTTTTTCCTGTTAATAGTACTCATCTTTAACTGACCTGGATGTCTCAGTTTGGTTAGAGATGAAATCTTGTTTTATTTATTTCTTTTATTTGAATTTTGTTGACCGGGTGGGCCCGCTGCAACCAAGGGTCCCTTTTTCAAGGGCGACCCAGAATTAGTTACAGATAGTAAGGTATAGAAATGTGATCATATGTAGTACAAAAGTTATCCACATATCACACAGGACTAATTAAATCAGTATATAGAAAAATATACATATGAAGACACTACAGACCACAGTTATGCATTACAGGTCTGGTCATTAGTTACAGTATAACAAAGTCATCATCAACAACCAACAATGAAAGTGCTACACATATATTAGAGGTACAATAAGTATGCATTTCAGCTTATCATATTAGGGGGAAATCTGACTTGTGGGCAGTGGATATGTCAGGGTATACTAGTTCAGGGCAGGTAACCATAGACTTAGTTATTCTGGGGGAAAAAAGTTTACTTTCATTAATGCAGGTGCTGCTGCTTTTGGAGGAGAGGTATGCCTTTAGTGTGTATTTGAGTATGGGGAGAGAGGGGCAGATCTACATGGTGGTAGGCATGTTTGTTTACTTCTGGTAGCTACATTTATGAATGTTATATTCCCAACAGCAGTAGAAATGGAGTAGTTGACCACTGGCAATGAAACCTATACAATTTACAGTAGGTGAAGTTATAACACCTCTTTAAGTGTTTTTGCAGTACATATGGACATAGCTGTTCTCAGCTTGCTTGAGTCTAGCATTGCATTTTTATTGACTGAAGTCAGTCTCTCAAGGAATATTGACAGTCCATGCTGCATGTTCACAACTGAATGATTTATATTATTGAAGCATAATAATTGTTTGCCACACAGGCAACATAATTGGACCATATGGTCCCAAACTGAAAATTCACCCAGTAGTTAGTATATTTAAATTTTTTGTATAGAAATCCAAGTTTTATCTAGCAGTCATGCATCCACAACCTGCACCACAGCCAACAACTTGTTGTGAAATCCTTCCCATGATGTCTCTGGCAAAATCAGCAATGGGGACTTTAATCATTTTTTACAAGTGAAAGTGGTTATTGTATTTTGAAGTTCTATAAAAACCTGGGAACAAGAACTTGCCAGAGTTTGAAGATGTAGATCTGTGCTAATTAAAGGGCTTTAGCTGGTGGTTCAGGGAGCAGTGGATGATGCTCAGCATCCCCCCACCAAGAAGTATGAAACTAGACATACCGAAGAGTTCTCTGGATGCCCTACCTTCGCTGCAGTGGCATGACTGCTGACCT
The DNA here is from genome assembly GCA_016271365.2 of Neoceratodus forsteri. Classification (NCBI taxonomy): domain Eukaryota; kingdom Metazoa; phylum Chordata; order Ceratodontiformes; family Ceratodontidae; genus Neoceratodus; species Neoceratodus forsteri. Next base: position 776,033,440 of record CM028134.1, on the reverse strand, counting down.
TGCTGCCTGCCATTCTCATCTTCCTCCTACCTAGTACTGGCATTTGGCTGTGTTTTGGGGTGTCTGGTATCTCTCTGTCTCCTTGGCACCCTTCCAGTGTGCTGTCTTGGTGCTTTACACTGGTGGTCTCCTGTGTCTCTTTTTTCCTTTGTTCTCCTGTCTGGGATGGAACAGGGTTTGTGTTACTGCTATGCTGTCATTCCTCTGCTTCCAGTACTTTACTCTGCCACTCCACAGCTGTTTTCCTGCTCAAGGTCTGGCTTCTTCCAGCGTACCTCCCCCCATCTCATGCTCCATGCTGGAGTTGCCTCCTGTTGCTGCTTCTCCTCATCCTGCTGGCTCTTCTGCTATGCTCTGCTTCCCATGCTTTCCCCGATGCTATGCTTTGGGCAGCCCTGATCCTCCTAAAGTGCTACCCTGCTTGTTGCCCTAACTCATGCTCTGCTCCAATGGGGGAGGGTTGCTGGGGGTCTATCTCCATCCTGCTGACCCCTGCCAGCTGACTGTGCTCTTGTTTGCCCTTCCTCCTTTTCCTGGACATGGCTCAGCCCATGCTTCACTCCCTGTATTTTTGCCCTCTCTCTCTCTCTCTCTCTCTCTCTCTCTCTCACACACAAAGGGCTCAGCACTCTACTACTCATCATCATCCCATATTTTATTGCTGCCTCTCTAGGGCTTGTCTATGTCACTCTGTTGCCAATCAAAAACACCCACCAGACTACATAGGCAGTCATACAGGTCCTATCCTCTGGGCTTAACTTTCATTTATGCAACTCATCATCATTATCATACTCATCATCCCCTATTCTATTCCTGCCCTCACAATGGCTCATTTATTCATTAGTTCCCTTAAAGTTGTTCTCCCTGTGCCTCAGACCTTAAGACCTTGGTTCCAACAATTATACCAGCCTTGGGCAGGATTCACAAAGAAAGCCGAAATTCCTGCAGCTACGGGAAAAAGGCTTGCTGCAGTGCGGAAAAGCAGCTGCACTTTATTCTCAAAGAAAACCAGCGCAGCTGTGGATTTCCATTAAAAGTGCCACAGGTGCGGCAGTTTAGCTGCTGCAGGACTTATGCAAGTGCTGTGAATCTGCAACTGCGGAGGCTGTGAAGGCACAGCAATAGGGAACCACAGTAGCTGAAGCAACAGACTGTAACAGTGCTGCTATAATATGAAGCTGACAGCACACACAGAGACCAGCAACCAGTCCCCAGCTGGGACCACAGCAGCACCACAGGTACCTGTGATACTTTGGCACCACAGTGGCTGACTGTCCCTGCTGGTCGTCCCTCCCTGGGGTGTTCCTGTAGCCTGTGGGGGGGTAGCACTCGCTGCTGGCTGGTCAAGCTCTACTGCTTGTGGGGCTCTATCATGGGCTGCACTGGGCCTAGTGGATGATGTCTGTTGCCATAGCATTGCAATGTGTGCTGTAAGTGCTGTAACATCAGCCACTGCTATACTGTCTGAGATGCTGTCACCTGTGGTACACCTCCACCTTAATTGATTCCAATTGCTGGGGCACTACTGCAGTGTGCAAAGGGAGAGTTACACCTCATTCCACTGTGTATAACGTTCTTTCCTCAGCTGTGGGAAAAACCTGGCTGTGAATAGCCTTTCAGGGGCTGTGCCTTACTTATCTCACACCTTTTTGTCCTGAGGGACATACGCAGCTGCACTTTTTTCCACAGTCCATAGTGGTTTTTCCCGCAGCTGTGGTTTTGTGATATAATTTGGAGAAACTCACCTTTTTTTCCGTAGCTGAGTAGTTTTGGGGACTTAGGGAAGGTTTTGCACCTTCTGAGAGCTTTGAGAATCCTGCCCCCTTGTCTAAAAGAAGAGTATTTGGACAGTCAAGTCTAAAGCAGCCATTATTTATTTCTGGTTAAATAACTTTGCCATTGTTCTTATCCTTGATGAGCTCATTTGCTTCAGTGATACTCATACCTTGAGGTTGGGGCCCCTCCCCTAGGGCCCCTCTAACTGTGCAGATTAACTTGGTGGCTCCAACAGTTGTAGTATCTACGGCTTCTGCAACTTGAGGGTGAAACTCTCACCAAGTTGGGGCTCCTTTTCACCGTGCAGATTGACTCAGCAGCACTTCAGTGTTGTTTATGTTGTCATCCTAGCCTTGAGGGTAGGGCTCCCACTGTGGTGATCCCTTTAGCCTTCCTAAGCTCCTAGGTGGCACCTCTTCATACAATCCTCCCATGTCTACCAGTGGTTCCTCTTTTCTCTTTCCACATACATCATCCTTTAGAGGCCCCATCTTGAACATCATCAGCCACTCAGTCAAGGACTGATTCCTGGCAGTTCTGGGGTTGGGCAACAGTCAGTCAGCAGATGCTCACTCCTCAAATCACACCTTGTACGGTGATATATTTTTTCTGTGAAAGGAGAGGGCACCTTTGGCCATTCAGATCAAATCAATGGCATCTCATGGTGCTATCCTGTTAGAGAACTAGATCAAGAGCCTTCCCTTCAACATTCCCCTTAATTGGTTTCCCAATTAGCAGAGTTGAGCCATCGCTAAGAAAAAAATCCCTAGCTTGTAGGGATCGTAACCCAGGCCTGGTTCCCTAGAGGTTTCCTGCACAATTGAATTATTCTAGTCCATGCTGATGGTCACAAAATAATGTAAATATATTAACAATTACTTATTTCACTGAATGTTGGAGTTGGAGTCCTATATTTTTAATAATGGCATTTTCTTCCCCTAATTACATCTCTTCCTCCAACTACATTTCTTTTCTTTATACTGAAAGTAAGTTTGCTTTTATTTTATTGATTTGTTCTTTTTGGCCTCATCCTGAAGGCACTGTTGGTCTTAGGGGATCTTGTCCCTGCTGTACCTATAGGGTTGGAACCCTCTTCAGGAGGTTCTTGAGTCTTTGTGGCATTTAAAAATGGAGGTAATCCCTGCAGCAGAGACAGAGAGAGTGTATGCCAGCGTTATAATCTATGTTGAACAAACATCCTACATACTACATACCTGCCATCATCACTCCAATCCTCCAGCCCTACCAATTATTTCCCTATGTTCCATAAGCATTCCTACATAAGCAGGCCAATGGTCCATTGAACTAGTGATACTTTTTAAGTGTCTAATAAAAATCAAGTAATTACACCCAGACCATACCAGTAGTGAAGGCTCAGTTCTGTAGAGGGAACTTTGATGAGGATATCATGTTGTGGTATGCTGCCAGTCTGCAGTGTTGTCACGTAGCTTCTTTGGGGGATGACCCTGTCTATATTCAGCCATTCTGTTTTGTTACTCCTGGTTTGACATCCTTAGTGCTCTGTATCAACTTGCCATGCTGTGCATAGTTAGCTTTATGAATGTAGTCTACATACTTTCTTTTATTTGAAAAAACTGCTGTCATAGCACTGGCTGCATTGCATAATGAATACTACAGCACAGAGCATGGGGCTGTTCTGGATGATGTACAAGGTAAGTAACAAACTGATAGGAAGTACAAATGTTCATTCTGTCAGCTGTGAAATTAGTACAGGGTTCCTCCAGAAATTCTGCAACTGCTTAGGAGGGATTATGACCGTATGGGCCGGAAGACATAGAGCATGTTGAATTGCTAAAGTATTATTAAGGAAAAGATTGTTTACTCTAGCTGAACTTGTGAGACATTTCTGTCATAAACGTCATGCAAAGGTTCTTATAAACATCAGAAGTGACTTACTTATTGATTAACTGACTATGGGAGGCCATTCACTTAAATCAATTAAATATTCATGAGACATATTGAACTGAGAACAACACATACATTTGTATAACACACACACACCTAAAAGAGCATAGCATACGCTGAAATAAGTAGAAAATATACCAAAACTGGTCCAACACATACTGAAATGAGAGTGACACATATTAATACGAGTATAATATATAAATAAGCATTTTGACTGAGTCATAAAAATGTATTTTTATACAAGACTTAGACATTAGGACAAATCTCAGTTTTCAAGTTTACACCTGTTGCAACAATTGTTACAGAAATTACAAAAGTTTCAAAAAGACAATATGCAATAAACATCAGCAACAGACAATAGACTTGCACAAAAATGTGTATTTATTTATTTAGCTTTTATTGACCTGGTAACCACACTAGACAATCACAGTGCCTATTTTGAGGTGTGACCCAGGAGAATTACAAAGCAATAGAAAACCATACAATAACAACAATACAGTGATATTTACAAGCAATAGAATAGCTGACTGGCAATTCCATAGGCTGAAAGCCAAACATGACAATAACAGTGAATGCAAACCAGTTGCATACTTGTTCAGGTACATTTGCAAAAGGGCTCAAAACACAGTATACAAGATAACTAATCCCTAACAAGCATGGACAGTAAGCCACCCTGAGTAGAATAAGTACTATGGGAGGAAAACAACAAGGAGCTCCAGTCTATAGGCTACATACCATATGGTTAAGAACAAGAGCAGGTTGAGTTGGCCTTCAAGAAATCCCAGAGGAGCTTTGTGAAAAACAAATGGGAGACAGCCTCAAGAGTCAGAGATGGAAAGGATTTCCAGAGCCCCAGTGCTTAAGTCATGAAGGCCTGGTCACCTGAGGCAGTACGGGTCTTTGTAATCACCAACAGGAACTGGTCAATAGATCTGAGTTTGTAGTTCTGAATAGGCATTTTTAGCTGGCCTGCCAGGCTAGATGGGGTAGCAGTTCTAAGAGTCTTGTCAACAAAACAACCCAGGGAAAAAAGGGTCTATTTGCAGGGGATAACCAGCCAATTTGCAATAGAGCTCACAGTGGTGTGTAAGACAGGCAACTGATAAAGAAAACTTACAAATGCTGTTATAAGCTACATCCCATTTACAGAGTGAAGCCTTAGCAGTATTTACATAAGTGGTGTTCTGATAATTAAGGCTAGGGAGGAGCATTCCCCCTAGCAAGGGCAACACAAGCCTTAGGGATGAGGATATGTTTGTCCCTTTAGGCTAAATCCAGTTTGCAGTTTACGACTCAGCATTTGAGATGTGCCAGAAGAGGTCTAGCTGAGGGTCCAGGGTCACCCAAAGGTACTTGAAGGAGAGCACAGTGGTACTAGAGATCCCCTCAGTGCTGGAATCAACCACATGTTAGAGACTACCAAGGGTTCAGGGCAGGACTTAATCATACCAGGTGAACTGAAGAGCACCACCTGCATCTTCTTCACATGAGGACCAACCTATTTACTGTGATCCAAGAATGGATATAACGGAAGTAATCATTTAGCTGTGAGTTAGCAGTTCTAATATTGTTTGCACTGGTTAGCAACTCAAGGTCATCCGCTTACATAGGAGAGCTACAGAGAGCAGGCACCCTAGTGGGCTCATTTATGAATGGAAAGAAAATAAGGGGCCCAAGGATGAAGCCCTAAGCAAACCCTAGCTTAATGAGTGTAAGCTCAGGCATTACCATATTAAATTTAACTAGTTATTGCCTACCATGAAGATAATTAGAGACACAGGAACAGCATGGGCAGACAATCCAGAGGAGCAAAGATTGAGACAAATCTCTCTGTCTTTGCAAGACTTAGGATCCACTGTCAAAAGCATTCGGGAGGTCCACAAAAAATAGCCCCAGAAAGTTCACTACATTCAATAGCAGCCCTGATGGCAGAGGTAACAGCAGCAAGAGCCATGGAAGTGCTATGCCCCTTTCAGAAGTCATGCTGCTCTGGAGCCAAAATGTTATGGGAGTAAAGGTATTCAGTGACCTAGGAGGCAAACAATTTTCTCAAGGACCTTGGTGATCACTGATGGTATCACAATGGGGCAATCATTTCCCATAGTTTTAGGGTCTCCTTGCTTGAAAACCAGGACTATCATAGCCACCTTCCGCACATCTGGAATAACCCGGATAAGTAGGGAGAGGTTGAAGATGTGGGCTATGGAGGAGTCAAGGAGAGGAGCACCTAGGCGTACAAGCTTAGTCTCCATGTTGTTATAGCCAACAATGGTAAACAAGGAGACCTAGCAGTCTGGTAATTTCCATTACTGAGACTGTTTGCAAGTAGAAGAGGTGTTGTTGGGGGAGGATGAAAGGGAGGTGCAGGTGGGTACTGCAGAGTGGCACTAGCAAATAGAGAAGTGAGGGAAGACAAATCAGAGAATTGCCTATTGAATGCATTGGCTACTGTAAGAGGGTTATTTAAGCAATAAGGCATGATTAGGGGGGCATTATGATGGGATAACAGCCCACCTCAGATGGGTTGAAGCATGAGGTAAAGCCAAGTGCTTCCACCGCCTGAGAAGGACCGGTAGACCACCATAGCACACTCCCTGGAGTGCCTTATTGTGATTACAGTAGTAGCCACAGACATGGCCAGCTATTTCCAGATATTTCATGAAATTTCTGAAGAGTTTCTCTCTGCTGCCCCTACTGTGGAAATGCAGAAAGCTGGAGATATTTCTGGAAATATCACAGAAATGTCAGGAAATAGCTGGCAGTGTCTGTGGCTGCCACTGTATGAAATGGGTCTATATCAGTATTATTTAAATAAATAAATAAATTAGTAAAATTCATATTTTATTTGACAAAAAGAATAAAACATGTTGAATAAATGGTTTACAAAGAAAAAAATAGTCCCATTTTGACATCATGTTGTAACCACTTTGCCAGCAGGTGGTGACAATGTTGTAAGTGTCATTTGGTTTTTTTCAGTGCAAGTAATAGTGGCTTTAGGTTGTAGCAGCAGGTCAGAGAAGACTAGGCCATGCAAGAAGCTTCATTGTGCAGTGTCTTGTCGGGGTATAGTGGGCTTTTTCCCTTGAATTAAAAAAAATGCTTTATCTGTGGCACCGGAGAGCAGAGGTCAGCTGAGCGAGCAGTGATGAGGGAAAGAGAGTTGAGCTGCCATGAGTGGCAGCTACAGAGGGTTGAATTTGTCTGAGCTGGCAGGTGTGATACCGGAGCAGAGAGCGAGCCTGTAAGGGAATGACAGTAAGAATATGGCAAGATTTTAAATCGTTTCTGTAGTCTCTGTCCACCGCCCCCCCCCCATGAAAAAAGGAGATCGGGCAAATGAAACATAATTTAAAAAAACCAAAACAAAAGCACGACCCACTGTGTGTGTGGCGGGTAGTGGGCGGATGGTCAGTTGAGAGGTGCAGCGCTCTAAAGCTGCGTGGTCAGTCTGTTGGTCTGGGAGTAGTTTCTGCTGGACCGTTGTGCTGGGATAACAGCCTGGCTGAAAACAGCTCTCCACCAATCAGCATTCAACATTCTTAGTACCCATTTCATAATACAGTTTAACTCATCCAAGAGAAGTTCATTTGTATATTGTAAGGCAATGCCACGAACCACATTTTTCATGCTCAGCCAGAAACTGTGGATCCCTAGCCGATGCAAGGAGAGTGGACTTGCAGAATTCATTTGTAGCCTGTTGTATGGCCTTCTTGCAGATATTCCTAAATTTCCTATATTCAAGTAAGCCAGCCATTGCATAAGTGGACTTAAATTTAGTCCAGGATTTATCCCTGTATTTCATTAGTGTTAGCAGATCACTGTGCAGTCACTTTGTGACCATACCTGTACTCTCCTCTTGATGAAAGGAACATGTTTGTGCTACAGGGCAGAGAACATGGAGAGGAAATTGGAGAGACCAACAGACACAACAGGCTGTATCAAGTCAGAGGACCAGTCTGTATGGGCAAAGTCGCTGAGGAAGAAGCGTTCATCCAATTTGAATACGTCACAGAGGGAGATGACCTTGGAAGTAACTTCAGACAAGCTTACTTTTCATACACAGTAGGTAGGAGTGTGATCAGAGATGGCATCCTGGAAGGTCCCAGACAGGTGGATCCACTCTACTTTGTTTGACAGAACCAAGTACAGGAGAGAGTGCAGACCTCCATTAGTGAAGAGTCTGGTAAGAGAGGAGATAAGTTGCTTCAGACCAAGCCCCCCTAGGAGAGGCTCATAACATTTAACATTGTTCCCAATTCAATTCAGGTTTAGGTCACCCATGATTAACAGCTCATTTGGGCCAACTTTAGCACCAACAGCCTCCAGGAGATAAGTAAACCCTTGGAGACATCTTGAGGGAGGGTTATAAGTACAGACCAGATGCATTTTCTTAGTATCATCCAGCAGCAATGATACATGTAAAAACTCACAGAATGAGGATGAGAGAAGAGCCTGCTGGATTAAGGAGACATTTGGTTGACTTTTTTTTTATTATTTTATTCAGCTATTTGGCACTTCCTCCATCACTACCTCCCTCCTCAGCAATGGGGGAGGCACATAGTGTCTCTGGCAGGTGGCTTCGGCCCTTCCCTCAGAGGGGCTCGGTCTCAGGACCCAACCTGACCCTGGCCCTCCCGGCAATCCCCCATGGGTTAACCCCCCTCATGACAGGGCCAAGGATGAAGGCATTGACTTTCCTTCCCCCGGAGACCAACATCTAGACTCTGAGGGGACAGGTTCGGGCACTATTAGTGCCATCATGGAGCCTGCCAGCTTTGATATTGCACTGGTTTTCTCCCTGCCCCCTTGGCGCAGTTGCCTGCACATGTGTGGAGGCATGTGCACACAGTGACCCACGGCACCCTCCTGATTCAAGTCACTCCCCAACTGCACTACCACCAGGTCTCTACCTGGGGGCAGCCCTGCAGCGGGAAAGGCTGTATCCCCACCCAAGAGTGGAGAGCTGCCTGATGGCCTCTCAATCCATCTCTCAGCCTCCCCCTGCCGACCTCCAATGGACCAGGCTCATTTCTGAACCTGGGTCATCGGCATAGAGAGAGGTGTGGCGTCCAGCATCTCAACCCTCAGAGTCACAGGACTGGCTCATTTAGTTGACTTCTATGGTATAACAGAAGGCACCCTCCATGCTTAGCTCCACAATAGTTAGACCTGGTGAGGTTAAAACCAGGCAGGGCGTAGGCAGCATCTGGAACAGTAAGCATGAGCCAGGTCTCAGTTAAGCCCAGTATAACAGGGCTATAGTGTCCAACTAAGGCAGTGAGTGCTGCAAAATTAAACCTAATACTGTGGACATTCAAGTGTACTGTTGTTAGGCCTTTTGCATTACTTCAGGCAAGGACAGTGGTATAGAAGGAAGGGGATGGCCTAGGATTAGGTTCAACATCACCAGCAATCACAGTCAACAGAGCTGGAAGCCAAGATGGATACGACAGAGAAAGCCAATTTAGGGGTATAAGTGAGAAGCGGAATCTACATCTGACAAAATATTAGGAGTACCACATATTTTTCCTTGAGCAGATAAGTGAGGTTTTGGGACCATACACTTGAAGCAATCAAATTTGAGAAACTGAAGTCCCTTGGGAGATTATAGTAGTAAGGAGATCTGAAGGTCCCTGGGAAAGTAAAGCAGATGGTAGTGATTTGCAGGGCCAGCAGAACCACTCCTAAGCAGACAAGATGGTACATTTTCAACAGCTTGTATAACAAGAATTCCCAACAGTAGAATTACCTTAAGAACAACCCTAGACAGAGCAGCAACAAGTCAGTAAAACCCATAGGGAACTATTAGTAATAATAAATGCAGTTTGATCGCATTACTCCATAACCAACAGTGATATGTGGCAGCAATAAATATTCGGCACTAACTGTAAGGTCTAGCCACATAGGGTAAAGGCAGTATATCTATACTCATTGGTCATACAGGGTCCACACTTGTAGGGTATATGCAGGCCAGCCAATGAACACCCAGACCTAGGAGAGCACTCCACTAAGCATGTACAGGAATAAGGGTCATCTATATATGGTGTGGTCAGGAGTACCTATACAGTGTACACCCAGGTGAAATAGTAGTCTAGTAAACAAGTCATGCACAACACAAGATACACAACAAGAATACAGCAAAATAACCCGTAATTGATACTCACAGACCTCGAATCCAAAGTCACTCTCTGTGGTGCATTAGTCTGACAACTGTGGAGCAGAGTGGCCGATCAATGGTTGACTCACAACTGGCACCCACAGTAGATACACTTTGCACTGTGTCCCTTAGCACAGAAAATTGCTTGTAATATGGGTCCATTAAACAGTTGAAGGAAAGGGAGTCTTCACCCCCAGTTCCAATCCTGTCTCCTGACTGGCCTGTTCAAAATGGAGGTACTGGCATGAAGGAGAGGGCCTTTCAGGCTGCAAATTTGTTGAATTTCAGATGGCAGGGTTAAAAAAACATACTGTACCGCAGCAGCATGTGACTTTTTGGCTCCAGACAGAAAGAATTAAGGCAACTTGTGGCTTTTGTTAGTTTCAGCTGTCACTCTGAATGTGGCTGTGGCAGTTGCTTGAATGTACTGGTCCCAGCGGCAGCCTCCTGCAGCGAGTGTTTGGGGGGGAGCAAGATGAGCAGTGGCAGATGCCCTTCCTCATGATCCCTCATCAGTTGTGGTAGCCTCCAAGAAGTGGCTGGCTTGTGGCTGGACAAGAAGGGATTTTGTTTTGCTCCTCTCCAAGCCCCCCAGTTGGCCACTACTTCGGGCCACCAGTGGTATCCCCTGCCCCACCAAGTCGCCCCCCCACTACCATCACTGCTGTCCCCCACTGTGTCATACTCCAGGCAACCCGATGTATCCCTTCATTGGGGCAGACCCCCTCCTGGGGCCCACGGGAGTGGAGATGGGTTCATGAACAGTTCCAGGTGCAAAACAGAAGATCGGCCAAGAAGGTTGGCTGCCAGGGCTGTGTGGCGGGATGGGAACCTGGGTGACTATCATCCAGTTGGCCAAAGGACATTTTCTGTTTTCTCCCTGCCCCCCTACCCACATTGCAGCCACACACTCGCAAAGTCCTGGGACGGATGCACAGTGGCACATGGTCACCCATGCCACCAAGTGCACTTCCGTAAGGGCGTGCCAGGAGCTGCCCAAGTAGCAGCGCAGACCACACCCTCCCACCCAGGGAGGAAAGTATCCAAGTGGATGCCCGTAATCCTCCCCGCTGGTCTCTGCTCCTGTCATCCCAAGTGGTAGTGAACCCAGGTTGCCAGTGTGCCAAGTAATCCCTCATCTCTCGACACCATGGAGCCAGCCAACAAAAGGGGATTTAAACCTTTGCCAATATTGCAGAGAAGGGAGACTTTGTCTGCAGTCCTGATCTTGGATCCTGATTGTTCCATTCAAAATGAAGGTACTGGTATAAAGGAGAATGCCTTTTAAGCACAAATGTAATGAATTTCAGGTGGCTGAATTCAAAAAAGCAGACCCCCAGGAGCATGCAACTTTATCGCTCCAACCAGCAAGGATTGAGGCAACTTGTGGCTTTTTGTTAGTTTCAGCAGCTGCTTTGAGTATGGCTGTGGTGGCCACTTGACAGTTCTGGTCCTGGTGGCAGCCTCCTGCGGCAACCATTGGGGGAGGGAGGCAAGATGAACGATGTGATGACGCCCTTCCTCATGACCCCTCATCAATTGCAGTGGCCTCCAGGAAGTGTCTGGCTTGTAGCTAGGCAAGAGGGTATTTAAATCCCTGGCAACATCACAGAGAAGGGAGACACCGCCCCCGGTCCTATTTCAGGTTCTCAATAGGTCCATTCAAAATTGAGGTAATGACATAAAAGAGAGCACCTTTCAACCTGCAAATGTTAAATTTCAGGCAGAAGAATTCTAAAAAGCAGACCCCAGGAGCATGTGGCTTCAGCTCCAGACAGCAAGGGTTGAGACAACTCACAGCATCTAGTTAGTTTCAGCAGCCACTCTGAATATGGCTACAGTGGTCAATTGAATGCCCTGGTTCTGGCAGCAGCCTCCTGTAGTGGGCATTGAGGGCAGCTAGGCAAGATGAACAGTGGCAGATGCCCTCCCTCACGACTCTGTGTCAGTTATGGTAGTTCCAGGAAGTAGCTGGCTTGTGGCTGTGCAAGAGGGGATTTAAATCACTAGCAGTGTTGCAGAGAAGGAAGACTCCAGCCCAGTCCAGATCCTGGCTCCCGATTGTCCCATTCAAAATGGAGGTACTGGGATGAAGACAGTGCCTTTCACGCCACAAATTAGTTGAATTTCAGGTGGCAGAATTTAAAAAAAGCAGACCCCAGAAGCATGTGGCTTTTTGGCTCTAAACAGCAAGGAATGAGGCAACCTGGGACTTTGTGTTAGTTTCAGCATCCATTCTGAGTATGACTGTGGTGGTCACTTGAATGTCCCAGTCCCAGCAGCAGCCTCCTGCGGTGGGTATTGTGAGGGAGGGAGATAAGATGAAATGGCAGACATCCTCCCTCATGACCCCTCATCAAATGCAATGGCCTCCAGGAAGTACTAAAAATGTAGTTCTACATGTAACATCATCTAACAATTATAAGTATGAAGTAACTTACCTAAATGAAAGGTTAATATACTGTACCTATGCATCAAAATGGCTAAAGAACATACTGAAATATTTATAACACAAATCACGATTAATACAGGATAAGAGAGGCCTCAGAGGATGTGTGTGGAACATGAGGTGTCTGAATAGGTAGGGTGTGAGTGGAAGTGGGGTATTGCAGGGGTCTACTTTGGGCCTGATCCTTTTCAACCTCTGTCTCTCTCTCTCAATCTATTTTCTCTCTTTCTGTCAATATAGCTATCTATCTATCTATCTATCTATCCATCTATCTACATATACTGTATATCTATCTATCTATCTATCTATCTATCCATCTATCTACATATACTGTATATCTATCTATCTGTCTATCTATCTATCTATCTGTAATAGAGAACCCACTGTAAGGGGTGCGGTCGCGCTCTGATATACACATGCCTTGGTGTGCATTGTGATGCACGGGGCCACAGGCCAAGTGTGTTTAACCACCCAAGGCATGGGTATATCAGACCACGACTGCACATCCCACAGTGGGTTACCTGTCTTTTAAAATGGCTAAAATGGTTTTGGAGAGAGGTGGAAGTGCAGGTGTGCGGTCATGCTCTGATATACGCACAGTCATGTGATGTGTTTCAGCCAACTAGCAGAGAATATTTTCCCTACCCATTTTATAAATATACTATATATATATATATATATATATATATATATATATATATATATATATATGAAAACATAGGCAGGGTGTGCACAAGGACTGGGTGCTCACAAGCAACAGCAGATAAAATCATCAAAAAGCTTGGTCACTCACCACCACATATCACGCTGCACACCAAGTTAAAAACATAAACAAATTATTTTAGTTCATGTGATACATATGCCTGATGTGTCTCTGGTCCATCACCTGACCCTTTCTCAAAGGCTGAATCAATAGAAAGACACAAATGTAGCTTTTTAAAGCTTAGATACTCTGATGTCATAATTACATTTAGTTGCACGTTAAGTCATTTCATCAAAACACTCATCAGAATGTTAAGAACACTCTAAAACACAAATAGCGAGTAGTATAAAACGCAAATTTAAAGCAAGACACATTTGCATACAAAATCATTGAATATTAACAATCGGGACAAAAAACTAATTTTTTTTGTCCCAATTGTTAATATTTAATGATTTTGTATGCAAATATGTCTTGCTTTAAATCTATGTTTTATGCTACTCACTATTTGTGTTTTTAGAGTGTTCTTAACATATTGATGAATGTTTTGATGAAATTATTTAACATGTGGAACTAAGTGTAATTATGACATCAGAGTATCTAAGCTTTAAAAAGCTACATTTGTGTCTTTCTATTGATTCAGCCTTTGAGAAAGGGTCAGGTGATGGACCAGAAACACATCAGGCATATGTATCACATGAACTAAAATAATTTGTTTATCTTTTTAACTTGGTGTGCAGTGTAATATGTGGTGGTGAGTGACCATGCTTTTCGGTGATTTTACATATATATATATATATATATACACACATATATATATGTAATAGATAACCCATTCTGAGGTGTGCAGTCACGCTCTGATATACGCACACCTTGGTGTGCATCAACCACCCAAGGCGTGCATATATTAGAGTGTGACAGCACACCTCTGAGTAGGTTATCTATCTTATAAAATGGCAAAATTGTTTTGGGGGGTATAAGTGCAGGTGTGCAGTCACACTCTGATATACGCATGGTCATATGATGTGTTTTATATAATCAGAACACTGGATTTGGATTTGGATCCCATTTTATAAATATATATATATTATATATATATATATACACACACACACATACAGTATATATATTTATAAAAAATATGTCTGCTGATTGGTTGAAACACATCACATAACCGTCATGATATCACAGCTAGATCACACACCTTAGAGTGGGTTATCTATTACATATATCTATCTATATATATATATATATATATATATATAAATATATATATATATGCAGTATATATTATAGCCTCTACTGCACTGCAGTTATAGTTAGGGTTGCCAGGCCACTATAGTAAACTCAAAGGTTTGCACTTTAATAACTTTGCCATAATACAATGGATTTACCTGACATTTTGCATGTGCAGTGTGGTACTATAGATCTCTGGATCTGGCAAGTTGCATTACAGTTGGATGAGCGGTTACAGAGCTGTAGAGTGCCAAAAATACGCGCTAAACCATTTTTTTTGTGTGTTTTTTTGCTTGGGGCTACAGCCCACACAATATGTCCATCTAGTCAGAAATCTTCAGGAAAGATGCCGTCTGGGTCACTGATGTACCTTTTGAAGATTTGGCGAAAAAATATTAAACCATTCAGAAGTTATTCAAGTTTTAAGTTTTAACATTGAAGTCAATGAGAAAAAAATATATGTGCCTCTTGAAACTGTTACAAAACCATTTTTTACTGTTGCAAATCCACTAAGAAGTGTCATGCTGCCACCATCTTGTTTCAGTTAGTGGTGAAGAAAAATGTACAGTATATAGTTCAAATTCTAGTGCCCCTAGGTAAACACTGACAGTTGTGTTTACCTAAATGGGGCCCGAGGAACACAGTGGTGCCATTAGTTTTTTTTCTAGGACCCCTAGAAATACCTTTTTTAAAACCATGTCCCCCATAGTGTTGCAAATCATGACAGTACATTTGTGACACTTTCACAAATCACAACACTGTCACATCTGTACTGTCGCTATTTGCGACACTACTGCAACAAAAAAATGCCATTCCTTTTCCATACCACTTCACCTAAACAGTTAGGGCTTTTTGGCTGAAATTTGCAGGGTGGAAAGCCAAGGCCCCACAGATGTGCATTTTGATGGTTTGGTACAAAACATTAAAAGGGTTATAAAGTTACTGCACTCCGAAATTAAGAAATTGCCCATAGGATAACACAGCAGCAATTTCAGTGCCCCATCTCAAAAATGATTTGAGATACAGATTTTTCATTCTCCAGCTAAGCTTGCGTCGAGGTTTTGAAGTCATGATTACAACTGAAGTGTAATTTCTTCCATAGTTACTACGATTATTGAGATATTTCCAAATTAGTGTTACAAGGGTGTCTTTTCAGTACTATAGGGCTGCAGTATGCCTCTATACTTATGTTTAAGTGGGGGGCACAGAGCACAGGGCCCAGAGGGCCTGCATTCCCACATACACATACAATTAGGCATACATTGGCATCATGGAAGGAGCGCAGGGCCCGGAGGGCCCGCCCTTCAACAACCACGTACCAGTTACTAGTTACATTACACTTTCTCAAAAAAAAGGTAAATTCATTGCAAAAAACTTCATTACTGCATCAGTTAGGGTTGATAGCACAGTGACAAAAGTATGGAAAGGTGATGTTAAGGTTATCTCACCGCCACTCCCACCCTCCACTCACCAACAGACATTGGGGTGTGCTATGAGGTCAGTAGGCCTAACTCTCACCCCATTCTCCTATGCTGTAGCATGTTAGCTTGTTTACACATGGAATGGGGTGAGAGCTGGGCCTGACAACCCCATGGCACACTATGACGTCTGTTGATGAGTAGAGGGTGGGGGGTTGGGATGGGGTGGTAGGAGGTTCACCCTAAAATCACATTTCCATACTTTTGTTGCTGTGTTATCAACCCTAACTGATGCATTAACAAAGTTTTCTGCAATGAAAAAATATATATATATATATGAAAACTGGCACGGTAATGCCAGTAAAGTTAAGGTTGCCCGGCCACTTCATCATTAAAGTAAAAATGTTGCACTTTAATAACTTTGCAACCATATGACCAATATGCCCAAACTTTTTCATGCGCTGTCTCATACCTTAGATCTCTAGATCTGGCAAGTTTCATTCCAGTCGGATCTGTGGTTGCGGAGCTGCAGAGTAAAAAAAAATGTGTTATTTACCATTTAAGTGCAAATTCTTTGCTCATCTTCATCCGCAAAAGGGCGGGGGGGTCTGGTCTGAAAGTGTTAGGGCATATGCAGTCTGGGTTGCATATGTGCCTTTTGAAGGTTTGGTGAAAAAATATTAATCCGTTCAAAAGTTATAAAACTTTAAAGTTTTTCATTATAGCCTATGGGTAAAACTATATGTACACCTTAAAAACACTTTTTGCTTTCGCGAAAGTACTTTTTACTGCCACAAATGGGTTCAGTAGTGTCGTACTGCCGCCATCTTGTTTTCAGTTATTGATGGGTAAAAATTGCTGTAATTTAAAAAAATACTGCCCCTTTGTAAACACAATCAGTTGTGTTTATCTAATCGGGGTCCGAGGAACATAATACTGGCATAAGATTTTAAAAATAATGCTTGGAAATATGTTTCTTTAATTTGGCTGTTGGAAGTGTCAGAAATTTGCAACACTACTTTTCGAAATTCTGCAAATTGAGGCAGTTTTCGTGCAACTAATGGCACTGTTGCATAAAAACTGATGCAAATTTGCAGCACTTTTCATGAAAACTGCCAAAAATTGGCAGCACTAGTTTAACAAAAAAAAACATCAGCCCCCATAAATAGCTAAAATCTTTCCTGGCCATTTTTTGGCCAGAATAAGACCAGAATCATACTCTTTGGTCCCTAATAAAAGGATCTATCATCCTTTTAGTGTCTCTAAGGGGGCCGAGGCATGTTTAAAAAAAACAGTTTCTACCAACATCGGAGTACCAAATCCTCATATCAGCAGCGGCAGAGGTCTCTTGCCACCACTCACTAGTGTGGGACACTGGGGAGCCCACTCTCAGTGTCCTGGAATATTTGTTTTTTAAAAAATGTTTCTGCCAGGCAACCCAGTGGTGCTGAGGGCTGAGATGTTGAGGTGCTGGATGCCTTACCTCACATCACACAGGTGACCTGGGTTAGAGAACAAACCCATGTTGTCAGAGAGCTGGCACAAGGGGAGAGAGGGAGCAGGATTGAGCAGCTGAAAGGCAGCTCTCTTCTCCTGGGGAGGACTCTGTCACCCGCTGAAGTTCCACTGCACCCAGATGTAGGTCCATGGGCAGTGCAGGCGAGCAGGTGACAAGTAGTGGGCGGGCATCCCGGTACCACAACGTGCATGTGCCTTCACATGTATGTAAATGGCCGGGGCAGGGTCAGGAGAAAACCTGGGTAAAAATCAGGGATAAACTAGAAATAAAAAAAAAAAATGTTTCTGCCAACATCAAAGTGTCCAATCCCTGTGCCAGCACTAGATGCCCTCCCCCCACCAGTGTGGTATACTGTGGAGCCCCCTCACAGTGTCCTTAAAAGAAGAAAACAGTCTCCCAATGTTGCAGACAATGGGGTGCCCAGTCCCCATGATGGCACTAGAACCCCCCTCAAGGCGGGACATTGTGGAGCCCACTCCCAGTGTCCCCAGTTATGTCATACCCCCCACCACCAGTACTGTGGAACACTGGGGAGCCCAACTCCAGTGTTCCGAAATGTTAGTTTATGTATTCCTGAAAAAAAGAAAACAGTCCCTTGTCATCTCCCCATCCCCCTTCCCCATCCCGACCCTACTACTGAGCAACTCACCACCCCCACACACACACACACCCTTGCCGTATACTTACCACTGGAGAATGTCTTCTATCATCATCTATGGACCAGGAGAGAGGGAGCAGGATCGAGCAGCCGAAAGGCAACTCTCTTCTCCTGTAGTGCAGTGCCCTGCACTGGTATGTGTCATCCCAGAACTGGCAGTCAGATGCTCCTGTTCCTGTCCCCATTGAACAGCAGTGACAGAGACCACTTCTGAAGTCCTTAGAGTCCCTCCTGATGAAGAGATAGACATGACTGATACAGTCCTCAAAACCCCTGAAATGAGCAATGATGCTGTGGGGAACATCATTCTTGATATGCTCCCTCCAACCACATCAGAAATTGAACTTTTTAAGACAGCAACCAGACAGAGGAAGAAGAAAGGGCTGCCCCAAACCAGGATCTCTAGGCGGGCATCACTGGACCTAGAAAACAAATATGAACAGTTGGCATCTGAGAAAGATCAGGGTGGCTCAGAGGAGTCAAATGAATCTTCTATCCACTCATCACAACAGGAGCCATCCTTTAGGGCTGAGGATCCTGTGCCAGACTTCGGGGTCTCAAGAACAGAAACAAGCATTTGTCAATGCCGAATGTTTGCTTGCTGGCATTGGCAGTGGTAGTGTAGAAGTTACAGAGTTGCATAATAGGAATGGCAGTGAAGTATTGAACTGAAGCCAACCCCACCACCACCCTGCAGAGAGTGACAGGCATTGGGGTGTGCCTTTGGGTCGTCAGGCATAACGGCCACGCCATTTCACCACACCCCACCCTGCAGACACTGACAAGTGTCATGGTGTGCCTTGGGGTCTTTGGCCCTTATGGGTACCCCATAACATCAGGAAATATGGGGAGATGGGTGCGGTATAGGAGAATGGGGTGAACTTTGGGGCCAAAGAGTCCAAGGCATACCTTGATGCCTCTCACTGGCTGCAGGGTGTGGAATGTTATGAGCATTACAGAAAAGAATCCCAAGTCACACTCCTGATGCCTGTCATTTTCTACAGGGTGGGGCATTATGGTTGGAAACCCTAACACCTCAGGCATTCGTTGGTATTTTCACTCCTAATTTTCAACATGTTTTTTTTGTGACCCCACCTCATGAACAGTGGCAATATCAGTTTGTTAGCCAAAAGCTGCTTATGCACAGCGACTACGGCATTTAGCACAACAGGTGCAAAAACACATTCCGAACAGGATGTGAAAAATGACAGCTGTACTGTTCATGGGGAGGTGTAAAAAATGGTAATGTTGCAAATCTGCAGCAAAAATATTAAAAAAACTGGTGAAATCACGAGCGTGCATAGAAACTGTGCAATGCACACCCGTAATGTAATTAGTTTGGGGATTTTTTACAGCAGATTGTCAACATAGGCATTTTGGGACCTCCGATCATGAACAGTGTCACTGTGATTTTCTTTATCTGTCCCGAACAATGATTTCCCACAGCGACCACGCGTCTCGCTGAAAGTGTGAAAACACATTTCGGCCATGTTGTGAAAAATGACAGCTGTACTGTTCATAAGGAAGTGTGTAAAAATGCCACTGGTGAAAACCTGGACTGAAAATATTACAAAGTCATGAACTTACGAGGGTGCGTGGAAACTGCACAATGCTCACTCGTAACACAGTCATTTTATGGACTTTTGTCACCAAATTTTCAACATAGCCATTTTAAGGCCTCTGTCACTGTGATTTTCTTTATCTGTCCCGAACAATGATTTCCCACAGCGACCACGCATCTCTGTGCTGAAAGTGTGAAAACACATTTCGGCCATGTTATGAAAAATGACAGCTGTGCTGTTCATAAGGAAGTGTGGAAAAATGCCACTGGTGAAAATCTGGACTGAAAATATTACAAAGTCATGAACTTACGAGGGTGCGTGGAAACCGCACAATGCTCACTCGTAAAACAGTCATTTTATGGACTTTGTCACCAGATTTTCAACATAGCCATTTTAAGACCTCTGCTCATGAACAGTATAACTGTGATTTTCTTAATCTGTCCCAAACATTGCTTTCTCACAACGTCTGCACCATTGTGTGCTACATGTGCAGAAACACATTTTGAATGACGTGAAAAAAGCAGCTGTGCTGTTCATAAGGAAGTGTAATAAAATGGCAATGTTGAAAATCTGGACTGAAAATATTGAAAATTCGCAAACTTACGAGTGTGCGTAGGAACTGCGCAACGCACGCTCATAAAACAGTCATTTTTAGGAAGTTTTTTCACCAAATTTTCAACATAGCCATTCTAAGACCTCTGCTCATGAACAGCGTCACTGTGATTTTCTTAATGTGTCCCATACATTGATTTCGCACACCTGACTGCGCCATTGTGCACTACATGAAGTAGCTACGTTTTGAGCAAGATGTGAAAAATAACAGCTGTACTGCTCATAAGGAGGTGTGGTAAAATGGCAATGTTGAAAATCTGGAGTGAAAATATTGAAAATTTGCGAACTTACGAGCATGTGTAGGAACTGCGCATCGCATGCTAGTAAAACAGTCATTTTTAGGAATTTTTCCACCAAATTTTCAGCATAGGCTTTTTGAAAGCCCAACTTATGAACAGCGGCAATGTTGTTTCATTACTCAGTCCCCAAAGGTGATTTCGCGCAGTGACTGCAAAATCACCCTTCGGCCCCGATTAATGCCATGACAGTGACAGCACTCATGAGAAGGGGTCCCAAAAATCCCATGTTGAAAATTTGGTGCAAAAATTCCAAAAAATGCCTGAGATATGCAGCACAGTTGAAAAAACTCTATCTATCACATTATACAGCTTACCGGCATTTCCTCAGTTCGCGGTCGGCTTCGAAGAGTGCAGATGTGTTGCCGGTCCACCGAAGATCATTGCGCCAGAGTCCAGAGGTAAGTATGGGGTGGGGAATTGGTTGTGGTGAGGCAAAGTGCGCAGTGGGTGGTGGCGGTGGGCTGGGTGAACGCCGAGGGAACATTTTCTTGTTTACAGGTTTTTTTTTTTTAACAGGAAGACAATGCGGGACATTTGCCATGCTGGGGCGGGCTCCCAGCGTGGCAGCTGTAAGGCTGTTTGGGGGGTCTGGAGCTGACGGGGCATTGGGCACCCCTGTTGCCCATACAGATGAGTTGCCACACTGGGGTGGGCACCCAGCGTGGCATCTGGAACTCTGTTTGGGGGGGAAGCGCAGCACAGCCGACGGGGGATTGGGCACCCCCGTCGGCTATACAGTGTGTGCTTGGGGGGGTGAGCACACAGTATGCATGCGCGTGTGTGTAAGGGGGGAACATGCATGAGCAGGATATATCTTATCGCTGCTCACTGAAGCGTAGCTCCCTCTTTCAACTGTATGCCACTGCATTTTCAACTGCTGTCATAGACAGCTCCAGCAGTGATTGAAAAACTGCGACCGCACCTGCAAACACACTGACTGAATTGGAAGATGCTGACACACCTCCGAAAAACTCGGATGATGACACTATGTTTCTTGCACATGCATGCAAGCAAACATAAAAAAAGGAAAAGTGTATGACTGACCAGAAGCAGGAGGGTGGGGGAAACAGAACTGATGGGGAGTCTAGTTTGCTTACTTTCCCTTATTACTCAAATTAATTAATTAATTGAAATGTTTCACCAGGAAGGCACGCTGAGCAACAAGTTGCTTGTCTCCCAATGCAACCAGGGGGGAAGGGATACAACTGGAATGAGACATTATACATTCAAGTTACAGGATCAACATTAACATACAGCTGTAAGGCAGGTGTTACAAACAGTGTTACGACAGTGTTGCTCATAACATGTTGAAAGAGGGGACAATAATAAGTGCTGGGTTAATAAGTAAACAAGTGCTTACATGAAAGAAAAGGGGGAAAGGGGAGGGAGGGGTGAGGTGGGAGAGGGGGAAGAGTCATGCTCCTGGAGAGCCCCTTCAGAATGCAAGGAACCCTGCAAGGGGACTGGGGGACAAGACAGAAGGGGAAAAAACAGTGTCCCAGAAAGACCCCTTTAAGATGGTGGGGAGAAACGTAGATGAGAGACACAAACCACCTGGGGGTGCAGGAGAGGGACCCATGGGGAGCATTCAGGGCCCTTTACATTCTGTGAGAGATCAAGGGAGGCTAGAAAAGGGGAGCAATTGGAAGAAGGGGGGAAGGGGTGGGTGTGCACAGGGTAAAATGAAGGTGATTGTAGGGGGTAGGGTTTGTCTAGGGCTTAGGGGAGGGAATTAGGAATGGACATAGCAGGAGCAGTTAGGTGCAAGGTAATTATTGAGGGCAGAGCTGATGGAGTAGGTGGAGGATGAGTGCTGGATTTTGGGGGCGGGGATTCCACATTTTTGGGAGGCAGTGACAGTAACTGGATTGGCCGATTTCAGTGGACCTCCGGGGGACAGTCAGAGTGTGGGAGTCGGTTGATCTAAGGGAATGGGAGGGTGGGGGGTGTTATAAAGGAGGGGGAGGTGGGAGGAACTCACCCAACCAGTGCTTGGAGGTGAATTTAGCACAGTGGGAGAGTCGCCTATTTGTAAGAAAGGGGAAGGATAAGGAATAATAAAGTTCACAGTGATGGGTGCGAGAGGGGGGGCATCCAGGTCAAAGCGGCAGAAAGAATTGAAGAGGGTGTCCAGTCAGACCAGGGAGGACTTAGTGGCAGCACCATAGACTACGTCACAGTAGTCGAAAATAGGCAGTATCATCTTCTGAACAAGTTCACGCTTAGCTGTAGGAGGGATGCAACTACGGTTCCTGAATAGGGCACCCAGCTTGGGGTGCATTTTTTTCTGGATGGCGTCATTATGTCCAGAGAAGTTTAGGTGTTGGTCCAACCAAACACATAAGTACCTGAAGGAGGATGGTTCCTCAAGTAAAGTCATCTCAAGTGTGTGAGGGAGGGAGGGAGGAAGCCTAGAGAGTCTCTGCCTTGTGCCAAAGGTCATGGAGACAGTCTTTTTGGCATTGAGGAAAAGTTTATGGTTAGCAAACCAGAGCTGAACCGCGTTGAAGTCTTGCTGTAAGTTGGTTGTAACCTCAACAGGACAGTAGCCAGATGCATACATGACTGTATCATCTGCATACATATGTATAGCGGAAGATGGGGAGCAAACAGAGGGAAGGTCATTTAAGATGATGGAGAATAGGAGGGGCCCTAATACCGAGCCCAGGGGGACTCCAGTGCTAATCGGGAGGGGCGGGGATGTGGCATCCAAGATTTTACCTGATTGGGTTCTACCAATAAGGTAGGCCTTAAACCAGTTTGTGGCAGAGGGAGCTAGGCTAGCTGCTGTGAGTGAATTGGGGAGAAGGGAGTGAGAGACGGTGTTAAAGGCCTTAGCCAGGTCGACAAAAATGGCAGAGGTAATTTGCCCATTGTCTATCCCAGTTGGGATGGAGTCTGTAAGCCATAGAACAGAGGTGGTGGTTGAGTGTTTTTTCCTGAAACCAGACTGAAAAAGGGTGAAAAAGGAGGTGTCAGATAGAAAAGAGGTGAGTTGGGAGAGGACATGTTCTTGAAGCCTGGCAAAGGTAGGGAGGAGAGAAATGGGATGATAGTTGTCAGGGGATAAGGGGTCACCCCCTTTGGGTAGAGGAAGGACTGCAGCATGTTTCCAAGAAGAGGGGACCAAGGCAGTAGAGAATGAGAGATTTAGGATTATTGAGAGGGGGTGGGCAATGGCTGTAGTGGAGAGGGAGAGGCGTTTTGGGTTGAGGCCATCAGGGGAGGCACCTTTAGAGGGGTTGATGGTGAGGAGGGCACTTAGGGCATCTTTTGGGTTACAGTAATGAAAAGAAGGGAAGGTGGGAGGGTGGTGGGGCACACCATTAGAGGGTGGGGAGGGGGATGTGTAGGAGGGAGGGATTTCAGTAGCTCAGTGGCGCAGGAGGTATAGTAGGAGTTAAATTCTGCAGCTACAGCTGGTGGGTCGGACACTAGTGAGCTATTTGCTTTAAGTACCAGGGGCAGTGGGTGAGATGACAGGGTAAATAGGGTGTGTACCACCTTCCAGAATTTTGAAGGGGAATTTACGTTGGTGATGAGGGCAGATTTGAAATATTAGGACTTGGCTAACCTTGTAGCCCTGAAGCAAGTGTTTCTGAGCATGCGGAAATTTGAGAGATCAGTAGGATGCTGGGTAGTTTTATGATGCTTCTAGGCTTGATCTCTAGCCTTGAGATGGGCCAGAAGTTCAGGGGTTATCCAAGGTAAGTGGTTACCTCTGACTCTGGTTTGTTTGAGTGGGGCAAAGGTGTTTCAGTTTACAAGAAAGATTCTTTGAAGTAGGCAAGGGCCTCATCAACTGAGGGGAAGGAGGTTAGGGGGAACCAGTCAGAAGTGACAAGGTTACTCAAGAGAGGTTCAAAGTCAAGAGACTTGAAAGAGCACAGTTGTATGGTTTTGTGTCGCAATTTAGTTCTGTGGACTGTCAAATGTGTAGTGCCAGTACTCCAGCTTTTTCTGTCACCTCTCTCAATGCAGATAACGTATGTAGCATGAGGAAATGACTCACTAATCTTTCTGTCCTACAAACTTAGGGAGTTTACATTATTTTCCTCCAAGATACAAGAATACATTTACTTCTAGAGGTTAATAAGGCCAAACAAGTTTGATTGTGTGGGCCGAACTATTAGTCACTTGGAGAAGAAAAATGCACTGGAGTTTGTATTCTATTTTTGAGTTATGATGTAAAAGTAGTAAAACTTAAAGACCTGGTCACTGGAAGGTGTTTAATACTTGATGTTTTGCACAAGGGTGTGGAAGTACAGTTGATAAACATCTACTGCCACAGACAGCTAGGATAGACCTGTTTAAGAAAATTAGGCTATTCCTGCGTAATACAAAAGGTATTATATTGGGTGGTGACTTTAGTTGTCCATTTGTTCCCACAGGTAGAAAGAGGGGTGACAGAAAAATGTCTTGTGACTCAAACTATCTGAACCAAATGATACAATCTGCTTTGTTAATTGATGCTGCAGTGTCTTCCACATCCCCTGCAGAACATACTTGAAGGGCTCTCTCTCCTCAAAAATAAATTATCTGTTTTTGTCACCATGGTTAAAACATCATCATTTTCATACCAGTCCATTTGAAACCTGGAATCATATGGTCATTGTTGTTACTACTGACGCTAATTCAATTCCCCAGTCAAAACTTCCAATATGGAGACTAAACAGCACTTTGTTAAAAAATCCTCAAACTAAGAGGAGACTCTGAAACTTCAATAATGGAAGACTGACATTGTGGAACTGTTTGATAACTCTGAAGTTGTGGGAAGATGTTAAATTAAATTTAAAAGACCTCTACATTGCTATCTCCAAATAAATTGAGAGGAGTAATTATTTGAAATATTTGAGTCTAAGGCACCAACTGCAGAAACTGCACTCTTTGATGACAGAAACTAAACAAGATGACTCAGAGCAAATTAACATAATTAAGAAAGAAATGGGTAAAGTACAATATCAAAGAAATGTCAGTTCTACAGAAACAGAAGTTCAGCACACTGGGCCGTTGTGCACATATGAACCCTTTTGAAGATTGTAAGGAGAGAATAGGGAAAAGGACAACACATGTGTAGTGAAAGAAGACCCAGCAGACATCTCCAACATTGTAGGTGATGACTGTGTCATCAGGACATTTGGGACAGAGGTCCATGTGTCTGATGATTGGGGTCCTTTTTTGGCAGGCATACACCTATCTTCTCTCCATTAAAATGAGGTTCAGGATATGATCAAACACATTACTGTGTCGGAAGTTCTGGAATCAATAGGTTCTGTGTCTAGTAATGCTCCCCTAACAGTGGTGGGCTGACGGGTAAATTATATAAATTATTCAAATGAGCGTTAGACCCCATTTTGGTGATGGTGTATAATGGCATACTGGGATACTAACTATTAGGGATCACTTTTATGCAGGGTATCCTTACCCTTCTGCACAAGAAAGGTGCAAAGGAAGAAATGCAGAATTGGTGGCCTTTAAGCCATTTAGCCATGGATTTTAAAATTCTCCTAACAATTCTGGGAAAGAGGTTAGCTGTTGCAGCATCAGTGGTTATCATTCTGCCGTAGTATTATGCTATTGCAGTCTGGAAGGTCCAAGATAAGTTGGTTTTATTGAGAGAACTAGTGTAAAAAGGAAGACTTGGGTAAGTGAAGGGCCTTTTTCTGGCACTGAACCAGGAGAGAGCATTTGACAAGTTAAACCATGCTTTCTTATTTACCATGCTACTTAAAGGAGATAGAAAATGATTTTTTACATTGTTAACTGCCCTTCCATATTCCTTTTTTTGTCAGTTATGTATTCTGATATGCTTTGATGATTGTTTGATAAATAAATAATCTAGCTTTGGTGTGCCTTCAGATCTACATGGAGTCCCTTCTCCTCACTAGCTACTGCTCTTTCTTTTCATATTTCTAAGACTTTCTATGGCATCAGTAACTCTCTTTCCATGCTATTCATCTGAATGTCCTGGCATTTGTGTTACTGATGTCATAGAATGTTCAGCAATATGAAAACAGAGAGCAACAATTGCTGAGGAGAGAAGGATTATGGGTAGTTAAAAAGGCAAAAAAATTAGATTATTAATTTAACAAAAAAGGTCAAAAACATATCATAATACTGGGCAGACAATAAAAGAACAGTTGAAGCACATTTAGAGGTGTAAATGTTGCCTATTACCTTTAAGTATGGTATTCCCAAAAAGTTTGTTACTTGGTTAAGGCCACTGTATAATTTAGGAACAGCATTTTCAGTGACAAATGGGATCAGAGGTACAGACAGTTTCATCAAAGTCGGAGTATGTCAAGGATGTCCTATAAGCCTTATATTATATCTGAAATGGACCCAAATGGATCAATGAACTACCTACTGCCCTAATTGAGTGCAACAAGCTCCGCCAGTTCCAATCTGGGCTCCGCTCTCACTTAGACCATGAAAATGTCTGTGCCTGCTTTACCTAATGCTGACCCACATGCCTCTACCTCCCTCCTCTCTCCTACCACTCCTGCCAGCCCTCCCCACCAGCACCCACTCATACTCCTCCCCAGTCCTTACTCCTCTCACCCCTCCTCCCTGACACCCCTGACAAAGCCTACCCTGGCAGCCCCCACACCACTTCTCAGTAGCCTAAGTCCCCTCACCCTTCCCTGTCTTTATGCTCTTGCCCCGCTTGCCTCTCCTCCTCTCTACTGCTCTACCTCTGACAAAGCCTTCTCTGGCTGCTTATCTCACTACCCCTCATTAGTGAACCTGCATAGCACTCCGTACTTCTCGAAATGCTGTACCACATTCAGGGAGTGATGTCACTGTCAGCACTTCCATGCTGTAAATATGTTCCCTATTTGTTGTTTCAACATTACCTGTATTTACTGTGTAACCCATGTAAAGCAATGTCATGTTATGCTATGTCTTGCATTGTATTGACTGACTTGGAACCTTTGTAAACAAGCCCTTGGCTTAAAAGTATTAAATCCTAAACTGAATAAATAAATAAATAAAAATAAATAAATATCTTTTTGTGCTCGATACCATTCTTAGGGCTATAGACCAGGATGCTGAGCTCTGAGGGTTGCATACTCCATTGGGGGAGTCTCTGGTAAAATCTTCTGGTTTTGCAGTTGATGTGTGTTTGTTAGTCAAAGATGCACAAAGATGCAGAATCAGGGGTTAAAGCTGTGGAACTGTTTGGGCAGTGCAATGCTATCTTTGGTGCCTGCCTGAATATGCAAAAAAGTTATGGTTGATATAAAAATACTGGGTGTATGGTTTGGGGATATGGACTTGGCAATTATAATTGGGGTCTAACATTACAATCTGCAGACACAGACATTTCTAAATTGTGTCAGTGGCAACTATCCAAGAAAAAAGAGGATCTTTTTTTCTTTTTTTTTCCCTTGTAGGCTTTATCTCTGATTCATGACGGGGATCTTCCCCCAATTGGCCCTGTTACATGGGTCTCATACCACCATCCACCAGCCTCTACCACCACCCCAGCTGAAGCAGGGAGGACCATGGCTTACACCCCATGGAGGGGTCCCACCATCGAGGAGCTAATGGGGAGGATGACCACATCACCCTTGAGCCCCTGCTCCTCAAGACAGGCTTTGTTTGGCAGCAGCAAGCAGGACCCCGTCAGAGGTGTCATCTGGTAATGAACAGGGTTTTTCTTGTAGTGGTTCCCCTGGGACACAGATGTGCAATGATGTCTGTGCACCTGTGGTGCTGACGCCCGCTGCATCCCACCCCTTTCTACGGCTTCAGTTGTAGTACCACCAGTCACCACCAGAGGTCACTACAGAGCAAAGTGACCCCAGGAACCCATCCCAGGAGAGGAGAGCAATCCTCTAGATGCTTGATCTTCTCCTCCCCCTGCCAACCCCAAGTGTTCTGAGTCCATTCCTGAACCTGGTAAGGACTTTTCTAGTACCACTGATTCATATCTCAGCTGTTTTGCACATCACCATCCCCCCCCATCACCATCCCCCCATTGGTATGGAAGCATCTTTGTATATTTTTTTTTTCACCTAATATGGGGGAGTTGTTTAAATCCCATTAAAAGGAATTACACATACCGGGATATTAAAGATGGGGGACTTAGCATGACAAATCCAGTTGTATTTTTCATGTGCAATTTTTTGAGTTTTTAATATACGGCCTTTGTTAGGTGGCAATATTTCAGCTGGACTGTCTTTATTTCAGGAGGAATGTGCACTGTTACTGAGGTTATAGGAAAGGAGTTCCCTTACACAGTTCAAAGGTACAGCGATTCCTAAGACCAAATACATTCATTCTGCATTCCAGAAATTGAAAATACAGAAAATTAAAGCAGCTATTGTGAGACTCAATATGGGGAAGAGACTGTACCTCTATACTGTACAGTCCTGTTTTTATTGATCTTGTTTTTGACCCTCTCTGTGGGGTCCCTCCTAGTGCTGTGCAGAATTTTCAAATTCCAGCAGAACAAAATTTCATGGAATTTTTTAAATTCTGCAGAATTCGCCAGAAACAGAATGGTGGAATTCTGTGGCAGAAAATGGTCGCAGAATGAGTTTCTGCAGAATAAAATGCTGTTCAGTGGAATATTATTCCACACATCTCAATATTTTTTGCAGAAATGATTGCAGAATGATTTTGCGCTGAAAAAAATGCTGTTCCACGGAATATTATTCCACGGATCATAGCAGGCAGAATTCCACAGAAGAATCAATAAAATTCTGGTGGAAATTCCACTGGCGGAATGGTCATTCCACGCTAACTGTGCTGGCAGAATGCCACATTCTGCACAGCACTAGTCCCTGCATCAACCATTACAAAACAATTGATCAGCATATTCCTAATACCATGTGGGATATTGTATGGTTGTTTGCCTGTGGAAGACTAAATATAAAAGGTAATACTAAACTGAAGAGTATTGAGGAAAGGGGATGTCTCAAGCTTAACTGTAACCAAGAAATAGAAAGAATGGAACATCTTTTTTGTTTTAATTTGTCTGTACATTCATTCTTTCTAGTTCTTTCTAGCCCAATGATGGGTGATCTCTGAGCTACAGCCTATAACATATTCCATGTTGATTTATGGCTATATACCAGGTGGGTGGGATAAATGGGTGCACAGTACTCTTTTATTGCTGTTTGCATGCATCAAATGGAGTATATCACAGTCACGTTACAAACATGTATTGCAGAATTAGATTGTTCCATGGTTGAATGTAATTGATATTACTAAGAATGAAATGTTATTGGTTTGGGAGCATGGACTTGAAATTTTGTCAGCTGCTGTTTTTAGGAAACTGTGAAGAGATTCCAGTAGTTGGATGTGGAGTGATTTTTTTTGTTTGTTTGTTTTGTATTTAGTAGCACTGGTGAACCTGGTCACTGATGGTTATTTTTGATTTATTATGTTTTTTGTTTTCATTTTATTTAGATATATTTATGGTACATATAACTAGTAAGTGGTTGTTTTGTTGTGAATCTTGATTTTTTCTGTACACTATTATTTTTGTTCATATTTGTTTTAATGAAAATAATATGCCTACTCATTTTGAGAAGTGCCATGGGATCTCTAATGTTCACCTGAGCAACGACCACAAAAGGCAGAGAGGACCATGGTTTAAAATCTCATCCAAAGGATGGCACACACCAAAAATATAACAACCCCACACCAAAAATATAACAACCCCTTAGTCCAGCACTCAGGTGTCAATATTTATGGTCCCCACAGTTTTCTGGCCCAGAGGTAGATGTGCTACCAGCTGAGCCTCACTAACAAAATATTATCTGGAATGATTATCAAACTAGGAGTTGTAATCCATGGAACACAGGAAAATGATCAGGGATATGATTACAGTCTACAAAATTATGCAAAGGCAGCATGAGATTGATAGCAAAAAGTTCTGGCAACACTGTGGAGACAGACAAGAGGTCATGTGCATAAATAAGACACAAGGGACATTGGATCTGAGAAAAAAATTCTTTACAGACAGGATTTTGAAGTGTTCAAATAAACTACTGTTAGGTGATAGAAGCTGATATGTTATTGGGTTTCAAATCAGCATTGGGTGCATTCATGGGCATAACAGGATAAATGGAGTGATGGAGGGATGGACTAGATAAGCATAATATAATGTAATATAACACATACCGAAAATCACATAACATTGAGAGCAAGTTACAGTACTGTTAGAAAGTTGCCCTAAAGTACAGTGAACCTTTCTGGTCTATAGCAAGGTAGAAACTTTTTAATAGTATTATGCATGGGCAGGTAGTAAAATACCCTACTCTAAACAGTACTTATGGGTACCTCCAAACTAACCTTAAATACCCTAAAAATACCTACCCGAATGCAAACCGGTAGTTGGTTAGGGTCGAGCAGTTACTACCCTACCCAGTCTACTACCCTATTACCCTAGCCTGACCATAACACAAATGTGAAAGACTGCTGTATTACACTGTTTGTTAGGTTTCCAAAAATATACCCATAGCGGGCATTACTGAGGTAGGTATGAGAGGTGCAGCTGCTGTGAGTGAGCCTGCTGCTGTTTCCAAAAATTATACCCATGGCGGGCATCACTGAGGCAGATACAAGAGGTGTAGTTGCTGTGAGTGAGCCTGCTGCTGTTTCCAAAAATTATACCCATGGTGGGCATCAAACATAATAAACTGATGATTGATAAAACTAAGATTAGTGTGGCACATGTGGCTGGCATGGTGGCAGCGGTGATGGCATATTTTGTCAGTAGTACGCGTCTAAGCAGAATGACAGCAAAACTGAGCGAAAGTGATGCCTATGGAAGAAACTGCAGTAACCTATGATATAAGGCCTGCAGGTTATTAGCAACAGTCCTTCCAGAATTTGTGTAGTGCTCATATATAGCAGAACTGGAACAGAATGTGACATGTGGAACACGTTTAATGAGAAAATGTAAAAAATAAAGAAAGTAAGTGAATTCAAATTTAAATAATTGTGCCAACATTGTCAGAAAAATGACAAACATGCCTGTTCATCTAAAAAGTGTCCGTGACCACGGCAGGATTTATTTCAGAGAGTTGCAACTGATGAGAGAGAAATGTGTTAGGGAAGGTGGAAAGGGAACATTGTTTAAGCAGGAGTAGCACATTGAGCCAAAGCTTGTTTCCAGATGTGACCAAGGAAGTTAAGTGACTTGCTCAGGATCACACAGTATAACACAGTAACATAGCTTGTTAGCCATGTTAAGTTACCAAATTTGGCAGTACACCCCTCCACGCAGGATTTTCTATTAGTTTTGTACACAACTTAGTCATCATATTCAGTATCACTGTTTGCAGGCTGTTGTTCATGTTCAGTATCAGAATCACATAATTCAGTGTTTGGAACAACTGGGAAATTGTCAGCAATCATTCTGAGAAATGTAAGCCATTCCACATTTATAGGACTTAGTGTTCTTTGGTCAGTGACTATTCCTCCAGCTGCACTAAATATGCATTCTGAATATACGCTTGAAGGTGGACAACTGAGGTAAATTATTGCAAGATTTGCTGGATCTGGCCATATTTTTCTCTTTTGTTTCCAGAAGAGTAATGGATCTTCCTCGAGACCAGTCACAGTATGGACAGCAAAGTACTCCATGATCATTGTACTATGTGAGACAGTTACCAGTCTGGCAGATGAACCAGCTGCACTTTCTTTACAGGATACTAGTCCATGTTGTTGCAGGTGACTCAGAACTGATTTGCCTTTCTGACCCTGACCATAGGATGCCCGAGAAGTAGCTGCAGGTATCCTTTCCCTCACTGTTGACACTGGTGATTGTGAAGAATTTATAGATGTGCTATTGTCTGCACCAGAGACTCACTCTGAAGGTCTGGCAGAGTTTGACTGCTGTACATCAGTTAATGGTGTTGGTGAGGCAATGTCACACATGGCTAGCAGAAGATCTCTCCAATACTCAATGTCTTACCCTGCAGAAAGGATGGCTTCAATGTTCTCCTTAAAGCAGGGGATCTAGCAACGTAGCCAAATAGATGACATTCTTAAACATGGCATTTATTCTCTTATCAGTCGACCATCTGAGTCTCAAGTCATCTGCCAGCATAACAGCAGTGGTGTCTTCTTTTGACAGAAGTCTTTCTTTATGTCTTCAAGGAAAATGTGAAGAAATCTTATTTGAGGAAGAATTTGACTCAGAGTTGCACTGTCCATACTGACATCATGTGTGGCAGTCTCAAATGGTTCCAATAAGGTGACCAAGGATTCAAGAAGACTCCAATTGCTGGAACTAACCATGATGTCTACTTTACCTATTTCATTCTGCATGGTCTAGTCATGTATGGCTTTTTTCTGTTTAAAAAGCCTTTCCAACATGTACAACACTGAGTTCCAGTGGGTTGGAACTTCCTGCTTTAATGTATGCAGTGGTAAGTTGTTTGACCTCTGCAGCCCCTTCAGGATTTTGTGTGCTTTCAGAGTGGCTGAAATGCCCACATATTTTCCTAGCAAGCCCTGACAGGTTTTTAGCATTTCTGTTTCCATTTAAGAAATTATGGATGTGAAGATTTAAACAATATGCAAAACAAGCTATGTGTTGGTAGCTGCCATTTCTAACCGTTCTGACTATATTGGAACCATTATCTGACACTATGAACCTTAGAGTTAAGGAATATGGAGTGAGCCATTTATGGAATTGATTTTGCAGCTCCTGCAAAATATTCACAGCAGTGTGGTTTTCCTCAAAAGTGGTGGCACAATACAGCCTGCTTCCTACTGCTTACAGTAGAGTGTGGCTTATTACTTTCTGACTGAAAACTTGACCAATGAGCTGTAAGAGTCATGTAGTCTATTTAGTGCTGGTCCTTATATCTGCAGTTATGTGAATCTGTTTTACCTCAGAGTTTCAACTACTTTATGACTTCAGTACACAGCAAGTCATACAAGTGTGGAACAGCCTTTTTTGAGAAATATGTTTGACAGACAATGGTGTACTGTGGTTCAATCCAGTTCATGAACTTGAGGAAACCTTTTTGGGCAACAAAAACAAAAGGGAGTTGACAATTGGCCAACAGCTTTGCAATAGTAGAAACAAGAAAAAAGCTGCACTAGGATGGTATGCCCAGGTATGCAAGTAGAATCAAAACTCTGGGGAATCCAGCACTACCCGCCTCCAGAATGAAAGACGCTGCTCTCAACGAAGTATCACAAAAGCTGCCATAGCTTTATTGCAGGTGCAAAAACAGAGTAAAAAAATGACCATCTTGGCACATTTCAGAGGGGCCTGACTCCAAAATGCATCAAGACGGGTGCTTTTAAACTCTGTTTTTGCACCTGCAATAAAGCTATGGCATCTTTTGTGATACTTCTTTGAGAGCAGTGTCTTTTATTCTGGAGATGGTGAGTGCTGGAGTCCCCAGTGTTTTGATTTAGCTCTGCAATAGCTTTATTTAACAGATGGCATAATGGATGCTTGCAGGTAAATTGTGATCTCCTCGCAACGCTTTCTTTTAATGTGAGTTGAAGAGATATTTTTAATTTGGGGGGTGTATTTTTCACACCTTTTTCACTTGTAGTAATATTATGGGATTTTCCAGTACTTGATGGTGTCAGAAAAGAATCTGTGTGGGAAAACTGCAAGGACACATCAACTGATTCAACGTCACTTCCTGCTTCTAGTTCATCGTCACTATGGTCACTGCCACCACCACCTCCAATGCCACCCATACCAACCTCACTGCCCCACTCTATTGAATGGTTTGCCTTTGCATGTTGCATCATTACTGATGTTCCAAAATTTGCCCCTTTGCCACAAAGACTGAAGTTCTTTTTGCACAGACTGCATACAGCTCAAGAGTTGTCTGCGGGGTCAATAAAACATCCGTTCCACACTAAAGATTTCCCATTTCTGCTTTCTGCCATGATGCCAGGCATTATTCCATGTACAGTCAAGGGACCTGGAGGAAACCCTACACTGCCATTTCCTTGTTGAGATGAATTGTTCTCATTCGTTCTCATCTTCTTATTCTTACATTTAGCATAACATTTTGTTTTCTGCCTTTGCCTCTCATGCCTTACAGTGGCATCCTCTCCTACCTTATCTTGAAAATTACCAACCTTCAGAAAAACTGGATGTGCCATCATCATTATGCTGGACAAAGCCTGGGATATCCCAGTCCCAATACCCAGTATCGCCACCATCTCTATCAGCAGTCTCTGCCTCAGCATCTGAGCTTGTATTTGAAGATGATGCCTCCTTGTATGTGGCTTCAGCAGCTGGAAGTATCCTGGCACATGTGGCAAAACATTCAGTACCTCTACAAGTAACTCCAGCTGGTTCTTTCCAAAACTCTACTATCATTTCATTGCTAACATGCTTTTTTTGTTCAGGTCATTTCCTGCCAGTCCTGGTGATGTTACTATTATTGGCGCTATGTTCTTCTTTAGTGGCATGATTCATATTGTCCATATCATTAACAGGTGCCCCTGCAGCAGCACTGTTCTTCCTTTTAATAGACTTAGATTGAGAAATATGAGACATAGTAGACACAGCCATAAAAGGATATTGTTTCACTAACTGCTGCAGAGACAGACAGTGTAGTTGAAGCTGACTACGTCACAGTAATAAATGACAGGGCTCAGGTTTCAGGTACACCTAACAAACAGTGTAATAGAGCCATAAAAGGATTTCACTATGCTGCAGAGACGCACAATGTAGCTCACTATGTCACACAGCAATAAATGACAGGACTTGGGCCTCAGGGGCACCTCACAAACAGTGAAATAAAGCCGTAAAAGGCTTTCACTATGCTACAGAGACAGAAAGAGTAGCTATAGTATGTCACAGTAATACATTACAGGGCTCAGGGACACCTAACAAGCAGTGTAATACAACCATAAAAGGATTTCACTATGCTGCAGAGACAGACAGTGTAGCTATGTCACACTAATAAAATGACAGGGCTTGGGGCACCCAACAAACAGTGTAAAACAGTCATAAAAGGATTTCACTATGCTGCAGGGACAGACAGTGTAGCTGGCTATGTCACATAGTAATAAATGACAGGGCTCAGGCCTTGGGGGCACCTCACAGGCAGTACAATACAGCCGTAAAAGACTTTCACTATGCTGCAGAGACAGTGTAGCTATTTCACAGTAATAAATGACAGGTCTCGGGTGCACCTAACAAACAGTGTAATAATCTCAAGTTTGTCAACTTTTTTTTAATTTCAAACCAGCTGCCACTGCTTTTGTCTATCTTTCTTTTCCCCCACTTTGCTCCTCTGTTCTCTGTCCAGCACCACCTCCTTGACTGAAGCTGATCTCCCATGCCCCCTCACCCTGAGATAGTTCCACCCCCCACCACCTGAGATTGTTTCAGTCCCCCACTATTTCTCTCTTAATTTTGCTCCTGTCCAACTCCTAGCTTGTGTAGTGTAGGTTTTTCAACTGTTAATTCAAAAATCAATTCAAAACACAAGTCTTCTGCCATGAGCATCCACAGAGCTGCTTACAGACTGCTATATGTGCCACACAGGCTCACAGCAGATGGAGCACAGCCCTTTAGACACCACTAACCAATCAGGTGTCAGATTGGTATCATGTGCTCCTATTCTTCTGTAAACTCCGTGAAGGACCCCACAGTGCCAGTTTTCAGTCTGGAAGTCCTTTACTTGTTACCCGCGTCAAACTGCCCCACCCAAGAATTATACTGTTATGTTGGGTAGGGTAGTACATTACCCAAACTACCCTACCTGGCCCAAAATAGGTGATAACTGCAGTACCCGACCCAGCTACCCATCAGGTAGCCCATGCCTAAATAGTATTTTATTTTCTGTTTTAACCATCAACTAACACTTTTTTATTTAAAAAAATATTGCAGTTAACTAGTTTGTTACTTGCTGAGCTGAACAATGTGTTGAGTAAGTGATTCACAATGAATACAGAAACATAAAGTGCTAAACAAATCAATAGAGTAATAATACTACAATAGCTACCTTTTGGAGGCATGCTATATCTATAGCATTTGATAAGTATTGTATACAGATTAGTTATGTTCCCAATGCTTCTTGTTAGGTTACAGAATTAAAAATACTTAGGGTGAGATATTCAGAAATGCACCAAAGTCCGGCACAGCGTAAGTGAGATGTGCCATGGCAAACCCAGAGCCATATTCAGAAGATGCGCCACCGGAAATGCACCAGCACAAGTTGGCTGAATATGGCAAAGATGTTCCTTGTCAGAACCAGTGATGTGCTGGTGCAATTATGGATGTGCAGAACAAACTTGTGCACAAACCCAGGGAGCAGGGCAACAGTAACAGGCCCAGGGACATACAGCCAAGGAAGCACAGGGACAATGGGCACAGTACCCCACCAGCAGGATACACCTGTGCACACAGAGGCACAGAACTGGATGGAACACAGGGCAACATGTGATGGAGCACAACCACCAACAGAGGCGCTATGCACTGCACCAACCACAGCCAGTGCATGGCCATGTGACAAGAGCAGTCACCAGGACAG
The DNA here is from genome assembly GCA_016271365.2 of Neoceratodus forsteri. Classification (NCBI taxonomy): domain Eukaryota; kingdom Metazoa; phylum Chordata; order Ceratodontiformes; family Ceratodontidae; genus Neoceratodus; species Neoceratodus forsteri. Next base: position 775,996,641 of record CM028134.1, on the reverse strand, counting down.
CACCCCAGACATCACTGGCGGCCCGACCATCAAGCGACAGGTGAGGACAATGGCCAATGCAAGGTGGCCAGTGATGCCCCCCTCCCATGCAGGTCACCAGCCTGCCGGCCATGGCCAATGCCAGTCCACAGTGGGTGTCCACCGCCATGTCCCTGGACAAAAACACACACCATGCCCCACACCCCTACAGGCAGCACCAACACTAGACACTGAATGAGGCATGACCCAGGCAGGTGGTCACACCCCATGAGACTGGGAGTGCAACAGTGGATGCAGATGTCCACACCCCAGCAGTCAGACCAGGTCAGCAGGACACCTAGGTCTGTGTGCATCCACCCACCCACCTGCCCACCCCTGACCACAGCCCCACAGTGACCATGATGACACACAACAAACCCACTGAACCTGGGAGACAGCCCCCACAATGTGCCACACCACTGGACACAGCATGGAACCCTGGGAACCCCACATGTGCACCCCCCGTGCTGACACCGGGGACCAACACCTGACAATTGCAGCATGGCTCCACATGCCACCTGCAAAGCAGACATGGACACGGGCATGTAGCAAAATAAATGCTTTATATGATAACAAATCAACACAACAAAGTACAGAAACAAGGGTCAGGGACAGGGGAGGTAAACTGTAGGATGGGGACAGGTAACAGGGGCTGTACAATAGGATGGGGGACTGCAGGGAAAAAGGGAAAGTGAGGGAAAGGGGGCTATCTACAGATGGCCTATTGCTGTTCATGGCCGGATGGCCCTTGCTGCCGCATCTCCCGCCTGAGCGCCGCCGTCTCCCACTGGAGAGACCCCACCACCATGAGGGCCTTCCACAACACTATGAGGATCTGGCACAGCATCCTGTTCTGTGCCCATGAATCCCTCCTCACTGCTGGCTGTTGGACACCTAGGGGAAAGGACAACAAAGGCAATCAGTGCAATGCCCCAAAGACCCCTGCCCACCCACAGCGCACAGTGGACATTGGGGGCACATACCCCTGGAGTGACCACAATGGACCCATGCACAGAGGTCAATGCCAGCCATCCGCATGGCACACCACAGATGTGCAGAGAGGTGGATGATGCAGTGCAGTGTGCACATGAATGCACGGGGATGGTCACATAACACGGAGTGAAGGCAACACCACAGCACACAAGGTGGAAGCCATGTGCATGCCCACCACTACAACAGCCAGAACACAGCGGCCAAGGGACAGACCACAGTGGCATGCACAATAGACTGTGTGACACACATGGCTGTGCAGGCACATGGCCGAGGTGACCACTGCTGTACCCTGTCACCACTGCTGTCCCACTGTAACACATACAAGGAATGTGACTTTGCCTACCTGCCCTGCGCTGCACAGCGGGTGCTGCTGGATGATCCCTAGGGGGCTCCACCCTGGCTACTGTGGCCACCCTGGCCAGCCTATGAACCTATGGTCCTGTGGAGGGAATCAAGAGAGGTGGAAATCAGTACACAATCATGTATGTAGAGCCCCCCCCCACCACCACACAGCCTGCCTTTTGCTGGGCATGTCTCTGTCCATTCTGAGGCCCCCACACCAGCACAACTGCAACATGTGCAGCAGCCATGCACAATGTGCAGTGCCCACCAGGAAGGTAACCTACCCCACTGCGAACCATGATGTACAGCCCTCCAAACACTACAGTACAACACCTGGGCATACATGCCACATGCGCACACCTACTTGGCTGTGACATCACGCTGGATGTGTGCCTGCATCCAGTGCAGATGGAGAGGTTCCCACCACTGCAGGTCCCTGTACCTCTGGCGGCACTGCTCTGGTGTCCTGGCCACACCCGTCCTCCTCTCCAGGGCCTCAAACACGCTGTGCCACACATCCCCCCTGGCCTGCTGGAGGGGCACCTGCCCGAAGAGCTACCCCTCATAAGGCTGCACCATGGCTGCCAGATTGACCAGCTCCAGGTTGGTCCAGTTGGTTGCACGCCTGCTTGCACCCTGCACCATTCCCACAGTGTAGCTGCAATGCTGGTAGAAATGGCCATGAATCAGCGCACTTGTTGGCCACATGTGCAAGATGCATGATAGGAAACACAAGGATGCAATTGCGCAGCATGGGGATGTGCGGACACAGTGCACAGTGCAGATCCATAGTGCACTCATGGGCATGCGCATCACGCCGTGGTCTAGCGGGTACACAGGGTCAAGTATAGGACCCATGGGTCAGAGGTCATGACCCTGTGTACAGTGTGCATGTGTGCAATAGGAACCACTGCCAGGAAGCACGGTCATGCATGATGCCATACCAGCGCCACATGCACAGTGCCACAGCATCACACATGCTACACAAGACGCATGATTGCCATGTGCTCCGTGCTGTGCACATGTGCACTATGGGCATGCACACCATGCATGCACAGGTATTGCACCACAGAGTTGCTCTGGTGCAACCCTATTGTGCACGGCGCAATTTCACGATATTGAGATGCCATGTGCAAATCACCTCATCAGCCAATGTGCAGTGCAGTAAGGTCCATTAGCATATCATTACCATTACGCACAGGCTCATTTGCATGTGTTGCACCTTATAAGCACCACAGAACAGCACAGGCCATAGACCGATATTGCAACCCTTGAGGTAAGTGCCAAGTAACATGGATGGACAGAGGCCTACTACAACACTGCAACAGAGGATTGCTCAGGGCCATGCTGACACTGACCCACTGTGCTGTTCATGTCCACAGGTGGCGGAATGTCAGCCGATGATGGACTTCACATCAACAAAGACAAATGCCCTGTTTGAGGTGTACATTGACAGGAAAGGCCTACTCAGTGGTGCCACGGGCACACCGCTGGAGCCAGCAGCTGGCTGGAAGGAAGTGGTGCAGTATGTCAATGACCACAGCAGGCATCAGCGCACCTCACAGAAGTGCCAGAAGAAGGTGAGCATGGACAAGAGGTGCATTAAGGACAAGGTGGTGTCCATACGGGCTTCCCACAGGGTGACCAGCGGTGGCCCACCTACAGTGCCATCACTGGTAGCCACTGAGGAGCTCGTGGCAGCCACCATCAGCCACACAGCAGTGGAGGGTGTGCCTGGTGGTGGATTTCAGACAGGTGGCAGCCCCTCACTGCATGGTGAGTATGTACGCAATGGACAGGTGTGCCAAGTATGGGGGACACATGCAGGTATGCCTGATGCCATGCTGCATGCCACAAGCATGTGTGGACACAGCCTTGCAGTGCAACACAGTGGCTTGTGGCAATGGCGACATGCATGGGGGGGCATAGACTGCGGTCAACCACTAACCCTCTGTTTCTGTTTTGCAGCACCATCAAGACTCTGTATGGAGGACCAGGTGGAGGTGGTCAAGGAACTGGATGCTAGACCTTCCACATCCATGGGCATCCAAAGCAGGGACAGGCCATGTCTTGGTGGTTTGGGGCAGGTGGATGTGCTAGGCATGGGGTCAGACGACACCCTGGCTAGGTACCTGAATGATGACAGCCTGAGTGTGCTGTGTGCAGGGACTCAGTTTGGGTTGGGGTCCGACACCAATGATGACATAACCCTGATACTGGACAGCATAGGGGTGGTGGTGCCTTGCACACCTCTTCCTGCTTCACAGGCACCATCAGGGCCCAGTGCTGGTACTGCTGCTGCACAGCTGCCACCCCTCCCCACCTGCGCAGCAGTGTGTGGCACCACCACTGTGGCTGGCGTGGGTGGTGATGGTGCTGTTGTGGCAGCGGCAGCACAGGGCAATGCCAGGCAGCCAGTGTGCCAGCAGCTGTAGGATGCAGGTTCCAATGGGCAGTGCTACACGGTGCCCACCACCAGTGAGCCCGGTGACACTGTACCCCCTGTATGGCCCACTGTGCAGTGTCCACCAGAGTAGGAGGCTGTGCAGTGTGCTGTGTCACCCCCAGCAGCTTAACGGATGGGCCAGGTGGCCCAGGATGCCAAGCAGCAGGCAGATCAGTGTGCCGTGTCACCCCCAGCAGCTTAACGGATGGGCCAGGTGGCCCAGCAGCAGACAGAGCACACCCAGTTACTGCAGGCATCCATGGAGAACCAGGCGTTGCTTGCCACTGAGGTGCACACACTGTGGGCAGTGGTGCACCAGCTGGCTGAGCAGCAGGACAGGGTCAATGTGAGGCTTACTGATGAGCTCCTCCAGATGCAGAAGGCCACAACCACAGCAATGGACCGCATGACCAATACCATTGTGTCTGGGCTTGCGTCAGTGGCAGCCACAAGGCTTGGCCATGTGCAGAGGACCTCTCGCAGTGCAGTGTCCACTCCATGGTCCTGGCATCTGGTGACCCCCTCACAGCAGACACCAAGCTCAGATGTGGGCATCCCAGGCACCCCCGGGGCCAGCCTGTTTGGCCACCTCTACACCCCTGCAAGGACACAGTCACAGTCCCAGACATCAACCCCTGGGGGGCATCTGACACACTTTCCATGGCCAATGTGCAACTCATGTCTGCCAATCGGCCCTGGCTAGGCCACCCATGTGGCTGTGCCATTCGTGGGACTGCGCAGTTGGAATGACGTGTCCACTGCCCTGACCTGCCATCTGCTGTTGCTTCCCCATGCACATGTGGGTGGTTGTGGTGCAGCATGCATGTGGTGGAGCGCATATGTGTTGTGCCACATGCCTCCTATGTGTGTGTGGACCATGCTGCTGGGATGTGTGGCATGGGTGTGATGAGGGCAGCTCTGTGCCAGTCATGTCTATGCACCGGTGTCATGCTTCTGATCCATGCCATGTTCCTCAGCATATGTGTGTGTGTGTGTGTGTGTGTGTGTGTGTTGTGTGTGTGTGTGTGTGCGTGCGCGCGCTGTGTGTGTGTGTGTGTGCACGCCCGGGTGCCAGTGGCTCTGCCATGTGTGTTGTGTGCCCCCATCCCTGCATGCATACCACTGTGCACATCCATGCCACTGTGTGGTGTGCTGGTCTTTGTGGCCCATGCTTGTGTGTCGGTGCACTTACCTGCATTGTCCGTAATGCTCCCGTGCAATGGTGTCTCTGTGCTGCCTTGACTCCTGCACCAGGCATGGATCCCTACTTCCTGGGGGCAGCTGCCCACCACCCTCCAGTCCTTCACCACCATCGTCCCCACTACTGTCACCCTCATCAGCCTCGACAAGTATCCCATGGTCAACAGACCAGGAATATGCCACAGGCTTTCAATGGGCTGTATTGTAAGGCACCGTCTGAACTATCTAGGCAATGGAATCACATCTTTAGCATGCCAATGACACGCTCAATGACGTTGCGCCTGCTGGCATGTGTGCCTCATTGTATCTTTCCTCCACAAGGGACAACGGTCACCAGTAGGGGGTGAGCAGCCATGGCCTGAGGGGATATGAGCTGTCACCTGTGTGAGAATGGACATGATTATCCCTGTGCTGTGTTGTGCTGCCCCCTGCTCCCTGTCCTCCACCACACACACCTCCACGTCTACCCCACCTACCCTCCCTCACCCCCAGGACTGTGACTCCTCACCCACCCTGGTGCATGCCCTGCTCACTTACAAGGTGGCCCATGGGGATGTCACCTTATTTGAACCTATGGCACAGCACAGAACTGTGCCATATGAAGGCATCATGTGCACTCCTGGGGTGTGTGGCACAGACATTGATGATGCGCCCCGTGGCACCGCACACCACCTGGCAGTTTATGGATGGGTAGCCCTTCCGGTTGATGTATACTCGGCCCTCTGGGCCAGGTGGTGTGTGGATGCCAACGTGGGTGCAGTATATTGCCCCAATCATGCCTGGCATGTGTGCAACCCAGTGGAAGTCCTGCATGTTTGCTGTACGCTCTGCATGTGTGCTGGGAAACCATATGAACGCCAAAGCACATGGCAGCAGAGCAATGAGGAAATGGGTGAGGAGGCAGGATGTGGCCAACTGGGTGATGCCTGTGGTATCCCCTGTTGGTCTTTGGAAGGTGCCCATGGTGAGCAAGCACATCACAGTGGTCACCTTAATCTCCACTGTCATGGCATGACTACATCTGGTGGGTGCCTGCATCTCAACACTGCACAGCTCACACAGCTGCCTCAGGATTGCCCTGTTCAGATGGTACCAGCCCACTATTTCAGTGTCACTGTGGTTCTCATGCATGATCCTCGCACGGTACCACCTGTGTTGGGCATACCACCGCTGGGCCCTTCATCAGCCATGCTGGTGTTCTTACTGCCTCCTCATACTCCTCATTACTGCTTCCATTAGGAATGGGGCACTCTCCATCACTCCATCACTGGGTGTCTCCCTGGGTGCTCCGTGTGTGTGTCTCTGTCTCCCTCTCTGTGTCACAGTCTCCCTCTCTTTCTCTCTCTCTCTCTCTCTCTCTCCTTTCTCTCTCTCTCTCTCTCTCTCACACTCTCTCATTCCCTCTTTCTCTCAGCATAATGTTGCACATCTGCTGTCTGTGTGTTTGAGATGTTTTTTTATTGGCTCAAGTCTGGCTGGTGCATCTTGGGGTTTGCTCCGGACTTGTGCCATGATTTCTGGTTGAATATGCCATTGCTCTGCTTATTCATGGAAACACCCCCTGCACTTGTGCTGCATACATTTATTTATTTTTGTGCCATGGTGCAATGGGTTTTGTACTGCACAGCCGCTGACTTTGAATATAGCTCAGCGGCGCAACTCCTTGCTTGTGCCAGTGCAACTCAGTTGCGACATGCACAACTACTCTGAATATCTCCCCCTTAGTGTTAGAAGCAAAATAATGCTTTTTATGTTTATTGTAGCATTTGTTCTTATAGCCGACCCTTCTTTTTTTGTAATTCAAATTTTACTGGAGTTTGAAGTATCAATTATGGAAGTAAGAATGTATTTTATCTTCTAAACTAAAGCGGTTCTACCTACTGCTTGCTGGTACCTTGTTTGGTTTCTGCAGCCTAAGTCATATGTGCCTAATATATCCTTAGGGTTAGCCCTAACCTTCTTTGTCCTCTCATCATCCTAATGGACGAACTGGGGGGGGGGGCGGCTGTCCTAACGGCCTGTTCATCTTATTCCTTTTGGTGTAATTACTTGGGATTGGGAGGCTGTAATAGGAGTCTTGCAATATTTTGACTGAAGGAATGGACCCCAAATATCTTTAAATTCCTCAAGTTTCTCTTTGGAGATATATAGGACCCTTTCATAACTGACTGTTTTACCTATCTCCACTAGCCACTCCTGTATGTCTGGGGATTGAGTGTCTTCTAGTGTCTGAGGATTACTGTTTTTGCATCTATCAGGGCCCCTTGTAGCCATAGGTGTCTGTTTCGGTCTAATGATTTCCCTGTGTTTAAGGTGTTGTTGTATAGGCCTAGCATCACCAGGGGGTCTCATAGTGGAGTGTCCTGTGATAGTATGCAGCTACATGCTCTTTTTACCCCTCCCAGTAGGTCTGTAGTGACTGGCAGGACCAAATGATGTGGGTACAACTCCAGCAATCCCCCATGGTCGTAAGGCCCCATTCGTGGTGTTTTTGAAGGGTTCAATGCCATCTTTGCATAACCTTCAACTGTGTGAATCTTCTTTTTGTGTCCTTTGTGACCTTCTGGGCCTCAGACCAGCATTTCCCCAAGTTTCTGTGTTGATCTTCTGCCCCAGTTCTAGTGACCAGTTACATCGAGTGCTGATGTAGGGGTTGGGGTGTAGTCCTAGCAAGTTCTGGTACATGTCTCTGCTATGTGGAAAGGGTTTCCCTTGCTTAGGCCACAGCAATTTATCTATTTGGTTAGATTTGGTTGATTTCAAGCCTGGGCCCAGTATCCTTTCTAAAGCATGTCTCAGCTGCAGGTATCTCCAGTGGTTGTGCTGTAGGATGCTGTATTTTTGTCTGATTTGTGCAAAGGATATCAGGGTGTGTAGGGTTGGGTGCAGAGTGTCCCGTAGGGTTATGATCCCATCCTCTTCCCAATTCTTATACTTGACTGGATGCCCACCTATGTGTGCTAGTTGATTAGCCCATAATGGGAAGTGACTTGCCCTTTCTGGTTTCCACCTACTTAATCTGCAGTACTTTACCCATACTGCCTTTGCTTGGGTAAGCGTAGGAGGGGAAGTACCTGCTTGGGTAGTTTCCCAAATAACAAGGCATGTGTTAGAGGACTCCCAGTGGCTTTGGCCTCACAGTCTGCCTATCTGGGCTTGAGTTTATCTGGTAACCAGGGGACAGTTTGGGACATCTGTACCAGAGCCTGGGCTATAATTCATAGCAGAAAATCAGGACGTTTGAAGCCTCCACGTCTGTAGCCTAGTCTGAGTTTAGACCAGTTGAGGAAGTGCGAGTCTGTACCTCAGAAGAATGCATGCCAGCATTTTTGTCTGCAGAATCTTCAGAATCTTAGGGTCAAATTTCAGAGGGAGGTTATCTAACATGTATTGGAGTTTGGGTGCTGCCATTAGTTTGAAGGCTTGTGCTCTCCCACAGTGTGAAAGGTGAAGCCTACTCCACCTGCTGAGGTCTGCTTCAAGGTCTGACAGAAGGGGCAAGAGGTTTATTTTTCCTAATTGTGCTACATTCCAATTAAACTTTATCCCTAGGTATTCTACCCAGTTAGTGGAGTGTTTAAGTCCCCAGGGACAATGGGGTTGTTGGGAGACTAGGTTTGAGGAGGCCAGGAACTGCAACTTTGCCAGGTTCAGTCTGTATCTGGAGAGCTAACTGTACTAGGAGATCAGCTCTGGCAGTTCGGGAACTGAATGGTGCAGCTCTGAGAGGGTGAGCATAACGTCATCTGCGTATGCTAAAAGCTTGTGCTTTCCCCTCCATGTTGCACTCCCTTCAAGCCTTCCACCTGTCTTATAGCTTGCAGGAGGGGTTCTAGTGCCAAAATGAAAAGCAGGGGTGACAATGGGCATCTTTGTCTGGTCCCCCTCTTCAGATGGAAGGACAAGGATGTGAAGCCATTAGTGAATACCTGGGCTGAGGCATCTTTGTATAGGACTGAGACCCATTCTATGTTTGGAGCCTATGCTGAATTTACTTAGGGCATGGAAAAGATATTCCCTCTCCACCCTGTCAAATGCTTTCTTGGCATCTAGTTATAGTAGGATAACAAGGGGTGTGGAGGCTTTGTGTGGTCTATCAGGTTCAGCAGTCACCTTGTGTTGTCCGTCCGCCTACGCCCTGGTACAAACTCCACTTGGTCTTTGTGAATCAGGTCCAGTATGACCTCTCTGAGTCTATTTGACAGTGCTTCAGCGTACACTTTGCAGTCAGCTGTAATTAGAGAGATAGGCCTGTAGCTGATGCACATGGAGGAGTGTTTACCTGGTTTGGGTAGGATGGAAGATACTGGTTGTATGCATGGATTGTGCAAGGTCCCTGTTTCACATGCCTCTGTGTAGGCGGCCTGAAGAAGGGTCTGTAGTACATTTACAAAGGCTTTGAGGAAATCTGCTGGGAGCCCATCCCCTCCCAGTGCCTTCCCTGATGGCATGCTTAGTAGGGCCTCCCTGATTTCTTCCTCTTCTATGGGGCGGTCTAATGCTTCTTGGTTGTCAGGGTTCAGGGTGGGCAGCTGCAGAGGGGCTAGGAAATTATCTAGTTGCTGTGTGCTCAGGGATACCTCTGTGGAATACAGGGCTTCATAGAATTTTTGGAATATTTCATTGATTTGGGCCTCCTTTCATGTCAGATTACCCTGATCATCTTTAATGGCGGAGATCCTGGAAAGCTCTTGGTGTTTTCAAGCCTGTATGCTAAAAGTCTGCTTGGCTTTTTCCCTGCTTCCCAGAAAGATTGGCATAGTCAGAATAGGGCAAATTCAGCTTTCAGGTGGAGGTATTTATTCACTTCACACCTTAGGCCTGTAATCTCCACTAGTCTATTGCCAGGGGCCAGTGGATTTTCCCTGAATCTTTTCTCTAGCATCTTAAGCCGGGTAAGGTGAGCTTCCAGCTCACAAGCTCAGGTTTGTTTTTGGTGCGAGATAAAATAATACATCTCCCCTTACGAAGGCCTTTATTCAATTCTAGGTTTGCTCAGGCTTGTTCAATTCTAGGAAGGTTTTAATATCCTCCCTTAGGGTTTTGTAGAAACCTTTATGCCTTAGTGTGGAGGTGTTAAAATACCATGATCCTCTAAGCCCTGGTGTTGCCCCTGTGGGGAGCCAGGTAAACATGACAGGAGCATGGTCTGAAATTACTACCACGCCAGTTGTTGCACCTGCAACATCCTGATCCCAAGCTATGGTACTAGCCACATATCTATTCGGGAGAAGGACTGACGTGGGGATGGGGGAGAAGTAGGAATAATCCCTCCCTGTGAGGTGGATCAGCCCGCCATATATATCTGAGAGGCCCAGCACCTGGTTTAGGTCTCCCTATGCGGTAGAGGCTGCTGTCTTACGTCCCACTGGGGCTTTGCTTCTGTCCAGGAAATCGTCCAGTGTGGTGTTCATATCCCACCCCCCGGATGACATGACCATTTCTTCAATAGAAATTGCACCATACCCTGAAAGAAATGGGCCTTGAGTTTGGAGCATAAACATTACACAGTGTTACTGCTTGGCCCTCAAAACCCCCTTGTACCAAGATGTACCTTCCCTCTAGGTCTGGGATTATGGTATTTCCCTGAAAAGCCACATTTTTCTTTATGAGAATAGCCACTCCTCTACTTTTGGAGTTATAATGTGCACTAAACACTTGTGTGACCCATCCCACTTTGAGTTTGGCCACCTCAGTTTTAGTCAGGTGTGTCTCCTGCAGGAAGGAGATCCCTGCCCCTTCCCTCCAGAGGTGGTCTAAGATTTTCCTCCTCTTAATAGGGATTTGGATCTCTTTTACATTCCAGAAGGAATTCCGGGGTGCCAGGAGAGGGAGATTAATTGAGGTGTGGTATAACATATGAGGGTTTGGGTTTGTTTGTTTGTTTATTTTGTATATGCACTGATGGGGTAGGGCGTGCCACCACCAGGGTTCCATGGGTGATACCTGCCCAGACCACTGTCTGTTTCTGCTTCATACTCAAGGGGGTTTCCCAAGGCCATGATGGGGTTCAGAGGGCTTACAACAGTGTCTGCTGCAATATCCGGGGCCTGGATTCTCTTGTATCTTCCCCAGTAAAGGGCTATGAGGAGATTGACAATGTTCCCTAATTTTGATGTACTCAGTGTTCCACAAGTTATTTTTTGGTTGTAACTAGTTTCTGTCCTTACTGTCAGTGCAGAGAGTGATAGAGACTCTTCTCCAATCTACTTTAATAACACTCGGTTTGAAAAAGTACAGATCTAACAGTAAAGTCAATAACAGGAAAAGCATAATATTCCCCATAACTTTTTTCTGCTTTTTTTCCCTGGGGTAATAACAAGTGTGAGGGTGGGGGACCCTTGATGCGCCATAATCCAAGTGCACTGGGAAGTCACAAGCAACCGTTTGATTTAGCTGCCTGCTGTGTGGTTACTGCTCACCATTTACTGATATTGGTGCATCAGTGGAGAGGCTTTATGGGGGGGCTGAGGGAGGGCAACTTCTTCTCTGAACCCCCATATATCTAGCTTCTATGCCTATAAGCCTCACTGCCCTTTAGACTGCTGGGTGTGTTTCGAGTTCTGTTGAGCTCCTAGGAATGTCTTTATATCCAGTATATCTAATTATAGTTAGGGCGCGCATGTAACTGACGTGATGGGAGGAGCAAGAGGCACTTTGGATGACAGCCTAGTATTTCATACATTCCTGCAAAGAGTTTGGGATAAACGAGGTAAGTAAACCTCAGTGTCCCTTCGGTTCTGTCTCTATTAAGAATTGCCTGCACCAGTGCTGCCATATTACTGTGTTGCTCTCACACGTTCACCTCAGGAGCTGCCAGACAAAGTATCTGGTCTGGAACGTTCATCCCTGAACTCTCAAAACCATTGAGGGTCCTGGGTGAGTAAGAGAGGGAGAAGGGGGGATATACGCAGCTAGGTGTGCATTTACCTTCTCTCTGGGAAGGCACTGGTTCTGCTCTGCATCTGCCATTGGTGTATCTCTCTCTCCCCAGTGCCGGTCACTCGCATCGCTATAGCTAGGAGTGTTGTCGTGCCGGGGAGGTCTTATCCATAGCATCTTCAGAGCTGTGAACTTCTCTATGACTGTATGTCTCACCCTCTCCCCTTTATCCCTGATAATCCATTTCCCTTTATGTAAAAAACTGTAAAAAATGGATTCGTGTAAATATTTGAAGGAGGTCCAGTAATACCATGTTACATTTACTTTTGTACAAATACCTTACGATTTACCTGGACCCAACTAAACATAATTGAGAAGGATATACTGTGGCTAGCATCAGAGTGTCCATGCAAGCCCCTGTCAATCAGAGGTTCGCTGTGTGCCTGTGCCTTCAGCTAGGGAGATTTGACCCATATTCTATGGAGGCATTTGAGTTTGTAGTCAGTATTGTCTCTTGACTGGTTGCTGCTACTCTTCCTGCCCAGATTCAATCATTGCTGTCACCCTCGGTCGGCAAACTGTTTTTTCTGTCTGTTGCCTGGATCAGTGCTGAGGATCTGCTGACCACTGCTAGTTTGCTGGGGGAGTCAGTGGTGTCAGACCTTTTTGAAAACTGGCTCCCCTAATGAGTGGTTTCCCTATGATTTCCTGGAGTCTTGACTGTTTGGCCTTTGTTCTTTCCCCTCTTTTTTGGTCCCACAGTACTTATCCCTGCCCTTTCTTTTCAATCTGGTCAGTTGCCATTCCATCTCTGGCTGTCCGTCGAGGGGGGTTGTAGGTTTCAGGGTCAGGGGAACAGATGTTATGGTTCGGTTCTGGTTTCCCCGTTTGTCCTCGCTAGTTTTAAGAGCCCTGCATACTGCTGCTGGCCAGTGTCTATCAGCAAATTCCCAGGCCTTTTCTGAGGTGCCAAAAGTATGTGAGGATCCATTGACTGTTACTTGCAGTTTAGCTGGATAGATTAGACTGTATGCCACTCACTGTTCTTGGAAGATTTTTTTACTGCATTGTATCCCTGTCTCTTTTGGGCTAGTTCAGTGGAGTAGTCTTGAAATATGTATATGCAGTTTCCTCTCCAACTGAGTGGCCCTGGTCTCTTGCCAGAGATAGGATCAGTTCTTTATCTGCAAATCTCAAGAAGCGAGCAATGATGGGATGCGGGCACTCTCCGTCCTGGGGCTTGGGTCAGAATGCTCGATAAGCTCTCTCAATCTCTAGTGGCCCCTTCTAGTGATGTTGTAAGATCTCCAATATGATATGGGTGAAGAAGATGGGAGTCACGTGATGCAGCTGCTCGAGTAAGATGCAGTCCACTAACGCTCCGCTCACCCGACTACTCAATTCAATTTAACAACTCTTTCCTCATCATACTATTTCTACGGCTTATAGACTACTGACTGCTGAAGACTTCCACTATCTCCAGGAGAAAGAATTTGGGCCAGACATGGAGGCTGAGATGCACCAGGCAGCGTACTGACACACTCCACCTGTAACACCAGAGAAGCAGGCCAAAAATCCAGGGCAAACCCTGTTGCTACAGGCCACACTCAATCTACTCCTGCATCTACCTCGAATACCGCAGAATCAACTCCTCTCAGTCTGGAGCAATTCCTTATGGAATTCCAGCCTTTCCGAGATGATGTTCAGTCTTTGATCTCTGAGGTAAAAGCGATATCTGAAGCCTTAGATGATGCTACCAGACGAGTTGCCGACAACGAAGCCCACATTTTCTCAATGGAGAAGCAGTTTGAGAAATCAGAAACCTTGATTGCTACAAATCACCAGACCTTAAAAAAGTTAGAAATAAGATTGAGGATTTAGAGGGGAGAAGCCGACTGAATAACCTGGCAGTAATAGGGATCCCAGAAAAGGAAGATGGAACCAATTCTTTGCAGTTCATGCAGAAATTCCTAAATAAAGTCACCGGGCCTTCTCCATTCTGGCCTTAGACCTATGCCTCCCATGTCTGCTCAACCTAGGCCATTAATCTGTTGCTTTCTCAACTTTCAGGAAAAACAACATATATTATTTATTTATTTTATTTATTGAATTTTATTGACCCGGTAAGCCCACTAGGCCTAGAAGTCCCTTTTTCAGGGGCGACCGGAGGGAGGGGGATACAGATGGTAAGCAACTGAAATTGAACCAAATTAAGCTGTTGGTGGTATTTTTAGTGAATGGGAGAAATTTGGCCAGGACACCAGGGAAATTCCCCTACTCTGTGGGGAGGGGTTTCCTTTGACGCCATGATGGAGGATTCAGTAAGGACCAGAACTGACTGCAGTGCAGACCTCCTCATGACTTTTCCACCAGTGATAACCGACGACAATGTGACACAGGTTAAAGTTTTGGATGCAGAATTTTGTAACTGAGAAACACAGCTATCGTTACCGACCTTGAAGGAACTTTCGGATTCCACTCCTGGACCTTCGTGATGTCTAGAGGACCAACAGGATGCCACGCTCACAACACCAGTGCTTCAGGCGGAACAGAGTTCTTTGGGCACAGAGTGTGCAACGCCACTGCTTCCCCCAGCGCCTTCCGGATCTTGCTCTCAGAGAGACATTGCGACAGGGGTTTCATATGCTGAGTGAGTGTCCCCATTAAAAATAGATCCCTTTGTTTCTTCAGGGCGCCCAGAACTGGGACCCCATATGGCCGCCTCCTCTACGGTCCCCACCACTACAGATCTGTTTTGTTCTCATTTTGGACTGCCTAAGCAAAAAGACATTTTGGAGACAACCTGGACTACTACGGCTGCCTTATCCAAGGCAGGTTGGACTCAATCAATGCAAGGGACATGGATTCCTGATCCTACATGGGACGCGGCTAAACATGGAGTTTTATACTCCCCCACCAGGCCTGCTACGTTCATGAGCTCCAATGAGGTACCAACTGTTAATAATGTTGCAAATATGGACAATGATGTAATGACTGCTAACTCAGGTGAATCTGTACAATCATGGGGGGAGATTATGGATGCTAAGGACCAGATTCTTGTGCATGTACCATGGGAGAGTACAGATATTGGTGAGGCACCTCTTATTTCATTGAATGTATCCCCTGAAGCCCCCCCCCCATATTCTTCCTACCACTGATGTTTTTTTATCTCAGGGACCCACTGTTTCCCCCTCTCTTAGCATTCTGGACTCACAGCATGACCCCACTCCCTCCTTAGAGGACCCGGGGCAAGGCACATCTAAAACATTGGTCCCTAACTCAGACAAAGGCCCCACAAAACAAGTTTCTGGTCGGACACCCATTCTCTCTGACCTATTTAAAAATAAACTCGAACAAGCCCCCAGAAATGCAGTCCACCTCCGCTATAGAGGTGGACTGTCGGAGTTTACTGACAGATATTATGTAGCTCGCACCCTTCTTAAAGGCATGATGCACTCTCAAGCCTCAGACATATATGCCTTGATACATATCTTGGGAGAAGAGACTTTCGATATCAGTTTTAAAACCTCTGCAGGTTTAGACTGTTTCTGGCATTTATATACCTCCCAGAAAAATAATTCCATTTGGACCTCTTTTGCTGTTTTACCTCTGACTAAACCCATGATACGTACTGTTACAATCATGTTTAGAAACAAAGGAGTTAGTATTAGTGATATTTATCATTGGTTGCAGAATCACTGTAATGTCCTTTCTCCTCCTGAAGCTATCCTGGACGATGATGGTTTATGGACTGGTGGCTGGAGGTTTGGGGTGAAACTATTTCAAGTAAATTCTGAAGTTGTACACCTGCCAAATAGTTTCTTTTTAGGTAAAGACAGGGGGATTTGTTTTTATGGGGGCCAGCCTAGGGCCTGTTATAAGTGTGGTGCTACTACACATTTGAGTAGTACTTGTGACCTGCTAAAGTGTAGTCTTTGTGGGGGATATGGACACCCGAGCGTTTCTTGCAGGAATGTATTTCGATGTAATTTATGTAATGAAACAGGGCATGCATATCATCAATGTCCATGGGCTAGTAAAAATCGATCTGAGGGTTGGAATTCTGAAACCTTAGTTTAGAAAGCCCAGGCTAAAGCACAAGAGCAATCTACTTCCCTGAACACAGCTTCTGACCCTTCCATACCCCCCCCCAGATTTACCCATTCCTGTTCCTCCTGCGCCCTTAGTGCCACAAGTTTCTTCTCAACTGCTGGATCAGGTTTCCCAAATGAAAGCCTCCATTGACCCACCTCCCGAGACTGTGCTTCCCCTGACTTCCTCCACTACCATTTTTGATGAAGAGAGATTTCAGGCAAGCAGATGGGTTACTAGGGCCACTGCTCAGAAATCTCTTAAACTTCCTGATGTTCCCCTATCCAACGCATTTGACTGTTTGAAAGGGGACAGAGAGGAATCAGATGGAGATACTGATATATCTGCTATTCCGTCTGATATGGATACCCCTGCAAATAAACCTCCTGATGTTGCCAGGAAAAAACTGACAAAAACGAAAAAGGGCAGTAAGAAACGGAAAAACATGGCTGTGACTGATGGGAGTGGATGACTCCGGCATATCTACTGATGGATATCCGTATAGCCTCTCTAAATGTCTGTAGCCTAAAGGGATACAAAAAGAGAATGAGTTTTTTTCATTATGCTAACTCCCTTCAGTTAGATATTTTATTATTGCAAGAAACTCATATCTCTACTTTACATGACATACAACAATTAAAACGGGGATGGTATAAAGGCCCCTCTTTTTGGACATTTGGGGATGATGCGGCGGATGGTGTAGCTGTTCTATTTTTTTCGCCCCAGTTTTCCATTACCCGCATTATTGATATACACCCAAGTAGAGCGCTTGTTGCTGATTTCACAAACAATACATCATCTTTTCGGGTTATAGTTGTTTATGGTCCACAAGCCAAAGCAGCCCGTATTGCATTGTTGGATTTAATCAAACCATTTTTATGTACGCGTAAACACGTCTTGTGGGGGGAAGATTTTAACTGTTCTATTGACACAGTAGGCAGGGTAAAATCAGGACAAAAAGTATATTATGACTCCCTAGCTTTATCTACGTTGGTGAAAGATGCAGGTTTGATAGATGCATATCGTTCTCTTCATTCCGATGAAGGATACACTTATCATAGATCAATATATCGCACCAGAATAGATTACTTTTTTATTTCTCGCCACTGTACCCCACGCCATGTTTCGGTACTTCCTAATGAGATTTCAGATCATTGTCTTATTATAGGTCATTTTTTCATTGGTTCCCCTATTGTGTCTATAACATATCACTCCCAGTGGAAACTAAATAATTCTTTATTTTCCCCGATTTCTGTTCAGGCTCACATACATACTCTCTTTCAAGCACAAATTCGGTTATTTGTTGTTATGATTCTATGTGGGAATGGTGGAAAGACACGAAGACAGATCTGGGCACTTTTTTTCAGGCTTTAGGGAAAAAGAATGTCAGGGACGATTATCTTACATATTTAACTTATCGCAACCAGTTGTATAAATTGATGTCTCTCCAAACTACATCCTCTGTTGATTATTCTTCACAGATATCCAGAGTTAAGGCCTGCATGTTCTCTCATCAATACAATAGTGCTCGAACCCTAGATTACATCATGCAAACAGGCACTTCTAATTCCCCGTCTGCTGATCCTTTCTATGCCTTTAAAGATAGACTCCATTCTACTGTTATGCATGGTTTGAAGGATGCTCAAGGTACAGTAATGATCTCTATCCCTGATATGTTATCAGTCTCATCTGATTATTTACGGGGCGCATTTCTGTACAGTTCCTAGCTCCCATCAGGATATATCCCACCTTCTGTCGGCCCCAGTCCCTCAACTTAATGCTCATTTAATTCCTGACCTAATCAGAAGGATTTCTCAAGAGGAAGTT
Organism: Neoceratodus forsteri; assembly: GCA_016271365.2. Lineage (NCBI taxonomy): Eukaryota > Metazoa > Chordata > Ceratodontiformes > Ceratodontidae > Neoceratodus > Neoceratodus forsteri. The sequence goes on along the minus strand of CM028134.1, from coordinate 775,978,841 downwards.
GCCAGTGCTATTTCCCATTTACGGTTGAAGGTCTCCCCAGGGCCGGACGGTTTAACACATGAATTTTATAAAACATTCCAAGTTAATTTGTTGGAAATTTTGACTCAGGTCTTTAATTATGTCCTGGATAATGTGGATGATACATCCGGATTTGGCCTATCCATCTTGAAATTTTTATATAAAAAAGAGGGGATATAGTCTCTCTTACTTATTGGAGGCCACTACATCTCTTAAATATGGATTTTAAGATTTTTTCTAAGATTCTTTGTTCTTGTTTAAGAGTAGTTGCCCCGGATTTGATAGATACGGCTCAATCCTGTGCCATACCTGGTAGATCCATTCATACAAATCTTTTTCTATTATGTGAAATTTTTGAAGCAAAAAAGAACAATAAGTTGTCTGGTTTTCTCTTTGTCCTGGATCAATCAAAAGCGTTTGATTCTGTACATCATGATTTCTTATTACAAGTATTGACACTATATGGTATTCCTGAAATGTTTATATCTTGGGTTTCTCACATGCTTTCCTTGGCCTATTTTTTTCCTATGATCAATGGATTTCAGGGCACGACTCTTTTACAAAGGGTAGGGCTTTGTCAGGGTTGCCGTTTTAGCCCTTTATTATATGTTTTTTGCTCTAGATCCCATAATTAGGCAGATACAGTGGGACTCAGATATTGTGGGCATCACACCTCACCCCAGTTTATTACCTGTCAAAATCTTTGCTTATGCAGATGATGTGGTCTTATTTTGTCTAGATCGTTCTTCGGGTGCTAAAGCTGTTCAAACTTTTCAATCTTTTACATTATTGTCTGGGGGTAAGATAAATCTCGAGAAAAGTATATGTATCCCATTATATCATATTACTACTGATTCTACAATAGTACATGGTATCAGGGTTTGTACCACCCCCCAGAAGATCCTGGGAATATGGTTTAATACACCTGATGATGCTAGCTATAACTGGGAGAAACGCATGGCACTAGGTGACAATAAAGTATGTCTCTGGAAGACATGGAGACTGAGTAAAAAAAAACGGGTTATGGTGATAAAAAATTTTTTATCCCCAATATTCTCATTTCTGAGTCACATATATGGTCCTCCCAAACACTTAGACACGAGATTATTTAGCCTTTTGTTTTTTCAAATGTTATGGGGCAGTCGCCTAAACCCTGTTAAAAGACATATTACGTATTTACCCCCGAATCAGGGGGGGTTAGGAATGATAAACCCTCTGGCCTTTTTTCCTTCCTTTTTTCTATATCACATTTTTCAAAGTCATAGATATTTGGTAACTGTTTGTGACTCATGGGTGGCTAAAGCTGTGGATCCTCTAATGTTGGCTTGGATTGACCTCCCACCCATAGCTTCCCGCATACCTAATGTACCGTCTTATGTTATTGATGGTTTCCGTACCCTCCAGTCTTCGAAGATTAGTAAAACATCTATATTAGGCCTAACTAGGAAGCAGTTGTACATTAGTTTCCTAAACATCGATAAGCCAATGTTACAGCTTCCACTATGCTCTCTATCCCACCTGATGTTTGCACTAGATATTCTCAGAGACAAAAGGATCCCAGCACATGTGTGGGATATTTCCTGGCTCTGCTGTCATGGTAAGCTGCAAGTTCATGGTAACTTAAAGCACAAATTGGCACATGATAGGTATTGTCCTAAACCACTTTGTATTAACATTGAAGAAACTATGGAACATTTTTTCTTTTCCTGCACAGATGCTCTTTTGTTTTGGAAAACCCTAGCAAACAAGTGGAAATGGCCATTTCTGAGTAGGATAACATATCCAGTCCTTGTCTTAGGTGTTTTTTCTGGTTTTTGGAATAAATTCCACCCTAGCACCTTGAGAGTGTTGTTTGCTGCATGCAGATATTATATGTGGCAAGCTAGATGTAACTATGTTCTACAACAGGTACCAACATGTCCATTAGCTATTATACAATGTATTGAATCCGCAGTTTTGAACATACAAGAATTGGAATATAAGCATCTCTCGCCTACGCAATTTGCATCCTATTGGGCTTGTATTAGCTTTCTGACTTAATTATAAGAGATAGATTTCGGTTATATTGATGATTGTTTTTTTTCTCTCACCTGTATCACTGGGATGTTCACAATCTTATGATGCTTATGTATATGCTTATCTGTTGTTTATTATTTTGTTTCATATATTTCCTGTATCTGATGTTATGTTTTTTCAATAAAAAATTCCCCTACTCTTTTTCGATAAGTGCCATGGGATCTTTAACATCCACCTCAACTACCACAAATCCAGGCAGATGGGACCTCAGTTTAACGTCTCATCCAAAAGACGGCACCTCAGAAGTGCAGCACCCCCCTCATGCTGCACTACAGTGTCAGTATTGGGATATTAACCCAAGTGCCAGTTGTGGGAACTGAACCCACATGAAAGGTTTACAGGAAGTTCTGTGGGAAGGTCAGAAAATCAGAGTGACACAAGACATGCCAGCATCTGTATGACAACACTGTGCCCTATTCCACCCGATTGTCTCAAAATGTATAGCCGCTGGCATAAAATTCAGAATGGTGTATTCCACTAAACTCCAAGTCTACTTAGAAGACTCATTGACCTCCTTTGAAAAGGTTGACCCTGCATTAACATACCTTAAGCAAAAACATCCTGCCTTATTCTCTGACCATTGAGGATCATCAGCAAACTAGCTGGCAACGTTTCAACTCTAGAGAGTATTGTAAGCTGCATTTAAACAGACTTTTCAAGGCTTACTTAGCCAATTCTGGGCTCAAGCTGGTAATGTCTTTACTTTAATTTCTGGGCATTAAGCTTAATTCTGCATCTCCAAGTATGGCCCTTGTACTGATATCTTTTCATTACCTCAGATGTCAAATTAGCAATATGGACACAACATTAATATATTGGGCAAATCTACATTGCACAGCTTTGCTACTAAACTGAGGGACAGTCAGTTTCGCACACGCCTGTTTCAAGGAGCAGCCTCACAGCGTAAAGGATGTATACAGCTCCTGGGTTCCCATAGCTTTCCACCATTCCATTTTAACGAGGTTTTCCTCAGAGGAACTTTAATTTCCACAAGTGGGCACACACAGATCACAGACCGGAGACTTTAGACCGCAAGGGGCCCCAGTGTTTTGCCAAACCACTCTACAGACCTGGAGAATCCTTTTATTTTATCCCCCCCCCCTTTTATACACATCCTTTCCCCTCCTATTTTTTTGTTTCTCCTTGGTGGTACTAACTTTCCCTATGGATTGAACAGAGGGCTCAAGCTGGTACTGTATTTACTTTAATTTCTGGACATTAAGCTTAATTCTGCATCTCCAAGTATGGCCCCTGTACTGATATCTTTTCTTTACCCCTGATGTCAAATTAGCAGTATGGACACAACATTTATATATTGGGCCAATCTACACTGCATGGCTTCACTACTGAACTGATGGACAGTCAGTTTCGCACACACCTGTTTTGAGGAGCAGCCTTGCAGCGTGAAGGATGTATACAGCTCCTGGGTTTACATAGCTTTCCATCACTCCATTTAAATGAGGTTTTCCTCAGAGGAACTTTAATTTCCACAAGGAGGCGCACACAGATCACGGACCGGAGACTTTAGACTGCAAGGGGCCCCAGTGTTTTGCTAAACCACTCTACAAACCTGGAGAATCCTTTTATTTTTTCTCCCCCTTTTTATTTACATACATACATCCCCCCCCCTTCTTATTTATTTTTTAATTTTTGTTTCCCCTTGGTGGTACTAACTTTTCCTATGGATTGAACAGAGTGCACCCAACTCTGTGCAAATTTTCAATATAAGGAACATTTGTTTTGCCATTGCTGGGACCCTGTTCCCGCCCCCTTTTTTTTTCAGATTAGTTTTTTCTCCTGCTGATATGTAAGAAGGAGTTGGTAAAATTGGGCCTAGCTGGTCTGTTCACTAATTATTATTTAGAAACAGTACTAATTTACTTTATTTAGCAATTGTAGCAATTGTTTTAGGTAGATAGATAAAGCACTATTTATAAATTTTTATGGGTGGGCAGGGAGGGGAAGGGAGAGGGTCCTCAGCATGCTGATCACCACGGGCCAGTGCAGTGGGGGGGTGGGTAGTTCCTATGTTTACATTAATGAGACCAAGATACAATATAATAAAAGGGGCATTAATATGCTTAGTTATTAATTTGCTTCAGGTCTTATAAGGAGGGTAGGTAATGGGATGTTAGCAATAGATATACATGGGGAGTTGGGGAATGTGGGTTTCCAAGGGAACTGTTTCTATACTAGATTAAATTTTTGGGGGGCTGTGTGCGAATTTAAAAACCAAATACCTCAGCTTAGCTGGTTTACTCTCAGAACTTGTAAAAACAGATGGATTCCACAGAAATTAATGTGGAATTATGATGGAAACATTTAGGTTTAGCACGTGGAACGTTAAGGGTGCAAGACATCCACTTAAACGTATGCGTCTTCTTAAACATTTAAACATTCTCTGTAGTGACTTAATTCTACTTCAAGAAACCCATCTCCTACAAGCTGAGGAGACTCTTTTGAGATGATAGCAAGTGGGTCAAGTATTTGCTACAGAAGACTCTAGAAATAGTAAAGGAGTAGCCATTCTTCTGACTAGGACCTTTCCATTTGTATGTGATCAATGCATGAGAGACAAGGGGGGTAGATACGTCTTCACCATTGGTTAGATCCACTCCTATAAAATTCTCTTGGGAAGCGTTTACAGCCCTAATATTGATTCCCCATCCTTTTTTATGGATCTAGTCTCCATATTGACACCTTTCCTTCAGATCCCCATGATTATAGGGGGTGATTGGAATCTACCTTTTGACCCTACCATGGATAAATCACCAGGAACTAGAACAAGGGGACTTTCCCCAGCACAGAGAGCTTGTAGGGATCTAGTAGATCACCTAGGTCTTTGCGACCCCTGGAAAACCCTGCACCCCACTGCAAAAGAAATTACCTTTCACTCTGCAGTCCATGTCTCTGCCTCATGCCTTGACTATTTTTGGATAAGTAAATCACTTATTCAAGGCCTAATGGATAGCAGACTGGAGCCGGGTACAGGGTCAGATCACTCCATGATGACTTGTCTTCTCTCCTTGTCTCTAAACAAGGGAACTAACACTCAATGGAGGCTCAATAATCAGCTATTGAAGGATAAGAAAATTACAGATAGTATACTAGCTGCACTAGAGTCTTACACAGATATTAATTGGGGCTTCACAAAATCACCTTCTATTGAGTGGGGAGCTCTTAAATGTTTTTTGAGGGGAGAGTTTATAAAATGGTCTGTTATGAAAAAATGGAGAGAAACCCAAGAAGCCAAAAACATTTTAGAACAAATTCGAGTAAAGGAGAAATCCTTGTCCAAAAATACCTCAGATTCTGAGAAAGAGACCCTAATAAAACTACAAAGTAAATATTCAGAACTCCTCAGAGAAAAGGCAGAATGGGCACTGTTAAAAACAAAAGCCACTTATACCGAACAAGGGGAAAAAGTGGGATGGCTCTTAGCCCTCTGACTTAAAAAAATTAAAATTTCAAAATGTATCTCAGCGATACACAAAAACCCCGACGACCCCCCCTTGACCAATGCAGCGGACATTAACAAAGAGTTCGAACAATATTACACAGCCTTATATGCGCGTATGCCTAATCGCCTCCCCTCAACACGAAGTGGACTCTTATTTGGAGAACCTCCTCCTCCTCTTTCCCTCCCTAACTCCCACTCAAATGGAAAAACTAGTTTTCCCATTTACAGAAGCAGATATACTTCATGTTATTAATTATCTCCCCTTAGACAAGGCCCCAGATCCAGATGGCTTCTCAACAAACTTCTTTAAAAAATGTGCCCCTCAGCTAGTCCCCTTACTACTTTCTGTATATTCTAGCATGCTTAATGAAGCTGATGTTGACCCCAGGATGATGGAAGCCACAATTATCATCCTTCCAAAACCAGGCAGAGATCTTTCTCAAATTAAAATAAACACATAGAAGGTGGCTACCAGAGAAAAGAACTGGAGCCAGAACAAACAGTGGAATAACAGGCAAAAATAGTTCGGCCGCCCAGTAAATCGACAAAAAGACCTGTAAGCTAAGTCACATTAAAAAGCTTTTAATGATAGCATAAAAAACAGAAACAGCCAGCACTCCATAAACACAGACGTACGTTTCACGTCTAAATGATGCTTTTTCAATGTGATACTATCACCAAATGCAGCACACCTTAAATAGGTAATGAACTTGTTGGCATAGAAACCAATCTCAATTAATACAATGAAGACAAGAAAACACCAGACTCCAATATACAGAATGCAAAAGGACATAGGAAGTTTTTTTCTAACTAGATGTAATGTAACAATTTATAAGCATCAGCTAAACATCCCTACTATACTAAAGACAAACAAATGAAAATATGTCTTAATGAAAAACAGTTAAATATATCATATAAAATAAACATATATACAAAGGGAAATAACTGTGATACTACCAACTCAGTTTCTAAGGCTGTAAAAAAGAAGAGAAAAAATCTCATTCAAAATATTAAATAGATGACATACTATATATAGTGACCATAACTTCGTTTAAGATAAGGGATAATGCTAAACATAGCATTTAAACCTTTTGATCTATGTGCTCCCAATAGGCATTGCCATTTACTCTCTGCTTTCAAGATCTTATTGTTCAACCCCCAGATGTTAGATGTAACCTTTTCAAGACCTTGAAATTTGAAAAAATGTCCAGTGCCCTTCTGAATAATATGCATAGCCAGTGCATTTGTAACATCTTTGTTCGCAATACTTCTCAAATGTTCTGCTATTCTATTTTTAAACAGTCTTTAAGTTTTGCCAACATAAAAATCCTGACAAGAACATTGTGCCAAATATATGACATTGGCTGTAGAACAACTAATGAAGTCAAGATTAAAATATTCCTTCTCAGTAGTAGGATGTTTGAACACAGTACCTGTATGTACATGGCAGCAAAATGTACAATTTCCACAGTGAAAAGTCCTGCTGGTGTCAATTTGTTCACAAACACATGATGAGTAATGAAGATGATAACTGATAGCACTATCAAGAATTGCCAAGCAGAGGAGAGTTAAATTCCAAAAATCTAACTACTTTACCGATACTGGATTTATTAAATTTGTTCTCAGTCTAGATTTACCACCTCTGCAGCTGGAGATAACTGTTAGTGCCTCAAGGCAGACAGGCAATTGTCCGCACCCATTGTGCATAGTATGATCTTTGCTATTGATAGATACCAGTCCTATTCCAGCATCTGTGCTAAGAGGAGAAAAGGTAGTTTCACCTTCACATCACAGTGAGGCATGAAGAGGAAAATGGGATTCATGATGGAGGGAGGAGGAGGAGGATGATGATGATGATAAAGAGGTTGTGTGGTTTTCTGAAGCCAGAGTCCTTCCATATTTTTTGTTTTTATGCAATTATTAATTACTTATTATTATTATTGTATTTGGCTTAATTTATATGCTGAGAAAACACAGTTTCAATGGATTCATGGTATTATTTCTAAAATTTGAACAAGTTGCACAAGATCTATTTGGATATTTAGTTATATTGGACTGATGGTGGTGGTCAGGGTACTTTTGGAGACTGGTGGTGATGGTGCTGGTGGTGGCCAGGGTACTTTTGGAGATGAATGGGTGATGAGATTACATTTGTAAGGTGATTTCTTTGTTTTGCCCAATTTACAATGACCTGCCTTCAGATGGCTTCAGACAGAAACATAGAAACATAGAAGATGATGGCAGAAGGGAACCGCAAGGTTTATCTAGTCTGCCCAAGGTATATACTTGGGCTCTGCACCATGGAATTCAGTCAATGGTTGAAAAACTAGTGTAGGGGGAGTCACGTGATGCAGCGCGCCAACTAGCAGCATACCTCCACAGCTCCAGCCACACGATGTTTAAAACCTAATTTTTTACAAAACCAGACTTGGTGAAACTCACCAACCACCTCCTCTGCTGTTTGGAGACATCAGAGCATCGTTTTTCAGCAGCAAAATCCCTGATGGACATCGAGATGAAGAAAGCCCAGCCTCAACATACTCCTCCAGTGTCGTCAGCGAAGGCCAGCAAAAAATACAAGGCCTCTACCTCAGCGGACTGCCAGGAATCAGGGTCTGCCTCCCTGGATCATGAACCACTAACACAATCCTGGTTTCTCACCAAATTCAAACCATTCCGGGAAGAGTTGCATACCATAACAACCGACCTTAAATCTGTAACTCAGACCCTGGAAGATTTATCTCGGAGGACTGGGGACAATGAGGCTCATCTGATTTCATTGGAAAAGCATGTTGCTAAGCTAGATCCTGACCTTGTGGTGTCTCGGCAACTCATTTCTAAAATGGAGGCCAAGATCCAGGATCTGGAAGGCCGTAGCCAATGAAATAATGCAGTTATCATCGGTCTTCCAGAGAAGGAGGAAGGAAAAGATGCTATTGGATTTACCCAGAAGTTAGTTGAAAAACTAGCAGGTCCCTCACCTTTTGGCTCCAAATATATTATAGAGTGGGCCCATCGTGCTCTCCTCCCTATGCCACCACTGGGGAACCCCCCCCCACCTGTTTATCTTCTGCTTTCTTAACTTTCTTGAAAGGCAGCACTTTCTCTCAAAGATCAGAGAAATTCAAGAAATCAAGTGGGAGGGGAACACCTTACAGGTGGCGCAAGACCTCCTGGCTTCAGTGCGACAAAGGAGAGCCTCTTACCATTTCCTGGTGGTAAAACTAATAGCGGCAGGCATAGGATTCAGAATGGGGTACCCAGCTAGATTACAAGTCCTCCTCTCTGGCACCTGGGCCACCTTTGAAGATGTTGATTCCGCAACTGCTGAGCTCAAAAAGGTTCTGCCAGACCTCTTTAAGGACCACTGAGCACTGGTTTTGATCCTTGAAGTATGTCTAAGCCACTAGGATGATGGATAAGCTATGCTCTTTTGCCTAGAGTAAATCCTTACAAGGGATATGCTCAGTTTTTCTGTGCGGGGCCTTATTTAACCATACTGTATTACCATCACCTACCCTTATTCTGTTTTGGATGCCCTCTCCCAGTCATTGCTCAATGAGCACTGGACTCTTTGGGTTATGTTCCTGAGTCTTCAAAGTTGATGGTCTTGTTGTTTTCTTCTATTGACTGCCTGGTGGATCCCGTTACAATGCAAAGGTGGCACTGAAGCACTGCGATAGCTTGCACATTCTCAAGAGTGGACACCGCCTCGTGATCATTGCTCTCAAGCCTATTGCACCACAAGAGGGAGCTCTGAGAGCATTGATTCCTTCCTCTCGCTCAGTATTGGAACTGTGCTTGGCCCGGTTGCTACCTTTTGGCTTGATGCAAGTATTCTTGGCCTCCCTACTACTTTCCAATGCTTCCCACAGCTAATGCCACTTTCATCCTTAGAATTGTAACTGGATCAGTGATAACATTGACTGGAGACCCTCCAATTTGAAGATAACAGGGCCAGACTAGTTATTTCTATTTTCCCTTTCCTTGCTTATGCTACCTCCAAAAGGGGATGATGTATCTCAAAGTTTGGTATACAGTTTTGAGATAAATACCCGCTCTTGCTGGCAGCAGCCCCACTGTTTAGCTATCTGTTTTCTACAACTTTAATGATATGTGGTTTGACACTGGGTCAGGCTCTGAGTTATGGGTTCTAGGCACTTAATGTGGACAGTTAGACCTGCCAAACTTTATTTTTTATGGAAACTTGGGACCTGCTCCACTTACAGGTAGTACAGACTTAATAGTGTGGTTTGTTCATTACCTATTTTGACTTAGCATTGTTCATTAGAACTACTACTGTTGGTACCAATATGTTAACTGGTACAAATTATGTTTCGGGTTTGGGTAGCTGAGGTGGGGGATGGGAGTAGGTGTACTGGCGATCATGGGCTGTGAGATGTTTATATTGGGTGGGAGGGAGGTATGCATACATATAGTTTACATTCTAAATTTTGTGGATAGGTATGTTGTATGTCTTAAAGGGGTGTGGGGAGTGTTGGGGATCCCTGCCGATTCTACTGGCTGACACAAGTACATAGGGAGGATGGTAGAGGGATTGGGAGGATTAGGGAGGGCTTGGTGGGGTTGATGAGGGGCAACTGTGGAGGGATGGTGGGGTGGGAGGGCGGGGAGGTCTTGGCATCCATCAAGAGGTATACTGTTGCTGTCAGGTGAACCCTGTCACCTTTTCTCATTTATGAAACACTCCAGAACAAGGTCATGGCTAGACCCTTCACTTTCATATCTTGGAATGTTAGAGGTGCCAGACATAAACTTAAACAGTACAAGATTCTCAAACATCTACAACTGTTGAAAAGCAACATGGCTTTTCTCCAGAAATCCCACTTGCAGGAGGAAGAAAACAATAAGCTCAGATGACAGCAGATAGGACAAGTCTTTTCTGCAGGGGATAGCACACAAAATCATGGGGTGATGATCCTGGTGATGGTGCCCTTTAAAAGCTTCCAAGTTGTCAGTGATCCACTAGGGAAATGCTTTTTCTCTAGAGGTAAGCTGCATACTACAGAGGTTCTCCTAGGGAGTGTGTATGAACCAAACATAGATTCCCCCCAATTTTTCAAGCACCTCCTGATTCTACTCTCTCCCTTCACAGAGACACCCATGCTATTGGGTGGTGACCGGAACCTCCCAGTGAACCCCAATTTGGATAGATTGGACAAGCGGAGGAAAGGCCTTTCCCCTGCACAACGTGCCTTGCATGATTTTCTAGATCACTTGGGCCTTTGCAATATCTGGAGGGTTCTTCACCCCTCAGATAGGGGCTTTACATTTAACTCGGCCATTCATGGCACGTTGTCCCAGATTGACTATCTCCTCCTCAGTCATGTAGTTCTACCCAGATTCCTAGCGGCTGAGATAGCCTCTGGAACACCTTCTGACCACGCAGCCGTGTACTGCACCACCACCTTTCCCTTGGTGCTGAGCTCAGGGGGAATCTGGCAGATTAATAATCAGTTCCTTAAATCAGAGGCAATTGTCCAAACCCTCCATGACCACATTGATTTATTTTTATCTACTAATTGGGGTTCCACAGGAAAGCCAGATGTAGAATGGGGAGCTTTTAAAGTGTATCTTAGAGGTATCTTGATCGACATCGCCTCAGATCGGAAAAAGAAACACAACGAGAAAATTTTTTTTTTACTCTCTCCAACTTAGGAAGCAGAAAGCCCTACTTTCATCACAGTCCACTGAGGAGTTCTGATGGACACTCATCCAGTTGTGGAGCCATTACTCAGACCGCCTCAGAGAAAGAGCAGAGTACACCATCCTGAAAACTATAGCTACCTACACAGACCAAAGGGAGAAGGCAGGCCGCCTTCTCGCTCTAAGGGTCAAGAAACTAGAAGCCTTGAGGCTTATTGGCTCTATCAGATCCACAGTGGATGGTTCCCTGCACACCTCTCCCTTGAGTATTGTCTAGGAGTTCAAGTCTTACTACTGTGGACTTTATAGCCCTATACCAAATCTACCAACAATAGACATGGTCGATGATTTCCTTAATAACATCCCACTCCCCACACTTCCAGATGTCCTTAAACTTCCCCTCTTCACTCTGATTTCAGAATCTGAAATACTTAACATGATCAAGGGACTGCCCTCGGACAAGGCTCCAGGCCCAGACGGATTCTCGTCCAACGTTTACAAAACATTTACAGCTAAGCTCGCCCCTCTCCTTGAAACTGTTTTTCACCATGTTCTAACAAAGGGGACTACAGACAATTCCCTATTTGAGGCCCTGATTATTGTGCTGCATAAGCCTGACAAGAATCCTGAGTTGGTAACTAGTTATAGTCCAATATCTTTACTAAATCAGAATATCAAAATCTTGGCAAAGTTATTAGAGGACCATCTGAGCCAGGTACTCCCAACTCTTATAGGTCCTGAACAGGTGGGCTTCATGAAAGGGCAGTCATTGGTGGACCACCTTAGGAAACTAGTTCATATTTTCTCTGTGTCTGGGGATGTCCCCACTCCAGCAGTGCTGATGTCTCTAGATGCAGAGAAAGCTTTAGACCAGGTTGACTGGCAGTTTTTGTTCAGATCCATGACCCGTTTTGGTCTCCCCTCCCAATTCATTCAATGGATTCAGGTCTTATACACCAGTCCCATGGCCTGTATTTACTGTAATGGGTCCTTCTCTTCCCACTTTCCACTTTTTCTCAGGTACTAGGCAGGGTTGCCCATTTTCCCCATTATTATTTAACCTCTGTCTAGAACCCCTGATTTATAAATTAAAAATGTGCCCCCTGATTAGACGAATAGTTCTCGGAACCCAGAAAGCCAAGATCTCGGTGTATGCAGATGATATTTTACTACATGTCCTACACCCTGACACCTCTATTCCACCTACTTTGAATATAATAGAAGAATTCAATCAGCTATCCAATTACAAAATTAATGTTGGGAAAATGTTGATGTTCCCCCTTAATTACAAAATGCAGAAGAATGAAGTCACAGCTTTTGGACTCACCTGGACCCTGAGAACACTAAAATACTTAGGGATCCACGTTACTAAGGATGCCTCCCTTTTGAAGAAACTTATGAATGAATATTCTCCCCTGCCTTTTTTATTCCCTCAATCTTATGAACATCTGGCTGCCCCTTATTTGGTATAAGAGAGTTCATAAATATCTCACTGATTTTCTTTCAGCCAGGAAAGCTCAGAGGAAGGCATACCACAAACTAGCCACCCCCAAATACAAAGAAGGCCTATGACTTCCCCATATTGGGATGTACTATTGGGCAAGCCAGGTGAGTAAATACTACTGCTGGACTGAGCCAGAGGCACAATTAAAGACTCACACTTATGTACCTCTTTGGCTGCTAGTGGAAAGAGAATTAATCCAGGTCAACGGTTTCTCACATGCCGCACTCCTATATACCAACGTTGGTAACCTTCCCCCAGCACTGTGCTTCTCTCCAGTTGGGGGTTCTGTTAAGATTCATAACCAACTTTGTAAATTTCTCAAATACAGGAATGTGTCAGACCTCAATCAGCCTATTATTGTCAATCCTACCCTTAAAATAGCCAGGAAATGTATTCCTCCTCATTGGCTACCTCATCTGACCATGGTAGATATGAAAAGTCTGACTGATAACTCCGGTCACTGGAAATCATCTGCAGAAATTACAGTTTTCAAAATCTTTCAACTGCGTCACGCCCTAGTCCAATTCCTTAAAATTCCACCACTTCAATCAACCACTCTGGACTTCCAAGCAATTGTGACACCTTTGGCAATGGCACCACATGCCATATCAAACATATACCAGCTTTTTTACAGCTGGGCGTACCCTGAAGTAACGGACGTAGTGAAATATTGGGATGTCATCTTCCCTGGTTTAACCCTTGACTGGGAAGACTTATGGAAAAGCTGTCATAAATATATCATCCAGGACAGGCTTCGGTTAATGCAATTCCAAATTTTAAATTACATGTATCTAACCCCAATAAGGCTGCATAAATTTAACAGTTCCATTTCTTCCCAGTGTTTGCAGTTTCTCTGAGAAGAGAGTATCCTATTCCACATCCTCTGGGATTGCCCCAAGATAGCCCCCCTATGGTCACTTATTAGGAGTAAAGTAGACCCCTTACTAGCCCTGGATGACTTGTTCACTTCCTCTATGTGCATTTTAGGGGACTACTCTGGTATAAGGGTGAGGACTCGAAAATTCTATATGTCCCTCATCTCGATGTCAGTTACGAAACTCATATTGAAACGCTGGAGAGATGGGGACTCAATATCCTACAATGAGTGGCTGCAAGAGCTATTACAAAATCTCCAGACAGAAAGGATGATAGCAACCCTCAATAATAAATTAGACAGGTTTAATAAGATCTAGAGCACCTTTTACACTCTTTATAGGCTCTGAGAGCGACCACAGCTCAAGTCAATTGACCTTCAAATGAAGGCCAATGGCTGATACAGGGATGCCAAGGGAGGAGGGAAAGATGGGGAGGGAGAGGGGGTTAGGGACCGGGAGGAGGTGGGTGGGGACTTCTCCCATTGTATACATTTTACTGTATGTTTTGATGGTATGTTGAGTATTTTGTTGTTGGAAACAATAAACTTTTAATTAAAAAAGAAAAACTAGTGAAAGAGCTCAGAGGTTTCCCGGCTTCATTGAGGTTGAGGTCCTGGGAGGAAGAGGCCTATAGTGGTGCGATGGTCTGCATCTGTCCAGGAGGGGAACCAGGATGCTAGGTGATAGGTTTAACTGCTTCATTGGCAAGCATTTAAAGTAGCCAAGGAGGAGGAGGCACTGAAAAGGAGCAGGGAAATACCAGCTCCCCCCCCAAAAAACAGGGTAGTTTGTGAGGTAAACACCAAGATAGAGAAGTCAATAGGGAGAAGGGCAGGGATAAATGGAGAAATAGGCAAAGGTAGTAAGGACAGGGATGGGGCAAAAAGGGGTAAGGCCATCAACAAATGGAGGGCAATGAGTACCAACACCAGTAGTCTGGGTAACAAGCTACCTGAACTAGTGACCTTGATAGAAGAGGGATGCCTGGATATCATGGCAGTCACAGAAACATGGTACACAGAGAACCATGACTGGGATGGCAACATACCAGGGTACACAATCTACAGGAGGGACAGGGTGGGTAGAAGAAGAGGAGGAGGAGTAGCTCTCCACATAAGGGAAGGGATCAAAGCAATGGAACTAAAGGGTAAACAGGGAGGAGAGGAGGCACTGGGGTCACCCTGGAGACAGGAAATGGCACCACAATCTGCACAGGTGTTGTAAACAGACCCCCGTCTCAGGAGGAGGAAAAGGACAAGGAAATGATCAAAGGCATCCTTAGGATGGCAGAAAAAGGGAAGATATTGTTGATGTGGGACCTGACTGTGCCAGATGTAACTGGAGCACCCTTGCTGCAGCCACTTTCAAGAGCAGGTTCATTCTCAATGCCCTACAGGGGGCATGCCTTAGACAGCTAGTGTTGGAACCCACTCGGGAAGGAGCAATCTTAGACTTGGTACTCTCAAATGAGGAAGGAGAGAGGATCTCAAATTTAGAAGTGGGTAGCCATCTGGGAACAAGTGACCATGAAACAGTGTGGTTCATGATAAACACAGCCGTAGAGACAATCCATACAAAAGTGAGGGTACTGGACTTTAGGAGAGCTCACTTTGTCAAAATAGGAGAGTGTCTCAGAAAAGTACTAGCACATGGGCAAGAAGGAGGGGTGGAGAAACAATGGGGAAATGTCAAAATTGCCATCACAGAGGCAATAAGCTTTTGTGTGAAGTAAATAAACAAATCAAAATGAAAGAAAAAAACCCTATGGTTCTTAAAAGAGATGGCGGGGAAGGTAAGGGGGAAATAGATAGCATTCAGGAAGTATAAGGAAACACAGAAGGAGCAGGACGGAGAAGTATCAGTTAAAGCAGAAGGAAGCAGGGAAGGCAGTCAGAATAGCAAAGGCCCACACCAAGGAAAAGATAACCAACTTAGTTAAGAAGGGGGATAAAACCTTTATAGGTACATTAGGAGCAAAGAAAGACCAAGGAGGATAGTGAGCCTTAATAAAGGGAGGGTGGGTGGCAGAGGGTGACAGTGATAAAGTAGGATACTGAATGACTACTTCTGCTCAGTATTCACAAAAGGAGGGGGAGTACCTAATCCAATCAATAGAAGCACTCTGGATAGAGGGGTCGATACCAGTCCATTCGCAGAAGAAAGGGTTCTGAAAGAATTCCTAAAACTGAAGGTGGGTGAAGCAATGGGCCCTGATGGGATTCACCCCAGAATTGTAAAAGAACTAAGGGGAGAACTAGTGACACCACTGACTAACCTTTTTAACAAATCATGGGAGGATGGTGTGGTACCTAAGGACCGGAGGAGGGTGGATGTGAGTCCCCTTCCCAAAAGTAGGAGCAATGCAGAGGCAGGAAACAATAGACCTGTTAGTTTGACCTCAGTGGTATGGAAAATGATGGAATCCCTTCTGAAAGAAAGAACTGTTGAGTATGTAAAGGCCAGCGGGGCACAAGACCCATGGTAGCATGGATTCACAGTGGGACGGTCATGTCAGACAAATGTAATAGATTTCTTTGACTGGGTGACCAAAGTAATAGACCAGGGAGGGGCTGTGGACATGGCCTACATAGACTTTAGCAAGGCATTTGACACAGTCCTACACAAAAGATTAATACACAAATTAGCCAGCCTGGGAGTGGGTCCCAGGGTGTTAGCCTGGGTAAAAAACTGGCTGGACAACAGGATACAGAGGGTAATAGTAAACGGAGTCCACTCCAAAGAATGGGGGGTTACTAGCAGGGTACCACAGGGTTCAGTACTGGTTCCGGTCCTTTTTAATGTCTTTATCAGTGACATTGCAGAGGAACTGGAAGGAAAAGTGCCTCTTTGCAGACAACACAAAGATCTGCAACAGGGTTGATACACGGGGGGGGGTGGAAAGTATGAGAAGGGACTTGGCAAGCTTGGAGGAATGGTCAAAAGTATGACAGGTTAGATTCAATGCAAAGAAGTGCAAAGTATTGCACTTGGGAAACAAAACCCAGAGGAAGAGTACACAATGGGGGTACTAACAACAACAAAAAAGGAAAGGGACCTGGATGTAGTCATATCAGATGACATAAAGGTAAGCAAGCAATGTGAGAAGGCAGTAAGGAGGGCTGGGGGATACTGGAACGTATAGGAAGAGACATCACCAGCAGAAAACAAGAAGTTGTCATCCCTCTATATAGACAGTTGGTGAGACCCCATCTGGAGTACTTCAGGTGGTTCTGGAGACCCCATCTTTGCAAAGACATAGACAGGATGGAGGCAGTCCAGAGGAGGGCAGCCAGAATGGTGCAGTATCTGCACCAGAGAAGCCATATGAAGAGAGTCTAAAGGAGCTTAATATGTATACCTTCAAGGAAGGGAGGGAGAGTGGGGACATGATAGAAACTTTCAAGTCCCTCAAGGGAATCAACAAAGTCCAGGAGTGTAGCATCTTTCAGAAAAAGAGATGTGCAAGAACAAGTGGGCACAATTTGAAAATAGAGGGGGGACAGCTCAGGGGCAACGTGAGGAAGTATTTGTTCATGGAGAGGGTGATGGACACATGGAACGGCCTTCCTGAGGAGGTCGTGGGGTCAAAAAACAGTGGGAGAATTCAAAATTCATGGGACAGACAGGCAATTCTGGTGCGGAGTAGGAAGATGTAGGCTGTTGGTTAGCTAGGATCTGCTGCTTATCCAATAGGTAGTGAAATGGGCAAGTTTGGTGGGCCAAGCGGTCCTTATCTGCCATCAAAGTCTATGTTTCTATGTTACCCCTTCCCCTATTTGCCCCTCTGGTGTACCTTTGTGTCTGTCCCAAGATCTCTTAAAACAGTCGACTGATTTTATGCCCAGAGCCTCTGGAGGTAGACTGTTCTAGGCGTTCACCACCCTCTCTGTGAAGAAGAATTTCCTGGTGTTGGTCCCCAAACTTTCCTCTCAAACTGTGCCCCCTTGTTCTGCTACTTTCCTTGACATGAAACAGTTCCTGCATCGGTATCTTATTTATGCCCTTGATGTACTTGAAGGTCTCAATCATGTCTCCCCTCTCTCTCCTCTGCTCCATGGAGTACATGTTTAATTCCCTCAACCTATTTTCATATGTCATCTGGTGTAGGCTGTGTATCACTTTTGTGGCTCTTCACTGTACCGTCTCTATCCTATCAATGTCCTTTCTGATGTGTGGTCTCAAAAACTGGACACAGTATTCCATGTGGGGCTGGACAAGTGCCTTTGTGTAGCGGCAATATCACCTCCCTCCTTCTGCTCGTGATTCCCCTCCCAATGCAACCCAGCATGCCCACGGCCTTTAGTGCTGCCTTTTTGTACTGTCTCCTTACTTTCACATCATCTGATATCACGATCACCAGGTCTCATTCTTGGCTGGTTTCAGCTAGTCCCCCCCCCTCCCCCAAGTAGTACTCGCCTTTGGGGTTGTTTCTTCCTAGGTGCATGATTTTGCACTTCTTGGCATTGAATTTCAGCTGCCATGCTCTGGTCCACTGCTCCAGCTTCTTTAGGTGCAATTTCATTTTCTGTACCCCCGGGGAGTCCACTCTGTTGCATATCTTAGTGTTGTCTGAACTGACACACCTTTCCCTTGAGTCCATTTGCAATGTCGTCTATGAATATATTGAATGGGGCACGGGGTCATTCTGCTAAAAGCAAAAACTGCACTGCAACCAGTACCACACAGAAAAGGGCATGCTCTTCAATATCATCAGGCACAAACATCACACACCTTTTAAAATAATGAGCTTCTTTGTGTTTACCCAGCGGAATTATTATAACAAACTCCAGGGGGTATGGACTTCAGGGATGGAGAGTAACTCGGGAGGAGGGAAATGTTTCTTTTAAAAAAAAAAAAAAATAAAAGCCACAAAGTGTTGCAGCACAGGGAGACCTGGTAGGAATCCCCAGGTCTCCATTTCTGTCATGTGTTGGTGCCTTAGCCACTCCACCACAGGAACAGTTCGACCAGCACCCCAGCACACGGCAACCTAATACTTCCACATTTTCAGTGTACAGCGACGGGGTGGTGGTAATTCCATATCACTGTTCTACCCCTGTTGCTGTAATTCCAGGTGCATTATACACAGAGCAGTTAGTGCCACGCTGTCTTTCTTGAGTGGTATTGACCTGGTACCATTGAATAACAGGGGCCCCAATACCAAGCCCTGGGGCACCCCGCTGGTTACAGGGCAGCAGATATGATATATGAGCAGATAATATAATTTGATATAATATGATATAGAAACTTAGAAACAATTTAATAATAGATAAGGACTGCTTGGCCCATTCATCCCCACCTATACCACTACTGCAGTCTGTACTTAATCTACAGCTCCTTCTCCCTTCCCCTCTTCCTTTCCACTATGATTCGCTTGTGCTTATCCCATGCATTCTTGAACCCTCTCCCTCACTGTTTATGCCCCACCACCTCTGCTGGAATGCTGTTCGTGGAATCTACCACTTTTTCATGAAAAAGTACTTCCTCGCATTTCTCCTGAATCTACACCCCCCCCACTCCAGCTTCATAGCATGTCCCCTTGTTCTTGAGCACCTTTTCATCTGAGAAATAATTCCCTTCTGTGCCTTATTTACTCCTCTGAGTTATTTAATGGTCTCAGGTATATCCACCCTCTCCCTCCTCTGTTCCAGCGTGTACATATTGAGGTCCTTTAGTCTCTCCTCGTAGGGCTTTTGATGCAGACCCAGCACCATTCTAGTTGCCTTCCTCTGGACTGCCTCCACTCTGCCAATGTCCTTCCAGCGATGTGGTCTCCAGAAATGGATACATTTACACTAGGTGGGGTCTCACCAATGATCTATACAGAGGCAACACCACCTCCCTCTTTCTGCTGGTGATACCCCTCCTTATGTACCCCACCATCCCGCTAGCCATCCCAGCTGCTTTGTCACACTGCCTGGCCACCTTTAGGTCATCCAATATGATTACCCCCAGGTCTATGTCTTGCTTAGTGGTCATTAATATCACTCTAACAATTTTGTACTCTGCCCCTGAGTTTCTGTGCCCTAAGTTAATTAGTTTGCACTTTTTTGCATTGAAACCCAGCACCCATACCCTTGACCACTTTCTCAGGTCTCAGCTCATCTTTTCCACCCCTACCCCAGGGTATCTGCCCAATTGCAAATGTTGGTATTGTCTGTCAAGATGCAGTCCTTCCCTTCTAGTTCCTCTGCAATGTTATTTATAAAGACATTAAAGATGACCAGTCCTAGCACTGATCCCTAAGTCACCCTGCTGATCACCCTACCTTCCTGGGAGGGAACTCCATTTACCACCACCTTCTGTTGCCTAACCTCTAACCAATTTCTTATCCAGTTTACCACCTTTGGACCCACTTCTAAGCTACCCAGCTTGCTTGCTAGTCTCCTATGTGGAAAGGTGTTGAAAGCCTTTCTGAAATCTAGGTAGGCCACATCCACTGCTCCACCCTGATCTCAATCCTTTGTTACCCAGTTAAAGAAATCTATAAGATTCATTTGACACAACCTCCACCCTGTGAATCCATGCTGCATCAGATCTTGTAACCCACTGGATTCAAGATATTCCAAAATCCATTCCTTCAACAATGATTCCATTAACTTTCCTACCACCGATGTAAGGCTGACTGGCTTATAATTGCCACCCTCCTCCCTGCTGTCCCTTTTTTGTAGTGGCACTACAGCCACCCTCCTCCAGTCCTTCAGAAGCATTCCTGTTTCCAATAAGCTGCTAAATAGAACTGTCAGAGGTGAAGCCGATATTCCCCTGAGCTCCCTCAATAACCTTGGGTGCACCCCACCTGACCCCATTGCTTTATCCACCTTCAGATTAGCAAGTCCCTTTAGGGCTATCCTCTCCAAAAAAGGATACGTGCCCACCTCCCTTCCTCCAAAGTTGCTGTTTCTTTTCTGTAGCCCCACCTCTTCTCCTTCCTCTGTGAATACTGAACAAAAGTACTTGTTCAATATGTCTGCCTCTTCCTGGTCTCCCTCTGCACAGTCCCCCCATCCCTTTTTAACCTTACAATCCCACCCCGGTCTTCCTCTTTGCATTTTCATACCTAAAAAATGACTTGTCCCCATGTGTTACCTCCTGGGCTATTCTCTCTTCAGTTTGCACCTTTGTAATCCTTACTGCTTTCCCTGCTTCCCTCTGTTTCCCCTGATACACCTCCCTATCCTCCTCCTTCTGCATCTTCTTATACCTTCTTAATGCTATCCTTTTAGTCTTTACCTTTCCAGCCACCTCTTTTGAAAACCATAGCTATTTCTTTTTCCTCTTGCTTTTGCTCATTTGTTTGATGCAGAAGTTTATTGCATTTACTATGCTCCCGTTTAGCTTTGCCCACTGTTCCTCCTTCTCACCAGGTCATCCCCCTCCTTCCAGGTCATCTCACTGGCAAACATACAGGAACACATTCTCTACAACTACCTACCACCATCCCACGAGGCCATCCGTTTCCCACCAGGTCAGTCCACTGGCAAAGATACAGGAACTAATTCTCTACAACCACCTACAAGATTACCTTGAATCCCACCTCCTCCTCTCAATCTAACAGCATGGGCTCAGGAAGAATCACAGCATCCTCACAGCTCTGATAAAAGTATTAGCTGACATATTCAGTGCAATGGACCAAGGCCTCATCACTGGTGTAGTCTATGTGGACCTCACAAAGACATTAAACCTGGTCAGACACAACCTCTTAATACAAAAGCTTAACTCTCTGGGCCTTGATCACAGTGCTCTAACATTACTCCAGAGCTACCTCTTTAACTGCTCTCAAAGGGTCAAGCAGTCATGGGCCCTTTCAGACCTCAGACTTATAAAGCATGATGTGCCTCAGGGTTTCATTCTGGGACCACTGTTATTCTCCCTCTTTATTATTTTTTGCCAGACAACTGTGGTGGAGCCTCAGTTCACTTGTATGCAGACAGCGACATTATCTACTGCTCATGCTCAGACACTGGTTGGATAAACCAAAGTCTCGTATCCGACTTCCATACTCTCAAGGGATGGTTCTTAGAAAACCATCTAGTCCTCAATATAAAAAAGACAAAAAGTATGCTGTTCCACAAACCTGCCTCCATATCCCTGCTACAGCATCTCCTCACAATCCATTCTCAGGACAGTAATGCCCTTGAACTCGTCCACTCATTCAAATACCTGGGTGTTACCCTAGATCTGTTGCTCACCTTCAAAATGCATGTCAGTTTATTGACTAAGGCAATCAACCAAAGGCTAAGTATGTTGCATCATCTCCATCCACTCCTTTTATCTGCCTCATGTCAAAAATTGCGAAGTCCACACTCCTCCCTCTCCTCTTCTATGGTGCCCACTGCTCCTCCCAGCCTGAGCCACCATCCTATCTTGCCTCAATCAACTGTTTCTGAGGGTAGGAGGTTTTGCACTAGGAGTAGACCCCCGGCATCACCATTGCAATGTCCTGTCATCACTGGGCTGGGCACCTCTGGAGTCTAAATTCCAATACACCACCTTCAGCCTCATGTTTAAGCTAGTCCACCTTCACACACACACACCCACCCTTCTTGGGCAACCTTATCAAATTTAGGCAGTCCCAGCATTTTCTGCAGTCTGCCACCTTCCCCCTACTGGTTACTCCCAACCCTCAGTTGGCAGTTGGCAAGAGATCTTTTGCCTTTTTGGCCACATCAACCTGGAATTCCCTCCTGCATGTGATTCTCTCCAGCACCTCTCTCCCACAATTTAAACACAATATCTTACGTCACCTTCTTGACCTTTCTCCTTGTTCCTGTTTTTGCTGACAGCTTGCCTGCCCATTTGGAAGAACACCCATTGTTTGAATTAGCCAAATGCCACTATGTATGACTGTTAGTTAGCCTGAACTGCTAAATTCCATGTATTGCACTTTAATTGACCTGATGTTACTCACACTGTGGTAACACTGTATTATCGTGCTGTAATAATGAACTTATACCATAGTTGAAAACACCTGTGTTAGCACTTGCTTTGTTAGCCATTGTACTTCTACTCCTCTGTAACATGTACTGTATATATCTGTTGCCTTGTCCTGGGTCACCCCTGAAAAAGGGACTGGATTGTCTCAGTGGGCCTACCCTGTTACTAAAATTCAATAAATAAAATAAATAAATCCTTGAGATATTCACCCATTTTTATAAAATCTACCCTCCTGAAATCCAGGACCCTCACCCTTTAGTGGTTCAATTCTACATCTGTCCTTATATTGAACTAAACTGTATGGTGATCATTGGTCCCCAGGTGGCCTTCCACCTTGATGTCTGCAGTACTGTCCCTGTTAGTGAGTACTAGGTCCAGTATTGCCCCATCATGAGTAGGCTCACTGACTAGTTGCCTGAGGACACCACCTTCAGAGAGTCCAGGATGTCATTGCTTCTAGCTGACGTCACTACTGGGAGGCTCCAATCCATATCTGGCAGGTTGAAGTCCCCCATCAGCAGCACCTCCCTTTTCTGCATCTTGCCAATGGCTTCCACCAGTACCTTATCTAATATAAATGAGCGGGGCCACCACATCAGGGTCATGAGATCCAGGAGATGCCCTGGGGTGAAATGGAATCTAGAACATGACTCGCCATGCCTGGTTTCCATATCCAAGGGCACCACCAATATTGGTGGGCAGGTGGCTCGGGTGGCCCTAGAGGTTCATCCAACTCGGGCTGTGTTGTGCAATGCCAGGTCCATTGAAAACAAGACTACAATTATTGCAGATCTTGTAGAAATGGTGGATCTGGCTTGCATCACTGAGACCTGGCTGGATGAGAATTCTGGCCCCATTGTGGATGCTTTACCTCCAGCCAGGTACTCGGTGATTCACCACCCGAGACTGGATCGCCGGGGGGTGTGTGTGTTGCGGTCGGTTTTAAGACTGAACTCAACCTCACGAGTGTACCAGTTGAAGAGACATTCGGGTGTACCATGGTAGCAGGTGTAGGTTGTAGGATACCCCTTATCTACCGTCCACCCGGCGATGAGAAGTGGTTCCTTAAGGAAGTGGTGGACTTCGTCATCAACATGGCATTTGAGTCGCCCAGATTGATGGTTCTGGGTGACTTCAATGCCTGGGTCAATGACGAATTCTCACAGTTTGGACAACACTTCCTCCAGCTGATGTCATCTATGGGCCTCACACAGATAGCTACCACTGCTACCCGTAAACATGGTCACTCCCTTGACTTAGTCTTTCTCCTGGGGATTGAGGCCTCTGATTTGGGATGGAACCAGTTGGATGGTCCAATCACTACACCGTGGGGTTTAGTTTTAGTGCCCCCCTTTGCAGGCCTACCCCTGTGGAGATGGTTAGGTATCGCCCTTTACGAGATGTTAGCTCTGAAAGCCTGGCGGTGGTACTTGACCTATCGACCCTTCCAGTGGCAAACAGTGACCCAGGAGCCCTCGTGGTAGCCTATAATACAGCTATCTCAGTGGCCCTAGATGTCGTTGCTCCTGTCCATGTTCATCCTCTCTCCCTTTTCCCTCAGTCCCCATGGTTTGATGGGACCTTGAGGGAGATGCAGCGACTAGGACGAAGGTTAGAGCACTGCTGGCAGAGATCCTCCCTTGATGCCGACCACCTTAGATTGATGGAGCATTATCAAGCCTATCAATCTACAATCACCCATAAGAAGGCAGAGTTCCTGTCTGGGGAGATTGGGGCTGCTCAGAACTGACCAGCTCAGCTCTTTTGCACTGTAGACAAACTGTACAACCCAGCCTGCCTACAAGTTTGAAAGGCCTTTTTGCAGATAGAGTGCAATGACCATGCTCGATTCTTTGCAACTAAGGTGGCCGACATTAGGAAGGTGCTCCAGCCAGTACACTCTAAGGGTGTTGCTTTGGATCAGCATGTGATTGCTGCTCCTTGGCTTTCCTGGAGTACCTTTGACTGACTGGAGTTCATGGATGTCATGCAGATTGTCCAGGGTGCACACCCTACATGCTGTAGCCTGGATCCTGGACCAACTTCCCTGATCTTGGGTCGTATTGATTCCATTGGTCTGGTCCTAGCATGGAAAGTCTGGGTCTCTTTGGAAACAGGTGAGTTTCCTAGCTCCCTGAAGGTGGCGGTGGTAACACCCCTCTTAAAGAAAGCTTCTTTGGACCCTGACTGCCATGCAAACTACAGACCAATCTCTAACCTCCCTTTCTAGGGAAGGTGATTGAGAAGGTAGTGGCTGTACAGCTGGAGAACCATCTGACCATCCATGATATCTATGAACCCCTCCAGTCCAGTTTTCGAAAGAGGCACAGTACTGAGACAGCACTGGTTCAGGTGCTCAATGATCTCCTGATGGATAGGGACTGGAAGAACTGTTCCATCTTGGTTCTTCTAGATCTCTTATCAGCTTTTGACACTGTGGACCATGGGGTTCTACTTGAGCACCTGAGGTTCATCTGTTGACTATCGGGTGTAGTCCTCAGGTGGGTTACATCTTACCTCACTGGAAGAATGCAGAGAGTGGTTTCTGGGGTTTATTCATCGGACCCAGTTTCTCTGTCTTATGGGCTTCCTCAAGGCTCGGTGTTGTCCCTCATGTTGTTCGCAGTGTACATGCTGCCCCTCGGAGACATTGTAAGACGGTATGGGCTGAGGTTTCACTGCTATGCTGATGATACCCAGCTCTACCTTTCTTTTACACCCAACCAGGATGGAGCTCTCTCGGACTTTAATAACTGCCTCAAAGAAATCCAGGAGTGGATGGACTCGAGTTGGCTGAAGTTGAACCCGGAAAAGACAGAGGTGCTGGTTGTGGATCTGGCACGTCGGATAGGGGGGCCATGGGTTGATTCACCCTCTGGGCTCTATCTTGGGGGTATTTCACTTCCAACCTTTGAACAGGTGCATAACCTGGGGATAATTTTTGATGAAGGGCTGACTCTGCATTCACAATGTCTGCCGTTGTCAAGTCCTCATTCTACCATCTGAGGAATATCTCCAGGATTAGGCATCTTGTTCAGTCCGGCAGTCTTCCTATGCGTGTCCATGCCTTTGTGTCCTAGTGCTTGGACTATTGCAATTCCCTTTACCTAGGGCTTCCTGGGTGGAAATCTGCTGCCTGTAACTGGTGCAGAATGCAGCAGCCCAGCTTTTGACTGGTACCTCCCAGTCTAGTCGTATTTTGCCAGTGCTGCACGGACTGCACTGGCTCCCAGTTCAGTGGTGGATCACCTTTAAAGTCAGTCTTCTGACTTTTAAAGTCCTACATGGACTTGGCCCAGACTACCTGAAAGAGCTCCTGGTCCCTTACTGCCCTGGGCGATAACTCCGCTCAGCTGACGAGAGGTTGCTAGAGATCCTGAGGGTGTGCTTGAAATCCTCTTGGGCCCGTGCATTTATGCATGTGGCCCCTACCCTCTGGAATTCTCTACCCCATCAGTTACAGGAGTGAGTGGCCATGGAGGGATTTAAAAAGGCCCTGAAAACATATTTATGGATTCAAGCATTTGGTGATTGACTTTATTCACCTAACTGTATCAGCTGTTTTATATATTTTAAGATTTGAAATGTTTGATATGTTTTTGAACTCTGTAAGGCACCTTGGTTTTTGAAAGGCACCATAGAAATAAAACTTATTATTGTATTATTATTGTTATTATTAATTCCTCCCCTGTGCTGAAGGTCTGTAGATCATTTCAGTGTGAATGGTGGCTCCATGCCTCATCCTCATCTCCATGGTGACCCACAGTATCTCTGCCTCCCCCTGTATTTGCTGCATCTCTTGTCATTTATATGTTTTCCCTCACATAAAGCACCACTCCCCCTCCTTTCCTTCTCACCCCATCCTTCCTGAACAGAGTATAGCCTGGTATGGCCATGTCCCAGTTAGGGTTTTCAGTGCACCATGACTCAGTAATGGCCACAGTATTCAGGTTAACCTCTGCCATAATGGCTTCTAGGTATGGAATCTTATTTCTTAGTCTTCTAGCATTTGCACACATGACCTTCATGTTTTGTTTCCATTCTGTTTGCTTCCCCATTTTTTCCCCTTTCTCCTTCCCCACTCTCTTTTTAATGCTCCTGTTCCCTTCTCCCTATCCCGCTACCATCCTGCTTCCTTTATTAATTTTCACCCTGGTGGATTCCTCTCCTCTCAGGTTCTCCTCACTCTCTGCTATATGAGAATTTATAAAATGGGTCTAAAAATCAAAGAACTTTAATTGGTTAAAACCAATCAGGTGACCGTTCATTATTAGAGCATAATGCATAGTCATACTGGTCATAAACCACACCACACAATGAGCAAGTTAGTCCTCCTACAACCAGAACTATCATCCATCAGTCCCCCTACAGCTAGAATTGATCTTCCATCACAAACATGGCTGCTACCTTTACGCTGTAAAAAAAACTTCAACTGGCTTAAAAATAAAACAATCTTAAATTAAAAATAAAACAAATGAATTAAATGTTGTTTACCTGATCATCACACACTACTTACACACATAAACAAATTAGAAACATTAAATATTGTTTATAGTTTTCATTACAACTGTTTCTTTGCTGACGATGAAAAATCCTCCTTCTGTCTTTGACTGCTCATCAGGGAAATCTCTTCTGCTTTCCCTGACAGTAAGATAATTTAGTATGTGGCTGTAGAAGAGATCTTTGTTGTGTGTGTGTACAGTATGTTAGGAAAGAAACATTCTGCCAGTGGAACTGAGCAGAATTTTGAATCCCTGTAGTTCATGGTAAACATTACAAGGTAAACATTCCATGGCTTGAATGTGTGGAAAGACAGAGGGAAAAAATAGGATGAAGAAAGTAAGCAAGAATACTTCATAAACAAGGAGAAAAGATGGGAAATGGGTACATGACAATTCGCTCCCGCGATTTCATATGGCGACTATTCGATCCCGACTATACACTTCTGCGGCAATTCATCCCTATGACACTATCCACCCTACGACAATTCGCTCCCTCTGTATTTTAATAACAGTTCAATAACAAACTGCGCTTAACAGTTCACCACATTCAGATGTTTAATAGAAGCAATTCAGTCCTATGAAAACTCACATTGTGGCAATTCGCTCCCTAATATAGTTACCACCCCCATACTTACATAGTAATTGCAGCTAGCATCCTGGGTAACCATAGGTTTAAAAGTCGATACAGCTTGTCCCCGAATCCACTAGATCTGTATCTCAGTTTCCACAATGACAGGCTGCTTCATAGTATCCGAGAGAGAAAAAAAAAACTTGTGGATGATTTAAATTATATCTATATCTTCCACAAACCGGTACACATGAATAAGGCGATTTAGCAGTGCGAGCTCACTGTACACAAGGTCAAGCTTTGCAATGCAAGAACACATACTAAAAGTTATGAGGACCCAACCATTATACATCGATTTTCTATGCATTCACAAGCACCTGATGCCTGTGCGGTGGAAAGAGTAGAAGCAATAAATGCTGCAAAAGAAAGAGCTGCCGCAACACAAGATAGCACTGCACAGGTGCTTCTTCATTCAAAAGCTAAAATTTCACTTGCATCCCAGGGGAAAATAAGTGATAAAAACCTCAAACAGACTATACAATGGGTGAGAGTTCATGGTGCACCTCCCAACCCAAAGGACTTACTCGAATTACAAATCCCTGAATCTTACTGCTTCTATAAAACATCTGAATGTGGTGACACAGTCCCTTTCTTATTGTATGACAGTGGCTCTGGGCACAACAGAATCTTAGTGTTTGGAACACATAACAATTTAACTTTCCTTGAGCGATGCACACGTTGGTAAGCAGATGGCACATTCAGCGTTTCCCCACCACTGTTCACACAGTTATATGTTATAATGGGGGAATGCTTTGGAAATGTGCAGCCAGCTATTTATGCATTACTGCCAGGTAAATCAAGAGAATGTGATGAATGTCTACTGTCTGGATTGAAAGCAATGTGTCCTAACTTGAACCCTGTTCTGGTCATGACTGACTTTGAGAAAGCTACAATAAATGCATTCAGGACTGTAGTTCCTCAATCAGTTCAAGTTGGTTGTTTCTTCCATTTCACTCAGTGCATCTACCGGAAAATTCAAAGTGAAGGGCTAGCAGTAAAATATGCACAGGACCCTGAATTTGCCTTAAAATGTAAATATTTGCCAGCATTGGCTTTCTACCCCCCCAGAACAAGTCATTGCTAGATTTCAGGAAATGTCAGATGAAGCAGCACACATTTTCCCAGAAGAATTACAGCCTATTGTGGACTATTTTGAGGACACTTGGGTGGGCAGGAGAAACAGAAGAGGGAATGGATGAAGACAACCACGTTATGCAATAACACTGTGGAATCATTCAGCCAGTGTGTCAAACGGATGAGCAAAAACAAATAATGTCGTGGAGGCCTTTCACCGTGGGATGCAGAGTGTGCTTTGTATGTCACACCCCACGGTGTGGAAATTTATAGATGTCCTCAGGGGTGTACAACGAAAAAGGGATTCTGAAGTAGTGCAGATAATAGCCGGTAACCCACCGAATGCATCACAGAGAGTATACCGGGATAATGTTGCACATCTCGCCTGCATTTTAGAAGAGTGTGCAGACCGCACGACAGAGGAGTTTCTCCGCGGAGTTGCTCACAGCTTTGAATACTAAGGGAATAACTGACAATGATTTTAAGAATTTAAAATAAAGTATTGATTTTTAACTTACACGGCCACTAGACTGAACTGAACTTCTACACTGGCTACACACACACTCTCAGATGCTGGTAACCATGGCAACAGACATGACGTCATATGCTGGAAACCATGGCTCCAGACACGACGTCATACGTTGGTAACATGGTGCCTGTGAAACATAGCATTAACCTGGTAAGTGCAGTTTGTTATTGAACTGTTATTAAAATACAGCGGGAGCGAATTATCGTAGGGTGGATAGTGTCATAGGGATGAATTTCCGCAGGAGTGTATAGTCGGGAGCGAAATGTCGCGGTATGAAATCACGGGAGCGAATTGTCGTGCTCCCATGGGAAACACAGTTACACAGGCAGAGGCAGATCCAAACTGCTGAAATACATTACTGAAGTTTATAAAAGTACATATGTTTGAATCATACATGGGTATTTTCTATTAATCCCCCCAAACACACACCAAAAAAAGGCTACCTGACAGGTTTAAAGTTTTGAACACATTTCCATTAAGAAACAGTATCTGAATTGATTTAAAATGCAAGGTAGCATTTTTTTCTTATAAAAATGCATACCACACACAGTTTTCATTACGTGTTATGTTTTAAGCTAACCCCACAGTTATCAGAATAGGGCCTATTTTTTGTATTCAGAGTTAAAAATGGAAGTATATTTCATTGAAAGGTCCAAGTATTTTTTTCTTTTTTAAATACTTTCTTCTTATTTTCATTCATTTTAAGTCATATATTCAATTGCCATTTTATAAGAACAATAAAACACTCCAGGGGTGTGCCATTATGGTGAAATAATAGCACTTCTCAAGTACATTTAATTGCACTCGACTATGCCTCATGCCTAACAACACACCTGAGGTGTGCGATTATTTCACCATAATTCACACACTGTCATGTCTTATTGCTTTCCTATATGATATATGAGAAGATAATATGATACATGATAAGACACTATAATCTGATAGCATATGATAAGATATACAAGAAGATAATATGATGTGATATAATGTGATATCATTTATGATAAACAAAGCGCCTTCATTAGGTACAGAATGGCTCAAGGGGAGGAGGAGTGTGGGAGTACCAGACAATGCTGAAGGAGGCCAAGATGGTGGTCAGGAGTACAAAAGCAGACACAGAATTCCAAATTGTCAAGGCCATAAAGGGAGGGGAGAAAGAATTTTGCTGATACATTAGAGAAAAAAAGGAAGATGGGGGATTGTTAGGTTGGCAGAAGGATAGGGGATAGTTGAGGGTGATGAGCAGAAAGCAAATCATTAAAGAAACTACTTCTGTTCAGTATTCATGGTGGAGGACAAAAGGACTACTGGAGAGTGAGGTTTAGGCATCCATAAATAGGATTCAGGCAGCCGGGTAGGTGGAGATTGCAATTGATAGGATTAGAAAGGGGTTCACTGCCCAGAAAATAGATAAGGCACCAGTCCCAGGTAGGTTATACCTGAGAGTGCTTTGGGAACAGGCTTCAGAACTGAAAGCCCTTGACCAAGCCATTACATAGCTTGCTACATTATGGGCTGATCTCAAGGAATCAGAGGATTGTAGATGTGGTGCCACAAGGGAGGGAATAGGGAGAATCTGAGAGATGACAGACCCATCAATCTCATCCCCATGGCAGGAAAACTAATAGACAATTCTGGTCAAGGAAAGCCTAGTGACTACCTGGAGAACAATAGGCTGCAGGACAGTAAAAAAACATGGGTTCATAGCAGGGAGGTCATGTCACACCAACCTGATGGTCTTCTTTGAGTAGGTCACAAGGGCAGTGGATAAAGGCTGGCAGTAGAGTTATTTTAATTCGAGATCACAAAAGCCATCCACTCTGTGCCACACAAGAGCCTGCTGAAGAAGATAGAGGTTTTGGGAGTAAGAAGTGGTGAGGTGGGTGGGGAACTGACTGGGGAGAGGCAACAGAGGGTGATGTTTAATGGGGTCAAATTAGGGGACAGCAGGGTCACAAGAGGGGTGCAGCAGGGGGTCAGTCCTGAGACCTGTCCTTTCCAATATGTTTGGGGCCTATGCTTGAACGGGCAGGAATTTCATGCCAGAGGCACGTATCCCACCTGTGTAGCTCTGCACCTGTGGACAGGTACATGCGCACAGGCCATATTCACCAACGGATGCCACCTGTCCATGACACCAACCCCCAGGTGCACATGTCCGTGCAGGCCTGCCGGGAACGAATGGAGTAGCGGACCCAGTCAGGAATTCAATCTCATGCCCATCCTTGGCCCCGAGTGGATCACTTAAGTGGCAAGGCGCGGGTCCAGGTGAGTGACTAACACCAGTGGACACCCGGACATGAGCGGCCACATTCACCATAGTCCCCCTGGTTTTGCCCCTCGGGCACCATGGTCCCTGCTGGAAATCTGCTTCCCAACACACTGCAGACCCACCCCATATGTCTAAGGGCTCACCCCAACACAGTGCCAGTCCATTCCAGCTCCTGTCAGTAACCTCCCCGACACAAGACAGCTCTAACCATGGGAAGCAGTGTGAGCACCCCCTCAACACCAATAGACCCAGTGCCAGTGCTGTACAGGAACCCCACCATCATCATCAGGTCCCTGTCTGCAGTGTACCCACCCTCCAGAGCAGGGCATCTGCAGCTGGAGCTTCCCAGTACTGCACATCCTACCCCCCCAGACCCCTATTGTCCCACCCCAGCATTGGTGATTATCAGAGTCCCCTCCCATGGCACTGACAACACTGCCTCCATCCCCTGTACCATCCCGTCAATGCTTTGACTAGGAACAGCCAGCGGAACAGCCCTCCACACACCTCCTCAGCCGCTGGCCAACCAAATGATACTGGGAGCATGCCCCTGTAAAAAGGCAGCGTGTTCCCAGCCGCACTTGGATGGCTGGTGGCCATGGAGGTGTGAGGATGGCTGTACCACTGGCCATGGCCCTGAAGGTTCAGAGGCAGGTGGTGTCAGTGCCATGGGGGGGTTGGGGGACCACTGACCACCAATGTGAGGGTGAGGGTACTGGGGGCAAGTTGTGGACTGTTATGGATGGGGCACCTGTGTGGGTTGGGGGTATATGTACTGTGTGTTGGGGGGTGGCATGCACAGCAGGGAACTGGGCTGACACTTGTGGGGGATTGGAGTATGAACTGTGCTACTACCGGAGAATGGAACTACAGCCATCGGGGTGTGGGGGGTATGTATCTCCTGCCAGTGGGGGACCTGGCAGCCAGCCACTGGGAATGGGGGGGTTTGGGCCATGTATTGTGATCAGGATGCTTTGCGGTGGGGTGGGGTGTGTCTCCTGCCAAGGAGGGGGGGCTGGCATCTGGCCTGGACAAGTGTCCAGTCATGTCGGGGGGGTTCCTAACTCCCACAGGGGCATGTGCAGGCTACTGCTGTGTGTAGGGCTGGGTGCTTAGGCGCTTATGGCAGAGTCTTCCCTGGCATACACAGTGCCCTCCTACACCCCCCTGGGGCATGGCACTACACACCATAGTGCATGCCATGTAGTGCCAGCATGCCCCCATCTGCTCCTGGTGCATTGCTGTCTGCACAGCTGGGGGATCAGGTGCATAGGGGCTGCACACCCCATTTTGTGCATTCAGCATGGGGTGGAATGGGTGCAGAGTGGCTATGCACCATGGATCCAGGGTGCATAGCCACTGCACACATTTGTGCACAGGCATTTTTATTAGCAGCATAGGGAAAGGTATACAGGGCAAGATGTGTCTCTTTGGAGATGATACCAAGCTATTTGGAAAGGTGGATATTGAATAGGTGGTGATGGAGTTACAGAGGGATCTGGAAAGATTGGAAGGATGGTAAAAAGTATGACAGCTGAGATTCAGTGTCAAGAAGCACAAAGTAATGCACCTAGGGAAAAGGAACCCATGTTTTGAAAATTGGATGGGAAGGGTGATGCTGGCCACTACAACTGAGGAAAGGGACCTAGGAATCATTATCTGTGGCTCGCTCAAATAAACTAGTCAGTGTAGCAAGACCTACAATAAGGCAAAAAGAATGTCGGGTGTTTTGGGTGGGGATTTGACAGCAGGAGAAAGGAAGTGATATTACCCCTGTATAGGTCACCACTGAGGCCTCATCTAGAATACTATGGCCAATTCTGGAGTCCACACCTGAGAAAGGACAGTGATAGATGGAAATCAGTGCAGCAAAGCGTCAACAAGATGATTCAGGGATATCAGGACAGATCCTCCAAGGAATAGTTAAAGGCTCTGAACATGTACTCGCTGGAAGCCAGAAGATAGAGGGCTGACATGACAGAGACCTACAAGTTCCTATGGGAGATTCAGTTCAATTCGATTCAAGTTTACTGGCAGGAAAACAACTCCATTATGCAAGCTCATTTACAAGGAGATCCTGATGATACAAAACAAGAGTGTTTACAAAAACATACAATATGCACAACATATAAAGGTTACATAGGGGGTAAGGAAAAAAAGATTATTTACACAATATTTATAATTAGAGCAAACAATGTGGCTCCATTCAACACAAAGAGGGTGGCAGTAACAAGGGGACATGAGTGGAAGCTGGTGGAGGGGAAGTTAAGAAAGGATGTGAGGAAGTTCTACTTCACTGGAAGGGTGGCTACAGCATGGAACAGTCTGCTGGCAGAGATGGTGGGGTCAGGGACTATAAATGGGTTCTAGCATGACTTGGACATTATACCTGGATTGATTGTTCCACCTAGAGGGACTAGGAAGGTAGGGGATTCAAGGGGAAGGGCAGGGCTAGGAATCCCATCAAACAGTATATATGATACTATAATCTGATATAATAAAATAAAATACAATATGATACGATATGACATCAATGTAATGGCAATCAAGGGGACTTTGTTGAATTGTGCAGCGAATGCAAAATGATTTTTTTTCAGGAATGAGAAGTTATATTTCTAGATGGATCACATTGGTCCCAAGTAGAGGAGCTTAAAGCATTTGAAGAAGGAAGAGTGGGAAACTGCTATGCTTCTGGATTGCCCAGGATTTCATTTTTTATTGATTTATTTATTTAAAAGTTTAACCAGGAAATACATACTGAGCTTATAACAGCTCATTTCCAGATGTGTCCTGGGGGAGAGGGAAGAGGAGATAGCTAAACAATATAATTACTAAAAATACAGAAGACAAATACAATTATACAGAATTACAAGCAGGATCATAAATATTAGAGGCAATGTATTAATGAAATACAATTAGAAAAACATAACAATCTGTAAGAAGGGAAAAAGAAGTGAAACAGCATGAACAGGGCAAAACTAGAGAATGTGGAAAGAATAGGATAACCAGTAGCAAGTAATGATGGAGGAAAAGAGGAAAGGGTCATAGACAACTGCAGGAAGGATAACAAAAGCCACGAAGTAGAGACTTTAGGGAGGAAGGAGAAGAGTCGGAATGAATAGAAAGGGTCAGTGGGGACCAAAGGTTAGGTAAGCAGTAAGAAAAATAAGACTGACCAACAGTAGATTTTTAGAAAAGAAGAGAGAAGGAATGGGGAGTAGTGTTGTGGAGAGGGTGGGAGGAAGAAGGAGTAGGGGATAGGAAGGAGGTGAGATATGAGGGAAGAGTGCAAACCAGAATTTAGATGAAAAAGAGACACACTGGGAAAGGCACCTAGCATCCAGAGAGGGAAAAGAAAGGACTGAGTAAAGAGAACAGTGGTAAGTACGGGGTGAGCAATCTAAAGCAAAATGACAGAAAGAATGAAAAAGGGGGTCCAGTCTGGCAGGGGAGAATTTAGGGGCTCTACTATAGACTAAGTCACCATAGTCAAAGATAGGAAGGATAATTTTTAATATGATTTCTCGTCAAGCAGGGAGCAAAATACTTGCTTTATTCCTGTACAAAACACCTAGCTTAGGGTGAAGCTTACAATGAATTGCATCAATATGCACTGAGAAATCTAGATGCCAATCAAGGCAGGCCCTGAGGTACTTAAGGGAAGAAGCATCTTCAATCTTAGTACCATTGAGGGTATTAAATATTGGGATAGAAGTAAGCTTGGCATGCCTCTGACAGATGCCAAAAGTCATTGAGACTTTTTTTTTTTTTGCATTAAGGGACAATTGGTTAGACCTGAACTAGTGCTGAATGTTGTCAAAATCTAGTTGTAGCAAGGAGGTAAGGTCATGGGGAGAGGAGCCAGATGCAAAGAGAACTGTGTCATCAGCATACAGTTGAATGGACACAGATGAATAGACAGTGGGTAGGTCATTAAGGAAAATGGAAAAAAGAATAGGACCCAGGACAGACCATTGAGGGACACCTGAGCTAATTGGAAGCGAAGGTGAAATGGATTTTTCTATCCAGACAGCTTGAGACCTGCCTTCAGTGTAAGAATAAAACCAACTAACTGAAGAGTCAGAGAGGCCAGCAGCTTTAAGTTTATTCAGAAGGTGGGGATAAGCCACAGTGCCAAAAGCTTTAGCAAGATCAACAAAAATGGCAGAAGTAATCAAACCTTGATCCATACCTGCAAGTATGGAGTCCGTGAACTGAAGGAAAGAGGTGGCAGTGGAGTGGCATTTCCTAAAACCAGACTGGAAGGGAGTGAAAAAGGAGGAGTTATCAAACAAAGGAAGTGAGATCAGATAGAACAATGTGTTTCTGAACTTAGCCAGAGTAGGAAGACAGATATTGGATAGAAGTTACCAGAAGAAGTGGGATCACCACCTTTGTGTAGAGGTATGACAATAGACTGTTTCCAGACGTCAGGAACAGTAGCAAAAAAGAAGGAAAGATTTAGAAGTAAAGTAAAGGGCAGAGCAATGGCAGGTGCTGAGAGAAGGAGAAATTTAGGGTCAAGGACATCAGGACTACCTCCCTTCAATGGATTAAGGGCAAGTGGAGCCTTTAGGAAAACAGAGGAAGTAATAGGAGAGAAAGAAAATGAAAGGGGTGAGGAAGGCAGAAATAGGGGTGGAAGGGGTGGGAAAGTTAGGGATAAGAGAAAGGGCACAGGTAGTAAAGTAGGAGTTAAAAGACTCAGCAACAGCAGAAGGGTCAGAGATGAGGAAGTCACCAATAGTGCTGTGCAGAATTTTCAAATTCCAGTGGAACGGAATTCTGCGGAATATTCAAAATTCGGCCAAATTCTGCTGGACATGGAATGGTGGAATTATGCAGCATAAAATAGTTACTGAATGATTTTCTGCAGAAAAATCACTGTTCCACGAAATATTATTCTGCAGGTCTCAATATTTTCTGCAGAAATTGTTGCGGCATCATTTTCCGAAGAAACAAATAATGTTCTGTGGAATATTATTCCGGGGATCACAGTAGGTGGAATTCCGAAGGCGAACAAGTAAAATTCTGGTGGAAATTCCACGGCGGAATGGTCATTCTGCGCTAATTCCACCAGCAGAATTCTGCACAGCACTAGTCACCAATCTTAAGAGTGGGAGGGGGAGACTGGGTCTGAGGGGTGAAAAGGGAGTGGATAACTTTACAAAACTTGGAGGGGTTATTAATGTTGTTTTGGAACATGGAACCAAAATACTCAGACTTTGCGAGTCTGACAGCTTTGGTATAGGCATTTTGGAGGCACCTATAGTTGGCAAAAAAAGATTGGGAGCCAGTGATTTTAAAAGTGCAACAGGCAATGTCTCAGAAGCGAAGACAAGAAAGTACCTCAGCTGATATCCAGTGGAGATGTGAACCCCACACTGCGGTGTTTCTCAGGGGTACATGACTATCCCATACAGCCATGAATTTAGATTGAAAGTACTGTAGGGCAGAATTTATATTACTGGCTGTAGAGATGGGGCACCAATCAATTGACCAAAGATAAGTTGAGAGGGAGGCGAAGTCAAGTGACTTTTAAGACCTGAGAAATATGAATTTGAGGGGTGGGGCTTTGGGGTGATGTAGCTTGTGCACACATTAAACCACATGGTGATCACTGAGTGCATCAGGAAGGATACCTGCATCAACTACACGGTGGACCCAGTCTAGCAAAGAGTGACTTGAGGATTTTAAATTTAAATGAGTTGGTTCAGAAATCAATTGGGTCAGCTGCAGTGACTTAACATTTTGAGAAAATTTATTTGCATCAGGGAGAGCCAATTTAAATTAAAGTCACCAAGTATAAGTAGCACACCACTCAAGGAGTTAGAACAAATAGAGGAAAGAAACTCAAACTGAAGTAGAGGCTACACCAGGGCAGCAGTAAACACCAGAAATAACAAGCATTTGTCAATGCCGAATGTTGTCACGCTGGCATTGGCAGCGGCGGAGGTGGAGATGCATAGTGCTGTGATTTTGTTAATGTGTCCCAAAGGTGATTTTGCACAGCGAGTACGCCATTGTGTGGCAGAGCTGCAGAAACTTGTTTTGGGCAGGCTGTGGAAAATGGCAGCTGGACCGTTGATAATGAGGTGTGCACAAATGCCAGTGGTGAAAATGTTGCAGATTGACGAAGTTACAAGGGTGCATGGAAACTGCACAATGCATGCTTGCAACACAGTCATTGTATGGACTTTCGGCACCAAATTTTCAACATAGGCATTTTAGGACCTCTGCTGATGAATAGTGTCACCGTCATTTCCTCAAACTGTCCTGAAAAGTGATTTCACACAGTGATCAGCAATTCTGCACAGGACGCAAAACACATTTCAGCCAGCTGTACTGTTCATAGAGGTATGGAAAAATGCCAATGATGAACAGCTGGAGTGAAAGTATTACAGATTCACAAAGTAGTCACGGTGTGCATGCAAACTACGCAATGCACACTCGTAAAACTCATTCTATTGATTTTCGTCCCAAATTTTCCAACATAAGCATTTAGGACATCTGTAATGAACAGTGTCACTGCCATTTCATAATGTGTCTCGAACATGGGCTTTCCACAGCGACCGCGCTATTGTGCGCCGGAACTGTGAAAACAGATTTTGGTCAGGATGTGAAAAATGACAGCTGTACTGTTCATTAGGAGGTGTAGAACAATGGCACTGTTGAAAATCTGGAGTGAAAATATAAGTTTGCAAACTTACTAGGGTGTATGCAAACTGCACAACGCACGCTCGTAACAGTCATTTTATGGAGTATTGTAACCAAATTTTCAACACAGGAATTTTAGGACCTCTGCTCATGAACAGTGTCACTGTCATTTTTGTAATGTGTCTTGAACAGTGATTTCATACAGTGACCGCACTATTCTGCACCGGAAGTGCAAAAACACATTTCGGCCAGGATGTGAAAAATGACAGCTGAACATTTCACAAGAAGGTGTGGTAAAATGCCAATGTTGAGAATCTGGTGTGAAAATATTGTGAATTTGCTAACTTACGAGCGTGCATAGCAACTGCGAAACACATTGTCGTAAAACAGTCATTTTTGGGATTTTTCCCAACAAATTTGCAACATAGGCTTTTTGAGAGCCCCCCTCAAGAACAGTGGCGCTGTCATTTCCTTACTCAGCTCTGAAAGGTGATTCTGCGCAGTGACTGCAAAATCACCTTTTGGGACCGAATAACGCCATGACAGTGCAAGAATTCATGAGGAGGGGTCCCAAAAACCCCATGTTGAAAATTTGGGGCCAAAATTCCCAAAAATGCCTGAGATATACAGCAAAGTTGAAAAACCCTATTTATTCCATTATACTGCTTTCACCGCATTTCCTCAGCGTCGTGGTCGGCTTTGAAGAGTGCAGACGGTTCCCAGTCCACTGGCGATCATCGCGCCGGACTCCGGAGGTAAGTATGGGGTGAGCGAGGGTGTGGGGAGGCAGGATGCACAGAGGGTGGGTGCGGGTGGGGCCAGGGAGAGTACGCAGGGATTGTTTTCGCTTTTACAGGTGGGAAAAACATTGGCGGGACAGTTTTGTATTTCAGATTTGCATGCTGGGGTGGGCCTAGCATGCCACCTAAATGTTTGGGGTCTGTAGCTGACGTGGGATTGGGCACCACGGCCGCACACAAAGAAAGCGGGAGTGAGCTATGGATTGGGCACCCCTCAGCATTTAACAATGGGGGTTATGCCGATGGGGGAGTGGGCTCTGTCGCACACAAAGAAAGCTGGGGTAAACCCCATGGTGGAATGGGAACCCCCGAAGTCGGCAATTTGGCAGCCACCCGCTCACCATGCTGATAATATCGGCGAGCACGTAGGAAGGGTCTGATGCATCTGACGAGCTTTGGTCGGATTGCAGTGGACCTTTTCTTAGATGTGCTCGCCACATTATTTTATTTGTTTATTTGTTTATTTGGAAACAATCAGAATTACAACCCTTTGAGTCACAGACTCTTTTGCAAAGGCTCCACGTCGGTTACAAGGGTGGAGGGTAGACAAATACAGTAGAGAACATACATGTAACAGGCAGAATATACAAAAAAAAAATCAAAGGAGCAGTCCAGTCAAACTTAGGTGACTGTTGAGGAAAGTAGGCAATCTTGGGATACCCAGGCTGGGATTATTGGTGAGGGATACGTGGGGCCTTGTGGCCCTGAGTCGGGGGGGCTGATTAACCGGTGAGCAGAGAGCGGGCCGCAGCTGCTATGGCTCTCTCAAGGAGGTGAGCTTTGAGGCCTGTTTTAAGTTGAAAAGATGCTGTGGGTCTGTGAGGAGGGGCGTGGTAACACATTGAGCCAGAAAGGGGCCCGGTATCAGAAGGATCTTTGTCCAAGGGAAGTTCTACATTGAGGTACAAGGGAAGGGGGAGCTGCGGTAAGTCTTGTATTGCACGTGTGGGGTGCAGAACTGATTAGGGGAAAAGTCCGACGGGGCTAGGTGAAGGTGTATTTTTTTGCAAGGATGCAGGTGTGAACTGTAATCATTGTTGGAAGTTTAACCAACCAGATAACGACAGAGATCACAGGTGGGTTAGCTGATCACAACCAGTGACTAGGGCGGCAGGCTTTGTTCAGGAGAATGTTTATCCTGTTCAGGGAGGTGGGTTCAGCAGAGCCTGAATAGTGATCCGTAGTCCACCAGGGAGAGGATGGAGGAGGGTGACTGCTAGCCGCATTATTCGCGGGTAGGCAGTGCTGAAGTCGATACAGGATGCTCCACCTTGAGCTGATAGAGGCGGAGAGAATTTGGGTGCGCTCTGAATGAAGAGGGAGGTGTCTCAGGGTGACACCTAGGTATTTGAAATTGGATGCTTGTTCGAGAGGGGCACCTTGAGCGTTCTTGATGAGGAGAGCAGACTGACTATGAGGATTTTGGCGGTGGGCAAAAATCATGGATTTAGTTTTATTGTAGTTGATGATTAGGCGGTGTTCAGAGAACCAGGTCTCAAGTTCCCGAAAGTGCCTTTGAAGGGCCTGCTGGAGGGCGGTAGGGTGGGGGTGTTTCCAGAACAGAACCGCATCATCAGCATGCATGCATGCATTATGTATGCATGGTGTGGTGCCGGCTTGCAGGCTGATTGGGAAATGAGGGACGCACCTACTGGTGTGTGCCCTGCATTCACCCAACAGCAATCGCGCCTCCAAAGCTGCACTGTCCCAAGATGTTGGCTGCGCAAGCGCACCAACATAAAAATGGGACTAGAGAAGGGAAGGGAAGGGAGAGTTTAAGGAGGATTATCTCATGGGAATAGGGGGAGGAACCAGAAAGAATAGTCATACTGTACACCAGATACTAGTGGATATGTAAACTGCAATACCACCACCCTTTTTAGAGCAATCTTGCCTGACTAGGGTGTAGCCAGGCATAGTTACATCTGAATTGTGGACCTTAGAAGAGAGGCAGGTTTCAGATAAAACTAAAACATCCAACTGAAGATTAAACATGATAGGTGGTAACTGGTCAATTTTTGGGAGGAGACTACGGATGTTTCAATGAGCCACCCTCAATCCTTTGAGAAGTAGCAAAGGTGAAGGTGTAATGAGGCCAAGATTAAATTCAGTGTCACCTGCTAACAAGAGTAGTAAGCTGACAATTGGATTAAAAGCACAATTATTCTTCCTGGATGAGGGTGAAGAGAGGATGAAAATATGGAGAAATAGGAAGAGTACAGGGATAGAAGGCACCAAAGAGTTTCAAGGTGAAGTCAAGGAGCAGGAAGAAATTGATATAAGGGTCACCAGGGAGAGTAGGTGAGAGGGAACAGAGGAGGAGGAGAAGAGGAGAGTAGGTGAAGATGATAGGGAAAATGTGAGAGACAGTAGACAGAGTAAGAAACAGCAGGTTGTGGCAGGGTGAAGAAAGGGGATAGGGAGTGAGAAAAACAAGAGAAATAAGCAGCATAGTGAAGATGAAATGGAGGCAAACAATCAGAGAAATAAGTACAGTAACAAGAAAGTAATGGATGATCTCATCACCAGAGCATTGGATGACCAGCAGGGAAGGTGACTTGCACTGTAGAGGGACTGGAACCAGTGAATTTCTGGAGACTGATGAACCATGGTTTCTTTGCCTGTACTATCATGTGCACAGCTCTTGTGCTCACAGACCCATGACCATGACTCACAGTCCCTGTTCCACAATGAATAGCTCCTTCTCCACCACCACTGCTTACAGAACTTGCGCTTGGTGGAACTAGCATGGTGGAATATTTATCTGCTCACTTTACCCCCCCCCAGCCCACATTCTTTTCTCTTCGTATTCTTCTCTTCATGTTTTCTACACACAGTGACAACACATGCATGCTAGATGACAGACATGATACAGCCACCACCAGATGCCCACAATAATAACTTTACAGTAATTGTTTATGATCTTGACACATGACACAAGCTGGTACAGCAATAGCAGCTGTAGTGCCTTATGACTTGTGAGGTGATAGAGGACAGCAATACCACCAGATAATACCCCACCAAAAGACACATACCACCACACAGAGAGACTTTGTGACCATGTGTCTCACACAGCAGCTTCCTTTACTTTTCACTCACTGGCTGACACACACACACACACGCAGGAAAAAAAATTAAAGGATGAATTTCTGTGCCCTGCTGTACCACCAGTAATCAGTAAAACATTATTTCCCAAATAAATCCTTCAGAATCCCCCCTGCACTTTTCTCAGTCTGCTAAATCCCCTCTGCCCTGCTCTTGCTGCAGGGCATTCAGCTGCCAGTGCAGGTTCATACTCTGCACTCTCCCTTTTTCTCTTCAGCACAGCTTTACTAGCCTGCTTGCCTGAAACTATAATTAAATATAATGGTCTTGATTTTCAAAAGCTGCATCCACAGGCCACTTGCAGCAAAGTGTTGTGTGCCAGGGACCCTGCCTTGGATTTTTTTAGGAAACTGGTCCTGGCACCAAAGTCCCTGATGCTGCCACAAGCAGTCCCGTGCATCTCACTGGTGGCACAAGGGAGGGGATTGATGGAGGTGCCTGTCATCCCCTGGCCCTTGTACCCCCAGTCCAGATGATGAAGACCTAGTCAACAGAGGGTTCTGAAGCCCTGCCAGACTGCCATGCTACACCACAAGTCCATCAGCTGTGAAGAGTGCCAACAACTCCCAGGTTGTGGAGAGAAGTGCATGTGTTCAGCGGATATGATCATTTGTGCCCAGGAAGCCAGAGAAAGGTGTGGAAGGTGTGAGGCGAATGTACTGCTCAGAGCCGTACCACCCAGTTGCCAATGTGACTGCCAGCACACAACACACAGGTGCCCAGAAGAACACTACATGCCAGTGGTAGGGCGCAGAGTCGTGGTACCACACCATTAGCGGGTGAAGATGGAGGTGAGCTATGCAGTGATACAAATGATCGATTGTGGGATACGCATGCAGACAGCCATGCCTTGTGAGTGCAACAAGCTGGGAAGCTGGTGCAACAGATACAGTCGGACAGAGCCGTGCACTGACTGCAGCGACATGTACAGACGCTGGGTGGGACTTCATGCATACCTATCTATGTGGCCACCAACAGTGAGAGTGGCTCTGCAACAGCACGAGGTGGTGCTCGATGCAGGCAGTACAGTATCTGCAGGTGGAGCATGGCATGCAGGTACAGTTACAGCAGTACCAGTGCTGGCACTGTCTGAGGGTCAGCATTCATGGTTGGCAGCATCCAAAATGTTGTCCCAATGTACAAAAAGTGGCAGATCTGTCTGCGGTAACATCCTTGGTGGAGGTCCCAGTAAGATCTAACGGAGGGTCTTAGCATATCGCTGTCCTTCTGTTGCCAGTCTGTACACCAGTGTCCCATGTTTTTTTTTATTCTGTTTCTGCACCCTTGCAGTGGCAGGGGATGTACTCCGTTTTTCTGTGCTGGAACCCCACACCCGGTATCCCCCACCAGGCTGCCCTCAGTCTTGGGAGGCACACAGCTTGCCCCCTGAAGCAGAACTCCCCCTGGGTGGAAGAGGGGGAGAGATTGAAATCCACCTGAGGCCCTAGTTGAGGTACAGCCTGGGGAGTCATCAG
This sequence comes from Neoceratodus forsteri, assembly GCA_016271365.2. Classification (NCBI taxonomy): domain Eukaryota; kingdom Metazoa; phylum Chordata; order Ceratodontiformes; family Ceratodontidae; genus Neoceratodus; species Neoceratodus forsteri. The sequence goes on along the minus strand of CM028134.1, from coordinate 775,935,262 downwards.
GGTGGAGGTCCGGAGGTGTCACAGTGCTCAGCCCATTAGGGATTTTTCATTGGTTGTCCTTCAGAGCCATAGACATGCAATTACATCAGTGCATGCAAGATGTGCACATTCCCTCACCTGACCCACAAACATCCACCTGGCTGTTGCACACTCAGCATCTACTGGATGTCACTGGTTGCTGAGGAAACCATGAGTTCTCCATTGAACACTCATCCTACCTACCCCCAGCTGACCCTCTAATGTCTCATGCTCACTCCCAAACATGGGTTGTCAGTACAGCAAGTAGTAGTGCTACTACTGCACCAGCAGGACAGCCCCAGTTGTCCCATGTTGCTAGTGCATTGCCCCTAGCTGGTGGTATGACACACACCATAGTGCTGTGAAATTGTGCAGGGTTGTACTGGCAGGATACATATGAATCCAGGCCCTGGACACTGAGAATGGAACCCAAAAGCTGACAGGCAACCCACTGAACACACCGTCGCTGACCATGGGGGGACCAAACACAGGGCAAATGACATAATGGCATGGACACACTCAAACAGTGTACATACTGCCAGACCATATTACACCACCACCACTGCTCAGGGTTCCCGAGCTGTGTGAGGTGCTACATACCTATCGATGCAGCAAATTCACTGGCATGGTAACACCAACTGCTACCAAGGGGGCATGTACTGGTCATGTCCCCACACATGCAATACTGCACATTGCTCCATTTGCAATCACTCCTGTCCATGTGCCCGTTGACATGCTGATGTCCACCCACCCCTACTGCCATCAGCAAATTGAGCCTTGCATGTGTGCCACACAGACACGCTATGTGCCGTACTAAGTCCACTGCTGCTGTACCATCCAAGGGTGGCTTACCTGACATGATGTATTGTCTTTGCCACTGGCATTCCTGCACCCCCTCTTGCTCTCAGTGTCCACAATGCCGTCATTTGGACAGCAGTCCCATAACAGACAGTCCATTAGAGCAGCTATGGGCTCATCAATGTTGGGACCTGTTGGGACCTGCCATGATACAGAATCTTGAAAAAGGGGATGGTGCAACTGGGATCCAAACCCACTGCCTGCCATGGCACAGCCTGCTGTGTGGTGCATGCCAGGCACAAGCCAGAATGGCACAGGCGGCTTCACTTTGGCCGCATGCAGGGTACTAAAATTGGGAATGGTGCAAGGTGTGGTGCAGGGTGCACCTTGTATCATTCCCCACCCTTTGAATATCAAGCCCAATGATATTAGCTAACTGGAATGATAATGCATGATTCTCTGATCATTTCTAAAGTTTTCTGATCATAGTCACTATTTTTTCACATAACAAGAGCTCCTTCAGTAGCCACTTTGGCCACAGATTTTTACCCTGTGAGAAAGAGCTGAAAATGACATTAAGATGTGCTATGGTGTGGTCCTGCACTGAATAAATAGTGTACAGTTGCTGCTGGTTACCAAACTGTCACGTGTTTTCAATGTGAATAGACTGATTATGATGTTTTAACATTTTTCAAGATCCTGAGTGATATTAATAACAGAATAAGAGTGTGTCCAAGGAAAGTGCTGGGAAAATGATGCCAGGAAATGACATTGTGAAGTTCACCAGTCAGAAGTTTTCTGCAGAAGTTGGAGGCAGCACAACGTTTGGAAAGGACATTATGCGATCTATGTCCAGATAGAAACTTTTGAATTGATATTTGACATTTGCTTTGTCTTGTCAAAACAACCAGCTTATTTATCCACAGACATTCCTATAGCATCATCATTATTGTTAGAGATCAGATTTTTCGCAAAGGCTGCTGGCACTTATATCTTTTATCTATGTGACTAATTGTCTGACAGACTTTTTAACTTTTTAAATGGTCATATATGATTTAGTAACACCTGTCTTTTTCACTCTTGCACTGTATTCATTTTGATAACACATGTGGTAATTTGGTAACCAGTAGCAACTGTACACTATTTAATCAGTGCAGGTCTGCACCGTAGCCACACCCATGATAAAGCTCGAGAGGAGCAAAGCACCAGGCAATGAGGAGGCAGCAGGTCTGGAGACTTTGTTTTTGACCTTTCTTCAATAGCTCACTTGCAATTTCTCACAGTAAGGTATTGCACTTTATCTACTAGCACTTTAACTTTAGCACTGCAACTGAATGGATAAAAGCTGTGATGTTTTTCTGTAAGACACCTTTAGTGGCATAGCCACAGTATGATGAACATTTAACAAATGTAAAAGGCACCTGAATAAAAGAGCCAGCAAGCTGATTTCCAGCTATATATCTTGCAAAGTGATTTATTATGGAAAAATTGTACTAACCTCTGATTAAAAACTGCATGGATGACAAGGTCTCGAGTTGTAACTGAGTGCGAGGTTACATCTTTTTAGGGAATGGGAATTGTCTTCTATTACAGCATCGAGGAGAGAATTTGAGTATATATTTATCTATACAACACTGGCCTTTACAGTCAGTACTGACATGGGCATTTTCTTATTATGCTTGTATTGCAGATTAATCCAACTTTACAGTTCTCAAGCCTGCCATGATGCAAGGAACCATGTTCTCTAGCAGAGGTCGCATGCAGGTACATTTCTATTTGAATATTTTTTGTTTAATTATATACTTCTTGTGGGTGACACACTTACTCATGTTGGCTAAATCAGGACAGTTCTAGCTTGTCATTGCATTATTCATTTTTTGAACTTTCAATAATATGGGTAGTTGAATTTTCAGTACTGGTGCCATCATGATGCATTATAGGATTTGTGTTGCATTGTACTGACAGTATCTCTGCTTAGCACATGTAACGATTTCAAGATTCTGACCCATTCACTTTTCTTAGTTTTGCTGGAGTTTGAAATACAGGAACCATATATACCTATAAAATAGGAACTGAAGTCTCCCATGGCAGATTGCATTGCTGACATCAGCTGTGGTTGAGTTACTGGAATAATTCCACCTCCAATGGGTCCCACTTCATTGCATGTTTGGTAGACTTTTGTTCCCCTTGAACAAGACATGGCATATTTAAACATCACCATTCTGGGAAGTGCTGTAGAGACTGTGATGTGGAGAAAGCTAACCACACACATATTCTCTACATTCAGAAAGCCAATAATATTTAGGGAGGACCTGATACAAAATATGAAGGAGATTTTATGAATATAAATAGGAAGGTTACCAGATAAACTATTGCTGGGGGCCTTTCCACAAGATAAACTGACTTATATAGAAAATAATGGCTAGTAGGTAGGTGTGTGTTATGATGTTGTTTTATACACCCTCAGTGAGTGATGAGCCCTAAACCTCGAGAGCAAAGCTCGAGAGGTTTATGAGCTCATCACTCACTGAGAGTGTGTAAAAAAACATCATTAAAACACACCTGCCTAGATTTTATTTTTTATAATTACTGGTGCAAAGACTTACTCCCCAAGACAATCTGTTTCATTTCTGCAGCCCCTTAGTCTGTCCTCCATTCAGAGAGAGCGAGTGACTTGCGGGTCCCTTAGTGAAGCGTGACAGAGCGGTGTTCCTTTTGGTAAATAATATTCCCCACTATGCACAAAAATAGCAGTGCTTTGTTTAAAAATCCTGTCAGTTGTAGGGGTTAAGCTAATTTTTCTTATTTTTGAGTTAGAGAAGCTGCCACATGTAGACTGAGGAGAGTGAGTGACTCAGCAGTTTCAAAAGATGGGATTTCAGCATGAGCGAGTGTTGCTATAACAACACTCGCTTACACTTGAATGTCGTCTTTTGAAGCTGCTGAGTCACTCACTCTCCTCAGTCTACACACTGTGGCTTCTCTAACTCAAAAATAGTACATTTTATATTTATTAAATTAAAATTTGGTAATTGGGAAAGGCACACTGAGCCGAAGCTCATTTCCAGGTGTGACCCGGGGCATAGGGAAGGGGAAGAAAATCCATAAGAATCAAGTGATACAATAGATACATAAGATACAGAGAAAAGAAATACAATAATAAACAGAAATGCATAATATATATTTGATGCTTAGAACACAGTGGTTTACAAAGGTTTGAGGATGAGGACAATACAGTTACAGTTTTGGCCAGGGCATAATTTACAAGTGAATGCTGAAAGAAATCATAGATTTTCACTGAAGCTGTAAGGGGACAGTAGCATGTATGTTACTAAATAAGTTGGAGCTAGAGTTGATGTGTGGAAGAGCAGAATGTTGGGGTTAGAAGGGGGGAGGGTTGGAGCAGGGGTAGTCATCTGTGAGGAGGCATGCAGTTAAGTGGGGGTGACAAAGGTGGGGAGGGGAGCTGGCTGAAGTACTTTTTGATAGAGGCCATGGTTGGTAGATTGTGTACGTTGAGGGGTAGTGTGTTCCATAGGGCAGGGAGCTGGAAGACAAAGGCTTGTTTACCAGCCAGTGAGTGTGGAGTGACAAGGGCAAAACAATGTTGGTCTCAGGACCGCAAAAGCATAGTTAGTACTGGGAGCAGGTGTTACGATGGAGGAGAGATAGGAGGGAAGAGTGTTGAACCAGAACTTAGCAATGAAGGAAGCACAGTGGGAAAGGCGGCGGCGGCTTGCTAAGGAAGGAAGGGAGGGAGGGAGGGAGATGGAGTAGTAGAAGAGGCAGTGGTGAGTACGGTAAGGGAGGTTTGTGGCGAATCTAAAGAAGGCGTGAAGCAGGGGGTCGAGTTTGGCAAGGAAGGATTGAGGCGCGCAGCTATATACAACGTCTGCATAATCCAAGGAGGGTAGGATGAGCTTAGTGATTAATTCCTTCCTGATGGGGAAGGAGAGACTGTCCTTATGACTGAACAGCATGCTGAGTTTGGGGCATAACTTATTGTGGATGGCCTCGAGGTGCAGTGAGAAGTCTAATTTTGGTTGAGTCATACACCCGGTATTTGAAGGAGTCGATTGGTGGGTGGGCGGGGCAGTCACTGCAAAGCAACGACGGGCTAACACAGTGCAATGAACTGGGTTAGATGGCTGAAGATTTTCCAATACTTCTGGTGCTGCTAGCAGGCTCCATCAGTTTCAGTGGTGCTCCATGGGGAGTGGGACGCTTTGTCGAGCCTGTAGAAGAGAGAGGGTGTTTAGAAAGGGGATTCTGAGGTGGAAGAACAAAGGGGAAGAGAAAGAGGTCAGGAGGGTCCAGAGGGGGATGGGTGTGAGCTGCGCATGCGCGGCTCTGAAGATGGAGGAAAGAGCAAGATTCCAGATTAAAGTACGCGTCAGTCACACAGAAAATACAGTTTACACAGTGCAGAAATGGCAAGTAACCACAATCAGGCTCAAAAAACAGCATCAGTTACAGCTTTAATTGCCAGTGTTCCTGTTGTGAAAAAACTATCAACATTACTCAGCCGACCAAAATAAAACCAATTAAAGCTACCGGCAGTCAGGCAGAGGGAGCTAGTAAATTACAAATGAATACTTTTACATGTAACACAGTGCAATGAACTGGGTTAGATGGCTGAAGATTTTCCAATACCTCTGTTGCTGCTAGCAGGGCTCCAGCCATTTCAGTGGTGCTCCATGGGGAGTGGGATGCTTTGTGGAGCCTCTGGTGCTGCTAGCAGGGCTCCGGCCATTTCAGTGGTGCTCCATGGGGAGTGGAACATTTTGAGGAGCCTCAATAAGAAAAATGAGGTCAACTCCTTCAACTGACAGGATTTTTAAACAAAGCACTGCTATTTGTGCACATTTTGGGGAATATTATTTACTGAAACGAACACTGCTTGGTCATGCTACCCTGGCAGAAAAGTGAAAGTGACGCACGAGGACAGTGCAAGTGAGTTGTTTTTTCAGAACGCTGTAATAACCTGTTTTCGGGTTATTACGACATTTGACAGTGATGGTAATCCAGTTGATAAATAGGGTCACCAGTAATTTTAATAGTATATATTTTCAATACTGATCTTTGACTCAAATAAATTTACCACCAGAAAGTGGTTCAAAGGTTCCCTCCAACCAGGGGAGATGGTAGAGCACAGGGAACGATATTAATCAGATGAGGGAGCTGACATATTTCATACATGTGCTGAGTGGGTCATCATTCCAGTTACAAGTGGTGTGGTAGTCATAAAGTCCTGTTTGCATGACATTAAAGAATTTAAAATGTACATGTTATGAGTGGGTCATCATTCCAATTGTTAGCTATATGGTACAGGCTTTATTGGAAATGACTCCTCTGGTGTTTTCTTCTTTTTTAGGAGGGTTGGTGACCACATTGGATTTTCCCATATTGATACTTTATATGACTACAGAAAGTGACTATTGACAATAAACTGATATGAGGGTGGAGGTCGAATGAGCGGGGCCATCATATTGGGGTAGTGAGATCCAGAAGACGCCCTGGGGCGAAATGGAATCTAGAATGGGGTCCCTCCTGTCTGGTTTCCATACCCATGGGCACCACCAATATTGGTGGACAAGCAGTCCGAGAAGCTCCAGAAGCCCGTCCGAATTTTAGTGGTAAGAAAACACCAGATTCATTAAAAGCAAGACTGCAGTTATTTCAGATCTTGTTGGGTCTGTGGATCTGGCGTGCATTACTGAGATCTGGCTGGATGAGAATTCAGGCCCCATATTAGAGACTGCTATGCTGGCTGGGTACTCGGTGCTACACCGTCCAACATTGGACCACGGGGGGGGGTGCGGTCTGTTTTAAGACTGAACTGGGCCTCACGAGTGTACCAGTTGAGGATGCTGAGTCATTCAAGTGCACTGTAGTGACAGATGTGGGTTGCAGAATCGCCCTCATCTACCGTCCACCAGGTGATGAGAAGCAGTTTCCACAGGAAGTAGAGGACCTCGTGATCGACATGGCATTCGAGTTGCCCAGGCTGATGGTCCTGGGCGACTTCAATGCCTGGGTCGATGATGAACTCTCACAATTTGGACAACACTTCCTCCAACTGATGACATCTTTGGGCCTTACACAAGTTGTTACTTCTGCCACTCATAAAGGTGGTCACTCCTTGAACTTAGTCTTCCTCCTGGGGATCAAAGCCTTTGATTTTGGGATGGAACCTGTCTGATGGTCCGATCATTAAACTGTGGTTCAGTTTTTGCACCCCCCCTTCACAGGCCTACCCCTGTGAAGATGGTCAGGTACCGCCCTTTGCAAAATGTGAGCTCTGAGGGCCTGGTGGCGGTGCTTGACCTATCGGAGCTTTCTGGAGTGAGCAGTGACCCAGATGGCTTGGTTTTGGCCTATAATGAAGCCATCTCCTTGGCTCTGGATTCCATTGCTCCCATCCACATTTATCCTCTCCCCCTTCGCCCTCGGTCCCCATAGTTTGATGGAACTTTGAGGGAGATGTGGTGAGAAGGACGAACATTAGAGTGCTGCTGGCAGAGATCCGCCCTTAATGCCGACCATCTTAGATTGATGGAACATTATCAGGTCTGTCATTCCGCAATCTTCCATAAGAAGGCAGAGTTCCTGTCCGGGGAGATTGTGGCTGCTCAGAACTGACCCATTCAGCTTTTTTGAACTGCAGACAGACTGTGCAACCCAGCCTGCCTGCAGGTTCAAAGAGCCTTTTCACAAGTTGAGTGTGAAGAGCTTGCTTGCTTCTTTGTGGCTAAGGTGGCTGACATCAGGGTGACACTCCAGCCAGCACCCTCTGTGGGAGAAGCTATAGATCTGTGCCCAGTCATGGTCCCTAGGCCCTCCTGGAGTTCCTTTTACCAGCTGGAGTTCATTGATGTCATGCAGATTGTCCAGGGTATGCGCCCTACATGCTGTAGTTTGGACCCAGGCCCAACTTCCCTGATGAAGGGTTGTTGTGATATTATCAGCCCGGTCCTTGCATGGATAGTCTGGTGCTCCTTGGAGATGGGTGAGTTCCCTAGCTCCCTGAAGAAGGCAGTAGTAACACCCATCCTGAAGAAAACTTCTCTGGACCCAGACTGCCATGCTAACTACAGGCCAATATCTAACCTCCCCTTTGTGGGGAAGGTGATTGAGCAAGTAGTGGCCATACTACTAGAGAACCATTTGACCATCCATGACATTTATGAACCACTTCAGTCTGGTTTCTGAAAAAGGCATAGTACTGAGATGGTGCTGGTTCGGGTGCTCAGTGATCTCTTGATGGCAAGAGATCAAAAGAGCCACTCCATCTTGGTTCTTCTTGATCTCTCATCAGCATTTGACACTGTGGACCATGGGGTACTTCTTGAATGCCTGAGGGTCACCTGTGGCCTATATAGTACAGTCCTTAGGTGGTTTAGATCTTTCCTCATGGGCAGAACACAGAGGGTGGTATTGAGGATAAATTCCTCCGGCTCAGTCTTTAAGTCTTGTGTGGTTCTTCAGGGTTCGGTGTTGTTCCCCATGTTGTTCGCAGTGTACATGCTGCTCATCTGAGACATTGTAAGAAGGTATGGGCTGAGGTTTCACTGCTATGCTGATACCCAGCTCTACCTATCTTTTGCACCCAACCAGGATACAGCTCTCTCAGTATTTAACAACTGCCTCACTGAAATCCAGAAGTGGATGAATTTGAGCTGGTTGAGATTGAACTCCGAGAAGATGGAGGTGGTGGTTGTGGAACAATGGTCGCCGGATAGAGGGGATGGGAGCTGGTTTGCCCTCAGGACTTTTTCTGGGTGGCACCCAGCTCCCTACCTCTGAATGGGTGTGGAGCCTGGGGGTGATTTTTGACAATGGGCTGACACTGCGATTGCAGGTGTTGGCAGTCATCAAATCATCCTTTTACCATCAGAGGAACATCTCCAGGATTAAGCACCTAGTTCCGTCCGGTGATCTGCGTGCACTGGTCCATGCCTTTGTGACCTCACACCTTGATTACTGCAACTCCCTGTATCTAGGGCTATCAGGGGTTGATATCCACCACTTACAGCTCATGCTGAATGCTGCGGCCCAGTTATTAACAGGTACTCCTCATACCTGTCATATTTCTCCAGTGCTGCACAAACTGCGCTGTCCGCCAATACAGTGGCAGATCACCTTTAAAGTTGGTCTTCTGACTTATAAAGCCCTACATGGACTGGGCCCAGACTACTTGACAGAGCTCCTGGTACCTTACTGCCCTAGGCAATCACTCTGCTCGGTGGATGAGGGGTTGCTAGAGATTCTGAGGGCTTCTTTAAAATCTGAGGGGGCCCGTGCTTTTATGTACGCAGCCCCTGCCCTTGGGAATTCTCTACCCCATCCGCTTCAGCAGTGTGCATCTGTGGAGGAATTTAAAAAGGCCTTAAAGACCCATTTGTGGTTAATGGCTTACCCCGATCATGATATTTTATTGTATTTTATGAATTCAGCAGTTATTGGATCTATGCTTATTTTACTGTTTTATGTGAAGTTGTTGTTAAGGTGCCTTGATTTTAAGAAAGGCGCAGTAAAAATAAAGAATTATTATTGTTATTATTCTAAGGGTAATTAATGTAATTCCATAGGGAAATAACTTGAAAAATAAAGGAGAAAATCTAGACACACACACACACACACACAATCATAGATTTTGTAACAAATAATGGAGGTCCATTCTAATATTACCTGGGGAAGATGAGTGAGGATGACAGCTCCCCAGCACAGACAATAACAATGGTGCATGGATGGGACTTCTGCTTTGGTAGCCCACAAAGAGATGTTTTTGGATGTGAGGCAGTAGGCAGGAGCAGTATGTCAGAGTGGAAGATGCAAGGAGTATAGAACTCACAGTGGGACACTAGGGAAGCCATCGGTGAATGAGACATTGTAGGTGCCCGCAGGAAAGAAGGGCTTCAGAGAGAGAAGACAGAGAGAAAGATATAGTGCACACTTGTCCTGTGCTGAAGGAAAAAAAGGATCAGGGAAGAAAACTGCCAGGGAGAAGAGCTGTAGGATTTGAGAGGGTTAGGAGTAGATACAATCATAGGGAGAATGCTGCCAGGTTTTGTTGCTACAGACAGGGAGGGCCTCGGTCAAGAAGAGCTGCAAGGTGTGTAGGCCAGGAGTCTAAACTGAGAAAATGCACAAACAAGTGCACTCAGAGAAAATTATTACCAATGGGTTTTCCATAAATGTTAGGTTAAGAATAAAGTCACCAGCAGGAATACCATTAAATAGGTTTATTTACATATAAGCAGTCTTTCACAAAATGTCTTGTAGATGACTTCATGAAAAATTATATGATCATTTAAAGTTATATAGGGTTTAGGCAGTTTATTATCTGTCACCATTAAATTACTAATTGTATTTTTGCATTTGTTCTAATGAAAAGATGGCTAGAAGCTGTCTCTGACATGTCATTTCATTTCTATTTTTGATACTTGTTAGCAAGATGAGCAAATTGTCCATTTTCACAAGTGACAAGAAGGACATTAAGACAAATAATCAAAAGGACATACTATATTAAAACAATACATATTAATTAATAAATATATATTATATATATATATATATATATATATATTTAACAATAATATCTTAATGAAAACAGTTGCAAACTGAAAGAGTATTAAGCCATTGAACAAGCTTATGCTTAAAAGACCTGACTGTTCTACAGTTAGTCACTACAATTGCAATACTGTTAAACAAGTTCCAGCAGAGCCACTATGACTGTGAATCCATTAACTAGATAAGGGTGTTTCATGGGCTTAAACATAAACATTTATTTATTTACAGTATTTAAAAAATATCAGATGTACAAACCTTTGGGTCAAATACTCATTTACACAGGCACCACATCAAGAAGACCAAATTAGTTCAAACAATATACAATAGCTAAAGCAAATAGACATCAGGAGTCAAAGAGAAGCCCAGAGTGTTCACATGAAGGCTGTTGCATACACTAACTGAATCAAAGTACAGTACATTGAGAAATGGCATATTTAAGCAGAGGCGAAGCTCAGTGCTTCCACCACCCCAGGAGTGACATTATTACATGATAACACACACCCTGGAGTGCCTTATTGCAACTATACAATGGCTTGTTGTTATATACAGAATTTAAAGGATGTTTTTGTTAGTGTGGAAAAATATTTCTTAAGATAAAATGCAAGGAATGATCAAAATCTGAAGCTATGGTGATGTTACTGTGTAATAACATCACTGTTTCAATGGGTCAGCAGGCAACTAACTGTTGACATTTGTGATCCCTGGATAAGATCAGCTACAAGGCTCTGCTATTGCTAAACTAATTTTAAAGCAGTACACATGCTAAATCTTAGGGCATGGCTACATCACTGTCACATGAGATAGGGGACATCATAGGAGAAAGAAAGCCAATAAAACTATTTGTTATAGAGATCCCCAGGGGTTGTAAAACTACCATACAGCTAGCAAGCTAATTTAGGAAAAATTCCTAATAGCAGACAGAGGGAAGGACACACTACAATGTAACATACATATCAAAACACTTTACATAACATATGTTTTTTGAACATGCTGGGTGGACTACTCCTTTAACTTTCTGTGGTCTCAATTAACTCCTCAAGCCAGAAGAAAAATAATGCTCTAAAGCTTTCTGTATACTACACACAGGCACAGAAACTGGAAGAACAGGTTCCAAGGAGTATAAACTCAGCAGGAATGTTGGGTGATGATAATTGTTCCACTCTTTCTTTTCACTGATAGAAACTGAGCCAGGAAAAAAGTAAAATACATTTCATCACAGACTGTTTACACCAACTACATGAACCAGCATGATTTATCTGTAAAGACAATTAAACATGTAAATATAAAAAGATATAGATAGAATATGGTAAACACATATTGTTAATCCCAAAAGCTGAACTTTGTTTTTAGTATATAAATGTTTAAGAAATACCCGAAAGCTGAGTCTTTCCTTTTGAGACACCAGGTAACTCTAATAATCATTTGTTCCAAGGGTTTTTAAGTCAGTTTGAATGCATTAAATATTATCTGTTCTCCTAGGGACTCCACAGATTTGTTGTTCCTTGGCCAGATACCAAAGTAGTGACTCTTCTTTAAGCATGACAGGATCCACCTCATGCCCCTCCCACATGAATAAAAAATAAGGTGGGCTGGATTTTAAGGAGCTTTTTGGTGGAGGTGGGTTGGATCTTACTTCCCCCCCAAAAAAATGTTGCCTCCCACTTCTCAGGTTCCAGTTCTTGTACCACCCATTTAAGAAAAAAATAGTACCCTGCAACCATTGACTAACATGAAAATGTATTTATTTGTGGGCGGAAAACATTTCTTGGAGGAGGGTAAGGCGGAGGAGACTATTTACACCTTCACTCAGTTCCACAGACAGAAAACATGGCATCACTCCTTTCGTACATACAACACTCCTGTAGGCTCCACCCACAGTCATAAAAAGGCAATGGACCTATACACTACAGAACTCTGTCCAATTGTCTTCTTATAAAAGGGGGCCCTGAATAAAGCTCTCGACTGAGACTTGGTACCTAAAAAGCAGTGTGTACTGGGAAAAAAATCAAGAATAGTTGGTGGAAGTGAAGCCCGCATTCTCTTAAATACAAAAACTACCAGCTTAATTTTAGTCCTATCTAAAAAAGAAGGACAGTTGGCTTCCCTTATCAATACACAATGATAGGTTCTCAATGGGAGACCAGTCATAAATTGTAAAATGCTATGATAGGTGACCTGAAGTTTCTGTAGCATTTTTTCACTTGTTCCTGAATAAATCATCAGACCATAGTCAAATGTACTTAGCAAGAAACTGTGAGCCAGGAGCCTACAAAATTCTGGAATAAGGAAGGATTTAATCCTTAAAAGCATTCCTAGCTTCTGATGTTTTTTTTTATATTATTTCACTAACTTGGAGATCAAAAGAAAAATGTGAGTCTAAAGTAACCCCTAAATAGTTAAAACTATCTACCAATTCAATTACATTCCCTTTCAGATCAACAATAGGGACATTACTATATCTGACTTTACTGGGGCATGTAAAAACCATTACTTTAGTCTTCCCAGAGTTAAGAACTAAATCACATGAAAGCAGCCACTTTTTAAATACTTCAAGGTCCTGTTGGGCCTTTGTTAATACATGATCTGGATTGGAAACATCTTAAAATATTATCGCATCATCTGCATACAGGATCATTTTGGACCCTACACAGGTGGTGGGGGCAGCATTCATAACAAGGGAAAACAAAAGTGGGCCCAAAATTGAGTCCCGTGGTACTCCACAGGAAATTGAATGGGGATCAGAGGGTATCCCATGATCTGGGCTAATGGAGATGGGCTATGTCCATCAGGGTTATCCCAAATGGGCCCTTCCTGTTAGCATGACCACTCATGTTAGGCGTGGGGGAACAGGGCAGTCTGCATGGTTGTTGTGCATCTGAAGGGTGACTGTGTCAGATGGGTGAATGCACAACAGGGTGACTGGCAATATGGGTGAGGGGAGCACCATGACACCCACTACGGCGATGGGGGAAAAAAGCCTGTTTCCTGGAAAGGTGAACATCCAGAAACTGGATAGGGCAGAGTAGGTACAGATGCCTGCTGCAACCCCCCCCCGGGCTGCACACAGACCACCCCCCAAGCTGCACATGGACCCCACCTCCCCCGCCACCAGCAGCACAGTCCCACCATGTACTCCATGAGGGAACCATCCACCCAGAAACAAGCAGTGCATGACAGACCTGCACGGTGGGCAGACCTCCGAACTGCCATCACAGTGCAATGGATCCACACAAGCTGCCAGTGTAAGTGGTGTGGCCATGAGGATCTGGAGATTGAATCTTGCATGCTGCGAGAAGCGCACCATCACAGACATAGGGCAGGGGTGAGGGACAGGAGGAAACCAAGCTGCACACAGAGCCGCACCGGCAGACCTGCACAGCACAACAAGCCACACTCCCAGCAGCACCTGTACTCACCACCATTGGAGCACCATTCGCCATCCGCCACAACCATCAGCATACTGCAGGTCCGCACCACCACCTACAGAGCCACAGACTGCTGCCATGCAACACCTATGGCATGTTGCGCTGTCAGTACACACCTTTTATGCTACCTGGCCATACAGAGCCCCGAGCATACATGCACAGGCATCAGTGGGTGGCCCCGCACCCATGTGACCACACAGCCCCTTAAAGGGGCTGCAGCAGGCAACACCAGCATTCCACAGGAATGGCAAATGGTGATCATGGAGCCTACAGAAGTACACTTCATTGAGAGCCAGAAGGGAAAGCTGCACCTCACACACCAGGGGTACATCTACCAGCATGAGAAGGAGGTGAAGGACAAGGTATATTGGCGGTGCATGCAAGACCACAGGAACAGCTGTCCTACATGTGTCCACACAATAGCCAACAGCGTAGTGTACATCGGCAGCCCGCACAGCCATGTCCCCAATGCTGGGGATGTCGAGGTGCATGAAGTGCTGGCAAGGGTGCACGGGAGGGCATGCATGACCCTGGAGAGCACCAGCCAGGTGCTGGTGCACAGCACTGCAGGTGTATCCGATGCCATGACTGGGTGGATGCCAGCCCTGCCCATGCTGTGTCACACTGTGCAATTGGGTGCATCAGGCTGGTAGGGGTGCCCTGTGGCACCCAGGTCACTGACCGAACTGCAGATCCCTATGGAGTATGCCATCATGGGGGATGGGGCACTGTTCCTGCAGTTCAATAGCGGTCCAGCGGAGGACCGGTCCCTCATGTTTTGCACCCAGTGGTCAGTTCCTGACAAGCTGTGAGGACTGGTTAATGGACAGGACATTCTGCAGTGCACTTCCACTGTTCGGCCAACTTTTCACTGTGCACAGTATGCATGAGGGGATGGTACTGCCAGCCGTCTATGTCCTGATGGCGTCATGGACCAAACGGGCATATGCGGCCATGCTGGCGGAGATTCACAAACTGGTCAGGGGGGTGCAGCCTAAGTCCACCCTCCTGGACTTTGAATGCGTGGTGAGGCATGCCATGGGGCATACATTCAGGGTGACATCCCTACAGGGCTGCTTCTTCCAGTTTTGCTAGGCTGTGTGAAGGAAGATCCAGCAGACCCCAGAGCAGCACAGCAGGTATGGCAGGGATGTGAACCTTTCCCTCCACCTACGAATGCTCACAGCCCTCGCATTTGTGCTATTGCCTACTGTAGAGGCTGCTTACCAGGAGCTACTGAAGCAGCATTTCTATTGGGACAATGAGGACATCATCCGCCCGCTGCTCGATTATTTTGAGGCGATGTGGATCAGGTGACCCATAGGACAGTCTGGGTGCAGGCGGCCCCTATTCCCACCCGAGGACTGGAGAATGTACCAGCCCACCCTCTATGGGCAGGCCAGGATGAGTAATGCTGTTGAGGGCTGGCTCCGTGTCTTCTCCACCTGGATGGGTGCCAGCTACTCAAGTCTCTGGCGATTCCCGGACTGCCTGATGGAAGAGCAGCACATAACCAAACTCTGCATGTGCCAGCTGCTGTCCTGTGCTGCCACTGCCACCCAGAAGAGATGCTACAGGGACCTCACCCAGCATATTGAAACCCTCATCGCCGGGTACAGAACACACTCCACACCTAACTACCTGCTCGGCCTTGCGTACAATGTCCAGCTGCAAGTGTAGCAGGCTGTGTGCCCTGCCTGCTGATGGTGGTTGTCCTGCATATGTCCTGCCTCCATGGCGCTGCTCCTACCAGTGGTCCCCCAACCCTATCCCACCTTGTCTGGCAGTGGCCTACCGCAGGGCTCCACCCATCTATGCCTCCACTGTACCTGCCATCCCACATGTGCCCTGGTTGCCAGCGTGCTGCCTGCCTCCTTAGCCACTGCTTGGTGTGGACCGTTGCTGCCGTTTTGCCATTGTGTGCGGCAGGTCCTGCGTTGCCCACTGCATGACCCCATTGTGCTTCCCCTTGTCACTGGGTGTCCATCCCATCCTCTCCCCCCCCCATCTTGCATTCCCCAGTGGTGGTGCCAGTGCTTTTTTGCCCCAGATTCGCCATTCTGGTACTCGCCCTGCATTCCTGTGGGCCGTTCGGGAGTTAGTGCTGGTGCCTGAGCTCTTTCAGTCGTCGCGCTGCCACATTCACCTTCATCATATAAAACCGGATTAGAGCATGTCTGGGCAGTAATAGTTCTATGCTCCCTATTGTGTGAGTAACAGCCTAACCAACAAATAAGATCCCTAGAAAAATAAACTTCATTCAAGGTTTCCAACAGCTGTATATGGTTTACCAAGTTGAAGGCCTTTGTGAGGTCCACAAAGACTGCAGCCACAGAATGTCCTAAATCCAAGGCACTCCATATGCTGCCTGTGAACCCCATCAAGGCTGTCTCGATACTGTGATTTTTCCTAAACCCATGCTGACAATAGGATAGTAAATTATATTTTAACAGAAAATCCTGAATCTGATCGAACATAATTCTTTTAAGAATTTTAAATAATGGTACCAGCTGTAAGATTGGTCTATAATAAAGCAAGAAGACATGACAGTGGGTGTGTTATGGTGGGATAACGGCCCACCTTGGGGTGGGTTGAAGCATGAGGCGTAGCCGAGGGCTTCCACCACTCGAGAAGGGCCATTAGCCCACCATAACACACCACCTGGAGTGCCTTATTGCGATTATGAAATGGGTCCTTTTTAATAAATGTTACGCATTTTTAAACATGATACTTTCAGATGGGCTGTTGCGCTGGAATAATGGCCCAGCTGAAAGCAGCTCTTGGCCAATCAGAATTCAGCATTCTTTCTACCCATTTCATAATTTGAAACAATATTCCTACAACCTGATTTATGTATGGGCTTTATGAGAGCTGACTTCCAAATCTGGGGGAAAACACTATGGCATAATGAATAGCTGAATACTGTTGTAAAGGGAGTGGCTAATACTTTTATTCCCAACTTCAATAATCTATAACCAATCTTATCCTGTCCAATAATAGGTTTGGTATTATATTTAAGAACATAATCAGTAACCATTTCTGGTGTCACAACATGAAAATAAATAAGGGGATGCTCACGACTTTGGTCCCTGCCCAAAAACAATTTCCTATCTGACGTCAGATTTTGATTTTGAAACTTTGCTAGATCCCCAAAGTACTCATTAAATAATTTAGATACATGATTAGAATTACTCACTTAATGGTCCCATCTTGGAGTGTAATTACTGTTTCATTAACTTTCCTTCCCACTAAATTATATGTTAGCTACGTTTGTTTTGAGTTACTCAAGGATGACAAATATTTATTTTTAAAGAATTCTACTTTTGCTTTCCTAATGGCTGCCTTACATTTATTCCTAAGAATCTTATAATCTAGTAATAAGTTGGGGTAATTATTACTTCTTTTAAATAGTTCTAGGCTCTATCACTTTGTCTCATTAATACTAATAGTTCTTTATCTGTGTTTAGCACTATGCTGTACCAGTTGCTGCCATTGATTTCTGGTACCAGCTTTCTCACTGAGATTCTATTTTATTTTATTTATTTTTAATCTTTGTGTATACCTATTGCACTTTTCTTGCACACAGCACTTTGTTCTGTAGCCATCGGAGGTTCTGCATGTGTAAGGGTATCAGCATGTTAAAATTGTTGCCTGTACCTTTAAGAAAATGCAATTTCAGTGCTTTAGTCAGCATAATCACTTTTGACAAAACATTTTTACACAAAACATTGAGTGTTTTCTGTTGTTGCTAGCTGTCTTCCCTGCACTGCCTGTTTTTCACATTAATAAGTAAGATGTTTGGCTCATCTTATGTTATGACTGAAAGACCATGCTTTGCATAAAGTGGTGGTGTGTGTTTGGTGAGTGCAAAATCCATTCTCCTCTATCTGTGAGCCAGCAGGAACTGCTGTTGTGGGTGTGGGATCAAGAGTTTGTGAAAACGTTGATTCAGATTCTGGGCCACTGGGTAATGTGGGAAAAATATAAACTGTGAAAAAAAAACAGTGGAGGAAACCTGATCCTGAAAGATTGCAGGCAGGTGGTGAACCAAAAGAAGAGTTCCCTAATTATTGCACAAGAGTTGATCCACATGACTGCTGGATTCCATGGAGCCTAAGGGTAGGTGTTTTTCACTCAGGATAAGTTTCTGACATTCCTGGGGCTATGGCTGAACTGTACTTCAGGTGTGCCTATTCATTCTGACAAGATACAGCAGATCCTAGTCTTCTCCAAGGTATCTTAGTGATCTTTAGGTGAGATTTTGACTGATGCCTTTAAACAGGATTTTCATAGAGAGCTATAATCAAGAGCTGATGGACCCAGATGTCAGATTTATTCTTACTCAGCCATTTCTGAGTTCTCTGAACTGGTGGAAGTCCTCCGAAAACATTTCCAGACAGCATGCTCTAGAAGGATGCCCTGCTCTATAGTAGTATATAGATGCCATCTCTATGGACCGGAGGATGCATCTAGGGGTCATGAGGAACATTAAATCAATAAAAATGGTACAGCTCCATCCTGCAAATCAACTCACAGTGTGGACTGTACAGCTCCATCCTGCAAATCAACTCACAGTGTGGACTGTACAGCTCCATCCTGCAAATCAACTCACAGTGTGGACTGCACAGCCCCATCCTGCAAATCAGCTCACAGTGTGGACTGCACAGCTCCATCCTGCAAATCAGCTCACAGTGTGGACTGTACAGCTCCATCCTGCAAATCAACTCACAGTGTGGACTGCACAGCTCCATCCTGCAAATCAACTCACAGTGTGGACTGCACAGCTGCATTCTGCAAATCAACTCACAGTGTGGACTGCACAGCTCCATCCTACAAACCAACTCAGTGTGGACTGCACAACTCCATCCTGCAAATCAGCTCCATCCTGCAATTCAACTCACAGTGTGGACTGCACAGCTCCATCCTACAAATCAACTCACAGTATGGACTGCACAGCTCCATCCTGCAAATTAGCTCACAGTGTGGACTGCACAGCTCCCTCCTGCAAATCAACTCGCATTGTGGACTGCACAGCCCCATCCTGCAAATCAACTCACAGTGTGGACTGCACAGCTTCATCCTGCAAATCAACTCACAGTGTGGACTGCACAGCTCCATCCTGCAAATCAACTCACAGTGTGGACTGCACAGCTCCATCCTGCAAATTAGCTCACAGTGTGGACTGCACAGCTCCCTCCTGCAAATCAACTCACATTGTGGACTGCACAGCTCCATCCTGCAAATCAACTCAGTGTGGACTGCACAGCTCCATCCTGCAAATCAACTCCATCCTACAAATCAACTCACAGTGTGGACTGCACAGCTTCATCCTGCAAATCAACTCACAGTGTGGACTGTACAGCTAAAACTGTTTTAATTCAAATCACATCTTTCTCATCAGGTGGTAACTGTGAGTGCAACTACGGCAACAGTAACCTACATACAGAGGGCAGAAAGAAATAAAGAGTGAGGAGCTGCTGACAGAAGTACCCTAGATTCTACAGTGGGCAGGCAAGCATTGTCATTGTCATTGTCAGCAATGTATGGTCTCAGCCCAAATTAGGTAGAAGAAAAAGAAGAATCAGCATTTTTATAGCACCTTTCATACAAAATGTATCCCAAAGCGCTTTACAAGCAGTGCCAGACTGGTAGTGAAGTGACTGAATGTGTAGTGGCGGCCATATCACACATCAACACCCATACACAGACTGGACAATTGCATGAACCGGTTTTATGGGAAGGGAAATATTGGAACAGGACACCGGGGTCATCCCCCTACTACATTGCTGGTGGTAGGGGGAGCTGCGGGTGTGAGTCTGTGGAATGGCAGATTGCGTTCAACCTTCCATGGAGTTGGACGTTATGCTTACAGTTGGTGAGGAGCTCCCTAGTGCTTAATCTGAGTCAGCTTTATCTCAGGATAAAGTAATCAATGGGATTGTACCTTTAGAGCTTCCTGGAGATGTGCGAGGTTTGATCCGTGCAGAGGGAGTCCCGGGAGTGAATTTACATCCAGAGTTGCCCTCTGGAAAGAAGAATCCGGATTCTGCTTCAGCGCGAGGTTTTTCTTCTGAAGAAGTCCAAGGGGGCAGTGGTATTTCTAAGGTGGATCCTCTCTGCATGACCGCGGGTTGTCAGTCTCGGCATTCTAACACTGATTCTAGGCTGACTCACTCATCAGATGTCTCCCGCGTTGGAATATGGAAGTTGAGAGCTGCTGATGATCCCTTTCCCTCGGCTGACTGGAGCAAGGATCACGCTCTGGCTGACGCGGGCTGGGTTTTTCAGGATGGACACTGGATGCCTAATTCCGAATGGATGTTGTTTATGCCTGCAACACCTCCTGTATCTGGGGACTCTGCTTCGGCTCATGATATGTCAGCTCCAGATCCAGATCCTAATGCTTCAGGTGACTGTATTAAACCCATTTCTTCTGATGTAGATGATGTTGATGGGAAAAGTACAGATTTGCCTCATAAATCCCCCAGTCCCTCGTGGGACCATTTTCACTCTGGCCCTCATTTTCTGATTTATTCAGAAATAATAGGCGGAACAAACCCAGGTGGGCATGCATTCGCCTCACGCTACAGGGAGGTCTCAGGAACACCCTGATCAATTTTATGTTGCTCGGAGGTTACTTAAAAACTCTATGAACTTTCAGGCCTCCGATATCTATGCCCTCATCAACATCAGAGGGGAGAACACGTTTGATGTTAGTTTTCGGTCTTTTTCAGGCCTTGACAAATTTTGGCAAAAATATGAAGCTTTAAAGGCTACTCCACTATGGACTCCAATTTGGGCTATTCCCAGTACCAAGCCTTTATTTAAGACAATTAACATTATGTTCAGAAATGAAGGTGTTAATGTGGGGGACACCTTTTATTGGTTAGCAAGTAGATGTTCGGTGCTTGGTCCCCCTGAACCTATTATTGATGGGGAAGGGATCTGGACCGGGAGCTGAAAATTTAAAATTAAGTACGTATTGTGGGGGATAATGTTCAGCATATTCTGAATAGTTTTTTAAGGGGAAAGGACAGGGGTGTGTGTTTTTACCCGGGCCAGCCCAAGGCCTGCTACAAATGTGGGAGTATCCGTCATTTGAGCAGTGCATGTGACAAGAAGAAATGTGCACTTTGTGGGGAGTTGGACCATGATAATGGGACCTGCCATAATGTTTTTCATTGTAACCTGTGTGATGCACAAGGCCATGCCTATCATCAGTGTCCATATGCAGAACAAAACAATCAAGGAGGCCTTGATAAGCAAACCCTGATCTCAGATGCTCAAGACAGGTTTAAGCCTAGACCTGAGGATGCTGGCACTTTTGGAACGGACCCTTCCATCTCAGACCCTCCAGGTGCCCCTGAACCCCATGCTCCTGCTTCGGATCCCAGCCCTGCTACACCTAATACTGCAGCTCCCGAGCATTCCCAGTGTGTTTCACCTGCTCTGCCCCTCCCCCAGATTCTGAGTTTCAGAAACCTCACCCCAAATGGGTTACGAGGTCCCATGCAAAGAAACTGGCCCAGACTGCTTCTATTTCCATACAAAATACCTTTCAGGTGTTGAAGGACCAGGATGGGGACTCAGAGTCCGATGTATCTGTTACTTCTGGGGCTATGTCTGGAATGGAATGTGATGATGAGGGTGGTCCTGCCTTACTGGAGTCCAAGAAAAAATCTGGGTGTAAACATAAAAAAGACAACGATCAACACATGCAGCATTAAAAATTCTAGGAAGCGTTTGGGGCTTTTGAATTTCTGTAAATCACAGGCCATAGACATTCTATTTCTGCAAGAAACTAGATTTACTTCCATACTTGATATCCCTCAAACCAAAAAATCATGGGTCCATGGGCCTTCCTTTTGATCTTACTTCGAGACACAGCTCTTGCAGCAGGTTACACCATTAGGACTGAAGCCGTCAGGCGCCAGGACCCCACGGAAAAATTTTAGCTAGCTAACTACAGCGGGGACTGCCCCCGACATCGGTCCCGCCTCCGACGCCATGTGGTATAAAAGGGGGCGCGTCCCGCCAGATTCCTTAGTTCTTTCCCCGCCATCGACTTAGCTACCTGACCCCTTCGGTTACCAGTCTAGCACGCGACGCGTGAATAGTGCTTTTTTCGACAAATTTTCAGAATTCTCTTCAAGCAAGATCTTGATGTCATCACCAACTTCTGGCCATCCATCGAAGTGCACTTGTGGAAAGCAGATCCCGTTCAAGGACCCCCACACGGCCTGCGTCCGGTGCCTGGGCCCAGACCACGATACCCGGGCCTGTCCTTCTTGCCAAGGGTTCAACAGCTGCACCGGATCCGGCGTCAGAAGGTTTTTGTGCGTATGCTTCTGGAGGAACAACTGAAGACCATGTCCTCCAAGGGGGAACGCTCCAAGGTCCACAAGCACGCGGAGAAAAGAAGGGAGAAGGCCCCTTCCAGGTCCCCATCCAGGGGTTCGGAGTTCCGTAGCTCCGGTTCGAAATCTCCCCTGGCTGCAGTGAGGAAGCCTTCCTCTCAGGATAAATCCGCCAGGCCTTCCTCCCCTTTCAGGGCCTTGGCGAAGTCCGGGGAACGACACCATCACCACCGCGTCGGGTTCCCGCTCCTCGGTACCCGACGCCAGGTCTTCGTCGGTGCCTCCACGCAAGACGCTGGAGCTCACACCCTTAAAAAGGCCTGTAGCCCAGACGCCGGCTTGACAGCCGTCAGCCGTCAGCCGTGCACCCTGCTTCCCTGGAGCCGCCGTCGGCCCGACGACCGACGCCGGCCATTGCATCCCAGCGGACGCCGGTAGGGGGACCGACGCCCGCCCCTCCTGAGAAGAAGAAGGCCCTGTTACCTCCGACCGACGTCGGTCAGGAGCCTCTATCGGAGGAGGACCTAGAGCAGCCCGAGGACCAGACGGGCGACCCCGGTCCCGTCAGTACTCCCAGGGAACCCTCGCCATTACCAGAGCCCCCTGTGGAGCCGACGCCGGGACCCGACGACCGCCCACCGGCACCCGGGCCGTCGTCGGGCCTCTCTCTAGCGGAGGTGAAAGATCTGTTCACCTCCTGGTGGGATACCATTAGAAAGGACATGGTTCCCCCCCTCCTCCTCCTCCTCCTCCTCCTCCTCCTACTCCGGTTTCTGCCCCCCCTCGCCGTCGGGGTCGGCAGGCCGTGTTCCTCCTCCCGGGGCCTGGAGCCCCTCCCAGGGGAGACCTGATAAATGGAGACCTCCGTGAAATCCTCTTCTGGATCACCCAGCCCCAAGAGATCCAGGAGCGCCGACGATCGCCTTCAACGGAGGACATGGGATCAGACTACTCCACCTCTAGATCCCCATCTCCACTCTCCATCCCTTCTCCGGACCCACGTGAGATGCCTAGATCCTCCGGATGATCCTCGTTCCTTGATATTATGAGACATATACAAGAGAACATGGGATGGGATGCTGAAGACTTAGACCCGAAGGTGCAGCCTCGCCAAATATCTTGACAAAAGGACCCCAAGCCTGTGGTGGTACCACCCTTGGTTGACACTGTGGACGCCACCAAGGCTGCGTGAAGCGCCCACACCGCTCCCGGCGAGACCAAGAAAGCTGATCGCTAGGCCAAGGCCCAAGGACGACCAGTACTTGACGCAGCATCCTTAGGCCGATTCTCTGGTCATCACAGCCTCACATGACCGGTCACAGAGGCCACAACATTTGAGCACCTGCCACCGGACCCAGAGTCCAAACAACTGGACGCTGGGTAGGCGCGCGTGTCTTCCGCTACCTGCGCCATCAGATCCTTGAACTATTTAACCCACATGGTTCAGTTCCAGAGACGCTTTGTGGGAACAGGGTCTAGAGCGGCTGAAAGATGCCCGAGGTGAGCAGAAGGAGGAGATGCTTGGCTCCTCCGTGCGGGTTCAGGCGTGGGACCCAAGTGCTAAGAGCCGCATATGACTCCGCGGACTCATCGGCCCAAGCAGCAGCTTCTGGCGTATGCCTCCGGAGACACTCTTGGTTGCGCGTCTCCGGTTTACCCGGACATCCAAAAGAACATCTTGGATGCTCCTTTTGAGGGAGAGGTATTGTTTGGTAATCCTACAGAAAAGATCCTTACCAAACTCCAAGAGGCCGGGAAGGCGGTAAGGTCAGTTCAGGTCATGTACCGACCTAAGCTTGGTTCCTTTCGTAGGAACCAAAGCCGTTTTCGTGCACGGACGCAGAGGCAACAGACCCACTCCGCTGCACCTCAGAGGGGCTCTGATTTTCGTAGAGCCCAGGGCAAACACCCCGCCAGCTGAGGCCAGCATTCTCCTAGGCAGGCCCAGCCAGCGGGTCCATCTGCCACAGCCTGACTCCTTTCCGGCCCCCGCCTCAGGATCAACGGGAGTTTATAGTCGGGGGTCGCATTGAGAACTTCCTGCCGGGATGGCAGGCCATTACCACTGACAGGTGGGTTGTTCAGTTGGTCAGTCTAGGCCACTTTATAGAATTCGCAGGAAAGCCACCCTCGAGGCCTCCTTTGCTCTCTCCGTATCAGGGTCAGCACAAAGCCTTGATCTGGCAAGAAGTACTCACGCTACTCTGAAAGGGGAGATGAGAGATAACGTCCAGAGAGAGAGACTAGGATACTATTCCACTTCTTCCTGGTTCCCAAGAAAACAGGGGACCTCCGTCCAATCCTGGACCTCAGCGACCTCAATGTGTCGGTCACTTACAAGAGATTCCGCATGGTGACCCTTCCGGGTCTTATCCCCATGCTCAAACAGGACACCTTTTTAGCGTCTCTAGACATGCAGGATGCCTACCTGCACATCCCTATGGCTCAGGCGCACATGAGGTTCCTGCGCTTCGAGTTTCTCGACCACCACCTTCAGTTCCGAGCCCTTCCTTCGGACTGTCTTCCGCACTAAGGGTCTTTACCAAGTGCATGGCAGTTGTGGCAGCGTCTCTGAGGAGACAGGGCCACTACGTGTTCCCGTACCTGGACGACTGGCTTCTCATGGCCGCCTCCAGAGAGGCGTTGCTTCTTACAATCCAGAGCACCCAGGATCTGTTCCAATCCCTGGGCATTCTCATAAATTACGAGAAGTCTCTCCTGGTACCGTCGCAGAAACTGCAGTTCATAGGAGCAGTTCTGGACACTGTTCGGGGAAGAGCCTTTCTTCCGGCCGACAGAGCGGGCGCATCAGATCCTCATAGGGACCTATCATTAAGCAAGGTTGTACCTGCCAGGTCGGTCCTTCCTTGCTCGGACACATAGCTGCGGCCATTCCTACTGTCCCTTTCTAGAGACTCACATGCGAATTACTCAGTGGATGCTCAAAGTGCAATGGGACCAAGGCAAGACCACTTGCAGCATCCGGTCAGACTCACCAATTCAGTGATTCAAGACTGGCAGTGGTGGCTACCCCAGGGTCGCTCTCATCAGGCGTCCCGTTCATTGCGCCTGCCCCTGGAGGTCACCTCACCACGGACGCCCGTCTGGATGGGGGCACACCTGACGGGTAAAGTCCCAGGGTACGTGGACCCAGATGAAGCTCACCTTCCACATCAACGTGCTGGAAATGAGAGCGGTCCTCTATGCCCTGCAGGCCTTTCAGTCAGTTATCCCACCGTGTACTCTTCTACTTCAGACAGACAACACGCGTGATGTATTACCTCAACAAACAAGGAGGCACCTTCTTCCCCTTTGCAGGAGGCCATGAGAGGTGGGATTGGGTAATCAGACACGGCGCGAATCTGATCACTGTGCACGTTCCCGGAGTGGACAACACGAAGCAGACGGCCTGAGTCGCTCTCAGGCCAGAGTCCACGAATGGGAACTTCTTCAAGAGGTAGCAGAGGATCTGTTTCTTCGATGGGGAACTCCAGATCTAGACTTGTTCGCCTCCCCATCCAACGCAAAACTGCCCAATTTTTGCTCGCTAGATCCAGGGCCTGGTGTTTTCTGGCGAGACGCGTTATCCCTCTCCTGGGCGAACAGATTCCTCTACGCTTTCCCTCCTTTCCCGTTGATCCAGAGAGTTCTTCTCAAACTGCGCAGGGAGCACGCACTAATGATCCTGGTGGCCCCATTTTGGCCCAGACAGATTTGGTTCCCTTTGTTGATTCAACTATCTCGGGAACCCCCGCTCCCGTTGCAGCTCAGCTCCCACTTACTGTCTCAGGAGAAGGGTTCACTTGTCCACCCGGACCTACGTTCCTTGAACCTGCATGCTTGGCTCCTAGAGACATAGCCATTTTGCCACGGGTCTCGCAAGAGGTTGCAGAAGTCCTTTCTGCACCCAGAAAGTCGGCAACGATATTTATGTACGCCATGAAATGGCTGCTTTTGTATGGCTGAGCACGCCGACCTTTCCCTTTAGGTTGTCCTGTGGGAGTAATATTAGAATATTTGCTCTCCCTCTTTCATTCGGGTCCTAGCCTACTCCTCTATTAAAGTGCACCTCTGTGCCATTTCGACACCACCTCCGGTGGGAAATCATACAGTGGCTCAGGTGGGCGCCTCTCGGGAATTTCTTAGGGAGTGTTACACCTTAGGCCTCCTATTACAGACCCTGTGCCTCATGGATTTGCTCTTTGTCCTGGAACAGCTCACGCCCCTTTGAAACCTGTCATGATTACAGCTTACGCTTTCTGTCGTGGAAAACGTTGTTTTTAGTTGCTGTTACCTCGGCAATAAGAATTTCTGAACTTCACGCCTCATGTGCAAAGAGCCTTATTTAGTTTTCCACGGGACAGAGTATCCCTGAGGACTAACCTAAATTTTGCCTAAGGTGGTTTCTTCACTCACTCTGAACCAGGATATCGACCTTCCGGCCCACTTCCCGAGCTACTCAAATAGAGGAGAGGCTCTGCTCCATACCCTGGATGTTCACCGCAGCCTGAGGTTTTACCTCAACAGAACTCAGTCCTTTCGTAGTTCTGAGCAACTTTTCATTTCCTTCTCTGAGAGAATGATGGGCCAACCCGTATCCAAACAGTCCCTTTCTCGCTGGCTTGTCCAGTGTATTTCTCACTGTTATGGTATCAAACAAAAGCCCTCCCGGGTACAGTCCGGGGTCATTCCACTAGAGGGTGGCTACTTCCTTTGGCAGCGCTCAAAATGTTTCCACTTCTACTATATGCACTGCAGCCACTTGGAGTTCTGTGCATACCTTTATCAGGCATTATAGCCTGGACACGCCCGCGAAGGGCTGGTTTTGGCTTGGCCGTGCTTCAGGGTCTCCTGTCCTAGGTTCAGGACCTGGTATTTATCCTTTATTTTCCTCCTCCCGATTTTCTGACAGCGTTACTGCTTGGGAATCAGTCCCATTGGTTCTGCTGCAAGAGCTGTGTCTCGGCAAGATAGTACAGTTACGTAAGAACTTACCGAACAGTAGATCTTCGAGAACAGCTCTTGCAGCAGGTACCTTCCCTGCCCACCTTCCCTTGAGGAGGCATGGCTCAGTCTTTCTGAGCAGGAATTGTTATCTTTCTGTCTTCTGAGGACGAATCCTAGGTCTCCCATTTTGATGTCAGCCTGCGGCAAGAAGTCTCCGGCGGAGAACTGAGAGTCTCGGGACCGCCCCCTTTTGCTGCTACGACTGACGTCGGAGGCGGGACCGACGTCGGGGGCGGTCCCCGCTGTAGTTAGCTAGCTAGAATTTTTCCGTGGGGTCCTGGCGCCTGACGGCTTCAGTCCTAATGGTGTAACCTGCTGCAAGAGCTGTTCTCGAAGATCTACTGTTACGGTAAGTTCTTACGTAACTGTACTTTCCTTTGGTCCCGATGCTACTGATGGGGTTGGGATAACTTTTTACCACACCCAAGTTCAGGTTCTACAGCTGGTGGATATTGTCCTAGGCAGGGCACTGCTTCTGGACAGCTTTTGCAAGGATTATCCCCTTCGCCTCATTAACATCTATGCTCCTCAGGTCAAGTCAGCCAGGATAGACCTGTTTCATGATATTGAGCAATACCTTTTTCCCCTTGACATATCATATGGGGGGCGATTTCAACTGCAGTTTAGATCTGAAATTTATGGTTCAGATGCAGCAGAAGGTATACTGTGACTCTCATGCTCTTCACAAACTTATTTTGAAAGCATCTTTATTGGATGCCTATAGGGCTCTTCATTCTGACTCTGGGCCTACTTAAAGACGTAGCAGTTATGCTACAAGAATTGATTTTGTTTTTTCTTCTCATCATTTATCTCCTGTTAAGTTCTATCTAACCCAATGTGATTTTTCAGATCATGTTATAGAAAGTTTGTTTTAATCTTTCCCATATTCCTCCCTGATTTCCTGCAATACCCACAAGATGGAAGCTGAACCCTGCATTGCTTGCTCAGGTTAATTTCCAGACTGCTCTTTTGAATGTGTTTGAGCGACAGCAGTTGGTAGCTGGGCTTTATGATTACTGGGGTGAATGATGGGTGGCCACTAAACTTGAATTTCGCCATTGCTCCACCTCCTTTTATAGGTCAACCCTGACTGAAGATTATATTACTTATGTAGGTCACTGGGATCAGTTTAAAAAATTACTGTCCTTTCCCACTTCCTCAGATGTTCATATCCAAGGGCAAATCTCTCTGATTAAGGCTAAGATGAAACAATTTCACTATGGGAAAGCTTGTCATCTCCATGATGAGTTATCCTATGGTCTTAAGTCCTCCCCTGTCTCTGATCCTTTTTCAGCCTGCAATCAAGCATTAGAAAAAAACTTATGGATGGTCTTTTTACTTCTAATGGTATTCTAAAAACCACTGACGTAGACACGTTGCACATTGTTCAACAGGTGCTGCAGGACCAACATGGGCAGGCCTTTAAGCCAAGAGGTGTTTGGGAAAATCTATTTTCTTTTTCACTGCCTGAGTTGACTCCTCAGCAAATACAGGAGCTAGATCTCCCCATCACCAAAGCTGAGGTCAGGCTGGAAATCCTGCTCAGGATTTAGCTGTTTATGCTGACAATATGTGTCTTCTGTTACATGATACGGATTCTGGCCTTATTGCCCTGGATACCTTGGCTCAGTTCAGCACTATTTATGGGACTCTGGTCAATTATGAGAAGAGTGTGGGGATTTTTTGGGGGGAAGGGCCTTTTGCTTCCTCCATAGGGCAGATAGCTATAACTCTTGGCCCTATAAAAATATTAGGGTGTTTTTTTTGGTAATGGGGATTTGGCTGACCTTAACTGGAAACCGTGTATTGAACTGGGTGAACGCAAGGTACAATTATGGAAATCATGGACTTTTTCCAAACAAAAGAGTGTTATGGTTATTAAGAAATTTCTTTTGCCTCTGTTTTTGTATTTTAGCTCTGTATTTCCATTGCCTAAACAATACGAGATTCGTTTATACAGCATTTTTTTCCAAATGCTTTGGGGAAGTCAATTGGACCCTGTTAAGGGAGATTTCACTTATTTGCAAATTAATGCAGGGGGTCTTAGCATGATTAATTCCTTAGTTTTTATTTTTCAATTTTTATTAAATCTACTTTTAAGGAGCCTGCGCAATATAAGTCACATCCCTGGGACTCTTGGAAGTTTTTTTTTGATACGGGACTTTTTGACCAAGTGGTCTACTGAGGCTCCTATTGTTAAGTCAACTTCGGGTGCCCCTTCATTTATTTATTCTGTAGCAGTAAAACTACGGATATGGAAACTTGCATAATCAGTGGTTCATCAACTTTCCAGGAAAGCCTTGTATGTCGAAGTAATGACTAGGAATTTTTTGGTTGTGGTTGATTTCCAAAGATGTTTCCCCACCAAAACTCATTTGGCCTTATGGGTCCTAACTGATATATGCATTCCTGCTAAAATGTGGGATGTCACTTGGCTTAGCTGTCATGGGAGATTGGGAGTCAAGGGTAATCTAAAACACAAATCTGTTACTGAAAGGCAGTGTATTCGTAGTGAATGTCTTGGGGTGGAGGAAACCATGGAATATTTTTTTCCTTTCCTGTCATTATGCTAAGCTTTTTTGGTCCGTTTTGTTTAATAAGTGGTGATGGAGTGGCACTAGATATGTTTCTTATGAGTGCTTGGTTCTTGGAGATTATTCGGTTTTCTTTTCACAATATTGTCCTAGCACACTGAATGTCATTTTTGCTTGCATTAAGTTTTACACAGTATGTGGCAGGCACGTTGTTTGTTTTCTCTTCAGCATTCTTATACTTTGCCTTCAGTTTTACTTCACCATATCAAATCAGCTTTGCTGTCTCAAAAAACCTTTGAATTGGACCTTTTGTCTGCTCACCAGTTACAGGATACTGAGTACCAGAATACTGGAAACACGTTTATTGGATTTGAACTTCCAAGTGACATTAATGTATGAAGTCATGTTACCTTAAAATATTTCATCCAGGATTGTAGGGTCTATTTGCTTTTTCTTATCCTTTTTCTTGGAATGTTTTGTTTCTTTTGTTTGATTTATTTTATGTGTTTTGTGCTGCTTGTACTGATGTTTTGTTTCTTGCAATAAACAACCCCCCTACTCTTCCAGTAGGGGGCCAGACTTCCTGTGAGCAGAACGGAGAGCTCAGTTGAGTCTGAGCAGTGTGAGGAGAAGCAGACCAAGATGAAGGCATATGAATCAGCAGTGAAGCATCAAGAAAAAACAAACAGAGCCCAGGATGGTGATAAGGATAAAGAGCTGGATGAATCATGTGAAGGATGCTACATAGACAATACAAATAGCAGTCCTTTAGGGATAAAACCTGAGGATATTGCGATCATGGAATCACAACTTATAAAAGAGCTGGATGCAAGGAGAACTGTCTTATTTCAGTTATTAGTAGATGATGAAGAGAGATATACTAAGAGGAAACTACCAGAACGGTGAGAGGAACAGAGAGACAGGAGTTGAAGTATAGGACCACTGGAAGGAACGAGTGGTGGTGAGGGAAGTGGACTACAGGATATCACAGAAGAGAAAGTTAAACTTTAGCCTGCACAAGAAATTATTAGGCAAGCCTTTGGAGTGCATGATCAACAGTGGTCTCTGGAGAAAGCCTTGTGGGACGCTGGATGGCAGAAAGCACAGGTGGGGGATTGGATCCCTGATATTGATACTACCTTCCTGAAGACAAGAGGATTGAGTGAGAGACAGTTGGAAGTGGAGATAAGAGTTGATTAAGGCCAGGAGCATCAGGTACGGGACAATATTATTAAAATACCCACTGTGATGAAACAAAATGTGACAGAACAAGCTCATAAGGGTGAGAAGCCAAGTGGATGAAAGGATGTTAGAAAGGGGGAAACAAAACCTGGAGTCATTTTAGATATTACAGTGGCACAGGCTAGAAAGGAGGGAAAGAGTCAAACAGGGGCTAGAGGCGCTGGGTTGTTTCAGGCAGAAATGAATAGGGGACAGAATGAGAATCCCCAGGATACCGATCAGAGGCAACAAAGACAGGAGCATTGTGATGATTGTCCAAATAGGCCCAACTTCCCCCCGAACCTACATGACCCCCTTCAAGAAAATAATGGAGAGGCACCAAGATGGAGCCCCCCATAGACCCCGAGACCAAGGATTGCGGACTTTTCCCTTCTGCTGCATCAGCCCCTAGAAGAAAGGCAGTATGACTCAGATACAGGGGAGGTCTAGAGTGTACCCCTGACAGGTTTTATGTGGGTAAAACATTATTAAAAGATTCTATGCATTTCCTAGTCTCAGAAGCGTATGCCCTAATCCACATATAAGGGGAGGAAACTTTTTATGTAAGTTTCAGATCCCTCCATGCTCTGGAGCGGTTCTGGTCAAAATATAGCCAGCTAAAATGTTCTCCCTTGTGAGTTCCCTTTATGTGCATACCATTGACCAGACCCATGATAAAATACATAACGATAATGTTCCACAATGAGGGAGTACATGTAAGTAACATCATTCACTGGCTGCAACACAGATGTGAGGTTTTGAGTGCCCTGGAGACTGTGATAGATGAAGAATACTTTTGGACAAGGGCATGGAAGTTTAGAATAAAATTGAGGCAAGAGGCAGAGGGATCATTACATTTGCCCACTAGCTTCTTCATTGGCAGGGACAGAGTTCTGTTTTACGTGGGGCAACCAAAGGCGTGTCACAAATGTGGGGATAGGTCTCATTTCGCAAGTGTTTGTGACAGAGTGAGATGTGACATATGCAACAAGATGGCACATGAAAGCATGCAATGTGTGAATCAGGCAAGATGCAACTTATGTAATGACTATGGTCACATATTCCACAGTTGCCCTTCGGCAGCATACAATAAAACCAGGACAATGAACCAGAATGACATTATTAAAAAAGCACAGCAAATGACAAATGCTCCTCCCCGAGCATATCCCCCAAATGAGGCTCCCCCACCACCTCCCCTTCAAGTAGGGATTTAGAAAACGTGGAGATACCAGCAGAGGAAATGGCTACAGAAGCAGAACCTGCCTCGACAGAAACAGAGGCTTCAGCACAAATGGGTGTACCAGGCCCAGGCAACCTAAGAAAGTCAGGTGACAGAAAACAGGATATCGGGGCCGGAACTGAGGTGCATGAGACTTGGGATACATCAAATCAAGATAAGGAAATGGGTAGCAAGCCATCCTCGCCGAGTGGAAAACATCATTCTTCAGAAGATGGAGTTTGAGATTGCAGAAAGAGACTATGGCAGAAACTGACATGGACAACCCACTCAATTTCTTGGGGTCCTCGAGTGGGGGTTGATGGACTTGGGTGATCAGGATTCTGACACCTCCTCCTTTCATTCACAACCTCCTGAGCTTGAAAGGGAGACCCAGCAAAAGAAAAAACGGAAAGAAAAAAAGAAGAAAAAAATATATAATGAGACTCTCTTGTGTTAGGAAATAATAATTATCCATGACCGTGTTTTCTATTATCTCTTTAAATATGCACAGTTTAGTAAACAACAGCAAAAGAAGGGCTGTTTTAACTTATTTACATGACATGAATGTAGAAGTCTGTTTTTCACAAGAAACATGGTTTTCCACTGAAAGTTTATACTCTCTGGCTAGTAGGGAATGGATTTGGGGACCTTCAAACTGGTCATTTGGGGAGGATAGGGTGGACAGGGTGGGTATATTATTTGCAGGAACGGGGTTTAAATTCCAGAAAATAGTGGATTTAATATTGGGAAGAGTTTTAATTTTGGATGGAATCTGGAAAGGAAGGCCAAGTAGGTTTATTGTGGTAAATAGTCCTCAGACTAAAGCTGAGAGAGTACAGTTAGTGGAAAAATGTAAACCTTTTTTGGTTACTGCAAAGGACATATATTTGGTGGGAGACTTTAATTGCTCCATGGAAGAGACTGAAAGAAGGGCACAAGGGAAAAAAATGTACTGTGATGCCAAAGTGCTAAAAAAGTGTATCGGACAAGCTGGTTTGATTGATTGTAGTGAGGAAGCAACACCACAAATTAAATATACATTTGTAAAAGGGACACTTACATCAAAAATAAATTACATTTTCTTATCTAAGCATATTCAAGCTCAAAACTCAAGAATTATACCATTGGATTTTTGGATCATCTGGCAATTTTTTCAAGAGTAGAACCAGTAATAGATGGGGTATCAAGGCAGAAGAGGTGGAAATTAACACTGAGACGATAATTCTGTCTGAAGCAAAAAAGGAAATATTAGATATCCTAATAGTAAGAACATCAGTAATCTCATTGTATGAGGATTTAGAGAGATGGTAGCTGGATACCAAAGCGGACTTCAGAGAGTGGTATCAGAAATTTGGGGAAAAAAAGTAAATGAAAAAAATCTAAAATATATCTCATTACAGAACCAGCTGTACAAATTATTAACCATATCCCATGAACAAAGGGTGGATCTTGGGGAGCAAATCAGACTGGTGAAGCTAGAAATGCTAGAGGCACAATATAACAGGGCAAATTCATTACAGGCAGAACTATGCTATGGGACACAAAAACATTGATGAGTGACCCTTACGAGACCTGTAAGGAGAGAATGGAGACTGTGCAATTTTCGGCCTTATGGGTTGAAGAAGGGAGGAGACAAGAAGGATTGCAGGGCATATTACCTATAGTAGAAAAACAATTAAAAGATTTTTCACAAAGGGAAAATTTAGACACCTCAAGAATAAAAGCATATCTAGAGGGGATACAGGGCATGGACCTAAGACATCAATTCGAGGAGATGGAGGAAACTGAGATTCAGGAGGAAGAAATTCTACAAGCCATAAAGGCCCTTAAATTAAATACAGCCCCTGGAGCTGACGGGATCCCAAATGAATGGTATAGACTCTTTCCAGACATGATGGCAGTAATACTGGGGAAGGTTTTCAGATTTTTTTTTAACACAAGACACATTATCCTTGGATTTTACTATGGTACTAGTAATGTACCTGTTTAAATCAGGAGACAGAGAAAGCATTGGAAATTGGAGACCGATCTGTTTACTAAATGCTGATTTTAAACTTTTGGCCTTCATTTTACAATCTCAATTAAAAACTATTGCTTCAGAAGTCATTCACCCGGTACAAACTTGTGCCCTACCTGGCAGATACATTCAAAATCTATGCCTTATAAGGGATGTAATTAATTACTGTGAGACGTAAAGGATAGAGGGTTTCTTATTGTCATTGGACCAATGAAAGGTCTTTGACAGAGTGAGCCATGAGTTATTGTTTCAAGCATTAGAGGTGTATGGTGTGCCCCCAAGACTAAGAAAATGGATAAGGATACTTTATAATAATGCTCTTATAACATCAAACATAGCAGAGCCACAGGGAAAGAGATTTGTGATTAGGAAAGGGGTGAGACGGGGTGCCCATTGAGCCCAATATTGTACCTGTTCACTTTGGACTCTTTTGTTAGGAAGATTTTACTAAGCCAGGCATCCAGGGAATTATAGGATCATCTGAGAGGTTAGAAATAAAAATAATAGCGTATGCAGATGATATATGCCCAGTAGTCAAAAATGAAGAGGAGGTGGGACATATCCTCCAGGAAATGGAGAAGCATGGTAAGGTATCTGGTGCTAGTCTAAATTTACATAAAAGTAAAGCTATGGTACTTGGTGGAGGGGGGTATGATAAACAGGAGGTACAGGGCATTGAAATCATGATCACTCCTATAAAACTTTTGGGAGTATACTATGGCCTGGAAGTTATGGGGAAATTTAACTGGAAAAAATGTATTACAGATAGGGGAAAGGAAAGTGAACCAATGGAAAGGGTGGAAAATGTCAAAACAAAAAAGGTCCATGCCATTAAACAGTTCCTTATACCCATATTTTTGTATGTAAGTGCAGTTTTTTCCTCTCCCTACCTGTCTAGCTATGACAGTATTTTGAGTATTTTTTCAACTTTCTTGGGGAGCCAGTTGAACCCAGTAAAGAGAGAGGTAACATATCTACCAATAAAAAAAGGAGGGGTAGGGATGATAAAGCCAGTTTTTTTTTTCCATTATATGTTTTGGACAATAAATTTTAAAAATTTATTTTTGAGTCAAACGAATTTGGCAAGATGTTGGTTAGCCCAAAACATTAAAGGGATTTTACCATCATGGGTAAATCAACCAGTCAGACTAACAAGAGGGAAAATAGTACCAGGATACATAAAAAGTTCTTTTCAAAAAATTTTTAAATGGAAGGTGACTAAACAAATGATTTTACAGACAAATAGGAAAGATCTATACCAAGAGGTTTTAAGAAGTTTAGGGCCAGAGGCACCCGATTTTAAACATTGTAGAGATGGGAAACATATGGAGGTTATTAAACAAATAACAGACCCCAGAATTCCCACAAGGATGTGGGATGTGCAGTGAATATGTGCACATGGAAGGATTAGTGTGAGGGGAAATCACAAGCACAAGGCCATAGAGGACAGGAATTGTTTATATCCAGATTGCAGAAACCAACTAGAAAGCCAGGAGCATTTTTAATAGCTTGTTCATATTCCACAGGAGCCTTGAAGCACCTTGCCAATATGAGGCAGATGCCATGGTTGAAAAAGGTAACATATAATATGCTTGTGTTGGGAGATTTTCCCCAGCTACTGAACAGGTATGAGCCAAGTACTCTGAGAGCCTTATTTGCTTGTATAAAGTATTACTTATGGCAGAGTAGATGCCTGTTTTTGTTACAGCAGAAAATTATGATTTATCAAATATTTTGTTTACAATGTGAAAATGCCCTTCGGGAAGTATATTGCAAGGATCTGAAGGTTCACCCAAGGGCACGGGGTAATGGTGTGGTGGAGGGTTTTTTCTTTCATTATAAAGTATGGATAAACACTATGAATTAATACAGCACAGGTGGAGTGACACTTAGGTTTGGGTGTTGGTGAGTGGTGAATAAAAGTTATAGCAAGGAGATGTTTCATGGTGATGAAAATGATGTGTCAGAAAATACTATGAGATGTATGTTATAATTTTTTTTTGCAAAGAAAATTTCTCCTACTCACAGGTAGGGGGACCCTTGTCACCGATTTGCCAAGATGGTTGATGTCCAAGATGGTGGTCATGAGGTGGATGAAGAACCTAGCAGGGCTGATACTAGCCAGCCGATCCCTGTGAGACCTGATGCAATGGAATCTAAAATTGAAAATTCAATTTTGCAGAAGACATTTCTAACTCTCCTATGGCACATCTTACTCAGGAAAGAAGAGATTTACAAGGTACTGTACATAATCCCACACCTGTATCTTCACCTGAATTAACACAAGAGAGTTTGCAACAAGTCTTTTATATGCACAAGGAATTTATCAAGTAACTGATGCAAGAGGATACCTCTTTAAATATTGACATACCAGACGCCACCTATCCTGAAGCTGTAGGACATACTGCTGACATTGCATCTTCCCCCCCACATAAAAGATGCAGGCTTTACTTCTGAGAACATTCAATGACCTGCCTCATTGCATCTTAGGCAGAGAAACACAAACCAGATTGGCCTTTCCACCACTTGGTCCCCTACAGCAGCACTAAAAGCTGCTGGCTGGCAGCGACCTACAGAGAAAACTCCCTGGTTGTCTCCAAGACCTGTCAGCACCGCAGAGATAATCTCTGCAGCACAAACATCTGCGCAACTCCCTCACCCGAAGACTGCTTCCTCACAACAATCCTGTGCAGCTCCCGGGAGCATCCCTGACTCGCTCTCTGCAAATGAATCTAATGTTCAACCACAACAAGATTCCCTTCCTATGGACCCCAACAGTGCACAACTGGACTCTTCTTCTGAGGATGAATTACCTCCTGCTATTCCACCAAGAGATTCATTTCTGCAAGGAGACACAGAGAATGTGGACAAGTCTTTCAAGCTAAGTGACTTATTTACAGCTGTGGGACAGCCTGCTCCGTGATGCAATGCTGTAAGGCTGAAATATTTAGAAGATGTGTCCACTACTCCAACTAGGAAAACAGTTCTCCATATATGTTAAAGGATATGTTAGGCATTAGTCCATCGGAGCTTTTTGCTTTTATTCATGTTCATGCGGAGCTTACTTGTGATGTTAGTTTTAACAAGCATTTGTCAATGCCGAATGTTTGCTTGCTGGCATTGGCAGTGGTAGTGTAGAAGTTACAGAGCTGCGTAATAGGAATGGCAGTGAAGTATTGAACTGAAGCCAACCCCACCACCACCCTGCAGAGAGTGACAGGCATTGGAGTGTGCATTTGGGTCGTCAGGCATAACGGATCATGCCATTTCACCACACCCCACCCTGCAGACACTGACAAGTGTCACGGTGTTCCTTGGGGTCTTTGGCCCTTATGCGCATCCCATTTCATTAGGAAATACGGTGAGATGGGTGTGATATAGGAGAATGGGGTGAACTTTGGGGCCGAAGAGTCCAAGGCTTACCTCAATGCCTCTCACTGACTGCAGGGTGTGGAATGGTATGAGCATCACAGGCAAGAATCCCAAGTCACACCCCTGATGCCTGTCATTCTCTACAGGGTTGGGCGTTATGATTGGAAACCCTAATACCTCAGGCATTCGTTGGTATTTTCACTCCAAATTTTCAACATGTTTTTTTGTGACCCCACCTCATGAACAGGGGGAATATCAGTTTGTTAGCCAAAAGCTGCTTATGCACAGTGACTACAGCATTTAGCTCCACAGGTGCAAAAACATTCCGAACAGGATGTAAAAAATGACAGCTGTACTAGTCATGGGGAGGTGTAAAAAATGTCAATGTTGCAAATCTGTGGTAAAAATGTTAAAAAAAATGGTGAAGTCACGAGCGTACATAGAAACTGTGCAACGCACACCCGTAATATAATTAGGTTGGGGATTTTTTACAGCAGATTGTCAACTCAGGCATTTTGGTGACTCCGATCATGAACAGTGTCACTGTGATTTTCTTTATCTGTGCCGAACAATGATTTCCCACAGCAACCACGCATCTCTGCGCTGAAAGTGTGAAACACACTTCAGCCATGTTGTGAAAAATTACAGCTGTACTGTTCATAAGGAAGTGTGGAAAATGCCACTGGTGAAAATCTGGACTGAAAATATTACAAAGTCATGAACTTACGGTGTGTGTGAAACTGCACAATGCTCACTCGTAACACAGTCATTTATGGACTTTGTCACCAAATTTTCAACATAGCCATTTTAAGACCTCTGCTCATGAACAGGTAACTGTGATTTTCTTAATCTGTCCTAAACATTGCTTTGCTACCAACAGCACCATTATGCGCTACATGTGCGAAACACATTCTAGGCAACATATGAAAAATTGCAGCTGTACTGTTCATAAGGAAGTTAATAAAATGGCAATGTTGAAAATCTGGAGTGAAATATTAAATTCACAAACTTACGAGCATGCATAGGAACTGTGCAACTACGCACTAAAACAGTCATTTTAGGAATTTTTCACCAAATTTTCAACATAGCCATTTTAAGACCTCTGCACATGAACAGTGTCACTGTGATTTTCTTAATGTGTCCCATACATTGATTTTGCACATCGACTGCGCCATTGTGCGCTACATGGGCAGAAACACATTTTAGGCAAGATGTGAAAAATGACAGCTGTACTGCTCATAAGGAGGTGTGGTAAAATGGCAATGTTGAAAATCTGGAGTGAAAATATTGAAAATTCGCAAACTTACGAGCATGCATAGGAACTGCGCAATGCACCTCGTAAAACAGTCATTTTTAGGAATTTTTTCACCAAATTTTCAACATAGCCATTTTAAGACCTCTGCTCATGAACAGTGTCACAGTGATTTTCTTAATTTGTCACATACATTGATTTAGCACACCGACTGTGCCATTGTGCGCTACATGGGCGGAAACGCGTTTTGGGTGAGATGTGAAAAATGACAGCTGTACTACTCATGAGAAGGTGTGGTAAAATGGCAATGTTGAAAATCTGGAGTGAAAATATTGAAAATTCGTGAACTTACGAGCGTGCGTAGGAACTGTACAATGCACGCTAGTAAAACAGTCATTTTTTGGAATTTTTTCACCAAATTTTCAACATAGCCATTTTAAGACCTTCCTACGTACGCTCGTAAAACAGTCATTTTTTGGAATTTTTTCACCAAATTTTCAACATAGCCATTTTGAGACATTTGCTCATGAACAGTGTTACTGTGATTTTCTTACTTTATCCCGTACATTGATTTCGCACATCGACTGCGCCATTGTGCGTTACATGGGCAGAAACACATTTTGGATGAGATGTGAAAAATGACAGCTGTACTGCTCATAAGAAGGTGTGGTAAAATGGCAATGTTGGAAATCTGGAGTGAAAATACTGAAAATTCGCAAACTTACGAGCGTGGATAGGAACTGTACAACGCACGCTCGAAAAACAGTCATTTTTTGAATTTTTTCACCAAATTCTCAACATAGCCATTTTAAGACCTCAGCTCATGACCAGTGTCACTGTGATTTTCTTAACTTGTCCCATACATTGATCTCGCACACCGACTGCGCCATTGTGCGCTACATGGGCGGAAACACATTTTGGGTGAGATGTGAAAAATGACAGCTGTACTACTCATAAGAAGGTGTGGTGAAATGGAAATGTTGAAAATCTGGAGTGAAAAAATTGAAAATTCGTGAACTTATGAGCCTGTGTAGGAACTGTGCAATGCACGCTTGTAAAACAGTCATTTTTTGGAATTTTGCAAAATTTTCAACATGGGGTTTTAGGATGCCTTCTCATGAATGATGTCACTGTCATGGCATTATTCAGGCCCAAAAGGTGATTTCATGCAGTGACTGCGAAATCACCTTTAGAGCCACTGCTCATACTGACAGTAACATCATTCATGAGAAGGGTCCCAAAACCCCATATTGAAAATTTGGTGCAAAATTCCAAAAATGCCTGAGATATACAATAAAGTTGAAATCCCCCATCTAGCCCATTATACAGCTTACCGGCATTTCCTCAGTTCAGGTCAGCTTTGAAGAGTGCAGACGTGTTCGGTCCACGAAGATCGTCGCACGAGCTCTGGGAGGTAAGTATGGGGTGATGGGGGTTTGGGGAGGTGGAGTCGCAGTGGATGGTTCACGGATTGTGGGAGGGGGTCAGGAGACTACGTTGGACCATTTTCCTTTACAGGTGTTATTTTACTTAACAATGATGACAGCAGGATGTTTGCCATGCTGGGGTGGGCTCCCAGCGTGGCACAAGGACAGTTGGGGGTCTTCAGCTGGCCGGAGTTGGCACCCCGTCGGCCAAAGCATCGATTGCCATGCTGGGGTGGGCTCCCAGCGTGGCACCAATACTCGGGGTGAGGACAGTGGAGCCGATGGGGATTGGGCACCCCGTCGGCTATATCATTATTTGCCACGCTGGGGTGGGCACCCAGCATGGCATTTGGAAACTTTGGGGGCGGGGGCGCACAGCACAGCGGCGGGGATTGGGCACCCCGTCGGCTATACAATGTGCGTGCGTCGCGGGGGCGCAAGACACCTGCATGGGTGTGTGTGTGTGGGGAAGCTTCGCATGAGCAGGCAATATCTTATCGCTGCTCACTCAAGCGTAGCTCCCCCTTTGAACTGTATGCCACTGCATTTTGGAGCTTGTCATAGACAGCTCCAGAATGCATTGGCTTACAGGAGCCACGCCTGCGAACACACTGACTGAATTGGAGGAGGGGGTGACACACCTCTGAAAACTCTCATGATGGCACTATGTTTCTTGCACATGCATGCAAGCAAACATAAAAATGTGACAACTTTGGAGGCATTTTGGGCTAAGTATGAGCTAGTGAAAAATTCTCCATTGTGTCCCTCATTTCTTCTCATTCTCCTCACTAAGCCTGCAGTAACATTTATTACATTGCTGTTTAGAAGTGACGGGGTCAGCATTGCAGATGTGCAATACTGGTTGCGTCAGAGGTGTGATATCTTAGATACCCCTCGACCAATCTTAGATGATGATTTTATATGGACTGGATGATGGAAAATTAAAGTTCAGTTATGTTAGAATGAGAAGGGCATTGTACATCTCCCAAGCAGTTTTTATATTGGGAGGGATAAGGGTATCTGTTTCTACCCAAGGCAGCCCTGAGCTTGCCACAAATGTGAGTCTAGGACTCACTTTAGCTATTCCTGTGATAAACCTCGCTGTACTTTATGTTTATCTTATGGGCACGTTAGCCTTGGCTGCCCTAATCCCCTACTTTGTAACCTTTGTGATGAGCAGGGCCATAGTTATCAGCAATGCCCATTGTCAGACCACAATAGATTAGATCGTCCCCCACAGGACCAGGTTGCCCTTATTATGGACCCTCAGTCACAGGCCCTTAAGTGAGGGAAGAGAGAGCCTCTCTAGCAGAAACCCTCCAGTCTCACAAGAACCAGGGATACCAGGCACCTCAGCTTCTGGATCTGTGGACCTACTCCCCTCCCTTCTCCTCTAGCTTCTATGGACACAGCACAGGATGATCTCCTTGCTTCTAATGTAATAACCCCCAGAGCAGAAGATGTCTTGTCAATCACAATCTCAGACCAGGGTCATATGCAACCCCCAACCCCAGCCCAGGGATTTACTCCGGTTAAGAGCTCTAAGAGAGGGAAAGGGAAGAGGAAGTCAGAAGCCCATACTCCCAGAAAGACAATCCTGACTAGGAATAAATTCCAGGCTTTAGCAAAAAAAACACAAGCAATGGTGAGATTCTGAGGAAGAAGAGGAGGAGGAGGAGGACTCTGATTCCTCCATGGCATCCTCTTCCAAAATGGAGGTTTCCTTAGAAGGGCAAGGTAAAACCTCTGCTGCTGAAAAGAATCTCCCTCCGAAGAGGTAATTGTTCATTCCTCTTCTTTTTTTTTTCTCTGTCTAAACCCTCATGCATACTACTACTAAACTAAGTTGTCTAACTTTGAATGCATGCAGTATGAAGTCTTTCTGAAAACAGTTCACAACCATACAATTTCTAGCTGATCTCCCTCATGACATTTATTTACTACAGGATACCAAAATGAAAACAAGGCATGAAATTAACCAAGTAAAAATGAAATGGACAAGGGGCCCTTCATTTTGGGCTCATGCTGAGGATTTATGTGATGGTTTTGGCATTCCTTTTTCTGGGTATCACTTTCAGATAACAAAAATTATTGACATTTTTCCTGGGCGAGCTATGCTAATTGATTGTCTGTTTAGGCAGTTAAAACTAGGGATTAATAATGTTTATGCCCCTCAGAGTACTGCTGCCAGAATATAGCTCTTTTATTTAATTCAACCTTATTTACACACTTTCAGGCAGGTAATTATGGGAGGAGATTTTAACTGTGGTTTTTCCCTGACTGATAAAGGGGGTTAAACAAAGAAAATGTTTGGGGACTCTGCTGCCCTTAATAACTTGTTAACCACTGCTAATTTGAAAGATGGATTTTGTGCAAAACACCCAAAGTGGCAAAAATCTTATTATAGAGGTATGCATGCCACAAGAATTGATCTTATTTTTTTATCTAAAAATATTACTGTGTCTCATGGGGTGGTCATTCCTTGTGAGACCTCTGACCACATGGCAATTTCATTAACCTGTTTTCTTGTGGGAGGACCTCTGCTTCACCCCCCCCCCACTTCTTGATGGAAATTAAATAATACTTTATTAAATGATCCCACCATAGCTGTGCCATGTTTAGAACTTCTAAGGGCCAGGTGCTCTGTTCTTGATGCTTATCCCTTCCCCTTAGGGTGGGAAGATACAAAATTGGACCTAAACGTTTTTTTTTCAAAGTAAGGCTAGGTCTAAAACGTTATTGGCCTATCTTACATACTCTAAATTAAGACAAAAACCGCAAAATCTCATCTCATCTTCATATGAATTTCAGGTGGATAACTCTCAGGCCATTAAAAATCTCAAAACACAAATGGAGTCCTATCAGTATGACAGGGCCATGCCTCTAAAGTTGAAAGCACATCGTGCCACTCAGAATTCTAAACCCTTCTTGGTAATATTTAAGAGATGTTCAGACAGAGTTGCTGCCACTTATATAGAAAACCATCTGGACCCAGACACAAAAAAACAGCGCACTATATTACCTCATATAAAAAAAGTGATACAAACATATTTAGAGTGTATGTTTGGGGAAGCATCACCCACCAAGAGACCTTCAGACTTCCTTATGGATATCGTTTTTCCAAATATTTCCCAGGAATAAGCATCCTCTCTTACTGCTACAGTCTCCATAACAGAAACTAGGCAGGCTATCTCCCGTCAAAAGAAACACATCTCCTGGACAGGATGGTCTCACAGCTGAGTTTTCCCAGCACTACATAGAACTATTTTCCCATATTCTGACAATAGTATTTAATAATATATTGTTTTCACATTCAATTCCAAAACATTTTTCTGATGCTATCGTGATTTTATTATTTAAAAAAGGAGATAGATCAGATATAGGAAATTGGAGACCGCTAAGCTTGCTTAATGTTAATTATAAAATTCTTGCATCCATTTTATTGAACAGACTACTTTCTGTGGCCCCATTTCTTCTTGCTGAATCATAAACATGCACTATCCCACTCAGGTCAATAAAGCACACTCTATCCTTATTAACGGATATTGCTTATTCTGCCTCAGTAGATAACCCTTC
Source organism: Neoceratodus forsteri (assembly GCA_016271365.2). Taxonomy (NCBI): domain Eukaryota; kingdom Metazoa; phylum Chordata; order Ceratodontiformes; family Ceratodontidae; genus Neoceratodus; species Neoceratodus forsteri. Next base: position 775,891,466 of record CM028134.1, on the reverse strand, counting down.
TATGTTAATCTCACTAGATCAAGAAAAAGCATTGGATCGGGTCAATCATACTTACTTATTTCAGGTTTTGCGCCATTATCATATTCCACTGACATTTATTCTTTGGGTTAAACTGTTATACCACACTGCTTGGATCACCCCTCACATAAATGGGTCCCCTGGGTCTCCCTTTTTAGGGCAAAAGGGGGTACAACAAGGTTACCCCCTAAGCCCCTTACTTTATGCATTTCAAATTGATCCCTTGTCGCAGAAGATTTTGCAACACCCTAGAATCCCTCATATACCTCTACCCACAGGGGTATCACTTCCAGTCATCATGGCCTATGCAGATGATTTATGCATTTGTACCACCCCTTTGCTCAGAGACTTTGATTTGACAGCAGCCATTACTAAATTTGAAGAACTCTCTGAGTCAGAACTAAATTATAGTTTAGAAGAGGCACTAGTACAAACTACCTTGTTTGCTGGGATATCTGTGGTAACTGGATCTACTAAAATTCTAGAACTATTTATAGGTAGTAATTGTGATGCTTTTTATAATTGGACACTTGCTATTGGAAAAGCTGATTGAATAGCACTCTCGTGGAAAGGGCAATCCATCTCTAAAAGGAAAAGAGTATACTTAATAAAAAATCTTACCCTACCTCAATTTCTATATGTTGCATCTATTTACCCATTAACCTTATCACTAGAAGCCAAAGTTTGCAATGTGTTTTTTCAAGGGTTCTGGGGCAGTAGGTTAAATCATGTCAAAAGACGGTATATCTATCCAGATTACTGTTTTGGGGGAGTACAGATGATAAACCCCATAGTGTTCTTTCATACTTTATTCTTTTTGTATGGCATATCACACATTTTACAGACCTCTCCATACTTCTGGTACTCTATAGCCAAATATTCAGTTACTTCCTTACTTTGGTCTGGAATCAAGCACGTTTTGATCTCCCCCAAAATGTTAGGAAATGTATTACTTAATCTTATTTAGTACCTGCTTTTTTTAAGATATGGCAATGGCATATTTTTCCGAACCAACTGTTAACAACAACCAGAAAGCAGATGTATCATACTATAATAGATAGTAACTATTTTGAAAGCCCTCTGATTCGGGACGTACAAGAAAATGCTTTAGATTCAATAATGGTTTTCAGCAGCTTATGGACCACAGAATTCCATTGAGGCTCTGGGATGTCACATAGCTATCATGCCATGGATGCCTCAGCATCAGGGGCAACCATAAGCATAAGGCCCTAGAAGAGAGAATGTGTCCTCAAAGCATTTGCTCAGTAGTTGTTGAAACAATGCATCATTTTTATGTAGAAATGTTCTTGTATAATGCATTGTAAAGTTTTTTTTCTCTCTCTTTCGCTTTCATCATGATTATTTGTGGAAAAACAGTTTTGCTATTTTTTGTATACTGATGTTTTTATTTTCCTTTTGTCAATGAAATCTTGTTCTTGTTTGTACATTACTTTTTGTTTAATAAAAAATTCCCCAAATACACTTCTGTTAGTAGGGGGAGATGCTGTCCCTCTTGGCAGTCTGCCAAAATGACAGACAGAGAGCAGGATGGTGGTGAGAAAATGGAACCAATGGAAATGGAGAACTCTGCGGTGGAAGAAAAAGCTATTACTGAAATGGGTAATCCTGATGGTGCTACAGAACTCCCTGTGAAGAGGACTGCAAAACCTGAAATTGATTTATGTGCAAATAAATCTCTTAACTCTGAGGTAATTCCTCATCTACCAAGTGGTAGTGATTCAGACCAGGATACAGAATTAAATGTAAATGACAGAGAAACAAATAATGTGGAAACCGATGCTGAAATTCACCTTAAGAAACAGTCTGAGATAATTGAAAGACAGTACTTTCAGCAGAAAGTGCAGCTGGAGACTAAGCTGAGAGTTATAAGAAATGACAAATCTCAGATGCCTGTCAGATCCTCACAGCTGAAACCTGATGAAGCAGTTGCATCAAAGGAAAGGCTGCTGAGCTGGGCAATGTTGGTTGAAAATGCAGAAGAAACCGCAAGGGTAACTGCAACAGGAGAAAGTCAGGAGACTCAAAACCTAGGAGAAATTGCGTCGGGAATGGCACAAATGAGTGAGATTCAGCTCAGCCTAAAACATTCTGTAGGTCCTGGAAAACAAACAAGCACTGAAAAAACTGGTCTGTAGAAAAGGCGCTGCAATCTGCTGTATGGCAACAGAATCCAATAACAGGTCAGTGGGTTTCTGGGGATTCCCCGATAATTATGCCTAATGTATATATTAAAAAGAAAACTGACTGGTTACCTAATAACTCTCAAACCCCTGTATCAGACTTGGAACTCCCATCTGATTTAGAACTTGCACAGCACCTGGTTTTACAGCTTGCAAATGAAGAAAATACTAATCAGGCCCTTGGAGGATCCGGGGGTATACTTTCTCAACCTCAGAGGCCTCTGAACATAATTAACAAAAATGCTCCTAAACCATTGCATCTTTATTTAGAACTCCTATTTACCCGGCCAAAAGGCACAATGCTGTATGCGTAACATACATGGTTGGAATGGACCCCCCCCCCGGATAGACTGTTTGTTGCAAAAACTCTTCTGAAGGATTCAATTAAATTTTTTTCAGCAGAAATATATACACTTATCCATATTTCAGGACAGACCATTTTTGACGTTAGTTTTAAAACCATGAATGGTTTGGAACGCTTCTGGACAATGTATAATGCCTTAAAAAAATCACCCTTATGATCATCGTTCTTGGCAACTCCATTAACAAATCCCACCCATAAAAACATTACTGTCCTCTTTAGAAATGAAGGGGTGAGTGTACATGACCTGATTCTATGGCTTAAACAGTGTTGTACAATCATTGAAGACCCTGAAGCCATCCTGGGCTCCAAAAATATATGGACTGGGGGATGGAAGGTGAAAGTTATGCTTAAAACGTCAGATACTGGGGTAATCTATGTTCCAAAATCCTTTTTCTTGGGCAGAGATAGGGGAATTTTATTTTATGCAGGTCAGCCCAAGATGTGTTACAAATGTGGATCCTTAAAACATTTGAGTAATGCATGTGATCAATTCAGATGTACAGTATGTGGAGAATTTGGGCATTTGGGAACTGACTGTGTTAATGAGTGTAAATGTAACCTATGCAGGGAACAGGACCATACGTTTATAATTGTAAAAAAGCTGCACACAATATACCAGATCAGGCTGATGGTGAAGAACAGAGATTATTAGGAGCACTAGCTCAGAATAATAGAGTGGGAAATGTTGATTAGAGAATACAAGAAAGGCCAACTATGGAATCACGGTTAGACCCCCCAGTTTCCCCCTCTGAGGATACAGAACAGGCCTTACAAGTCAATACAGTAACTATTCAGCCTCCCTAAGGGAGACTCTGTTCCAAGAGAAGGCACCTTGAATATATCTATGCCACCCCCTCCCCCTTTACCTGAGAAGTAATTGGAAGGCAGGCTCACTAGACAAAAATCAAAGGAAGCATTAGAGTGCCAGACAAAAACACAAATCACAGTTTCCACTGAAAATAAATTTTATATTTTACTTTCAGAATACTGTGAAGAAGAGTCTGATCACTCTTCAGTGGAGTCCTCAGTTCCAGATGGAACTACAGATACTGAGGGGAGAACCCAGCCCAAAGGACAGAAAAAAAGGAAAGCTAGGGTTAAACTGAAAAATGTGAATAAACAAAGCAGGAAAAGTAGCTACAGATAAAGTTTAGAAATGACGGAACCATTTTCCTTTATAATATTAATATAGAGAGCTACTTGTATTTAGGAGTTATCTTTCTTCAAGACACCAGGTTGCATACCCTACAGGAAATACAGCAAGCTTCTAAGTCCTGGTTCATTGGTCCTTCATTCTGGTCATTAGGGGAAGAGCTGCCTACCAGGTCATAATGTTGAATGCTTAATAGCATATGATATTATGGCTACATGGTACAGCGTAGTATATAAGTGTTAATGGTGCAATACCGCGTATACTGCTGTACGTGGTATTGCACCATTAGCACTTTCCCAGGCAGAGGATAAGACCTCTGCTGGGAGTGGGTTCTGCTGAGCAGCTGCTGTGGCTCACAGGACTGGGCAACAGCAGCAGTAACCCAGGTGCTGCATCTGGGACCAGGTTTGATTCCCGGTCCCAGAATCTTTTAATTTTTATTTACTTGTGTGCTCCCTGAGTTGAAGTCTCTCCCCCTCCCCAGAGTTAAGAATCTTTAATGGGGGTGTCAGGGGCATAGCCCCCCATAATGGGGGGTGTGGGGGGCAGAGCCCCCCACATAAAAAAGACTTATGCCTCATGGCAGAAATCGCACTGTATTGGCAGCGTGATTTTGCCATGCGGCATAATGTCTAGCAACCTTATGACCCTGTGCCAAAGAGCCATGCTCAGCACTTAGAATACTATTTAAATACCCTGAAACTAAGCTTTTAAAACTCTATGATCTTATGCCTGGTAGACTTTTAATTTTGGATGTGCTTATTCAAAATTCACCATATCGCCTAATTAATTTGTATGCCCCCCCCCCAGTCCAAAGCACTGAGGTGTGATCTCTTTAGATTAATTCAACCATACTTACAAACAACGGGCCAGATATTCAAAAGGGTTGCACCATGCACAATAGGGTTGTGCCTGCGCAAGTCCAAACTTGCTCCATTCTGCGATATTCAGCAGGAGGCAGTTGCGCCACAGAAAACATGCTGAGCAACAGCGCAATGCAAATGAATGCATGCTGAACTGGAGGGGGAGGAACCATGCATAAACTGCACAGCCCGATATTCAGCCGGGCTGTGCAGAGTTGTGCAGGCGCAACCCCCAACCTGTGCCTGCACAACTTTGAGCCAAAAAGGCTCAAGTTGAGGGCCACCCACAGGTGAGCTGCTGCATTGCAGGGTGCAACACAGTAGCTGCCACCTGTGGCTGGCTAACCCCTCCCTGTGCCCCCGCAGCTCGATCATGGGCAAGAGTGAAAATCCCTCCACCACCCCCACTGGCCCAATGCGGGCAACAGAGAAATGTCCCCCACCAGCCCGACCACGGGCTGCATTAGTTAAAACAACCCCCAATACATCCCTGGTGGTCCAGTGGACCAAAAAGCCTGATCGCGGGCTGTATCAGTGTAAAATACAACCCCCCCCCGAACATAGCCCTGGTGGTCCAGTGGACCGAAACTCCTGTTCGCGGGATGTAAGCAGTAACCCCCGAACATAGCCCTGGTGGTCCAGTGGACCGAAACTCCCGATCGCGGGATGTATGCAGTAAATACCCCCAACACATCCCTGGTGCCTAGTGTCCCCCCCATCCCACCCATGACCCCACCACCCGCTCCCCGGCAGCTGGCGGCGGCAGCATCCACCCGCCTGCCGCCCGCCACCCGCCGACTGACTGCCGGTGGGGCACTGCACGATTGGTGCAGAGCAAGAGCCAATGGGCATGCAGCCCATACCATTACAAGACAGTCAGATTTGTGAATGAAATTCATTCACAAAACTGGACTGTCTTATACGGTATGGGCTGCACGCCCATTGGCTCTTGCTCTGCACCAATGGCTGCAGCTCACTGGCAGTCAGTCGGCGGGGGCGGGCGGCAGGCGGGTGGGATGCTGCCGCCGCCGCTGCCGGGGAGCGGGGTGGTGGGGCTTCATGGGTGGGTGGGGTGGGGGACACTAGGCACCAGGGATGTGTGGGGGTATTACTGCATACATCCCGCGATCGAGATTCGTCCACTGGACCACCAGGGCTATGTTCGGGAGGAGGGGGTTGTATTTTACACTGATACAGGCCACGATCAGGCTTTTAGTCCACTGGACCACCAGGGATGTATTGGGGTTGTTTTAAACTAATGCAGCCAGCGGTCGGGCTGGTGGGGAGGACATTTCTGCTGTTGCCTTGATCGGGCCAGTGGGGTGGTGGTGGGATTTTCACTCTTTGCCCACGATCGGGCTGCAGGAGGGGCGCCGGTCCTCGGCCGCTGCCTGGCAGGGCGCCAGGCGCAGGTCCTCGGGGATCGGCGCACCTGCATGTTAATGGCATGCAAATGGGGCCATAATCAGATGCAAATGGCCCCCCATGCCTTGCATGAATTATGGCCCCATTTGCATGTCACCTTTTGAATATGGGGATTTTGCGCATGGAGCAATGGTACTTGTGCCTCCGCAAGTTGTATGCTCCACTCTGACAACTTGCGGTGGCGCAAGTTCCACTGCGCCATGCACAGTGGCTGTGGCTGGGGGGTGATATTCAAAGGAGTTGCTCAATAGCGCAACTCCTTTGAATATCACCCCGGCCACACCCCTGTGCAACTATTTTGCGCAGCACAAGGGCTTGCACCTAAGAATGGCGCAGTTTGAATATCCAGCCCAACATTTACAATTATTTTGTTGGAGATTTTAACTGTCCTATTAAAGCTAAAACTGCAAAACAATATTGCAGTTCCAACCTTTTAGCACAGATAGTCCATTCAGCTAAACTTAAAGATGGAATATATAATTATACAAATCAGGAAGTACCCATTTTTCCAAAAGGAAATTTATGTTCCAGAATTGATTACATCTTTGTCCCTGAAACTACTAGCTTACATAACACTACGGTCCAAGCCACTGAGTTTTCAGATCACAGCATAGTCTCCATAACAGTAGGTATCAATATTAATAGGGCAAAAGGTCCAGGCTACTGGAAATTAAATACATCTTTACTGTCTGATAATATGGTGCTTCCTACTCTTCAGGACTTCTTGAGAGCTAGAAAATCGGTTTTCTTTCTGTTTGAGAATCTAGTCCTGTGGTCGGAGGACACAAAAATGGATCTAAGAAAATTGTGTAAATATATCAGTAAAAATAATAATAGTAAACATTACTTCAATTATCTACAACAAAGAATGCTGCTGCAACATTTATTAATTTTGACATACAAAACAGGGCAAAAGATGTCAGTACAGATTACTAAACTAAAACAAGAAATGATGACTTTTCATAATAAAAAAAGCGAAATCTCTACATTATCGGCAAAAGTTTGCTACACAAGGGAACAAAGAGAATGTATGCCCATATGAACATTGGCAGAATCAGGCAAAAACAAAAGATATCTCTAAGATTAAAGATATCAATAGGGTAATTCATACTGAACAAAGAAAAATAATGGAAATAGTGACAGAGTATACCAAAAATATGTATGCTCAATTAAACATGAATATTGAGAATTTAAATATTTTTTTAGAAGACATCACAATACCAGACATACAGGAAAATATAGTATCAGAATTAATAGAGCCTATAAAAGAATCAGAAGTAAAAATGGCTGTTTCCTCAGTAGCTGGAAATAAATCTCCTGGGCTTGATGGTTTTTCAAATATGCTATATAAATTAATAGAACAGCATCTGCTAACGGAGCTTACGATAGTTTTTAATATTATTCTTTCTACTGGGAAGATCCCTTTACTTATGAACATGGGGGCATTAATTTACTTATATAAGAAAGAAGACAAAACAGACATGGGAAATTGGCATCCCATCACTCTATTAAATTCTGATTTTAAAATTTTTACAAAAGTCTTAGCAATAAGATTATCCAAGATAGCAGGAGCCTTGATATCCCCAGCCCAGTCTTATGCCATTCCAAGGTGGCAAATTCATAACCATCTATACCTGATAAGGGAAATAGCTGAGCAAGGGAAAACAGGTACATTAGACCAACAAAAAACATTCGATCAAGTGAATCATGATTTTCTCTGGAATGTATTGATACATTATAAAATACCCATGCAATTCATCACATGGCTTAAAACTTTATACAACACAGCAATAGTTAAAGCCATAATGCAAGGCTGGTCTGGTCCGATGATAGAATTAAAGAGGGGGGGTAAGACAGGGATGCCCTCTAAGTCCCATCTTATATGCATTTTTATGTTTGCTTGCACACATGTGCAAGAAACATAGTGCCATCATCTGAGTTTTCCAGAGGTGTGTCAGCCTCTTCCAATTCAGTCAGTGTGTTTGCAGGTGCAGTCACAGTGCACCAATCACTGCTCCAGCTGTCTATGACAGCTGAAAATGCAGTGGCATACAGTTGAAAGGGAGAGCTCTGCTTCAGTGAGCAGATCTCCCCCTCCATACACACACATGCGTGCACGCACGCACACTGCGTGCTCATGTGCTTCCCCTCCCCAACACTGTATGGCGATGGGGTGCCCAATCCCCGTTGCTCCACGCCCCCCCCAAAGCATCCATATGCCATGCTGGGAGCCCACCCCAGCGTGGCAAAATGACGTTATGGCCGACGGGGGTGCCTAATCCCCATTGGCTCCTGCCCCCCACCAACATCCTTCCAGCTGCCATGCTGGGAGCCCACCCCAGTGTGGCAAACATCCCTCATCATCTTAGGAAATAAAAAAAACCTGTAAATACAAAAACTGTCCCTCGGTGCTTCTCCCTGCCCCCCTCCCACAACCCACACCCACCCACTGTGCACCCTGCCTCCCCACACCCCCCCTCACCCCATACTTACCTCTGCAGCTCGGCGCGACGATCTTCGGCAGACCGGGAACACGTCTGCACTCTTCAAAGTCGACTGCAAACTGAGGAAATGCCAGTAAGCTGTATAATGGGATAGATAGGGTTTTTTCAACTTTATTGCATATCTCAGGCATTTTTTGGAATTTTTGCACCAAATTTTCAACATGTGGTTTTTGGGACCCCTTCTCATGAATGCTGTCACTGTCATGGCATTACTCAGGCCCAAAGGGTGATTTCGCAGCCACTGTGCGACATAACATTTCCGGAAAGATTAATGAAACGACACTGCCAGTGTTCATAAGGTGGGCTCTCAAAAAGCCTATTTTGAAAATTTGGTGGAAAAATTCCTAAAAATGACTGTTTTATGAGCGTGCATTGTGCAGTTCCTATGCGCACTCGTAAGTTTGTGAATTTTCAATATTTTCACTCCAGATTTTCAACATTGCCATTTTACCACACCTTCTTATGAGCAGTATAGCTGCCATTTTTCACATCTCACCCAAACCGTGTTTCCGCCCATGTAATGCACAATGGCACAGTCGGTGTGTGAAATCAATGTATGGGACACATTAAGAAAATCACAGTGACACTGTTCATGAGCAGAGGTCTTAAAATGGCTATGTTGAAAATTTGGTGAAAAAATTCCTAAAAATTAGTGTTTTACGAGCATGCGTTGCAGAGTTCCTACACACGCTCATAAGTTTGCAAATTTTCAATATTTTCACTCCAGATTTTCAACATTGCCATTTTACCACACCTCCTTATGAGCAGTACAGCTGTCATTTTTCACATCTCGCCCACAACGTGTTTCTGCCATGTAGCGCACAATGGTGCAGTCGAGTCTTGAAATCAATGTATGAGACACGTTAAGAAAATCACAGTGACACTGATCATGAGCAGAGGTGTTAAAATGGCTATGTTGAAAATTTGGTGAAAAATTCCCAAAATGACTGTTTAGGGCGCACATTTGCAGTTCCTACACGCTGGCAAGTTTGTGAATTTATGTGTTGCATACCAGATTTTCAACAGTGCCATTTTAACACTTCCTTGGAGCAGTACAGCTACCATTTTTCACATCTCACCAAATGTGTTTCTGCACATGTAGCGCATAATGGTACAGTCGGTAAAGCGAAACAATGTTTGGGACAGAGTAAGAAAATCACAGTGACACTGGTCATGAGCAGAGGTCTTAAAATTACTATGTTGAAAATTTGGTGACAAAACTCCATAAAATGACTGTGTTACGAGTGAGCATTGCGCAGTTTCCATGCACCCTTGTAAGTTCATGAATTTGTAATATTTTTAGTCCAGATTTTCACCAGTGGCATTTTTCCACACCTCCTTATGAACAGTACAGCTGTCATTTTCCACAACATGGCCGAAATGTGTTTTCACACTTTCAGCACAGAAAAGTGTGGTCGCTGTGGAAAATCATTGTTCGGGACAGATAAAGAAAATCACACTGACACTGTTCATGATCGGAGGTCCCAAAATGCCTGTGTTTATTTATTTATTTATTTATTTAAGAGATTTACCAGGAAGGCATACTGAGAGGAGTACTGCTCAATTCCAGATGCGCCCTGGGGGTAGGGTTTACAAATGATACAGATGTACAGGAGAAGACAAAAATCATACAACTTATGTGACTTACACATACAGTGGTACGGTAGTTCAGAGGAAATATACATACAAAGGGAGGTTGGTACAGGCAAAATAATACAATCTTGTGAACATACACCGACAGTGGTACAGTAGTACAGGAGAAATGAACATTTACAGACTATGGGTGAGGTATTTCTTAAAATACAAAAATTGCATAGGTCCATAGGTGCATAGGTTATTAAATTGCATAGGTGTTAACAATCTGCTGTAAAAAAGTCCCCAAACTAGTTACATTACGGGTGTGCGTTGCACAGTTTCTATGCACGCTCGTGACTTCACCAGTTTTTTTAAGACTTTCACAGCAGATTTTCAACATTGCCATTTTTTACACCTCCCCATGAACAGTATCGCTGTCATTTTTCACATCCTGTTCGGAATGTGTTTTTGCACCTGTGGTGCCAAATGCCATAGTCACTGTGCAAAAGCAGTTTTCAGCTAACAAACTGATATTGCCACTGTTCATGAGGTGGGGGTCACAAAAAACATGTTGAAAATTTGGAGTGAAAATACCAATGAATGCCTGAGGCGTTAGGGTTTCTGACCATAATGCCCCACCCTGTAGAGAATGACAGGCATCAGGGGTGTGACTTGGGATTCTTGCCTGTCATGCTCATACCATTCCACCCCCACCCACACCCTGCAGCCAGTGAGAGGCATCAAGGTGTGCCTCGGACTCTTCAGGCCCAAACTTCAACCCATTCTCCTATACCGCACCCATCTCACTGTATTTCCTGATGGAATGGGGTGCGCATAAGGGCCAAAGAACCCAAGGCACACCATGACACTTGTTAGTGTCTGCAGGGTAGGGTGTGGTGAAATGGCGTGGTCGTTATGCCTGACGACCCAAAGGCATACCCCAATGCCTGTCACTCTCTGCAGGGTGGTGGTGGGGTTGGCTTCAGTTCAATACTTCGCTGCCATTCCTATTATGCAGTTCTATAACTTCTACACTACCAATGCCAATGCCAGCAAGCAAACATTCAGCATTGACAAATGCTTGTTTATAGATCCATTACTGTGGAAAATAAATACTTCTGAAAAGATTAAAGCTATCTCTATAGGAACGCAGGAACTTCCATTTCTAATACTAACCTATGCAAATGATATTAATAGTATAGTGCAAGATGAAATCTCCATTCTTCGTATCCTAGATATCTACAAAACTTTTGGACAGCTATCAGGGGCATCTCTCAATTTCAATAAATGTATAGGGCAAAGACTTAATTATTCTCTAAATTTCACAGGGGAGATAGGAGGGATTAGAATTACTTGTGATCCAATAATAATCGTAGGTATTTTTTTTGGTAACTTTGATCTGGAATTATTTAACTGGGAGGAAAAAATTAATATCGGAAAAGCTAAAGTGGGAACCTGGAATAAGTGAAAATTAAGTAAAAAGAAATGGGTTTATTTAATTACAACTTATTTAATACCAGTTTTTTTTTATATGTGAGTTATGTCTTCCCACCCCCTGAAGCATTAGAAATGTCACTTTAAGTATTTTTTTTAAGCCTGCTTGGGGAGCAGGCTTAACCCTATAAAAAGAGAGATATTTTACCTAGGAATAAAGAAAGGGGGACTGGGTATGCCTAACCCGATTTTGTTTTTTAATAGTTTTTTTTCCTACATACCACTATAAACCAAAGATAGTAGATACACAACATGGATGGGAGCCCCATTGATAATGAAATGCACACATTGGTTATCCCTGTGGGACAACAACTTACTAAAAGTACTTAAAAAATCAAGTGCCGTGCCCGAATACATTAGGGGGACTTTTTAAGAATTAAACAGTGGAACATTACAAAAACTCAAATAATAAATCTCCAGAGAAAGCAATTATATTGTTACTTATTAGATACTGTCTGTAATGTTGAGGTTGTGTTTACTAAATGTCCATCTGACTATAGGAATATGCTGACTAAACTTCTAAATAATAGAAGAATACCAGAACAACTCTGGGATCTTCACTGGTTAGCGTGCTATGAGAAAATTAATATTAAATCAAACCAGAAACACAAATCACAACAAGAAAGATATTATTCAAGATTAACTTGTATTCAGGAAGAAAAGACTATTTCTCATTTTCTATTCCATTGCACATTTATCAAAGATTTTTGGTTATATGTAGCACACAATTGGGGCAAGCCTATTTTTAGAACAGTGACATATGTAAATAAAATGCATGGGGTTTTTGATGCAGCCTGGCTTCGTTGGCATACTAGTACTTTAAAAATATTAGTGGTATTATTCAAATGGAATATTTGGCTTGCAAGGTGTATTTTTGTCCTACAACAAAAAGAGGGGAACCACACAGAAATACTAAACAAAGTTACGTTGGAAATGAAGAAAATATGTGAGACGTAGGAAAAAAACCTTGGCAGCTGAAACTTTGCTTGAATTATGGACTGGACTTCCATGGATAACTGACAATGATTTCTCTATCACTTAAGAATGATGCAGCACTTGGGGAGGGAAAGTGAGAGTAATAAAGATACTATTTATGATCTGATATAAGTTTAATAACTTGGTTATAAACAATATGATTACTAACTTTATATTTATCCTATTCTTTTTTTATGCTTTTGCTTTTCCTTTTTGTTTTTGTCTGCATATTCTGATTTGGATTTAAACTATTTTACTGTCATGTTTTGATATATGTTATTTTTTCAATAAAAACTTCCCCTACTCACCAGAGGGGGAGCTGCTGGCCATTGAAGGATGGCTAGGTCAGTACCTGTTCAACTGGAGAAGGAAGAGGACATATGGTTGGTTGTGGAGATGGTCTCCTCCCCAACTCAGGAAACCCAGGAGACCGAACACTTTGCACCTATAGCGGTTCTTATTTCAACGGATAAATGGCTGCTGAAGGATTCTATGAGTACTACTCAACAAGTTGTTTCAGCGACTGCACAGGAGCCACCAGTTGTGGCCCACAAAAATGTGCTTCAAACATCAGCAGCAGACTTACAACAGCAACCAGGGATGGAAAAAAGAAATTTTACACAGAGGAGGCTTGAACTGACCAAGGCACTGCATGTTGCCTCAGTGGGTGAAACTGAGGCTAACTTAGCCTTGTCTGATTACTGAGCACCTACTTTTGAGTTTTGTCCAGATTCCAGTGGATTACTCACTTCACAGCAAATTGCACCAGGAGAGACAGTTTTTTCAAACAGACCCGTGACTACAAACTCCAGCGACTACTTTTTCCTTTGTGGCCAAACTGCATGACAGGATTAAGAAAATGGCATTGAAACATTCGGAGTGGATGACGAACTCCTGGGCTGATCAAATGGATACAGCAGATGCACAGTGGTCAGTGGATCATTCCCTGAAAGCAGTTGGATGGGCATGGCTGCCAGACACTGGTAAATGGATCTCGGGTTTTTCAGCTATAAAAATACCTGGGGTAAGCATGACAACTCCTTTGACTACTGTTCCTGCACAAACTGTTTTTTCTGGCTCCTTATGGGTGAATGAGTCTATGGCTAATACAGTACCCCTGGATGTTGGCAGTTCATGGCCAGAAATTTCTGCTTCAACATCACTCCTTACTTTACCCAAGGAACTTACTTTGACTCAAAATCCCGTTTTGTGTTTATCACACTCAGATGGTGCTAATACTACCAGTCCTCTCCCAGTAGCTGCACTGGGACTTGGAGAAGTTAATTTAAGTGACATTTCTTTATCTACTGAACCTATTCCTGATACAGAGCAGTCTGAACAGCAAGAGGGCCCTCCACCAGGTTCAAACAACTGAAACAGACAGGGCCCAAGATTGTATGCATCTTTCTTTCAGACTCCCATTTACGCTGCCAAACGGCTTAATGCTGTGAGGATCCTGTATAAGAGAGGACTGGACACCTTTCCTGATCAAAAGTTTATTGCTAAAACTCTGCTTAAAGATAATCTGCATTTTTTTTTCCTCTGAAATATATGCTGTTATTCATGTTTCAGGGGAATCATCCTTTGACGTGAGCTTTAGGCTCAACGCTGGTTTAGAAAAGTTTTGGGAATTATACAGTTCTGTTAAATTTTCTCCTCTTTGGTCCCCCTTCGAGGTTATTCCATTAACTAAACCTGCGCATAAGGTAATCACTGTATTATTTAGGAATGAAGGGGTGAGCGTCACTGATTTGTCTTACTGGCTAAAACAAAGGTTGGCCATCCAGAAACTATTTTTGACACAGAAGATATCTGGACAGGGGGATTGGCGCATAACAGTAATCTTATGGTCCACGGACATGGAGTTACAACATTTACTCAATTCTTTCTTTTTTGGTAGAGACAGGGGTGTCCTGTTTTATGCAGAGCAGCCGAAAACCTGTTGCAAGTGTGGCATACCTGGCCGTATTAGTAGTGTATGTGATAGATTGAGATACAATTTATGTAATACCTTGGGTCACACCAGTGGACAGTGTAGAAACCTAGTTACTTGTAATTTATGTGGGCTTCTAGGGCATTCTTACACCACCTGCCCCAGGGCTGCTCATAGATGGGCCTCCTCAAGTGAGTTTGAGGTAAAAAGGCTCATAATTGCTAGAGCACAACGAGCCCATGCCACTCCTGTTGCCCCTACTGCACAAGCAGCACCAGTCCCCACACCATCATATGGACAGCTGGAGCTCATTGAAGAGGAGGTTCCTGGAGCTCCTGGTACCCTGCCCCCCTCAGGAAGATAGTGATGGCAGTACCTATGAGGAAACTGTGACTGACATACTTCACCAGGACAAACCTCCCCTGCTTACTGATTCACAAGCTATGCCCCCCCTCCCCCTCCCCCTGCATCCACTATAGCCTCACACCCTTACCAGATGGTGACATGAAAAAGGCAATCTAGGGGACAACCTGCTTCCAAGGTCCCTAAAATTTCTACTACCCACACATCAAACAAATTTCAGATTTTACATGACACTCCAGACACCTCTGACACTGAGTCTGAAGGATCTGCGGTGGATAAAGAACCAGCAGAGGACCACTCTGACTTGGATTTTAATTAACAAGACAAAGGCCTATCATCTCAAAGCCCTTCTAAGCAAAGGGGGGGGGGAGAAACCAGAAAAAGCGGTAAAGTCTATGAAGCGAAAACCACCTTGAATACTCCTACCCCTTAATATCTAGATGTCTGCACCTATTTTATGCTGAACGATTAACATGAACAGCATTAAAAATGAGGCCAAATAATTCTCAGTATGTGCAAAATTATTGTCAACTAACGCCAAGTTGATCTTGTTACAAGACACCAGATGACACACTATTTCAGAACTTTCTCATGCAACCATATGGTGTCATCTTCTCAGAAGAAGCCAGAAGGTGAAGGAAGGAAACATATTCAATTCAGTGCTTCAGAGTAACTGGTAACTGGTATTTTTCTTTTAAACTTAGATTGCAGGCTTGTAGTGACACTATACTTTCTTTCTGTGTTGTCTTTACTTATAATTGTTTTTGGGCTGTTGAAAATTTAAAAAATAGTGGTGGTGTAATTCTGTGCTGTCTTTAATTGCTGCAAATTTTCCCCGTCCCACCCTTCCCCAACTCTTAATTATATGCCCTGATAAATCTGATTGACAGGAGCTAAACACAGGGTATAGTAAGAGGTGTGAAGTAGGAGGGGCATAAGGGGAAGAAGACCACCCTCAGCACATAACAAGTTTTGACTCATTTATTTATTTATTGGTTTCTTTTCCTTAAAAATATATATCTAAGGATCAGTTACAGGATTTTTAGTACTGTAAATAAATAAAAAAGAACTAAGAGAGCTTCAGTAGCAGATAAGTAGTGGAATTGCAGTATAATGTGGGGTGGTGCAATGCAGTGGCTGTGGGGCAGCCATATTCAGGCAGACCTTCTGGACACTGAGGTGCTGCCCTATCTGCATGCATCTCTCGGGACTGCGGGATGAGGTAGCCAGACTCAGAGCGGAAGTAAACTGGGTCAGGAGTACCATCACCCTGTCCAGGAACCACCCAGTCCAATGCAGCTGCCCCAAAGGATGCCGAGAACGAGGGAGCACTTGGATGACAGTGGGCTTAGGGAGGGTTAGAGCAGTCAGGCAGAGGCACATCCCAGATCCTATTCCTCTCAAGAACTCATATGCCACACTGGCAAATGAGGACAACCAAATAGAGGTACCCAGGGAAGTGGAAGGAAAGGATGTGGAGGTTAGGCAAGGAGGTGACCTCAGTGGGGAAAGCAGTGGACCCCAGAGGAGGAGGCAGATCCTGGTGGGGACTCCATCATAAGAGGGATCCAGCTAGGAACACAGGAGGGGGAGGACAGGGAGGTGAGGTGCCTACCAGGTGCCACGGCATGGAGGGATGGAAGGAAGATACTGGGGATCACTGGGAAGGTAAGACAGGAGGGTGAGCTGGATGTCATTATCCACCTAGGTACTAATGACTTGGCAAATGGGGAGCCAAAGGAAGTTCAGGAAGAGTTTAGGAAACTGGGGAGGGGTCTCAAGCAAGTAGCTACTTCTGTCACTTTCTCAGAAGTACTACCTGTGAGAGGCAAGGGAGAGCATAGGAGTGCATGCACCAGGAACTTTAACTCATGGTTGAAGAACTGGTGCTGTGAGGAAGGGTTTGATTCATTGGTGACTGGGGACCCATCTGGAGGGATGGAGGTTTGTTCAAGCCTGACGGCCTGCATCCATCCTGAGGGAATCCAAGCACTCAATGATAAGTTTAAATGCTACATTGACAAGCATTTAAACTAGCAAAGGGGTGGCAGGCCAGCAAGGATGATACCTACTTGCTCACCCCCACAGCTAGTAATGGAACCAGTGAACCAGAGGAGTGGCTATCTCTGCAAAGCAGTGTGCAAAAGATGGAGATTAGTGTCCAAAAGGTGGATAAGCAGAAAAGGGGCAAAATTCAGCAGAAGGGCAGACAGCAAGGAGAACCAGGGATAAATGACAACCAAGGAAGGGGCTGGAGTAGAACAGTGAAGCAGTCTAGGGAGGTCAAATCATGGAAAGCCATGTGTGCAAATGCCAGGAGCCTTAGCAACAAGATGGAAGATCTGGAGGCTGTCATGGTACAGTCAGACCTGGACATTGTGGCCATCACTGAAACCTGGTGTAATGATAACCATGACTGGGAGATGGCCATACCTGGCTACAACATATTCAGAAGAGACAGAGCAGGCAGGAAGGGAGGAGGTGGCACTGTATGTGAAAAATGACATAAGGGCCACACAGATCCAGGAGGAACAAATGGGGAGAGATACTGTGGGTTAAGCTGGAAAGGAAAATGGGGCCAGCCATCCGCACAGGTGTGGTCTATAGACCACCAGCCCAGGAGGAAGAAACAGATAGGGAGTTGATGCAGCCATCCAAAAGATGGCAGACAAGGGTGAGGTAGTACTGGTTGGAGACTTCAATATACCAGACGTGGACTGGAGCATCCCAGCAGCAGCTTCAACTAGGAGCAGATTTATCCTGGACTCCCTTCAGGGTGCCTTCCTCAAGCAACTGGTCATGGAACCAACTCGGCAGAAGGCAATACTGGACCTTGTGCTCACAAACAGGGACAGTGTGATAGGGGTAACAGTGGGGGAGAACCTGGGTAATAGTGACCACCAGTCATTGTGGTTTGAAATCACAGAAAGAGCAGAACCAAACCACACAAAAACACGTATCCTGGATTTTAGGGGCAGACTTTGGGAAAATGGGAGATGCTTGAAAGAGGCATTAAGGGAATGGGACAGGAATCAGGGATTGAGGAACAGTGGGCAGTATTTAAAATGGGGATTATAAGAACAACAGAATTATGCATTAAGCAGGTTAGCAAGAGAAAGAAAGAGGAGACCATTATGGTTTTCCAAAGAGGTAGCAAACAAAGTGAAAGCCAAAAGATTGCATTCAGGCAATACAAAAAGACACAGGCAGAAGGGGATAGGGAGAAGTACCAGGAGAAACAAAGGAGGCAGGGAAGTCAGTAAGGGAAGCCAAAGCTCAGACAGAAGAACAATTGCAAAATCAGTGGTTAAAGGGGACAAAACCTTTACAGGTACATAAGTGAAAAAGAAGGACAAAGGAGGGATAGTGAGACTGAAGGGGAGGATGGGAGCCGTGTGGAGGATGACAACAGTAAAGCTGACATATTGAACAGGTATTTCTGCTCAGTCTTTACTAAGGAAGAGGCGGTAATGGGTCTGAAGGGAGTACAAGGGTGAGAATGGTGCAGAAATGGACACAAGTCCCTTTACACGAGAAAGGGTCCTGAAGGAACTGGAAGTAATAAGAGCTGATAAAGCAATGGGGCCAGATGGGGTGCACCAGGGTCCTTAAAGAACTAAGAGAGGTGGTGGCTGAACCTCTGGCTATCCTGTTCAGCCAATCACTGGAAACAGGGAGGTACCCAAAGACTGGAGGACAGCAGATGTGAGTCCCTTATACAAAAGTGGGAACAAAGAGGAAGCAGGGAACTACAGACCAGTCAGCCTCACCTCGGTAGTGGGAAAGATCATGGAAGCACTACTGAAGGAGAGATTGGTGGAACATCTGGTTGTCAATGGACTACAGGACCCAAGGCAGCATGGTTTCACCAGGGGGAGGTCATGTCAGACCAACCTCATTGAATTTTTTGACTGGGTGACTAGGGAGGTGGATCAAGGGAGGGCAGTGGACATGGCCTATCTGGACTTCAGCAAGGCCTTTGACACTGTGCCACATAGAAGACTATTACACAAACTGGGGAATATGGGTGTGGGCAGGACAGTAGTGTGGTGGGTAGGTAACTGGCTGGGTGGCAGGACACAGAGGTGGTGGTAAATGGCTGTCACTCCACAGAGGGAAGAGTGACCAGTGGGGTACCACAGGGATCAGTGCTGGGACGGTCCTATTCAACATCTTCATCAGTGACATTGCTACGGATATAGAAGGCAGAATTTCACTGTTCGCTGATGACACAAAGCTCTGTAACAGAGTAGACACACCAGAGGGTGTAGACAGAATGAGAAGGGACCTGCAGAAACTTGAAGAATGGTCAAGGGTTTGGCAGTTGAAATTCAATGCAAAGAAGTGCAAGATAATGCATATGGGGCACAAAACCCTGGCACAATATATCAGTTGGGGGTGAGGATATAGCATGCCAAGCAGGAAAGGGATCTTGGGGTTGTCATCTCTGATGACCTCAAGGTAGAAACAGTGTGACAAGGCATCAGGTAAAGCAAATAGGATGCTGGGATGTATAGGCAGGGGCATCACCAGCAGGAAAGGGAGGTCATAATTCCGCTATACAAGACACTAGTGAGGCCCCACCTGGAGTACAGTGTACAGTTCTGGAGACCATACCTACGTAAGGACATAGACAGGGTAGAGAAGGTTCAGAGGAGGGCAACAAAGATGGTGCATGGGTTGCATCACAAGTCCTATGAAGACAGGTTGAAGGAACTGAACATGTACTCCTGGAGGAGAGGAGGGAGAGAGGATATGATAGAGACATACAAGTATCTTACAGGGAGGAACAGGGTGCAGGAAAACACTATTTTTAAGCGAAAAAGATGTTCCAGGACTAGAGGGCATGGGATGAAGTTGGAGGGAGGACGATTCAGAGGAAACATGAGAAAGAATTTCTTCACAGAACGGGTGGTGGACAAGTGGAACACCCTGCCAGAGGAAGTGGTGGGGGCTGAAACAATCACGGGATTTAAGAATGCATGGGATAGACATAAAGGAATTCTAGAGGTCGGGGGTAAGGGGAAACAGACTTCTAGGAAAACAAACTGAACTTACAAGCTCAAATGGGCAGACTAGGTGGGCCATAGGCCCTTATCTGCCGACACTGTCTATGTATCTATGTATCTATGTATCTATGTCATGGGGGAGTATCTTACTGGTCTTTAGGGTTGGAACCTTGTTCTAGGGTAGCCATTCTTTTTAATACTAGTACTCTACAAGTACTAAAAGTCATTGATTTGGTCCCAGGGCATGTTTCAATTTTGGATGTTATTTTGAAAGGTATGTATTTCCGCTTTATTAACACTTATGCCTCTTAGCAGAAATCTGATAGAGTAGACCTTTTTAAACAGATCCAGTCTTACCACCTCCATACCCCTCATAATGTAATTTGGGGTGGAGACTTTAATTGTGGCATATCTAGCAAAGCCAGGGGTTGGGGTACAACCATCCAGTAGCTGTATAATGATATGTCATGTTTAAAACATGTTATCCAGATGGCTGGATTACAGGATGCTCATTTTAAACTCATGTCCAGAGCTGATCCTACTTTTCACAAAAGTGTGCTGGTGACTAGGATTGATTTTCTTTTTACAAACAAGTCCTTAACTTTACAAAAGGCCTGGGTTACCATGGTAGAATATTCAGATCACTATGAATTGCATTTGAGAATTGGATGACAAACCGTTCACCCACAAGGCCCAGGCCTGTGGAAATTAAATTCCTCTTTGCTTTTATAATAAATAATAATAAACTTCATTTACGAAGCGTATTTCTGAAACCAATGCACTGTACAAAAACAAGGTGCTAAAAAGTACTAAAATCAATAAAATAGTGGAAGTCTATAGCATTCCAACAGTACAAAATACAACTAAGTTATGCTGCGTATTCACTAAATGCTTGGAGGAACAGATGCATTTTTAAGGTGACCTTGAAGCTGTCCACAGTCCTGCACTCTCGAATCTGATGAGGTACAGAATTCCACAGTGTGGTGGCTCCATATATAAAAGCACAGGCCCCAGATGTTTTCAGCCATACCCTGGGAATCTCTAACAACCCCTCATCAGCTGAGCAGAGAGGACGGCCAGGGCTGTAAGGAATCAGGAGTTCTTGCAGATAGCTTGGACCCTGTCCATGCAGGGCCTTATAAGTCAGAAGTCTGACCTTAAAGGTGATCCACCACTGTACAGGCAGCCAGTGCAGTTTGTGAAGCATGGGAGTGATATGACTTGACCGAGGAGTCCCCGTCAACAGCCGCTGTCCAGTGTTCTGCACCAGCTGCAAGTGGAGGATATCAACCCCCCAGAAGCCCAAGGTATAGGGAGTTGCAGTAGTCCAGGCGTAAAGTCACAAAGGTGTGGATCAATGTTAGGAGGTTGCTGGATGGAACCAGGTGCTTAATCCTGGCAATGTTCCTCAGATGGTAAAAGGAGGACTTGATGACTGCCAACACCTGTGAATGCAATGTCAGCCCGTCATCAAGAACCACCCACAGGTTTCACACCCCTTTGGAGGAAAGCAGCTGGGTACCTCCAAGCCAAAGTCCAGAAGGCAACCCCGTTATCAACCTCTCTATCTGGTGACCTGGATCCACCACCAACACCTCAGTCTTCTCGTTAGTCAATTTCAACCAGCTGGATTTCATCCAGTCCTGGGTTTCCACCAGGTAGCTGTTAAAGACTGAGATCACACTATCCTGATCAGGCACAAAAGACAGATAGAGCTGGGTATCATCTGCATAGCAGTGAAACCTCAGCCATTATCATTTTACAATGTCTCAGAGGGGCAGCATATACACTGCGAGCAACATGGGGACAGCACTAAGCCCTGGGGGACCCCACATGGTAGAGACAATGGATCCGAGGAAAATATCACTGACACCACCCTCTGGAATCTGCCAGTAAGGAAAGATTGAAACCATCTGAGGACTGAACCAGCCAGGCCACAGATGACCCTCAGGCACTCGAGCAGCACCCCATGGTCCACAGTGTCAAATGCTGAGGAGAGATCAAGAAGCACCAAGATGGAACGGCTCTTCTAATCGCTCACCATCAGAAGATCATTGAGCATCCAAACCAGAGCAGTCTCGGTACTATGCCTCTTCCAGAAACAGGACTGGAGAGGATCATAGATATTGTGGATGGTAAGATGGTTCTTCAGCTGCAGCACAACTACTTTCTCAATCACCTTCCATGCAAAGGGAAGATTAGAGATAGGCATGTAGTTAGCAAAGCAGATTGGGTCCAGAGCAGCTTTCTTAAGGAGCGATGTCACCACCGCCTCCTTCAGGGAGCTAGGGAACTCACCCGACTCTTAGGAGCACTAAACAATCTTCACAAGGACAGGGCTGATAGACTCAGTACACCCCATTATCAGGCGTGTTGGCCCAGGCTCCAAACTACAGTACATTGGTCGCATACTCTAGGCAATCCGCATGATGTCCATGATCTCCAGCCAGTTGAAAGATATCCAGGAAATCCAAGTAGGAGTGACCAGGCATTGACCACCATCAGCCCCCCTAGAGTGCGCAGGCTGGATCTCAGCCCTGATGTTGGCCACCTTATCCGCAAAGAATCAAACAAACTCATCACATTTAGCTTGTGAAAATGCACTTCAAACCTGCAGACAGCTTGGGTTGCACAACCTGTCCACAGTTCAGAAGAGCTGAGTCAGTTGATTCTGAGCAGCAGCAATCTCCCCAGATAGGAACTCTGCCTTCTTACGAGTGATTACCGATTGATAGATTTGATAATGTTCCATCAATCTAAACTGGTCAGTATCAAGGGCCAATTTCTGCCAGCATCACTCTAACCTTTGTCCAACTCATCTCAACTCCCTCAAGGTCCCATCAAAACAAGGAGACCGCGGGTGGACGAGCATGTAGAAGTGATCCAACATATTAGATACTTCATCTTTAGTAGGAAATCTGTTTATGAGATGTACAATAATCCTGTCCTATGGTGGATGGATACAAAAGCTGACTTAATGAAACTTTTAAATTATGTTGGTAAAGCTTTCAAGAACAATGATTATTGTCAATACCTCCAACAGCGTAAACAGCTACAACATCTCTTGTCACTGGCACAGACCACTAGACACGATTTCTCAAATCAAATAAAAACAGTTAAAGAAACCATGAAACTTTTTCATAGTAAACAAATCACATCCCTTAAGATGCGGCAAGAGTTTGGTACACAAGGTAAATTATTGACTATTTGTCTCTTCATGAGTTGTAAGGACCGAGTAGGCAAAAAGACCATTGAAAGCCTCAGAAAACCAGATAATAGTATTGCAATGGAACCAACCAAAATTCTGCTGGAAGTTACTAATTATGTACAGAATTTATTTAAAGAGGATTTACTAAATGTTCATAATTTTTCTTGGCTTTTCAACTCTTTGGACATTCCAGCTTGCCCCTTATCTATTCTTCATAACCTGATTATGCCCATCACTAAAGACAAAGTATTTTCTGCCATTACTTCACTAAGGGGAGGGAAAGCCCCTGGGAAGGATGGGTTGACCACTGAATTATACAAACTCATAGAGAAAGACGTTTCCTCAGAAGTTGCAGTGGTTTTTAATTTTATGTTAACACAGTCCAGTATACCCTTAGATTTAGCAGGTGGTATGTTACTTTTCCTGCTCAAGAAAGGAAATAAATTCACCTTGAAAAATTGGAGACCCATTAGTCTGTTAAATGTTGATTTTAAATTATTGACAAAAAGTTTGAACAAATGTTTACTTACTACAGCTCCATATCTTATTTCTCTAGCACAGTCCTGTGCTATACCCGGTAGGTCAATTACTGATCAGCTGATCTTGCCAAAAGAATTATTTGAGAGGAAATTAACATTGGGCACAATTGTGTATTGTCTTTCCTTAGACCAACAAGGAGCTTTTGCCTCCGTTACTCATGCCTTGTTGTGGCATACCCTGAAGGTGTATGGGATTCCAGATTTATTTATTTCTTGGCTTCAAACACTTTATAAAAATGCTACCATAATTCCCTATATTAATGGATATCATGGGCCATCAATACCTCTTCAAAAAGGAGTTCGACAGGGTTGCCCTATAAACCCTCTCCTGTTTATTTTTAGTCTTGACCCTTTACTAAGGATTCTAAACAAAAATATTCCTAAAATCTGCTCCCCATCAGGAACTGTTCCCTTGTCTGCCATGGCATATGCCGATGATGTCTGAGTTATGGCACCTTCTGTCAGTGCAGTGGAACGTGCTGTTCTGTTATGCCAGGATTTTGGAGCAATTTTGGGGGCCTCCCTTAATAAGGACAAATGTATAGGGAGTGAATTGGGAATACAAGTTTTACTCAGGCAAGAACTAGCGGGCATCAAATTAACAGATGCTCATATTAAAATATTAGGGATTGAGTTTGAGGCTGTTGCACAGGATGTACATAATTGGAACTTTAAACTTATGAGGGGTAGGGAGATAGTAAAGAAGTGGAACAAATAGACTTTGAGCAAATCTAAGAGAATGTACTTAATTAAAAAAATGTTATTACCTCTTTTGATATTTCTCAGTCATATATTCCCTCCACTGAAATCTAGAGAATCTACTTTATTAGATTTTTTTCAAGTGGTTTGGGGTAGCTGACTTAATCCTTTAAAAAGAAAGATTTTATACTTACTGGTGGAGAAGGGTGGGCTACACATGATAAATCCTGAGGTATTTTTACACTGTCAATTTTTTTTTTACTAATTTACAACCACTTTTGAAAAACGTTCGGAAAATCTGGTCGTACTTCTTTTTTTCCTCCATTGCATTATGGTTTGGAGACTGGGTAACCGGGACTCACAAGGTTATTAAGTTAAGGTCCTCAGCCATTTCACACCTTAGAGAGATTTTTGTAAAACTGAAAATTTGGGGCATTTCTAGTAATATGATTCAAACCAGTACTAAAAAACAGGTATACGCACAGATTATTGATCTGCACTTTACTGAACCCATTACATTTCCAAAATGTCCTCATCCTTATTTGGCATCTCTACAAGTTTTACTTAAAGAACCATGTATTACCCCAAAACTTAAAGATGTACATTGGCTTTGTTGCCACAAAAAACTGAATGTCAAGGATAACCAGAAACACAAACAGGTGAATGAATGAATGGATCTGCTCTAGGCCTGGGTGCTTCTAAGTTTTAGAAACCATGTCACATTTATTTTTTACATGTTCTTACATCACTTTCTTTTGGACATATGTGTCCTTTACTTGGGAAGCACCTATGTTTGCTAAAGTCTCATATGAAAACCTTATCTATGGGGTATATTCTCCTTCCTGGAGACAGTGGGATAAAAGCACCCTTCATGTTATTTTCGTTGTTTTTAAATTGTTTCTTTGGAATAATAGAAGCCTCTTCACTTTACAACAAAAACAGATATCACATGTTGAATTGTTACAAAAAAATTCTACAGAACTTAAAACTATTCATTTATCTGAGTGCAAAATATATAGGAAAAGTGTTTTGCAGCAAAATTGGAGAACCCTTCAGTGGATTATGAATACTGATGTCCCAGTTACATGATGTGTACATGTTTTTAGGATGTTCTGTAATGGTTTGACTTTTTCTTTCCATTTTTTTTCCTTTTTCTCCTGAATTATATTAATTCATGTTATTATATCTGTAATGTATTATATAGGACAGTCAGAATGTTTGAATATTTTTTTTGGTTTTGTATATGTTACCTCTCTTGTCTGGATTTTTTTTTCCTGTTTGTTTGATTATCAGTACGTAAACACATTTCACTACTCTTTTTGCAAAGAGTGCCTTGGGTTCTTTTACTTTCAACTGGACACCCACCAGGACCTCAATTTAACATCTTATCTGAAGGATGGCACTCCCCAACAGTACAGCTCCCCCTTATACTGCATGTGGGTGCCAGTGTTTAGGTATTCCAATCCTGAATGTGGGACGAGAACCCATGACCTTCTGGCCCAGAAGCAGATGTGCTACCAACTGAGCCACACTGACACCACAGGTTGTGCTAAGAGAAAACAAAAGATCAGCAGTTAGTGCACAGGTACCGGGGGATCAAAAGTTCAGATCCAACCAATGTTCACTAAACATTTCTTTGATTCTGTCCATTTGACTGTAAAATTATATAGAAACAGGATCCCACTGAAAACAAACAACAAAAAAGTGTGATGGTATTGCTCACAAGATTTTTAAATCAGCGATCTAGGTTCCTTTGCAAATTTCTGCAAGAATTACAGGCTAGATCTGGCCTCTTCTGCAGATGAAGCTGTTGCGAGATTCCTGAATCCTACTGTTCCTTAGTTATCTCTGTTTGATTTTACCTTAGAGTATATATTGTGACCCATTTTATCAGTCTGTCAGTATGTATTGTGAATCATTTCATGAATCTATCTGGAATAACTTGGTTATCTGCTAAGTGTATACAGTATGTACACATACACACATACTCATGAATTTTCTAAGCCAAAACATTTAATACCAGGCTGTTTTATCAGTGCTATAACACTACATCATGTTATGTTCATTGGGAGCTATTGGCACTCCTCTAGTGTGAGCTGCAGTCCTATATCATCATGCACACACTAGAGAAGTGCATTTATACCATAGGAGGAAAGAATAGCAGGGCTCGACAAAAATTCTTATTCAGCCCTGTTGTTTGCCTACTAGGTGAATAACATAATTTTCTTCGCGTGACCCATGTTATTTTCCTTACAGCTGTCAATCCTTGGTTCTCCTGCTATACCAGTTTGAGTCTTGGCCCAAGGTACAAATAGGACATTCCATAAGGCATGCAGGAATACATCTGTGACTAAGGCCTGTTGTCAGCACTGCTACACTAGCACTCGGGGCTGCACTTCATTGCACCACTTGTTGCTAGGCAGCCTTGCTGGAAACATTCCAGACTGAATAAATAAACCACCTGAGCTTGATTTTCAAAGGGCCCTTAGATTGCTGCAATTTGTGGTGATCTAGGGCTGTGGTGAACTCTGGGTTTGTCAGGGACCCTGCAGCCAATTTTGTAACATCAGGGGTCACTGCATCAAAAACCCAGGAGTCGCCACAGCCACAGGCTAGTGCCAAACACATGGCACACCTGTGGGAATTGTCACAGGGATTCAGACACCCCCACCAAGTGCAACACTAGATGGGCAGGGATGGTCGGGGGGGTTGGTGTATCAGCTGGACAGGAGGGGGCAGGGGGCAGAACGGGCATGGGGTACCCTAGGACTATGTCTGCTAAAAGTTTGATAATCTGGTGTGTAGTTTTTGCTGTGTGTGTCTATATGCAGAACTGAAAATAGTGCTGTGTACTGTAACTTTGGTGTAGAGAGTCAGCAAAGTTTTTATTCACAAGTGAATTTCCCATGAAGTCACAAAATCTGCCTACCGATCATTTTGCAAACTCTGTGTGTGATAGGAAATTCATCATTTGTGGCTTCCCTTGTTTTTTGGTTTTTAAGTGCAAATTGCACATAAAAAAGTTACAATGGCAAATTCACCAATCGCCAGCACAATCTTTCCCTGGTATCTAGTTGTCCCCCAACCCCACCCCATCGACGGCCTGATGTTGAATAAAAAAATCACTGGCCTGATATAAAATAAAGTTATTACCTAGTGGTTTGCCATCCCTCCTCCACTGAATCCATGCCCTTATCCTAGTTGTAAAATATAATCCCTGGTGGCTAGTGATCCCTTCCCTACCCAAACCCACTCAACATAGTTGTAAAATATATTCCCTGGTGGCTAGCAGCCCCTACCCCCACCCAAACCCATGCCAAATGTGAAATTAATAATTTCCCTGGTGTCTTGTGACTCCCCCAATTACAGATCCCTGGCCCAATGTAAATATAATAATTTCCCTGGTGTCTAGTGGTCCCCCCCACTGATCACCATGCAATGTAGAATTATTTTCTCCGGTGTCTAGTGGTTCCCCCCCCCCATTGCTGATTGGTGGCCTGGTGTAAAATGAAATCAGTAATTTCCCTGGTGTCCAGTGTTCCCTCCTCCTGATTGCTGGTCACTGGCCCTGTGTAAATTAATAATTTCCTGGTGTCTAGTGGCCCCCATTCACCAGCCCAGTATAAAATTAATAATTTTCCTGGTGTCTAGCAGACCCACCTCCCTATCTCCATCCCCAAATGTCTATTCACTGGCATCAAGTGGACCCCCACACCCTGGCAATCAGTGCCCCACCACCCTGATCCCCCTCCACCTCGATCCAAAGCAGGCATCCAGCACAGCCTTCCTCTCATCACCATGGCCAGCAGCTCGACTGAGCTGTCAGTGAATGAGCATGCACTTGTACAAGCACGCACTCATTCAGTGACAGGCTAGCTTGCACTGTGGACCTCCACATTCTGTTGGTGGTGCAGACAAGAGTGGAGAGGGCTGTTCTGGTCATCAGTGGAGGGGTCAGGATGGAAAGGAGTGGCACTGTGGACCCCAGCAACTTGACTGAGCTGTCAGTGAATGAGCACACACTTGTACAAGCACACACTCATTCAGTGACAGAATAGCTTGTGCTGTGGACCTCTGCATTCTGTTGGCGGTGCAGACAAGAGTGAAGGGCTGTTCTGGTCACTGGCGGGAGGGGGTTGGGATGGGAAGGAGTGGCATTGTGAACCCCTTTGGGTCTGGTGACCAGAACAGCCCTCCACTCTTGTCTGCACCACTGACAACATGAATGAACTCAATGAATGAGTGCAAGGTGGCAATGAATGAGCACATGCTTGTACAAATACACACTCATTGATTGACAGCTCAGTGGGCAGCTTGCCATGGAGGTAAGAGGAGAACTGTGCTTATCACCTGCTCAGAGTTGTGGTGGGGTTATCAGGATGGTGGGGCACTACCTTCTGGGGTGAAGGGTGGGGGTCCACTAGACACCAGGGAATGGACATTTTGGAATGGGGCTAAGGAGGGGAGGGAAATCATTAATTTTACACCAGGCCAGCAATCAGTGATCAGGGAGGGCCATTAGACACCAGGGAAATTTTTAATTTTACACCGGATCTGCGGTCGGTGATCAGGGGGACCACTAGACACCAGAGAAATATTCATTTTACATGGGGCTGGCAATCAGTGATTGGGGAAGACCACTAGACACCAGGGAAATTCATTTTACATTGGCCTGGTGATCAGCAGGGGGGCCACTAGACACCAGGCAAATTATTTATTTCACATCAGGCTGGCGATTGGATGGGGGGGACCACTAGACACCAGGAAAATTAATTTTACAATGTGCTGTGATCGGTGGGGAATCACTAGACACCACGGAATATAAATGTACATGGATTAGCGGGGGGACCCCTAGACACCAGGGTATTTTGTTCTATGTGGGGCAGAGATCGGCGGGGGGGGGAGCAACTGTAGACACTACAAAAAAAAAATGCAGCAAAATGTGATGTTCCTTAATGCCCCCGGCGAAGTTGTGACTTCACATCTTGGCAGAGTCATCACCTCACCACGAAGTTCTGACTTTGCATCCCAGATTAATTCATCAAATCATGTGACTTTGTGAATTAATCCGTGAAGCGAATTTTCCAAACTTCGCACGTCTCTGCTTTGGAGGACTTATACGTTTTTATAGGGTGGATAGAAAACTATTACATTTTAAATGCTGATATGTCTGCAATCCATTTTGGTAGCCTAAAATTATCAAATCTGATGGTAGCTATTCCTAGGAGGTGTTTTGAAGACAGTGGGCTAACGGGGAGTGATGTGGTACCTCCTGGCTGGTCTAAGTGGAGCCTCTTGGTGCGTCCATGGCGAGGTTTACAAAATCCCAATAAAGGGGATGTTGCAGTCCCACCACGGTGCAAGCTCCCTTGTGACCTGACACACTCCGATGTAGGTCACAAGGCTGGTGCAGTGCCATTTTGGTGCAATAGCTCCCCTTTTCAATGCAGACTGTGTTCAAAAATTGGAAATGCCGCATCTTTTGATGCAAGTTGCCACTTACATCATTTTTGTTTGATGCAAGCACTTTGCAATATTCCCCAGGTTTGAAAATTGATCTCTTTATTTCTGGATGTTCTTTAGAATATCCCTTATATAGCACCCATCAAATATACATTATGGGGCGTGGTCGTATCCCTGTAGTTAGGGTCCAATGGTCACTTCTATGTTAAAGTTGAAATTTTGCACTTTAATAACTTCACAACCGTTCAATGGATTTGCAAAGGATTTGCAATATTCAATGGATTTGCATGAAATGTAGCATGCTTCATCAGGGATCCAATATCTCTTGATGTGCCAAGTTTTATTCTGCCTGGATGGGTGTGTAGATACAGAGTGTCAACAAACTGAAAATTATCATATTTTGGCAAATTCTTTGTCATGTTGCTGCACAGAAACAGTGTGGAACTGTGGTCTGACATTTTCAGGGTAAACAGGCCTTAGGTCACAGAGGTGCCTTTTGAAGATTTGGTGAAAAAATATAAATCTGTTCAAAAGTTATTACATTTTCAAGTTTTCCATTAATTCCTATGGGAGCAGGTAGATGTCCATTGTGAAAAAGGATCCTTGGAAGCAAATGGGTAATCCATTGCTGCAAATGGGTAATTCTTTGTTGCAAATGAGGAATCTTTCTGTGCTGCCACCATCCTGTTTTATCTTTGCAAGGAAAACAAAACTAAATAACTGAAAAAAATGGATCTTTTCTGAAGTAACCAACACACATGTTCTGTTAATCGGGACCGGTTCTATTGGATTCTGCTGTTAGTTGTTTGATAAATACCTGCAAATGTGTTTTTTGGACATGCAGAATCAGGCAAAATGACTCCCAATTACAGGTAGCAGAACATGTGTGACCAGCAGTCACTGCACCGCACTGAAAACAGTGACTCTTGTATAGCTCCCGATATTCTGATAAGGGCGTTGGTGCTACTGTTTTTTTTTCTGGCCATTTATTTGATAAATATGCAATAGAATGCTATATGCAGAGTTTCATAGTTGGAAGATGGCAGCTGAATATGCCTGTGAGTCATTGGCCATGTACTGACCTGCCAGACTGCCACCTGCAGTCCAGGTGTGAAGCCACCAGCCCCTCACAGAAATGCAGGTACGGACTTACCCTCAGGGACTGATTACCTCCAGGAAGGTAGCACTAGCTGCCAATTTTTGGCCCACCCACCCACCCCGTCTGGTCCTGATCAAATACACATAAACCGCCCTGTCTTTCTAGCTCACTCCTACAGGCTATTGCCAGCCATGCCTCATTGGTTATCTAGGCCTTAATTTTCACTGGTCCTTCATCCTCCCGCAGGAACCATTCATTTCCCTGGCCCCCTATGCCTGTCCCCTGTAAGTTGCCACAACAGTTAGGGGCTTTCTAATGCTAGATCCGTGCCATGGCCCAACTACTAGG
This sequence comes from Neoceratodus forsteri, assembly GCA_016271365.2. Lineage (NCBI taxonomy): Eukaryota > Metazoa > Chordata > Ceratodontiformes > Ceratodontidae > Neoceratodus > Neoceratodus forsteri. Next base: position 775,860,233 of record CM028134.1, on the reverse strand, counting down.
CTTCCTGCCACTGCTCATCCATGTTCTCGTCTCCCTCCCTCCTTCCCCTCCTCTCCAACATACCATCCACCTCTCTTGTGCCCCCCCTTTTCCTGCCCAACCTCACTGGGTTTCCCTACTCCTCCACTCCAGCGTCCACTCTCCCTTTCACCCAAGTCTGTATTCACTCAGCTCCATGTCCCAGCCCTTTTCTCTTTGTCCCATCACTCTCCTGGCTTACTTTTCAAACTACTCCCCCCTTGCCTTGCTCCAAATAATCACCTAATCCTTCTAACTAAGAGACGTCTGCTCACCGTCAGTCACATACAGCTATTCACCCACTACCTATCTCTTGTGCTCCTGCTCCTTGCCGCAGGTGACATCCACCCAAACCCTGGCCCCCAAACCACACACCCCCTCTCAATCACTGCAAGTCCCCCTCCTACATCAGACATTCCTCACTTATCCCTGGAGATCTTCTCCCATGTGGCCTGCGCCTCCTGCACCTAAATATAAGAAGCCTAGTCCATAAACTTGACTCCTCCAGGTACTTGCTGCCCACTATGCTCCAGATATCCTCACCTTGACCCAAACCTGGCTCACAAGAAACATTAGCGACTCCTCTGTCACTATCCCAGGCTACACTTTGGCCCACCAGGACAGAGCCACAAGAGGCGGCGGAGTTGCCATCTACGTCAACTCGGACTTGCACTATTCGGTTATCCTAGCCAAGTCTGAACCTAAAATCTATGAATTAATTTTACTCCAACTGACACTCCCCTTCTCCACTTCCAATCTACATTGCAGGAATATACTGCCAACCTGGCACACCATCCTCTGCTGTCACCAACCTCCTCATGCAAATCTCCTGCCTAACCCCAACAGGGGAACTTTACAATTTGGGCGATCTAAACCACAACTAGCTAGTTTCTGCCCTCAACAAAATCAGGACTGAAATTGCTGCACTAAACCTCTCTCAAATCATTACTGAGCCCACCCGGCTTAACCTAAAAACTGGTAACTACCCACTCCTCGATTGGGCTCTTACCGCACAATCTCACCAGGTCATAAATGCCGGTATTCTTCCTGATTCCCTCAGTGACCACCAGGTTACTTTCTTAGTGCGCAAAATCCACCGCTCAAAATCCCACCCTAAATTTCTAGTCCAACGCTCCTTCAAATCCCTCAATCTCGCCCCTGTGTTAGACGACCTTGCATTAGCAAACTGGGACCCCGGCCCTATTATGGACTCCATTGACGATACCTTTCTCCACTTTAAAGACACTTTCCTCAGCATCTGGGACAAACATGCCCCGCTGTAACATACAAGGGTACAAGGCAACCACCTGCCGTGGATCACCCAAGAACTGATTGCATGTCAAACCACCCATGACAAAGCCTGGAAAACGCATAAATCCTCATGCCTCCTACAACATCTCTCTGCATACCACATGCTCCGAAACAAGTGTACCAGAGCCACTCACCTAGCTAAAGCAGAGTACTTCAGCAGCTCCCTACAGTCCAACCTAAATAACCCCTCAAAATTCTGGAAGGTCATTCACTCCCTCTTCACCCCACCAGCTGCCAATCCCACTCCAATTCTAAATATTAACAACTCCATTCTTGCTGAGCCAACAGCAGTCACTACTGAGTTCAACATATACTTCTCCACTTGTGCTGCCACTCTCCTCTCTGCCCTGCTAAACCCTGCACCTATCGCACCCTCTACAGATGTAATGAACCTGACTAGGCCTTGTTCCTTTTCCTTCAATGACATCTCTGCAGCGGATGCCCTAGATGCACTACTTTCTCTCAACCCTTCAAAAGGCAAATCCTCAGATGGCTTGGACCCTAAACTCCTCTACCTCTCCACCACCGCCATAGAAACTCCACTTGCCAAACTCTTAAACCAATCCTTTGCATCCACTGCTGTCTCCAAAGCATGGAAGCACACCACTGTCATCCCCCTCCCAAAAGGAGGTACCCCCACTTCCCCGTCCAACTACTGCCCTATTTCCCTCCTCCCAGTACTAGCAAAACTACAAGAGCACCTTGTGCTCACCCAACTTCCTTCCTTCCTCACTGACTCTAATTTCTTCACACCCTGCCAGTCAGGTTTCAGAATGGGACACTCCACTGCATCCTTCCTGATAAGGTTTACCAACTCCATCCTGACTGGTATGGACAGTGGGCTGATCACCTCAGCCATCTTCGTCAACCTTGCGAAAGCCTTCAACACCATCTCCCACCCCATATTGCTGTCTTGTCTCACTGAATCAGGCCTCTCTGTTGCTGCCACCAACTGTTTCAGATCTTACATCTCTGGCAGAACCCAGTCCATTAGAGTCGCAAATGCTATCTCCTTCCCCCTTCCCTGAACTACCGGTGTCCCCCAAGGGTCAGTTCTGGGACCCATGCTGTTCTCCATATTCCTAAATGATTTACCACTCATCTGCTCTACTACCTCAATCCACATGTATGCAGAGGACACTGTACTCTTCTCCTCAGGCTCTGACCCTGAAGTGGTACAAACTAACCTCCAAGCCGACTTCAACAAAGTACAGCAATGGTTCAGCTCTCACCTCCTCTCCCTAAATGTAAAAAAAACTGTCACGATGACTTTTGGCACACGACAATGCCTGTCCAGACTCCCATCCCTTCCCTATTTCCACACCCTGGATGGCCAAAACCTCAAAGATGTCTCCTCATTCCACTACTTGGGGGTATGGCTCGACTGCCATCTTTCCTTCTCAGACCTCATCGATACTATTTCAAAAAAACTCCACCCCATGCTCACTGCACATTATAGGAACCACAGTAGCCTCCCTCCCCCGTCTGACGTGAACTGGTCCAGAAGATGATACTTCCCTCTCTTGATTACTGTGACATTGTTTACGGTGCAGCCCCTAAGTCCATCCTATCTAAGCTGGACACACTTTTTAATGCCTTCTGCCACTTTGATCTCGATGCCTCACCCCTTACCCAGCACTGTGACCTCTACCATTCCCTGGCACTACCATCCCTTGGAAACCGCAGCATTTCACACTGTGCTAAATATGTATCTAACCTATGGTTTGGCACCATCCCTTTCTACCTCTCCTCCATGCTCTCAGCTGCCCCCTTCCCGCCCATTATCTTAGATCCTGCGACTACCTCCAACTATCAATCCCTAGGTGGAAGACTACTGCCGGGCAAGCCGCCTTCTCACACCGGTTACCCAAGCTATGGAATGATCTCCCACCTCAAATTCAGCATTCCTCCTCTGCCCACTCTCTTTCTACTGTCCTAGCTAACTTCCTCACCACTAATTGCTCCTGTACCTGATTCAGCCATGCGCCAATTGCTCCCCCTCCCTACTGCCTGATCAGCAGCCTTAGCTTTGCTACAAATGCTGGCATATAGGCCCAACCTATGCACTTTTGTCCTGTGCCTTTTTGTCCTGTACCATCATGTGTTCTATGTCTCCTGTGTTTATACCTGTATATTACTGTGTGCTAGATTTTCCCTTGTATTGCTGCTATATGTCAGGTAATTGTTATATGCTCTATACAATATCCAATGTACTCAATGGCCCAGATATTCAAACTGCACCACAAAGTAGTGCAATAGCAGGAGCAGGCACAAGTCCAGTGTGCCTATGTGCAACATGCGCGATATACAAACACTGCGCAGGCCAAGATGCGCTTGCGCCACACAACTGAATATTGCACCAACTGCCCCATGGTGCAACCAGGGATGTGCAGTGGAGCAGGATAGCAGCACATCAGCACAACCAGGGATGCGCAGGGACAGGATGCAGGGGTCCACCACCCATGGAAGATATGGGCAGAGGAGCACACAGCAGAACAGACATCTCCCCCCACCACACGCCATGAACCGCACAACCTGAGGAGAGCTGGAAGAACCACCGACCCATGGACTCCAGCAACAATCCCACAGCCAGGGCATGGAGCCCCAGCACACCCCTGTCAAGCTGTGACCGGCACACATGGAGGTCCAGTCACCCCATGCTACACCATCCCACCAATGCAGAGCAGGCCCTGCACAGCAATCCCCAGACACTCTGCCCAGGAGCAGCACCCAACAGTGCAGGACATCCCATGCATGCCACCACCCCCACTGTGACAATGCAACCCTGTGCACCATGGAGCTATGCAAGGCAGCCCCACCATGAGCACCATGCAGTGCGTGGCAGCAGACACCGATGCAACAACTGCAGACACAGTGCCACCCTGCACAGCCCCCCCGAGGTACAGCTGAGAGACCGACCATGTGTCGGCACATGAGGTACCCCACGTGTGACAGAGCCTGCCCTGAACCCCACCACCAGTGGTACAGCACCCTGCACACCCTCACAAGGACACACCCTATCCCCGCACTGGCCACAACAGCCAGCACAGATACCCACAGTGGTGCATGGAAGCATGCACCACACAGGATGCAACACAGTGCATGGACAAACACCCACCCATACCCAGGGTCCCTACTTTTCTGCGGCACAGTGGGACCAAGTTCTGCGGCAAGACCATAATTTGCCACAGAACTTCTGCAGCGGTGGTTTGTAATTTCTGTGGACGTTCTGCGGCACTAACAAACTACCACATCACAGTGTCAGCTTGTCATCCTGACTTCATTTTCATGGCAGTGGTTATAGCACTCAGGATGGTGGAAAGCACAGTAACACTAGTTCAAAAAATAACAGACATAAAAATAATGTTATGCCTAAAAAAGCAAAACAAATGTCTCTCCCTTAAGGTCCTAGCCTGTTGCATAAATGACATATGCAGAGGGGATCTTATGTGATAAATAAGGCATTTCTATACGCATGCTATCTATCCCACTAATGAGGTTTCCACTGTCTATCACTTATATATTTGTATATGCTTTCTACACCACTCATGAGGTTCCCACTGTGTATCACTTATATATTTATATGCAATCTGTAACATACTTACAAATATGCGTGTGTGTGTGTGTGTGTGTATATATATATATATATTTTTTTTTTTTAATTTCCATGAACTTGCATCCTCATTCATACAGGTCCCATTGGAAATGGAATAGAGGAGTTATTGCAAAACTAATTTTTCATGTCAACCTGCTTTCCTTGACACACTGCATAACACCATCAGGCCATGACATGCATGTGAACCAATTGTGAGATACAGTTCTCCGGTCCATCACAATGTGTCCACCATGTGACAGAACACTGCACCACACCTTCCCAGGCTCCGAGCAGTGATGTGTTCCACCAATCCTTGTGCTGCACAGCCAGCTCCCAAAGCTAATCTCTGAACTTGAGTTGCCGGCATAGAAACACAGCATGATACCCTTTGGCCCAACAGCTGTCCCCACACACAACATTTCTCAATAACTTTTAGGTGATTCTATCAACCGATGACAATATGTAATCAAGAACCCTGGCAAAAATGCGTACAGTGCAATTATTTATTTAACAGGTCTATTCTTTCAACAGATCTACACATTATTATATTTCACTTTTCTGGGCATAATTACTTTATTTTTCTTAAAAATTTAGACAGTTAAATTCATTTTACCAGTTATTCATTTCAGACAGCGTCTCTATACCTTAAAGGCACAAACAGGTTTGTACAAAATGAGGTATGGACTTAACAGGTCTGTGTTATTGACAAGGTTTTGTTTAAGTTGGCCCTAGTGCAACAATGTAAGACTGAAAATTGTATTAGTCTGTAGTGCAGGTTGAGCAAATATCACCATGCATGATGTGCTGTGCCACCGTCTCTGGCAATGGGAGCTGTGGTAAATCAGTGACTGTTCATTTCTGTTGCAGAATGTAGCCATTTCAATAGCTAATGTATGATGTTATAGCAATGATAACATCACATTCTGAACATAATGGGGGGGTTTGGATATTAGAAGAGGGGAAGGGAACCAGATTCTATGTATAAACAGAAATATTAATAAAAATCACCAAAAGAGTGAATCCTGTGGCACATGAAGTTCTCGATGATTGCAAAGTTCTGCGCAAAGTTCTCGGCCGCAGGAGATTCTAGGGGTACCCATACCGAGAACACCAACACAGGGGACACAGTGGTGGTCAACAAACCCGCTGGTGTGTGACCACGGTAGCCATGTACCCACAGCTAGCACCCTTCCATGGCATAGGTGTACCAGCCACCCTGCGCATGCACCATGAAGCCGTATGCCACCAGCATGCAGCCGGAGCACTAGTGACAGACAGTGGAGCACATCTCCTGCAACACACACAAGTGACAGCATGGAGGGGGACAACAACAGCAGAGGCCACAGTGCCACCCGAGGCAGACGTGCACCTTACCGGTGACAGGAGGCAACCTGGCATTGTGCCGGGTACAGTGGTTGTCCAACATGGACAGCCACCACTGACATGCCAGCAGACCGTGCATATCACAGACATGCAAGGGTGTCAGTTGCACAGGCCATGGACGGTCTGACAGGGGCACCATAGACACAGTGCATGCACCGTGGACCACTGCACACAGGCATCCGGTGCACAGGGAACAACACACAAACCACAGACGGTGACTGATTCCCACGCCCACACCATAGGCGGTTCCCCTCCAGACACACACACACACACGCCCATGCCTGCACCACCCCTGACGCCATGCACACCGCAGCGCTGAGCACCTGTAGCCATGCAAATCAGAGACCACCACAGTTGTCATAACAAAACAAATGTAATGAACAGGTGAAGAAAACTATTACAATTATGTACAAAAGGGAAGGGCCACATACTAGGTGGGGGCAGGTAAGGGGAAGGGGTGAACAAATGGGAGAGGGAAGAAGGGGTGAGAGGGTGGGTCCAAGGGGAAAGGGTGATTCGGGGGCATGGAAGGCCTAGCATCCACCCCGCTCTCCACTTCTGTGGCACCTCCTCATCCTCCGCCTCCTGACCCCGTGCCTCTTCATGCACTGGAGGATCCCCAATGACACCCTGACCAGCTGCAAGAGCTCCTGCATGGCCCATTTGATGGCCATCATTCGCTGTCCACCTAAGACAAGGGAGCAGAGTCAATATGTGTGAATGTCCATCCCCCTGCAGCCCACCCATTGTGCATGGCATACAGCCATGGGCCATGCCCCTGTGATGGTGTGCGACCACTCACAGTGATCGTGTCCACAAGACCTGCCTACCCAGGTGCACACAGCCATGCGGACCGCTGCACACACCCACCACCCAAGTCCCGCACAGCACCACCTTGGCTGTACAGCGACAAGGCTATGTGGTGCGAAGGCAGTGGCACAACCATGTACCCAGTTCACACATGGACCACCAGCGATGCACACCCACACATGCAGTGCCACAGGACAGTGCTGAGTGTACCATGTGGTGTGCACGTCAGTGGTGTCAATGGATGGTGGCCATGCCCTGCCACCTTCCCTGCAACACTGCATGCACAGAATATCCTGGAAGAAAGGCACTCACCTGCATCTGCAAGATCCGGGTGCTGATGCGGGATGGGCTGGGCAGCCTGTGCCTGTAGCCGTGCAGCCTCCTCTTCATAGCGTGCCCATGCCTCTCAGGCTCGGCACCTCTCCTCAGGGCCTAGGGTGAAAACATGGAGACGGGAACATCAGTACAAACCAGTAGCAAAGACCCCCCCCCGTATGTGCAATCCCGCACAGCACAGCAATGCTGCAACCCCACCACCACCACTGCCCACACTGGATGGCCCCCCCATGTGGTGGACAAATGCCCACTGTGATAACTGGATGGATGCTACCAGTGTATGGATGGAACACCTACCTGGACGTGGCAGTGTGCCTCACCTGGCATGTGCCCGTAGATGGGCAAGCTTGTCTGGATCCCTCCGCCAGAGGTCCCCATAGCGGTGGCGACACTGCTCGGAACTTTGTGCAATTCCGGTGGCCTCCTCCAGTGCCTCTGCCACCTTCTCCCACACAGCACTCCTTGCCCTATCTAATGGGTCATCCCCAAACAGGGCCCCAGCATGGAGCTCTACAATGGCCACCAAATTTGCCAGCTCCAGAGGGGTCCACAAAGCTGCTCTCCTCCTTGCCATGTCTACTGCAGCTAGGATCACAAAATGGTGCTCTGTAGCACACGTCCGCCACGTGCAGATGCTGCGCGGTACAGCGCTGCCATTCCCCATTGCACTGTCACCGAACAACATGATAGGGGTGCACCCATGCGGATGCATGGTGCCTAGATAGAAACATAGAAACATAGAATTTGATGGCAGATAAGGACCGCTTGGCCCACCTAGTCTGCCCATTTTCCTACCTAACAGATAAGCTGCAGATCCTAGTTAACCAACAGCTTACTTCCTCCTACCCCCCACTAGGACTGCCTTATGCCTGTCGTATGCATTCTTGAATTCCCCCACTGTTCTTGACTCCACGACCTCCTCAGGGAGGCTGTTCCATGCATCCACAACCCTCTCTGTGAAAAAATACTTCCTCACATTACCTCCGAGCCGTCCCCCTCTATCTTCAAATTGTGTCCCTTGTTCTTGCACTCTTTTTCTGGAAGATGCTACCCTCTTGGACTTTGTTGATTCCTTGAGGTACTTAAAGTTTCTATCATGTCCCTCTCTCCTTCTTTCCTCAAGGGTATACATATTAAGCTCCTTTAGTCTTTCTTCGTATGTCTTCTAGTGCAGACCCTGCACCATTTTGGTTGCCCTCCTCTGGACAGCCTCCACTCTGTCTATGTATTTGTGGAGATGGGGTCTCCAGAACTGCACACAGTACTCCAGATGGGGTCTCACCAACTGTCTGTATAGAGGGATAACAACTTCCTGTTTTCTACTATTGATGCCTCTTCCTGTGCATCCCAGTATCCCAACCTTCCTTACTGCCTTCTCATGTTGCTTGCCCACCTTTAGGTCATCTGATATAATTACCCCCAGGTCCCTTTCTATTTTGCTGTTGTCAGTATCTCACCCCCATTGTGTACACCTTCCCTGGGTTTTGTTTCCCGTGTGCATTACCTTGCACTTCTTTGCATTGAATCTGAGCTGCCATACATTTGACCATTCCTCCAACCTTGCCAAGTCCCTTCTCATCCTTTTCACTCCATCTTGTGTATCAACCTGTTGCAGCTCTTTGTGTCATCTGCAAAGAGACATACTTTTCTTCCAGTTCCTCTGCAATGTCACCTTAAAGACATTAAAAGGACCGGTCCCAGTATTGAACCCTCACGGTACCCGCTAGTAACCCTTCTTTCTTCACTGTGACTCCATTTACTACTACCCTTTCGTCCTGTTGTCTAGCTAATTTTTATCCAGGCTACCACCTTGGGACCCACTCCAAGGCTGGCTATCTTATGTATTAATCTTTTGTGGGACTGTATCAAATGCCTTGCTAAAATCTAGGTGAGCCATGTCCACAGCCCTCCTGGTCTACTACTTTGGTCACCCAGTCAAGAAATCTATTAGATTCATCTGACACGACCTTCCCATCATGAATCCATGCTGCCTTGGGTCCTGTGCCCACTGGCCTCTAGGTACTCAATAATTCTTTCCTTCAGAAGTGATTCCATCATTTTCCCTACCACTGAGGTCAAACTAACTGGTCTGTAGTTTCCTGCCTCTGTCCGCTCCCACTTTTGTGAAGAGAATCACATCTGCCCTCCTCCAGTCCTCGGGTACCACCCCATCCTCCCATGATTTGTTAAAGAGAGTAGTCAGCAGTGTCACTAGTTCTACCCTTAGTTCTTTTAGAATTCTTGGGTGAATCCCATCAGGCCCCATTGCTTTGTCCACCTTCAATTTTGTTAGTTCTTTCAGAACCCTTTCTTCTGTAAATGGACTGGTATCGACCCCCGTCTTCAGAGTGTTTCTCTTGTTTGGTTTAGGTAACTCCCCCTCCTATTCCTTTGTGAATACTGAGCAGAAATATTTGTTCAGTATCCCTGCTTTTTCACTGTCACCTCTACCCACATTCTCTCCCTTTATTAAGCTTCAGTATCCCTCCTTGGTCTTTCTTTGCTCTCTAATGTACCTATAAAAGGTCTTATCCCCCTTCTTAACAGAATTGGCTATCCTTTCCTCGGTTTGGGCCTTTGCTATTCTGACTGCCTTCCCATCCTCTTTCTGCTTTAACTGATAAAGTTCTCTGTCCTGCTCCTTCTGTGTTTCCTTATATTTCCTGAATGCTGTCCTTTTCTCCTTAACCTTCCCTTCCACCTCTTTTGAGAACCATAGCAGTTTTTTCCTTCATTGTGTTTTTTTGATTTGCTTTACACAAAGGCTTGTTGCCTCTGTGATGGCTGCTTTGATCACTCTCCATTGTTCCTCCACCCCTCCTTCTTGCCTGTTAGCTAGTGCTTTTCTGAGGCACTCTCTCATTTTCCCAAAGTCAGCCCTCCTAAAGTCCAGTACCCTTGCTTTTGTATGGCTTGATTGTATGGCTGTGTTTATCGTGAACCACACTGTTTGGTGGTTGCTTGTTCCCAGATGGCTACCCACTTTTAAATATGAGATTCTTTCTCCGTCCCCATTTGAGAGTACCAGGTCTAAGATTGCTCCCTCCGAGTGGGTTCCAATACTAGTTGTCTGAGGCATGCCCCTGCAGGGCATCAAGAATGACCCTGCTCTTGGATGTGCCTGCACAAGGTGCTCCAGTTAACATCTGACATATTCAGGTCCCCATCAACAATATCCCCTTTCTGCCATTCAAGAAAGCCTTCTATCATTTTCTTGTCCATTCCCTCCCCTTGAGATGGGGGTCTGTATACAACCCCCATGCAGATTGTGGTGCCATTTCCTGTCTCCAGGATGACCCAAAGTGCCTCATCTGCTCCCCGTTTACTCTTTAGTTCTGTTGCTTTGATCCCTTCCTTTACATAGAGAGCTACTCCTCCTCCTCTTTTACCCTCCCTGTCCCTCCTGTAGATTGTGTATCCTGGTATGTTGACATCCCAGTCATAGTTCTCTGTGTACCATGTTTTTGTGACTGCCACAATATCCAGGCAACCCTCTTACATCAAGGCCACTAGTTTAGGGAGCTTGTTACACAGGCTACGGGCATTGGTACTCATCACCCTCCACTTTTTGATAGCCTTACCCCTTTTAGCCCCATTTCTGTCCTTACTGCCTTTGCCTTTTTTTATATTTAAATCCGTTCTGCTCCCTAATAACTTATGTACCTTGGTGTTTACCTCACTAATCACCATGTTTTGTGGGGGGAGGCTGAGATTTTCCTGCTCCTTTCAGTGCCCCCCTTGGCTAGTTTAAATGCTTCCAATGAAGCATTAAACCTCTCACCTAGGATCCTGGTTCCCCTGGACAGATGCAGACCATCGCACCAGTATAGGTCTACATCCTCCAGGTGCCCCCCAGTCCCCAATGAAGCCAAAACCCTGGGCTCCACACCAGTTTTCAACCACTCATTGAATTCCCTGGTGAGGAGTGTCCTAGCATCTCCCTTGCCATAGACAGGCAGCACCTCCAAGAAGGTTACCGTATGCGCTACTTGTCTAAGGCCCCTTCCCAACTCTACTAACTCCTCTTGCACTGCTCTGATCCCATTCCTAGCCAGGTCATTTGTCCCTAGGTGGACAATGACATCCAGCTCCCTCCCTCATGCAGCTTCTCCCATGATCCTGAGGATTCGCTTCCTGTCCCTCCAAGCCATGTCACCAGGAAGGCACCTTACCTCCCTCTCCCCTTCCTCCCCCATTTCTACCCCCTAATGATTGAGTCCCCCACCAGGAGTTGTTTCCTTCCCCTGTGAGGTCCCATGCCACCCTCCTGTGGGTCTCCTTTGTGAAGGTTCCCAGCATCCTCCTTGGTCTCACTGCAGGTGCCTCCATAGAGGAACCACTATCCACCAGAAGAGTGAATGAATTGTGGAGGTACAGCTGGAGGATGCAACTCTGTTCCACCACCCTCTCTCCTCCCTGAGCCCTCTGGTCCAGCCTCTCCTCTTTCTTGGCAACCTCTGAGGTAGTGGCATTGGCCTCAGTGGTCCCTGGGTGGGGAGGAGGTTTCATAAATCCTAGCCAGGTCAGCCTGGAGACAGGCAACCTCTCTCTCAGACCAGAGAGGTGCCTGCAAATGGGGCAGCATCGCAGCCTCCAGAATGTCTCCTGGAACACTGCCGCCACAGCCATTGCACTGCACCACTCCTAACATGTCTTATTTTGTGTCCTCTCTACTGTTTCTCTGGATGCTTACTCTCACCTCTCCTTACAACTCTCAGCCTTCCTGTTCTGGGACAGCAACTTCCTATCTTCTTCAGTAGCCTCCTTCTTCCTTGCTCAATATCAGACCACCAGCAGCTGGGGGGAGTAAGCTACTTGTTTCCTTTAGGGTTGACAAAACCAGTGTTTCTCTATGATCCTTTCCTTCCTATTGCCAAACAGGAAGTTCCTGTTGACAGTCAAATCCAGTGGCTATAAAAGTAGAACTGGCTTTGGGTGGGTGGGTGGAGGGTGGGATGGAGGGCAATTAGTAAGAAAAAGGCTAGCAACAGGGCGTTGTAATGTTGACTCACCTGCTTTTATAGTGTCTAAACCACACCCCCAATTAAGCTCTCTTTCCTCCTACTGGTTTAGCAAAGTCACCTGATAAAGTACCCTTCCGAGCACAGAACACACACTGACTTTCTTTCTTTTCTTTCCTTTTTTTTAACCCTAAATAAGACCCCTTCTACTTTTAATAAAGTTATCTGTCTACTTAATCTTAACAGGCAATGACTCCTGCTGAGATATAAGTTTTAAATGAATAAGAAAATGTTGCTTCTTTTAGTTAGCTGCTTTCTACTCTACAAGCAAGGCTAGCAACAGCCTAGGGGGCAAAGGTCAACTGCAGGGTCAAGGGTCTGTCGCACACGGACCGCCACAGCATGATTGGCACTCCCTGCATGTAGCGTGGATAGGTGCCTGTGTGTGATGCCATGCAGTGGCCTACTGTGCTGTGGCACCATGGTGCCTATGGCGCTCCAGGGCACGAGCGCCATATGTGTGAACAATGCACTAGTGCCACTGGCACAGTGGTGGCCATGCCCTGCACTGCCTCCCATGCTCAGCACATCAGCAGAGCAGGCGTCGGTGTCAGCACCCCGGGCATGCACTGTGCAGTACCTACTGCGCACATCACGGAGCTGCGCCTTTGCCTAAGCATACTCAACACAATTGCACAAGGTGCAACAGCGTGATATTCAGCCAGCATATGCAAATCAGCTCATCAGCAATTCCATGGTGCAGCTACTGCATTATCATCCACTTAAAGTTGCGCCTCACCTCATTTGCATGCCTTGCACTATATAAATGCAACATGGGGCTGCAGAGCCCATAGTTTGGTATTGCATTCTATTGTGGTGGGCTGCATGCTGTTTGGAAGTGTGGACTGTGGTGAGTGGGAGATGCATGGGACTGCACAATGAAAGGTAACACCTGTCATTCCCACAGGTTCTATAATGACCGAACGTGAAGAAGAGGAGGAACAGGGATGTAGGAGAAAGAGGAGGCCCAACTTCACCCAGGCAGAATCAGATGCCCTGTTCGAGGCATACCTCAACAGGGAACCACTGCTCAGTGGACAGTGGGGAACACCACAGGCCCGAGCTGTGGCATGGGGTGAGGTTGCATATGCCACGAACCAGCATGGCAGCCACCAGCGGTCTGTGCAGGAATGTAAAAAGAAGATCAGCACAGACAAGAGGAGAATTAAAGACAAGGTGGCTGCCATCAGAGCAGCACGTGCTGCAACCGGTGGTGGACAGCTGGATGTGCCACGCCTGATGCCACAGGAGGAGCAGATGTCCGGCAGCATGCGGTGTTGTGCCATAGAGGGCATTCCAGGTGGTGGCTTCCAGATGGGTGGCAGCCCATCACTGCATGGTAGGTCCTGTACTGTCACTGTGTGGGAGGTGGGGGGAATGCCACAGGGTAGGGCGGAGACATTAACGCTACTGTGTTCCCTTACAGATCCTGAATGTCTACAAGGGTCAGCGGTGGTGGATGTGTCCACTGTGGGTGAGGCCCTGGACACGGAGGAGCGCCCATCCACCTCCACAGGTGTCCAAGTGTCAGGACCACTGCATACCTGCCTGTCTGGCTGGACTGAAGATGGTGGTGCCGGTGCGGATGAGGCCCTGCCTGTGTCCCAGTGTGACAGCGTCCACAGACTCCAGCATGCTGGGACATGGACTGGTGCTGCATCAAGCACCGATGATGATGCATCACACATCCTGGACTGTGATACGTGTGGGATGCAGGATGGTCCCACAGCCAGGAATGGCTCAGGCTTAGCCGTGTGTGGTGCCGTCGTGGAGGCCTGCATGACATCACAGTCCCAGCCTGTGCCTGTATGCCCCAGTGGAGCAGCATTGGTGTGCATCCAGGCTGGTGGTGCTGTTGCAGCCACTGCAGTGGCAACAGTGGGCCCTGGTGACTGGCGGCCGGAGGGGCAGTGCCAGCAGTCAGCCAATGGTGACGGGGGGACAGTGTCAGTTGGTGGCATCAGTGCACTGCATGTGGACATGTCCCAGCATGGCTCTGGTGTGCAGCACTCATCTTCAAAGGGTCCGACCCAGCACGACCAGGAACACCATGAGGGACAGCATGCCGATCAGGCGGATGACCTCTTTGATGAGCACAGCCGTCTACTCCAGGCTTCAGTGGATCAGCAGTTGTGGCTTGTGATGGCGGTGGATGCACTCAGTGCGGTTCTGTGCCAGGCACAGCAGGGACCACGGTCTGCTCCTGGCAGAGATGGCCCGGCAGCGGGAGGATGTGACCACTGCCATTGACAGGCAGACACATGCAATAACTGCTGTCATGGCCATTTTGGGCACCCAGTTCATTGCCCATGCACCACAGATACCGCTCAGTGTCACTTCCACCCCCCGTTCCTGGCATTGTGCGACACCTTCCATGTTGGCATCGGGTTCGGCTGTGGGCATACTGAGCATGCCTGGCATGGATGTGTTCGGTGAGCTGCAGTCCCCTGCACGAACACGGTCATGTTCCCACAGAGTCACCCCTGGGGGACCGTCGGTGCCACCCCATGAGGCCAATGGTCAGCCTTGCATGGCTGGCAGGTCTTGGTGGGGCATCCCACCCATCCGTGGCGGTCATGGCACTGTGCCACATGACTGACCTGACTTCCACCATGGCCACTGTCTGCTGCTGCCCTGTGTGCAGTGTGTTGTGTACTGTGTGATGTACGGGTGGGGTACCCAGCCCTGCACACACACGGTCCATGTGCACTCCCTCCTGGCTGCTGGCCACTGTGGCATGTGCATGATGATGCCTGCATTGTGCTGTCCACCAGTGTGCAATGGTGCCCAGCATCTGAGACACGCACAGTGATGGCCACTGGGTGTGGTCATGTGTGGACCTGTGTGTGGCTAGGGGTTGCAGTCGGGATTGGCGTGCCTTCTACCCCTTGTGCATGTCTTGTGGTGTGTGTGTGTGTGTGAGCGCGTGTCATGTTTGGCCTTGCCCATCCCTGACGGTGTGTGTGGTTCCACACTCAGACCCATTCACTTGCCGCCATCCACCCCTGGGGTTCGTCCATGCCTGTCTGTGGGTTGTGCCCTTGCCATTGGTGGTTGCACATGGCCCCATGACCTACCTGTGTTGGCCGAAGTGCTTCTCTGTGATGGTGTCCCAGGGCAGTTGCGCCATCCGGATCAGGCAGGGGTCCCTTCACCCAGGGGGGTGGCTGCCCATCACCGTCTGGACCGGTGTCCTCATCATCCCCATTGCTGTCCCCCTCTTCGACCTCTACAGCTATCCCACAGTTATTGGATGCAACAGGCCAGGAATAGCCCGCAGGCCTTCGAGGAGCTGTACTGTAGGGCACTGCCAGACATGTCCAGGCACTGGAAATGTGACTTCAGCATCCCAAACACCCGCTCGATGACATTACATGTGGTGGCATGTGCCTCATTGTACCGTTGGTGTGATGGGGTCATGTGGCGACGGTACGGTGTGAGCAGCCAGGGATGGAGTGGGTAGCCACTGTCACCTGTGTGTAGAGGGTGGACATTAATATGGTGGTCTGTGGTGCCCTGCCATGGGCCTTCAAGGCCGGTAACCATGGCACCTCTGACTATGCACCCCCCCACATCTGCCCATGTCATCCTGCGTGATGTGCATACTCATCCACTAGGTGGCCAGTGGGGATGTCCCCACTCTCAAACCTGTGGCACAGTGCAGACTGGTGCCAGATGAAGGCATCATGTGCTCCCCCAGGGTGTGTGGCACAGACATTGGTTATGCACCCCCTGGCATCACACACCACCTGGCAGTTGATGCTGGCAAAACCCTTCCGGTTGATGTATGCAACACCATCTGGGCCAGGTGGCTTGCAGATGGCCACATGGGTGCAGTCAGTGGCCCCGAGCATGCCAGGCATACATGCTACCCTGTGGAACCCTTGTATGTGTGCTGTGTGCTCCACCTGTGTGCTGGGGAAATGGATGTACTCCACAGCATGTGACAGCAGTGGGCTGAGGAATTGTGTGAGTAGGCATGATGCGGCCGACTGGGTTATGCCTGTTGTGTCCCCTGTTGGTCTCTGGAAGGTGCCCGTGGTGAGCAGGCACATGACTGCTGTCACCTTTGTCTCCACTGACAGAGCATGGCTCTGTCGTGTGGGTGCCTGCATCTCATCACTGCACAGCTCACACAGCACCTCAGGATCACCCAGTTCAGGTGGTACCGGCCCACAATCTCTGTGTCGGTGTACTGCTCGAAGGTGATGCAGGCTCAGTGCCACCTGTTGAGGGCATACCACCGACGAGCCCTTCCACGGCCACCACCCCTGCTACCTGCCTTCTCACACCCCTCATTACCGCCTCCATCTGGATGGTGGCACTGGCCATGTCCCTGGCTGGTGTTCCCCTCCCAACAGCTGTTATCCTGTTCCCCCCGCTGTCCTCTGTGATGTTCCCCCTGCACCAGGTACACCTCTGGCCTTTGGCTGTCCTGCCTACTGCCACTGTCCTCACTACACTGTGGCACTACCCTGTCTGTCCTGCACAAGTGACTCAGGCTCCCCACTCCTGTCCTGTTCCTGTGTGTTCACAGGTGTGCCCTGTCCTGCTCCTTCACTGTCCCACTCACTGCTACCCTATTTGTGTTTGCTGTCAGCTCGCTCCCACCTCTGGCTTCCCTGTAGCGTTCTTGCACCTCTCTCTTGTTCCTTTTTATTTTGGATCATTTCCGCTATCGCTCAACTTCCACTAGCTCCCCTATTGCACATGGTGCATGCTGTTGAATATCGCACTGTGCCATTTATTCATGGTTACTTCCCCTACGGTTGAGCATACATTCATTACCATTGAGCTCTTGCGCATTGCAACTTGAGCAGCATAGTTGCCTCACGCTGAATACTGCACAATGGCGCATTTTCGTACTTGCACTGGTGCATCTCTGTTGCGCATGGCACATCCTTTTGAATATCTGGGCCAATGTGTTGTTTCTTGTAGTTTAATGCAATTGTATCCATATGCTGCTATTTGTCTCTGTTATTTGCTCAGTTGATAACCTGCATGTTATCCACCCCCTTGTACCCTCTCCCACCAGGTCACACCGGGAGATGAGCATCTTGTTCCTCAGTGTGCCTTTCCTGGTGAAACTATTTCAATAAATAAATGTAGCTGATCTTGTATACAGGATAGTACCCAACATGGTTTTAAGAGGTTTGTCAAGGCTTGACATGTACAACTAACTTGATTGCCTTCTACAATCAATTTAGTGTAAGTATGGACTCAGGGAAACCGGTGGGCTTGATCCTATTGGATTTGGGAAAAGCATTGATTCAGTACCCCATGATCTTCTAATTGTTAAGTTATGTCCGATGGGCTTTAGAAATTACATTTTTAGCTGGATTTCTGTCTGATCGCACCCAGAAAGTAAAAATAAATGGTGAGCTCTCCAGGATTGGCCTTGTGGGAAGTGGGGTTCCTCAGGGTTCGGTGTTGGGTCCTTCCCTGTTATGTTTATTTATGAGTGACATAAATCAAAATGTGTCAGATATGTTGTTTAAGTTCACTGATGATACGAAACTAGAGGGTGAAGTTGATAAAGCAACAAAATTTAACTCACTGACCAGTGACTTAAAATCCACAGAGGGCTGGGCAACATCAAATAAAATGAAGTTTAACCCTGAAAAATGCAGTGCTCTACACTTTGGTATGAATAATCCTTCCTAACTATTCTTACTTTATGAATAATGTACAACTACATACTGAGTACAAGGAGAGAGATATGGGTATACTTACAAATAATAAATCATTCCCTTCAGATCATTGTATTCAAGTCTCTAGAAAAACAAATGTTCTAAGATAAATCAAATGCTCATTCCTTTCTCAAAACAAACAGTGTTTGTTACCAATTTATAAAACCTATGTTATTCCACATCTAGACTTTGGTTCACCATTTTGGAGCTCCAGCTTAAGAAAGGATATAAATCTTACAGAAAAAAACTCAGAGGAGAGCAACAAAAATGATAAGGGGCATTGAGCACAAGAGCTATGATGACAGACTAGATTCTTTAGGTTTATTTAGTTTGGAAACTAGACGAAAAAGAGGTGATCTGCAGCTCTTATATAATACCTTAAAAAATCCTAATCTATTGTGTCAGTATGGTTTACGATTCCAAAACAGGACTACAA
This sequence comes from Neoceratodus forsteri, assembly GCA_016271365.2. Taxonomy (NCBI): domain Eukaryota; kingdom Metazoa; phylum Chordata; order Ceratodontiformes; family Ceratodontidae; genus Neoceratodus; species Neoceratodus forsteri. The sequence continues at coordinate 775,841,633 of CM028134.1, read as the reverse complement.
ACTTAAGATCACATGACAAACAATTGGTGGTCCCAAGGGTTAATACCAATATAAGGCAAAACTTTTTTTTAGTACGTTCTGCTGCCTTATGGAATAAACTTCCAGTCGATTTAGTAAATAAATCTTCATTCATTGATTTTAAACAGGCGTTGGGATGATTATTTAACAAGGGGCTGTTCTAATGTCCCTACTAAGAGTGAGAGGCAATCTAGATGGGCCATGTGACCTCCTTTTGCCTGATGTTATCAAGCAAACCAAGTATGTCAATATGTGAACTTGTTTGGATGCACATTTAATAAAAAAAAATGTTTTTGCACTTTATAAAACAATTAGAGGCTATGGTCCATTTTCTGTTTTTATGCTGGTGCTGACCCGACTCACTTGGTTGAGTCCTTGTGACTTATAATAACCTACAGTCCATGGTACATCACAGAATTCCACTGATTTTCATAAAAATTATTAAGTTAATAGGGTGTGAGGTCCCTTTCTGTGTTTCTGTTTACAGAGCATACTACAGTGCAGCAGTGACAATAATAGCACATACAGATGCCAGCGCCCTTCCCCCCCACACACATACCTCTACACTATCAGCAGCACAGTGACAATTGGTGGGACTAGAAGGGCGGGGAGAGAGAGTGCAAAGCGGAAGGAAAAAAAGTCCTGATCCCGTCATGAGTTTCAAATCCTGAATGGCCACCACTGAGATAGATGAGGAGGTCAAGTCGACTAGAACCAAGCAATGATCAAGCTCCATGGAAAGAGATCCCTTACCCTAGGCAACATCAATACAGCCAGCACTGGTGTCTTTTTAGACAGCACAAATCATAAAGTAAAAAGTAAAAAAATCTCTCATGCTGTGTGGCAGTGTGTAGCACTTCAGTATCCTGACCTACTTCCAGGGTGAGTGTGATCATATCCTCTCCTATGCACTGCAACAAATGCAGTTTAAGAAAACAGTAAAAAAGCTTCTATTTTTAATGTATTTTTTACAACTGTGGTTAACTTGGATTACGTGGCACCCCCACTCTCTGATTTATGCCCCTCCATTAGTGTTATTTGTTCCCTGGTATCTAGTAGCACCCACCACCCTCTGATGTATGGCCTCCCCTTTTGTTTTATTTTTCCCTGGTGTCTAGTGGCACCCCCCCCACCCACCGATTGCTTTCCCCACTTGTAAAATAGAAAATGACCCTCAATGCTTTTTATGTTTGCTTGCACGCATGTGCAAGAAACATAGTGCCATCACCCGAGATACCAGATGCAGTGGCATACACATGCAGGCACGCAAGCACTGCATTTTGCATGCTTGTGCTCATGCACGCTTCCCCCAGTGCACACACTGTATGGCCGATGGGGTGCCCAATCCCCGTCGGCTCCAGGCCCCCCCCAAAAAAACAAGCTTCCCAGTACCACGCTGGGAGCCCACCCCAGCATGGCAAGCAATGTAATGGCCAATGGGGGTGCCAAATCCCCCATCAGCTCCACATCTCCAGGCCCCCCCAAAATGTTTCCAGGTGCCACGCTGGGAGCCCACCCCAGCATGGCAGAAACTGTTATGGCTGACGGGAGTGCTCAGTCCCCCATCAGCTCCAGCCCTCCCCCCAAACAGCCTACCCGATGCCACGCTGGGAGCCCACCCCAGCATGGCAAATGTCCCGCATCATCCTCCTTTTAAAAAAAAAAGTCCCTGAAAGGAAAAAACGGTCCCTCGTGGTCTCGTTGGCCCCCTTCCCCACCCACGTCCACCCACTGCGTCCTGCCTCCCCACACCCCCCCACCCCATACTTACCTCCGGACTTTGGCGCGATGATCTTCGGTGATCGGGAACATGTCTGCACTCTTCAAAGCCGACCGCAAACTGAGGAAATGCCGGTAAGATGTATCATGTAATAGATAGGGTTTTTTCAGCTTTGCTGCATATCTCAGGCATTTGTTGGAATTTTTGCACCAAATTTTCAACATGGGATTTTTGCGACCCCTCCTCATGAATTCTGTCACTGTCATGGTGTTAATGGGGCCCAAAGGGTGATTTCATGGTCACTGTGCGGAATCACCTTTTGGGACTGATTAACAGAACGACAGTGCCAGTGTTCATGAGGTGGGAGCTCAAAAAGCCTATGTTGAAAATGATGAACTCCTGAAAATGACTGTTTTACAGTGTGCATTAGCAGGTTCCTACGACGCTCTAGAATTCACTAATTTTTAAAATCTGTACTCCAGATTTTCAACATTACCATTTTAACACATCTCCTTATGAGCAGTACAGCTGTCATTTTTCACATCTTACCCAAATGTATTTCCGCGCATGTAGTGCACAGTGGCACATTCGGTGTGCGCAATCAATGTTTGGGACAGATTAAGTAAATCACAGTGACACTGGTAATGAGCAGAGGTGTTAAAATGGCTATGTTGAAAATTTGGTGAAAAAATTCCCAAAAATGACTGTTTCAGGAGTGCACGTTGCGCAGTTCCTACGCAAGCTGGCAAGTTTGTGAATTTGTAATATTTGCATGCCAGATTTTCAACATTGCCATTTTACCACACTTCCTTATGAGCAATACAGCTGCCATTTTTCACATCTCTCCCAAAATGTGTTTCCACACATGTAGCGCACAATGGTGCAGTCGGTGTGCGAAAACAATGTTTGGGACAGATTAAGAAAATCACAGTGACACTGGTCATGAGCAGAGGTCTTAAAATGGCTATGTTGAAAATTTGGTGACAAAACTCCATAAAATGACTGTGTTACGAGTGAGCATCGTGCAGTTTCCATGCACCCTCGTAAGTTAATGAATTTGTAATATTTTCAGTCCAGATTTTCACCAGTGGCATTTTTCCACATCTCATGAACAGTACAGCTGTCATTTTTCACAACATGGCCGAAATGTGTTTTCACACTTTCAGCATAGAAATGCGTGGTCGCTGTGAGAAATCATTGTTCGGGACAGATAAAGAAAATCACACTGACACTGTTCATGATCGGAGGTCCCAAAATGTCTGTGTTAACAATCTGCTGTAAAAAATTCCCAAACTAGTTACATTACGGGTGTGCGTTGCACAGTTTCTATGCATGCTCTTGACTTCACTAGTTTTTTTAATATTTTCACAGCAGATTTTCAACATTGCCATTTTTTACACCTCCCCATAAACAGTACCGCTGTCATTTTTCACATCCTGTTCGGAATGTGTTTTTGCACCTGTGGTGCCAAATGCCGTAGTCACTGTGCAAAAGCAGCTTTCGGCTAACAAACTGATATTGCCACTGTTCATGACGTGGGGGTCACAAAAAAAACATGTTGAAAATTTAGAGTGAAAATACCAACGAATGCCTGAGGCATTAGGGTTTCTGACCATAACTCCCCACCCTGTACAGAATGACAGGCGTCAGGGCTGTGACTTGGGATTGTTGCCTGCAATGCTCATACCATTCCACCCCCACCCCCACCCTGCAGCCAGTGAGAGGCATCAAGGTGTGCCTTGGACTCTTTGGCCCCAAAGTTCACCCCATTCTCCTATACCGCACCCATCTCACTGTATTTCCTGATGGAATGGGGTGTGCATAAGGGCCAAAGAACCCAAGGCACACCATGACATTTGGTGTCTGCAGGGTAGGGTGTGGTGAAATGGCATGGCCATTATGCCTAACGACCCAAAGGCACACCCCAATGCCTGTCACTATCTGCAGGGTGGTGACGGGCTTGGCTTCAGTTCAATACTTCACTGCCATTCCTAGTATGCAGCTCTGTAACTCTTACACTACCAATGCCAATGCCAGCAAGCAAACATTCAGCACTGACAAATGCTTCTTTATTAATTCTTTTGCTAAAATAAGAAAACAGTCCCTCACTGATCAGATAACCCACCCCCACCTCCCACTCAACACCCAGTACACTTCCACACACTCTCACTCACCTGAACAGGTCCCAGGTTCAAGATCCCCTCTCCCGATCAAAGACACATCTTGCTGCTGGAACCAATGACTGTAATATGAGAAATTAAGGTAAATGCAGTTCAATGTACTTTATTTCAATAGTGGTTTCAACTTTTATGCATAACTCAGCCATTTTTGTTTTCAAATTTTGATACCAAATTTTTAACAGGGCCTCTTCGGGACCCCACCTCATGAGCAATATGACTGTTATTATGCAACTCCCACTCGAAAGGTGATTTTACAGTCGGTTGGTGAAATCACCTTTTGGGTAAGATCTGTCAATTATTTCTGACCTTGTTCATGAGGAGGGGTCATAAGAAGGCTATGCTGAAAATGTGGAGTCAAAATTATTAAAAATGGTAACGTTATGCCCATTCATTGCAATTTTACTAACACGCTCGTAACATTGGACATTTTAAATATTTTGACCCCAGATTTTCAACATAGCCTTTTTATTACCCCACCTCATGTATGTCACAGCTGTCATTTTTCTAATCTTGGCCAAAATGTGTTTTCGCACCTGTGGCATGGAATGGTGTTGCAGTTGCACGGAATTACATTTTGGAGGGAATTTGAAAATGTTCTGTACCGAGTACATGAGATGGGGTAATAAGATGGCTATGCTGACAATTTAGTCACTGTTGTCCTATAAATGGAATCACATGGCCCTTCCACAGCTACATACATGTGCACATCTATCGAGGGATGGGAGTGCAGGGCCCTCAAATAAGGCTATAATAACACTATCTCTAAAAGTAAGGAACATCTTGGCAAAAAGTTTGTTAATGCATCAGTTAGGGTTCCAGCAACAAAATGTTGGAAATGTGCTGTTAGGGTTTCCAATCCTAACATCCCACCTTCACTGTGCAGGCAGCAACAGGCGTGGTGGGTGTACCTTGGAGTTGTCAACCCTAATGCTTACCCCATTCTCCAATACTGTAACCATCTCAGCTTACTTACACATACAATGGGGTGAGCATTAGTGTTGACAACTCCAAGGACACTCTCCATGCCTGTTGCTGCCTGCATGTAGTGGGTGGGGTGTTAGGGTAAGAAACCCTAACAGCACATTTCCAAATGTTTGTCTTTGGAACCCTAACTGATGCATCAACATAGTTTTTCACAAAGAATATCTATCTGTCTAGCTGTCTCTCTCTCTCTCTCTCTCTATATATATATATATATATATATATTTATAGTGGTGCGATAGTGCCACTATATTTGGAGTTGAGCAGGGGTTTCTATGTTAAACCTCAAATTTAACACTTTAATGTCTTCGTAACCATTCAAAGGATTTGCACAAAATTTTGCATGCATGATCTCTTGGTGTAGATCTCTTGAAGTGGTATGTTTCTTTTCAGTCAGATGTGCAGATTCCAAGATCTGGATAGAGAAAAAACATAAAAAAAGATGCTGTTTTTTACTGGGGGGGGGTTGTCATCACCTCGTGCCCAAAAGAATTGGAATTTTGGTCTGAAATTTTCGCAGTAGAAAGGGCTTGGCCCACAAATATGCCTTTCACTAGTTTGCAAAAAATATTAATCTGTTCAAAAGTTATTACATTTTAAAATTTCAGTTCTGCACATGCTCAGTAAGCACTTCAAAACAGTTGTATGAAACAAAAAAGAATCCTTTTCTGTTTGGAAATATTTTTTTGTTTGTTTGCTGCCATCTTGTTTCCTTTAAAAAAAAAAAGAAAACATTTTCAAAAACACCAAAAGTGACATCCTGCATAAAGACAAAGACATGTATCTTGCTCATCTGGACGTTGTTAGGTAGAATCTCCACTTTACTGGTGGAAAAATTACTTCCAAATGCATTTTTTTTATTTTCCTATTCTTTTTCCATTACTTGCTTCCGCCTTTTTTGTATACCCTTTTTTGTTCATACAAGAAAGGATCCCAATTTCCCATAGGATAACATTGGAATTTGCACACACCTTGAATCCATCTTTTTCCCTGTGTCTAGTAGTACCCCCATCCCACCCCACCCTCTGATTGCCATCCCATGTTTTTAATGCTTCTCTGGTGTCTAGTGGAATCCACCTGTAAAAAAGAAAATGGTCCCTCACCAATCTGACACCCCACCCCAACATCCCACTGAGCACCCACCACCCCACCACCCCCCACACACACCCTCACTCACCTGAACAGGTCCCTGGGTGAAGATCCACTCTCTGATTGAAGACACATCTTGCTGCTGTAACCGCTGACTCCAATATGAGAAACTAAGGTAAGTGTGGTTCAATGTATTTCAATGGGGTTTTCAACTTTGATGCATAACTTTGCCATTTACTGTATGCATGTGTGAGCACTAGTTTTCAACATGGCCTTTTTGGGACCACATCTCATAAACAATGAAAGTGGAATTATGCAAATCCAGCCTGAAAGGTGATTTCGCGGTCACTTGGTGAAATCATCTTTTGGGCAGGATTTGAACATTTTCACCACCCTTGTTCATGAGGCGGGTTCATATGAAGGCTATGTTAAAAATGTGGGAGCACAATGTGCAAAATGGCAAAGTTATGTGCATCCATTGAAATCTTGGTATGCTCACTTGTAACTTTGGCAATTTTAAATATTTTGACCACAAATTTTCAACATAACCATCTTTTTACACCACCTCATGAATGTGACAGCTGTCATTTTTCAAACCCTGGCCAAACTGTGTTTTTGCAACTGTGACATGCAATGGCATTGCAGTGGTGTGGAATTACGGTTTGGCAGGGATTTCAAAATTTTCATTACCAGATTCATGAGGTGGGGTAATAAGAAGGCTATGCTGACAACTTCATTTCTATTTTACTACAAATGCAAGCACTAGGCCCTCTGGGCCCTACATTTCCACAGCAACATATATGTACAGATCTATGGAAGGATGGGAGTGCAGGGCCAGAAGGAGACAAATGAGGATACATTTATGCCTCAAGGATCAGTACTGGGACCAGTCCTGTTTAATATTTTTATAAGCAACATTGCAGAGGGACTAGAAGGGAATGTAAGTATTTTTGTAGATGACACAAACTTCTGTGGAATAGTGGATACTCTGGGGAGAGTAGAAAAAATGAATAGAGATCTAGGTAAGCTTGAGGAGTAATATAGAAAGTGACAACTAAGTTTCAATGCAAAATCATTAATTTTTTGCTTAAAAACCCAGGGTCAGAGTACAAAATGGGAGATTGGTACTGGTGACCAGCAAACAGGAAAGAGACCAGGGTGTTATAATATCTGATTACCTAAAGGTGGCCAAACAGTGTGACAAGGTAGTGAGGAGAGCCAGTGGGACACTAGGGTGCATAGGGAGAGGTATCACCAGTAGAAATAGGGAGGTGGTGATACCTCTGTATCAATCTCTGGTGAGACTCCACCTAGAGTACTATGTCCAGTTCTGGAGTCCTCATCTCCACAAAGAACATAGACAGAGTTGAGGCAGTCCAGAGGAGGGCAACTAAAATGGTGTGAGGTCTGCCTCAAAAACCCTATGAGGAGAGATTGAAGAACCTCAATATGTACAGATTGGAGGAAAGGAGGGAGATGGGACATATGAAAGAAACTTTCAAATACCTCAAGGGTATAAATAAGGTTCAAGAGGGAAGCCTTTTTCAGAGAAAAGGATGCACAAGAACAAGGGGTTATATGATGAAGCTGGAGGGGGGATAGAATCAGGGGAAATGTAAGGAAACACTTCTTCACAGAAAGGGTGGTGGATGCCTGGAACAGCCTCCCTGAGGAAGTGGTGGGAGTAAAAACTGTAATGGGATTTAAGAAGGCATGGGATAGGTATATGGGAACCTTAGATGCAAGGAAAGGAAGGGGGGGTAAAGCTGGTGATCAAGTAGTGTCTAAGGTGTGACAGTAGGTAGGGAACATGGGCAGACTAGGTGGGCCAAGCGGTCCTTATCTGCCATCAGATTCAATGTTTCTATGTTAATTACACTCTCTCAAAAGTAAGGAAATTCTTTGAAAAAAAACCTTATTAATGTACTAGTTAGGGTTAAAACAACAAAAGTGAGAAATGTGCTTTAGCATTTCCAACCTATTTTGCTCACCCCCACTACAGACAGCAACAGGAAAAAACATACAGATTCACCTTTTTCGTCTTCACAAATCAGGCATGGGATGTTGCGGTTGTCACTTTGGGACCGCTCACCCCATTCTCATATAGTGTACACATCTCAGCATATTTACTTATGGAATGGGGTGAGCGTCAGGGTTGACAACCACAAGGCATGCCCTATGCCTGATTTGCAAAGACGCAAGACAGGTGAAACCATAATGGTTTTTCCTCCTGCTGCCTGCAAGGTGGGGGTATGGTGTTAGGGTTTTCCTACTTTTGTTGCTTTAACCCTTGCTGTGCCGGATATAGCTGCCAGATTTCTTATGTTCTAATTCTGTCAGCAGCATAAGGGTTAACACTAACTAGTGCATTAATAAAGTTTTTTTTGCAAATAATGTACAGTGTATACTATGTGTGTGTATGTAACAAAATGTAGGTGCACGGTTGTGCAGCTATAGTTAGGGTTGCCCTGCCACTTCTATGTTAAACCCCAAATTTTGCACTTCAATAAATTTGCAAACATATGATGGATTTGCCTGACATTTTGCATGTATGGTGTGGTACCATAGCTCTCTTGTCTCTTTCAAGTTGTGCAATGGTCAGATGAATGGTTGCGGAGCTGTGGAGTGACAAAAAAAATGTACAAAAATTGGGGGTTTGCATGTTTCTTTGCTCGGGCCTACAGCCCAAACTATTTGTCCGCCTGATCTGACATCTTCAGGGAAGATGCAATCTTGGTCACTGATTTACCTTTACAAGATTTGGTAAAAACATATTAATCTGTTCAAAAGTTACTCAAATTTTAATTTTCCTATTATACTCAATGGGGAAAAAAATATGTGCCTCACGAAAGCTGCCGTCAGTACATTTTACTATTGCAAATGGCCATTTTACTGTTGTGCTGCTGCCATCGTGTTTCAGTTAGTGGTGAATAAAAATGTCTGTAATTCAAGTTGTATTTACCTAAATGGGGCCTGAGGAACACTATGGTGCCATCAGTTTTTTTCTAGGACCCCTAGTGTCACAAATCATGACAGTACATTTGCGACACTTTTGCAAATCATGACACTGTTGCATCTGTACTGTCGAAATTTGTGACACTACTGCACCAAAAAATATAATTTATTTGCCACACCACTGCACCTAAATGGTTAGGTCTTTTTGGTTGAAATGTGCAGGGTGGCAAGCCCTGGCCCCACAGATGATCCTTTTGGTGGTTTGGTAAAACAAAATATAAAATGGTGCAAAGTTACAGCACTCCAAAGTTGAGAAATTTCCCACAGACTAAGATTGCAGCACCTGCAGCACCTTTTGGTGCCTGTAACTCAAAAATGATTCAAGATATGGATTTTTTGCTACCCACAGCTTAGACCACCATTAGGTGGACTAAGCATGAGTGGAGGTTTCAAAGTCACGATTACAACTGCAGTGGAACTTTTTTCATAGTTGCTATGGTTACTGAGATAATGTAATGTAACAAGGGTTCCTTTTCAGTACTATGGGGCTGCTGTATGGCTCCGTACTTATGTGTAAGTGGGAGCACAGGGCCCAGAGGGCCTGTGCTCCAACATATACATACCATTATGCAAAAAATGAGTAACATGAAGGGATCGCAGGGCCTGGAGGGTCCACTCTCCCACAAACACATACCAACCAGTTACATTACACTTTCTCAAAAAGAAGGGAAATTCATTGCAAAAACCTTTGTTAATGCATCAGTTAGGATTGATAGCACAGCAACAAAAGTATGGAAATGTGATGTTAGGGTTAGCACCCCAACCACCTCACCCCCACCCCCTCCACCCTCCACACACCAACAGATGTCGGGGTATGCCATGGGGTCATCAGGCCTAACTCTCACCCCATTCTCTATACTGTAGCATGTCAGCTTGTTTACACATGAAATGGAGTGAGAGTTGGGCCTGATGACCCCATGGTATACCCTGACATTAATGAAGGCTTTTGCAATGAATATATATCCTGTATATATATATATATATATATATATATATATATATAGTATGTATATATATATATATATATATATATGTTAATAGTTAGGGTTGAGTACCCCATTTAAGGTTAAAGTGTGAAATTTTGCCGCTTAATAACTTTGCCACCATATGACAGATTTGCCTGACATGTGGCATGCTTGGAGCAGAACCATAGATCTCTGGATCTGCCAAGTTTCATAATGGTTAGATATATGGTTGAGGAGCTACATAACATGGTAGAATGTGGTATTTACGCTTTTTTGTGCATTCTTTGCTCGTGCCTACAGGTTGCATGGTCTGCACAACCAGTCGGAAACCTTCAGAGAACATGCGGCCGGGGTCCCCGTTGTGCCTTTCAAAGATTGCATGAAAAAATATTAAATGATTCAAAAGTTATTCACAAAACAAGTTTCCCATCATAGTCAATGGGAAAAGTTTAACAAAAAGTTGAACAGTGTCGCAAACGCAGTTTTTAGTGTTGCAAATTACCCCTGTAGTGTTGCAAATCTGCCATTTTGTTTTCAGTTGGTGGTCACAGAAATGCTTGGCATTTAAAATTAGGACTCTCTAGAGACATAATTCTTTTTGTGTTCACCTAGTCGAGCCCTGAGGATTCTAGCCATGTCTTTTTTGGGGGGGGTTAAACACCCCAGAAATATGTTTTTAAAATTTTTGTAAGCTGCAGTGTCACAAAGTAGTGTCACACATTCGACATTTTCATGCTTTTTTTTGTGAAAGTGTCGCAAATCACGACACTACTTTGCGACACTATGGCCAAAAGATTAGGCAATCTTTGCCACCCTGCTGCAAAAGAATGGTTTGGTCTTTTGGGCTTAAATTTGGAGGAAAGAAAGCCAAGATCCCACAGATGTGGTGGTTTGGTGACAAAATATTAGAGGGCTGTAAAGTTACAGTACTCTGAAGTTGATGATTTTTCCCATAGACTAACATTACAGCATCTGCCGCACCTTTCGGGGCCCGTATCTCAGAAACGCGTCGAGATGCGGCCTTTTCATCAGAAAAATTCTGAGCCCTGCATAAGGGGGATAACTATAAAACTAGCCAGGAGAGTAATAAATTATTTGAAATTTACATTTTTTTCTACTTTATACGGTTCCTGAGATATAAGCAATTTAGTATTCCAAGTGTTCATTTTCTGCTCCGAGGCCCATTATTATGCATACATTCTTTATTCACTGTATTTCTCAATGCAGCTTTTGGGGGAAAAAAAGGGTGTGCATTTTTGTTACTGTTACAATTAGCGTTTCTACTTGCGCTTCGTGAACTGCTATGCTATCATACCATCTAATACCACTGTGTGCTGCTACCTTGCATTTCATTTGTGCTGCATTTGTGTTGTTGTTAACATTTGCATTTCCATTACTGTTTTTGTTTGCATTTCCTTTGCGTCACTGTGCATTTCCATTTATGCTCCTGTGACTGCCCGTCCCATTTATGTTGTTGTTTTTGTTTCCTGCATCATTGTTGCTGTCTCCGTAAGTTTTGTGTTTCCAATAGTGTTACCGTGACCATATGACACATTTGCATTTCCATATGCACTTGCATTTGTATTTCTGTTTTCATTAATGTTTTCCCTTGCATTTCTATTACCGATTGCATTATCGTTTACATTTACGTCATCATGTGCGTTACCATTTGCGCTTGCATTTGTGTTACTGTTACTTCATAATTTATAGTGCACATTCTCAAACAGAAGGGAAATTCATGGCCAAAAAACTCAGTTTAATGCATCAGTTAAGGTTGTTCCACAGCAACAAAAGTGAGGAAATTCGATGTTAGGGTTCCCACCCCTTGCACCCCACGCCCAACCCGCCCCCACCAACAAGCATCAGGGTGTCCGTTGGGGTCATCGGCCCTAACTCTCACCCTATTCCCCTATCTGCACCACCTCAGCTTGTTTACACATGGGATAAGGTGAGAGTTAGACTGGCAACCCCAACGCACACCCGATGCCTGTTGGTGGGGTGGGGTGAGGCATAGCATGGCAGGTGAGAACCCTAATATTATTCCATCTCATTTCCTCACTTTTGTCACTGTGGAATACTCTAACTGATGTAGAATGAGTTTTTGCCATGAATATATATATATATATATATATATATATATATATCTTCATTGCAAAACATTGTTAATGCATCAGTTAGAGTTGAAGTGACAAAAGTATGGAAATGAGATGTTATGGTTGAGCCCCTAACCCCCACACCCTACCACCCCCCATCCTCCACACAACAACATGCATTGGGGTGTGCCATGGGGTCATTAGGCCCAACTCTCATTTTTGCAATGAATTTCCTTACTTTTTGAGTAAGTGTAATGTAACTGGTAACTATTATGTGCTGGTAGGAACACAGGCCCTCCGAGCCCCAAGTTCCCTTCAAGCTGCCCATTTTTGCATAACAATATGCGTCTGTGGGAGCACAGGTCCTCTGGGCCCGCACTCCCTCTTACACATAACTATGCAGCCATACAGCAGCCCTATAGGGCTTAAAGTGAACCCTTATAACACTAATTTTCCAATATCTCAGTAACTGTAGCAGCTATGAAAAAAATTCCACTGCAGTTGTAATCATGACTTTGAAACCTCCACGCAGGCTTAGCTGCAGAAAACAAAAAGCCGTATCTCACACCGTTTCCAAGATACAGGCATCAAAAGTTGCCACAGAGGCTGCAGTGTTAGTCTATAGGAAATTTTTTCAACTTCGGAGCACTGTAACTATGGGCCCGTTGAATGCTTTGGGACCAAACCACCAAAATGCACATCTGTTGGACCAGGGCTTGCCACCCTGCAAATTTCAGCCCAAAAGCCCCAACCATTTTGATGCTGCGGGGTGGCAAAGAAGTGCTGTTTTTGGGTGATGTTCTGCCACAAATTGTGACACTTTTGTGATTTGCGAAAGTGTTGCATCCGTTCTGTCACAATATGCAACAGTACAGGGGCTCCAATCGCCAAAACAACATTTCTCGGGGGGGGGGTCCCAAAAAAAAGATAGTGCTGTGATCCTCAGGGCCCGATTAGGTAAACACAACTGTCAGTGTTTACCTAGGGACTCCCAAATTCAAACGCCAGGCATTTTTCTCTCTCACTAACTGAAAACAAGATGGCCACCGCATGACAGTAAAAGGGCCATTTACAATAATAAAATGTAGTGGCCTTAGCTTTTGAGAGACACATATATTTTTTTCCATTGTCTATAATGGGAAACTTGTTTTTTTGAATAATGTTTCAATGGTTTAATATTTTTCCACCAAATCTTTGAAAGGCACATCAGTGACCCAGACTGCATCCCCTCTGAAGAATTCAGACCAAATGGACAAATCATGTGGGCTGTAGCCACGAGCAAAGAAACGCACAAAAAAAAAAATTTGTGTGTGTTTTTGGGCACTCTGCAGGTCTGTAACCACTCATCCAATCATAATGCAACTTGCCAGATCCAGAGATCTATGATGCCAAACCATGCATGCAAAATTTCAGGCAAATCTGTTGTACAGTGGCAAAGTTATTAAATTGCAAAATATGGGGTTTAACATAGAAGTGGCGGGCAACCCTAACTATAGTGGCACTACCATGATGCAGTATATATATTATATATATATATATATATATATATATATATATATATATATATATATTCATTGCAAAACCTACATTAATGTAGACAGTAGGGTTCAAGAATGCAATGTGCACAAAGAAGGGAAATGAAAAAACATTAGGTATTTGGGTCTGTGGAGTACGGGTGAATCAGTGGTGGGGTCTTCCTTGGGGTTGCCAACCGTAATGCCCACCCCTTCCCCTGAACAAACAAGCTCAGATGTGATGTCTTCACACAGGGACCTCAGGGCCCTGCATGAAGAAAGCTAAGACATTATGTTGGCCATACTGTATCACTATGAGGCACTAGCTTGAAGCTGTGCCTTGAGCTTCGGACAGGAGGTATGGGCTGGGGGGATGGGGTGGGCATTAGGGTTGACAACCCCAAGGAAAATCCCACCACTGATTCACCAGTACTCCAGAGACCCAAATCCCTAATGTGTTTTCATTACCCTTCTTTGTGTGCTTTCCATTCTTGAACCCTAATGTCTGCATTGATGTAGTTTTTTTAAAAATGCATTTACCTTCTTTTTCTAATAGTGGAATTGTATCCTCATTTGCCTGTGAAAAATGAGATAAATACAATATTGGAGACTGTTCTGATCCAGTGCATGGGCCCAGTAGGCCACAGCACATGTGTCAATACCGTGTGGGGAAGGCTCTCTGACCCAACACAGGATGTCTCGTCTGCACCAAAATACAGCTCTGTCCCTACCGAGGCCGGGGCTGCTGCTGATGCTACAGCACCTTCCCCATCAGCCTTGTCTCATTTAACTGGCTCAGAGTTCAAACCTGAACTGAGGCAAAGTAAGGCAACATGGTTGCCGAGTCATGCAACGGACATCCCTGCAAACAATGTTACTTGCTAAATTCTTTGTTTTTTAATATTTTGACCCCAAACTTTCAACATAGTCTTCTTATGATGCCACCTCATGAATCTGGTAGGTGAAAATGTTCAAATCCCTGCTGAAATGCCATTCCAGGCCACAGGTGCAAAAACACTTTTCAGGCATGATATGAAAAATGACAGCTGTAATGTTCCTGAGGTGGTGTGAAAAAATGGCTATGTTGAAAATTTGGAGTCAAAATATTGAAAATTAACAAAGTTATGTGTTTGTGGACAAAAATTTATCAGATGGCCATAACTTGGTCATTTTAGAATTTGCAACATATTTACCATGGCCTTTTGGGACCCTTCTCCCCATGAACACTGTAGTTGAGATTTCATTATTCATGCCTGAAAGGTGATTTCACTTAGTAACTGCAAAATCACCTTCTGGGACTGACTAATAAAATATCACCAACTGTGTTCATATGGTGAGGTTCCAAAAAGGCCATGTTGAAAATTTGGTGAAAAAATTCCAAACAATGACCAAGTTATGAACATAAGTTCAAAATGCCATTGAAATACATTATACGGCACTTACCCAAATTCTGCAGTTCATGGTTTGATATTGAAGAGTGCAGACATGTCTCGATCCACAGAAGATAACAGTGTATGGCCTCAGCAGGTAAGTATAGGGTAAGGGGGTGTGAGGTGGTGGGTGCTCAGTGGGAGGGTTGGGATGGGGGGATGGAGAATGCAGTGATGAAGAGGGACCATTTACTTTATTTCAGATTTTAAAAAAAGATATCAGAGGACCATTTTTTTTCAGGAACAAAACCATCAATACAGCTACTTCAGGACACTGGGGTAGGCTCCCCAGTGTCCCACACTGCTGAGGGGGTGGTATAGCTGACAAGGGATTGGGCCCTCAATGTCAGTAACTTTAAGTAAAACAATGGGCTGGTGGGTGGGGAGGGAGGGAGGTAAAGGGGAAAAAATGCTAAATAAAGCAACACCGGGACACTGGGAGTGGGCTACCCAGTGTCCCACACTGCTTGGAGGGGTTTGTAAACCCTGAAACAGGGATTGAGCCCCCTGATTTTGGCAACTATACTTTAAAACAATGACCTGGGGATGTTATAGTTATACAGACATCAGGCAGGTTTCAGTATATGAAACAGGTGCCATTTACTGGTATTACCTTTTATGAAGTAAAACATACAGTGCACATTAAAAACCTGTCAGTTGCTTATACTAAATCAGTTGGTTTACTGTAAGCAACAGACAATTTGCTTTAATGTGCACGGTGTGTTTTACTTGATATAAGTTACTACCACTATATGGCACCTGTTTCACATAGTGCACCTTTAAGTTATACCACTATATGGGGAGGAGAGATGAGAGTGCTCTGTCAGAGACAGAGATGTGCACCAAATAAGCAGGAGGCACAACACAGGGGGGTATATTAAGGTCTTTATTTATTAAACAAAACACAAAAACAAATTGATTTTTAAATTACACATAACCAAGCGCTGCCATTGATCTTGGGTTCATTATGCATGTCATAGCATGTACTGTGGTGTTCTGCTATACCAAACACCACAGTATATGATATTACACACATAACAAAATACAACAACAGGACATCAAGCTTTTGAAAAAATTATGCTATCCTTAGAACCTTGTTTTTTTTCAACTGTGTTGGCTCACCAAGGGAACTTTTTTTAAATAATTTAAAAACTAATAGTACCTGAAACATAAAAAACACAAACGCACGTACCTTGGGCAAAACTCTATCAAACTTGAAAGTTTCAGGTTTCAAATACTCATATTTTTTTAGTTATTAGGGGCAAAAAAAGTCTTAAAATGTTTAAAAACAGATATTTACATTTTTTGCACCTCTGTAACTTCCCCCCACTGAACTGAGGCGCATGAGACTTCAGGATCAAGCGATCCTGGAACAAATGCTGTGCCTTTCAAATTTCATGTAAATTAGTTGAACAAGGGCAAAGTTATTAAGGTGCAGAAATTGGGGTTTAACATTAAAGTGCTTCCTCAACCTAATATACAGTTACAGCAGTGCCTGTGCCTGTATAATATATCTATCTATCTATATATATATATATATATATATATACTGTATATATATAAATCTCTCTCTCTCTGTATATATATATATATATATATATATATATATGTATATGTATATGTATATATATATATATAATAGGGGCGTGATTAGGTTGAGTAGGCACTTTAATGTTAAACCTCAATTTGTGCATGTTAATAACTTTGCAACTGTTCAACAGATTTGCACGAAATATGGAATGCATGGTCTGGTATGGTAGATCTCTTGATTTGCCAAGTTGCATTTCAGTCAGACTTACGGTTTCTGCACAGCAAAACGCCACAAAATACACTGTTCACCACTTTTGATGTGTTTTTTGCCCATGGCACTGTGACCACACCATGTGGTCTTTTGGTTTGAAAGTTGGAATGTAGAAAGAGCTTGGGTCAAGGCACAATCCAGCATTGGTTTGGTAAAAAAATATTAATCCATTCAAAAGTTATTACATTTTTAATTTTCAAGTTCTGAGCATGCTCAGTTCACTCCAAAATTTATATGTATTTTTATGAACTAAAAATGGTCTTACGGTCAAGAATTTTGTCAGCTTGTGGACTAGGATTGTAAAAAAGTCCTAGTCCATCAGAAATATTCCTTGTCAGCGAGCCGCCATCTTGTTTTCAGTTTTTCAGCCAAACAAAATGTTGTAGTTCTGTCTATGGGTGACTTTTGGGGCAAATTAGCCATGAGTTTTGTTCAGGTTGATGCTCTCTACAAAGCCATGCCTTTGGTTTGGTTTGTTTTTGTCAAAAAATAGCTTTTTAAAAATGTTAACTTATTTTACCGCGACTCGCTAATGATCCTAGTCTGCGAGCTGACAAAATCCTAAACCATGAGACAATCCCGGTCTGTGAGCCTTGTCCATCATTGCATGACCAGATAGCCAGAATTTTATGACCAGATGTCCCTGATGGCATGACCAGATATCCCCTCGCAGATCAGGATTAAGGTGACAGACTAGGATTTTGCTGCCTCACAGGCTAAAAAAATCCTAGTCTGTCAGAAAAATTCCTTGTGCTTGAGCTGCCATCTTGTTTTCAGTTTTTTCTGGAAACAAAATGTTGTAACTTTCTCCACGGATGACTTTTGGGTCAAATGAGGCGTGGGTTTTGCACAAAGTGATGGCCTCTACAAAGTCATGCCTTTTGTTTGTTTCATGTTTGTCAAAAAAATAGGTTTTTAAAATTTAAAAATTATTTGACCGCAACTCACTAACGATCCTAATCCACAAGCCGAAAAAATCCTAGTCCGTGAGACGATCCTGGTCCATGAGCCTTGTCCATCATTGCGTGACCAGATAGCCATCATTTCATGACCAGATGACCATGATGGTGTGACCAGATGTCCCCTCGCAGACTAGAATTTTGTTACCTCATGGATGAGGATTGATCTGACAGCCCAGGATTTTGCTATCTCACAGAGTAGGAATTTTTAAAGATGTAAAAACTTTACCATTGCATTGCTAATGAACGGTTTGGTCTTTTTACTTGCAATTTCCAGGATATTGAGGGAATGCCCTACAGGTGTGAATTATGCTGTTTAGGTGTTGGAGAATTAAGCAGTTCCATAGATATGCCATAACAAAATTGAGATTTTCTCCCCATAGGATAACATTGTGGCACCCATTGTGCTTTTCGGCTTCCATATCTTGGAAATGAAGCAAGATACAGACTTTTCGCTACTAGCAGCTTAGATCACCTTCTGGTGATCTGATCTGCTGGAACAAGATTGGAAACCACAGACTACACCTGCAGTGGAATTTTTGTTGTGGGTTGCATGGTTAATGAGAGAGATATTGGCCAATTAGTATCACAAGGGTTCAAAGAGTACCTGTCCAGTGGTTTTCAGTGCCCTTGTCTCATAAAGGATGCGAGATACATGTTCAGTCACTTATGTTGTGAGCAGTACTTGCTGTCACAGTTACAACAATACTTGAATTTTTTTTCTAGCTGCTACGGTTCCTGAGATATCGGCAACCTAATGTTACAAGGGTTCCTTGCCCTATAAGGCTGCTGTATGGCTCTGTATCAGCCTGAACAAAAGGCATCTTGAATTGATTGCTTGTGAGTTAGTACAGGTATAATTATGCAAATGTTACAGCTATTGAGCTGAAATACTGGATTATGTTTTTTAAATTTCCAGTTTGCTTAAAATGTAGGTAAACATTTTCAAGAAGTGGGGCACTGTTTAGGTGCTGTTAAACAGAGTGGCAGACTTGTGTTGAAATTTAAGTTTGGATGGGCAAAACATAAAGACTGAGCTATGGTGTCATGGAGGTAAGTTGTTATGTTCCATTTGATACAGCTGGGACTGATAAGTCTCATCTAAGGCCACCAGAATCTAAATATTATTTTAGCATTATGACAAGTAATGAGTAATAAGGCAATTTGTAAGTTGAGTGCTGTTGTGATTGTTGCAAAAGTGGAAAGGCTGAAGTGTTGAGGTTTAGTTGTTTAATGGGTAAGAGACCGAGAGAGAGTTATGAGCAGTGACAGAGCCAGCAGAGGAAAGTGCATGACTGTATTTTGTGCTATTGATAAGGGTTGTGTGTAATTTTGAAAAATGGAGAAAGTGAATGATGAGGTGGGTGTTGAAAAATTTACAATAAGAAAGGGGGACAAAGAAAGGAGAACACTGGAATGTGTATTAGTGTTAATTTATTGGGGAAAGAAAAGAAAGTCAAATGTGAGGAAAAAAGATGGCAGCTGTACTTTTTCTTTCATTTTGAATATATAGCAGAGTGTTGAATGGCTGCTAGTGAAAAGAAATGGAGTTGAGGACAGTTACTTTGGGCAGTCAATCCAGATGATGTACCCAAGTGCAAAATAAATGGGTTTTGACATATCCAATGGAAAAATAAACATTTATACATAGATGTTTACATGTATGGAGTCTGATGGCAGATAAAGACTCATTAGTCTAGTCAGTCTCAAATTTCACGAAAATGCCTTGGTGAAATTTTGCACCTAGGCAAAGCGAAATTTCACCTGGTTTCACGATTTCACATAATGGCAAAATGTTGTGTAAATGCCTTGGTTTGCCAATTTCACCCACTGATGCTCAAAATTTCACCTTGTGGCACAATTTCACCTCTGTAACTTTTGATTAATTGATTGATTGAAATTTTGCTCCAAAAATGAAATTTGCAATGCATTGTGGGTAAATAGGTCAAATATCATGTGCAGCTTGTTTACAGCTTATTCTGCTGCATGTTGAGTTGGACAGCAGTCTGTTGTGGTGCATCAGAGCCAATAAAGCCTTTTAAAACCTCATTAAAACTTGTTTTTGAGAGCTAATTGCTCTAAAATACCAAGTTTTTTCCTAGTGCTGCTAGGGAACATTTTCTAAGTTAGTGGATTTTTGCATAATACTTAATTATGTTTTACTTTTGTTTGTGCCTTTGAAGGAGTTGAGTGGGGTAGGATAGCCGTGTAAAGCAGTGCAGGCTATTTCTAGCCTTTTACAAACAGATTACTCACAAATTGAGTTTTTTATTTATTGTTATTTGTTATTAATTTTGTTATATCTTGCCATTTTTTTCTCTGAAAAGTTACTCCGTCCTGTTTGAAAGAGTTCCTGCCACTGTTAGCCTGTGTTATATATACTATTCTTCTGCTTTTAGTTGTGATTGTGAATTCTAAAGTTTTAAACACACAGAGCTGATCCATTATTTTGTTTGTTTGTGGTTAGTTCTGTTTGCTGGAGTGTTAACTTGTGTCACCTAAACTGTGAAAATCAACAGTTCTATATTTTTTTGTATGTTTACTTAAGTACTTTTACTTGATCACTTGAACTTGTCCATTTACTGTCGCACTACTTTGTTGAATTGCTCCCCTGTATGTTGTTGCTGGAGCTTGCCTCTGCAGTGCACATTGTGCGGTGTTCCTGTTTTAATTGATTTACCTTACCCTTTCTCTGTTACAGCATTGTTTGTTTAACACCTGATATGCTCATTATAAAAAACTATATATTAATATAGTCGTTTTCAAGAGATTGCTTGGTGATCCCTCCCATCCAGACCACTACCATATTATTTGGTATTCACTTTTGTTGAGGTTTTATGGTTGTGTCTGCCCTTATATAATAAGAAAATTGTGGTATTAACTAAGTAATAACACATTACAGTACTTTATTTGTCCAGACACAGGTGATCTGAATTTAAAGTCGGTCACTTGTGCCTTTTTTCCTTGTGTGTGTTTCTTTAATTCCTGTATGGGGAAAGAAAAAATTAACCTTTTTGTTTTTACTAAAGTAGGCTACCTACCATATACAGTATTAGTTGCACTCTAAGTGCCTGTCCTGATTGTGTTTGGACTTATAAGGAAGTTAGTACTGTAGGTGTGATGTCATGTGTGAGGTGTTATTCACACAGTTAGTAATATATCCTTTCTTCAAATACTCCCAGAGAAAGGCAAAACTTTGAAGCAGCAGCCAGCAAAAATGCCTGCTAAGAGACAGCCCAGTACAAGAGGAGGGGAAACGTGGCAGGAGGGATAAGGGAGCTAAGAAGTCTGATGAAAAAAGTACAACTTCAGTTCCAGTTCCCCATAGCAGTGAAAGCACATGTATGTCTGCATCAGTGTCTTCTGGTGTGGGCTCTGGTGGTGTGGCAGGAACCAGCAAAGGAGTTGTTGGTAGAACTGGGTCTGGCATACCTGTGTCTTACTTTTCTAAGGCTCAGACTGTTGCATCCATGCTAGTGGGGGATGATGACAGTGAGAAGAAGGGAGGCACTGACACCAGCACAGGAACAGTGGTCCAGGAGGAGGGTGATAAGTCTGTTGGTGTGACTGTCCATGTTCCTGCAGGAGCTAGTGATGATAGTGTTCAACCAGAGTCTGATAATCCTGGAGATAGTGATAGTCAGCCCTCTGGGATGGTTGTAGAGAAAGAAAAATTCATGCTCCAAGAAGACAGTGATAGGGAGGAGGAAGACAAGGACATCATCACTACTGGTGGTGGTGATGATGATGATGATGACTGGGATGATCCCACATAGGAGCCTGAGTTAAAAAAGGGTCAACGGTGATGTAGGCCATTTACATGCACAGCCCATGGGTCAGTCTGTCACCAAGTCTATAAGCAAACCTCCAAGCAGTGAAGTAACCCCACCTTCCAAAAGTAGTCTTATTGAAGTGATAAAAGCAGCCCAAAAAACATACACTTCCACACCTGTTTTTGAATTATCCCAGTCCCAGAAGTATCTGAAGTCCAGAGGTCAAAAGTCCCTAGTCTGGGACTTTTATGTGCTTGATCCTGCTGATGACACCATAGTAATATGCCAACTTTGTCAAGCATGTGTTATTTAGCGGAAAAAGGGAAGCCACATAGGCACCAGTGGCCAACACGCCCACCTGAAAAACAAGCACCCACTGAGATGGCAACACCAGAAGGATGCCAGAGCTGTTGGTGGCATCTCCCTTGGCAAGGTAAATGTAGTAGAGCAAGAGCAGGAGGAGGGAGGGCAGAGTGGGTCAGTGGCGAAGGAGGAGGGTGAG
The DNA here is from genome assembly GCA_016271365.2 of Neoceratodus forsteri. Classification (NCBI taxonomy): domain Eukaryota; kingdom Metazoa; phylum Chordata; order Ceratodontiformes; family Ceratodontidae; genus Neoceratodus; species Neoceratodus forsteri. The sequence goes on along the minus strand of CM028134.1, from coordinate 775,819,593 downwards.
CAATCCTTTGATCTCTTGAGTAGTGGTCATAGCAGTGGAGGTGCCAGTCCCAGTCTCTTGAGTCTGAAAGTATACCACCACACCCACAAGCAACCAAAATAACTGGTTTCATGCAGTTTACACAGCCCCAAGAGTCAAGTGTTACCCCTAAAAGAACATCATTGCTGCCACAAGTACAGCGTTCTGGTCGAAGCGCCCCAAAGATGCAGCCCACTCTGAAGACCATCCTTGAGCGGCAGACAAAGTACCCCCAATCACACTGCTGCACAAGAGTTAAATGCTGCCACTGATGAAATGCTGGCCATTGATCTGTTGCCATTCTTGTTCATGGAGAATGCTGGTTTCTGCAGGTTGATGGCCTGTACCTGTCACAAATGACAAGTTCCACCGCTAACCTGTTTTACTAAGCATGCCATACCAGAGCTGAACAGTAGAGTTGCTGATTCCATTAAACATGCATTGAAGTGTAGTGCATCAAAATATATCCATCTTATCATGGATATGTGGACCAGTGGACAAACAGCAGCAAGCTCGCGTCTGTGCAAAACAGCACACTGGGCAGAGTTGCCTGGGGTGGTACTTGATTTTGGGCCTGGCAAAACCTACGTGAAGCAAAACTGTGGTGGTAGCAACACACCTGATATTCGGCAGCATGCAACCCTGAGTATGACAAATGTTACTGGTTCTCACACAGCTGCAAAAATGCTTAATGTTTTGCTGGACAAGATTGATGGGTGGCTACACAAACAGTCACTCATAGCAGGATTCATCGCAAGTGATAATGGCTCCAATGTAGTAAAGTGCATTAGCGATGGTGTTTTTTTTAGGGTGCCCTGCCTGGCACACTGCCTTAATCTTGTTGTTCAGCAGTTTCTCTACCATGTGGACATTAAGGAAACAGTTACTGTTGCCCATCGCATCTGTGTCCACTTCGCCCGTTCTGCAAAGGCCTGTGACCATCTACATGAGCTACAGCGCAATAACCATCTGCCTCAGCACCAGATGAAGACTGATGTTGAGACCAGGTGGAACTCCATGCTGTGCATGATTCACCAGCTGTATGAACAGTATAAGGCTGTGTCAGAATAGCTGCTGCTGCACACCACCCGTGACAGTGCTGGAGTGTCCATCGCTCTATCAACAGAGCAGTGGCGTCAAATGGATGGGCTAATATGCATTCTCCATCCATTCAAGCATGCTACACAGGCAGTGAGTGGGGACACTGCTTGTATAAGTCAATCCATACCACTCATACGTGTGCTGAGAAAGACACTAGTTAATGTGCGACACCAGATAGAGGCAAGTGGGGATCATGGCAGTTGTGATCTAATGGATCACATGCTCCATGTGCTGGACACACATACCCATGTATCCAGCATTTTACAGTTGGCTGACTTTGCAATCGCCACCATACTGGATCCGTGCTACAAATGTGGCCTGCCCTCTATAATTGAAGGAGGTCATCAGCGAGTACAACAATTGACAGAGAACCTCATTAGAATGGTACATGCTGCACACATGAAAAATGCATGCACTGTGGCAAAAATGGATGTTGCTACCACCACCAGCGGCTCACAGGCAACCCAATCAGAGAACATGGGCAAGGCACAGCAGAAAACAGCAAGCAATCCCATTTGGGATGTTCTCGTTCAGGTGGGAGTGGAAGATATGGAGGAAAAGGAGGAGGAGAAGATAGATGAGGCAGCTGGACTCCGGGCAGCAGAACGAATGGGGGAGGCCTACATGGGGGACCCAAAGCACCTTGCTATTACTGATGAGCCACTGCTGTACTGGAGCAGCAAAATGACTGACAGACTAGCACTAACATCGGTTGCATCTGAGCTGACCACCATCCAGTGTCACTGTGGAACGGGTGTTTAGTGCAGCTGGGGCCACTGTGAGTGACCGTATGACCAATTTGTCACCCAAGAATGTGTCCATGCTAACATTCATCAAAATGAATGAAAGGCACATTCCACACAACACAGTCATGTCAGTGGTGTTGCCACAGGAACTGTGTCTCAGTGATGAGGATGATGATGATCCCTCGACTAAGGCATCTACCAGCAGTGAGGTGGATGAAGCAGCAATGGTGAGAGAATTCCCAGTCTTGAAGACTGTGAGGGTTGCTTCTTGAATGATGTGGAAGTGGAAAAAGGCTGAGTTTACTCGAAGGCCACTCCTTTCAGCTCAGTATGGTGTGTTATACCTTATTTTTAGCTATGTACCATTGGATTGGTTATGGTACTGTGTTATCTGCTGCAGTGTGTATAAGTTTCATTTGGTCACCCTTTGCCGTAACCCATTGTTTGGTTACCACCAGTCCCCTAGCCTATATAAAGCAGCAGCAATGTAATTACCGTAACCGTAAAGATTTTGCAATTGTATGATTACAGTTACAATGTTTTGCTTCCAAAAATATCTCACTTTTCATGTCGACTATCAACCCCATCTTACAGCAAGATATGTTGTCTTGATGTCCTTGTAGTGTCCATGCTGGCAAATGCCACACTGCCCCCCGGCCCCTCTCGTCACCTGACCTGACACACTCATGCACTTCATGTGACCAAAAACATATTTTCTGCCACTTGCTATCGGTGACATGTACAAGAACCCTGGCTCCTAGTACAAGTAGCACATGACTGTAACATGCTTATTCAACTGTTAACACCACAAGTTGAACAAGTTTTGAAAAATGGTGAATGGTGGCCATCTTTAATGATGCGAGTCATTAATTACAAAAGTAATCATGAAAAGGCTTAACAACTTACAACATCAAATTCCCCCCAAAAGGTTACTTATGCTATACTATCAGGTTAAAGTTCTTGTACCGAGACTGCGATGGTTCCGGGGGGGGGGGCAGGCAGGGGGAGGTGCTTGTTGTCCTCAGTTTGGATTTAAAATGTTCCTGATTACTGCAGCTATGCCACCTCAAATGATTAGACAAGGCATTAGCCCCCTCCGTCTAAATATTTACTAAACACCATTTCAACCATCAATTCCGCATATAGTTCCTCCCTGTGTGTGGGTGGCACTAGTGTTTACTCATTAATGGTATGGACACCAGTCCAGTGGCCAACATCACAGTTCAAGCAACATCCTCTGTCTTCCACACAACACAGCTCCTGCAGGGCCTGGATGGATGTAGTCATCACACAGAGATACGATTAAAACCTCAGCAGAGGAAAATGACCTAAACAAGACCAAAGATAAGAAAAAATGATGAGTACCCGTCAATCTACATACCTGTTTTTAGCAAGCAAGTTGGAAGAACAAGCAGAGAAAAAAAGTATACTTACCATACCCCGCGATGTTATCAAACTGCGGAAATTTCCCCCAGGAACATGGTCTCCGGTGCACATGATTCCAGACCAAGGTCCATGATGAAGCGCAGTAGCAGGCATTCCTCTTCCCCTATCAGTACTGCGTACTTTGAAATAAGGTAAAAATAAGAATAAATTTTGAGGATTGTAAAAAGTTCCAGCCCCACCACCACCACCACCAGCAGCATCCTCCCTCCCCCACCACAGAAGACCATAAAGAATGAAGAAATACTTACCTCAGGGACTGTGAAAGTGGAACCATTGCACAATTAAATAAATCCCCCAGATCTGGTTGAACAGCAGCTGCAGCAGCGGCAGCAGGATCGCTGGAATTCCTGATGTTGACAAAAGCAAAAAAGAACACAATTACTAGCAAACTCAGACATCCAGACAGATATACCACACTAGTAATGAAAATTTCAGTAGTTACCATCTGCGTTGGGAACTTGGGAAATGTGGTGCATTCAAACATCCCTAGATCTTAATCCTGGCCTGGCATGATGATGTCATCCCCAGCACACTGAAAAATAATATAAAAGCAGTACAAACATATTAGAACTCAAGACGCCATAATACCAACCCACCAACACCCTTATCTTTCACAGGAAAAAAAAAATAAAGACAGATACTTACACATTCAGCAGCAGCAGTATGGACTGTGTGAAGATGATCCACCATCAACCATCCAGAACAGTACTTCTTGTGGCAACTTGGCAAGTAGTAGTCTGAGACAGCAGGAGGCAGCAAGCTACAGTGCCACAAAATGTCATTCATTCCCGACCACCAGGCAAGCTACAACCACAGAGTCAGTCAGTCAGCACAGCCAGCCAATCAGGACAGAGCATAGGGAAGTGATAATTGCACATTTCTGTCTCAATCAACTGAAAAAGCAGCAGCAGGAGGAAACAATTGCAAGTAACAGCAGCATTTTGTAGGAGGAATTCATTTTCTCTGCATGGGTTTGCACCCCTTTTCAGGTCCCTGAGGTGGTGGTACAGCATGTAACATCAGGACTGACAGCAGATTTCAGTCTCAATTGGTGTACCATTGTTTTGGAAATATTTTTGGACTTGTAAGCCCTGTTTGTAACCAGCAGCACAGAGTTTCAGACTGAAATCATTGGTAAACAGGGCACAAAACAGCAATATAATGTCCAGGTGGTGGGGGGGCACGATTCACATCATGACTCAGACCAGATTTCAGTCTCCACTATATGTACCATTTTTCCTGTAACATTTCTGGACATGTACAACCTGTTCTTCACTCGCTGAAATAAGATTCAGCATGACATCAATGTAAACAGTGGACCAAAGACCATGTGTTTGGTTCAGGTGGTGGCTTGGGCGCCATATAACAACATGACAGAGACCTGATTTCAGTCTGAATTTAATGTAACATTCTTTTGGAAACATTTCTGGACTTGTAGGCCCTGTTTGGCACCAGCAGCACTGAGTTTCAGGCTGAAATCATTGGTAAACAGTGGCAGAAGCTGCATTTTCAGGTACCTGAGGTGGTGGCACAGCATGTAACATCAGGACTGACAGCAGATTTCAGTCTCAGTTTGATGTAACAATTTTTAGAAAACATCTCTGGATGTGTACTGCCTGTGCTACACTCGCAGAAACAAGATGTGGCCTAAAACCAATTGTAAACAGTGGACCACAGACCATCGTTTGGTCCGGGTCGGGGTTTGGGCACCATAAAACATCATAGCTGAAACCAGATTCCTGTCTGAATTTAATGTACCATTTTTTGCATTCACTTGCGTGCATGTGCAAGGAACGTCTTGAAACAGTATGACTTTTTGGAGGTGTGTGACCCTCCTAGCAAATGCAGTGCTCAGTATAGCAGGTGCGACCCTACCGGACCAATGCATGCCAAGCTGTGTATGACAGCAATTTGGCTATGTTGGTCTTCACTTCAAACAAAAGGTCCGCTGCAATCAGCGGTTGTAGCATGTGTGAAATTAGCACACTGACGCTGACTTTTCCCTCCATGAAATCCCTCCCGCTTCCTCCCTCTGCTTATGTCCTCCCCGCTCCCTCATTGTTGTCCTCCCAGGCCCCCATGTTGTGTGTCGAGGGGGGTGCCCAATCCTGTCAGTGCAGCCCCCAACAAACAAACAGGTAGACGCTGAAACCCACCCCAGCGTAGCTCATGCCTCCCCACCACGCACACTATATATGGCAGATGGGGTGCCCAATCCCTGTCGGCTCCAGTCCCTCCCCACAAACATATAGGTGGCATGCTGGGAGCCCACCCCAGCGTGCTCATGCCTCTCACCCCATGCACACTGTATAGTCGACAGAGGTGCCCCATCCCCATTGGCTCCAGTCCCCCCCTCACAAACATGTAGGTGGCATGCTGGGAGCCCACCCCAGTGTATCAGAAATGTCCCATGGCATCTTTGTGTTTTTTACAGTGCTGTGAGTTTTTTTACAGTGCTGTGAAAGAAGAAAACAGTCTCTCGGTGAGTTGCTTGCCCCCCCTTCCCCAATCCACAGCCACCCTCTGCGCCTCCCACCTCCCCACACACCCCACCCCATACTTACCTCTGGAGCCTGGCGCAATGATCTTCAGTGGACCGAGAACACGTTTGCACTCTTCAAAGCTGACAACAAACTGAAGAAAAGCCGGTAAGCTGTATAATGGCATAAATGTTTTTTTATCAACTTATGTGGATATCACAGGCATTTTTGGGACTTTTGGCACCAAATTTTCAACATGAGGTTATTGGGACCCCTCCTCATGAATGCAGTCACTGTCATGGCATTATTCAATCCTGAAAGGTGATTCTGTGGTCATTGCACGGAATCACCTTTTGGGACTGATTAACAAAATGACAGTGTCAGTGTTCATGAGGTGGGCTCTCAAAAAGCCTGTTTCAAATTTGGTGAAAAAAATTCCAAAAAAATTACTGTTTTACAAGCATGCATTGCACAGTTTCCATGCACACTCGTTAGTTTGCGAATCTGTAATATTTTCACAACAGATTTTCAACATTGGCCTTTTTCCACACCTCCTTATGAACAATACGGCTGTCATTTTTCACATCCTGGCCAAAATCTGTTTTCGCACTTGCGGCGCAGAATGGCGCAGTCGCTGTGGAAAGTCAGTGTTCGGTACAGAGTAAGAAAACCACAGTGACACCATTCATGCGCAGAGGTCCTAAAATGCCTATGTTAAAAAGTTGGTGAAAAAATTCTAAAAAATGACTGTTTTATGAGTGTGCATTGCGTAGTTTCCACGCACACTCGTAAGTTCACAAATTTTTAATATTTGCAGTCCAGATTTTCAGCATTAGCATTTTTCCACACCTCCTTATGAACAGTGCAGCTGTCATTTTTCACATCCTGGCCAAAATGTGTTTTCTTACTTCCGGCACAGAGTAGCATGATCATTGTGGGAAATCAGTGTTCAGGACAGAGTAAGAAAATCACAGTAACACTGTTTATGAACAGAGGTCCTAAAATGCCTACATTGAAAATTTGGTGACAAAAGTCCATAAAATGACTGTGTTATGAGTGCACATCATGCATTTTCCACGCACCCAAGTAATTTTGCAAATTTGTAATATTTGCACTCCAGATTTTCAACATTGACATCTTTTCACTCCTTCTTATGAACAGTGCAGCTGTCATTTTTCACATCCTGCTCAAATTGTGTGTCTGCACATCTGGCACACAATGGTGTGGTAGCTGTGGGAAATCAATGTTCAGGACAGATTACGAAAATCATACTGACAGTGTTCATGAGCAGAGGTGACAAAATGCCTGTGTTTAAAATTTGGTGACATAATTCCACTAAATGACTGTGTTACGAGCATGCATTGTGCAGTTGGCCCATCTCTGCATGGTAAGTCATGGTCTGCCTCGGGGGGGCCGAGTAGATCACACGCAGTAACGCGACTTTGCTTTTCCTTATAGATCCTGAGCATCTGCATGGGTCAGTGGTGGTGGGCCTGTCCACTGCGGACAGTTGGACAGAGTCGGAAGTGGGACCATCCACCTCCACAGGTATGTGTGGGTCTGTACGACAGTGGGGCCACCTATCTGTCCACACTGATGTCGTTGAGACAGGTGTGGAGGAAGCCCTGCCTGCGTGCTGGTGTCCATGGATGCCAGCACGCTGTGGCTGTGGCCGGGGCAGAGTCCGGCACCAGTGATGATGACACGACCGTCATGGGCAGTGACACATGTGTGCCACAGGATGGACACACAGCAGGGCAATTCGCGCCCATGGCTGTGGCTGGTGCTGCCGTGGGGGCCTGTGTGTCAGCACAGTCCCAGGCTGTGCCTGTCAGCACCAGTGGGGCAGCACTGGTGTCTGTTCAGGACAGTGGGACTGTTGTGGCCACTGCAGTGGCACCACTGAGCCCTGGTGTGTGGCAGCCGGAGGGACAGCATCAGCAGTCGCCCACGGGGCCTGGGGGTACAGGGTTCAGCGGCGGTGTCTGTGCACCGCCTGTGGACATGTCCAGACCTGGTCCTGGTGCTCAGCACCCACCCTCAGGGGGTGCTGAACATCAGACCCTTGCACACCCTGAGGGACAGGATGCCGAGGAAGCTGATGACCTCTTGGACGAGCACACCCGCCTATTGCGAGCATCGGTCTAGCAGAAGATGCAGCTTGTGATGTCCGTGGAAGCACTGTGTGTGGCTCTGGAGTGGGCAGAGGAGCGTCGAAGCAGGGACACTGAACGGATCCTGGCATGGATGGACCATTTGCGGGAGGATGTGACCGCTGCCATTGACAGGCATGCACAGGCGTTCATTGTTGTCATGGCCACAATGGGCACACAGTCAGGTGCCCATGCATCGCTCACACCACGCAGTGCACTCTCCACCCCCTGTTCCCGGTGTCATGTGACTTCCACCCTGTCAACACCAGGTTCAGCTGTGGGCATCCCGAGCACTCCTGGTGCAGGCATGTTCAGTGTGCTACAGACCCCTGCGTGGGCATGGTCGCGTTCACACAGTGGAACCCCTGGGGGACCATTGGTGTCACCCCATGAGGCCAGTGGTCAGCCTGCCAGTGCTGACGGGTCTCGGTGGGGCTGCCCATGCATCCGTGGTGGCCGTGGCACTGTGTCGCGAGACTGACCTGTCTCCCAGCATGGCTACTGTCTGGTGCTGCCCTGTGTGCATTGGGTGTTTCGATGGGCAGTGCACAGGTGGGTAGCCGGCCCTGCACGCGGACACACAGTCCACCTGCACACCCTCCCAGCTGCTGTCCGCAGTTACGTGTGCATGATGATGCTTGCATGCGCTGTACACCAAAGTGCAATGGTGCCCAGCATCTGACACACAAACATGGACAGGCAGTGTGCGTGGTGGCCTGTGGACATGTGTGTTGCTAGGGCTGGCGTTCTGGGTCGGTGTGCTTCCTGCCCTCTGTGCATGTTTGGTGCATTGTGTGTGTGTGTGTGTGTGTGTGTGTCCGTCCATGTGGCATGTTAATCCTCACCCATCCCTGGTTGTGTGTGTGCTTCTGTGCCCTGCCACTTCCCTTGATGGCATGCACCCCTGGTGTGTGTCCATGCGTGTTTGTGGGTTGTGCCTTGGCCACTGGTGGTTGCACATGTCCCCATGAATTACCTGGGTTGGCTGAAGTGCTCCTCCATGATGGTGTCCCGGTGCAGCTGTGCCAGCTGGATCAGTCGGGGGTCCCGTCGGCCAAGGGGCTGCCCTTCACCATCGTCACCGGCGTCCTCATCGTCCCCATCGCTGTCCCCCTCTTCAACCTGTATGACTATCCCACATTCGTTGGTCATGTTCTGCAGGATGCAACAGGCCAGGAATATCCCACAGGCCTTTGAGAGGCTGTACTGTAGGGCACCGCCAGAGGTGTCCAGGCAACAGAAACGTGCTTTCAGCATCCCGAACACCCGCTCGATGACATTGCATGTGGTGATGTGTGCCTCATTGTAGCGTTGCTGCGATGGGCTTGTGGGCTGCTGGTAGGGTGTGAGCAGCCAGGGATGGAGTGGGTATCCACTGTCACCTGTGTGTAGAGGGTAGAGGTTAGTTTGGTGATCAGCATCGCCCAGCCCCAATCCATGTAGGCCACTACCCATGGCACCTCTGGCCATGTCCCCCCAGACCCTAGATTTGTCCATTTGGTTTGCATACTCACCCACTAGGTGTCCAGTGGGGATGTCCCCACTCTCAAATCTGTGGCACAGTGCTGACTGGTGCCAGATGAATGAATCGTGTGCTCCCCCAGGGTGCGTGGCACAGACATTGATGATGCACCCTCTGGCATCGCACACCATCTGGCAGTTGATGCTGGAATAGCCCTTGCAATTCATGTATGTGGCCCCCTCATGGCCAGGTGGTGTGTGTATGGCCACATGGGTGCAGTCTATTGCCCCAGCATGCCAGGCATACATGCTACCCTGTGGAACTCCTGTATGTTTGCTGTGCGCTCCGCCGCTGTGCTGGGGAAATGGATGTACTCCTCAGCATGTGGCAGCAGTGCACTGAGGAATTGGGTGAGGTGGCATGATGTGGCCAACTGGGTTATGCCTGTGGTGTCCCCAGTTGGTCTCTGGAAAATACCCGTGGCGAGCAAGCACATGCAGGCTGTTACCTTGGTCTCCACTGACAGGGCATGGCTCCATCGTGTGGGTGCCTGCATCACATCACTGTACAGTTCACAGAGCCGCCTCAGTATTGCCCTGTTCAGGCGGTACTGGCCCACAATCTCAGTATCTGTGTACAGCTCAAAGCTGGTGCGGGCTCGGTACTGCCTGATGGGGGCATACCACCGACGGGCCCTTCCACGGCCATGTCCCCCTGCTGCCCGCCTTCTCACCTCCCTCATTATGGCCTCCATCTGGAAGGTGGCACTGGCCATGTCCCTGGCTTGTGTTCACCCCCCCGGCAGCTGTTACTTTATTCCCCCCGCTCTTCCTGGCTGCTACCTCCCCTGCACCGGGTACACCTGCCTGTGTTGGCTTCTGAGCTGTGTGGCTCCCCACACCTTCCCTGTGCCTGTCTGTTGCTGTGGCCTTTCCCTGGCCTGCCCTGTTCCTGCCACTTGCCCTGTCTGTGCCTCTGACTCTGTCTCATGTGGCTTTCCTGTAGCATTCTTGCACCTCTTCCTTGCTCCTTTTTATTTTGGCTCATTTCCGCTATGGCGCAACTTCCGCTTGCTCCACTGTTGCACATTGCGTAAGTCTTTGAATATCACACTGCGCCATTTATGCATGGTTCCTCCCCCTTCGGTTGCACATGCCTTCATTATCATTGCGATGTTGCTCAGCATGATTTCGTGGGCGCAACTGCCTCCTGCTGAATATGGCAGAATGGCGCAAATTCAGACTTGTGCAGGTGCAACCCTATTGCTCATGGCTCAACTCTTTTGAATATCTGGCCCAGTCTGTGTAAATGGCAGAAAACAGGTACATTTTGAAAACCAAACCAGCTATTATAAATGGCAATATCTGAGAGGCAACAAAACTAATTAGTTAACAAGATTTTAGACAAAAATAAAAAGACTGCCATTAAAATTTAAATTTGCTGAGTAGTGGTTCATTAGCAACAGAGAATACGGGAAATATAAAAAGCAGGAAATATAAGTAGAACTGTGAATAATTTCCAACATTTGCCCAAAGGCATCACAGATGTTAAAGCAGGCAAGACAAGGTCAGGGTTCTGAATGTTAATAACTGGTCCCAACCCAGTGTTCGAATGCAAAGAAGTAATAGCATTTTGGCAGCTAATTTTTATGCAGACTTCTTAGAAAATATTTATTCTCTATTTTAGCTTTACAAAACATGCTTTTAGAGACTATTTTAATGCTACTCCTGTGCACCTTAGCATGAAAGTGCACCGTTTAGCATGATGAAATATAAATCTGAGTGTTTAATTTTCCCTGAAACTTTGTAATGGCTGTTACAAACAAACTCTTTGCCAGAGTTGATAGGGCTACAACTCAGGAATTTGGGGTAAAAAGTATTGTAAATTACCAAAGTTACAAGTGTGCATTTGCAAAATGTAACTTAGGCTCATAAATGTTTTGGACTGTAATATTTTTACACCAAATTTTCAACATAGTTTTGTTATGATTCTGCCTCATGAAGACAGGCAGACAAAATGTTCAGCTCCTGGCTTAAAGGTGTTTTTGAGCACAAACTGCGAATTCAACTTTCAGGATGCAAAAATCCATTTTGGGCAGGAGCTGAAAAATGACAGTTGTCACATTCATGAAGTGCTATAAAGAAATGGCAATGTTGAAAATTTGGAGTAAAAATATTGAATATTACCAAACTTAGGAGCCTGCATTTGCAAAAATCAGCGTAGGTTCATAACTTTTTGGTTTTTTAATGTTTTACACCAAATTTCCAACATAGCCTTCTTATGAGTCCACCTCATTAACAAGGGCAGAGAAAAAGTTCAACTGGTACCCGAAAGGTGATTTTTTTTGCAGGGACCGCAAAATCAAATTTTGGGGATATAAAAAGACATTTTGGACAGGATTTGAAAAATGACAGCTATCACAGTCATGAGGTGCTGTAAAGATATGGATATGTTGTAAATTTGAGGTAACATTTTTTTTTAATTGATTATGCTTTAGTAATTTTAGAAGCCAAGTGACATAAGCAGGAGTACAAGAATGCAACAATGAATCAAAACTTGACCAGTCAAGTATCATAAGAACAAGCTGAACGATTGTAACATGAGGGCAAAAGTGTATAATACTTGTTTAACAACTACAGTACAAGAAAAAAAATTGGAAAATCCAGAAAAGTAACAACAAATGCCCCCCATATCCCCATACCACCAAAGTATGCCAACATCTACAGTAACCCATGACCAAGGTCAGGGTACAATGGAATCAAGGGTAAACCCACCATACTAACAACTATCCAATAAAACAGTATAGGAAAAAGTGGATATTACAATTACAATTAGGTGCTGCAATCCATGAAAAAGAAGACAGGGTACCAGGGACCAAGCAATTATATAGTTAGCAAAGTGTACAAAGGCTCCCAAATCTTCCGGTATGTGGAAGAATGATTTGACAAACTGGCAATGGTACATTCAGCCTGCAAAGCAAAAAGTATCTCCTGATACCATTCTGTTACAGACAGAATACTTTGATCAAGCCAGCATTGCATGATTACCTTCTTCGCACATACTGAAATTAAGGCCATATGAAACTATTGATAACCAATCAAGATGTCCCCTTAATCACCTAACAAACACACTTCAGGAAGAAAGGCATCTGACAACCCAAGAATAGGGTCCAGACTTGACTGGATCGCAACCCAAAAGGGGGGGTGACTTTCACAAAACCAGACAATATGAAATAACATACCAGGTTCTTTCCTACATCTGGAGCAAATATTAGAAGGGAGCTTACCCATTCTATATAGTTTGTCAGGAATGTAGTATAAATTATGCAAAACATGAAATTGGAGAAGACGGTATCTATCCCATTTACCATGTTTATATAAGTATTGACAAACTCACTGCCAATTACAGGGAGAGTCTTTGGATGGTAAAGCCTGGTCCCAATAATAAAACAATTGTACCTCCAAATTGACCAGATAAGTACATAACTGATGGTAATAATGGGAAGTGAGATGAGAGGTGGGGGTGAAGAGAGCCATAGGAAGAACCTGTCAACTGTAAGGAGTATCCCAATGACCAGTGCCAAAGTGATATAGAAGCATATGAGTACATTGAAAATATTTGAAACATACAGAGGAAGGCCACTGAAATCTGAGTTGAGCTTCTTTAAAAGTGAGAAGCTTACCCTCGTTGACCAACTCAGTTACTTCATTCACAGTGGCAAAAGGCCAGAAGGATGTAGTGAGTAATCTGCCCCCAGTCCTAAAATTTGTGTTGCCTATAATGGGTTGGGAAATGTTCTTAACTGATGAAACTTTTAACAGAGCACAAAGTTGCACATGGACTCACACTGAATCATCTATTGTGGTATTGTGTAAGGATCTGGAAAGTTTTTTAGGGGGAACCCGAATATCTAGACCTAGTTGGGAGCATTATAACCTCTCTATCTCCAGCCACAATGGAGTGCATGTATGAGAAATATCCTCAGTGGATGGCCGGAGCCAGTAAAAAAATCTGGTGCAATTATTGGACAAATAGTATAGGTATAAATTGGGCACCTGTAGACCTTCCCAATCTCTGGTGCACATGATTTTAAAGAGAGCTCTCCTAGGAGCCTTGCCACACCATATAAAAGAGGATATAAGTCTGAAAACTTGAAGGAACCAGGATTTAGGTAGGGCGAAATTATACATCTGTAGTGGGTATAGTAGATGAGGCAATGCATTCATTTTTATGATGTTTAAATGACCCTACTTGGAGAAAGGCAGAAGGGACCAGTGGTCCAGATCAGTCTTTAGTTGATCAATCTCCATATTAAAATTATACTGTTTCATCTTACTCGGTGAGGGAGTGAGATAGATGCCTAAATATTTAAATTTATCCTGGACCCAAACCAGACTCAGGTGCTTCACTTCAGACCACAGGGTAACACTGTTAAGTGGCATCACCTCTGTCTTGGCCAAATTTAGTTTGTAATTGGATATACAGCCAAAGTCTTTGATGATATACAGGGTAGTGGGTAAGGACGAATCTGGGGTAGTGACATGCAGAAGTATGTTGTCCACATAAACAGAAAGTTTATATTGGTATGCTTCTATGGGGATGCTGAAAACATGAGGGGAAGCCTTAAGTTTCCTAATTAAAGGCTCTAAAAATAAGTTGACTAGAAAAGGGGAAGGTAGGAAGTCTTGTCAGGTGCCCTGGGGTAGGGTAAAAGGGGCGGACAAAGTGCTGTTGCACAAAATTTGAGCTGAGGGGTAAGAATAGAGCACCTTCACCCACCGAATGAAGGTTGGGGAAATACAGAATTTGGACAATAAATGAAACAGGTAATCCCATGAGACCCAGTCAAAAGCTTTTTCTGCATCCAGGAATGCTGGAACAGGAGGAACATTAGAGTCCCTGGATGCAGAAATGAGATAAGTAAGTTTACTCAGATGGTATACGGAAAGCCGACCTGCCACAAAACTGGCCTGTTCCTGACTAATGAGGGGGTGCCAAACTTGGTTCAGTCTACTAGCCAATACCTTCATGAGAATTTTTAAATCAACATTGATGAGGGATATTGGCCGGTAGTTGGATACCAATAGGGGGTTCCCACTGGGTTTCGGTAGGACAAGAATGGTAGCTTCCATAAGGGATAGATCAGAGAGGCCCTTATGAAAGATATAATTAAAAGTATTTAAAAGAACTGAGGCAAGCAGTTGTTTAAAAGTTTTATAAAAAATTAGTAGTATAACCATCTGGACCAGGAGATTTGTCTGATGGCAAGGAGTTGATAGCTGTCAGGATTTCAGACGAGGTCAAGGGAGTTTGTAATTAGTCTATTTGGCGAGGGTACAGATAAGGAAGCATGCTGTCTTGTATGAAGGTCTTAAATTGGGTCAGGGAGAATGGGGAGGAGGGTAGATTATAGAGGGAATGGTAATATTCCTGAAAATGAGCAGCACTATCCTGGGGTGAGGTGAGGAATTGACCTGAAGCATTATGAAGAAAGGAGATTATCCTATCTGAGGCCTATGAGCGCAGGTGCAAAGCTAGTAGTCCCTGCTTTCTCACCTTCAAAATATTTAATTTTAGAGCTCAAAATCAAGTGTTTTGCTTTCTCCCCCAGCAAAGTATGATATTTTGAGTGGAAGCTTTCTAACTGTTCCAAATCAGATGGAGAAGAGGCTGGAGAGAAATGCCTCTCCAGAACTCTAAACTGGTCAAAAAGGGAAGACATCTCCTGAGAAGCTAATCTATTCTTCTTAGAGGTCAAACAAATAAGTTTGCCCCAAAGGGAACACTAATTTAAAGTCTCCCATAAGAAATTGAGCTTGGGCATAGAAAGGTAGTTGGCCTTCAAATAAGAAGAGATGAACTATTGAATATGTTGAACCAGAGAATGTGATTTAAGTAGTTGATTATTGAGTCTCCATACCTTATCATGATCTTGTGAGGGAGCGACACAACTGAAGAAGAGTAGGGTGATGATCAAATATCCCTTTAGCTAGATATTGACATGACAAGACTCCAGGAAGGTGCTCAATCCCCAACAGAAAGTAATCAATCCTAGAAAAGGTATTATGGGGGATCAAATGAAAAGAATACTCCCGCCAGGTTGGGTAGAGTGCACGCCAGGGATCCAACAGATCCAGAGAGTCCATCATATCACGCAGAGCCAACTGGCCTGGGGAGAGCGAAAGGTGGCTGGAACTGGATCTGTCAAGGCCATTACAATAAACTGAGTTCCAATTACCTCCAAGAAGCACAGGTAAGGAGGACTATGGTGCTATCAACTCCATTAAGGTAGTGAAGGAAGTAGGGTCATCTACTGTAGGGCCATAAATAGCCCCTAATATGGCTTCCCGATGGGCGAGCAAAATTTGCAAACAAAGGAATCTGCCCTGGAGGTCCCCTATTTCCTGGAGCAGCTAGAAAAGCAACCTTCGCACCACCAAGATAACAACCGCCCTTTTTCGTGAGTCCACACCAGCCCCAAATGCCTGCCCACCTAGGAACGCCTGAACAATGGAACCTGGGATGGGGGCAAGTGGGTTTCCTGTAAGAAGGCAACATCCACCTCAAGTTTACAAAGATGAAGTAAAACCTTAGCACTCTTGGTGGGAGATTGAGCACCTTTTAGATTCCAGGAGCAAAATTTAAAGGCTGACGCCATGATTTCTTATACAATATATTAAAAGCATCCAAGACTTAAAGAAACGGTGATGAAACTGTTCCAACATACTAGAGAGGCACCTGCGGTGGTGGTACACTCAACCCCACCACCCACAACCCAAACAATAAAAACTAGGACCAAGTATCATGGTAGCAACCCAACCCCCCAATCCAAAGCAGACCCCCACCCACCACCCAACCCAACCAAATTAAACCCCCAACATCAAAGAACAAATACTCTATATGCAATCTGTTAAAAAAAGAACTGTGAACCAGGAATTTGAGGGAGTAAGAGGATCAGAAAAGTGATCCCTGTCAAGTAAAAAGAATAGGATAAAAAGTCTCCCATAAAAAAACACCGAGAGGGAGGGAGAAAATTGCCCCACAGCTAAAAGTCATGGCATCCCAAGAAATGGCTCTGAAACAATACAGATCCCCATCCAGGGAGTGGCAAAAAGGTAAAGTAAGGCCACAGAAACCTGAAAAAACAAATTACTCCTCTATGCACAGTAGTAAACACACTTCACCCAATATTATGGCTTGTGAGGCCAATATCAGCCAGCAACATTCTATAAATCCCCCCTTCCCTGCCCACCAACATGACAGAAGAAACCCATGTACAAAACCTACAAATCAATGAACTATACACAGCATTTCAAGCCACAGCCAGCCAGAGACTTCTGCAGAAAAGGCACACCCCTTAAGAAAAGTAAATAAATACAACAGGAGGCCCCATATGAGGCCATATGTACAGATATCTAAAAGAAAAGGGTGACCCATAAAGCGGATAAGACAAGCTGAAGAAAAAAGAAAAAAAAAACACTGGCAACAGTCTGAATCAACTGCACCAGCTAAATAGAAAGAAGGGCAAAGCAAAGATTGTCTTAGTGTTGCCAGGATTATGTCTCACTTAGACTGCAGCCAAAAGACAAAGTAAACAGTTATTCCTGGTTCTCGTGTAGCTTGTAGACCAGAATTAAGTCCTCTCCATTCCTAGGTCCACTCCATGCATGCATCCTCCTCAAGGAGTGGAATGGTACAACTTGCTGCGTACTGTAGCTCTCATACGCTGTGCAGATCACAGCTGATAATAAGACAACCAGTGGGAAAACCCAGACAAGGTTTCCAATTAAATGCCATGTTCAGAAAAGAGGTGTGCATATCCCAGCATGCACCCAGATCAGCAGAGGCCTAAAATATTGCAATAAGGGCAACTGAAGAAAAATCAGGAAGACTTCCAGAAAGAACCAGTGGAGAACTAATATAGGTTCACAATAGGAACCAGAGTCACAGTCTAATGACTAAGGAGTGCAGGCTTCTAAACTATGCAGGAGACTGTAAAACAAATCAGCCAGCTTTAAAGAGCTATGTTAAAAGACGCTGAAGTTCTTTCATTGCTTGGTCCCCTTTCTTCAAGCGCATGCCAGGAATCCTGTAGATGAACCTGCAAATGAGCAGGATAAAGCATTTTAAACTTGATGCCTGCAGGGATGAGCTTTGAAACTACTGGATGAAAAGCTGCCCTTTTTTGGCACACCAAAACTGGCATATCTTGAGCAATATGAAGCTGGGTACCTTCCCATGTTATGGACTGTAGTTCCCAGAGTTTAAACAGAATGTGTTATTAATCTAAATAGTTAAGGAGCTTCAGTATGAGAGGGTGCGGTGAAAAGCCAGGCGGGGATCGCAGTCAGAGTGACTGGTAGGCATGCTCTACCACATAGATCAGGCCATTGGGTGATGGCCCCGCAAGCTTTTCCAGGAGCTTTTGCATAAATTATACAGGAGAAGCCCCCCTCAGCATCTTCTGGCAAGCCAAAGACCACAAGATTGTTGCGTCTGCTCCTGCCTTCAAGGTCCTCTATTTTGAGATCCATTTTATGTAATTTTTGCCACAGGGGAGGCTAGTTCAGGGTCTATCCTATCTTGCCATTTTTACAGGGATAGAGAGTGAGCTTCTATGTCCCCAACTCTTCTATGCATTTCACCAAGCTCTTTCCATAGTGAATTGAGCTCCGTAGTGAGGGTTAGGAGAGCCTCCTTGATCAATTGCAATTCAGAGAGGAATTTCTCCTCTGAGAGCTGTATGTCCTCCGGAATTGTAGTGGTCGGCTGACCAGTAGAGGAGCTGCAGCCTTTAGACTTCTTTGGAGCCTTGTCGGGTGATGGAGGCAGTGTGTGGCAGTGTAAGCTTTGTTGCATTTTGACATCCATAATCACCACTGTTCCGAGACAAAAATAGCCCAACTGGAGACCAGGAGCCTTCCAACAGCTTAACCAGTGCAGAAGGATCAAAAAGTAGCAGTTTAAAAGGTAGGTTTTAGAAACATTATGTTGGACAGGTGGGAGAGGAGTAAAGGAGCTGCTAGTTCGAGCTTGGCATCACGTGACTCCTCCTGGGGGAAAAATATTGAAAAGTACCAAAGTTATGAGCCTGCATTTGCAAAATTCAACATAGGCTCATAACTTTGTTGTTTTCCAATATCTTTACACCAAATTTTCAACATAGCCTTCTTATGATCCCACCTCATGAATAAGGGCAGAGAAAATGCTCAATTCCTGCCTGAAAAGTGATTTTGCACAGGGACCATGAAATCACCTTTTGGGAAAGATCTGCCTAATGACAGTTACATTGTCCATGAGATGGAGTCCCAAAGAAGGCATGTTGAAAATTTGGGCCAAAAATATGTAAAAATGCCCAAGTTATGCCACTAAGTTCAAAACCCTATTAAAATACATTGAACTGCATACCTGTGTCTTCAATTCATTGTCTGGCTTTGAAGAGTGAAGATGTGTCTACGGTCCAGAGAAGATTGGGGTGTTGGACCCTCGATGGGTAAGTATGGGCTTGGGAGTGGAGCGGGGTGGTGAATGCTCAGTGGGAGGGCTGGTGGGAGGCAAGGAACAGCCACAAAAAGACATTGATGAACTGTTTTTTTTTTTAAGTTTAAAAAAAAAAGAGAGACCAATGATCCCCGACCGTGACACCAGGGGAATGGGCACTGCCAGTGTCACAGTTATGTGGGAGAAGATATCAATGGACCATTTTTTTTTCACAGGTGAAAATAAAAAGAAAACACACAAAAAAAAAGACTATCGATCCCTGATCATGCCTCTGGGGGATTGGGCACCCCCAGTTTCAGAAACAAGACTGACAATCTCCGATCGTGACACTGGGGGATTGGGCACCCTCAGTGGGACAGTTATGTTTGTGGAGTGATGTGAGGTGGGGGGGTGCTGCGAGAGAGATTGGGGGAAATTTTTATAATATAAAAAAAATACAATAGGCGGTCACAGTAGAACATGGCCCACCCCGCTGTGACCAAGATGATGGCCAAATACTACTGTGCATGTGCGACCGTTAGCACATGTGCAGTAGAGTGCAGTGGCCATCTTGGACACAACAGAGTGCCGACACTGTGAAAAAAATGCAGTGCTGTGATCAGTAGCGACAACAGGGGGTGGACTGCTTTACAGATGTGGAGGCAACTGTGTGTTGTTCATTCAGAAAGAATTTGAAATCCTTTTCTCAGTGATCGTAAAAGGACTGCAAGGCTCCGCCCACTGCAGTCCTTAAAATGTGACTGTTGTTCAGTTTTGGCATAGTTATAATTACAGAAATAAAGATTTTGCTATGGGAGTAGTCCATGCTGTGACTCAGGGGCTGGCAATCTGCTGTTCACATCACTGCTACTTCTTGGCTCATTACCTAGTCTGAATTCAAGGGCAAATTATGACATTCTACACAGAACAAACCACCTTGAACAGCTTTATATATAGGTAAATCTTGAAAAAGAAAATAAAAAGGGAAGGAAGGAAGGAAGGGAGGAAGTTACAGATATACAGTACCTTTCATATACACTATATAAGAATTTTAAAGGTATAGAGTACCTTTCATATGCACCGTATATTAAAATGCCTTGCATGCCACGAATAGTTCCAGCAGGCATAAAGTAAAACACAAGATGGTTAAGTGAAACAGTGAGGTTATAAGATAGACAGAGAAAGAGAAGGTGAGGTGTATCTTCTCTTTTCTCTAGTTATTTTTTTTATTTCATAAATACATTATTCACATTTATGCAAACCATTGTTTTAGTAATGTATTGTAATTGATTTATTTTGATCTTGTGCAATGTATTGATATTTTATGAAACTTCAGTACGATATAATTGGTTAAAAAAGCACATAGAGGTTACGTATCTTGCTCAGGGTCAATGATGTGTATGTACAGTAGCAGTGGGGGGGATTCAGTCATTGGTCTCCTTGTTCACAGCTCTGTGCTTTAAACACTTGGCTGATACTCCAGTCATACTGCCAATAAGGGCATCTCCCTGGCCTACAGTAAGTGCTTTCGGTAGCTTGATTGGCACCAGGAGAACACATTCTAGTTGTTCCCATCCCCAATCAAGTACAAGCAGTCACTCTCCTTAACACCAAGCAAACTTGGACTTCTAGCTCTGCACAGGCAAGATACAGAAACTAGCCCTATTGCTGGCAGATGAGCTTAATTCTGATCTGCAGGACAGAGATTCAGACTCATGGATTTAGGATGTAAAGAGTCAGGGAATTGAATTAGATACCTTCCTGGTAACCTCATGCTAAAGCCTTTTTTTTAACACAGAACGAAAGAAGGAAGCAAGGTGTTATATGGTATTAACCAGTGCTAAGTCTGGAAATTCAGATTTTAGTGAGAAATACATGTTATGACCTAACTGGCACAGGCAGATAAACAGATACAAAGTGTGTAATAAACTACATACATTACTTCAATTTAATCTCCAGATGTTATGGCTTTAAGAATTTATCACACTCATAGCACAATGCAGCAATGTAATTTATTGCATTATCTCACAAGCAATGCTGTAAGTCATTAAACAGAGTTATAAAATAAAACAATTTACAACTAGAACAGCCTATATCTCTTTCATGTAAATAATAATATAAAGTTAATGAAAGCATCATTAGAAAATTTGACCCAATCTTCAAAAAGAGGAAAATGTATATGTGTAATCAGTATGTGTATTGTGCATTTTAATTTTTGCTCAGCAGTGCCCACCACTGAGACATAGTTAAAAATCAATACTTATGTGATGATCATTCTGTTGTCTTGGTCCACTGCCACCAGAATATTGGCAGCCTTAGCCATATTGTGTTTCTGCATGGGATTGCAGTGCAGCTATTAAAATAGTGTTCTAGTTGTGTCACCAAAATAACTTTCTCTACTGCTCAGGGGGTCTTACCTGGGTTCAAGTCCATTGCTGGTCGTTTTGTTTACGAAGAAATAAAACTGATGTCTGTTCTCCTCTATGCTTCAAGAACCTGTATTGCCATGTTTTATGTACCACAGAATCTGTCAATATGAGGAACTAAATAGAAGTGTGCATCTGGAAAGCAGTTTACAGTGCAGAGAAGTTCTTGATACAAGTTATGTGATAAATTATACACAGTAACTTGACTATAAATCCAACCCAGACCTCCTGAATATTATCCAAATGTTCCACCAGCTGAGTTACTGGGCCAGCACTTAGTAATTTATATATACATTATTACCAGCAGCATCCACCTCCTTCAATTCTCAGTACTGCTAATGTGTGTATAAAGAGGTACCCCCTCAACAACGGTGGCCATCACTCCCTATGAGTAGTTGTTTTCTATTTTTGACATGAACTTCCTTAAACTGTGAAAGTAATTTGCATTTGTGTATCATTTTGGAACTAGTACTTATGTATCCTATTAAAGATTGAGGGAGCACTCCTGATCAGTCAGAGCACTCGGTTCTCCTGCTCATGAAACACTCTCATTCTATACAGAGTGTCTCACATGCTGGTGCCATGGTAAAGGGCATGTTTGGGGAGGGTTTGTTAATTTTTGTATATTACTGATCAACTTCCATCAATAATATACATCTAGGAGGCCACTCTTATGGTTGTAAGAGTGGTCTCCCTCACATCCTAAAAGTAATCAAACTGCTCACCTGTTAATTAGCAGTTCTCCTACCCTAAGAATGCAAGCGGGACCACATTTGCAGCCATAAGAGTGGCCTCCATGGATTTATTAATATATTATGTTTTGAGATCAATCAATAAAATATTAACAATTGAGTAGCCACTCTGGCAGCCTAGTGGTTAAGGCACTGGCTTTTCACTTTGAAGACCATGGGTCAATCCTAAGCACAGGGTTATAACCAGGAGTAATAGGGGTGAAGAAGCTGTTCTGTGGAGAGGACTGGAGATCTTCCCTTGGGAATGGAAGATTATCTGATGGGCTGCTTCTTCACCCCCAAACATTCTGTGCAGAATGACTCCACAGCATCCATGCCCTGGTGGCTCAAGTTGCTGTGGAGTCATTCTGCACAGAACGTGACTTAGTTTTGCCTCTGCAGATGGCATCAGGGGCTTTAAATATGTCCACTGGTGGGAAAGTGTGAAGATGCTGACATTAATCTCTGCTCCACTGGTGTCCAGCCAAGAGTCATGGTGGTACGGGGAGATATGAGGTACTTGCGGTGCTGCCTCCTGTCCTGTTTATCATAACAGTGCTAATGGTGATAGGAGGGAGGAGGCAGTGCATCTACTCAGTGCAGTGGATTCATGGTATGTAAAGTTAGGGAGCTGGCTCATACATGGTTCTGCAATGTACAGACTTTGGGACCTTGGCAAGATGTGTTCCACCAGTAGTGGGATCCCACTTCAAGGGCAGGTAAGTAAGCAAAAGTGAAGGTAATTAGTAAAATAGCAAAAATACATTAATAAAAAAATGACAAAAAAAAATTCCTGAATGTCAAACGTTGTATTGCACTATTGCCTCACTGTACCTAGAGACCCAGCAACAACAAAATGCTGTTTCTCATGGGGTTTTCTTCCATTCTGGTTGATGGAAATTTCAAATTACTCAATAAATCAAGCAAATCAACCAATCAATCAGTCAATAAACTGGTAAGTATTAGTTTCTCATAGCGACTAAATTTCCTAAAACTGCAAATCTTGAAGGGGATAGAAGTTGCTCACATAGCTGATGATATTTCTAACTCACAGCAGTATAATATCAGTACTCCATATCAGTGCTACCCCATATTTATTTATTTCATTTTTATTTACCAGGTGAATGCACTAGTCAATTAAATGACTATTTTCAGGCAGGACCTGGGAGACTACAAGCAAATGTTAACAAAGTATCACAATACACAATGAATGCAGTGAAGCTAGAGAAAAGTACTGTCAATAGACGCTATGTCAAGAAAGCGCGGTCAAAAACAGCATGGTCAATAACCACCTGGTCTGTACAAAACCACACAGTCCAAAACAGCACTAGACTAGATACACTAACTCCGAAACCACGTGGCATTTTATGACCGCGTGGTTTTTGACCATGCATATTTGCTGTTGCGGTTTTGACCAGACACCCTGAAAAGGTACTTTAGTGTCAGAAAAAACAAGTATTAAGCAATAAAATCAAAGAAGTTATTTTTATATATTTAAATATTGGGCACATTGAACTAATGCATAGGTAGGAATTGGTTCAGGGGCTTTGGGAAGCACAGTAAATAATAGCTTATTGATAAGATATTAACAGTAAGTTTAAAACATGCCCAAACTGTTAGATTTTCTTTGGTTGACCACTAGGCCACAATAATATACTGTATATAGTCCAAAAAGTATGTTGGACTGCCATGGTCTGATTAACTTGTAGCCAGGACCACAGCAACATGTTCTGAACAGTACAGGACTGCATATTTGCTCACCAGGGAACAGCTAGCTGCATACTGTAAAACACTATGCTGGACATTACAAGATTTTGATGAAATAAAGTTTTCGATATGGCATTTGCCATGTATTGTTGTATTCTTATAAAATGGCAGGGTAAAATCCAGCAATCTGATTGACTCTTATTTATGTGTAAAATATGGTTTATATATGGTTTAAAAAAAGGGCTGCTCAGAAGTGAAGAGTCTGGAAGCCTGATCAATGGGCATTTGGAACACAGGCATTTCAGTTAGCCACATATAGCCATAACTGATCTTCCACCACAAACATGGCTGCTACCTTTACGCTGTAAAAAAAATCTTCAACTGGGCCCTAAAAATAAAACTACCTTGAATAAAAAATAAAGCAAATTAATTAAATGTTGTTTCCCTGATTATCACACTCTCCTTACATACATAAATTAGAAACATTATTGTTTATAGTTTTCACTACAACTGTTTCTTTGCTGACAGTGAAAAATCCCCTTCTGTCTTTACCTGCTCATCAGGCAGTTCTCTTCTTCTTGCCCTGACAGTGCAATAATTGAGTCTCTGGCTGTAACAAAGGCTTTTGTTGTCTGTTAGAAAATGGACAAAGAAATTCCAGGGCTCTGACTGGCTGGTAGCCCTGGCAAGGTGGGGCATCTATCAGGCAACAGAGCTCAGGTATTAACAGTGCCAGCTAGCCACAAGCCCAATCACCTAGATCAGCATTCAAATAGAATGTTCATCTTTGAAAGTAGACATTTTTTTCTCGCTCTTTAGCAGTGTAGTCTGTGGCCTTCACCCACCTCCGAATCCAGTACCATGACTTGAGGCAGCATAAGTAAATGTAAGATGTTAAAACAGTAATGTCAGAAGCCAACAGTTATAGCAAACGCCTGCATTCACTGTAAAAAGCTCCACAGGCATCAACATACACCAGTGTACTTGTCGCTCTCCCACCCCGAAAGCCAGTGGCTAAATTTCAATCTCCAAGCCGGCAGGACACATCGCCAAATGTGTAAGAGTCAAAGCAGCCCCTCAAATGACACTCACCAGCTTCTTCATTTGGCAGCGACCTCCACTGTGAGCAACAAAGCCACATAAAATAAAATGTCAGCACAAAGCAAGGAAAGGAAATCACTGCTAGGCATCTCTGTACAGATTAGTGTAGCCTACCTAAAGTTCTCTCTATAGGCCACTTTTCATCATACCCGTAGCACGCTTGTCCTCTGGAAACACTGCATAGGTTCACCTCGCAATACATATAAAGGGGCCATAATACATATAAAGGGGCTGTAAGAAATGAAACTGAAGCCCCAACTTTTTACATTTTATTAAAAAAAAGCAAACCATGCTCCAGTTTCTACAGACTTCTGCATATCAAGCTAGTCAGATAAGGGCTACATCTACCAATAAGTGCCCTCTACTGGCAGGAACTACTTTACAACAAAAACAACTTTTCATGCTTTTAACTGCTCTTTTTAATTTTTTTGTAAATTGTTTCCAGAATTTCATAAAAAATGTTACATATAGCCCATTTTCTAAGCATAATAATACCCTCCAGGGTGGGTGGTACCTTCCAGGGCTATAAGACCCTCTGCCTGCAGCGTTGGGCCTCATCACACCCCTGGTTGGGCCGGTATAGCACTATACTGCCCACCCTGTCAGGTATTATTGCTTACTGTGTACAGTATGTTAGGAGAGAAGCATTCTGCCAGTGGAACTAAGCAGAATTTTGAATCCATGGTAAACATTCCATGATTAACATTCCATATCTTGAATATGAAGAATAACAGAGGAAAAAAAAAACAGGAAGAAGAAAGTAGGCAATAATACAATGACATCATCAATGACATCACTTGCAGTGGGTGGAAGGACTGTTTTATCACAAATGCACACAAGTAAATCTATTGTTTCTACATATAAACATGCTTTTCCCAACAGTAAAAAGCAAAAAAAAAAAAAAAAGAGCCAATTTTATAAGTGCAATAAGGCACTCAGGAATATGTGTAAAACATATTTTACAGCATGTCCTTCGGCTGAAGTCACTTGGCCTTTGGCCTCATACCTTATAATGCCCATGGCCATGCTGTAAAATATGTTTTACACACACCCCTTCATGCCTTATTGCTTAAATGTGACTCTTGTGAAATTTATACATTTGCTATTTTATATAATTTCTTGTGATATTTGCTACTGTTAAACTGCCATGTATTGACTGGGTGTCCAGTCAAAACTGTGACAGCAAATACACATGGTCAAAAACCGTGCAGTCATAACATCCCCACGCAGTTTCAGAGTTAATATATCTAATCTAGTGTGGTTTTGGACCACATGGTTTTGTACTGACCACGTGGCGTGGTTATTGACTGTGCTGTTTTTGACTGTATGGTCTTGACATAGGGCCTCTTTTTGGCATGTTGATTACATAATGGGCCAGATATTCAAAGCTTTGCGCCGGGAAAAACGCGTTTGCGCGGGTTTAGCGCGGGTCTGCTATATTCAAAAGGCTGAATAGTGCAGGCAAACTGCATTAGCGCAAGGCAAACAATAATTATATGCAAGGGGCAAAGTGAACAGGAATACAGGTGCAATGAGATATTCAGAGACTAGTGCCACGCTAAGTTGTTTAGCGCGACTTAGCATGACCCATAGCGCGGTACAAATTACCGCCCAGGAAAAGTTGGTCTTAACCCTGGGCAAACAGCTTTGTGCTTTTTGCGCGGTGCTATCTCATCAGCTTGCGCGGCCCTAACATATCAGTATGAACCTTAGAAACTGCCAGACATGGAGGACACATGCTGCTCACTGATGGCACCACCATGATGCCATCAGCTGCCACCAGTACAAGCCAAGCACAGACAGTGATGGGTGATCTGACCCACAGGGGACAGCATGGTAGTGTGGCCATATAGCACACACCTGCAGACTATACGTCTGTGGTGTGTAACAGATGCCAGCACACACATGCAGCACTGTGGGCATGGTGGCCAGTGAGGGGAGGGTGTATGGGTGGCCAGACCTCACCACAGCCCACGTGTGGCCACAAGGCTGGAACACATCGCTCAGTGCACATGGGCCAGTAGTGGGATTACGCCACCACCTGTGTGCCTGTCGGATCCTACATGCCCCCGAGCCACCTACCACACAACTGTACAGATGTCACAGCACACACTGCCAGCCATGTACATGACACTGTGTGCATCCCATGTCACAGGTGCAGCATCTGTGGATCACACAACAGCGTGATAGTACTGTCCACTGTCAGTAATTACCTGCAAGCTGTGCCTGTCACTGTGTACAGTGCAGTGGTCATCACTGCCCTACATACCATAGGCAGTGTCGTGTCCCTCACACTACCAGCCCTCTTGCTACTCTAATGTCTGCTGTGCACTGTAGCATGACTTACAGTGTGAAGGTTGCATGCAGCACTACCACCACCGTGCCTATGCAGTGTTGTCCCCTGGGGTACGATATGCTATGCTATGCTGTACTGTTTACATGAAGCCTGCAGCTATCATCATGCACTGCCTGACTGACCTACAGGTGGAGCTGTGGTTGGACCTGGCCAGCCCCTGTACCTCCAGACTGACCTACAGGTGGAGCTGTGGGACCCTGCAGTAACGCTGTGCAAACTGCATGCAAATCAGGGCATGATGAGATGCTAATGTGGCTGTTTGCCCACTGACTATCTAAGTAGGCTCATTTGCATGTCACTTTTGAATATGGCAAAGTTTAGCGCGGGGCTAACGTGTTTGCACCAGGCAAACCGCTTAGTTCCGAGCTAAAGCCCGGCGCTAACGGTTCGGGGATTATTATACAGTTTTGATCACTGTTTTTTCATGTGTGCTGCTGCCTGCAGCTGTACTGGGTCCACACATTTGCTGGCACACACATTGGCCACATAGTTCCTCACTACCTACCCTCACATCGCTGTGCACTGTGTTGTTGTTGTTGTTGTTGTGGTTTGCACTTCCTGGTTGCTGTATTCAGTGCTGTCTTATTCCAGGGCTACGTTTGCCCTGCACTCCCAGCCCAGTTTGCACGGCCTCATTCCCATGCTATATTCAGAAGCTGTTTGCCCTGGGCTATTCCTTTTGAATATAGCTTGCTTTGTGCTCCAGGCTAAGTTTGCACACCAGGCAGTGCTAATTTAGCCCGGGGCAAACCTTTGAATATCTGGCCCAATGTTTGTTGTTAAGCCAGCCCTAGTTTCTAACCAGTAGTCTTACTTAATTTTATTTGCACTATTTATTGTGGCAAAGTAGGTAGGGAAAACTGGGCAGACTAGCTGAACCAGGAGGTCCTTATCTGCCTACAACTTCTATGTTTCTATGTAAAACAGGGACTCGGGGGAGAAACCATCGCCTTCCCTCATCTATACAAGGGAATCCCTACAATCAGTATAAAGAATGTTAAGATGAAAAGATACCAGCCAGCCCGGTGGTGATGAGGGTTGAAGTGCTGGACACCACACCTCACACCATGCCAGCGACCCGGGTTCGGAGATGGACTCAGGAAGCTGGGGGTCGGCAGGGGACAGAGAGGATGGAGCATCCAGAGGACAGCTTTCCTCTCCCTGGGGTCAGATCCAGGGATGCCTGGCATCTTGGCAGACCCCGATGGAGATTGGGAGCACTGCAGGTTCACCAGCCGATGTAAGAGGTGAAGTGCGGCAGATGCCAGCAGGGCAGTCATGCACAGACATCATTGCATGCCACACTCCTGGGAGGAAACAAGGAGGAAAACCCCTGGCAGCCAGGTGAGGTGATGGCAGGTCTCCCAGGGTGGAACCCCGCATGCTCAATGCCAGCCACAAACCTGACCCTACCCCTGGGGATCCTCGGCCTCCTCCTGTCTGGGCCTGGCAGGAGAGGAGGGGATCCTGATACCGAAGCTTTGGTTGGGGGAGTGGTTCAGGTAAGCAGTTAGGAGGTGAGGCTGAGCAAGCCCACCTGAGACATGCCCCGGTCTGCCAGGAGTAGAAAGAGAATGTAAAAAAAAAAAGATACCACATTGGGTGTGCATGAGGGAATATGGAACAGTCCTGGACTTAAGGTATGGGGAAAATTATTTGCTGGGGATACTGAAAAAAGCAAGGGCACATATCTTACAGCAGTTCATATGGTCTGAAACCCAAATACTAAAATCCTTTGGACAGCTACAACAGGAATTTAAATTGCCAGCAGTGGAACACTTGAGGTGCCTACAGCTCAGATATGCAATAAAGCACTGGCTTGAGCAGAGAGTCCAATAGGAACCTTTTGATATGGACCAGAAGGTGGACATATGTGCTAAACTAACCTCAGTGAGGGTGAACTTGTATATAAGCAATACAACAGATCCATCACCCTGACTGGGAACCCCATTGACAGAGGTGGAGTGAAAATCTGCAGACAGAGATCTCCAAAGATACCTGGGAGAGATGTTGGAGACTGGCACACCATGGACTGCTTGACCCCCATTTTATCAGCTAATTCAGAAGAAGATTTTAAGGCAGTGGCACCGAACACCTGATAAACGTAAAAGAATGGGAATACAAATTCCCAGTGAATATTGGAGTTGCCACCAGGGGACAGGGGACAGGGGACATTGACCATGTTCTGTGTCCCTGTCCAAATATTAATCAGTTCTGGGTTAGGTTCAGACAATAGGTTGAAATCATGTTAGGGATACACCTTCTGCATGCTCCCTGTTATGGGTGCTGGAGGACCTCTCCTCCCTATCAGGAGTCATCACCATGTTCAGGCCTCTGGTACATGCAATGGCCATTGAGGCTAAATGCAAGCTACTAATAAGACAGAGGCAACCAGGATGTCCAACAGTTAGTGAGTGAGTAGCTGAGGTCACTAGATTGGTGGCTTACCTGAGTACAGCATAAAGTGAGAGGAACCTTATATAAATAGGATTGCACTTGGGATACATGGCTGAAACATATGGGCACAGCAGATCAGCCCAAGATGTTAGAATGACAGGAAATAAGATGGGGTATGGGGACTACAGGAGAGTAAGGTTAGGAGGGAAGTTAGGTTACCGCAGCTAAAGCTCCCCATCTCCTCCCTATGCTATCATAAAAAAAAAACCTCTCTTTTCTCCAGACAGGTTGCCCAGGGGTCATCAACAATGCAAAGTATAACAAACCACATTGTTAATTCTACTAACTACACATTTATTAATATTTCAGCAGAACAAGAACTATGTATGAAACCAACTTATAAAGTAAGGGTAACAGCACAAGAAGCAGTCAGCTGGATCCATCTTTTCCCTTTTCTTCTGATTATTCCAGTTACTTAGTTAACAGTTTAAACATTCGCTATAAGTGGAAATAAATTTAACCTTGTAGTATGATGGTTAGTATCAATTTCTAGTTATGAGACACATGTAACAAATATAGAAGTCACAGAATGAAACTTAAGGACTTTAAATAACGTAATAAAATTAGTTTATGGTATGACTGTGCTAGCCTGTTATTATTCCAGTAGAATAGGGTATTAAGTTCTACTGTATATGAATGCAAATGTGGTATAAAAGACGTTCACTGCACTTTACTAGTTTACAAATTATAGTCTTCATTAATGTGTTTCTTTAATATATTTATGGAAATCTGTTTTTTTGGAAACATAAAACCTTGCTTTTTGTGTTTTGACTCCATGGAACTTGCCCCAGCTTGAGTGTGTTATGAAAAATGTATTTATACGTTGAGTTTTCTCAGTAAAAAATTGATATACAAAAAAAATGTATTTTTTTAAACATTTTTAAGCTCTTATAACCCAACAATATGCATTCAGTGCATATGTGTTCATATTTTTATTTTTTTTGGTAACCGGGTAAGGCCCACTACGCACAAGAGCCTGTTTTCAGGGGTGACCTGGAAGCACTGGGCAGTTAACTTACTTGCTCAAAGTCACACAGTATGCAAGTGGAGGTTGTGAGAATCAAACTCAGGTCTGGTCTGCTGGATGTACCAAGTTCGTTCCCACCTCGTTCCTCCAACCTCTAGACTATACTGCCAGTTCTCAAAGATTACAAAGATATCTCCTTTTCAAATTGTCTTGCAATTAGTAAAAGCATCAACTCACTTCTGATTGGCATACAAAACTAATTGCATGTGCAATTACAAACAGAAAGTACACACACACACACACACACACACGAACACACACTCATATACATATATGCAGACATATAAAATAGGTTTTAAAAATAACATAATAATGTAATTTTAGTAATTATATGTCATTTTAATATCATCTGCATGCAAGTCATTTGAAAATTGGCCACTGTGGTCTGAACTCCTTAAGGTATGATCATCAAGATGAAAACAAAATTAAGTAGCTACATGATCATGTTATTTAGATCAGATCTGTAAAGGGAAGTGCAATTAGCTAGCAATAAAAGTTAGATAGCTAGGACAGTGCACTGGAGCTCATGGCAATTTATATGCTAAAAGAAAGACTCCAAGGGCAGTGCTCATGATCAAAAAGACATCCATAAAATTCTTTGATCTCTGATTGTAGAATTTAGGAGGTAGTCAATGCTAGGCACACACATTAGCCAAGACACGTTTTATTCAGAAGCTGTTCATTGCACAGTGAAGCATGTGATTAGGATGCTTGATGTTTCTCCCAGCATTTTGCCTTTTGTTCTATAGTACTACCTCTTGAGTTACATCACCCAGCTTCAACTAAAACCTTAAATTGCTGCACTGCCACTGCTGTTGGCTATATTTTAACTTTTATTTTAATTGCAAGGTTTAGCAAATCATAATACAATAGAAATGCATGCTGAAATACTTTGCAACTCCCCATCAGCCAAAAACAATGACCCCCCCACCCCCACTTCAACACAAGAGGTACAGAATTATTTCTAAGACCACAGCTTGGCTGCATGGCTTGCGTTTTACACCTGGTCCTTTATTTGTTATATTTTTAAATAATGTACCTCCCTTCATTCTAATGTATATGTGTGGTTATACAAGCAGACCACCAAAAGACATTCTCAGAAGTATTACAATAGGAAGTGAGTAAATTCATTTATCCATAAAGAAAGCTGTCTTCCTGTTCTGGATTGTTTGCTATTAACAATCTCTTATTTGACTATATTATTTTATTCTTTTCATACTTAAAATCATAATATTTTTTCTATCATACCTTTTGAAGAAAGTACTGTACATGGCTCTTACTTATGTGCTTATTCTGAAGACTGATGCAGTTCATTAAAATTACCAGTTTAAAAATGTTTATTTATTTTGCTTTTGCTAAGAGGTACATGCACTAGACAATAAGCTGCCTATTTTCAGATATGACTTGGAAGGATACAAATAGGATAATATAAAAATTCATAATGATACATAGAGCTTAGAACTATTAAACAGGCAGTCTCAGAACAACAACAGTGACCCCCCCCACACACACACACACATATACTTCAACGTAAAAGGTAGAGAATTAGTTCTAAGACCACAGCTAAGCTGCATGACTAATGTTTTACATCTGGTCCTTTATTTGTTATACTTTTAAATAATGTACTTTACTTTGTTCTAATGTATATGTGTGGTTATACAAGCAGACCACCAAAATACATTCTCAAAAGTATTGCAATAGGAAATAAGTGAATTCATTTATCCATAAAGAGATTAGCAAGGGAAAAAGGAAAAAGAGGCTGCAGTGGTTCTCCAAGGAGGTAACAGAGAAAGTAAAAATGAAAAAAAATTTGCATTTAGAAGATACAAAGTAACTCAGAAAGCTGGGAACCGAGAAAGTTACCAAGAGAAGCAAAAGGAGGCAGGGAAGGCAGTTAGGAGCGTAAAGGTATGAACAGAGGAAAAGATCGCCAAATCAGTGAAACGAGGGGATAAAACTTTTTTCAGGTACATAAGAGAAACGAGAAAAATGAAGGGAGGGATAGTAAGTTTAAAGGATGAAGGAGGGGGTAGTGCAGAGGAGGATCACCAAAAGGCGAACATATTGAACAAATATTTCTGTTCAGTATTTACAGAAGACGGGGCAGGAGACAGGCCAAGGATAAAGGACAAGGGCATTGGGGCAGGAAGGCAGACCCAAGTTCCTTTATAGTGGAAAGGGTCCTAAGGGAACTAACGATGCTAAAGGTGGACAAGGCAATGGGGCCAAACAGGGTGCACCCCAGAAAAATGAGGGAACTCAGAGAGGAGCTGGCAGCATCTCTGACATCCCTGCTCAACCTGTGGCTTGAAACGGGTGTGGTGCCGGGGGACTGAAGGAGGGCAGATGTGATCCCTCTATACAAGAGTGGTAATAGGGAGGAGGCAGGAAACTACAGGCCTGTCAGCTTGGCATCAGTGGTGGGTACGGTAGTGGAATCACTATTAAGATAAAGAATTTGTGAATACCTTGTCACCAGTAGGCTCCAGGATCCGAAGCAGCATGGCTTCACAGGGGGGAGGTTGTGCTAGACTAACCTGATCGAGTTCATTGACTGGGTAACCAGGGAAGTGGATGGGGACGGGGCAGTGGATATGGCCTACGTGGATTTCAGTAAGGCCTTTGACACATAGAAGATTGAGAAACAAGCTGGGGAGACTAGGGTGGATACTAAGGTTGTTAAATGGGTTGAGAGTTGGCTGAGCAACAGGACACAGAGGGTGGTGGTGAATGGGACCCACTCTGGAGTAGGCAAAGTGACCAGTGGGGTGCCACGGGTATCAGTACTGGGCCCGGTTCTCTTTAATGTCTTCATTTATGACATTACTGAAGGACTGGAAGGAAAGGTATGCCTCTTTGCAAATGACACAAAACTCTGTAGCAGAGTGGATACACCAGTGGGTGGATTAAATGAGAGGACAAAAAAAAGCTGGAAGAATGGGCAAGGAAAGGTCATGCCAGACAAATCTGATAGATTTCTTTGACTGGGTGACCAAAGTAGTAGATCAGGGAGGGGCTGTGGACATGGCCTACCTAGACTTTAGCAAGGCATTTGACACAGTCCCACACAAAAGATTAATATACAAGTTAGCCAGCCTGGGAGTGGGTCCCAAGATGACAGCCTGGGTAAAGAATTGGTTGGAGAATAGGACACAGAGAGTAATAGTAAATGGAGTCCACTCTGAAGAAAGGGGGGTTACTAGTGGGGTACCACAGAGTTCAGTATTAGGACCGGTCCTCTTCAATGTCTTTATAAGCGACATTGCAGAGGGACAGGAAGGAAAAGTATGTCTCTTTGAAGATGACACAAAGATCTGCAACAGAGTTGATGCACAAGGTGGGGTGGAAAGGATGAGAAGGGACTTGGCAAGGTTAGAGGAATGGTCAAATGTATGGCAGCTTAGATTCAATGCTAAGAAGTACAAGGTAATGCACCTGGGAAACAAAAACCCAGGAGAAGAGTACACAATGGGGGTGAGATACTAACAACAACAAAAATGGAAAGGGACCTGGGGGTAGTCATATCAGATGACCTAAAGGTGGGCAAGCAATGTGAGAGGGCAGCAAGGAGGGCTGGGGGATACTGGGATGCATAGGGAGAGGCATCATCAGTAGAAAACAGGAAGTTATTATCCCTCTGTACAGACAGCTGGTGAGACCTCATCTGAGTACTGCGGCAGTTCTGAGACCCAATCTCCAAAGACATAGACAGGATGGAAGCTGTCCAGAGGAGGGCAACTAAAATTGTGCAGGGTCTGCACCGGAAGACATATGAAGAGAGACTTAAGGAGCTTAATATGTATAGCCTCGAGGAAAGGAGGAGAGGGGACATGATAGAAACTTTCAAGTACCTCAAGGAATCAACAAAGTCCAAGAGGGTAGCATCTTTCAAAAAAAGTGTGCAAGAACAAGGGGTACAATTTGAAGATGGGGGGCGGCTCAGAGGTAATTTAAGGAAGTATTTTTTCACAGAGAGGGTTGTGGATGCATGGAACGGCCTTCCGGAGGAGGTTGTGGAGTCAAAAACAGTGGTGGAATTCAAGCATGCATGGGACAGTCATAAGGCAATTCTAGGGGGTTGGGGTAGGAAGAAGTAGACTGCTGGTTAACTAGGATCTGCAGCTTGTCCATTAGGTAGGGAAATGGGCAGACTGGGTGGGCCAAGTGGTCCTTATCTGCCGTCAAATTCTATGTTTCTATGTTTCTATGTTTCTATGTTTCTATGTTTCTATGAATTGGTAGCTGGGTTTCAACACTAAAAAGTGTAAAATATTGCATATGGGGCACAAAAACCTGAGGGTAACATACAAACTGGGGGCAGAGGCACTGACAGACAAAGATCAGGAAAGGGACCTGGGGTGATTCTTATAGATCACCTAAAGGTTGCAAAATAGTGTGACAAGGCAGTGGGGAAGGCTAGTCGGATGCTAAGATGCATAGGAAGGGGCATCACCAGCAGAAGGAGGAAGGTAATAATACCACTGTATAGATCACTGGTGCTACCACGCCTTGAATACTGTTTCCGGTTCTGGAGGCCCTATCTTCAAAAGGACATAGGGTGGAGGCAGTTTAGAGGAAGGCAATCAAAATGGTACAGGGAATGCATCTAAAAACTTATGAGGAAACGCCTAAGGAATTCAACATGTACTCCCTGGAGGATAGGAGAAGGAGAGGGGGGGATATGATAGACATGTACAAATACCTCACAGAAAAAATAAGGTACAGGAAAGTAGCATTTTTCTAAGGAAAAGATGCTCAAGAAAGAGGAGCCACACCATGAAATTAAAAGAGGGAGTTTCAGAGGCAATGTAAGGAAGCACTTCTTCACTGAAAGAGTGGAAGATGAGTGGAACAGCCTGCCGGCAGAGGTGGTGGGGTTGGACACAGTTACAGGATTCAAGAAAGTATGGGATAGACACAGAGGGATCTTAGAAATAAAAGGGGGTTGGGGGACCAGAGGCAGAGTAGGGTTACAATATCATATTAGGATAAAGAAGAAAAATAGGGTAGACTAGGTAGGCCAGAAGACCCTTATCTGCCTACATCTTCTATGTTTCTATGTTTAATACCCAATACCCCTTGTCTGCAGAGGGGCTACACCTTATGTATCCATTCATACCACATTTGCAGAGCTTCTAACCCATGAATTAACCCACAGCTGTACATTTGTGGTAGGACACCCATGAATGTAGTTTAAAAAAAACAAAGGTACTGTAGGTTGTAGTACTGTGCCGAATTGCAAAGTTCTGATTTAAATTGAATTTTGTGGAAGTCCATGTGAGGTGGAATGAGCCTTCTCCACTTTGAAAAAGTCACAGAAAATGCAGAATTTTACCAACTGTGTTAAATTCCACCAAAACAGTTTTGACAGTTTCTCTTCAGAACGTTTTGGCAATGTAACAAAAACACAATGCACATTAGAAACCTGCAGTTTACCTGGTGGAATCCCATGGAATTCATAATAAAATTCCATCAAGCATTTTGAAAGTGGATTATAGAGCCAGGGAGCACTCCCAACCAATCAGAATGCTTTTCTCTGCACTGAAGACACTCTTATTCCGTGAAGAGAATCTTACATGCAGCTGCCCTAGAAACAGACACTTTTGAGTAAGGTTTTTATAAAAATCAATATATTATTGATCAAGTTTGATCAATAATATATTAGTACCCCCACTAAGACCACTCTTACAGTTGTAAAGAGTTGTCTTACTTACATTCTTAGGGTATCAGAACAGCTCACCTTTGGTTTGTGGTTCTTATACCCTAAGACTGCACATGAGACCACTCTTACAACCATGTGATCTCAGCAGTGGTATTAGCATACAACTGTGATTCTGCCAAAAATCCACTGGTGAAATTCTGCATTCCACACAGCTCTAGTAGGTAATCTCAATCTGGCACAAGTTTACGTTGCTTCAGAACTTGGATCTTTGAAAAATCCAGGTCTAGACATGTAGAACCAAAGCAGAAACGTGTCCTTCCACCACAAAGGAAGTTGTCATTTTGGTCTATGTGTAGTTTTTTTTACCAACCCAATGAATGCTCCTAGTCTTGCCTAGTCTTGAGTTCCCAGAGGTTAATCTC
Organism: Neoceratodus forsteri; assembly: GCA_016271365.2. Lineage (NCBI taxonomy): Eukaryota > Metazoa > Chordata > Ceratodontiformes > Ceratodontidae > Neoceratodus > Neoceratodus forsteri. The sequence continues at coordinate 775,782,818 of CM028134.1, read as the reverse complement.
GTTTGTTTAATATTGCATTTGTCACCTAATTGTGCACAACACCCCCCTCCACCCCATCACAACTGGAAACAAGCTCCAGCTCAGTGTGCCTCTCTTAGCCAACAGCTTTTTTAAATAATAATAAAAAGAAAACACACACACAGGCATTTTGTCCTCTTCTCAGTGCCAGGATCATTGTGGAAAAAATGCATCACCCATGATTGAATAAAACATCACATGATGGATACATCTGAAAAGATGGCAAGGGGTGAACAACTGTAGATGAACCATTTTATTTTTCATTTCCTCCTGAAGCTTATGTTTCTATGTTGACTATAAATAAGTGCCATCGTGTTTGTAAAATTGTGACCACAATAATCTTTGCCTAAAAAAAAACTGGGAAACAAAAATAGTTGTGTTCCTTTACAAAGAGGCAGTAAAACCTTTTCTCAGATCTTTAAATCAAGTTGCAGCACTTTTAAATTAAACAGAAAAGTGCCAAATATTACATAGGCTGCCCAAGGATTGCAGCAGCTAGCCATTTGTCATGGGCCCCCTTCCCCTCCCCATGGCCAGAAACCAGAGGTTGCACTTGGCCAGCCCAGGGGAGGGTCAGCAGCCTCTGGACACATTAGGATAGGGCACTGCCAAGCCCCCCTGAGGGGGGGTGGTCTCGTGGAGGATTCGAGAGGAAAACTGGACAGCAGCCCTAAGTCCAGCCTTTCTAGTCTCCTTCTCCCTTCGGATCAACAGCACTCCCAGCTCACAGGACAAGGTAAGGTGGCTGGGGCCTAGGGAGGGTGATGACCTCATGGGCCTGGGCTTTATCTGTAGGTGATCCCAGTTTCCTGCACTTTCTGTGCTCCCAGATCGCTTTCTAAGCAAGCATCTGGCTGGAGTGGCAAGCGTCTGGCTGGAGAGCTTCTCCTTCCTTCCTCTACCCACGGAGTTGCAGCTTCAGCCAGGGAAGGGGATGTAACATTCGGTCTCCACGAGTAAGGTGAGTTCGCGCCCCTTTCTGCCACCCTGCTGGGTACATTCCTGGGGGTCCTCCCAGGGAATCAGGGGCAGGGAAGGAGCAGATTTGGTAGCCCCATTCATGGAAGTGATATCAGAGCATGTCTGCACTGTGGGCACCTTTCTGGGGTGGGCCTGCAGGTTTCCCATGCGGTGATGCGATCCCAGGGCACATCTAGGCCACCACACGCATCACCGGCATGGCAGGCCCACTCTCTCATGCTTCCCGTGCTGCCCTTCAGTTCCCAGTCAGTCTTCTCTCCAGCCCCCCAAAAAACAGTTCTGCCAGCTCTGGCCTTACCTGGGCCTGGTCAGCCTGGTTGGTTCTTCATCCAATCGGGAGCCAGGGATACGGGGGAGGTCATCCGGCTACTCTTGGGGGTGGCAGCTGGCAGCTGGGTCCTGCTGCGAGTTTCAGGGCCTGCAGGCAAGTGCATCTCTGAGAGCAGCTCGCAGGCAGGCTGGAGGCTCAGGAGCCACATTCGGGCAGCAGCTTGCAGTTGGGACTACAGGTCCTGGCATTCCTCAGGTCCTGCTGTTGGCCAGAGATTGGCCAAGTGGCATACTTGCACTGCTCTGGGCTTCCTACAAGATCTGGGTCAAGCAAAGCATACAGTTATTGCAGATCTTGCTGGAACGCTCGTGAGATATGGGCGGCCATCTTGGGTGGGCCTTCAGCTTGTTCAGGCCCGATTAGTGGAAATAAAAACGAAAATGAATAAATAAATAAATCGGAAGTTGGCACCCCCCATGCTCTATGGTGCAGTGGGCCACATGTTAGGCAGAGCCATCAGACACTAGGGAGATAACCCTGCATGACCTGTCCTGCTACTGCAGAGGGATACCTTGGCCAGCACTGGAGGGGATTGCCCAGGTTGTGGGCGGTGCGGGGGCCTGGGGTATGTGCTTCCTCCTGGCAGCGCCCGCTGCTCAATATTAAATAGTGAAAAGGTATCAATCTGGTATATTAATGATAAAGTATATTGGAGATTCAGTAAATTAATATCTAGAATTGTAAATAAATACAGCATGGCTATGGCCATTTTCCTCCAAGATCTGTGTTGTTTCTTTCTTGACATGAAGGGGAGGGGAGCAATGGGGGCCTACCGGACAATACATAGGCTGCCCAAGGATTACAGCAGCTGGCCATTTGTCCAGGGCCCCCTCCCCATGGTCAGAAACCAGAAGTTGCAGTTGGCCAGCCCAGGGGAGGGTTAGCAGCCTCTGGACACATTAGGATAAGGCACTGCCAAGCCCCCCGGGGGGGTGGTCTCGGGAGGAATCGAGAAGAAAACTGGACAGCAGCCCTAAGTCCAGCCTTTCCAGTCTCCTTCTCCCTTCAGATTACCCACCTACCAAGCCCCCTAGCTTTTAGGAGGAGGAGGGGTAGGCACGGAAGGGCCCCTTTTTTGACCCAATATGGGCAACCACACTAGGGGTCGGGGAGTGACTTTTCCAGGTTTTCCCTTACTGGGGTTTTTCCTGGGTTTTTTGCCTCCCCAAAAAGGGATGTAATGTTAAGGACATAAGCAGAAGGTCAGTCAGGTAACAGTAAAGTCAAACCTACATGTCAAAGTAAAAGTGGCATAAAGATTAAAGTAGATGTATATCAATGAAGTCCAATATTAGCTGAAGTTAAATACTGTAATGTTACTGCAAACTGTTGCAGCCAGGTAGCGTGGCAGTTCGGGAGAAGCACACATGGGGGGTAGCGGGAAAGTAGGGGACGATGCCAGTTCTCCCAAAGGTGTCAGGGCCCCTTGTTGGTGTGAGGATGGTGGATCACAAGACCTTTACCCATGGAGGGGGGGGTCTAGGTCCAGCCTCAGCAGTAGAGACTGCAAGGCCAGTGACACCAGACGGGGGCAGCCACCAGGAACCTTGGCCACATGACCTGTCCTGCTACTGCAGAGGGATACCTTGGCCAGCACTGGAGGGGATTGCCCAGGTTGTGGGCGGTGCGGGGGCCTGGGGTATGTGCTTCCTCCTGGCAGCGCCCGCTGCTCAATATTAAATAGTGAAAAGGTATCAATCTAGTACATTAATGATGAAATATATTGGAGATTCAGTAAATTAATATCTAGAATTGTAAATAAATAAAGCATGGCTATGGCCATTTTCCTCCAAGATCTGTGTTGTTTCTTTCTTGACATGAAGGGGAGGGGAGCAATGGGGGCCTACCGGACAATACATAGGCTGCCCAAGGATTACAGCAGCTGGCCATTTGTCCAGGGCCCCCTCCCCATGGCCAGAAACCAGAAGTTGCAGTTGGCCGGCCCAGGGGAGGGTTAGCAGCCTCTGGACACATTAGGATAAGGCACTGCCAAGCCCCCCGGGGGGGTGGTCTTGGGAGGAATCAAGAAGAAAACGACAGCAGCCCTAAGTCCAGCCTTTCCAGTCTCCTTCTCTCTTCAGAACACCCACCTACCGAGCCCCCTGGCTTTTAGGAGGAGGAGGGGTAGGCACGGAAGGGCCCCCTTTTTGACCCAATATGGGTGACCACACTAGGGGTTGGGGAGTGACTTTTCCCAGTTTTCCCTTACTGGGGTTTTTCCTGGGTTTTTCGCCTCCCCCAAAAAGGGATGCAATGTTAAGAACATAAGCAGAAGATTAATCAGGTAACAGTAAAGTCAAACCTGCATGTCAAAGTAAAAGTAACATAAAGATTAAAATAGATGTATATCAAAGAAGTCCAATATTAGCTGAAGTTAAATACTGTAATGTTACTGCAAACTGTCACAGCCAGGTAGCGTGGTGGTTCAGGAGGAGCACACATGGGGAGTAGTGGGAAAGTAGGGGATGATGCCAGTTCTCCCAAAGGTGTCAGGGTCCCTTGTTGGTGTGAGGATGGTGGATCACAAGACCTTTACCTACAGGAGGGGGGGTCTAGGTCCAGCCTCAGCAGCAGAGACTGCAAGGTCAGTGATGCCAGATGAGGGGGGCCACCAGGAACCTTGGCCACATGACCTGTCCTGCTACTGCAGAGGGATACCTTGGCCAGCACCGGAAGGGATTGCCCAGGTTGTGGGTGGTGCGGGGACCTGGGGTATGCGCTGCTTCCCGGCAGCGCCTGCTGCTCAATGTTAAATAGTGAATAGGTATTAATCTAGAATATTAATGATAAAGTAAATTGGAAATTCAGTAGATTAATATCTAGAATTGTAAATAAATAAAGCATGGCTACGGACATTTTCCTTCAAGATCTGTGTTGTGTCTTTCTTGACCATGTGGGGGGGAGCAATGAGGGCCTACCGGACAATAAAAGAAGTTTACCCAATTATCATCATCAATCTTGTTATATTAAAAAGCAATTTTTTGCAAAGTACAACATTAGTATTAGTGGAAATCTTTTGTGAAAAGGGTTTTTTGTTTGGTTGGAAAACAATGTATAAAGAAACCCTTTTAGATATTTGCTAAAATGTATCTTATCCTAACTCTCAAACAATGAATGCCATGTATATCATTCCAAATTTAATAACTGTATAACTTTTTACTGGGTAGGGTGCCACAATATGTTGATGTTCATATTTTGTGGCATAAAACAATTACCTAGTGAGTGCCTCTCCTTGGTGAGTTCAGCCCTTTCGCAGCAGAGGCTGTCTGTTGGTCAAAGAGTCTGCTGGCCATATAGGCATAGAAAATTCTACTTTTCTCTTTCTTTCTACGTCCTGTTTTTAAATTAATGTGTCCTGGCCAGCCTGCCAGTGCAACGGTTGGATTTCCGCTTGCAGCGTCGGCGACCCGGGTTCAAGAATGGATTCGGGTCATCAGAGGGCTGGCCGGTGGAGAAGGATTGAGCATCCCATGACTGCTTTCCTTCTCCAGGGGGAGGGTGTGGGATGTCACCAGAGCACAGGGGACCACTGGTGGAGGCCAGAAGCACCACAGCAACTTGCGTTGGCAAGGATTCTAGGGGGCGGGATGGATGCTGGCATCATTGCACATTCCCACCTCCTGCCTACAGGGGAACAACCAAGCCTGCCTCCACTGCCTACATGATGCCCAGCCCTCGGGTGCAATCGGCTCCCCAGACTGACTCCCACCCTATCCCATTGCTCGTGGTACCTTAGGTCCTGGTGCCACATCTCCACTCTGGGGGGTAATCCAGGGAGTCCCAGGAGAGCAGCTCATGTGGGGATGCCGCAGCCGAGGGGTCCATGACCAGGCGGATGGCCCAGCAAATGGAGCAAGATGCAGAAAGAATAAACAAAAAAAAATTAATTTGTCCTTCATGCTCAGGCAAATAAACATGTGTGACTGTGGTTGCTTATATCTGTGCCTTGCCCTGGTGTTTTAGCAGGACTAGCTTGAGATGCAAAGACTCGTACTAGTGGGCGCCAACAACCCTGAAGTCACATGCTTCTCATATGCACCACTGCCTAAAAAGACTGCTTTACAACACTGCAAGCTATAGTCCTCCTCATCTATTCTCATCTGCCATCTGATCTGCTGTGGCATTAGTACAGTGTCAACTTCCTCTTTATGTGGCACTAGCAGGACGTATAGGAGGATTTCTTCATTTGTTGGTAATGCTACTTCAGTCACACAGCCTGTGACCAAGTACGAGTCTTCACAAGCCAGGACTTAAGAAATCCTAGAGAAAATTGGTTCAGGCAGAAGGTGATTGTATGTATGTGTACATGTGTGTGCAGAGATGGTATAAGACACAAGCGACACAAGTGTCTGCTTGTGCAGCAAGCAAGGCAGGGTAAGTATGAAGTATAAGCTGAGCTCACTGCACAGTAAAACAATATATCAGTAGTGTAAACAAACGCTCCTACCAGTAGGGGAGGAGGTTGTTTACCATGAGTGTCCCATCTGAGACTGACACTCTAGTGCCAGGTCTCAGGGAGTAGTTTTGTGGGAGAAAGTTAGAAATAAAAAGTACTTTACATTACAGCAGTCTGCAGATTCTGAGAGAACTTTTCAGGTAGCAAAGAAAAACAGGGAGGGAGCAGGAGTTGGGTAGCCACCCACCCAGTAGGGGTCTAGGGGATGCTTGGATCATATTTTCTCTCATTTTAGTCCTTTAGGAGAGCCAGTAGGAAGTGAGACCACCAGGAGGGTAAGGACACTATAGGAGGTTCTCCTCAAATGAAGCATCATAATTGCTGGCTGGAGTGAGGAAAGTCCCCTCAAAGCCTTAGAGGGAGATCCTGCTGTGGGGTTGATCTCATAAAAGTGCCTGTTATATTTCATCAACACTGGAAGATGGCAGATGAGGTGAGAGCCATGCAGAAAGCTAAATGTAGCAGTGGTTAATGAGAAGAAAGGTATCCTTGGGATATTTTGAACACCTGTATATTTAAAGGAACGGAGTGTTAAGGTATAAACTACACAAACAAGTGTAATACCTGCATTTCCCTGATGGAATGAGAATCATTGAGACAAAACAGAGTTATCATACATCTCAGCAGGAGGCTATGTGGAAATAGGGGTCAAACCAAGACAATCTGCAGATGTAGTTGGGACCAAGATACAGGACAGGGTTCCATGTGATAACAGTGACAAACATATGGACAAAAGCAATACAACGAAGACAGTTACAGCCCACCCTAAAAACAGCACACTTCAAAACAGCGACTTCTCAAATTGCAGCTCACATTCACCACAACTTATCCAGACACAGAAGTACAACACTATCACAACACTATATTTTACCCCCCCCCGCAACCCCCCAGACAAGGGACTTCACCTCCCCCGAACTGCCCTATATTAATATAACTGACTCCAAGACTGCACTATATGTGACCCGGTTAACAATACCAACCAGCTCACTTTGCTGTCACTGCTTCTCCTTCACTGCCTAAAGTCACTCTCTTTGCTCCTACTATTCTGTATATGTAACCCTTATTACAGGAGCTCAATTTGAGTCACTCAAATTGAGTTGCCCTTATCATGGGATACCTGGGACAGCAGGGAAATGTACTGTATAATGCTCTGAAAGAGGAATGATTTGCTTGCCTACAAAGCCCAAAGAAGTGTGATCTCTGGTTCTCTAAATTAACTTGTAAAGTTTAAATTTCATTAAAGGATTTACAGTATGTGTTAAAGACTCTGGTGTCCATGACATCTTTGGTGACCATTAAGTGGGTCTCAGTTTGTCCTGGTGAAGTTCCAACCTCACCAAGTTAATGCAAGTGCAATAAGTGGGGCTGTAAGAGATCTTCCAGTGTGCAAAGAAATACAACTAGGCATTAGGATGTTCTCTGGGCCATGTTCGCTCCTCTCCTAGGGCCAGTGCAGAGAAGCAGGGGTTGCAACATAGTGGTTTATTCTATGGGATTTGTGGAGACCATGCAGTAAACAAGACCAAAGAGGGGAAACAATCAAAGACTTACAGAGCAGCCATGGAGTCATGTGAAAAGGGTGAAAACAAGACCATTACATTTTGTGTGGACTGCAGACAAAAATGGCAGTTCGGCGATATGGTGGAAAGCATGTGAAAACAGAGCATGTACATGACAGCCTACAAATGTGCAACAGCATTTGAATAAGACCAATCGGTGGTCAAGAAATTAGGGGATGAATGTAAAACCTCAAGGAGCATTGCTCAGGGGTGTGTTTGTGTTCAAGATTGCATGTGTAGCAGAAAAAGTTGGAACATCTCTTGAGGGTCTGTTCTTGAAAAGTTTGGACATTTGTTGCTGGGTGAGCAGAGTAGCTAATAGTACCATTTGGTAACAGATTAATTAAAGTGTGCAGGAGAGGACTAATGTATTTTGTTTTATTTATTTAAAAATTTCTGCCCAGGAAAGGCACACTATGCAAAGGCTCATTTCTAAGTGTGGCCTGGGAGCACAGGGAAGTTAAATGACTTGCTCATGATCACACAGTATGCAAGTGGTGGCTCTGGGATTCAAACCCAGTTCTTCAGGCTTGCAGCTCAGCGCACTTAACCACTACGCTATACTACCTCCCAAGTGTAATGGATATGTGTCCCTGCCCTGATAATTCATAGTTCTTGGGGGTTGGGGAGAGTGTGACAGCCCCCTCCTGCCAATAGGAGGAGGAGATTGTTTACCTTGTGTGTCCTGCCTCAGACTGATGAGTGAGTACCAGATCTCAGAGTGTGGCTTTGTGGGAGACGTTTAGGAATAAAACATGCATCACAATAGGAGCCACTCTGCAAAGGTAGACATGAATCAGACTTTTCTCTCATTTAACCCTTTAGAAGAATCTAGTGTGGTGTACAACCATGTTAACAATCTTGAACAAAAATTACTTCCCCGGTCAGTGAGTATTTCCCTCAGTATCCCAACTCTGTTGAATAGTTTAACCAGCTCATCTGCAATTTTTCAGCAGTAATGGTTCTCAGTGGGATTGCTTCGGGGTATTTTGTGCAATAGTCACAGATGACAAGAATAAATCTATTGCCTTTTGCACTTTTCTGTAATGGCCCGACTATGTCTATAGCAATCCTGCTGAAAGGGGCGGTGATTAACAGCAAAGGTTGTAAGGGGACTTTGTCTTTCTTGGTGATAGTGGCTACTTTCTGACAATCCTGACAGCTATGGCAGTATTCAGCTACCTGTTCATGAATACCAGCCCAATAGAATCTTAGAAGTAGTCTACTTAAAGTGAGGTCCCTTCCTAAATGGCCTGCTAGGGTAATGTCATGTGTAAGGTGTGTTAATTGGTTGCGGTACTTTACAGGTACTAAAAACTGTTCAACCTTTTCCCCTGTAGTTGGGTTTATGCATTCCCTATACAGCAACCCATCCCTTAAAGCACATGTTGGCCCCTTCTGATCCTCTGGTTCCACCACCTGAAAGAAAGATTTTAAAGTTATATCATTGACTTGTTCTGTGCAAAAGTATCTTTCTTTAACCACTTGTAAGAAATTATCAGGTTTAGCATCAACATCATTGGTACCAGAGTCTTTTTGTTTAGTGCATTGAACTTTATCTTTCCTTCTCTCTTGTCTGGTTTTGTGTGTCTTCCCTGGTGACCCCAATATATCATCATCAAAAGGGAACAAGCGGGCCCATTGTTCCTCCTGCTTAGTCTGTGACAGTGTGGTGACTACACAAATACCATCACCCTGGGTTACTAAAGCCTGAAACTCCAGATGATCATGTCTGATGACCATGGAATGGGTAGGTGGGGGACCAGACCAACAGTTACTTAGTGAAATTTACCTTGTACTTGTAAGTCAACAGTGGTCAGGGGGTACTGATGAATATCACCATGAATACAGATGACAGTGGTCTCAGAACACTTGCCCATATTCTGTTTTACCAGATCTGCTCTAACCACAGTCTGACTACTGCCAGAGTCAATTAACCCAGAGACTTCTTAGTTTCCAACCTTTACTAGAACTATAAAATGTCCCTAATTTGCCAAAGCTAACTGGGCTGCCGCAGTCTTTTTCTTGGGGCAGAACCTAGCTATGTGCCCTTTTCCTTGGCAGTTTCTACATATTATATTTGGATTATATGGTCACTGGTTTTATATGGCTTTGTACCCCCACTATCCTAAGAAGAAGAAGAAGAAGAAGAAGAAGAAGAACTTACCATGGGGGTAGCACCAGCTCCAGGATGTCCTCGTTGATGATTTGGTCTGGCAGATAGATAGTCCTCTACGATTGTTATAGTCTTCTCTGCTGTTTCAGGCCAGTGCTCCCTCACCCACACTTGAACATCAGATGGCAATATCCTTATGAATTGTTCCATAATCACTATTTTCAGCATCTCCTCAGAGGTTTTCAGACCTGACTGTAGTCATTTGTGGCAGAGGTCTTTGAGTCTTACAAAGGCTTTCTGAGGGGTGTCTGCAGTATGAAATTTAAAAGTCCTAAATCTCTGATAATAGGTCTCTGGACTTATAATGGCACAGAATGGCTTGCTTAACAGCATCATAATTATCAACCTGTCCACTGTCCATATGGCTATATGCAAGTTGTGCTTTGCCAGAAAAATAGGGAACCAAACGGATGACCCACTGTGTTCTTGGCCATCCACACACTTGGACTATTCCTTTAAAGGTTATCATATATACCTCTATGTCATCAGACGCACCCTGTTTAGTCAGTTTGAGGTGTATGCAGGGTGGGGGAATTCGAGCTCCCATTGTCTGAATAGCTGTTAGGGTATCAGCCCAACTGGCCTCACTTCTCTTGAGGTCAGCCTCCCTCTGTTTGTCCATGGCCAGCTGTTTGACACATAACCACCGCAGCAGACTTTGCATGTCCTCTGGGGGTTCGTCTGTCAAGGGTTCTGTGGCATTCTCATCCTCACTCCTTCCTTTCTTCCAGCTCCTTCTCCTCTTCTTTGGCCAATTTCCTCCAGACAAGGCCTGTCAATGGTGCCTCTCCATATTTTCCAGCCATCATTCTTGTAAGGACACCGCTGGGCTTCATGAGGGTCTTGTCCGCTTCCGTTGGCTGCATCCGCTGTCCACCTCCTGTTAGGTACCAGTGTCACAACCATATCCCACTTTTGACACTAGTGTCAGAGGCAGTGGAAAATGGATGGACACAGACACAGATATCAGTTGAAGCTAGGCTAAAAATGCCAAGCTGAGTCTTTATTTACATAAACGAAAACAGTTTACTTCATTCGACAAAATAAGCAAAAGAAATGAAATAAAACAAATTCAAGAATCTTCCATGACAATACAGTTTCTCAAGACTGCCCCAGAAACTGTGCTAGAGTCCTGACAGTTGGCTGTGTAGCCCAACTATCCTTGAGGTCTGAATAGATTTCGTAGACCTCTCCAACTTGGATCAGTACCAAGCTGATCCCATGACTGATCTGACCTGGACACCTAGATGAACTCCATTTATACCTTGAGTTCATCAGGTAACCACCTCAGACTCTGCCCTCAATGTAATTGTAACAGAAAAATACATCTAAATTCCATTTTATTATTGACTATACATTAAGCTATCCCATACAGGTTAATAACTTTTCATTCAGGTGCCTAGAAGACAAAAATAACACCTTTTTGTACAGAACAAAAGAAATTTCAGGTGTTGGCTCCTCCCCTCATCTGTCCAGTGCATAAATATAGAAAAGAGATGGCCAGCTGGCTCTTAGGAGGACACTGGATAACCCAGGGAGAGATCTCAGAAGAAACCTGTGCACTGAAACTTTCCTTCGGTATGCCTGAGTTACCCATTTTAACCATACACTCAAGAAAATTAAAACAAAACTATTTCTGAGGTTTTTTAATATCCCATACACATAACTCCAGAATTCTCAATTTATTGTGGAATTTATTTCAGCAAACAGCACAGTGCCTAAGGGCGTATCAAACAGACAATCCGTACAGGAACGTTTAAAACATTCTTTTCCATTTCTGATTAGGCGTGTGGTTTGTCTGGTTTTTCCCAAAGCTACAGTTTGAGCTGTTGCTGAAAAATTAAGAAAAAATGTTTACTTTACTTTCAGGACGTGTTACTATGGATACTATGCATTTATAGTATAGTAACATTGCTCCCAGGGACTGGACGACTTGGTAGACAATTTCCATACACATTCCCCAGTCTACCGTGGTCTCTGCCAAAATATTTGGGAAAATACATGCTGCAGGGAACAGGTAAATGCACAACTTTTACTCCCCATTTCCTGTCTTTTCTTGCAACTCTCAATGGAGTTGCGAGGAGAACAAATAGGAGAGCTATAGCATTTTGGGGACTCTGTCCCTGTTTCATTTTCTCGCTCACAGCCAGAGTGACCAGGGGTTTTCGTACTCAAAGCAACAAGGTGCTGGCAGGGTCACTAACATTACTGCAGCAGCTGCAGGAACGCTAGTCTGGTGGGGCATTTACACACAGGCATAGATAACTGAGCCTCTTTATTTTGTATTATTTTACAGTGCCAGGCAGAGCGCTCCTGAGGAGTTGAAATACATAACTCCTGACTTAACAAATGGTTGTCTCTTCGGGGGGGGGGGCGGACCGAGACTCCACATGGAAACCTGAAGGAAGGAGTTCACAGGGATAGCTAGTAAGGACATTTTTCCAGGTGGCCTACCTGCAAAATTGGGAAAGATTAAAGGACAGGTAGAGGTGCTACTGCAGTAGTCTTAAAGGCTTAAAGGAACCAGGTTTCCGGAGGGGTCACCAGCACACTTTGACACAGTGCATGAAAAGACCTGGCCCTCAATTACTTTGCTTGGTAGTGTGAAGTGAGAACATGAGAATCTTAGGCTTATGCCCTCATGGTGAGTCAGTGTTATAACAAGTATTTGTCAATGCCGAATGTTGATTGAGTTGGTCAGTTGAGCTCACTCAGTGGCCCTCTATCAGTCGCTCTTGTGTTTCTCCCGGTGCTGCAGGCTGGTGTTTAGTACTGGGCTCCTGCCTGAGTTGGCACCCTTTTCTGTCCACAAAGAAATCCGCAGCTGTCCCAACAGAGCTTCGTTGAGGTGGGTCACTGCCCCTCTCTGACTTGCTCATTCTTTTTCTCCTGGCGCTGCAGGATGGCCTTTTGTACTGGGCTCCTGACTCTGTTGGCACCTTTTTCTGCCCACAAAGAAATCTGCAGCAGTCCCGACAGAGCTCCAATGAGCTTGACCACTCCCCCTCTCTCACTCGCTTGTTCCATTTCTGCAGCGCTGCAGGCTGTCCTTTTGTACTGGGCTCCTGACTGTTTTGCCGCTTTCTTCTGCCCACAAAGAAATCTGCAGCAGTCATGATAGAGCTCCGTTGAGCTCACACACTCACTCCCCATCTCTCACTTGTTCATTCTGTTTCTCCCATCGCTGCAGGCTGTCCTTTTGTACTGGGCCCCTGCATGCATTGCTGCCCTTTTCTGCCCACAAAGAAATCCGCAGGAGTCCCAACAGAGCTCCATTGAGCTCACTCACTCTCCCTTCCTCACTCGCTCATTCTGTGTCTCCCGCTGCTGCAGGCTGCCCTTTTGTATTGGGGTTCCTGCCTGCACTGGCGGCTTTTTCTGCCCACAAAGAAATCTGCAGCAGTCCCGAGACAGCTCCGTTCAGCTCGCTCACTCCCCCTCTCTCACTTGCTCAGTATGTTTCTGCTGGCTGGCCTTTTGTACTGGGCTCCTGCTTGTGTTGCCGCCTTCTTCTGCCCACAAAGAAATCTGCAGCAGTCACGATAGAGCTCCATTGAGCTCACTCACTCACTCCCCCCCTCTCACTCATTCATTCTGTTTCTCCCGCTGCTGCAGGCTGCTCTTTTGTACTGGGCCGCTGCATGCATTGCTGCCTTTTTCTGCCCACAAAGAAATCCACAGGAGTCCCAACAGAGCTCCATTGAGCTCACTCACTCCCCCTCCCTCACTCGCTCATTCTGTGTCTCCCGCTGATGCAGGCTACCCTTTTGTACTGGGCCCCTGCATGCATTGGCACCTTTTTTTGCCCACAAAGAAATCCGCAGCTGTCCCGACAGAGCTCCATTGAGGTCACTCACTCTGCCTGTCTCACTCGCTCATTCTACTTCTCCTGGTACTGCAGGCTGACATAGGCTACTGAGTAAGGGCCACCCGCAGAATGGCTCCGCGTACAAGGTGACTGTGATCAGGGCAACAGGGGAATAAGGGTGACAGGGGAATAAGGGTGACTGGGGAATAAGGGCAACTGGCCGAAACGGCGACCCAAATTTCACGCTCGCATGCATGCGCAGGCACCCGACAATGACTGCTACACAACCTAGCAGGTGTACAGCCCACAGCATTGCCCCCCCCAGCACCGCCAAGGAGCAGCTACGGCCCCCCCAGCACACATTGCCATGGACAGGTGAAGTGCATGGGAGGGCAGGCTGCAGGCAAGCCTCTGTCTTGGCATGCACCGGCACAGCGCCGCCATTGGCACCTCCTAGGACAGCCGCCATGGGTTCGAACCCCACAGCCGGCACACACAGCAAAACAGTCAGACAGAGTAGGGCAGTAGATCAGGGGAGATGTAAACGCTCACCTCAGCAGCACAGTCTTGTCGTCGTTACAGGCATCACTCACTTCAATGCCACTGCAGCACGGATGTGGTGGGGGATGCCGCTGGACACACCGAGCTGTTACCGTACAATGCGTACACACTCGCAGGTGCCCACACATGCCTTTTTTCATCCCTGACCGCCACGACAGATGACGTGCAAAGGGAGCGGTACCGACATCGGCACTTCCTTATGCCAGCACTAGGGATGGGCTGTAGGTGTGGCGGATGGCCACGGGACCGCACAGATAGCCCTTAAAGGGGCATGGGGATGCAACACACACTCGTCACAGTAGACCAGCCTGTGAGGGATGGAGATAGCAACCTACCCCATGAGCCAGAAAGAGAGACCACTCCTATCCCACCGCGGGTATGTGTACCGCAGAGATAAGGAGAAGTTAGGGAAGGTGTATCAGAAGTGTGTGCAGGACCACAGGCATGCATGCCCAGCATGGGCACACACCATTGCCGACCATGTGGTGTACACTGACCGGGCACACAACCATGCCCCGGATCCAGGGGCATGATGGCAGGTGTGTGTGAATGGACATTGACAAGCCTGGAGACCACATCCCAGGTCAAAGTGCAGGCCACCGGGGGGTGACCGATGCCATCGCTGGCAGGCTGCCCACTGTGCCCCTGCTGTGCCTCACAGTGCAGCGTGAGCGTCAAGCTGCACGGAGCTGTCCCACCATGCCAGGCAGTGTGGCCGATCTCGCACTGCCTCCAGCATACACCATCACACCTGGCAGGGCACTGTTCCTGCAATATGACAGTGGCCCTGCAGGGGACCGCACAATGATTTTCACCATGCAGCATGGTCATACATTCCTGTCCGGGTGCCAGGACTGGTTCCTGGATGGCACCTTTCACACCACACCACCACTCTTTGGGCAGCTCTATTCGGTCCACGGCCTGTGGTCCGGGACAGTCCTGCCAGCTGTGTACATCCTGATGTGTACATGGACCGAGCGCACCTTCGCGAGGGCGTTCACTGAACTGCGTCGGCTATTGTGCGGTGCCCAGCCACAGTCTGCCCTCATGTACTTCAAGAGGGCTGCCTGGCATGCCTTCACCACTGTCTTCAAGGGCACCATCCTGCGTGGCTGCTTCTACCACTTCTGCCAGGCAGTGTGGCAGTGGGTGCAGGGCAATGCGGCACTGCTCGAGCGCTACTCCATGGATGCAGAGTGTGCATTGCAGGTCCGCATGCTCCTGACGCTTGCCTTTGTGCCACCGTATGATGTGGCAATGGTGTAATGGGAGTTGGTGGACACACCCTATTACCAGGTGCACAACATGCTCCTGCATCCGCTGCTGGACTACATGGAGGATACCTGGGACGGGCGCCCAGTGGGACGTACAGCATGGCACCGGCCACTGTTCCACACAGCCACGTGGAGCATGTATGAGCCAGCACACCATGGGCAGGTGCATACGAACAATGCAGTGGAGGGCTGGCACAGGGCGTTCAACACCCAGCTCGGTGCCTGCCACCCGAACATCTGGCGGTTCCTGGACTGCCTTATGGAGGAGCAGCGGCTCACCACTGTGCACATGGAGTAGCTCGTCTCCAGCACTGGGGCCACCACATCAAAGAGGCAGTACAGGGACCTCATACACCGCATTGAGGCCATCATGGTGGAGTACAGGGTCCGCAGTATGTTGGACTACCTCTGGGGACTTGAACACAACTTCCAGATGCAAGTGTAGTCCACCTGGGTGCCCCCACCCCACCCGACCACCCTGCCATCCAGTATTTGCTGCCTGCCCTGTCCGCCACCGTGCTGACACCCACTCGCCCTAGCCTGTGTTCCCTTCCACTGTATGCCCCCCACCCATGCACCACCCCAGTGACCAGCCCCTGGCGCCCATCGCCATGGCGGCATGGTTGCCAGGCCTGCACTGTGTACGGCCTCTGCTATCACCTGCCTGTACATCACAGGCCACCCTGTGCCTTAGGTGCCTCCCGCCTGCACAAGCCCACCTGCCCACCACTGTGCCATGCCCCCCCCAGCCTTGCCGTGGGCAGCCACTGCTGTCAATGTCCTGCTGTGCCCATCCATTGGTGTCTCCCATGTCCACCTTCCCGCTGTGTGTATGCACTACCAACCACCCCCCGTCCCTCGTAGTGCCAGCTGTATCCATGCCCAGTCCCCTTGGTGCATCCTCCATTGTTCTCCATTCCCCTGTGGTGGTGTGGTAGCATTTTTTTTTTTAAATCCCTCTGGTCACCATTCTGACACATGCCACACTTGTGTGGGTGCCTTTCCAGCGGTCACCTGGTTGCCATCACCCATCTGCTGGTCGCCTTCCGCGGTCACCCAAATCACATAGAACCGCATTTGGCTCCTGCCTCTGTTGGCGCCTTTTTCTGCCCACAAAGAAATCTGCAGCAGTTCTGACAGAGCTCCATTGAGCTTGCTCACTCCTCCTCTCTCACTCGCTTGTTCCGTTTCTGCCAGCGCTGCAGGCTGTCCTTTTGTACTGGGCTCCTGCCTGTGTTGCCACCTTCTTCTGCCCACAAAGAAATCTGCAGCAGTCACGATAGAGCTCCATTGAGCTCACACACTCATTCCCCCTCTCTCACTCGTTCTGTGTCTCCCGCTGCTGCAGGCTGCCCTTTTGTACTGGGCCACTGCATGCATTGCTGCCTTTTTCTGCCCACAAACAAATCTGCAGAAGTCCCAACAGAGCTCCGGTGAGCTCACTCACTCCCTCCCCCTCCCACACTCACTCACTCACTCATTCTGTGTCTCCCGCTGCTGCAGGCTGCCCTTTTGTACTGGGTTACTGCCTGCATTGGCAGCTTTTTCTGCCCACAAAGAGATCTGCAGCAGTCCTGACACAGCTCCGTTGAGCTCGCTCACTCCCTCTCTCACTCGCTCCTTACGTTTCTGCCGGCGCTGCAGGCTGGCCTTTTGTACTGGGCTCCTGCCTGCATTGCCACTTTTTTCTGCCCACAAACAAATCTGCAGCAGTCTCAACAGAGCTCCA
Source organism: Neoceratodus forsteri (assembly GCA_016271365.2). Taxonomy (NCBI): domain Eukaryota; kingdom Metazoa; phylum Chordata; order Ceratodontiformes; family Ceratodontidae; genus Neoceratodus; species Neoceratodus forsteri. The sequence continues at coordinate 775,765,925 of CM028134.1, read as the reverse complement.
TTGAGCTCGCTCATTCCACACTCTTACTCACTCGTCCCATTTCTGCCGCCACTCCAGACTGCCCTTTTGTGCTGGGCTCCTGCCTACATTGCCACCTTCTTTTGCCCACAAAGAAATCTGCAGCAGTCACAATAGAGCTCCGTTGAGCTCGCTCACTCCCTCTCTCACTCGCTCATTCTGTTTCTGTCGGCGCTACAGGCTGGCCTTTTGTACTGGGCTCCTGCCTGCATTGCCACTTTTTTCTGCCAACAAACAAATCTGCAGCAGTCCTGACAGAGCTCCGTTGAGCTTGCTCATTCCACGTTCTCACTCGCTTGTCCCGTTTCTGCTGCCACTCCAGGCTGCCCTTTTGTGCTGGGCCCCTGCCTACATTACCACCTTCTTTTGCCCACAAAGAAATCTGCAGCAGTCATGATAGAGCTCCCTTGAGCTTGTTCACTCCCCCCCTCTCTCACGCGCTCATTCTGTTTCTCCTGCTGCTGCAGGTTGCCCTTTTGTACTGGACCCCTGCGTGCATTGCTGCCTTTTTCTGCCCACAAAAAAATCCATAGCAGTCCCAACAGAGCTCCATTGAGCTCACTCACTCCCCCCTCTCACTCGCTCATTCTGTTTCTGCCGGCACTGCAGGCTGGCCTTTTGCTCTGGGCTCCTGCCTGGGTTGCCACCTTTTCCTGCCCACAAAGAAATCCACAGCAGTCACGACAGACCTCCGTTGAGTTTGCTCACTCCTCCTCTCTCACTCGCTCATTCTGTTTCTGCCAGCACTGCAGGCTGGCCTTTTGTACTGGGCCCCTGCATGCATTGCTGCCTTTTTCTGCCCACAAAGAAATCTGCAGGATTCCCGACACAGCAATGTTGAGCTCGCTCACTCCCCCTCTCTCACTCACTCATTCCGTTTCTGCCGGTGGTGCAGGCTGGCCTTTTGTACTGGGCTCCTGCCTGCATTGCAGCCTTTTCCTGCCCACAATCAAATCCACAGCAGTCACGATAGATCTCCGTTGAGCTCACTCACTCCCCCTCTCTCATTGTGTTTCTCCCGGCACTGCAGGCTGCCCTTTTGTACTGGGCTTCTGCCTGCGTTGGCACCTTCTCTGCCCACAAATAAATCTGCTGCTATCCCAAGAGAGCTCCGTTGAGGTCACTCACTCCCTCTGTCTTACACACTCATTCTGTTTCTCTTGGTGCTGCAGGCTGCCTTTTTGTACTGGGCTCCTGCCTCTGTTGGTACATTTTTCTGCCCACAAAGAAATCTGCAGCAGTCCCGACAGAGCTCCACTGACCTCACTCCCTCCCCCTCTCTCACTCGCTCATTCCGTTTCTGCCAGCGCTGCAGGCTGCCCTCTTGTACGGGGCTCCTGCATGCATTGTTGCCTTTTTCTGCCTACAAAGAAATCCACAGCAGTCCCAACAGAGCTCCGTTGAGCTCACTCACTCCCTCTCCCTCTCCCTCACTGGCTCGTTCTGTATCTCCAGGTGCTGCAGGCTGCCCTTTAGTACTGGGCTCCTGCCTGCGTTGGCACCTTTTCCTACCCACAAAGAAATCTGCAGCAGTCCTGACAGAGCTCAGCTGAGCTTGGTCACTCCCACCGTCTCTCACTCGCTTGATCTTAATCTGTCCCAAACACTGATTTCTGACAGCGACTGCAGTATGCTGTGCCGGAAGCGTGAAACCATATTTCAGCCAGGATGTGAAAAATGACAGCTGTACTGTTCATAAGGAGGTGTGGTAAAATGCCAGTGTTGAAAATGTGGCATGAAAATATTACTAATTTGCAAAATTACAAGGGTGCTTGGAAACTGCACAACGCACGCTCATAACACAGTCATTTTATGGAGTTTCATCACAAAATTTTCAAAATAGGCATTTTAGGACCTCTGCTCATAAACAGTGTCACTGTCATTTTTGTAATCTGTCCCAAACACTGATTTCCTACAGCGACCGCGCTATTCTGCACCAGAAGTGCGAAAACACATTTTGGCCGGGATATGAAAAATGACAGCTGTACTGTTCACAAGGAGGTGTGGAAAAATGCCAATGTTGAAAATCTGGCATGAAAATATTACAAATTCGTGAAGTTACGAGCGTGCGTAGCAACTACGCAACGCACACTCATACAACAGTCATTTTTTGGATTTTTTGCACCAAATTTGCAACATAGGCTTTCTGAGAGCCCACCTCATGAACACTGGCACTGTCATTTCGTTAATCAGTCCTGAAAGGTGATTCCCGTGCAGTGACCGTGAAATCACCTTTCAGGAATCGCACTATGCCAGTGGCAGAATTCATGAGGAGGGGTCCCAAAAACCCCATGTTAAAAATTTGGTGCCAAAATTCAAAAATGACTGAGATATGCATCAAAGTTAAAAAAACAACTATTTATTCCATTATACAGCTTACCGGCATTTCCTCAGTTCGCGGTTGGCTTCAAAAAGTGCAGACGTGTTCCCGGTCCACTGAAGATCGTCGTGCTGGGCTCCGGAGGTAAGTATGGGGTGAGGGTGTGTGTGGGGATGTGGAGTACGCAGTGGGAGGGTGCGGGTTGCAGGAGGGGGGGCGCAGACGGCAAGGGACCGTTTTCTTCTTTTTAGGAGTAAAAAAAAAAACATCACGGGATATTTTTTTTTTGCAGGTACTTCTGGCACACTGGGGTGGGCTCCCAGCATGCCACCTGCGTGTTTTGGGGTAGGGGGCACTGGAGCCGATGGGGATTGGGCACCCCCATCAGCACATACTTGGGGGGCTCATGAGCAGAGGATTGGCATCCCCCAGCACACAAGAAATGGGGAATATGCCGACGGGATTGGGCACCCCTTATCGGCAAACACAGAAGGAGGGGAAGAGGCCGAGGGGACTGGGCATCCCCCTCGGCACACAAGAAATGGGGGAGGACAAGCTGACAGGGACTGGGCTCTCCGTCAGCAACAGCCCTGCAATGAGGGGTCACTTCCTCATTGCAGTGGATGACACTGCAATGACAAGGCTGCCCCTGATTGCAGCAGCTAAAACTTTAGAAGGTTGTGGCACGCTGGCTGAACTAGTGTCAGCAGCAGCGTGCCACACCATTGGGGACAGCGGGCCAAGCTTTTAAAGACTGTGGGGGCATTGGCCACAACAGTGCCGCACCTCCACAACCTGCTTCTTGCAAAAGCTGCACAATATGTTTCTTGCGCTTGCATGCAATCAACACAAAAAAGGAAATGGAAACAGGAATGCAGCAGTTAAAACAACAGTTTTGCAAAACATAAACCCCAGTTAGGAAGAATCATGCGTAAAGCTAAATGCTGCAGTAGTAAATCAGAGGAAAGGTAGTCTCAGGTTATTTTGGACATGTGTACATGGTAAAGGAACTGGGAAGGTAGAGCTACAAACATACAAATGTAATAGCTGCACTACCCTGACTGAACTGGAATAACTGAACTGAGACAGGGTTATCATATGTCTCAGCAGGAGATTGTGTACTGTGGAAAAACAGATCAAGTCGAAACACTCTGTAGACAGGTTCAGGCTAGATGTGGGAACCTGGAGAAATGTATAATACAATGAAAGAAGAGTGATTTGTCAGCAACATAGCCCAATTAATTGTGATCGCTGGATCTCTACATGAACTTGTACAATTTAAGTTTCAGTAAATGACTTACATGCTTTAAGACTCTGGAGTCCATGACTTCTTTGGAGAGCACCAGGTGAGTCTAGGTGTGTCCTGGTAAAGTTCTAATAGTTAAAGTAAGTGGAGTTGTAAGGGACCCTCCAGTGAGCATAGAAATAACCCTAGACATGAAAGGTTCCCTGGGGCATGCCCACCCCTCTCCTGGGGCCCAAGGGCAGAGAAGCAGTGATTACCCCATATAAAAGCAAAATTGTTGTCGCCCTTGTTTATAAGGTATTGCAGCTTTTTGGATGTAGAATGTGGCAGAATGTAGTAGAGAGGGCAGTCAGAGAAGTGAAGGGGGCACTACAAGTATGTCTGCTTGAGGGCCTGTTACCTCTATAATTATCCATTTTTGTGTGTGCATTTGCGAGTGTAAGCCCCCCATCCCCATGTCAAGGGGTGTGCCTGATGGTAAAATGGGGAGGGGCTCTCACAGCAGCAGAAACACAGACCAGGTCAAATTTGACAAGTCCTTACCCAGACCTGGCCACATTGCTTGATCCTTTCATGGCAGCGGGGTGCCATCTTTAGTGCTGGGCTGCAATTGAATTTTTGGGATAGACAGCAGAATAGTTCAAATAATGGAAGGTCCACACTATAAATAAAGTGTAACAGACCCCTCCTGCCAGTAAGTCCACACCATAAATAAAGTCAAACAGGATCACATTTTTAATTGAAAACTTAACCAGTCCACAACCACTATTTACAGTTACAGTCCTCTGGACCCGGGAGTCCACAGTGGAGTAACGGTGGCTTCATCATAGTCTAAGTGCTCCCCACCAAACACATTTTTTCTTCCATTGACCAGGTTGCCATTTTTGGGTTTCTGGGCAGCAGTTTTTAAATCCTAGGGACCAGGTGACCCCACATACAAGGCAGCAGCTTCTGTTATAGCATTTTCCCCCTTGCTGCTCGCTCTATCCTCTGGAAAGCAAGGGAAATAGCCAGCTGAGATCAGGGCTACCTCGTTCCTTTCTTCCAGCAATAAACACGCACTGATCCTCTGTGAACATTTGAGGAGGCAGACTGGTGAAAGCCAACTCAATTTGGGGCCCTTCCAGTGCTATCCCTCCTTCTCACTCTTTCCCAATTCCCAGTGCTGGCAGGTGACTCCCCCCTTAACTTCACGGGGCGGACAACCCACCGAAACCATGAACAAGTTGTCCATTCTGCTCCAGATACTCTCTTCTCCTGTTGATTAACCACTGATTGGTCTCATCCATTCCCACAGAGCTGATACATCCAAGTCGGGGGTTATGTTCCAGACCTAGCACCCAGTGAAACCTTTGGGGCACCATCCTGCTTCGATCTTTCCTTACAGCCTTCACTGACTTTGAGTAGCCACAGGTTTGAGGCTGCCCTCCTCCTAGTTGTCAATCAGTCCACTTCAACCAAAGATAAGAACAGGCTTTGTCAAAAGGGGTAGCAGGTCTCACTGGCTTTACTTACAGGGCCATTTGGAAGCACTTACCATGGTCTCTGCCATGTCAGCCCACTACCTTTTATCCACCCAACCACCCAGAATCAGATCTCTTAAGGTGGGAAGCAGGCAATCACCCCTTCTCCCACACTCCCACCACCATGCTAGTCCCACAGAACAGCCTCTTCTGGATGCTGAGGTGCTGCCCTATCTGCATGTATCTCTCTGGACAGCAGGATGAGGTAGCCAGACTCAGAGTGGAAGTAAGCTGGGTCAGGAGTACCTTAGCCCCTATCCAGAGACCATCCAGTCCAATGCCAGTGCCTCAAAGGATGCCAAGAATGAAGAGCACTTGGATGACAGTGGGCTCGGGTAGGGTTAGAGCAGTCAGGCAAAGACACATCCCAAATCCTATTCTACTCCAGAACTCATATGCTGCACTGGCAAAAGGAGACAACCAAACAGAGGTACCCAGGGAAGTGGAAGGGAAGGATGTGGAGGTCAACTGAGGAGAAGACCTCAGTGGGGGAGAGTAGTGGACCCCAGTGGAGGAGGAAGGGAATCCTGGTGGGGGACTCTATCATAAGAGGGACCCAGCTAGGAACACATGGGGAGGGGGGACAGGGAGATGACATGCCTACCAAACACCACGGAATGTAGAGATGGGAGGAAGATCCTGGGGATTGCCAAGAAGGCAAGACAGGGGGTTGAGCTGAATGTCATTATCCACCTAGGTACTAATGACCTGGAAAACAGGAAGGCTAAGGAAGTTCAGGAAGAGTTTAGAAAATTGGGGAAGGGTATCAAGCAAGTAGCTACATCTGTCACCTTCTCGGAAGTACTACCTGTGAGAGGCATGGGAGAGCATAGGAGTGCATGCACTAGGAACTTTAACGCATGGTTGAAGAACTGGTGCTGCGAGGAAGGGTTTGGATTCATTGGTGACTGGGGACCCACCTGGAGTGATGGGGGCCTTTTCAAGCCTGACAGCCTGCATCCATCCTGGAAGGGGAATCCAAGCACTCAATGATAAGTTTAAATGCTACATGGACAAGCATTTAAACTAACCAAGGGGGGTATCAGGCCAGCAAGCTGGGTGCCTAATTGCCCACCCCATAGCTAGCAGTAGAACCAGTGAACAGGAGGAGGGGCTATCTCTACAAAGCAGTGTGCAAAAGATGGAGATAGGCACCCAAGGGGTGAGTAGGCAGAAAGGGAGCAAAATTCGTCAGAAGGGCAGAGAGCAAGGAGAATCAGGGATACAGGACAACCATGGAAAGGGCTTGAGAAGAACAGTTAAACAGTCCAGGGAGTTCACATCATGGAAAGCCATGTGTGCCAATGCCAGGAGCCTAAGCAATAAGATGGAGGATCTGGAGGCTGCCATCATGCAGTCAGACCTGGACATTGTGGCCATCACAGAGATCTGGTGTAATGATAACCACGACTGGGAGATGGCCATACCTGGCTACATCATATTCAGAAGAGACAGGGCAGGCAGGAAGGGAGGAGGAGTGGCACTTTATGTGAAAGATGGCATAAAGGCCACAGAGATCCAGGAGGAACCAAATGGGAGAGAGATACTGTGGGTTAAGCTGGAAAGGAAAATGGGGTCAGCCATCTGCACAGGGGTGGTCTACAGACCACCAGCCCAGGAGGAAGAGACAGATAAGGAGTTAATGCTAGCCATCCAAAGGATGGCAGACAAGGGGGAGGTGGTGCTGGTTGGAGACTTCAATATTCCAGACATGGACTGGAGCCTCCCAGCAGCAGCATCAACCAGGAGCAGATTTATCCTGGACTCCATTCAAGGTGCTTTCCTTAAGCAACTGGTTATGGAACCAACTCGGCAGAAGGCAATATTGGACCTCATGCTCACAAACAGTGGGGGAGCACCTGAGGAACAGTGATCACTGGTCACTGTGATTTGTAATCACAGAAGGAGCAGAACCAAACTGCACAAAAACGCGTATCCTGGATTTTAGGAGGACAGACTTTGGGAAAATGAGGACATGCTTGAAGGAGGCACTAATGGGAATGGGGAGGGAATCAGGGGTGGAGAAACAGTGGGCAATATTTAAAACAGGGATTACAAGAGGAACAGAATTATGCTTTAAGCAGGTTAGCAAGGAGAAAAGGAAGAGGAGGCCATTATGGTTTTCCAAGGAGGTAGCGGAGAAAGTGAAAGCCAAAAAAATTGCATTCAGGCAATACAAAAAGATGCAGGCAGAAGGGGATGGGGAGAAGTACCAGGAGAAGCAAAGGGAGGCAGGGAAGTCAGTAAGGGAAGCCAAAGCTCAGACAGAAGAGAGCATCTCAAAATCAGTGGGTAGAGGGGACAAAACTTTATACAGGTACAGAAGTGATAAAGAAAGGCAAAGGGAGGGATAGTGAGACTAAAGAGGGAGGACGGAGGCCGCATGGAGGAAGACAACAGTAAAGCCAACGTACAGAACAGATATTTCTGCTCAGTCTTTACTGAAGAAGAGGAGGGTAATGGGCATGAAGGGAGTACAAGGGGTGGGAATGGTGCAGAAATGGACACAAGTCCCTTTACACAGGAAAGGGTCCTAAAGGAACTGGAAGGAATGAGTCGATAAAGCAATGGGGCCAGATAGTGTGCATCCCAGGGTCCTAAAGGAACTAAGATAGGTAATGGGGAGATACCCAAAGACAGGAGGACAGCAGATGTAGTTCCCTTATACAAAAGCGGGAACAAAGAGGAAGCAGGGAACTACAGACCAGTCAGCCTGACCTCGGTAGTGGGGAAGATCATGGAATCACTACTGAAGGACAGATTGGTGGAACATCTGGTTGCCAATGGACTATAGGACCCAAGGCAGCATGGTTTCACCAGGAGAAGGTCATGCTAGACCAACCTCATTGAATTTTTCGACTGGGTGACAAGGGAGGTGGATTGGGGAGGGCAGTGGATGTGGCCTATCTGGACTTCAGCAAAGCCTCTGACACTGTGCCATATAGAAGGTTGTTAACCCTTAGGCTGCAGACAGAATTAGAATGTATAGGAATTTTGGACTATCAGTCTGCGGCCATGTAAGGGTTAAACAAATTGGAGAATATGGGAGTGTGCAAGACAGTAGTGCGGTGGGTGGGTAATTGGCTGTGCGGCAGCACACAGAGGGTGGTGATAAATGGCTGTTACTCCACAGAGGGAAGAGTGACCAATGGGGTACCACAGGGATCAGTGCTGGGATTGGTCCTATTCAACATCTTCATCAGTGACATTGAGCAGGACCTAGAAGGCAGAATTTCCCTGTTCGCTGACAACATGAAGCTCTGTAACAGAGTGGACACACCAGAGGGTATAGATAGAATAAGGAGGGACCTGCAGAAGCTTGAAGAATGGTCAAGGGTTTGGCAGTTGAAATTCAATGCAAAGAAGTGCAAGATAATGCATATGGGACACAAAAACCCTGGAACAACATATCAGTTGGGGGGGTGAGGATATAGCATGCACTAAACAGGAAAGGAAAGGAACCTTGGGGTTATCATCTCTGATGACCTCAAGGTAGGGAAACAGTGCGACAAGGCAGCAGGTAAAGCAAATAGAATGTTGGGATGCATAGGCAGAGGCATCACCAGCAGGAAAAGAGAGGTCACAATGCCACTATACAAGACACTAGTGAGGTCCCACCTGAAGTACAGTGTAAAGTTCTGGAGACCTTACCTATGTAAGGACATAGACAGGGTAGAGAAAGTTCAGAGGAGGGCAGCAAAGATGGTACAGGGATTGCATCACAAGTCCTATGAGGATAGATTGAAGGACTTGAATATGTACTCCCTGAAGGAGAGGACAGAGAGAAGGGATATGATATAGAGACATACAAGTATCTTACAGGGAGGAACAGGGTGAAGGAATACACTATTTTCAAGCTAAAAAGATGTTCCAGGACTAGAGAGCATGGGATGAAGTTGGAGGGTGGGTGATTCAGAGGAAATGTGAGGAAGAATTTCTTCACAGAAAGGGTGGTGGACAAGTGGAACACCCTGCCAGAGGAAGTGGTGGGAGCTGAAACAATCATGGGTTTTAAGATAGACATAAGGGAATTCTGGCAGTCAGGGGTAAGGGGCAACAGACTTCTAGAAAAACATAAAGAAAACTTACAAGCTCAAATGGGCTGACTGGGTGGGCCATAGGCCCTTATTTGCAGACAGTGTCTATGTATCTGTGTTGCACAGAATCTCCCATCATGCCAAAACCACCAAAATGTATGGTTTCATGCACCTTTGGTGATCTCCAACCTATGGAGTCCCCGCTAGTGGGCGGAGGCCAAAATAACTAATTAATGAAGCCCATAAATAGACCTCAATGGGAGTACACTAAGTACACCCACCACGTGGGGGGTTGGGATTACGTGTGTGCATGTGTGTGTGTATGTGTGTGCATGAGTGTGCATGCATATATGTATCTACTTTTACTGGGTTTGAGATATGGTCAGGAAAACACCACTTAGAGAAGGCTGACATCTAATTAACATAATGGGAAGGGCTGTACTGTAGACACTGCTGCAACTGTAACTGCAAAGAGACCTAGATTGTGAATTATCCTTTGTCAGTTGAAATGAAGAATTTCACCTTGCAGAAGAATCTTAATCTATGCTTGTCCTTATATCAGTTGGTGGATCAGAGACAAAGGCATTCCAGAGCTCTTTTCTATGCAAATCAGAGTAGAGAATTGTAATATATTTCTGTTCAGGTGGACTGAAAGCTGCATTGTGTTTAGAATATAGAAACATAGACACTGTCGGCATAAGGAGACCGATAGCCCATTGGGTCTGTCCATATTATTATACTATCTTACCGTGACCTAGTGTCATACAAACACATGACTAGTAAGGACAAATGATGGCCACGTGGCCCATCAGGGTCATGCTTCTGCAAGGTCAAGTGTTCCTGGAAATTATGTATTCAGCAAAGATGTTCAAAGTGAGTGAAGAAAACTTTGCTTCATGTAACATTTGTGAAGTTTCCATCCTTTACAAATGTCTTTGCATAATTTTCAAGAAGTGATGAGGGTACTTTGTGGAGAAAAACTGCAAAATGACTTCACTAACAAAGAACAATTGAAGTTCCACTTCATGTTGTTTTTTTTAATACATTAAATAAAACTCTTTCCCCTACCCTTGTAGCACCCCATCCCACCCTACTACCCAGCCAAGCAGTGAAATGAAAAGTGGCTCTGCGAGGCTTGGGGAAAGGGTAGTTTTTATTACTGGTGTGGGTTGGGGGAAGGGTGTGAATTGATGACTGGTGTGTTTGGGCAGGAGGGAATAGGATGAGATGGGGTACAGCATGGGTAAGGGAAACAAGGGTGCTTTTTCTACTGGTGTAGCTGGGTGGGAGGTATGAAGGAGGGTGGGCTGGGGTGATACTGTTCATGGGTAGGGGAAGGGTTTTTTTTGGAAACGTTTACCAGTTTTCCCTTATTATTGCTGTTGAAGTGCAGTTTGGCAGGTAAAATTTAAGTTCAAAGCATCTCTAGCATTCAGTCATGGACTTATCCAGCCAGTCTTAAATGTCTGCACAAGTCAGCCCAAATAATGGAGTCTAGTATGCTATTCCACAACCTGATGCACCTTTGAGAAAAGTACTGTTTTCTCAGGTCCTTCTTGAGCTTTGCACATACAACCTTTTGAGTGTGCCCTGTGGAGCTCTTATCCTGTATGAGTTTGAATAAATGCTCCTTATCAGTCTGTATCACACCATTTATGACTGTATAGCTATCACCATTCCTTTTAAATTCTGCCATTGAAATTTCTGCAAAAAGCAGAATTTCACATCTGTGAAATGTCACAAAAAAGGAAAACAGTTTTGTGAATTTCCATCTTATATCACAGGAATACGGCGTGCATTGCAGATTTATTTTGTAAACTGTGGAATTTATTTCCATGGATGTGATGGCTGTCTTCTGTTATACAGTATGTTAGGTAAGTAGAACACTTGTGTAACTGGAACGGGGACTGGGAGGAGACACTGATGTAACTGGGAGTGGACACCGATGTAACTGGCGGAAACACTGGTGTAACTGGAAGAAGAACATGGTGTAACTTGTAGGAGAGTTTAACACACTGCCGTAACTGGGAGGAGACACTGCTATAACTGGGAGGAGACACTACTGTGACATAGAAGACACCACCATTACTCAGTGGAGATACTGCCATAACTGGAGAGAGACTGGCGAAAGTGGGAAGAGACACTACTGTAATTATTAGGAGTGATACTGATGTGCAGTTGCAGTCATAGATACGGGTAGATATCTCACAATATATCTAAGGAGATTATCTCTGGTGGCCCACAGTGATACTACAGGCAGGAAGGGAATTTCTCTAGAGATATCACAGAAATTTCAGGCAATATCTTGCCATGTCTTTGTTCTGCAACTATAACTGGGAGGACAGACACTGGAATAACTGGGAGAAGAATTTGGTATAACCTGGAGGAGGCACTGATTTAGCTGGGAGGAGACATTAGTGTAACTGAGAGGCGAGACTGCTAAAACTGAGAGGAAACACTGCTGTAATGGAGATACTGGTATAACTAGGAGACAACAGTGGTGCACATGGGAGAAGACACTGCCATAACTGTGAGGAGACACTGATGTAACTAAAAGGAGATACTGCCATAACTGAGACACTTGTATAACTGGGAGGAGAAACTACCATTACTGGAGAGATACTGATGTAAAGGAGAGGAGACATTGCTGTAACTGGGAAGGTTCTGGTGTACCTGGGAGAAGACATTGGCGTAACTGAGACCTGGTATAACTGGGAAAAAAACGCTTGTATAACTCTGTGGAGACATTGGCATAACTGTGAGAAGACACTGCTGTAACTGAGACACTGGTAAACTGGGAGGAGATACTGGTATAGCTATGGGGAAACATATCCATAACAGGTGATAGTACAGCTCAGGCCATCTTGTCATGGAAAATTAAGTCTGACTGGGGACTTAATACTTGGGTACAGCTATCAGCAGGTTTTTTCAGAAGTCAATAGGACAACAGATCCATGGCCAGCATCTGTTAACAGTTGAATTCCACTACCTAGTCACAGGGGAGGAGAGTCTGGTGGTATTTTGAGAACTTGCTTAGGGATCCTTAATATTTGATTGCATAAGCATTTGATGCCTTATGCTGGTGCAGTGAGTTTTGTGGTGGTGAGAAGTTGGATACTATGACCCCTGAAATGCAAAAGACTAAAGTTATGATGTAGTTAAGCAGGAAAATGGGCTTGGAGATTGATCTTCCTGATGTGCTTGATATTACCAGATATGATGATACCGTATATATGTTACAGACAACATTCTGATCTCTGTGGCAAATTTGAGACCGACTTACAATACAGGGAGGAATTCAGTGGTTTTGGAGAGACTGGGCCTATGTCTTGTTAAACCCATATCCCTGACTCATATCAGCAAAGAGAATTGTGATTTGAAACAAAGTGACCAGATAGTTGAGATATTAATTGATAAACCAGATTTGGGGCAGTTGCAGGATGAAGGAATGAATACAGGTCCCAGAGATCTGAATGATGTTTCAGGTACTGGTATTAAGCAGAATGGCTATGAACCTGGTTTCAAGCTAACGAACATGATTCAAAATATTTTTGAAAATTTCATGGGCATGGACCTACAATATAATGCCATCTTTTTTCTTAAATGGATTGGTAGCATGGGTGCAGTAATACACTTGGATGTAGTTTTGAAAACACAGGATCTGGTACGCAGGGTTCTGGAATTGCAATACAAATTATCACCGCTTGGAATTACAATTCAAAATAGTAGAGCAGAAAGTGGTGAAAGGGGTGGGTTGATTATAAGCGAACAAAAAGCCCAGAAAATGCTAGGTAAAAGAGATTCAGTTTCTAGTAGAAATATTTCTAAGGTTTGGTTTAATTCACCAACCAGTAATTGTTCTACGTACTTAGGACAGGAAAACAATAATATCAACTGATGCCACTCCATTCATATGGAAAACATAACTGAGGATGCAATTTCTGTGATGGAGGAGAAAACTGGATTTTATTCCAAAATATGTCATTGCCTTGCAAAAATCCTGGCACTCTGATACTGACAGAATAGTGATGAATGGATTTCATGAATTTAATCTACCTGCCAGAAGAGATACAAAAATGGGCAGAATGAGAGGTGGTCTCATCTTATATGTGAGGGTTAATGAGTTATTTCAGGACCGTATATTATTATATAGCTTTCATAACAGTTTGATGGTAAGAGCCTGCATTGAAAAGATTCCACTACTTCTGGTTAATGTTTATCATCATCCTAAAAATTCTTAATTCCATGATTCAGAATTCTAAATTCCATAATCCAGATTCTAGTTAATGTTTATCATCAGGAAAACTTGTGGAGAGCACTCACTCCTGCTGGTTGAACTGAAGAAAGAAGGCCTAATGAAGCTCACTAGGGTGAGTGAAACATAAGACAGTGGTCCTCCTGACCACTTTTCATCTGTGTTGTCATGCTGCACCAATGGAGAAAATAAATCTGATGGCATAACACTTTAGGAGTGAAGCACCTTCTTTCTTCAGTTCTACCAGCAGGGGTGAGTGCTCTCCACAAGCTTTCCTGGAATTACTTTGTTTTGAGAGGCACCATCATCCCAGTGCTCACTCTTATCCACTACACATAATGTTTATCATCATCCTAAAAATGTTAAACTCCATGATCCAGATTTCTGGACAGTATTATCAGATATATTGCTGAGGTGCTGGGAGAAGGTAGACTTTCATGAAATATTGAATTATGGGGGATTTTAATTCATGAGTAGGGAACCTTACAGAATAGAGTGACAAGGAACGTTTTCATGAGTGGTACAGTGTATACCAGTGAGAGTAAATCTGTATGAGAAAAGAAACGAGAATGCAGATTGCTTACTAGAATTTGTTAATAATCATCAATTGTTGCTTTTGAATGGAAGACTCAGGGTGATAGCCCAGGTAACTGCACCTACTTTTCTGGCCAAGTGACTTTTGTCATAAATTATTTTATGTGTCAACAAAAAGCTTAGTCAGTTACCAATGGATAAAAATCATTACTAAATTGAAAGTGATCATTTTCTTCTGACTATTATGCAGTAGGTTAAAACAACCATTATTAGATCTGAAATAGAACCTTAGAAACATAGAAACTGAAGATAGATAAGGGCCACTTGACCCATCAAGTCTGCCCTTTTTGTGGAGTTGCTTTCACTGAAGACCCTTCCAGGTCTACAGCACTTTCTCTTCCACCCCTTATGATTTCCTTGTGCTTATCCCAGACTTTTTTGAATCTCACCACTGTTTCTGCCCCCCTACCTCCACTGGAAGACTGCTCCAGGCATCCACCACTCTCTTGATGAAGTATTTTCTCACATCTCTCCTGATCCTACTCCCCTCCAGCTTCATATTGTGACCCCTTATTCTAGAGCACCCAGTCCTCCGAAAAATACTTCACACTTGTATTTTTTTCACCCCAATGAGGTATTGAAAGGTCACGATCATAATGTACCTCTCCCTCCTCTCTTCCAGGGTGTCCATGTTTAGTTCCTTTAGCCTCTTCTCATAGGATATTTGATGCAGACCCTAAACCATCTTGGTAACCCTCCTTTGGATGGCCTCCACCCTGTCTATATCCTTTCTGGGATGTAGTCTCCAAAACTGGACACCGTACTCTGGGTGGGGTCTTACCAAAGACCTATATAGTGGCAATACCACTTCCCTCTTCCTGCTGGTAATACTCCTACCTACACTCTCCAGAATCTCACTAGCTCTCCCGATTGCTTTGTTGCATTGTCTGGCCACCTTCAGGTCATCCAATATGATTACCCCCAGATCCCATTTTTGCTTTGTCCTTGCTAGTATATCCCCCCCCCCATTTTGTACTGCATCCCCTGGGTGTCTATGACCCAAGTAGAGGCAAACCTTCCTTTCCTGTTCCTCTGCTATATTGCTAAAGAAGACATCAAAGAGGACTAGCCCCAGTACTGATCCCTGCTGTACCCCACTGATCACTCTCCCCTCCTCAAAGTGATCTCCATTTACTATCACCCTCTTTCTCCTATCCCTTAACCAGTTTCGTACCCAGGTTACCACCATATTGCCCACCCCAATGTTGACCAACTTGTTTATCAGCCTCCTATGTAGGAAAGTGTCAAAGGCCTTGCTGAAGTCCAGGTAGGCCACATACACTGCCCCTCTCTGATCCAACACCTTGTTTGCCCATTAAAAAAAAATCTATCCAGTTTGTTTGGCATTAACTCCCCTCCATAAAGCCCTGCTGCCTTGGGTCCTGTAGCCCATTGGATTCCAGATATTCCACAACTGCTTCCTTTAATAGTGTTTCTATCAGTTTCCTCTATGGAACATCACTACTCAACACTGCAAAGATATAGATCATAAACAGACTCAAACAAACATATCATAGGAGCACCTGGTTTGCTGCAACCACCCAAGCTTGAACCCACAACAGTGATGTGCTCACCACCCTAGGATGGCCTTCCTTCAAAGCTAAACTGGATTTCCCAATGTTATGCACCATGTTTAAACTAATCTACCTCCCCCCAGCCTCTCCAATCTGCTCACCCTGAAACCTGTCACCAGGGACCTTTGATCATCCCACTACCCTATGTTATGTCTACCAAGCACTCACTTAGCCATTGGCAAGATATCTTTCTCTTCTGCAGCCCCTCATAAGTGAAATACATTTCCATATGGTTTACTTTCCTGTAGGTCTCTCCCTCAGTTAAAAAAAAAACACTTCAGAGTAATGTTCTTTCACCCTCCCATCTGTAACTGTAACCCCTACAATCATAAATAATCTCTACTATCATCTCATTATCTTCTTTTCCCTACCCCCTCATTTCCCTTCCCATTTGAACTGTGTTCCTCCACCTTCTTTAAAACATTTCCTACTATGACCTCTCTGTTATGTACACTTTTTTACTTATGTACAAATATTACACCTACTGTATGTATTCAATCAAACCATTGCATGTTTCATATATGTTGCAGTATGTTGCCATATGCACTCTTGTAGCTGACATTCTTACATGATTGATTATTTAAATAGTTTTATTTTTCAGTATGAAATATATGTGCCAGTACTCTTTGTAGTTGCTTGTATTTAACTGGAATGAGTATTGTTCCCTGGGTTGCCCCTGAAAAAGGAATAATATTTGTCTCAGTGGGCCTACCTGGTTATCAAAATTAAAATAATTAAAATAATAATACTACTGAAGTCAGGCTTACAGGCCTGTAATTTCCCACCTCCTCCTTGCTACCACTTTTGTGAAGTAGGACTATGTCTGCTTTTCTTCAGTCCTTCGGGACCACTCCATTCTCCAGTGAACTGTTAAAAAAGTCTGTCAGGGGTGCAGCTAGCACCTCCCTGAGTTCCTTTAGCACTCTTGGATGCACCCCATCTGGCCCCATGGCTTTATCTACCCTCAGATTACTGAGTGCTTTCCTGGCCCTCTCCTCAAAAAAGGGACTGGGGTCCACTTCCCTCCACTCTAAACTCTTGGTACTTATTTGCAGTCCCACTCCTTCCATTTCGGCTGTGAATACGGAGCAGAAATATCTGTTTAAGATGTTTTCCTTTTCCTGGTCCTTCTCTGTACAGCCCCTCCCCTATATTTTAACCATACAATCCCTCCCTTGGTCTTTCTTTTCCCTCTGATACACCTGAAAAATGTCACATCCCTATTCAATATTGTCTGAGCTATTCTTTCCTCAGCTTGCGCCTTTGCACTCCTTACTGTTTTGTCTGTCTCCCTCTGTTTCCCCAGATACACTTCCCTGTCCTCCTCTGGGTCTCCTTATACTGTACCCTCTGAATCCCACTGTTTTTGCCCTTACCTTTTCTGCCACATCCCTTGAGAACCATAATGGTCTCCTCCTCCTCCTCCTGCTTTTGATTATTTGCCTGACGTACATGTTTGTTGCCTTTACTATGCTGTCTTTTAATCTCGCCTGC
This sequence comes from Neoceratodus forsteri, assembly GCA_016271365.2. NCBI lineage: Eukaryota > Metazoa > Chordata > Ceratodontiformes > Ceratodontidae > Neoceratodus > Neoceratodus forsteri. The sequence continues at coordinate 775,748,864 of CM028134.1, read as the reverse complement.
TTGTCCTCCACCCCCCCCAACATCTCTCCCGCCAGGTCCTCTTGGAGGCATTCTTCCATCTTTGTGAAGTCAGCCCTGTGACAGGGTAGAATAGGACCCTGTCCCAGTTGTTATGGAGAAAGTGTTTAAATGCAAGGATCTTTCCTTTTCTGCCTCTTTTCTGTCTGGTTGCACAACCAAATATTCCTGTGAGACTTCGGACTTGATCAACCCAAACAGTCTCATGATTCTTTACCTCTCACTGTCTCTCATTCCTCCCTTGCTGTCTGCTTTTCCCCCTTGCATATCCGCCGATATTAAAATATATGCAAATCAATATGTGGAAATGTAACTGATGTTGGGATCCCTTTGTTTGAAAAATGTATAGCATTACTGCAGAAATGTATATAATTATAATATGAGATGACTGCAAAAAGCTACTATAAATTCTAGAGGTTACTTAAGTGCAAATATTCCAGCTTTTTGCAAAAGCTGCAAATGGGGTCTCAACAAGCACACTGTGTTCTAGCGGCTGCTGCCTGATATTTACAAAAACAGGATACTTATTAAGAGTGAGGGTTGAAAGGACTTATAAAGGAGCTAAGCTGCAACTACAGAAGAGGGAGAACAAGGGACACAGAGACTGAAGGAAAACTATTTTATTTTGCCTTTGTAAATAGTTACTATGTTACTGCTACTGTAAATAAATATCTTTGGTGAATTCTACAACTGCTTTTGGTTTTCCCTATGCTTCCTGACCTATGCCTCAACAACAAGCCCTTCTGATGACTAGGACCCTCATCCTTTTGCAGCTGTATTCTGCTGTTGTTCTTATATTAAACCATACAGTGTGATGGTCACTGGTTCCCAGATGACTTCCCACTCTGATGTCCTCAACATTGTCCCTGTTCATAAGTACCAGATCCAGTATTGCCCCACCCCGAGTGGGTTCATTGACCAGCTGCCGGAGGAATGCCCCCTGCAGGAAATCCAAGATGTTTCTGCTTCTAGCTGATGATGCAGCAGCTAGGCTCCACTCTACATCAGGCAGATTGAAGCAAAAGCTGGGTACTACCGATCTGAATTGGATTCTGCTACCAAGAACCCAGCTAAATTCTGGCACACCATCAATGACCTATCGGGCCACACACCAGGTAACTCGCTCCTGACCAAGATCACCTCTGGAAATGAGACCATCACTGACAGAGTGGACACTCTAGAATCATTCAACAATCATTTCAAGACTGCAGGCTTAGCATTTGTCAATTCTCCTCCTAACTCAGTGTGCTCCCAGCTTGGAATCCAACATAATGATCCTTATGTGACTAAGTCATCATTCTCTCTTTAACCTGCCACGCTGAAACAGGTTGAAGAAATGCTATGCCATCTGGACACAAAGAAAAGTTCTGGTGCGGACTCCCTCGACCCCTACTTTCTGAAGATTGCCTACTCTGTTCTAGCATTGCCTATAACACCCTTGTTTAATCTCTCCTTGTCCCAAGGAGCAATTCCCTCAATCTGGAAAACTGCATAGGTCATTCCATTATTTAAATTTGGGATCCTCACGACCTTAACAACTATAGGCCCATTTCCATTCTTCCAGTCCTATCTAAGCTGCTAGAAAAAAATTGTAAGTATCCAACTGAGATCTTACCTAGAAACTACGAATCTCCTAAACCCTGCACAATCTGGCTTCAGAGCCAGGCATAGTACCATCACGGCCCTAGCAAATGTCACCAATGATTGGCAGAAAGAACTAGATGAAAGGAATTTTATCTGTGCTGAGTTTCTGGACCTGAGTAAGACATTCGATACGGTTGCGCATGACCTGCTCCTCTCATCCCTGGAATCCATAGGGCTGGATTCACTCTCCCTACAGTGGTTCACCAACTACCTCTCTGGACACCTCCAACAGGTCAAGGCTGAAGGCAAACTCTCACCCCTTAAACCATTGTTAAGAGGCGTACCAAAAGGATCCATTCTTTTTTTTAATAATTTAACATTTATTGAAAGTTTCACTATACACAATGGACAGGGTCAAAACATCCATAGAATAATCCTTAAGACAAAACAGATTGACTGACCCCGTCCCCCTCCCTCCCTAAACACCCCCTCAAAACTCCCCTGACACAGTCCCTAAGGTTTGACAGTCCATGAAAACAGAGAAATTAGAGAAAGAATATTAAAAATTAGATAGTATAGAATGTATGAAGTGAAGCCCAGATCCGTTCGTATTTGGAATTATTATTATTGATACTCGAGATAGTCTTCTCCACTTGGAGATTAAATAATAGCTCGTTTAGCCATTCAGAATACAAGATAACCTCAGAACTCCTACAATACTTAAGTACCAGTTTTTTAACAGACGTGGAAATTAAGGCAATATGGAACTTATGCTTATTAACTGAAATCTGCGAGTAATCCCCGAAAATACAAACCTCTGGGATGAACAGGTCTCTCAGCCCAAGGAGTGGGTCGGTCTTGTCCCTTATAGACTCCCAAAGGGGTAATATCTTAGGACATTCCCAGCAAATGTGGAGCAAAGAACCCTCTGCCTGAGCACACCTAGTACATAGGCTAGAGGAAATTATACCCCATTTAGCCAGCTTCCAGGGATAGTGGTAGAGATTATGGAGAATACAAAATTGCATCAATCGTAGCCTATCTTGTATTACAAAACGATGGCAGTTATTCCATATAGTTGTCCAGTCCTTATCCCAGTTTGGGAAAAAGGCTGATCAGAACTCTGTAGGGCCAAATGGTGCAGGGAAATGCCAACCATACAAGATATTGTACAATTTGGAAATGCTTCAGGGGGAGTTAACCAAAGGGGCTAATTCTGTAAGGAAGGCAAAATCATAAGATATAGGGATGCCCTCCCCAAATTTTTTAGTGAGAAGGTGTCTAAGCTTATGTACCTTGAAATAGTCACTTCCCTTGAGTCTGAAATTTGCCACAATATCCTCAGCTGATAACCAAGTACCATCTTCCTTGAGAAATAAATGAACCTTCCCTTCACCTAAGCTAGGTTACCATCTGGGGGATAACATTCTGTTATCTATTTTAAAGGCAGGAGAGTTCCAAATCGACTGCTCCACATCCAACCAATTTTTGTATTTGAGGAATCTGCACAACTGTGAATGAATCCTCAGGGAAATTCCGATTGTGGTACCTTTTAGCTCCTTAGGTATCGAGACTGTATTGAGGAAAAATAAAGCGGAAGGGGCAACGTTAACTGAACGGATCTTTTCCCTCTCTATTTTAAGCCACACGGGCAAATAACCCGAGGGATAGGAGACCATCCACTTTAAGTATTTGGCCGCACAACAGGCCCAGAAGTACATCCATATGTATGGGAGTCGTAAACCACCCTTGGACTTAAGTGCCACAAGCTTATAAAAAGCTAACCTAGGCTTCTTTTTAGACCAAATAAAATCACCAATCAAACTTTGAGCCTTTTTGAACCAGCCACTTGGCACACAGATGTCAAGGAGCTGGAGAGGGTATAAGAGAAGTGGGAGAATATTCATCTTGACAAGGCTGACTCTCCCCCAAAAAGAGATAGGTAGAGCTGACCATCTAACCAAATCAAGAGCCACCATGGACAGTATGGCCTCCAAGTTGTGTTTAAAGGTACTCTGCAGATCTCTAGTTAACACAATACCCAAATACCACAACGAGTCTTTAGACCAGGCCAGACCCAGGGAAGTAATATCATTCTTAAAAACTTTATGATTTAGGGGAAACACAATTGACTTCCCTACATTTAATTTGTAATTAGATAATTTACTATAATGTTCAATTATATCCAACATGGCGGGAATAGAAGTCTCTGGATGGGAAAGGTGCAAGAGCAGGTCGTCAACATATGCAGCAACCTTAAGCTCAGTATTGAGAATGGTGATCCCCTGGACCTTCGGACAGGAAATTAATTTACTGATTAATGGCTCTAGGTAGAGATTAAAAAGCAAGAGAGAAAGGGGACACCCCTGTCTGGTTCCGGAATGTAAGATGAAGGTCCTAGAGAACACTCCATTCCCTGAAATCTTAGCCGTCGGTTGCTGATATAAAGCCTTTATCCACAATTGAAATTGTTGAGGAAATCCAAAGGAATTTAGTGTTTGAAATAGGAAACTCCAATTGACTCTGTCAAAAGCCTTCTCGGCGTCCAGAGAAACTAGTGCCATTGGCAAGGAAGCATATCTGGACACCGAGAAAACATGCGAAAGAGTGCGGAGATGATCTGTGGAGAATCTGCCTTTCATAAAACCAACTTGATGCGAACCAATTAAATCGAGGAGAACCAAGCTAAGTCTGTCCGCCAAAATCTTTGTTAGAATTTTAATGTCTTGGTTCAACAATGATATGGGTCTGTAACTCTCAACACATTCTAAATCTTTCCCCGGTTTTTGAAAGAGCACAATAAGGGCCTCAAATAAAGAGGAGTCGGCTTGCACCCCTGATAATATATAGTGAAAAAGAGACAGAAGATGGGGAGTAATTTGTTCCTTAAAACACTTATAGAAATTTGCTGAAAAACCATCTAGTCCAGGTGATTTATCTGAAGGTAGGCCCTTTATCGCCTCCAGGATTTCAGACTCCATAATAGGGGTTATTAGCCTCCTACCCTGGGACTCCGAGAGAGAGAAGGTAGATGGGCCTCTGCCAAACAAGAGGAGAGAGTAAGGGCTGAGGGGGGGGTTAGGCATTTCACCATATAAATGTTCGTAATAAATTACGAACTCTGAGACAGTCTCCTGAGGATTAGATTGGAGAGTTCCATCAAATTTGGAGCGAATCAGGGGGATAAACCGAGTGGACTCCAATTGTTTAATTCTCTGGGCCAGTAGTTTGCCCGCTTTTTCCCCGTGTTCTATATAGGAGGCTTTGGTACATAAAATAGCAAACTCTGCTTTCTCACTGAGCATAGCTATATAGGAGTCCCTCAATTTTGCCAACTCTTGATCAGAATCGTCAGATGGATTTGAAAGTTAGCTAGTCTCTAATATTCTTATCCAGGTTAGCACCTCCCTCAGCCTGACCTCCCATTTCCTTTTCCTCATCACAGCCATCCCAATTAGGATGCCCCGAAGATATGCCTTAAAGGCACACCAGAGCACATCTGGCCTAATATCTTGCGTAGCATTCAAATCGAAAAATTGTGTGATATGTTCCTTAATTTGGTCTCTACACTTAGAATCCTTAAGCAATTGGCCATTCAATTTCCACCTGGTTTGCTGTTTGGGCAAGGAAGTGAGGGCCAGCTTACAAAGCACTACAGAGTGATCGAAGGGTGGACCTGACAGGATAGTAGAACTTGTCATCCCTGGTAACAAGACCTGAGACACTAATAAATAGTCAATACGGGAGAAAGACCTGTGAACAGGGGACACAAAAGTATATTCCCTGTTCGTCGGGTGTAGGACCCTCCAGATATCACAAAGTCCAAGTCTATCTATTAGTTCATGTAGTGCACGTTGTGCAGGGGAAAGGGGAGTCATGTGAAAGCCAGTACGGTCTTTACCTGAGTCTACCACTAGGTTCCAATCCCCACTAAAATAATGGTGGAAGGCAACAATGGAAGAATACTATTAAGTAATCTCATAAAAAATAAGGGGTCATCTTTGTAAGGGCCATAGATACGGCCTAACACAAAATCTACAGAGAACAAGGTGCCCTTAACCAGAACAAATCTGCCCTGGGGGTCTTTAATTTCCTGAGTGACCTGAAAGGGAATGCCTTTATTAATAAGAATTACAACCCCACAGCTGTTTGAAGTTCCTTGAGCTGAGAAGACCTGTCCAATCTGCATCCGTCTCATCTGAATGGCTTCCAAATCAAGTAAATGAGATTCCTGGATAAAAACAACATTAGCACCTAAAATATCTAAGTGCTTCAATATCTTATATTGCTTAGTTTTTTTACGGGCCCCTTTAACATTCCAAGTTGAGAAACAAAGCTCTTTAGCCATTGTACAAATACAATATATCGCTGCAGTAGCTAAAGTCACAGACTACATTGAACAGAAAACTAACCCAACCTGTGATGGACTGTGTCCTCCCCTGAAATACCTTTCCACCCCCCAAACCTCCCCCCACCACCCTACTGACTCCATCCCCAAACTATCAACCATAACACAAACCCCAATGGCATACCCATTGACTTCCTCCTGCCCACCCATCCCACCCAAATCTCCTATGCATCGCTAAGCAGCACTCCTACAAAACAGCTGCTCCCATCCTCCCCCCACCCCTGCAGAAAATCAGTATAGTAACTGTCCAAGACAAGATTAAAAAACAATACCAGTTCAACTCGCTTATGGGACCCACAAACACCGAGACTAAGTATGAGACCCACTGTGAAAACCAGAATAGTAGTATAAACAGAACTCGAGAACCCTATCTTTAATCCAAACTCTACACAAGAATGGGCATCGCCCCTGATACAGAACAACCTGAGACAGGGTATCTCCCATCCCATGCCTCGCCTCGAGGCAAGAGCACACAAAGGGGGTAAAATCACCACCCGCAGTTCCAAACAAGAATAGATCTCCCCCCTATGATCAATCAAAGAAGAAACTGAGATTAAAAAACAAGAAAGAGAAGGGATATTATTTAGCAACATAGACCAAAAACCCAGACTCGGGAAGCTCCCCCTGAAATGACAAGAATAAGAAAATCAAAATGAGCCGAACCCCAGCTCTGTCCCAGAACAATAATCGTGGCGCAGCACCCAGCCTACATCCTGATTACCACCCATTCTGCCTCACCGCATCTTCAATATTGTGAGGGCTGCAGTAAAAACCAAGGAAATACTCCCCTCTAGTGGTTGCCAAACAGAACTGCCTGGAGACCGTCCACCCCGTAGATAATCCCTGCATCCCTTCGCGTGGCTGCGGTAGGCAATAAAAACCTGAAAGGGCTTCTACCTTGCTGACCTCCCTTAAAATTCAATAAGCCCTACAAAGCCAGCCATTGACCAGCCACCAGAACTCTCCTCACCAGGGCTGTTAGACTGACATGGAACTCCTGCACCCCAGCTTAAAAGAGAGACAGGGGAGAAACAGGATTGACCCTGTGTTAATCACAAACAGGGTGCGAGCGCCACCAACCTAAGACCTCATCCCTGCAGCCCAAATTACCACTCTGGATGGCCCTGCAAGAAACTGCCCCTTTTACACCCTGAAGACCTTCACGGTCCCACCAAAACGATGCCTATACATAAATGGGCATTATCTTCCCATAATTTTTGCCAGGGATGTCCCCACTATTCTCCTTACCTTCCGCCCAGTAGAACTAAAATGTACCTGCCTAACCAAAAAGTTTAAAGGTACTGTCATTCTTCATTTTCTTTAACCCCAAATAGTGAAACAGTCAGGAATAGATAACTATAAACCAGAAAATCAAACACTAGACATTTCCAAAAATTCTGTTACATCCCAAACTAACAAAACAGTCCTCTCTAATAACCCCCTTGCTATTAAGAGTGTTTAAAGAGGTCAGGCATAGCTTTTCTCAGTCCATCCATAACAGAATCAGAATCCTCATATGAGTGCCACTGTCCAGATATCTGAACCTGTAGCGTCGAGGGATACCGCATTCTGAATTTTAGGCTAGCCGCCAGAAGCTTCTTCACTACTGGTTGGAAGGTAGCTCTGTGTTGCCTCACAGAGAGTGGCAGATCCTGGGTAACTCTAATTCTTGTGCCTTCCCACTGTAACTCTTGTATGGTCTTCAGCTTCAGAAAAAAATGCTGTTTCTCCAAAAAATTAAGAAAGTGAAAAATTAACGGTCTGGGAGAGGCCCCCATCAGAGGCATTGAACGCAAAGCTCTATGGGCCCTTTCTATAATGTAATGGGGGCCATAGGGAGAGGGTCCAATAATTCTCTCGATAAACTTCTGCACAAACAGAATCGCATCTTGCCCTTCTTCCATCTCAGGTAGGCCAATGATGATCGCATTGTTCCTGCGGTTACAACCCTCGAGGTCTTCGAGCTTTTGTTCCATCTTTGTGATTTTTTGCTGAAGCGTAGCCACCTCAGGACTCTGTTTGTCCACCTTCCTTTCTAATGAGATAAGACGAGTCTCAACATCCGATGTTCTCAATGCTATGTCCTCGATAGCCTGAGAAAGAGATTTGAATTCAGAATCAAGGTTTCTTAGCTCTTCTTTAAATGGCCTGAATTCGGCCAGGAATCTGGCGAGGGTTAAGGGCTCTTGATCTGAGCTTGGAGGTGCCGTTGCCTGCACTGATCCTGCAGTTCCAGCCCACGGTTTCTTAGGGGCCTTCTCTGGGGTGACCGGGGGTGTGTGTTTAGGTGGAGGTTTCTTCATTTCAGCTTCCATACTTCACCGGGCACGCCAATTTCACCCTCGAAGGCTTCCCCACCAGAATACAACTTAGATCAGGCTCTCGATTTTGGTAAACTCAATAAAAATATATGAAGTTAGCGGCAGTGGGCAGGAGAGAACGGGAAAGCCTCTTCTCAGGCCTGCTGCATCACGTGATCTCCCCCAAGGATCCATTCTTGGTCCTATCCTCTTCGCTATCTATATTAACAATATTGATGATAATATTACCAAGGCTACAGTCCACCTATTTGTTGATGACACGTTGCTATATGTGAGCCGCCCATCACCAGAAACAGTTTGTAGTGACCTACAAATGGAATTCAATTTATTCCAACATCAACTCCTAAACAAAAAGCTTCTGCTAAGTGCAAAGAAAACAAAAGCAATGCTTTTGTCTCCTGGCATGCATGTAGTAAGCCCGACTGTCCCAGGATATCCTTTGCAGATATCCACAATTCTAGGAGAAAAATTAGAATTTGTTAAAAAATTCAAGTACCTGGGAGTCTGGCTTGACAACAGGCTTTCCTTTACAGAACATATGGAGGCATTGCTAACAACTACGTCAAAGGCTTGGTCTTTATTTCAGGATCAGCCACTTTCTTACAAGAGATGCTAAGTTAAGGTTGGACCAGGCAACGTTTCTTTCTGTAACTGACTATGCGGACTTCCTATATAGCCTCTATAACACCTCCTACCTGGCAAAACTGGATACGCTCTACCATAGAGCCTTAAGGTTTATTACAGGACTTCCGTTTACCACACATCATTGCTCCCTATATGCAGCAGTGGGATGGACCTTGCTTCAGTTTAGGAAGGACAGAAATGCTGCCATATGGACTTTAAGAGCAATATCCAAACAATTACTGCCATATGTTTCAGACTGTCTCCAGCAAAACATAATAAGCAAATACGCACTAAGAAGCTACTCCTATATCATGTTGAAAGTGCCCAAAGCTAACTCTCGTTTTGGAAGGGCTGCCATTAGCTTCACACTGCCCTCTTTGTGGAACAAACTACAAAAAAACGATGAAACTAAGCATACCTATAACCATTACTTCCTTTAAATCTCTTTATTCGTGCTTTTTTAAGGAACTCTGCAAATGCTTCCCACATCGTTAGCTTGATCACATATATACATCGCATCACTAATATGTCTGACTAGTACATTCAAACCAAACATATAACTCTACTACTCTCTTCCATTATCCTTGTTTCCCTTCTCCATGGGAAATTTCTATGTGCTTCCCATCACTGCTCTTAAATTAGCATAAATGCCTCCCTATCCTATGAGTAGCAATACTCGCTTCACCCCTTACCTCAATTTCTTCACATTCCACTTACCATCTCACCCCTTTGTCCCCTTACCCTATTCTCCCCCTCTTTATAAATAGTTCCCTTCGTATAACTCTCCCTCCCCAGACCTGCCCACAAATACTGGACTTCCCCCTCTCATCCCCTATGGAAAATTCTGTATGGGATGGAAAGGAGCACACGATGAGTACTTACTCTTATCCACCTCTTTCTTTTTTTCCACACAACTGAAGCTTCTATACAATCCTCTCATATGTTTTGCTGTAATGCTATGAATGATACTGTATTACCTTGTTTATTTTCATGTATACTTTGTATTGACCTCTGACTTGGTAAATGATTAAGTCAATTACCATGTATAACATTTATTTCATTGAAATTGTTAATGACCTTGTCTTACCCAGGTCCATCTTGTAAATGAGCTCTGCTCAATAATGTTCACCTGGATAAATAGAGATTTTGATTGATTGATTGAAGTCCTCCACCAACACCACCTCCCTCTTCTTAGTCATTTTGCCAGTGTCTTCCAACATTTCTTAGTCTAAGTCCTCTCCCTCTGTCAGAGACCTGTATACCACTCCTATCCAAATGTGGCTCCATTTCCTGTCTCGAGGTTGAGCCAAAACACCTCACCACCCCCTCCCCCGGAATTTCCTGGACATCTGTCACTTTGATGTTTTCCTTAACATAAAGCACCACTCCCCCAACTTTCTTTCCTACTCTGTCTCTTCCAAACATCGTGTAGCCAGGTATGACCATTTCCCAGTCACAGTTGTCAGTGCACCATGTTTCAGTGATGCCCACAGTAGCCAAGTCTGCCTCAGTTATGGTGGCCTCCAGGTCTGGTATCTTATTTCTCAGGCCTGTAGCACTGGCACACAAGGCTGTCCAAATTTTGTTAGTTCTACTCTTGTTCCTTCCCATGTTTTCTCACTGTTCCCTTTTTCTCTCTCCTTTTCATGTTGCCTACTTCTCTTCCCCCTTCCTCCCATGCTGATCTCTTGCTACCCTAACATAGAAACATAGAATCTGATGACAGAAAAGGACCGCTTGGCCCACCCAGTCTGCCCATTTCCCTACCTAATGGATAAGCTGCAGATCCTAGTTAACCAGCAGCCTACTTCTTTCTACCCCCACCCCCTAGAATTGCCTTATGACTGTCCCATGCATGCTTGAATTCAGCCACTGTTTTTGACTCTACAACCTGGGGAAGGGTCTTAGGCAGGTAGCACGCACTGTAGCCTTTGTGGAAGTGCTGCTTGTCTACAACACGGGGAAGGGAGAGGGAGCTCCACACAAAGGCCTTCAACTCATGGTTGAAGGAATGGTACAGAGAGGAGGGGTATGGTTACATTGAGGACTGGGGCTTCTGCTGGAGGGATCAGAGCTTGTACCGGGGGGCAGGGACAGCCTGCATTGTACCCTGTATGCGTGTACCCTGAGTGTCTTTCATACCGGTGGAAATATTTTCCCTCAGGATTTTTCTAACCTCCATCCCAGCCTGTACGGAGGGTAGTTTCTGCCATCCCTTTGTCTTTTGCCACCTCCCCCTTGGCTAGTGCAAATGCCCATTGAAGTGACATTTAAACCATCCTCTGAGGACTGCCTCTCCCTTCCTAGATAAATGCACAGCCACCCACAGAAAACACCCATGTAAGAGGCGGCACAATACCTGCGTCGGTATTGTGCAGTCGCTGTGGGGGAGGTCGGCATTCTTGCCGATGAGATAACTTAGTGCTACCGCTATGTATAGGGCCATTAGTCCCTTAGATATCATGGCTAAATTATATGCCAGATTCCTTCTGGGTCAATTACAAAAATCTTTAGAAAAGAATACACCACTGTATGACTTCATGCTGGTTTTTGTGATGGTAGCAGTACTATAGATAATTGTTCAACTTCACACATCTTAAGAAATATGTGAAGATAAGGAAGAAGAAACGTTATCATTTTCATCGATTTTGACACTCTGATTAGAAGTAAACTATAGGGAAAAATTATTCATATGGGGTATTGATCCAGACTTAGTCTTCTCAGTTAAGGATCTCTACATGGACACATGCCCCAAAGTGAAATATATAACAGAAGTAACTTAACTGAAAAGGTTGTTTCTAATTATGGCATGAGATAGGGCTGTGTTCTGGCTTCCACTCTCTTTACCATGTATTTAAATGACAGTCTAATACAGCTAAGTCATGAAAATGTTCACTCCCCTAAGATTTTACAGTTGGATATTCCAGTGTTAGCTTATGCTAATGATATGGTTCTCTAGTCGCTTTTCCAAGGTGGTCTGCAAAAATTTGCTTTCCCAAGCTGGTCTGTAAAATAAAAAAAAATAGGATAAACCAGTGGAATCATGTGACCACTTTGAACTTATAATTAACCTGGCCAAATCTAAAGCTTTAATTATTGAGAGTAATAAAGTTAATATGAAATGGTACATTAAAGGCTACCTAAAGACTATTTTACCAGGCATACTGTTCCTGAAACCCTCCCATAGAAGTATAGCAGACAGGGAGAGGTGCTAAATAATATAAGTAAGTAACTTAACATCTGAAGTTTAGTTTGTTTTTTTTTGAATTTTTTAACATTGCCGAAACCCGGAAGCATTCTAAGACCGCTGTGCACATTGGAACCTAAGGGTGCTGGGAACATGCAGTGTGATGATGCAGTCTTAGCGAGTCAAGTCACCTCCAGTACTCAATCCCTGTGCAGCCTTATATAAAAACATAGAAGTTGATGGCAGATAAAAACTGCAAGGCCCATCCAGTCTGCCCATTTTTTCTACCTTATGAATGTGCCACAGGACTGTACTCTGTCAATGGCCTATCTATTCATACTCATCTGTATTGTTCCTTTATGCCTGTCCCATGCCTGTTTGAAGTCCTGCACTGTATTCATATTTACCACTTCCGGAGGTAGACCATTCCATGCATCCACCACCCTTTCTGTGAAAAAGAACTTCCTCACATTACCCCTTAAATGGCCTCCTTCTAATCTCATGCTGTGTCCTTTTGTCCTGCTATTTTTCTTATATTGAAACTTGTTAGGCTCTTTCACCTTGTTAATGCCCTTAAGGTGTTTGAATGTTTCAGTCATATCACATCTCTCCTTCCTTTGCTCTAGAGTACAGATATTGAGCTCTGTTAATCTGTCCTCATATGTTTTCTGATGCAGTCCCTGCACCATTTTGGTTGCCCTTCTCTGGACTGCCTCAATTTGGTTAATGTCCTTGTGAAGGTGTGGACTCCAGTACTGCATACAGTACCCCAGATGGGGCCTAACCAGTGTCTTGTAAAGAGGGATTATTACCTCCCTCTTCCAACTTGTGATACCCCTGCTAATACACCCCAACATCCCCCTAGCTTTACCTACTGCTTTAGTGGTCTGCTTGGATGATTTCAGTGATGATGATGCCCAAGTCTTTTTCTTCCCTTGTGTCTGCCAGCAAATCCCCTCGAGCCTGTAGGAGGCTTCAGAGTTTCTCTTCCCTATGTGCATGATCTTGCACTTCTTTGCATTAAACCCCAGTTGCCACTCTTTTGACCATTTTGCTAGTTTATCCAGATCTCTTCTAATTCAGTCCACTCCATCTGGATCATCTACTCTGTTGCAGATCTTGGTGTCATCTGCAAACAGACAAACCTTACCCTCCAGTCCATCTGCAATATCACTGATGAAGATATTAAAGAGGACTGGTCTCAGGTCTAATTCCTGAAGTACCCCACTTCTGACTTGCATCTCTTCTGACTGTATACCATTTACCACCACTCTCTGTTGTCTGCCCACCAACCAGTTTGCCACCCAGTTGATCAACTTCTGACCCATCCCAAGCCTACCCAGCATATTAATCAATCTTCTATGTGGAATAGTATCGAAAGCTTTGCTGAAGTCAAGGTAGGTGACATCAACTGCCCCCCCTTGGTCCACCAGTCTTGCTACCCAGTCAAGGAAAACTATGAGATTAGTTTGACAGGACCTTCCTTTTGTTAACCCATGCTGTCATGGATTCTGTGCTTCTATGGATTCCAGGTGTTGCACTATCCTTTCTTTAAGGAGTGCCTCAACAATCTTGCCCACTACTGAGATAAGACTGACTGGCCGGTAGTTCCCTGCTTCCTCCCTGCTGCCACATTTGTGAAGTGGGATCACATAAGCCCTTCTCCAGTCTTCTGGGACCTCTCCTGTGCTCAGAGACTCACTAAACAGTTCCAATAATGACTCTTCTAGTTCCACCCTTAGCTCCTTTAGTACCCTGAGATGTATGCCATCCGTTCCCATTGCCTTGTCCACCCTGAGCTTAGTGAGGTCTTGTAGGACCCTCTCTTTTGTGAAGGGACTTGTGTTTACCTCCCTCTCCGCCCCCCCCCCCGTGTCCATGGTGCTGAGCTGTGGGCCCTGTCCTGCCTTCTCCTCAGTAAATACTGAGCAGAAGTATCTATTTAGGATACATGCTTTTCCTTGGTCCTCCTCCACACACTCCCCCTCATCCCCTTTGATCTTAACAATACCCCCTCTGGACTTTCTCCTTTAACTAACGTATCTATAGAAAGTCTTGTCTCTTTCTTTTACTGTTCACGCTAGTGTTTCCTCAGTTTGGGCCTTTGCCTGCATTATTGCCTTCCCAGCTTCCCATAGGGAAGTTTGGCATGCCTCCCTATCTTCATCCCACTGCGTTCCCTTATATTTCCTGAAGGCCAGTCTTTTGGCTCTGACCTTTTCTGCTACTGTTTTTGAGAACCAAAGTAGTTTCTTCCTTCTTTTGCTCTTGCTTTTCCCTCTAACACAATGGGATGTTGCTTTAAGTATTGTATCCTTAATGTTTTCCCACGTTGCCAGTACCCCCCTCACCTGAATTTCTTCTTGCCAGGGCTAGCTTAACTCTGTTGGCCATCTTATCAAAGTCAGCTCCTCTGAAGTGCCATATTTTTGCTTTGGAATGGGATGATTTAGTTTTAGTGGCCATATTGAACCATACCATGTGATGATCACTGGCCCCCAGGTGACCTTCTACCTAGAGATCTGTGATCCTTTCCCCCCATTAGTCAGTACTAGATCTAGGATAGCCCTGTCTCTTGTGGGTTGTTGTACCAGTTGTTTGAGTCCCTCCCCCTGCAGGGAGTCCACTATGTGTCTAGTTCTGGCTGATGTTCCTCCTGGTATTGACTAATCCATATCTGGCATGTTGAAGTCTCCCATTATCGGAACCTCCCCTTTAGCCATCGTGTTTTGCATATCTTCTACCAGTAATGTGTCTATGTCCTCCCCCTGGTCTGGAGACCTGTAGACAACCCCAGTTCATATGGTTGTCCCATTTCCTGTTTCCAGGGTGACCCACATTTCTTCTGGCTCCTTATGTGTATTCTGAATTTCTGTAGCTTTGATATTTTCATTGACATAAAAGGCCCCTCCTACATATATTGTGTGTAACATTAGTGCTATATGTGTACCTTGTCATATTTACCATTATTTAATATGTACAGTAGAGTGTAATGTACACATTGGTGGATGTTTTTGTCTCTAAACTATATGAGTAGAGGAATTAAAATTAGTTATAAATATTCAAAGGTCATCAAGCACACTTTCAGACTGGGCTCATAAATCCAATATGGAACAAATAAGCAATTTAATATACGCCACTTGGTTAGCCAATAAAGTAAAACAACATTTTCTAAAATCATATCTTAGTCTGATGAAGGAGCCCACTGATAGGAGAATTGTGAAAAGGTATAAATTTGAGTTACAACCTACAACCTAGTACAATTCTTTTTAATAAACAAGAAACCTCCTTATCACAATTATGTGAATGTCATCTTGGTTGTATAGAAAACTTATATCATGTTGTTGCTACTTGTCCTTAATATAATACTATCAGCGGAAAAGTATCTTGGAAATGTCTTGCAAAATGCCAGTTTCCAATCAAGTATGTTTTGGATCAATTATTCAGCTCTGAAGATGTTCAGATCTTGGAATCTCTGGCTAGATTCTTATTGGCTGCATTTAGAATTAAAGACAAGCAATGATCTGCCTTCCATCCATACTATCAATCTTATGAAAACTGTCTAGATGTAATCCATGATGACAGAGGCTATTTTGTGACATGTTAATTTTGAAGTGTCCTATATACTAATTATGTCAGTCAGTTAGATGTAGCTGACAATGGGCCCTATGCATGACGCAGGTGCAGATACATGAAAAAAGTGTGTACTCCACCCACGTACCTACGCACCCACGGACAGGTGCGCACATGCCGGTATTCACAACTGCCACCCACCTGTCAGCAGCCCCTCCATCCCAGAGCACAGGATTCCACAGGGTGGCCGGGGGTGGAGTCGCAGACCCAGGTGGGCATCCAATGGGATGCCCAGGTCCAACAGTTGATCCCTCATGCAATGAGGCATGGGTCTTGAGTAGTGCATGCCAACTGCAGGCACCCAGACCCGCATGACACAGCCCCTATGGCCAGTCCACCCACTGGCCAAGCCCTCAGTTCTCAGTGCCCTCCCAGTGCACTGCAGGACTCCAGCATTGAGAAACCACCTTGGGTCCACACCCCCGCCGCAATGGCAGCTGTGCCCCAACCACAATATGGCTGTACCCCTGAGCCCCAGTAGGTGGGCTGTGCCACCATCCATGCTCCCCACTCACCCATCCCACCCTCCCCAGCTGCCTAGTAGGCAGGGGCAGCATGGAGAGCCCTGTCCTGGTCCCCTAGCATCTGGTGGATGCTGACAGTGGGAGTGCACAGTGGGTTATGGCAGGGTCCACACTGCTGTAACCTGTACCTATCTCTGCACCTGTGCGGCCAGTACTAGCGCATTAGTGAATAGCCCATAGTGCTGGCATGCCCCTAGCATGCCCCCTGGCTATCCCTGGTGTGTTGTTGTTCGCGTGGCTGGGGGATCGGCACATACCAGCTGTGCTCCCCAGTCATGGATGCTGCATGACCACCACTCTGTGGCATTCCAACTTAGCTCTGCCAATGTGCCTGGTTTACATGGTGCGTTGGCATATGCATAGGGCCCATTGACTTACGTGAGTCATCTAGGATATCTTTATACAAATTTTAGGATTTCTGGACTGATGTCTGGATTACATGATGCTAGTCAGCATTAGGTAATTCACTACTTCAAGTGGGTTCCGATACTAGGAGTTTGGTATGTACTTGGATTATTGACATTTTATGTCCTTACTGACTATTGGTCACTAGGATTTGGGATTACCAAGGTTTTTTTTCTGTTGGTTTACATGCTTGTTAGCATTTTTTAAGCAACATCACCTAGATAAGGCTGGCTGTTATAATAGAGTTACCATATAAACAGATGCACTGTCACTGGCTGTGTAGGTTTGAGCCTCTTTGCATTTCCAGATTAAGTTTTACTTGTACCTTATTTTTGTACAAGGATACATTTTTATGCATTTATATACTGAACCTTATGCATTTTATTTATCATAACCTTTATAAATTCTTGCTTCTTATTGACACTTTTTATGCTTGTGTATGAACATTTTACTATGACTATAAAGGCTGTTTAGCTGAAAAATAAAGATTATTCATTCGTTCAACAGAGAATGGTGATACAGTATAGGAGGACTTACAAACATTATGGGCATGGACTGAGAAATGAGGTGGAACTCAGAGATAATGTGGGGATGTGCAAGGTAGTACACCAAAGGCAAGGAATCTAGGTTGCTCATGCACCCTGCATGGTGCAAACAATGGGCAGCACAGCTGTGGAAAAGGATCTAATGCAACCGCATACCATAAGCTAAAGACACACAGGCAGTGTGCTGACAGTCAATAAACTAAATGTAATGCTGGAATGTATTGGCAGGAGGTAAGGAATAGATCAAGGGGGATAATCATCACTCTCTGGAAAGCAGGGGCGGACTGGCCCAGGGTGCTTGGGATGCTAATTGCATCCTGGCCTGAATCGGTACGTGGCCTGTGCTGCTTGCTTTATGTGTGTACTTTTTTTTTTCTCTCGTTTTTTTTTCCCCCTGCCTGACCATCACCATGTCAGTCGAGCTTTTTTCCAGGGAAGTGGGGGTAGGGTCTAAATTAGAATAGAAATTAGAAAATATGAATCGACCTGCTGCCTCCAGCCACACCACCGACCAATAGCAAATAGCACGCATTCGCAGTGTCAGAATGATCCCTCCCTCCCTGTCAGCCCGCACGCCACAAGGCAGCCTGTCAGCTAAGCAAGCCAAGCCAATGCCAAAGAACCTAGCAGGCCTGAATAGCCAGTATATTTTTAGCTGCAGCAGAGAGAGACTTGTTACTGGGTGGGGAGTGGGCGGAGCTGCACGTGCTGCTTACTGCTGTAAGTCCCATAACCATTCCCAAATTGGCGCCAAAGCAGCAAAGCCTGAGTAGTGAGGGAGTGCCATTTGTAGCAAAGAGCACAGCAGATACAGTTGTTGGTTGGTGGTGGCGGTGTCGGGTTGTGGAGATTGGAGAAGATGAGAGTGGCGATGGGGTCTCAGAGTCAGACCCACCCAGGTTCCAGACCCAGAGCAGACAGTTATCAGTGGTGTGTGGTGATGACCAGATTAAAAGTAAGTGGAAGGATGAGTCAAGGGGTGGCTCGCTGTGCAGCCTGGCCTATGCTGTGAGGGTGCAGCACTGGGGGTGCCCGACCTTGACCATAGATACGTTATACAAGAGCGGTTGTTTCTTTCATGGGGTGGATTAACCTGAGGGGTAACTAAGCAGCTGCAGGGTGCGAGCGAGTGGGTGACAGTTGTAAGGGGCAGCGGTTGTGGTGGGTGTCAGGCAGGCACGCGTGGTTGGGGCAGAAAACGAAATCTGGTTCAAGGGGGAGCGGCTCTTGTTTGAGAGGTGTGCTAGGCACAGCGGGGGGACAAAGAACAAAAACAAACCACTGGTGTCACAAGAGCAGTCAGGTTGTATTTTTTAGGGATGGAAATTCAAATGGAACTATTATTGTTTGTCCGACTCCAGGGATGTTGGTTTGTGGTGTTGGGGTCAGGTTGAGGGGTGTAACTGTGTTTGCATTTTGTGGTGCTGTTGGAGGAGGCAGTGCTTTTCCCCTCAGGTGTATGATGCAGTTTCTATGGGTTCATTCTCCTTATGGTATTAGTGGTGGTCCATTTACTGTCTGCTGAATCGTTGATGCTCACTGAAGAATGAATCGCACTACACAACTTTTTAATCTAATTCTAATCCTCCTTTCTAAACCCTGAGCTACTAAACAATGAACTGTCAATAAACCCCCCTCCCAGCTGGGAGGTTGGAGTCACTACCATCGGGACTCAGGGACAAGTCCCAGGTTTGATTGCCAGTGAGGGCTGTAGGTGCATCTGCCAAAGTGTGGGAGGGGGGACAGTCCTGTCTTCAAATGTCTTAAGCAAATAATTTCTAGTGCCTTAGAGTTGGGCACAATATATATTAGGGCTCTGTGAAAGTCTCTGATCTTGGTGGAAATCAGAAAATCATCCTAACTGGGGAAGTGCCGACTTGGAAGCTCTGAATCTATTATTCTAAATTAACTTGTACACGGGGGGGATGCTTCACAACAAAAGGGTGTTGGGTTAATATTTTGGTGGTACAGTAGGTAAGTGCCAGTGAAAGTGCCCCTCCCTTTGTGGATATGGGTTTGAGGGACCAGGTACTCCAAGAATAAATGGCGCTACCCTCTGGTTTGGGTGGTGATTAAGGGGGACTGGTGAAGTAATGGGGAGTGGGACCCCATGCACTTACAAGGGGGAGACTGCTGGGTTAAGGATGGCAGAGAAAAAAAGGTTTCTCCCTCGGTGTGTGGACATCATTGAAGTAGGTGACTGGTATATTGACAGATAGTGCTAAAGGGAAGCTCAATTGAGCAACTGGTGCACTGTGTACAGGCTGACTGTACCACAGAAGCCTGTCTGCTTCACATGACCAGCTTTAGTTTTTCTCTAGTTACACCCTGTCTATAATTGTATTTTCCCTTAAAGACAGTTATTAAAGAACTAGTGGAACCAAAATAGAGGACAAGAATATGGTACGAATTTTAAGCAGTAGTTAATAGTATATGGAAGAGTGTTATTGTTACCTGAATTCCATCATTTCCCAGTCTTGTTGTACCATCGTGAGTACATCACATTGATGGTACAACAGCTTAGAATGTCTTTGCACATGCACAATTTGCAATGCTTCAGACCTCGGGAAATGGCCACGGAGGTGAGTCAGTGCTTACAGGCTCAAAGTCAGGGCATATTTCCCTTTTATTGTTGCCCTTTTCAGCCGAAGACTATAGATTTAAAAAAAAATAACACAGATGCTCTAAGAAGAAGGGAAACTGGGGACGGAGTATGGCTTGGTGTTGGATTGGGAAGAGGGTGGAGGGTGGGAACAAAGTCTGACGTCATGGCTAAGAAAGAAGTGATCACTGACTAATTTACTGTTGCCCTTCACTATACAAGACAATACTGGTGTTCACTTCTCGAGGTTGAGAGGTATGCTCAGGAAGCACAGTCTGGGTAAAAGCATTGTAAAAAATGTGTAAAAACAGGATCCCACAGAAAACAAATAATTACATCTCAGCTGGGCTATTCTGGTTAAATGCATGGAGTGGTAAAAATGGGTAAAATGTGGACACCACTGAAAAATGAGATGTGGCATCTCCTCTGTGCTATTCTGGATAACTAATAGTGTGAAAATGTGTAAAAACAGGACCCAAGTGAGATATTGGCTTTCACCTAGACTATCCTGGGTAAATACATTGTCAAATGGGCAAAAGAAGGAAACCACTGAAAATTAGGTATTACATCTCTGCTGGCCTATCATGATGAGTAAATATACAGCAAAAATATGTAAAAGGGAAAGGGGCAATTGTTTAACTAGGAAAGGTATGCTAAGTCAAAGCTTGTTTCCAGGTGCAACCTGGGAGCACAAAGAAGTTAAGTGACTTACTCAGGGTCACACAGTATGCAAGTGGGGGCTATGGGATTCAAACCCAGGTTTGCAGCTCAGAGTCCTAAACTACAGCACCATACCGCCTCTTCAAGCAGGCAGGAATATCTACAGTCTGTATGCTACTTGTCAGCCTAGAAAAATGAAACAGGATAGTTTGCCATAAGGCTTTAGTATCGGTGTAGGATTTGGTACACGGTTTCTGTTGACTGCTGGCTTCCAGTGCAGTGTTACCCCATTTCCTGGCATGTGGGATCTGAGATTGCAGCAGTATAAAAACAGATGAGTGGAGACTACTGCTATCAGTCTATCCAAGTGGTAGAGTTGCTATATTTTGACCTTTGATGACTGGTGCAATTGTTTAAGATTTTCCTAAATATTTTTCCCTTTAAACTGGGATTGTAAAGACAGTTGTTCATTTATGCAATAAATGCAAGTCCCTTTTCTTAGACTATATACTGGTCTCTGAATGTATTACTTACAAACATTTATTTATTGGAATCTCGGATAACACCTTTGAGCTAAAAGCTCATTTACAAAGATTCCACGCCATAAGGCAATAGACAAGGTACATAGACATTACAAAACAGATAGGGGTATATACAGCAGGCAAGTACATTATGGTACATACAGATACAGATTCAAGCAAGTACAGTTAAAATACATCAGGTAGGAGAGGTCAACTTTATTGCAACAGTATTAAGAGCATACCTAAGGTGGACAAGCAATTTATAGTGGTAGCTGAGCTTTAGAGCCTGCAGGTAGAGTTATGGAGGGTCAGAAGTGGTGGTGACCAAAAGAAGGGTGAGGAAAGAATAGATGAGAGCAGGGGTGGGGCAGAGACAAAGGGGTGTCAGAATATGGGGTTGAGTAGTCAGAGGGTGGATTGGATAGGAATCTACCCAGGGTTACCATAAGTAGGTGATAGGGCAGGGCTGGGTGATGTGGGGAGAGAAGGATAAGGTAAAGGGTTTTAAAGTGGGGGGGTAAGGTGAGGAAACCAGGGAGGGGTGAAAATTGGGGGATTTAGTATTTGTGAAGAGAAAGCAGGAAGGGGGGATAAAGAGGGGCATGGGGTGGTGCTCAGTGGGGTCACACCAGGCAGGGGAGGAAGTGGGGGAATGGGTGCTGCGTAGGACAGATAAGCTACCAATAACAGTAGGATTATGCACAGGTGATACAGTCGCAATTACTAAGAGTGGCCAGGTACTGCAGCAGCTTGGCCTTAAATGGGCATAGTTTTGTTTCCTCAATCAGCTCAGAGTTAAAGGAATTTAGCCAGCAGGGGGCCTTGTATTCGAAGGACCGTTGCCCTAGTGAGGTCCGGCGGAATGGGACAATGAAGGCAGCTTTACTCAACCCCCTAGTTAGTCTGGAGGAAGTGGATTTTCTTAGCAGTTGCCTCACTCCAGGAGGAGCAAGACCTAGGGTGGATTTTTTCACTAATAGACAGATTTGGTACTGAATTCTGCTATTCAGGTTTAACCAGCCAGTGCTTGAGTGTAGTTCACAAGTGTGAGCTAAACGGTCCACACCCAGGACTAGTCTGCAGGCTTTGTTTAGGACAATCTTGATTCACCTAAGTGCTGTATCGGTACTAGTTCTGTAGACTACCACTCCATAATCTATGATAGAGAGCACAGAGCTGTTAACTGAAAGCTTGATGGCACTTTTGGTGAGGCACTGCCTATGCCGGTAGAGCTGACCTAGTCTGACACTAGCTACCTTGGCAACATGGTCCATGTGCAGGCTGTAGGACAGAGAGCTGTCAAGGTAGACACCAAGGTACTTAAAGGTGGTGACCATTTCGAGTGTCTCAAACTTGTTATTGTAGATATTGAGGTGATGGGACTTATGACAGTTTTGATGGGAGGTGAACAACATTGTTTTAGTCTTAGTGCAGTTGAGCAAGAGCGTAGACTGAAGGAACCATCTTTGCACAGCAGTAGAGTCATCTTGCATGCTTTTTTCCAGCTCTTCCGAAGTAGAGTTACACATGTAGAGAACAGCATCATCTGCATATAGAAGGATCTTATTCTGGTGGACTTTGGGGAGTTCATTTAGAAACAGGCTGAACAGCAGAGGACCCAAAATGGAACCTTGGGGCACCCCTGTGTTGACATGCCGGTAGTCGGATAGAACGTCAAGAATCTTGACCTGCTGGGTCCTGTTAGAGAAGTAACTCTGGGACCAGCCTAGAGAGACAGAGGATATACCAATGTTAGAGAGCTGTGTGAGAAGCAAGTTGTGGTTGACCATGTCGAAGGCCTTGGTGAGGTCGATGAAAGTGGCCCCCACCAAGAGCCCTTTGTCAAGTGCTTCATGGATATGACCGGTAAACTCAACCAATGCCGCTGAAGTACTACGAAACTTGCCAGCAGAACTAGACCTCACGGTTTATCAAGTCTGCTCGAATGCACAGCTAGCACCCCTATACTGCAGCTGCCCCACCCCTAACCCCCCACATATTTTATTTATTACTTATTTTTCAATGTATGGTGCTGTTTTGTATTATATTATATTTTTCTTTCCTTTCTCTGATGCTTGAAACATCCAGTTGAAACCAGGAGAACAGTATGAACAGAAATGTGCTATGTGTGATTGCTTTGGGTTTCTATATCATTTGCACATAGTGAATGGGCTAATAGTTACTATTAGAAGTAAGCTGAACCACCCAAAATACTGGCAAATTTGGGTACTGAGCTATGATTTCAAGGGTGTTTGCTTACACTGTGTCATCTTTTCAGTAAAACCCTCAAAATGCACTGCAGAACACCAAAAACCCCAGAGCTTCTTGGGGCCTGGTGGCCCCCAAACCCCCAGGCCATTTGTTTAGCCCCCCACAGGAAAAATCAAAGTTGGCTCCTTTGGGTAAGGGAGCTCCCTGTTTTATCTTTTTACAATTGAAAAATCACAAGAAAGGTGCTCTTTTTTTTATTTGTATATTCTTTTTTTGCCCTCCTCATGCTCACAGGCCCCCACTCCTTCAGGCTCTGCACATCTCCCGATAGCCCCTCCTGTCCCAACCCGGTCCTCCTCTTACTGCTCGTATCGCAGCTGATCCCCGGGATATCCCGGCGTATCCCTTCACCAGGCGGGCCCCCTCCTCCGAAAGAGAAGGCACCGGGGGGAGAGGGATGACCCCAGCACACTCTTCTTAGGGCCCGGGGATGCTGCCATGGAGAAGGAGGCCCCAGGAAGGCACTGGAGTCAACTGAGGACAGAGAGCCGTCATCCGGCAGCCAGGAAGTGGTATTTCCGTTTTCTGGTGTTCCTCTTCATGCGATCCCTCTGTTGTGCCCCTGGTCTCCACTGGGGGCTGCTGCAGAGTGATCATGTGTCCCTAACCCTCCCCAAGGGAGGAGAGCAGTCCTATGGATGCTCAAGCCTACCCTTTCCCCTGCCGACCCCGGCACCCGAGTCTGTTCCCGAACCCGGGTCACCGGTGTGGTTCAAGGTGTGGTGGCCAGTGCCTCAGCCCTCTGCACCACCGACCAGCCAAAAGGTGCTCTTTTAAGTGAAATGCATGTTCAGCAAAGATGGAACAATACCAGAATGTTATTCCGGTATTTAACATACAGCTACTTGGGACCAAATGACTTAAGATTTAAATGCAGTCCTCCTTCTTAAAATACCGATTATTATAAAAGATAATTTTAACTCTGAAAATGTGGCATTGACACGTCAGATATCTTTACAAAAGCTTTTGTTTCTGCATCAATATAATTGGCATGATGCAGTAAAAAATATTTTAAAAGTCTTTGTGTGTGTGGTTGTTTATTTTAAATTGATGTAAAGTTTAACATGTAGTGATTTTTAATATTAATATATTTGCATTTGGTCTTGTAATTTTAGGACAAGTTCCACTACTGCAGTTACTGTAAGAATAATTACAATTCATATAGGAAGGTGCCAGTCAGCTCAGGTGGATGTGGCCTGTCCTCCTTAGGTAGCACCTTGGCCTGTGACCCAGCCAGTCCGCCCCTGCTGGAAAGTCTTGATTCAACCACACCTGAAGTACTGTGTTCAGTTCAAATCAGGTCAGTGGAGCAGAAAGAGACCAAGAGGCTTCTGCAAAGGGCCACCAACCTCATTAGTGACTGATAAGGCAAGATCTATGAAGAGAGACTGGATATACCCAAATTGTTTCACCTAAAAAACAGAAGGCTGAGATAGGAAATAATCATTTGTTTCTTAATACTAAGGAGATGGACAGAGAGGAGTTTACACATATGTTTGAGCTGGCGAGTGCAAGCAGAATTTATTTATTTATTTAATTTTTGTTAACTGGGTAGGTGCACTAACCATGAAATGACTATTTTCAGGCACGACCTGGGAGAGTGCAACAATCAAAGACAGGTACATAGCATGAGTACAATGAAATTACAATAGCATAGGTCAAAACAGTTAGTAGTAGAACTTCCAGTTGGGCTTCCAAGCAGCATGGCGGTTTAAACGCAGAGCTCCGCTACACCGCCCACTAATCTTCCCGATTTGACGTTCTTAACAACAAGCAAATTAAAATAAACAAGATCCAGATATTGGGGACATACGTAAGAAGCAACTTAAAGAAGAAAAATAAAAGAAACAGTACAACTACGGGCAGCAGTGAGCAGAATTAAATCGAGCAGCAATGTCGGCCCAGGAGCCCTCCGATTCCGGAAACTCTCAAGCGTCAGCAGAACGGCAGGATCAGACGACTATACCAAATAATAAAGCGAGACACAAACGCATAAAGTTAGATACTATGTACAAGGAGCTATTATCGTTTCGTGCAGAAATTAAAGATCTTTACGGACAGCTTCGCAGAGATGTATTGAGCCTGGAGCAACAAGCTGATGCATCGGAGAGACAGATAACAGCAGTAGAGAACAGAGTAGATGACATGGAGAATACAATTCAACTCTTACAAGATCAATGTGTACAACTGCAAGAAAAACAAGAAGATCTAGAAAATAGAGCTCGTAGAAAGAATTTAAGATTATATTGCATTCCTGAAGGCTCAGAAGGTCAGGACATTACTGAATTTACTATTACTTTGCTCAAAACAGCTCTTGAATTGTCCTCTGATATTCAGTTTTCATTAGAGAGAGTTCACCGTGCACTGGGCCCACGGCCTACAGCTCCAAATGCTAGGCCTCGATCTATTATTATGCGCTTTCTAATCTACGCAGTCAAGGAGACAGTATTAGCAGCAGCATGGCAAAAAGGCAAGGTCTTTTATGGACAAACCCGTTTCTATGTAGATAATGACTACGCTCCACAAACTATGCGTAATCGCAGAGCATATGCAGACATCTTACCAGCTTTGAAGGAGGCAGGCATCAGATTTACAACACCGACCCAGCCAGACTTGTGGTGCAACTACCATCGGGAAGAAAGGAATTTCATACTGCAGAGGAGGCCAGAGAGGAGCTCCTTAAAGATGGAATTCATATAAAAACAAAATCCATGTTGGGATTGCAGAGAGCTGACCCACCGCGCTGGTAAATGGTGAATTTGAGCAGAGCATGGAATGGTGGAGAGATAGCAAAGAGGGGGAACATTTCCAATCGCCTGGCAAATTTTCACCGATCGGCAAGGGGAAGAACCTGACTGATAAAAATTGAAGATTGGCTTGGGGATTTCTCAAGAGTCCTCTGGATAGAGGTCTCTGAAAGAGCATGACTGATGAGAGGGACTGGGAATTCAGTTTTCTGAACTGGAATCTTTATTAGATAACAACTCTCTCACAGGAGGTTGGACAGAGAAAAGGAACGCTTAATAAGTTTACCTGCAGAAAACTCTGCCATAACAAAGAAACAAGTAAAACTTTCGATCTGGCTGTTCGAACTGGCCCTGATGATTGCTCTGAAGGAAGCAACGGATATAACTCTAAAGAGCAGATTATTGAGGACTGTTTGATTTGTTTTCAGGGCTAAATTGATATAAGGGCCTAAGAAAAGCTGCCCTAGTTGTATACTGCAGAATTTAGCTGATAATAAAACAAACAATTTACTTTGTGGGGGGGCGGAGGGGGGAGGCATCTCCAGACCTAACAAGGAAGCCCATTTCAAATCAAAGACAGACAGGCAGGATATTTTGAGTTAACAGTTTGATTTTTATTTAGCTTGTCTGCACATTTCCTTTTATTTTTATTAGGGGAGTAGTATATCCCCAGGAGGCCTGGGCATTTGGTGTTACCAGATATCCTCCGGTGACCTCAGACTATCAGGAGGCACACTTAGGGAGTAAGTTTTTTAGACTCCCCTACCTTGGAAGTCAATATTATTTGGAACACAGTGTATGTACATAGTTATCAAGAAAAAGGTCAGACATATGCTGATAATTTGCTTCTGATTTCAAAAAGTTTGATAAGATCGCAGCAGGAGATGTTTAAGAATAATCTAGATGGGAAAGGCATAAAATGTTTCAAAAAAAGTGACATTCAGAAAGATAGCTCGGGTGGGTAACATCAGTATGGTGATCCTTCAGGAATTGGAATATTAAGATGGGGACAACAGGAGAGAATATGTTTCCATAAGGGAATAAGATGGCTACTCAGATAGTAAAAGCACTCTCGCTTAATATAAATGGGCTTAACAACCCCATCAAAAGGGCCAGACTGTTCCAATATGTTAAGAAACACCCCAGTGATTTTTATTACCTCCAGGAAACACTCTTAACAGATACCAAACATGCAAAATTGAATTGGGAGGGCAGGTTTTGGGTATATGTATTGTCCTTCCCTAAAGGGAAATGACGAGGAGTAGCCATTTTAATACCTAGGACGTCTCCTTTTCATTTAGAGACACAGTGCGTAGACTCAGAGGGAAGGTATATAATCTTAAAAGGTACCCTTTATGGGACAAAGGTCACGTTAGTGAATATGTATTTTCCCCTCTTACATCAGTTTGTCTTCTTAAAAGATTTTTTGCAAAGCTTCTAGACATTATGCACGGCTGTCTTATAATAGGGGGAGATATCAATTTAACTTTGACACCTCGGTTGGACTCCTGTGCACCTTCCAAATATAGGCTAACATCAGCTCAAAAATTATTTATCTCTCAACTTAGGGCATTGGGTCTAATCGATGTATGGAGACACATGTATCCTCTTTCCGGGGGATACACGTTTTTCTCCCCTAGACACAATTCTTACTCAAGATTGGACTACTTTTTCATTTCAAAAGAACATTTGGACTGTTTACAAGATTTAACTATAGGACCTAGACTTCTTTCTGATCATTCTCCCCTATTTTTGAGGCTAGATTTTAAAATACCAAGGAATCCACTGGGTGGTGCCTAAATACATCCTTTCTAAATGATAAAGCTTTTAGTGACAGCTTTAACTCAAAAATAGCTCTGGTTATTGCAGAAAATTCATCCCAGGAGACATCCAATACAATTGTTTGGGATACTCTGAAGGCTGTGATCAGAGGGGAGATAATTGCGTATTCAGTATACAAGAAGAGATATTGGGAAACACGATGTGGTGAATTACATGAGAAATTAAGGGAAATACAAAATTTACCCCTATTACTACAGAGGCCCAAACTCAGATTAATCAGTCAAAGGCTGAGCTCCAGAAACTTTTAGATGAATAAACACAACAGGCACTTTTTTACTTGAAAACATATAGGTATGAGGGAGGGCCAAAAGGGGCAAGAAATTTAGCCCGGATGCTTATGGGACATAGGACCGACACAATCATAACACATTTAGTGAATCCAGAGAGAAAAACAAAAGCTTTTAATTCACAGCAGATAATGCAATTGTTCCAGAAATATTATAGGCAGCTATATGAGAAACCACAAGATCCAGAATTTAATAAAATTGAGGAATTTTTTTCCCCCCTTACATTAAGAAAGCTAACTAGGGAAATGGAAATCAGATTAAAACCCCCTATCAGATCAGAGGAAGTCAGATGTGCTATAAAGGAAAGTAAATCATTAAAAACCCCTGGCCCAGATGGATTTCCGTCAGAGTGGTACGAGACTTTTAGTAAACAACTGACCCCCTTACTACTAAAGGCCTTTTTAGAAATTCAATAGGAAAGCCCACCTCCTCCTTCATGGGATTACACTAATATTTCACCTATATTAAAAGAGGGTAAACCAGCAGATCTGCCTACTTCATATAGGCCAATATCCATATTAAACATGGACTACAAGTTATTTTTGTCCATATGGGCACATAGACTGGAGAAATTGTTACCCTATTTGATTAATTCAGATCAATCTGGGTTCATTCGAGCCAGAGAAACCACAGATAATATATGTAGAACAGTCCATTTGTTGGACCACTTAAATCAGAGACAGATACTGGCAGTGTTGCTCAGCCTTGACACAGACAAAGCATTTGATCGCATCAGTTGGCCTTTTTTATGGGAAAGTTTGCGCAAGTTTGGATTTCCTGAGGAATTCTCTAGCATGATACAGAAAATCTATACCTCTCCGAAGGCATATGTTAAAGTGAATGGACAGTTATCTTCAATGATACAGCTGGGAAGGGGAACTAGGCAGGTTTGCCCACTTTCCCCCCTTACTGTTTGCCATATACATTGAGCCATTGGCTGAAGCCATAAGGCAACATCCTAATATTCAGGGGGTCCCTTTAGGAGGGAGAGATTTTACTATATCATTATATGCAGATGATGTATTATTAACAATCCTAGAACCAGAAAAGTCCATTCCTGTGACTTTACAAGTGATAGATAAGTTCTCAGAGATAGCCGGATACAAAATAAATATACAAAAAACAGTGTTATTATCTTTAAATTTCATCCCCTCTCAGTCTCTGAAGAACCAGATCCCTCTGAAATGGAGAAATAATAAGATTAAATATTTAGGTGTAAATATTCCCCAGAAATTGGAACATTTGGAATTGTTTAATTTAGAGCCCCTATCGATAGAGATAGAGAATTTAGTCGGGAATTGGACACATCAGGTATTCTCTTTTTCAGCTCGAATACAAACTATTCGGATGACCTTATTTCTTAAGATATTATATTATTTCCAGACTTTGCTGATTATTCCATCACAATTCTACTTTGCATCCTGGGCTAGAATCTTTTTGAGATTTGTGTGGGCAGGACAGCAGCCTAGGGTCAGATGGTCTCTGTTACAGTTACCAGTGGCAAAGGGGGGTTGTAATCTTCCAAACCTTAGAGATTACCATAAGGCAATAACATGTAAAATAGTGACGACATGGCTGAATCCTCAGGTAGAAAAAACATGGAAATTTATTGAATTTATACTAAATGATTTAGTAAATATTATCCCTATTATATTTGCCCCCCAAAACGCTTATCCACAGTTACAAAACTTTACATTTGGAACCCCTTATACATTAAAGGCTTGGTTTGACCTAAGGGGTCTACTACATTAACTGAAGTTTTTGGTTATTTTAAACTAATAGGTACAGAAAGTGTATCTTCGGAGATAGAAGCTGTTCGGGTCCATCAAGAATGGCAGAAAAAAAGACTGCTTTTGTTATATCAATACCTAGATGTAAATGGAGTATTGTCTTTTGCCACACTACAGGCAAAATATCAACTTCCCCATAGACACGATTATAGATATTTACAGATTCGGTCATTTATACAGAAAGAATTAGCTTTAAATACTCTGCCCTCTCTCATACCTATGTTGATGTCCCTTTCAATGGACACTATAGAAGGCAGGGAACAAATTCATTTAATTGGACAAATATATAAAGCAATAAGAGATTTTTGAAGGAATCCACTGAAGATATCTTAGGGAGATGGAATAGAGAATTAGGGACCCATATAACTTATGAGAAATGGTTGGAACCTATTCCTCACTCGATGAAAGTATCTCAGTCATCATACTGGTCAGAATATATATGGAAATGTCGTAGTAGATATTTTTATACCCCTGACAAAATTGCTAAATTTGTATCTATGAGGTATGGCCTTTGTTGGAGAGAATGTGGAGAAAAAATGGCAAATACAATACATATTTTCTGTACCTGTCTGAAAGTTACTCAATACTGGTTAGATATAGAGAAGAGTATACAAAATATTGTGGGACCAGAAATTAATTTATCCAATCAGATGATTTTGCTTTATATTGGGGAAGAAGGAAAAGTTCCACCAGGTGGAAATAAGTTATACCTATACCTGGCAGCAGCTAAAAAGGTTATAACTCGCCTATGGCGAACGGCTAAAGTACCCACCTTCTCTGATTGGCATTCATTGATGACTGAGATACTGTATATTATCTAGAGAGAATAGTAGCTTCTAGAGCTGGAAGGATGTCACGATTTGAGCTCCAATGGAGACCATGGGTTTTCTATATCTCACCTCTAGATGAAACATTTGTTCCCTGATAGAGCCATTTGAAAGTGACCAATTTTTGTAAGACATGAATTTTGATCAAGTGTCATTTGATATATGACAGAATGATGTTATAGAAACATGAATTGCCAACCCGAAGAACATTCCATGTATTGTAAGACAAAAGAGCAATACTGTATAGATGAACTCCTGTTGTCATATATATATATATATATATATAACTATATAAAAAAACAATAAAAAATAAAGAATATTAAAAAAACAAAACAGTTAGTAGTAATGAATACATGCATCCAGGACAATAACAATCGAAGCAATTCGTATAGAATTTTTAGGCAGAGAAAATCTACACAGTCTAGGAAGAGATACTACAACATAGCAGCAAAGAAATATTGTCCAAATTAGTCACAACAATGAAGATTCAAATAGGCAGCGAAACAAGGCAAGGGCAAATTCCTGACTGGGTGGGATGCATTATCACGGCCTCTGAAACAAGACTCAGGTGGGGGGTGGGGAGTTGGGGTAGATTAGCTCTCAAGGAGATTGTAAGGGTAAGAAGTGTTATGAGATAGGGAGGTTAAAGTTAGGCCTGGCAGCATCTGGCGGGTGAGTGGATTAGGGAGGATTAAAACAAGTGCAGAGAATAAGAGGGCATGCCTTCAAATTTAGAAGAGGGAAAGAATTACAGGAAACAATACAAAGCATTGCTTTACACAGAAATTAACATGTAAAATAGCCTACTCAGAGAGGCTGTGGAAACTAGAACTTTTCAGGCATTCAGAACAGTACTAGAGTTTATATAGATCCCTGTGGGAGAACGGCGTCAAGGGTTACACACGATGAGTATGGTTTCATTATGGCTGTTAAGCTTGGATATGTGTCCATACTGAAATTGGGTATAGTCTCTGCCAAGCATCAGGAGGGGAAGACATGATGGACCCTAAGTCCTTTTCATCATCATATTACTATGTTACTATGAATGTGCATCCATCTTTGGTTGCAGAAATGGCATCAGGAGGTATGTTCACAGTTGGTAACCACTGTCACCTGTGTGGCACAGAAATAGACAGCACAAGTCATGGTGTAATGTTGCACATCCATAAACACATGTTTATGCTACATAAGTGCACTAATTAAGCAGCCAGCCCTGCTCAGGTAGCAGGGCATACAGCTGTGGCCACAGCTGTGGCATTTTCAGTATATAAGCTTATTATGTGGACCCAAGAACTTGTCACACACTAATGTGGGGAATCCTGTAGCATTACATACAGTACTACTTGTATTCATGCAGTGAAATACCCTCATTTTGTGGGACACCTCTTCATTTTCTGAGGGTGCTATAATTGCTACATGTGCACAGGCTATTATTTGTTACATAGAAACAGAATGTGTTGATAGAAAAGAACCAGTAGGCCCATGTAGTCTTCCTTATTTTCCTGGCCTGTTACAACACCCTGGGTCCTAGTCGGTCACAGTTGTCTGTCCCTCCTTCCTTTCCTCTACCTATTATGCCTATGTGCCTATCCCATGATTGCTTGAGGCTCCCCACCATCTTTTCCCCCACCACCTCTCCTGGCAGGCTGTTCCAGGAATTCAGCACCCTTTCTGTGAAGAACTATTTCCTCACATCCTTCTTAAACCTCCCCCTTTTAAGGCATCACTGTATGTCCCAATTTTGTGTTGATCCTCCTCTGAAAGAGACTCACCTCCTGTACTTTGTTTACCCCGTGAGGTACTTATAGGTCTCAAGCATGTCCCATCCTGCTCTCCTGTTTTCCAAACAGTACATGTCAAGCTTCTGCAGCCTTTCCTTGTATGGTTTCTTATGCAGCCCCTGCATTATATTAGTAGCCCTTCTCTGGACCACTTCCATTCTGTCAATGTCCGTTTGGAGGTACAGCCTCCAGAGCTAGACACACTACTCCAGATGGAGTCTCCCTAGTGATCGATACAGTGGCAACACCATCTCCCTTCCCTATTAGAAATCCCTCTCTCTATGCAACCCAGCATGTGGCTAGCCTTGCTTACTGCCTTGTTGCACTGTCCTGCCACCATTACATCATCAGCTATGATTACCTTAGGTCCCTCTCTTATTTGGTGACTGTAAGTACCTCCTCCCAATCTTATACACAGCCCCCAGGCTTCCCTGCTCCAGGTGCATGACTTCACACTTTTTGGCATTGAAACCCAGCTGCCACACCCTAGACTACTCATTTGATTTCCCCAGATCCCTTTACATGCTCTTTGTCCCTTCCTGGGTGTCCACCCTGTTGCAAATTTTTGTGTCACTGGCAAAGAGACACATCTTTCTCTCCAGTTCCTCAGAAATGTCACTCATGAAGACACTGAAGAGGACAGGACCCAGTGCCAATCTCTGTAGCACCTTTACTGGTCATTCTCCTGTCTCCGAGTGACTGCCATTTACCACTACCACCCTCTGCCTCCTATCTTTCAACCAGTTTGATACCCAGCTTGGCAGCTTACCACCTTCTCCCCCACCCCCAGGTTGCTACATTTCTTAATCAGCCTCCTGCCTGCTCTCCTCCCCCCCCCCCACCGTGAAACTGTGCTGCCAGAGATCCTGCAGCCCATTTCCTCCCAGACACTTCATTAGTCTCTGCTTCACCAGGGTTTCCATCAATTTTCCCACCTCTGATGTGAGACTGACTGGTATTCACTAGCCTCCTCCCTGCTACTGCTCTTATGCAGAGGAACCACATCTGCCCCTCCTCCAGTCCTCCAGAACCACACCCATCTACAATCAGGTGCTGAATCGTGTGGCCAGAGGGCTGTTGACTGGCACTGTGCTCATTTCTTTTAGCACCCTTGGGTGGCTCCTGTTTGGCCCCATCACCTTGTTTTGCTTCAGGGCTTCCAATCCCTGGTAGACTGTGTGTCTTCCGAAAATGGACTGGTGTACATTCTTCCCAAAGACTGCTGATGAATGCTGGCCCATCCCCCTCCCCACAGTGAAGACTGAGCAGAAATACTTGTTTAATATTTCTGCTGTTTCTTGATCTTCCTCTGCACAGTCCTCCCTCGCTATCCTGATCCTCACTATCCCTCCACTTGTCTTCCTCTTTTCCTGTGTGATTCTCTCTTCTGTCTGACCCTTTGCTGCCCTCACCCTCCTCCCTGCCTCCCTTTGTTTATCCTGATATGCCGCCCTCTCCCCATTCATTTGGGTTCCCTGTACTTCTTATCAGCTGTTTTTTTTCCTCCCTTATCACAGTAGTCATGTCCTTAGAGAACTATGGTGGCCTTTTCTTATCTTACATTTGCTTGTCTCCTTCAGACTGCTTGTCGTTGCCTTGATTATTCCCTTCTTAATCCTTTTCCATTGTGCCTCCACTACCCTGCAGCCATCCTCCTCTTCAAGGAATTTCCTAAGGCAGTCTTCCATTTTTTTAAATCTGCTCCCCTGAAGTCCTAAACCCTCCTTCTAGTGTGGTTCTTCTCCTGCCCAATCCATACTGCACACCACACCATGAAATGGTTGCTTGTACCCAGGGGGCTACCCACTGTCACATCTGCAGTGCTGTCCCTGTTTGTAAGCTCCAGGTCCAGAATTGCCCCATCTCTAGTAGGTTCTGTAACCAGCTGTTTAAGAAATGCTCCTTGCAGGGAGTCTAGGATGGTCCTGTTTCTAGTTGTTGCTGCTGCCAGAATGCTGAAGTCTACATCTGGTAGATTTAAGCCCCCATAATCAGTACCTCCCCTTTGCTTGCCATTCTGCCAGTGACCTCATCACAAATCCCATCTAATTCCTCCCCTTGTGTTGGTGGTTTGTACACCAACCCCACATGTACAAAGGCCCCAGACCTAGTCTCCAAGCCAACCCAAAGAACCTCCAGTCCTTCCCTATCCCCATTGTGTCCCTGTAACTCCACAGTCTTTATACCTTCCCTCACATATAAATTAACCCCCCAATCCTCCTTGCCCTTTACTTTTACAATCTGGTGTAACCCAGAATAGCCATACCCCAGCTGTGGTTGTTGATGCACTATGATTCTGTTATAGCCACCACATCAAGGTCATGAATTTTATTTCCCAGGGTGCTATGGCTCTCATCTTCTTTTGTCCCTCCCTGCTTATACTTTGCCCACCTTCCTGAGTTCATCTTTCACCCTTTCCTTGTCCCTGGTGCTGTCCTACCTTTTTTAATCTATCTGTTCACCCTTCTTAATTCTTTTCTCAGCCTTAGAACCACCTCCTGACCCTACACCTCCATTACCCCTAGGCCCCTCTACCCCAGGGGAATTTATTTCCCTGGGCTTCTCCTCTCTGATGCTCCATTTTCTCAGGGGGCATTCACTGTCTCTCTGTTTATTTCTGCCTCACACCTCGGCTAGTTTAAATGCCTGTTGAAGTAGCATGTAAACTTTCCACCCAGGACTGCTGTCCCTCCCCCAACCCGGATGGATGGAAGGCATTTCTCTTGTAAAGGCCTTTATCCACCCAGGTAAGTCCCCAGTCCCTGATGTAGCTAAACCCCTGCTCCTCCATGCACCATGCATTCAACCAATTGTTTAAGATCATGGTGCGATGTTCCCTAGTGCCCCCCCCCCACTGTATGCAGCTTGCACCTCAGTGAAGGTCACCATGCAAGCTACCTGCTTCAGGCCCCTCCCCAGCTCCCAAAACCTATTCTGCATCACCTCTGCTGCATCCCTTACTAGGTCATTAATCTCTAGATGGACAAAGACATCTAGCTCTCCCTCCTGCCCACCACCATAGTGATCTTAAGAATCCATTCCTCATCTGTTTGTGCCAAGGCTCCAGGTAAGCACCTCACTTCCAGCTTTCTGTCCCATCCTGTTCCCAAAACATCTCCCTAACAATTGAGTCCCCCGCCAGAAGCTGCTTCATCTTCCATTGGGATCCTCTGCCTCCCATCTTGGGGCCGCCTCATTGGATGACCCTCATGTCCTCTCTGGCCACTATCACAGGTGCCTCCTCTCAACAGTCCTATCCCACCAGTGTGGCAAAGTGTTGTGTAATGGCACTGGGTGAGGAATGTGTTTCCGAACTCCAACCCCCACCATCCTGAAACCCACCACAGCTCAGCCATTCACCCTTTTTGGCACCCTGTGAGGCAATGGTGGTGAACTTAGTGGCCCCGGGGTGGGGGAGAGGTAACCCGAATCCTAGCCAACTTGACCCAAAATCCAGTGACCTTTTCCCTCAACCCAGAAAGGTGCATACAGATGGGACAGCACCACAGTCTCCACAAGGTCTCCCTGAAGACTGCATCTCCACAGTCACTGCACTGCACCTCTCCCATCATACCCAATACTACTCTCCATCTGACCTAAGAACTTGTGCCCTTACCCCAGATAGGGTGGGTTTCTTTTTGTTTTCTCCCATTGCTATACCCTAGATATTGTTCCAGTTTGCTTTCCCTACTGCTTTCAGTAAGACGTTACTAGTTCCCCCTCTTTAGTTTAGCCTACCTCTTTATCTGTTGATCTTATAAAGGGTTTTTAATTTATTTATTTATTTATTTCAATCTAGGATTACAATACCTTTGAGCCGAGGCTCTTTTACAAAGTTCCATGTCAGCGTGTGCAACAGTCATCATTTTTAGTTACAAACATATAATCATTGACTTACAGACATGTAATAACCAGTACAAAGACTTGAGCTATGAGCAAGACAAGGGAAGGGGGTGGGTGGGGGAAGTGAGGGTAGGAGATCAAGGGGGGAAGGAGGTGCAGGGGGTAAGGGGGAGTACAAGAGGTGGTTGGGGTGGGGGCAGGAGTGGAGATATGGGGGGAGGTGGGTGAGGATGGGAAACAGTGCAGCCAGGGGGCCTTGTTGAGGGAATATGACAGGTAAGGTGCTAGGGGAGCAAAGACTGATTGTAAGTACTGGGTACTGAGGCATGTGCAGCTGGAACAGTGGAAATGTTAAGATGGGCAATCGCAGGATACAAGCAGTGAGAGGCACAGCTTGAACTTGAAGAGGCCAAGTGTTGGAATGGTCACTATGTCACTGCCAAGAGAGTTGAGCCAGTTGGATGCCCGATAGGTGAATGATCTTTGTCCTTTGGTTGTGTGACATGGTGGGATATGTAGTAGATGGGAATTGGATCTCCTTGTAGTGACATTCCTATGTCTAGGCTTAAGGAGGGCACAGAAACCAGGTGGGGCAATCCCCATTATAATTTTCTTGGCCGTGATGCAGGTTTGGTATTTTATGCATTTGTCCAGTTGAAGCCATCCAGATTGGAATAAAGGTCACATGTGTGGGTATGGCGATGTGAGCCAGTGTTGAGATGACAGGCCTTATTCAAGGAGGTTGCGATACATTTGACAGCAGTGGTAGTTGC
Source organism: Neoceratodus forsteri (assembly GCA_016271365.2). Taxonomy (NCBI): domain Eukaryota; kingdom Metazoa; phylum Chordata; order Ceratodontiformes; family Ceratodontidae; genus Neoceratodus; species Neoceratodus forsteri. The sequence continues at coordinate 775,711,671 of CM028134.1, read as the reverse complement.
AGACCCATATATGATAAGACCATAGTCTATGATGCTGATGATGTAGCTTTGAACGGCCACTAATAGTGCTTCTGCGGTTAGGTGTTTCCTGTGCCGGAATAATATGCCTAACCTCGCATTGGCAGACTTTGCAACATTGCTGATATGGACAGCGTATAAGAAGTGGAGGTCAAGGGTGATGCCGAGGTACTTGGACGATTGTGTTTGCTCTAGGATGGCTCCTTGTTCGGTTGCAATGGAGAGGTGGAGTTGTTTGTTTTTGTTGTGGGGGCTGCAGAAGACCATAGACTTGTTTTTTTTTCTGATTGAGAAGCAGTTTATGATTTAGGAACCAGGATTCGATGGAGGAGAAGGCCCGCTGAAGTTTATTTTGTAATTGGATTGGATCAGGGTCCGAGGTGAGGATCACAGCATCGTCAGCGTAGAGAATTATTTGTTCTGGGCAGCTGTCTGGTAGTGAGTTTAAGAAAAGGCTGAAGAGGAGGGTCCCAGAATAGAGCATTGGGGGACTCCCGAACAGACCGGTCTAGGGTCCGAGTGTGTATCAGTGATTCTTACTGTTTGGGATGGTTCTTCAAGGTAGCTCTTAAACCAGCCAATGGAGTCAGTTGACAGCCCAATGTTCTGAGACTGGACAAGCAGGAGGTGGTGATTGACGGTGTCGAAGGCTTTAGTTAAGTCAATGTAGATTGAGCACAGTAGTTTGCCGGAGTCAAGTGCGTTGTGGATTGCACCAGTGAATTCAAGTAGGGCTGTGGAGGTGCTGTGACCTTTGCGGAACCCGTGTTGTTGCTTGCACAGGATGTTGTACGTATCCAGGTATTCTGTGAGCTGGTCCTAGACAATGCGTTCTAGTGCCTTGGAGAGTGGGGATAGTAGGGAGATAGGTCTGTAGTTAATGTGGGCAGTTTTGTCACCACTTTTATGGATTGGAGTGACAGTGGCAGATTTCCATCTGTCCAGGAACTGGCTAAGGCTGAGGGAGAGGTTGAAAATTCTGGTCAGAGGCCTAAGTACTTCATCAAGTGTGAGAGACAGGATTTTGAGATCGAGGGAGTCATTACTGAATCTTGATTTGCCAAGGGCTTTGGTAACATAATTGTGTACTTCGTGAGCCTTGCCTACTTTGAAGTAGAAGCGGGGGGAGCTGGTGGGGGTAGTGTTCATTGCGGACAGAGGGGCTTCACCATCTTTGAAGTAGTCCTAGGGTAGGACAGCGCTGAGGTCAGTAAAGGCTTTGTTAAAGGTATCTGCAATGGATTTTGGGTTGAGGGTTGTGATTCTGTTGATGTTGAGTATTGATGGCGGGGTTTTGGGTGGATTCCCGGTGAGTTCCTTTATGTTCTTACAGAATTCCTGACCATTGCCCCAGGAGTTTGTGAGGGCATGCTTATAGTAGGCGGGCTTCATTTGCCAGATAGTTTTGGTGCAGTCATTGCGGGCACGTTTGTAGTTTTGGATGTTGTTTTGCCTTCCAGAGTTTCTGGCCAGCTCCCACAGGTGGTCTCTTGTTTTTAGCATCCTGAGGAGGTCACCTGTGAGCCAAGTGTTACTGAGTGATTTGACTTTGCATTTCTTAATAGGAGCATATGTGTCACAGGCCACAGAGAAGATGTTTATGAAGTGGTCAAGGGCAGTGTTTATGTTGGTTGCATTGAAGATAGAGGACCAGTCTTGATGGAGAAGGTGGGATTTGAGTCAAGAAAGGTGACCACAGGGTAGAACCCTGCTGGTGATAGTTTTTGGTGGTGGTTTGATGAATTTATTTGACCAGGTGCAGCTAATAGGGGAGTGGTCACTGAGAGAGTCAGGGAGGACATTAATGTTAGATATCCATGATGGGTGACTGGTAAGGATCCAGTCCAAGAGTGTGCTGGTGCCGGTCCTGTAATTTTTCCTGGTTGGTGAGTCAACCATTTGTGTGAGGTACTCCGCAGCAACGGTATCCCTGTGCACCAGCATCGACATGAGCCAGTTGATGTTGAAGTCACCTAGGAGGATGGATTCGGTGTCCGTGGGAGTGACTTTACAAAGTCAAGAACAGCTGTTAGACCAGTTCCCTGTTCTTTGGGAGGGATGTAGATGGTGGCAACAGTGAGGGTTTTGTTTTGGGCTCCGAGGAGGATTCTCACTGGCAGTATCTGAGCAGTTGTGGGTTGGAGTGAGGTAATGATGTGGTGCCTCATGGAAGTCTTTAGGTAGAGATCGCAGCCCCACCTCTTTGGAGAGGAGATCCAGCCTAAAGACATTGTAGCCAGAGAAGCTGATTGCATGGTCTGGTACTGATGGCGTGAGCCAGGGTTTCCACAACTGCCAGGATGTCAGGGCAGTGTTGGCTGGTGAAGGCCTGTAGGACGATCCATTTTCAGGAAGGAGGCTGCAGATGTTGATTGATATGAATGAGAGGGCACCCGAAGGCTTGCTCAGATTAGTGGCTTTAGAGCAGAATGGGCCAGGGTTTGGGTGCACGTTGCCTGACAGCATTAGGAGAAGAGGGACTAGCCTCAAGGAGCTGTGGCATATTTCTTTAAGGGAATGCTATCACCTGCTAGCATCTTGGGAAATTGTCAAGCATTGATGATAGTGGGTGAGGGTAAGTGTAGACAGGGAGGGACCAGAGTGGAGGGCTAGGACCAGTGTGGGTGTAGGACAGTTTCATGGCAGTAGGATGGACCCTGGGCAAGGGGCAGTGACCAGTGTGCAGCGTGCCTATGTGGAGGGAGGAAGGATGTAGGAATGTGGAAGCTGTGGAGGAGGGAGGGAAAGCAGGCTTTTGGGGCATGCAGTAGGGGAGGAAGACAGGCAAGGAGAAATAAAATAGGGGTAGAGAGTGGTGGAAGAGCATGATTAAGGTAGGATTTGGGGTAGGCAGAGGGAGGGGGTTAAGACAGGCTGGCGGGGCTAGGAGAAGGGGGTGGAAGAGCAGTAGCTGGATCAGTGGGAAGTGAGGATACAGCCAGGAAGGCCAGGCAGCCAGGGAGTGGGAGATGGTGACTAAAAGATGGGGGGAGTCCCAAAACAGGTACCCAATGGAGCACAAGTTGGGGGGCTGAGCTCCCAGGGGGTGTGGAGGAAGGTCTATAAAGTTAAGGTTGGGGGGGGCGGGAGTAAAATTTTGGCCGTTTGTCATAGAAATGAATGGGTGCAGCAGCCCCGAGCAGAGCAAAGTTTTAGCTGGCTTAAGAGCCAATCCCCGAGCAGGAAGCAAGAAAGCATCCAATCAGGGTGTGGTACAGATATTGTGGGGCCAATGGCATGGCTCTCAGCAGTCCCAGTGGTTCAGGGAAGTCTTACCCCGTTTGAGAGGATCTCGGAGGCGGGAAGGAAGATATACAGCAAGTAAAGTAACTGTGACTTTAAGAGGGTAGACTTTTTTTTTAAATGAAAGAACAAGAATCCCTCTAGTCTAGTGGCAGGGCTGTATAACCTGCTAATGGAAAACTTCTATTAGACACTTGAATTTTGCTTAGTTGCAGCTGAATCTAAAAGCTAAAAATCACCAGGTGGCAAAAGCAGGGGAAAAGTCCTGGCCAATCAGAGCGGGTTTGCTGGAAGCGCCCATGTTCCGATTGGCTGCGCTGTCACCGTACCTTCCAAGGAGCTGCAGGCGGGCATCCTGGTCTCGATCAGTGGCTGGCTGGGTGCCGACCGACCATGGAGGAGCTGAAGCAGCCCCGTTCAAGGACAGGCAGGCAGCTGGAGAGAAGAAAAAATAGCAGGATTTAAATAGGATAGAGGTAGGATAGGTTTAGATTGAGCACTTTAGCAAGACAAAGGGGAGAAATTGGCCCCAGAATTTCTATTGGTCCAACTTCACCCAGCAGGTGAAGGAGTATTCCAGGTCTTGTCACCGGAGCCAAGAAATAGGGAAGGCAGGTAAGAAAACCCAAGCCATCCTAATTCCATTGTCCATGGTGAAGGAGCCATTCCAGAGGGTGGGAATGGATATTGTGGGGCCTTTAAATACCCCCCACTCCTCCGGGAAGAGGTTCATCCTGACTGTGGTGGATTATGCCACCCAGTATCCAGAGGCAGTCACCCTATTCTCACTGAGAACAGACAAAGTGGCAGATGCCTTACTTGGGATTTTCTCCCGTGTTCGGTTTCTGCAGGAGGTTATCACCAATTGAGGGGGTTCCTTCATGTCAGACCTGATGAAATGTTTGTGGGAGAAGTGTGGGTGGTGCAGAGGTGCATGACACCTTATCACCCACAAGCCAATGGGCTTGTGGAAAGATTTAATGGTACCCTGAAGTCAGTGCTCCAAGCGTTTGCTGAACAGCATGGGAGGGACTGTGAGAAATACCTTCCCCACATGTTGTTTGCATACAGAGAGGTGACCCCCAAGAGTTGACAGGATTCTCCCCCTTCGAGCTGTTATATGGATGCCAGGTACATGGGCCCCTAGACTTGATCCAGGAGGACAGGGAAGGCAAGAACGCCACCTGGGAAACTCCCATAGTGGATTATGTTCTTAGGTTTAGGGAAAGGCTGAAGGAGCTTATGGGTACAGCCAAGAGCAACCTGGCAGCTGCCCAACAGAAACAAAAAGTGTGGTATGACCGCAGAGCCAGAGCTCGCTCATACACGGTGGGTCAGGAAGTCATGGTCCTTATTCCGGTCCAGAAAGACAAGCTGCAGGCTGAGTGGGCAGGACTGTACGAAGTAGTTAGAAAGGTAAATGACATGAATTATACCATAGGGTTACCTAACAGAAGACAGACAGAAAGAATGTACTATGTCAACATGATGAAGCCATATGCTAGTAGGACTGACATGGTGTTTGCAGTATGTAGTCCCGGGGAAGGGATGAATGAAAGAGACCCCCTTCTGAACTTGCTGGAAGAAAGCGAGCAGGAGTCCTCTGTGGAGGCAGTTAAACTGTCACCCCAGCTGGCCCCGGACAAGATTCAGGAAGTAAGGGAGGTTTTAGCAGACTTTGCCCCACTGTTTAGCATCAAGCCTGGACTAACCCACTTAGCAATGCATGATGTAGAGACAGGGACACAGACACCCATACAGTGGACAGCATATCGGGGGTCAGACGCTGTCCAAAAGGATGATTAGGAGGGAGGTTGAGGAAATGCTGTATTTAGGAGTAATCCAGAGATCCCACAGCCCCTGGGCTTCACCCATAGTCCTTGTGCCCAAGCCAGATGGCTCTACTCATTTCTGTGTGGACTATCATGGACTGAATGCAGTCACGAAGTCAGTCGCCCACCCGGTGCCCCAGATGGATGAGCTCCTGGACAAGTTGGGAGGGGTGAAATACCTTACAACTATTGACCTGACAAAGAGCTATTGGCAGGTAGAGTTAACTGACAGATCTAAGGAGAGGTTGGCCTTCATCACTCCGATAGGCTTTTTTGAATTTAAGTAATGCCTTTTGGAATGAGGAACACCCCGGCCACTTTCCAAAGGTTGGCGAACCAGGTGTTAAATGGTGCTGAGGAGTACGCCGTGGCGTACCTGGATGACATTGCCATCTTTAGTGCCAGCTGGGAGGAACATCTGTCCCACCTTAGGGAAGTGCTGGCAGGATACAGAGGGCTGAGCTCACTGTCAAAGCTGAGAAGTGCCAGGTGGCCATGGCTGAAGTGGCATACCTTGGGCATGTTGTAGGCCGGGGACAGCTCCATCCTAACCAAGTAAAAATAGAGGTGATCAAGGTGTGGCCCAGACCAGAAATGCAGAAGCAGGTCAGGAGTTTTCTAGGGACAGCAGGGTACTATAGGGAATTTGTACCCAATTACAGTGCCCTGGCTGCTCCCCTATCTGACCTGTTAAAGAAAAAGATGCCTAAGAAAATTACCTGGGAACCAGCCTGTGAAAAAGCCTTTACCAGACTGAAGGAGGCACTGTGCAGTGTTCCTATATTGACAAGTCCTGACTATAGCAGACCCTTTATAGTCCAGACTGGTGCCTCAGATGTGGATATTGGGGCAGTACTGAGTCAAACATCCAACCAAGGGAAAGATCACCCTGTAGTGTACCTGAGAAAAAAGTTACTTCCCAGGGAGCAGGCTTACTCTACTGTGGAAAAAGAGTGTCTTGCCATAGTGTGGGCCCTAAAGAAGTTAGAGCCATACTTATATGGGCAGCATTTTGAGATACAAACAGACCACAATCCCCTGGTTTGGCTGACCCAAATGGGAAAAACTAATGGTAGACTATTAAGATGGAGTCTTGCCTTGCAAGGGTATGACATGACGCTCTTACATAGGGCTGGAGCAACCAATCAGAACACAGATGGCCTGTCGCTTCTATATGAGGAGTGAACTGACTTGGGAAGCTCATCCCATGCAGGGGACAGAGCCCTCAGATTCAGTCTAGGTGGGGAAAATTGTGACGCTTGGCTGGTTATGATTATTGTATGCTATTTGTACTATAAAAATATTGTATGTGATTGTCTCACATAAGACAGCCTATGCTTATGGGTGCCCCCCCCCCAGGTTTCAGGGAAGTTACAGTGACAAGTGACCTGAAACCAGGAGGTAATTAAAAGACCAGCGAGACTTAATTAAGGGTCTCCTGTTTTTCTGTCTTAATTAGAACTGACCCAGTTGCCAGAATATAGGGCTCGTGAAGTTTTATGATCCCTATAGGAAGAACATTTTATACCAACCTGGTGTTAAAAGTTGTAAAACCCTTTGATATCCCTTGGGAACAGGAATCAGCCACCAGTTCAAAGGAAAGGCTTGATTAAAGACTGTCATAATTTAGGAAATGTCTTTTTCCTTCTGAAATCACATTATTTAATATACTTCCTGATAGGACATCATGTTTGTATTTTTTTAATTCTAAAAAGGAGGAGCTAGATGACTCACCAAGGGGGTGGGGAGATGGAGTTGAAATGTACCCTTGTAACTGGAGAATAAGACATATCATTTTGGGACTCAAGAAAGACAGATCTCTGATCTAACTTTGAAGGCACTCATAGAGGTAATACATTAGAGAGAAAAAGTCTAATTGTATTGTGGTAGGAGTTTTTATTTTGTAATATTCCCTTGTTCTTTTATGTGATTGTGAGCTCTTTGATGTATTGTTCTGTGTTTACATTTTTCATATTTTTATAATCTTTTAGTAAAATATCTTTTATTTGAAAGACTGCCTCAGTGTCTGCCAGTTCTATTTTTTGCATGTGATGTATAGAGGGTTAAGACTGACAAAAACTGTTCAACAGCTTGATGGTGTTCCTAAACTGGGAAAAAGTAAGAAAATATCTAAGGTCTTTTATAGAGTTTTAAGGATTCATTTTGGAAGCCTGGCTTGGTACTCCCTGGTGAAAGATTGTACCTCAATCCCCGGAGAGGATGCATATCTGAGCCTGTACATTGGGTACACTAGTATAAGGTTCACAGTTTGAATCCCCCCAGAACTTGAGACTAAAGGTGATTCGGACCCAAAATCAGATAGGAGGGTTACCCTGTCTGTTACCTGTTCATATTACTGCACTCGGAGGTTGGCACTGTGGGAGCAGAGGGCCTGACCTGCTGAGTGCATTTGTGACACTTAAACATGTGCATTTACAAGTATCCAGCCCATACATTTTCATAGCATTTTTAAAACAAGCTATTGTGTTTGCTTTTCTGATCTGTAAAGGTAAGGCATTCCATTCTTTAATGGCAGTATAAAAAATGAAAATGTCATAAGCACATCAAATATTATGATTACTGCACAGAATGCCACTTTCTTGTCCCTCAGATTGGTCTTTGTGATGTATTCCAGGCTGTGCTGCAGCAGCACATTGGTGACTTGCCACAAACATCTGGATATAACTCATCCTATGACATCTCCTATTATACACTGAAAAGATTCTGTGGCATAATACGCCAAGGCAGTGAGCATCCTGATAGTCACATCCATGGCATGACTCCATCCTGTTCTGGTTTGGTGCCAGGAAACAGCACAGCATATTTATGATCCATGGTCAGACTGGAGCAGTTCAATGCACTACAGTTCTATAAAGGTAACAAGATCCATTATTTGCCTATACATGTATGGAAACCTATGCTGGAACCTCTCCTCTTCCATGTAAAATTCCATCCCAGCTAGGAGTACATTCATGAGAAAGCTTGGACACATGCTCACTGTGGGTGCCACTAATGTGGCTGAGGCAGTGTGATGTACACTGATACTGTGCACTCTCCTGGGCCCAACCAAAATAGGTTGTACCCTAGAACAAATTCAGCAGGCACATAGACCTAGAAAATTAGTGTGTGTGTGTGTGTGTGTGTGTGTGTGTGTGTGTGCATGTCAACTTTCATATTGCTTAATGTACGACTAAGCTATAAGCAGTCAAAAACAGAAATTTAACAAATACTTAAGGTGGAATGTCATGAGTTCTTACAAATAAATCATTAAACTTTGTGATAATTTTGTGAAAGTTGTACCTTAAATTTTGCCTAACCCTATACTATACCTGCCATGAATAAAAAAGGAAAAGACTGGGTGGAGTGGCAGGAAGGTAGACATCTTTGCAGAGGGAGGTGGCATTTCATAACCATGATGGTACTGCAGGTGATGTAATTTGACTGCCTGCACCACCTATTAAATGAGTGCTATCCAGAGCCCAGCAATGCAGCAGGAGGAAGAAGACTACTGTATATCATTGTAAATATTGGCATGAATGACGTAAGGAAACAAGTCCCAAGGATGTGAGGAGGTCATTAACAGAACTTGGGATGTCCCTAAGAGGAATGGTATCCAGGGTGATCTTTTCAGGTATCCTCATAGTCCTGAGGTCCTTGAGGAATGACACCAGACCATTAAGTAAGCTAATTCACTCTAAGGATCTGTTGCTAGAGGGATGGTCTTCCTCGTCTGGCCAACTGCAGGGTATTCTTTGGTAAGGGATGCCTGTACACCCAAGATGGGCAGCACCGGCACCAGGAAAGAGTGGAGTGATCAGGAGAATGGGCATGGCAGTAAGGAGGAATTTAAGCTACATGATAGGTGAGGTGGATAATGCAGGTGTTGACCAAGGGCAGATGTCAGAGGCATGGGTCCCCAACAGAAGGAAAGCATTGCTAGTTAGCACCAAGGAGGAGGAGGAGGGCTGTAAGGTAGTAGAGAGGGGTAACAATTATCATAAGAACACAAATCAGTATGAGAATCCCACACAATAAAATTGACAAGCTAAAGAACTTGCTATACTTGGAATGCTAGTATTTTGTGGTCCTCACAGAGATGTGGTAGGGAAAGAGAATGATTGAGACAACAGGAAGATGGGGTTCAGGTTATTTCTGAAGGATAGGTCTGACATGAAAAGGAATACGTGGCTCTCTTTTTAAAAGAGGATATCTCTGTAGAGGACAAGGAAGATCTCAGGGAGCCAGCCTAGTAGTGCTGAAGGTTGAGGCGTTGGACGCCACACCTCACACCATGCCAGCAACCCGGGTTCAGGAACAGACCTGGGCCGCCGGGGGGCAGCTGGGGAGGAGAGGATTGAGTATCCAGAGGACTGCTCTCCTCTCCCAGGGTGGGTTGCAGGGGGTTCCCAGCTCTGTAGTGGCCTCCAGTGGAGACTGGAGGAAACACAAGACCAAGGGACATTGTAGGGGGCGGGACAATGGCAGACTCCAGTGGCAGAGGAGTGGTGGAAGCCATGCAGGAATCATTGCATGCCGTGTCCCAAGGGGGAAAACAATGCTAAAAACCCCAGAGAACTAGGGAGGCAACGAAGACCACAGGAACTGAAGCCCACATACCATCACCTGACCAGTCCTCCACTGGCTGTCCAGAGCTCCTCGACCCAGTACAAGGACTGTTCTTCTAATCACAGAAAAAGGCTGCCAGGTAGGTGGGGTGGGCCAGTGGGCCCTTTCCCGGGGGGTGATCCGGGGGGCCGAACAAGTCTGTGGGTCCAGGGCAGGGGCACTCAGTAACATGTCTCCTGGGGAGGGTGGTTTCAGGCTGGAGTAGAGGCCAGAGGTTGAGTGGGTACTCCCGAGAGATGTCCTGGCCTGCAAGAGAAGAAATAGAAGATACAAAAAAACAAAGGAAGATTTCAGGGGACAAACAGTGCCACAGAGTCTATATGGGTATAGTTAAGGGGGAAAAGAAGCAAAGTAGTTTCCCAGGGTGGGCTACAAAACTCCAACTATGTCAGCACAGTTCAATGTCCAGCTGGTTGGGGAAATAAGGAGAGCAGCCAAATCAAATACAGTGGTGATAAGTGCTTTGCAAAATTAAAATTCCACCAGCGGAATTGAGGCAGTATTACTTATCCTGCTTCCATGACATTTTGAGAAAACATAAAATATGTTCATAAAATGTTTCCTGTTATTAATCTGTGGTATTTCCCCTGTAATTTTAAAACTACTTAATTTAATCTCCAGATTTGAAATGTCAATTGAGTCATTTGCATTAAGCTGATGTGGAACCATGAAGGTGTGGAACTGTGGTAAAAAGATGATGAGGTCAGTTGTGCATGAGCAGCATGATGGAATGGAATGAAGGCTTGTCCTTGATGATGGTATTCTCTATTGATTGAGTATAAGGAAGATAGCTGTTGTCTGAGGGGGACCAGAGGACCCAAGGAAGGCAATTACATGACTGGGTACATCTTGCTGATGAGATGTAGATGGCTTTGTGAAGTATTGCAATGCCGGAGGCCCGGGAGCAGTGATTCAGGATTCAGCAAAGAGAGTAGGATAGCCATGCGATGGAGATATGGTGGTGCATATTCTGAGATGCTTACACAGAAGAAGGTTCTTTGAAGAACCTCAGACAGCAATTCCATGAGGGTTGACCAGCCCAGTGATGCTGTGGGTTGAGGCGCTGGATGCCATGCCAGCGACCCAGGTTCAGAAGTGAACTTGGGAGCTGGGGGTCAGTCGGGAAGGAGTAGGATTGAGCTTCCGTCTGACTGCTCTCCTCTCCCGGGAGGGGAGGTTCCTGTCCCATGGTGCTAGTTTCTCCTGGTGGAGACCGGGAAGCACAGAAGCTGAGGGGCCATGTAATGGAGGGACGTCAGGAGGCCGTCATGCAGCATGGGTGGGTGCACTCATGTCTCACGTGGATGGCATTGCACATTCTGAGTTGGGGGGGAGGACAAAGGAAAATCCCTGGCTCCAAGGAGGTGAAGGTGGTGCCCTGTGGACATGTCCACATGCCCAATGCCAGCCTGGACCTGATTCAGCTCTCCATGGTCCTCTGCCTCTCATGGGGCCCGGGAGAGGAGGGAGGACTCAGCATACTCCATTTCCCAGTTGGGCAAGGGTTCAGGTGGGTGGTGGAGGCATGAGACCTCGTGGCTCACTGGAGAGATGCCTTGGAGTCCAGTTTAAGGAGGAAAAAATAATTTGAAAAAAAAAATTCCATAAGGGTACAAGTGGAACGCCATGATCAAATCTGAGTTGCCACTGCCGAGAATTGAATATGATGGTATCAGTTGAAGTGATGGTGCCAGTACCAAAAGACAGGACATAAAGAAACTATATTGAGGAATTATATTTTTTGTGCAGATGAGGTATCCCAGGAGGGAGTAAGTACACATTTCCTGTTGTGAGAGGATCAGTTCGAAGAGGACTCCACTAAAGCTTGGGTCCTGGAGAGTATTTCAGGAGGTAATGGCTTCCATGCAGTCTGAATCTGATAAGATGTCTAAGGACTGCTCCTGTGGAGTTGATTGGGAGGTAAAATCTTCTAAATGGCCTAAATTCAATAGGATGCTGAGCTATGTTCCCCCTAAGGTGTGCGCATGTGCGCCCGTACAGCAGTCAGAAGTAACCCGTACACGGCTTCAGTAGTAGCGCACAAAGCAGCTGACAGGGATCCTCATGTTCATGAAGTAGTGACAACAGTCATCACTCAGATTTAAGACTCAAACAGCAAGACATGAAAGTGAATGGGAAAGAAACATTGTATGCCCACCCCCCGAGGCCACAACCCATTAATTTTAACATGCCAGCAGTTAACAAGCCAGACATCTCACTCTCGCTCCACTTACTGAACAAAGGAACCAATCGGCAAAATTCCAGCCAATCTGTTTTGCAGTTACAGCAATATTTTCAGCTTGACACCTCTTTTCAGTAAGACAGTACTTGATAATGAACAGTATTCCCCTGCTGTTCATGGAAATGGCATGTTTTATTTCTTTGGTAGATGCCCCCCAACAAATCAATGCAAGAGAGTTTTTGACATAGGGTGTATATTATATTTATTCAGTTTTAAAGCTGCATAACTTCAGTGTAATCTGCCTCCTCCCAAGCAGTAGATGCCTCCCAACAAAGCAATGAGAGATTCTCTGACATAGGGTATATATTATATTATTTCAGTTTTGAAGTTACTTAACATAGGTGTAATCTGCCTCCTCCCTAAGCAGCGTCTCACTTATAAAATATGTTTATAATGGATTTAAAGCCTCACCGTTGTAAGCATGGTCATTTTTTTTCAGTATAATAAAATGGGAAAGCTATAGTTTTGTTTACAATAAAAGCATCAAAGCAACCTACTGTCTATTTCTGTGTAATTTTTTTATGTATTTGTTGGAGTCCAAAATGGGTATAACCTTCTCAATTAGCAGGCTGAGACATTGACTGTACATATAGTATGTCTAGAGAGTTGAGATTGTGCTTCTCTTTAAAACGGGGTCTCATATTATATATACATTTGAGATTCAATTAATCAGTACTTGTAAAATGTTACCCATGTTGACTACATGGGGATAGTAATTCTAAAGTGGACAGGCAAGAAATGTAAGTGCAAAAAATGTCCTTTTCATTTAATTTCATAAATTCAGACTGTGCTTAGTATGGATCAGGAATAGAAGAGAAATACAGTCTCCTAAATGCATCTTCTCTCTCATATCACACTGACTCACTCACTATATTGCAAAAATACATTTTAAACCCCCCACTGAGCTTGACAATACCCAGCATGCCCGTTGTAAACCATACCTCGGGTAAATGACATCACATACAATTATGCATGCATCCATCAAAGATCTCATTGCTAAGTACTGCTTTAAGAAGCTGTCCAATCCTGAATACCACATTGCCATAATATTATTAAATGATGTACTTTTGGAGTTGGCAAAGTTGTCTAAGATGTTTCAGAAAAGTGGTCTGACAACAGTTGAAGCTGTACAGATTGCCAGGGCAAAAATTAAAAAGATCAGAAGCCAGTGCCTGGGTGAAACTGTCTACTGGAGCCAACCCGTAAAACTACTTTTGGCTAACTGAACAGCTGAAGTAAGCACAACAGCAATTTTGCAATTCATTGGTCTGTTTGTGACCCTCTGGATAGCCGATTTCCTGCAGGTGAAATTTCTGACTGATCTGCCTTTGATTTTGCAGCAATGCTACATTGTAGCTTTGAGTTTGGCTTATCCAATATTGAGACACTGTACAGCAATTATCAGGACTATTTATTTTCATCAGTGGACCAAGCAGAAATTGTTAGCCAGTACAATGACTTCAAAGTTATAGGTGCTGAAAAAATAAAGGGAGTATACACCACCAGACAAAAGTTTTAGAACACCCCCATCTTTCCAGTTTTTATTGAAATTTAAGCAATTCAAGTCCAGTGAATAACCTGAAATGGTACAAAGGTAAGCGGTAAACTGCTAGAGGTTAAAAAAAAAGTTTAGGTTAGCAAAAACTGAAAAATAATGTAAATTTCAGAGTTATAAAAAAAGGCCTTTTTCAGGGAACAAGTAATGAGTTAACAACTTACAGCTGTTCTGCAGCAATGGAAGTAAATTAAGCCTTGAAAGTTGATGCAAACAATTCCTACAGGTGTCCCAACTTTTGTTGATTACTTGATTACAAACCCCCTGTATGTATAAAAGCAGTGTTGGAACAGACTGTTATTACACCTCTGAAGCATTATTTGGACAATATTGCACTGCAGGAAGTAGTATATTGCTATCATAATGGCGAGAAAAAGGCAATTAACAAAGGAAGACAGACAGACCATTGTAACCCTTAAAAGTGTAGGTCTTTCCTTTAGAGAAATTGCAAAGAAAGCCAGGGTGTCAGTGAGTACAGTTTCCTACACCATCAAAAGGCACTTGGAAACTGGAGGAAACTCTGACAGGAAGAGGTCTGGCAGACCAAAAGCCACAACAGAATCAGAAGACAAGTTTCTGAGAGTCAACAGCTTGCGTGATACGCGGCTCACAGGACAACAGCTTCAAGCACAGCTTAACACTGGTCGAAGTAAACAAGTCTCAGTTTCAACTGTGAAGAGAAGACTTCGAGCTGCAGGTTTGACAGGTCAAGTGGCAGTAAGAAAGCCATTGCTAAGATGGCAGAATAAGAAAAAGAGGCTTGCCTGGGCCATGAAGCACCACCAGTGGACTACTGAAGACTGGAAGAAGGTCTTATGGACTGATGAATCAAAATTTGAAATCTTTGGTTCATCACGCAGGGTTTTTGCACACCGTCGAGTAGGCGAAAGGATGGTTCCTCAGTGTGTGACACCAACTGTCAAACATGAAGGAGGAAGCGTGATGGTCTGGGGCTCTTTTGCTGGATCCAGAGTCGGCGACTTGCACAGAGTGACTAGGACCCTGAACCAAAAGGGTTACAACAGCATTTTGCAGTGCCATGCAATACCCTCTGGTCTACGCCTAGTTGGTCAGACGTTCATCCTACAGCAAGATAATGACCCAAAACATACCTCCAGGCTATGTCAGAACTACCTTCGAGAAAAAGAACAAGATGGTAGGCTTCAAATCATGGAATGGCCAGCTCAGTCTCCAGACTTAAACCCCATCGAGCTGGTTTGGGATGAACTGGACAGAAGGGTGAAAGCAAAGCAACCTACAAGTGCAACACATTTGTGGGAACTTCTGCAACAGTGTTGGGAAGAACTTCCTGAACAATATTTGATGTCCATTATAGGAAGAATGCCATGAGTGTGTTCAGCAGTTATATCTGCAAAAGGTGGTTACTTTGATGAGTCAAAAATTTAGATTAAATTTTGTTAAACAAAATGATTCTATGATTTCTTTTTTATCTCCAATTGTTTATTTGTTCTATGCTTTAATTTCAGAGTACATTGAGACATTAAACTGCGTAAATTTCAATAAAAACTGGAAAAATTGGGGTGTTCTAAAACTTTTGTCCGGTAGTGTAATTAAAATCCTTTACTGACATGATCTGCTTTGCTTTGACTAACGTGCAGTACAGCATGGTGGCTAAACTTACTGATGTATGTGCTACATTCCAAGCTAAACATGAAGCTATCATGTATAGAGGTTCCTACACAGTCTTATCCTTCCCCAGAAGAGAGTCTCCATAGGGAGGTGCAGAGTGAGAAGGATACAATAGCACAGAGAAAAATCTTGGGAGTTATAGAGGATCATGTACAGAAGCAGAGAGAAGTATGGCTGAGTAGGACCATAACTATCTTTGGGTGGAAGGTTTCACTCAAAGATTCTCATAGGAAGTTAGGGAAGGTTTATTGCTGCTCTTGGAGAGCATATTAGGATTTATATCTCCAGAAATATGGTGGAGTCCATAAAGTTATATGGAGATCCTGAGCCCACACACAGATTGATATCACATTTAAAAATCCTCATACAGCTAGCAGGTTGCTTTCTCTGGCCAGCAAGCTGGATTGCTTGAGTAATACATTTAGTTAACACTTTAGACTTGGGCAAGTCTTTCCAGCTTGACACAGACTAAGGATAGTCCAGAATCAATCTTAGAGGCAGATAACCCTGGTTGACTTTTGAAAATTAATTTACCCTAATACCTACCACTGCTGGCAGTTATTGATTGAGCCTCACAAATGCAGCCTGTAGAATATATCAAACAAATGAACTCTGAATGCCAGCTGGATTTGGATATGGGAGCTGGGGATTGAGATGTGGATGCCTTTTCATGGAATATTGAGGGCATCCAACTTAAAATAATTGACCCTGAAGTAGTAAGATTTCTGGATAATTTTGATATTATTGGGACTGCAAGAACATGGTGTACAGAAAATGTAACTCCCAAATTGGCTGGATATTCTGTCTCTACTCTGCCAGCAACTATAGATAAAAAGCTTGGAAGGTTTAAAGGGGTGTTTCCTTTTTTATCAAAACTCTGCTAAATTTTCAGATCACTAACATTTCTACTAAGTCAGAGGGTATTTTGGATCTAGTGATTAGCAAGGGTCAAGAGAAGATCATTCTCTGCAATATATACTTTCCCCCTCACAATAGAGCTACCGATCCTGCTGACCTTTTCATACTGGATCTGAAAATGGCACTGGACATTGCCAGATAAGAGTATACCTTGTCCAGTAATTATTTTGGGAGACTTTAATGCCAAAATTCCTTCTTGTTTCTTGGAGGATGTATATTCAGATATAATCCACACAATATCTACAATTAATCCAAATATCTCATATACTAGTACTGTTCAGGATCTAAAATCTAACCTCAGAAGTAGGGAACTGCTAGCAGGCTTGGCCAGTAGAAATGTCTGTATTTTAAATGGGAGAACTCAGGGAGATCTAGTTGGATCCTTAACGCATAGAGGACCTACTGGCTCTTCAACCCTGATCAGGTTTGGACCAATTTGGAAGCAGTAAACCTGATCCAAAAGTTAGAGGTCATGGATAGATTGGAATCAGCACACTGTGCCATTGTAATTAACATCAAATGCCCTTTTGGGACTTTAAGGAGTGAGGCACAACAGGAAGAGAGTCTGGAAGTCATAAACGAGAGTAGGATTAGATGGGGGCCGATTCATCAGGCTAGTTTTGATGAAATTCTTAGTACAGGAGTCTTAGGTGATATTCACGAGTTGGTCCTGGACAAAAGTAGGGTCTTTAATATTTTGGAGAATTGGGAAAGTATTCATTTTTTACTTGGACCTAGATGTAAAACAACATACTGTCCTAGGTCCCTTTATAAAAAGTATTGGTTTAATTTGGTCTGCCTACAGGCAAAGAAAGAGTTTGGAGGAAAACTAAGACAGCATAAGAAGAAAAGAAATAAGTCTGCATCAGATTTTAAATTGCAAAAGACTGAAAGAGAAAAATACAGGAAAATTCTCTAATGGGAGAGACATAAATATACTCAGGGACTTTGGGAAAAACTGAGGCCGGCTGTTCTGGATAGGGATGGAAGGCAATTTTGGAATATTGTTGCCCAGCAATATAATAAATATGCCCAATAGGATTGAAGCCTATATTACACCTGAAGTTTGGGCATCCCATTTCTCCAAGCTCTATTATTCTCATGAAGAGCAGGAGACACCTGATGCTTTCAAAATACAGGAGGATGACATTTTTCCAAGACCTATCTTGATCACAGAGTACGAAATCTGGATGCCACTGATTGGGCTTAAGGCAAATAAAACACCAGGGCCGGATGGGGTCCTAGGTGATCACTATAAGGTTTTTCCCAACTGGTGGATTCCTTTTCTTCTTTTGCTGTTTAATGGCCTGGTTCAGGGGGTACTCTTGCCCTGCCAGTTGGGCAGGTAGTATCATCTTCCTAATTTTTTAAAAAAGAGGATCCGAATGACACAAGGATGTATAGGCCTATTAGTTTGATAGATGTTTCACAGAAGATTTTCTCTAGGATAATTTTGGGCAGATTGCTGTCGTGGGTGGAGGAGAACTCAGTATTGAATGAGGCACAGAACGGTTTCCAGAAGGACCGTTCTACAGTACAACACTGTTATGTGCTTCAGCACCTGATCTGGAAGTATACTAAAGTGAGAAAAAACAGATTATATTGCTGTTTTGTGGACTTCTGCTCAGCCTTCAACAGCATTAGTAGAAAACTCCTTTGGGCTACATTAAGGGATCTGAAGTTGGAGGTCTCACTTCTTGATGTTATTAGACTCTATGAAAATATGTGGGCACGGGTCCAGTATAATCAGTATAGTCATCTAACTGATAGATTTGAGACAAATGTGTAGGTCAGACAGGGTGTATTTTGGCCCTACTCTTTAACATCTACATTAATACACTCTTAGATCAGCTTGGTAACCCGGATTTTCATACTCCAAAAATTAATGATCAAAGGATTGAATGTTTAGCATATGCAGACTATTTAGTCTTGTTCTCTACTTCAGTCCGAGGTCTTAAAAGAAAATTGGCTCACTTTGAATCTCTTTGTTCTCAAAGGAAACTAAAGTTAATCTCGGCAATACCAACATTGTAGTTTTGGCTCTCAAACCAAGAATATGATAGGCTTTAGGCTAAACAGAAACCATATAGACACTGTTAAGTGTTATGACTATTTAGGGCCTGTTTGCCTCTAGCGTATCTTGGACCAAACATTTGGAGGCTATTTGATTTAAAATGGGATCTTCATGTAAATGCCCCAAAATATTTAAACAGCAAGATGGGGAAGTCATTAGTCAGAGGGGTATTAAGAGTTGTTAATGCCAAAATAAGAATGAGCATGTTATATGCCTCTGAAATCTGGGGTTACACTAAGGTTAGAGAATTAGAAATAATTCTGAATAAACTCTATAGCTACATCTTAATGTTGTTAAATGGAACTCCAAGCTGTATTCTAGCCTTGGAATTAGGACAACATTCCTTGACTTCTCTCATCTGTGAACATTATCTCTTTCTGTTGATACTTTTTCTTTTGCCCCAACAAAGATATCCCAGAATGTGTGTAGAGGAAGCCATCAAATTGGCCAGCATAGGATATGTACATCCCTTTATTCAATTTATTTTGAAAACAATAATGTTGGCAAGCTTGGGCCACCTCTTATATAAAATTTACACTAGACCATTTGAGGAGATTAGGCAGGATGTCAAATTGAGGCTTATTGACTTAGACATAAATTCTTGCTGTGTTAACTATCCAAGCTTAAGCTATATGGGTTTTATAAAAAAAAGGTAAAGATTTCTTGGGGATATGAGCATCATCTCTCTTTTTTAACCTGTCCTAAACAAAGGGGAATCTATACAAGATTCAGAGCTGAAAACTATAACGCTCAATGCATTCATTTCAGACAAAAAAGAGAGGGGGTACTTTCTCCATATTGTAAATGTGGAGTGGGGACTATAGATGATCACAACCATGTAGTACTCTTGTGTCCTAGGTACGAATCAACTAGGAAAAAAAACTGCTGGGTGGATTGTTAGGTTATCTCAGCCTCTTCCTGGAGGATCTTTTGGAATATTTGTTTACTATGAAAGAGAAGAACATGGTAGAGATCTTTGCAAGATTTTTAATTTCAACTCATTTGTAAAGTTTATTATGGGGACTTGAAGTCCTGTGGAGTTTTTTTTTTTATGTGAAAAGGTACTCAAGGGACACTGTTAAATTGAATTGCACTGTAAATTTATGTTTCTTGTTGATTCATTTATTGTCTATTTATATTTACTATGTATTTGGTCCTGATTTTAGTATATTGTAACTGCTTTATGCTGAACAATAAATTGTACTACTACAACTACTTCTACTACTACTACTACTACTACATTCCAAGCTTCTAGTGCTGACTGTGAAACAGGCTTCAGCTTAATGAACTGCATTAAGAGCAAGCAAATAAACTGCTTGGAAGAAAGCCATTTAGATATTCTGATGCAAACAAAATTGTTTTTAGCATCTGATGGAAAAATGGATCTTAATAAAATATACGTCCACTGGGAGAATGGGAAAGACAGGAGAGAAAAACAGTAAATGATGATTTCTTAGCAATGCATCACCAGCAGCACCCCTTTTAGATGCATACAAGACTCTTTAAAATGTATATAGTTTACACATGTTTCCAGTTCATATTGCTATAGTGCACAATGCACATCCAAGCTTCGGACTGTTAGAATGTATATTTATACTTTGCATTGGGTATTTGAGTGTTTGGTTATATTTTCTACTGTTTATTGGCAATAAAATATATCACTTGTTTGGGACACCCAATTTGTGCACATGAATCAATTTTTTTGCACAATGTGCTGCACACACATATCAGTTGCCCACCCACAGAGACTAAAAATTAGAGGGAACATTGATGCTGAGGGATGATTTTGTGGAACATATCAGAGATAATGGTGCTTCAAACTGTTTGGGGCCAATGATGTCGAGCAGTTAGAGGAATGTCGCTAGACCAAGGTTTTATTCTTTGGTGAGGTATTGCTAATCCACAGAGTACTGGTCAGGAACAGTAATGTCAGCCACAGAAGGCGAATAAGGTAGATTGATTAGCAAAAGTAATCAAACTGACAGCTGGTGCAGGATGGTGGCAAACATGGAGACCCCCCCCAAAACAGACAAGAAATAAACAAGCCAAGGCCCACAGCTACAGCAGCAGTGGCATGAAAATGCACCATGACATAACAGGGTCCTTCTAGGATAAGTCAGGGAGATGCAGCAGAACTGGTAGCAGAGGGAAACCAAGAAGCAATATCAGGGGTGGAGGACGTCTAGGAGATGACAAGCTGTCAGGGACAATGCAACAGGCCAGAAAATGTCTGAGGACCAACATTGAGAGGAATGATTCAATAGGAAGGAATGGCAGATGGGGAACAGAACCCAGGAGAAATCCATCTGAAAGAACAGAGTGGATCGTAGGAACAAATGCAGGTTTTGTCACATCAGACTGAAGAGGATGATGGTGGAAAGCACAGAAGGGCAGCAACAATATGCCAGGGGGTCCAAACGGCAATGGGTTATCCCAAGTACAGCCAAATCTTTATCACGAAAAGGAGTCACACAAACTGCCCATGGGAAAAGCCAAGGTCATTGAAATGACATAGGGCAACTATGAAATGGAACAAAATCTCAACATCCAGGAAAGCAGGAGTACCACAGTCATTGTCCCGTTGTCATGATGCAGAGGATTTCAGTGTTTAGAATGAAGTCTGGCTGTTCTTGGAAGGCAGCCCATGGATCCAGAGTGCTAACCCAGTACCAGGTTCAGGAAGAGTAAAATAAATAAATGCAATCCAACAGAGAAGCTGCACAACAGATGAAGGCCAATGGCATGAGGTGCATTGGTGCCAGAAGGGTCTGAAAAGTGGTAGGGCCAAGTATGTAAGGTATAATCAAATCAAATCAGTTTATTTATATGGCGCCTTTCAAATCATCAAGGCGCCGCACAACACAATTAAAACAGTTACAGAGTAAATCACATACATTTATAAATAGCATAAAAAGGTGAAAATAAAATGGTATTCCAGTTATTCCCCAAACGCCTGGATCCATAAAAACGTTTTTAAGGCCTTTTAAACCCTCCACAGTTGTGCACTCATGTAACTGATGGGTTAGAGAATTCCACAGGGTGGGGGCTACGTGCATAAATGTATGAGCCCCAGATGATTTTAAACGAACCCTTGGAATCTCTAGCAACTCTCATCAGTCAAGCGGAGTGATCGCCTAGGGCAGTAAGGGACCAGGAGCTCTTTCAGGTAAGCCAGACCCTGTCCGTGTAGGACTTTATAAGTCAGAAGACGGACTTTAAAGGTGGTTTGCCACTGTACTGGTAGTCAGTGCAGTTCACTCAGCACCAGAGAAATATGGCAGGACCGAGAGGTTCCTGTCAATAACCGGGCCACTGCATTCTGCACCAGCTGCAGGCAGCGAATATCCACCCCCAAAAGCCCTAGGTATAAGACGTTGCAATAATTCAAGCGCGAGGACACAAAGGCATGGCCCAATATAGGAAGGTCACCGGACGGAACAAGACGCTTGAATCTGGAGCTATTCCTCAAATGATAGAAAAAGGATTTGATGACAGCCGACACCTGCAAAGGCAGTGTCAGTTCATTGTCAAATATTACCCCCAGGTATCACACCTGTTCAGAGGTCAGAAGTGGCAAACCCCCAAGAAAAAGTCCAAAGGGTGAGCTCACTGCCAGCCCCCCTACCTAGTGACCTGGGTCCACTACCAACACCTCAGTCTTTCCGGAGTTCAACCTCAACCAGCTTGAACTCATCTACTTCTGGATTTCAGCGAGGCAGTTGTTAAATATTGAGAGGGCTCCATCATGGTCAGGTGCAAAAGAAAGGTAGAGCTGGGTATCATCAGCATAGCAGTGAAACCTCAGCCATACCTTCTTACAATGTCTCCGAGGGGAAGCATGTACACTGCGAACAACATGGGGGACAGCACTGACCCCTGAGGAACCCCACATGATAACGCAACTGGGTCAGAGGAATAAATCCCTGACACCACCCTTTGAGTTCTTCCAGTGAAGAAAGATGAAAACCACCTGAGAAACATACCTGACAGGCCACAGATGAACCTCAAGCGGTCGAGCAGAACCCCATGGTCCACAGTGTCAAATGCTGAAGAGAGATTGAGGAGAACCAAGATGGAGCGGTTCTTTCTATCTCTAGACATCCAGAGATCATTGAGCACCCGAACCAGCACTGTCTCAGTACTATGCCTCTTATGAAAACTGGACTGGAGAGGTTCATAGACATCATGGATGGTCAAATGGTCCTCCAGTTGTATAGCCACTACTTTCTCAATCACCTTCCCCATGAAGTGGAGGTTCGAGATTGGTCTGTAGTTTGCATGGCAGTCTGGGTCCAAAGAAGCTTTCTTCAGGAGGGGTATCACCACTGCCTCCTTCAGGGAGCTAGGAAACTCACCTGTTTATACTTATTTATTGAAAATGTTTCTACCGGGAGGGGTGGTACAAGGGAGGAGGGTGTACATGAAACAAGCAATAGATTCTACATTGGAGTCAAGCAATTCAAGCAATTGTTACGTAGTTAAGGGTGGCTTTACATACTTGCTACATGAAGAGAAAGACACTAAATACATGTGCCACAAGGTGGGTGACATTATATACTTGATTACACATCTAGAACCATACATACATGCATAAGTGCCTACTATCTAGTATTTTGTTTGGAGTATTTTACACAGAGTTGGCCGATAGAACTAGAAGCCTGGGCTTTGGGCCAGGGAGCGGTGACAAGTCTGAGTAGGATACACAAGGAAAGATGATTGGATTGACTTAGGGAAGACGTTGTAAGGGAGATGAGTAGGGGGATAGCAGAAGTGCCGTGAGGGGGCAAGTGCATGGGTTGGTAGGGCAATTTATAAGCCAGTCATTTTGGGTGAAGGCCAAGCCACTGATCAGGCTGCATAAGGAGGAGGGAGAATGATAAGGGGGGGAGAGAGACCAGCAAGGGGGGAGGGGGGAGGAGGTCAGGGGCATGTGCAGTTAGGCACATAAAAGTTAGTGAGGGCAGAGGATAGAGAGTGATTGGAGGAAGAATGGCGGATTTGGGCCGGCAGGTTGTTCCAGAGCTTAGGGAGAAGATAAGAGAAAGCCGCTTGGCCAGCAGAGGTCTTTCGGTGAGGGATTACTAATAGTCTGGAGTCAGTAGACCTGAGGACATGAGCAGGGGTTGGTGGAGAAGATAAGGAGGTGACGAGGTAGGGCAGAAGGGAACCGAGCCAGAAATTAGAAACAAATTACTGTGAAGTAAGCGCCGGTTGCTCAGGGATGGAAGGGCCAGCGAATGGAAGAGCTCGCAATGATGGGTATGGGGGGGCATCGAGGGTGAAACGGCAGAAAGCATTGAAAAGGGGGTCCAGTCTGGATAGGGTGGACTTGGGGGCAGATCTGTAGACAACATCGCAGTAGTCGAAGGAAGGTAGAATCATTTTCAGGACGATTTCACGTCTCACAGGAAGAGGGAGACTAGTGCAGTTTCTATAGAGGGCACCAAGCTTAGGGTGCAGTTTTGACAGGATGGCGTCCATGTGGGTGGAAAAGGTGAGATGGCGGTCAAGCCAGACCCCCAGGTACCTAAAGGAGGGCACATCTTCTAGGACAGTGTTATCCAGGGTACGGAAGATCAGTGGGGATGTAAGTCTGGATAGTGTCTGTCTAGTGCCGAAAGTCATAGAGACTGTTTTCTTGGCATTTAAGGAGAGTTGGTTGGAGTTAAACCAGTGTTGTACCTTGTTGAAGTTGGTCTGGAGATTAGAGGCGACTTCTTCATGGGTCCGGCCGGATGTAAAGAGGACCGTGTCATCTGTGTACATATGAATTGAGGTAGTAGAGCAAGTCTTTGGCAGATCATTTAGTAGGGTAGAGAAGAGAATGGGGCCAAGAACTGAGCTCTGGGGAATGCCGGTGGTAATAGAGAGCAGGGGAGAGGTGGAGTCAGCTATTTTTACAGATTGGGTTCTATTTTGTAGATAGGCTCTGAACCAATTAGTGGCCATTTCAGATAACCCAGCACCTGATAGGCAGGATAATAGGATGGAGTGGGATACCTTATCGAAAGCTTTGGCTAAGTCGATGAAAACTGCGGATGTAATTTGTCCTTTGTCCATCCCTGAGAGGATGGAATCCATGAGTCTTAGTAGGGAGGTGGTGGTCGAGTGACTTTTTCTAAAGCTGGACTGGAATGGAGTGAAGAAGTTGGTTTCAAAGAGAAAGTGGGAGAGTTGAGATAGCACAAGGTGTTCCTGGAGTTTAGTGAGGGTGGGGAGGAAGGAGATGGGGTGGTACTTTGCAGCGGAGGTGGGGTCTCCTCCTCCTTTAGGTAGTGGTAGGACAGTGGCATGTTTCCACTCCATGGGGATTGATTCAGTGGGGAACGAGAGATTTAGCAGGACAGCGAGGGGAGTAGCTATGGCAGGGGCAGATAGGAAGAGGAGTTTGTTGTCGAGACCATAGGGAGATTTTCCTTTTGTTTCCAAGGAGCACCAGACTATCCGTCCTAGGACCGGGCCAAGAATGTCACCACAACCCAAAATCAGGGTGGCTGGTCCCGGATCCAAACCACAGAAGGTAGGGCGCATACACTGGACAATCCGCATGATGTCCACAAGCTCAGGCTGGCTAGAGGTACTCCAGCAAAACTGCAGAACAGTGCCCAAACACTGGTCTAGAGCCACACCCATATAGTGTGCCGGTCGGAGTACTGCTCTGATGTCTTCCACCCTAGCCCTAAAGAATCGAGCAAGCTCCTTGCACTCAACTTGCGAAAACACTTTTTGGACCTGTAGACAGGTTGGGTTGCACAGTCTGTCCACAGTTCGAAAAAGCTGAGCCAGTCAATTATGGGCGGCCGCAATCTCCCCAGACAGGAACTCTGCCTTCTTATGGGTGATTGAGGATTGATAGGCTTGATAATGGTCCATCAGTCTAAGGTGATCGGCATCAAGGGTGGACTTCTGACAGAAACACCCTAACCTTCGTCCTAGTCGCCGCATCTCCCTCAAGGACCCATCAAACCAAGGGGACTGAAGGTGAAGGGAGAGAGGATGAATGCAGACAGGAGCAATGACATCCAGGGCCATAGAAATGGTCATATTACAGGCCACCACAAGGGCCCCAGGGTCACTGTTTGCCAATAGAACCGATAGGTCAAGCACCGCCACCAGGCCTTCAGAGCTTATATCTCATAAAGGGCAGTATCTAACAATCTCCGCAGGGGTAGACCTACGAGGGGGGCACATAAACTGAACCTCACGGTGTAATGATCAGACCATCTGACTGGCTCCACCCCCAAATCAGAGGCTTCGAACCCCAGGAGGAAGACCAAGTCAAGAGAATGACCGTGATTATGGGTAGCAGTGGAAACAATCTGTGTAAGGCCCAGAGATGTCATCAACTGGAGGAAGTGCGGACCAAATTGCGAGAGTTCATCATCGACCCAGGCATTAAAATCACCCAGAACCATCACCCTGGGTGACTCAAATGCCATGTCGATCATGAAGTCCGCCACTTCCTGAAGAAACCGCCTCTCATCCCCGGGTGGACAGTAGGATGAGGGCAATTCTTCAACCTAAACATGCTACCACGGTACATTTAAATGACCAGTTCTCCTCAACTGGTACACTCATGAGGCCCAGTTCGGTCTTGAAACAGACCGCAACCCCCCCCACGATCCAATCTCAGGCGGTGAATCATACATAACCCCGCCCGAGTTGGATGGACTTCCAAGGCCATCCAAGCCACCTGTCCACCTATATTAGTGGTGCTCTTGGGTATGGAAACCAAACAAGGAGGACCATGACCTGGATTCCATTTCTCCCCAGGGCACCTCCTGGATCTCACTACCCTAATGCGGTGGTCCTGCTCATTCACCCTCCACTGTTCGCACCCCCCTGGCTCCTCCCCCCCGACAAGCAATACCTAGTGCTCTACAGTGCTGGTAGTTAGAAAAAAGCAATGGGTGGGCAGTAAAGGGGCAGAGGGCGCGAAGAGCGGAGGATGAATAGTGCACGACTATGGAGGCAGGCCTCCTGCACATTTCAGAAACTCAAATAAAACAATACAATAACACAAAATAAATTTCCTATACCACAAATCCATAAATCCCTCAACTCTCACTTTAAGGGATAAAATTAAGCAAAATTAGAATCAAATAAGTAACCATAACTAAAAACACAAACTAATATGTAGATAAAATGTCCCAGTCATCTAATCAAGCCTGCAGTTTGTAAACTAGTTGCAATGGGGGCATAGGTAATCAAAAACATTAAACTATAAGAAATAATTAGCAATTTCAGAAAATCAAACCACCACCAGTCTCAAAAACTCTCCCCAAACCCCTCAATACTCTCACTACAGGGTGGGGGGGGGCTGAAATGTCCAGATTCTTTAGTACAAGGCACACTCTCACCGTACCAAGGACCCAAGAGAAATAAGGCACTTGCACTGCCTTAAACAGATTTAAATATATAGGAAAAAATAAGTCTGACCGTAATTTCAAAGAGGCAGAGCCAAAATGGTCCACTTTGATGGTTAACAGCTCTGGAGCCAGAGAGAGCCCCAATAAATCCCACTGGGCAAGCCAAGCCGCAGGTCCATGGTCGTGACTATCGGTGCCCCCATCTGGGCTCACCCTCCAGCAAGCCCCAGGGAGAGACACCTAGTAATAAATTTACATGATTGCAAAAACTCATAGGGCCACTTATGAAAGCAGTAGAGCCATGGTCATAGTGCCCCCCCCCCACCATTCCAGCACCTATGATGAAGTGGGGAAGGGATTTGGAACAGATCCTGATGCTGGAGAGGTAAAAGCTAGGATGATTGTAGACAGACAAGTCCCAGAGGAAACTCAGATGGGCAGAATTGCCCACAGCACTGATGGTGGAGGAGCTGGCAGCAGGAGCAGAAAGAGCAGGCAGGGTGCAGGATCCAGAACAGGATGAGGCCTAGGGACGAGGGCACAAATGCATTGTGTGAGTAGGAGCTGAGTAATGAATAGTCCAACAAGTGAAGTGTGGCCATGCGGCAAGAACATTCCAAACAGCAATGGAGTTGTAGAATCTGAGGCTCATGGAAGGGCTAAAGGGGCTGAGGGAGAAAACTGGGGAGACCATACAGGAACAGTCTGTGGATAATGGAGACATATAATTGGACATGAGGCCTTGGTACGGAGATGGAAGGCTGATGGATAGAGGACGTCCAGGGTCAAATGAAGACAGCAGACCTGAAGCACATTCCGAAGGATCCACAGAACCCAGCTGAAGCAGAAGGCAACGAGTGCTGCTGCTAGAGAATGTACATGGTAGAAAATGAAGATGGGTGATATGGACTCCCAGCTCCAGTGGACAGGCAAGCTCACTTTCACCGGAAACCTAGGAAGGCAGAGTTAGTGACTGAGACTGTTGTAAAGATGGTAAAGGATGGACTGATGCTAGAATCTGGAAATGAGGAACAGGCTCCCATCCACAGTACACAATGCAGGCCTACTGTACTTTCACCCAATACCTCTCTAGGCAGAATTAAGGATGGAGACTGTCAGACTGATGGAAGAGGCTGGAGGCAGCTGTAAACAGGACTCCCATCCCCGGTAGACAGGGCATGCCCAACTTTGCTCCATGCCCCACTAGGCAAAGCTAGGGACAGAGACTGTCTGACAATGGTATAGGATGGATTGATGGCAAAAATGGAAAATGAGGAACACAACTCCCATCCTCAGTAGACAAGGCAGGTCTACCTTCACTCAATACCTCTCTAGGCAGAATTAAGGACGGAGACTGTCAGACTGATGGAAGAGGCTGGAGGCAGCTGGAAACAGGACTCCCATCCCCGGTAGACAAGGAAAGTCCACCTTCACTGGATACCCCACTAGGTAGAGTTAGAGACCGAAGCTGAGAGACTGCCAGTATGGACTGAGCAAGGAAAGGGCAGCTGAATGCAACAGGAGAAAATAGGAGCCAATCAGAAACAAGTAGCAAGAGGACAGAAACATTGGCAAGGAAGGGAGGAGTAGAAACAGCAGGAGGAGGACAAGACATACACAATTGAAAGGGAGGCAAAATGAAACACAGAACACAGTAGGGTGGGTATAGCTGTAAGCTGGAATGAGGAGAGAGGAGAACAATGCTAGATCATGTCTTGCCTGAGTTATTAAATGGACAGCAAAAATAAAACATTAGCAGGAATTGTACTGACAAACTATAATGCAAATGAGTAAAAATAAAGTCAGGACAACAGGAATGAAATGAACTAAAATATGCAGTGAAGAGACAGCAAGGTGGAACATGGGAATGAACTGGAACAGGGCAGGTATGGGGGGGAAACAAGGTGTGAGTGATACAACTGACATAGTTTATGGTGGACAAGTAAATAAATGACCAATACAAAAAATGAGTAGAACATTTATGGACTACTAACTTGTACAGGCTCAGTGATCAGAAGCAGCTGGAAATATGAGTAAGGGTCATTACATGGAGACATGTGAAGTCTGTGGGTATGGCTTTAAGCCCAGTGCTAGGGGATGACATCACACACTGGAAGCACCGGTGTAACCCCCGTATCAACTCATAAATGGAGGCATGAGAAAAGCCCAAAAGAAGAAAAAAATGGGACAGCACACAAAAAAACAAAGCACAGGACGAATGAGCTAAGGAACGGAGAACCACAGAACCAAGACAAGAGCAGGGAAGGGAACGGACGCGGGAGGGGAATGAAAACACACCACCAGAAAAACAGAAATGATGGGAGGGAGAGGAGGAAACAATGGAGGAAGGAGAAGCAAAACAGGAGCAAGAGTAGTGGGGGAGGAGAACAAAATGAGCAAATGAGACTAACGAGAGGGAGGGGAAGGCAAAGACAAAAAATTGGAGCAATGGTGGCAGAGGGACAGATGAAACAGCAGAGGAAGCAGACAAAATGGCAAGGAAGCTAAGCCACACAAGCCAAGCAGGAGCCCATAGTGCCAGGAAATGCCAGCATTTCAAAATGTGCTAAGTGTGAGCTGCTGGGAGAGGTTGGTTTATATATGGTACGTGGGAGAAGCTATTCCCCCACATTGAACCACGGGCTTTAGCCTGCCAAAAATAGGTAAGCATACCAAATTTTTACATCTGTAAAGGATAGATGAGTTATAACCAGCTACAAATGCTGATCAAATTTTGCGGTCACAATCTACTAGATTTGTCCAACCCTAGCCACCACTACTGCAGCCCCAGGGTAGCCCTGATTAGTTGATCAAGATCTGCATATGCAGATGTCTGTCTGGTGCAGTGAGTCTGCATTCACATGTGCGAATCATGAGTACAGTAGTAGCACTGAATTTGTCAAGCAATTTTGTGAGATTCCCTATTTATCCTTCACAAAATTTAGGGGAAAAAAATCCTCAAAAATTATTTTTGTTATACCTACAGAAAGAGGCCAGTTCCTATTACAGTACTCAAGTGCCATCTGGTAGATTTTCAACTAGACTATCAGATGGAAGTACAATCTCCAGGTAGCAGTGAACACACTAACAAACAAAACAAAATCCCTAACCAAAGATTTCACAATTCTCAATAGGGATTTTTAAAAATTCTAAAAATCCCTTGACTAATTCAGTGCTACTACTGTATGTCTGGGCACACCCCTTACAGCACTCCTCATGTACATTGAGCAGATCTACATGCTGAGCACTTCCACATGGTGTGTAGTATGGTCTGTGGGTCTGTACCCAGCCAACCTCCTTGACTTTGGTGTGGAAGTACCTATGCACTGTCCTTATGTAGCCACATAGTGCTGCCAGAGCATTTGTGCATCGGGCTGTTAAGACACTATAGAATGGTTAAATGATCTCCCCTGCCCTTGTAGAAAATTCTTCTTGGCACACTGGAGTAACGTATTAGCTTTGATAGCTGTTGAACTATACTGCTGACCAAATGTAAGATCACAGGATGTGGCATCCCATGGAAGATTACAGGAGGGTCAGCAGAGGAATCTGGGAGTTGGAGAAGTTACAATTAATAGGAGTGATTTCGCAGTTGACCAAAGGAATGCTTAGCCACCCTGAGTTAGTAGACAGAAATGGAACCTGAAAAGGATTGATATTTAAAAATGAATAATGCTTTTATTGCTAGGCATAGCCTAGGCCAGTGAATGAGAAAAAAACAATATTCACTTATAAAACTCTTGCCTGGCTTTTATTTATCACTGGTATTACATGTCATGGATTGCACACGAGTGCTGCCTGCAGATGTAATTATTTGTGAGTGTAACAACAGCTTTAAACATGGCTTTCTTTATGGGGTCGATTGTTTAATAAATAGATGTTGGATAACCAAGAATTAGCCAGAAAGATACTCAAGTTAACAAATGTTTGAACCATTGTCCTACAAAAACATTGCTGAAAATCTATTGTTGCATATAGTATTTTTATAACAAGTCATTCCAAACCATGACGTTGCGTATATGGCACATTTCAAAAATGGGCCCAGTATAAACAAATGATGCTTAACTGCATATACCTGGACAGACAAAGCTACAAAGTAAGGTAGTGGAACACCATGAAGAGACACATTTTCAACATAGGCATTTTGGGACCTCCCCTCATGAACAGTGGCACTGTGATTGTGTTAATCTGTCCCAAAAGTCGATTTCCCACAGCGACCACACCATTCTGCACCACAGCTGTGAAAACACATTTTGGGCAGGATGTGAAAAATAACCACTGTACTGTTCATAAGAAGATGTGAAAAAATGGCAGTGTTGAAAATCTGGCATGAAAATATTGCAAATTTGCGATGTTACAAGGGTGTGTGGATACTGCGCAATGCACACTTGTAACACAGTCATTTTATGGACTTTCATCACCAAATTTTCAACATAGGCATTTTAGGACCCCTGCTTGTGAACAGTGTCACCGTCATTGTCTCAAACTGTCCTGAAAACTGATTTCACACAGCGACCGCACTATACTGTGCCGGATGTGCGAAAACACATTTCGGCCAGGATATGTAAAATGACAGCTGTACTGTTCATAAGGAGGTGTGGAAAATGCCAGTGCTGAAAATCTGGAGTGCAAATATTACAGATTCATGAAGTTACAAGCATGCGTGGAAACTGCGCAACGCACGCTCATGAAACAGCCATTTTTTTCACCAAATTTGCAACATAGGCTTTTTGAGAGCCCACCTCATGAACAGTGGCACTGTCATTTCATTAATCGGTCCCAAAAGGTGATTCCACGCAGTGACCACAAATCACCTTTTGGGACTGAATAATGCCATGACAGTGACTGAATTCATGAGGAGGGGACCCAATTACCCCATGTTGAAAATTTAGTGCCAAAATTCCCAAAAATGCCCGAGATATGTACCAAAGTTGAAAAAACCCTATTTATGCCATTATACAGCTTACCGGCATTTCTTCAGTTCACAGTCGGCTTTGAAGAGTGCAGACGTGTTCCCGGTCCACCATGCTATGGAGGTAAGTATGAAGTGAGGGGGGTGTGGAAAGGCAGGGTGCACAGAGAGTGGGTGTGGGCTGCGGGAGGGCCACCGGAGTGGATGAGGGATAATTTTTTGCTTTGCAGGTTTAAAAAAAAAAAAACACATCGCGGGATGGTTTTTGCCTTTACTGGGGAATTTGGCATGCTGGCGTGGGCTCCTAGCATACCACCTGAGTGTTTGTTTTTTGGTGGGGTTCTGTAGCCGACAACAACAAATGGGGGACCTGAATATGCCAGATGTTAACTGGAGCATCTTTGCTGCAGCCACATCCAAGAGCAGGATCTTTCTCGATGCCCTACAGGGGCATGCCTCAAGCAGCTAATGTTGGAACTCACTCAGGAGGGAGCAATCTTAGACCTGGTACTCTCAAATGGGGACAGAGAGAGGATCTCGGATGTAGAAGTGGGTGGCCATCTGAGAACAAGTGACCACCAAACAGTGTGGTTCACAATAAACACAGCCACAGAATCATGCATACAAAAGTGAGGGTACTGAACTTTAGGAGAGCTGACATTTTCAAAATGGGAGAGCACCTCAGAAAAGCACTAGCAAACAGGCAAGGAGGAGGGGTGGAGGAACAATGGGGAAACATCAAAACTGCCATCACAGAGGCAACAAGCCTTTGTGTGAAGCAAATAAACAAATCAGTGAAAGAAAAAAACACTATGGTTCTCAAAAGAGGTGGCAGGGAAGGTTAGGGAGAAAAAGATAGCATTCAGGAAGTATAAGAAAACACAGAAGGAGCAGGACAGAGAACTGTACCAGTTAAAGCAGAAGGAAGTGAGAAAGGCAGTCAGAATAGCAAAGGCCCAAACTGAGGAAAAGATAGCCAACTCAGTTAAGAAGAGGGATAAAACCTTTTATAGGTACATTAGGAGGCGAAGAAAGACCAAGGGAGGGATAGTGAGGCTTAATAAAGGGGATGGAGGGACTGTGGAAAAGCAAGGATACTGAATGAATGCTTCTGCTCAGTATTCACAAATGAGGAGGAGGGGGGAGGTACCTAATCCAATCAATAGAAGCACTCTGAATAGGGGGTTTGATACCAGTCCTTTCACAGAAGAAAGGGTTCTGAAAGAACTCCTAAAACTGAAGGTGAACAAAGTAATGGGGCCTGACGGGATTCACCCCAGCTTTCAACTTTCAACTTTATTGGATAACAAATTGAGATTAGTTTTCTCTTTTTCAATTGCATCCAACAATTAAAACAAATTATACAACAAATACAGTACTGGCATACAATGTAACCTCATAAAATTATTATACAAAAGTACATTGGTCAGAATTCTAATAGAACTAAGGGGAGTACTAGTGACACCACTGATTTCCCTTTTTAACAAATCATGGGAGTATGGTGTGGTACCTAGGGATTGGAGGAGGGGAGGAGGGCAGATGTGATTCTCCTTCACAAAAGTGGGAGCAAAGCAGAGGCAGGAAACTACAGACCTGTTAGCTTGACCTCAGTGATAGGGAAAATGATGGAATCACTTCTGAAGGAAAGAATTGTTGAGTACCTAGAGGCCAGTGTGGCACAGGACCCAAGGCAGCATGGATTCACAGTGGGAAGGTCATGTCAGACAAATCTAATAGATTTCTTTGACTGGGTGACCAAAGTAGTAGACCAGGGAGGGGCTGTGGACATGGTCTACCTAGACTTTTGCAAGGCATTTGACACAGTCCCACACTAAAGATTAATAAACAAATTAGCCAGCCTGGGAGTGGGTCCCAGGGTGGTAGCCTGGGTAAACAATTGGATTGACAACAGGACACAGAGGGTAATAGTAAATGGAGTCCACTCCAAAGAAAGGGGGTATTACTACTGGGGTACAGCAGGGTTCAGTACTGGGTCTAGTCCTTTTAAATATATTTATAAGTGATATTGCAGAGGACTGGAAGGAAAGTATGCCTCTTTGCAGACGACACAAAGATCTGCAACAGGGTTGACATGCAAGGGGGGTGGAAAGGATGAGAAGGGACTTGGCAAGGTTGGAGAAATGGTCAAAAGTATGGCAGCTTAGATTCAATGCAAAGAAGTGTAAAGTAATGCATCAGGGAAACAAAAACCCAGGGGAAGAATATACAATGGGGGAGGTGTATTATCAACAAGAAAAATGGAAAGGGACATGGGAGTAGTCATGTCAGATGACCAAAAGAAAGCAAGCAATGTGAGAAGGCAGTAAGGATGGCTGGGGGAATAATGGGATGTATAAGGAGAGACATCACCAGTAGAAAACAAGAAGTTGTTATCACTCTGTACAGACAGTCGGTGAGACCCCATTTGGAGTACAGCATGCAGTTCTGGACACCCCATCTCCACAAGGACATAGACAGAATGGAGGCAGTCCAGAGAAGGGCAACTAAAATAGTGCAGGGTCTGCAACAAAAGCCATACAAATAAAGACTAAAGGAGCTCAATATGTATACCCTCGAGGAAAGGAGGGAGAGGGGGGACATGATAGAAACTTTCAAATAGCTCAAGGGAATCAACAAAGTCCAAGAGGGTAGCATCTTTCAGAAAAAGAGATGTGCAAGAACAAGGGGACACAATCTGAAGATGGGGGGGAATGGCTCAGGGGCAATGTGAGGAAGTATTTTGTCACAGAGAGGGTGGTGGACATATGGAACAGCCTTCCTGAGGAGGTTGAGGGGTCAAAAATAGTGGGGGAATTCAAGAATACATGGGACAGACATAAGGCTTCAGGTAGGAAGAAGTAGGCTGTTGGTTAACCAGGATCTGCAGCTTATCCAATAGGTAGGGAAATGGGCAGACTAGTCCTTATCTGCCATCAAAGTCTATGTTTCTATGTTTATCTGGAAATTAGAAGTGTGATAAACAAATTTATAGCTACAAATTTATCATCACTGCTGTTGTATAAGTAAGCAAAAACCCACAACAGGGCATGAGGTTATGGTGAATTAATGCACGCCCTGGGCACATTGTGAGGCACTGGGATGAAAGATGAGTGCCTCAAGCACTAGGGAAGTAAATTAAATCATCATAACCCCAATCCCTGGAGTGGGTTATTGTACTTATAAAATTAATTTTTCATATATGTGAAGAAAACATTTTAAATGCTGTAAAATTGAAGAAATGCAGGGTTATTGCTTATATATAGTCATTCCTTCTGCCCGATTGGACTTGCTGGGACATTTTGGTATTTTTGGTTGGGACTTTTGTAGTTTGTCCTACTTGGGTGCCCCATACATGTAATGCTTTTAACAATATTGTAGTTTGTACAAATACCCATAGCAGACATCCCAGTTTCATTCTTTAACTACTTGTTTTTCTCTTTCTTTTAAGTTTTGTTGTACACAGGTAGAGGTTCTGGTTCAGGATTAGAGGTGTGCTGATCATCGGTATGAGCAATCACATTATGTTTCAGTGGCCCCAGCATTGCAGTGTGAGTTGCTGATTTAAGCGGCAGCTGTAAATGCATGAACTTACTATTTAACAGTTTCTGTGGCTCCAATGCTGTGACTGAGAGCGGTGGCTGAAAATGTGAAAGTGAATGAGAAAGCGAAGAGGGGCAGGAAAATAAGGTAGAAATGTGGCTGCCAAATGTTCACATTTTGCAATCAGGCATGGCAAATCAATATGTGATCAGGCCAGGTATCAGGATGACCACTGATGAACAAAGGTGGTTTTGGGTCTCTGGAGTCTTGGCCAATCAGTGGTGGTGTCCTTCCTAGGGGGCTGTCAGCCCTAATGATCCTCCCTCCCCCCTGTGGACCCTGCGTGAGGAAAGGAGATCATGTGCAATGTTGCTTGCTCACAGAATGGGGTGGGCATTTGGGCTGACAGCCCCCAAGGTAGACCCCACCTCTGATTCAACAAGACTCCAGAGACCCAAAACCCTAATGTTTTTTTCCTTTTGCTGCTTTGGGTGGTGGTGGGGGGGGGTTTGATGAGAAACCCTAACACCACATGTCCCTACTTTTGTGGTGGCTCAGTTGGTAGCACATCCGCCTCTGGACAAGAAGGTTGTGGGTTCTTGTCCCACACTGGATTTGGACTTGCATCTAAAATGCTGGCATCCGAGTGCAATATTAGGGGGGTGCTGTACTGCTGGGGTGTGCCTTCCTTCAGATGAGATGTTAAACCGAGATCCCTTCTACCCATCCTGGTGCTATCCTGGTGAGTGTCCAGGTGGAAGTAAAAGAACCCAGGGTACTCTTCACAAAGAGTAGGGGGCATTCCCGGTGTCCTGGACAACATTTCCCTTCCCATAAACTGGTTCATGCAATTGTCCAGGCTGTGTGTGGGTGCTGATGTGTGACATGGCCATCACTATACATGCAGTCACTTCACTACCAGCCTAGCATTGTTTGTAAAGCACTTTGGGATACACTGTGTATGAAAAGTGCTATAAAAATGCTGATTCTTCTTCTTCTTCTTCTACCCTAAGTGGTACATTAATGTAGTTTTTTTTTTAAAAATACTGTATATATACAGTTATATATATATATATATATATATATATATAAAATATACAATGAGTGGTGATAAATTTACTTTGATAAATCTTGTTATCTGAGCTAATATGTATAAATAAAATGTATATATATAGTAGCTATGCCATCAAGATTTATACACATATTAGCTACTGTATGTCATAGTCACTCCGGAACTCATTTAGAATGTTCAGCCTTAGTAGCAGTACTAACCATATTCAAATGTGAATAACTTTAAAATGAAAAAAAAATTAGTATGGTACTGTGAGCATGAATGTTGTTCAGCACAACATTATCTACAAAATGAGTGGTGCATCATTTATAGATACCTGATAGATTTATAATTACTGGTGACCCCCTTTAATGCACAGCTTTGTACTACTTTTCAAAAGCTGTAATAACTGGGGAACGCTGTAATAACCAGCTATTATGGCTTCTGAGAGCTCGCGCTCAACTGTCCCTAAAGCACAAGCAGGTAAAACCCGATCTCGACTGCAGGTCCAAAAAAACAAGATTCCCACTCACCCTCAGGGCAGGCTTCACAAACTGCACCCTTCACCAAAACACAAACAGGTAGTAAAAGAAACCCAGACTGAGAGCTAATACAGCCCTCCAATCATGCAAAAACATTGGGGTCCTTCATGAGCAGTATAGGTTGCTAGAGCAATGCCTGCCCCTATTTTTAAACAAACGTCAATAGTTTGTGGATTGGGCTAATTTTTCAGACCCAGTAAACTTTAACAATAAGTATAAAAAAAATACAACAAAAGCTCAATTGAACTTCTAGCTCATATTACATAAGCAAGAGACAGTATGGACTAGTCAAAAAGCTGTAACTTTTTCTTTCTTTAAAACACCAAGTACCAGTAATTATAAAAAATAAAACATATACAACTGTGTGCGTAAAAGGTTTTTTTTACACATCCTCGGTGTGTGATGACTGCATAAACCTCTCAAGCTTCGCTCTCAAGGTTTATGGGTCATCACACACCTTGGGTGTTTAAAAAACCTTATAATTACTGGCGACCCCCTTTAATACCCTGTTTTCAGACTCTGCTGAAATGCCGTAATAACTCGAAATCGAGTTATTACAGCATTTTCAAAACACTATTCATTCACAGTTCTCGAGCGTGTCTGAGCTCGAGACACTCTGAGGGGTGAAGCAATAAATTTAAACCGCGAATCAGTTAAACTTACAGTCGCTAGATTCAGAGCATCATCATTACTGCCTATAAAGTGTATCGCTCTGACCGGTAGCGTGAGTCGGTAGGTCCGCCAGTAGTCAGAGCTCAACACAGAGAAGTGTTATATAGTGAATACTAAATGGTGTTGGCGCTAATTTTTGTTAATTCTGGAAATACAGAAGTCAGGAGTGTAGACTGATTAAAGCGAGTGATTCGCGGCTTCAAAAGGCAAGATTGAGTGTGAATGAGTGTTACTACAGCAACACTCATTCCCACTTTGAATCCCCTCTGAAGCCGCCCAGTCACTGCCTCTCATCAAATTACATTTGGGAGTTCTATCAAAACTAATAAAAATTACCGCAGACCGACAGGTGACAATTTTTATACAAGGCACTTCTCTGTGTGTGTATTTTGGGGCATATAATTTACTGAAACGAACACTGATCTCCCAGGCTCTCTCTCTCACCCAAGTTGTTTTAGGTACGAAGTCCATGCCTCAGTAATTATAAAAAATAACAGATAGGCAAGGTGCCTATGAATATTTCCACCCGGTGCGTGATGCCCCATAAACCTCTCGAGCTTCGCTCTCGAGGTTTTTGGGTCATCACACACCTTGGGTGTGAAAAAAATATTCATAACACACACTTGCCTATCCATTATTCTCTATATAACACATAGTTGCATATGCATTATTCTCTATTTTATAAATAGAAAAAATAGCAGAAAATTCCATTATTTGTTCACTTTTTTGACAAACTAATGTAAATAACTTTAAAATAAAAGATGATAGCTAGTACTGTGAGCATGGAAGTTGTTCAGCACAAAACTATCAACAAAATTAGTGGTGTTTCATTTATAGATACCTTAGTTTTTTTTATAATTTGCAAAAGTAAAACCCAGCAGAAAATGCAATTTTTTCACTTTTTAGACACACAAATGCAAATAACTTTAAAACAAAAAAGGTATCATAGTACTGTGAGCATGACATTTGTTCAGCACAACATTTTTCTACAAAATGAGTGATGTTTCATTTAATAGCAACAATTACAGTCGGCGGACATACACTAGGAAAGTTAAAAAGTCCCAAAAATGATAATTAAAAAAAAGATAAGCAGTGAAAAACAAATGTCCTTTCTTCAAGGGAATGTTGTTCAAGGATTAGTGGGGTAACTTCCCTCTATTGCTAAAGTAATTTGTCTATAATTTATGATTAATAATTTAATGAGTACTGTGTGTAGTTTTAGAAGTCTCTGTTAAGTTACTAAAGTAATGTTTATCTTTGAAGTGAGGCATGAATGATTATTGCTGTATGGTTTTCTTGATTACTTATGGCATTATTTTTGTGTATTGTGTTTTAATTCAACAAAATGTTATTGATAAAAAAAAATTCCCTGCACTGAAAGAAAGTATCCCTATTGCATAAATTAAATATATAATAGTGAAGTGTCAGATAAATGATTTATCTACACTTGCACTGTTTGTCCTCGGACACCTAACTCGTGGCTTATGCCACTCATGAGGTTACTGGAAGTCAAACAGCACTGGTGTAGATAAATCATTTGTCTGACTGCTTACCATTGTATATCATATATATATATATATATATACATATATGGGATACATGATGGGCATGAGTGGGATATGTAAAATATTCTCACTCCTGCAGAGTGAGATATCTATGCCTCACGATGCATGAGTGAGAATATTTTACATATCCCACTCATGCCCATCATGTGTTCGACTTATACAATAGGGTATTTGTTGGCCATTTGTGTGTAGAAGGAACGAAAATGTGTGTTATTTTATTTCTAGGTGTTGCTGTGCTGCGATGAGGCTGTATTGGTAATGGGGAGTGCCGTTTTTTTATGAATGAGTCTGTTGTTGGATTGGCTATCGTTGCATGGTAGTGGTTTTTCATTGGTATCTGCGTGTGATTTTGTGTAGAAATGTATCGTATTGGTTGCTATTTGTGTTGTACCATTGGTCGGTAGTAGTGATTGATAGTGGGAGTTGTGTTTTGATTGGTTTGTGAGTGAGACTGGGCGAGTCTTTCTTTTGAAGAAGACTTCCGTGTTTGGCGTCTCGGTTTACCGTAAAGATTGTAAATAAGTTTATTTATTTAATTTTCACTTATATGTCGTTGTGCTACTTATATTTTTTAAATGGGGTGCTTGTGTGAGTTCTTTCAGTTTGTGAATTGACTTGTTCACGGCTTCGGAGTTCGGAGTTTTGCCACGGCTGCTGCATTTCAGGTTTTTGTTATTTTGCATTGCTATCAGAGAAAATGTGCTTTGCTTTCTTGTGAGGAGGGCTGTTTTCATGGTTTGCATGTTCGATAAACCTGTCCTGCATTCACGGTTGTATTTCTGTAACTGAGCACCACGCAATGCTTTTTTACAGTTAAATGTATGTAATTAGAAACAGCAGTGAAGTCAGCAGCATGGGAAACTTGAGCTGCTTTAACATTTTAACTATTGTAACAGGTGAATGTGATTTGCTTCAGTTGCTAGGATACTGTAATGCCTGCACATCTTTTCCTGATGACATAGCTACTGTGAGAATATCACTTGCTGACGTAGGAAGTGTGTGTGTAAATGTAAATATCTACCATAGTTCCTATGTCACCAAGATTTATCTCACTCTAGTGAGAATACATGTTTTTATCTGCAACGTTTACCAGCCACCCCACTGTATAAATATATATACTGTATATATATATATATATATATATATATATATATATATGCAGTAGGAATGGTGATAAATTCACTGTGATAAATTTTCTTATCTGAGCTACTACATGTATAAATGGAATTTATACATATTGGCCCAGATATTCAGACTGCACCCAGAAACAGCACAAGTGGTTGCTCCGCATAACTGAGATGTGCCTGAGCACAAAACTGATAAATGCAAATGAGATGTGCAATGGTGCATCTCATCTGAATATATCATAAAATCTGTGCAGTGCAAATGTGGGCCACCAACGATGCTCTGGCGCATCCCTCTTGTTGGCCTGAATACCTGGAAGGGGGATGCACAGCACATCTTTGAGATACGCCACATGCAAATTCCAGATATTCAGACCGACATATGCAAACGGAGTTATTATGCATGCAAGGCTCAAATGAGTTGAGGCAGTATAGCGCAGTGGTCTAAGGCTCTGAGCTGCAAATCTGGTGACATGCAGCAGACCAGACTGGGGTTTGAATCCCACAGCTTCCACTTGCATACTGTGTGACCCTGAGCAAGTCACTTAACCTCCTTGTGCTCCCAGGTCGCTCCTGTAAAAAAGCTTTCAGCTTAGTGTGCTACACCTGGTTAAACAACTAAATAAAAAAAAATAAAAAAAAATTGGGCAATTAGCATG
Organism: Neoceratodus forsteri; assembly: GCA_016271365.2. Classification (NCBI taxonomy): domain Eukaryota; kingdom Metazoa; phylum Chordata; order Ceratodontiformes; family Ceratodontidae; genus Neoceratodus; species Neoceratodus forsteri. The sequence continues at coordinate 775,671,079 of CM028134.1, read as the reverse complement.
TCATTACGGCAACATTTGCATGTCCTGTGCAGGGATGCACCTGGCAGGATGCGTCGGGCACCCTGCAACCCCACCAGTCTAGTGCCATGGAATATGTCAACAGTGTCTCCCTTGTAGTCTAGTGGCCCCCCCAATCCCTGAGCATAACATAAAACCATTCTGAACCCTCATTTCCGTGGTAGTCTAGAGGCCCCCCTCACATCCCCAAGCATAAAATAAAACCATACCGCACCACATTTCCTGGTTGTCCAGTGGCACCTCCCATCACCAAACCTCAACCGTGATTAAAAAATAAACCCTGAACCCTCCCTGGTAGTCTAGTGGACCCCCCCATCCCAGCATGGCCATCGGGCTGGCAGGCAGCACAACCCACCCCCACACCACCACGGTTACCCACCAACTGAGCTGTCACTGAATGACAGCTTACAATAAACACTACAATACCATCGGTCAACAGTGCAGTGTGTACTGTAAGCCCATCGGTCAACAGCATCGACCGATGGTATTGTAGTGCTTAGTATAAGCTGTCATTCTGGGACAGCTCAGTCAGCGGGCAGCCATGGAGGTATGTGGGTTGGTTGTGCTGCCCACTGGCTGAATAGCCATACTGGAACGGGGGGAGTAGGGTGGGGTATGGGTTCATCAGTGGGTGGGAGGTCCACTAGACTACCATGGAAGTGTGGTGATAAGAGTTGTAAATTACAGTTGGGGCTGGGAGAGGACCACTAGACTACCAGAGATATAGGTACTGGAATATTTTATCTCATGCTCGGGGATTGTGGGGAGCAGGCCATCCAGGGGCTGGCAGTTGCTGTGTTGTGCTGTGCAGTACAGCACCCTGCCTGTAGGTGGTTGCGACTTAGGCAAGTTTCTTCCTTGCCTAACTTTATGCAGCACATCTCATCTGAATATCGAGATGTGCCGCATATGGATGGGAACGCCCCTCCAGATGCACCCCATACATTATCTTTCTTCACGGCTTTGTCAGGAATTGCGGGCGGCATCCTGATGGCTTGATTGCTGTACAGGGGCATTCCTGGGGATGCACTGGTGCAACCTAGTTACCGATGCATCTTCTTTGAATATCCTGGCCTCAGTAGTTATGTCATCAGGGGGCCATATAAGCAACATCAGGCTAGGATGGACATGGAGGGACAATGGGAAATCTTGAAGCAGGGTATCCTGGAAGCCATGAAAACCTTTGCCATGTCACTAAATACAGTAAAATGGCTAGAGCCAGGAAACCCTATTGGTGGACAAGGGAGGTACAGTAGGAAGTAAGGAATAAGAGGCTGGTCTTTAGAAAGTACAAATGCTCCTGCAATCAGGCTGACCTTGAGAAATATCAGAGGATTTCCAGGGAAGCTAGCAGAAAGGTTAGAAAGGCCAAGGTGGATAAAGAGCTTAGATCAGCAAGAGGGGTCAGGGAGGGGAGAAGGAATTCTTTAAATATCTTAGGGAGAGAAGGAAGGGAGGAGGCAGATGAGTAAACTGAGGAAGGAGGGTGGTTGGGTAGAGGGGGTTTGGAGCAGGCTGAAGTGTTAAATGACTTCTTCAGCTCCATCTTCACTAGGGAAAGGGCTGGGCCATTGCCTCAGGGATGGGACAGGAGAGGAGTAACTGGGGAGGATCTCACAGATGGCGAGATACAGGTAGTGAGGGTTAGGGAGTCTCTCAAGTCCTTGAGGATGGATAAAGCTCCAGGACCAGACAGCATCCACCTGAGGGTTCTGAAAGAGCTGGTGGATGTCCTGGCAGCTCCACTGATGGAACTATTCAATTCCTCCCTCCAATTGGAATGGGTCCCTCTGGATTGGAGATTGGCAAATGTAGTGCCCCTCCACAAGAGCAGACTTTGGGATGATCTGGGAAACTACAGACCAGTCAGTCTGACATCCACAGTGGGGAAAATGTTGGAGGCCATCTTGAAAGATCAGATGGAGTTCCTGGAGGTAAATGGTTTTCAGAATGAAAACCAACATGAGTTTGTCCGGGGATATCATGTCAAACAAACCTGGTAGAATTCTTCGACTGGGTGGCTAGGTCCCTGGATGGGGTAAAGCCGGTTGATGCTGTATACCTGGACTTCAGCAAGGCTTTCAATCTTGTCCCACATAAAAGGCTAATTTGGATATTTCGGGGACTGGGAGTGGGAGATAAGTTGGTGGAGTGGGTAGCAAATTGACTTGGAAATAGACAACAGAGGGTGATTGTAAGGGGTGAAGTCTTGACTCCCAAGGAGGTCATCAGCGGGGTCCCACAAGGCTCAGTCTTGGGCCCTATCCTTTTTAACGTGTACGTCTAAGACATCCAGGGAAGGGATAGGTAGTAAAATGAGCTTATTCGCTGATGATACCAAACTGGGTGCAGTGCCGGATAGTAAGGAGGAAAGGAAGACACTACAGGGCAACCTGCAGAAACTAGAATACTGGGTCCACACATGGCAGCTGGGGTTCAATACACATAAATGCAGTGTTCTGCATCTCGGTAGTAGGAACCCTGAGTATATCTACCACTTGGGGTAATACAGCTGGCTGTAACAACAATGGCAAAGGACCTGTGGGTTATGATTGACAATAAAGGGAACCACTCAGAGCAATGCAGGAGGGCAGTGACCAAAGCAAACAAAATGCTTCAGTGTAGAGCCAGGGGGATAACATCCAGGAGAAAGGAGGTCATACTTCCCCTGCACACCTCACTGGTGAGGCTGCACTTGGAGTACTGTGAGCAGTTCTGGCAACCACTCCTTAAAAAGGACATCACACTTCTGGAGAGGGTCCAGAGAAGGGCAACAAGAATGATCAGTGGAATGAAGGGTTTGTCATATGAAGACAGGCTCAGAGAGCTGAACATGTACTCCCTGGGGGACAGGAGGGATACAGGGATATTATAGAGACCTTCAGATACCTGAAGGGGTTAAACAGAGGGATCAGGGAGGATTTGCTCAAGCTGAGGGAAGAGGGGACTACAAGTGGCCATAGTCTAAATCTGGCAGGGGGAGGTTAGGGGGGAGGCAAGGGGTCACTATTTCACAGAGAGGATGGTGGTGCCCTGGAATGCTCTGCCAGATAATCTAGTAAAAAATGGAAAAAGTGGAGGGTTTCAAGAAGGAATGGGACAGGCACAGGGGCATGGTATGGAGGGGGCAAGGAGATCACCAGAGCAGTACAGGGAGGAGATGAGGGGGGAAGGGGGATGAAATGGTGGGTGGTAGAGCAGCCTAGGTGCATTACCAGTGAGCTGTGCCAGGCAGACAAGATAGACCAATAGGCCTAATCTGCTGGCAACTGCGTATGTACAGCACTTCCCCTCTGAGAAACTACATAGACTAAAGGGAGATGTGAGCAAAATATGTCCCAAATGCCAGGTAGCTGTTGGTACATATAGCCATGTTATCTTGCATTGCCCAAAAATATTGAGTTTCTGGGGAGAGGTTCACAACACTATGTAAAAGGTGCTCAAGGTAACCCTTCTTGATAATCCCCTGGAGTGATTACTTCAGGTGGGCTCCAGCCACAGAAGCAAGTGCAGTGACCGGCTGTGGCAGCTAGCCCTAATTAATACTAGGATGACAATGGCCCAGTATTGGAACCAGGCCCAACCACCCCATGGCACATTGGCTTACAAAGATGACAGACTGCTTTAAATTAGAAAAGGCACAAATGGGGGCTAATGGGGAAAGCAACAGCTCCAGATCAATGAGACAGCTATTACTGTGGGCTCTGAAGTGAAGATCCCTCATGGTGTAACTGGGGGAGGAGCTACTGCAGCTCACTATATCCTGGCTGGGATAGAGCCTGGGTTTGCTGTAGCATCACCATAAAAAACCGCAAGTATACCTGAATCAAATGGATGACCATTGATAGACATGTAGAGTAAATAATCAAGTCCATACTGTGATCAGTTTCCTACCGTTTACTAGGCCTATGTATTGTGCATTAGATAATATCAAATGTAGCTGAGTCAATATCAACTATGCCTGTGACTAGTATTGATGTTCTGCTACAGGCCATGTGAGATATGTATTTTGTGTCCTCTGTGTTTGCACCAAAGTTAAAAATGAAGTTTACAGAAATAAAAGATGTAAACCAAAGTCCATAGCTATTCAGTTATTATATATTGATATTTTTATGGACTACTACTATCAGCAATGCATTTTAATTAAAATGTAGCAAGAGCTCAGGTCGTAACTAAAGAAGGACAGGCCAAAATAGAGCCTATCATTTCTCAAGTCTGGAGGAGGTGCATATGCGATAAAGGAGGTTAAAGTGCGTGTGACCCATATTAAGTCGTCAGACATTGTCCAGTTTTTTAAAATTAGTATGATCTATTCTTACAGTACTATTGAAAGAAAAAGTGCCACAACAGCCACGTGTTTTCTGTTATCTCAGCTGTGGACATTAGGGATTTGTTATCTTGTGTGGAACAATGGTCACAGCATAGAGGTGACCACTACAGAGTTGAAGATTTTGTTTGCATAAACTTATAGTGCACTATTCAACACCTGCCCATAATGTACTCTTTCCAGTTGCATAATACCATGCAGCTGAGGTTTGTGGGGAGTGGAATTCTCAATGATCACTGTCACAATGACTCACTTTAACAAGCATTTGTCGGTGCTGAATGTTTGCTTGCTGGCATTTGCAGTGGAAGTGCAGGAGTTAGGCAGATGCAGTATAGGAATGGCATTGAAGTATTGAACTGACGCCAACTCCACCTTCACCCTGCAGAGACAGACAGGCATTGGGGTGTGCCTTTGGGTCATTGCCCATGACGGCCACGACATTTCATCTCACCCTACCCTTCAGACACTGGCACGTGTCGAGGTGTGCCTTGGGGTGTTTGGGCTTTATATTCACCTCATTCCGTAAGGAAATACACTGAAATGAGAGCAGTATAGGAAAATGGGGTGAACTCTGGGGGCAAAGGGTCAAAGGCACACCTCGATGCCTGTCAGTGGCTGCAGGGTAGGGGTGGGGGTGGAACAGCATGAGCATTACTGCCGACAATCTCAAGTCACACCCCTGACGCCGGTCAGTCTCTACAGGGTAGGGCGTTATGGTCAAAAACCCTAATGTCCTGGGCATTTCTTGGTATTTTTACTCCAAGTTTTCCACATGGGCTCTTTGTGACCCCACTACATGAACAGTGACACCATCAATTCATTAGGCGAAAGGTGATTTTGCACACCAACTGCACCATTGGGCGCCAAAGGTGCAAAAACACATTTCGAACAGGAAGTGAATAGTGACAGATGTACTGTTCATGAGGAGGTGTAAAAAATGGCATTGTTGAAAAACTAGAGTGAAAATATAAAAGAACTGGTGAAGACACGAGCGTGCGTAGAAACTGCACAATGTACACCCATAATGTAACTAATTTGGTGATTTTTTACAGTAGATTTTCAACATAGGCATTTTGGGATTTCTGTTCATGAACAGTGTCACCATTATTTTCTTAATCTGTGCCGAACACTAATTTCCCACAGCGACAGCACTATTCTGCACCAGAAGTGCGAAAACACATTTCAGCCAGGGAGTGGAAAATGACAGCTGTACTGCTCATAATGAGGTGTGGAACAATGTCAATGCTGAAAATCTGTATTGAAAATATTACAAATTTGTGAACTTATGAGGGTGAGTGGAAATTGTGCAATGCACACTCGTAATACAGTCGTTTTATGGACTTTTGTCACCAAATTTTCAACATAGCCATTTTAACACCTCTGCTCATGAACAGTGTCACTGTGATTTTCTTAATGTGTCCCAAACATTGATTTCATGCAATGACCATGCCAATATGCGCTACATGTAGAAAAACACATTTTGGGCGAGATGTGAAAATGACAGCTGTACTGTTCATAAGGAGGTGTGGTAAAATGACAATGTTGAAAATCTGGAGTGAAAATATTAAAAATTCTCAAAGTTACAAGCGTGAGTAGGAACTGCACAATGCACGCTCGTAAAACAGTCATTTTTGGGGTATTTTTTTACCAAATTTTCAACATAGGGTTTTTGGAGGCCTACCTCATGAACTGTGACACTTTCGTTTTGTTACCTCGTCCCGAAAGGTGGTTCGCACAGTGACCTCGAAATCACCTTTTGGGACCGAATAACAAAATGACAGTGACTGAGTTCATGAGGTGGGGTCCAAAGAACCCCCATGTTGAAATTTTGGTGAACAAATTCCCAAAAATGGCCGAGATATGCATCAAAGTTGATAAAAAAATATTTATGCCATTATACAGCTTATCGGCATTTCTTCAGTTTGCGGTTGGCTTTGAAGAGTGCAGACGTGTTCCCGGTCCACCAAAGAGCATCGCACCATCCTCCAGAGGTAAGTATGGGGTGAGGCGGAGGTGTAGGGAGGTGGGGTATGCAGAGGGTGGATGTGGGTTGGGGGAAGGGGCAAGACAGTCAACGAGGGACCATTTTTGTGTTGGCCTTGCGCTTGTGCGTCAGCCAACATATTCCAGTAGTAGCAGATTTGGAGGTGCAGTCACTGTGGGTGAATGCAGGGCATGCATCAGTAGGTGCATCCCTCATTCCCCAATAAGATAGCATGCAGGAACTGACACCAGGCATACTAAAGTGGCCACCAGATCTAACAAAAGTGACACTGCAATGAGAGCCAAGCTCATCATGCAGCGGCACAATAACATGCCTCCTGACGTGCCTTTCCTGGTGAAGCAGTTCAATAACATGGCGGCAGTGAGTGAGACCATGCACAACGCCGACTTCAGGGGTGTCCAATCCCGCTGTCATCATGCCCTGACCCACTTCATTTGCCGACGGGGCAGCCCATTTCCCGTCGGTATAATGCTCCGCCTCCCATTCCAGTTGTGTGCTGAGGGGGTGCCCAATCCCCCTCAGCATCATGCGCCCCCCCCAACAGTCTTTCTTTGCCAAAGGGAGGCCCAATCCACATTGGCTTCAGTCCCTACTGCCCAGCTCAATCTGCTGATGGGGAGCCCACTCCCCATCAACATAATGTCCCCAACCCCCGAGTTGTGCTGTGTGCCGAGGGGGTGTCCAATCTTCCTCGGCATCATGTTCACCCTCCCCCACTCATTTCTGTGCTGATGGGAGGCCCATTCCCCATTGGCTGTAGTCCCCCTCTCCATAATGCAGGTGGCACACTGGGAACCCACCCCAGTGTACCAAACAACATCTGCAAAAAGAAAACTGACTTGTTGTCTTTTTTTTTTCCCTATGAAACAAGAAAACGGTCTCACGCCGTTGCTCCTGCCCCTTCCCCAACCCACGCCCACCCTCTGCATACCCACACCCCCTCACCCCATACTTATCTCCGGAGCCCGGCGCGACGATCTTCGGTGAACTAGGAACACCTCTGCACTCTTCAAAACCGACCGTGAACTGAAGAAATGCCGGTAAGCTGTATAATAGCATAAACAGGGTTTTTTCAACTTTGGTGCATATCTCAGGCATTTTGGGGAATTTTGGCACCAAATTTTCAACATGGGGTTATTGGGACACCTCCTTGTGAATTCAATCACTGTCATGGCATTATTCCGTCCTGAAAGGTGATTTCGCGGTCACTGTGTGGAATCACCTTTCAGGACTGATTAACGAAATGACAGCACCACTGTTCATGAGATGGGCTTTCAAAAAGCCTATGTTGCAAATTTGGTAAAAAAAATCCCAAAAATGACTGTTTTATGAGTGTGCATTGCGCAGTTTCCACGCACGCTTGTAACTTCATGAATTTGTAATATTTCACTCCAGATTTTCAACACTGCCATTTTCCACACCTCCTTATGAACAGTACAGCTGTCATTTTACATATCCTGGCCAAAATGTGTTTTTGCACTTCCAGCGTAGAATAGCACGGTCGTTGTGGGAAATCAATTTTAAGGACAGATTAAGAAAATGACAGTGACTCTGTTCATGAGCAGAGGTCCTAAAATGCCTATGTTGAAAATTTGGTGATAAAAGTCCATAAAATGACTGCGTTACAAGCATGTGTTGCGCAGTTTCCACGTGCCCTTGTAACTTTGCAAATTTGCAATATTTTCATGCCAGATTTTCAACACTGCATTTTTTCAAACCTCCTTATGAACAGTACAGCTGTCATTTTTCACATCCTGCCAAAAATGTGTTTTCACACCTGTGGAGTGCACAATGGAGTGGTCACTGTGGGAAATCAACTTGTGGGACAGATTAACAAAATCACAGTGCCACTGTTCATGAGGGGAGGTCCCAAAATGTCTATGCTGAAAATGTGGTTAAAAAAAAATCCCAAAAATAATTGTATTATGGATGTGTGTTGTGCAGTTTCTATGCATGCTCATGACTTCACCAATTGTTCATATTTTCACTCCAGATTTTCAAGGTTGCCATTTTTTTGCACCTCCTCGTGAACAATACAGTTGTCATTTTTCACATCCTGCCCAAAATGTGTTTTCATGCCTGTGGCACCAAAAGGCACAGTCGCTGTGCAAAACCACCTTTTGGCTAACAAACTGATAGTGCCGCTCTTCATGAGGTGGGGTCACAAAAAGCCCATGTTGAAAATTTGGAGTGAAAATACCAACAAACGCCTACGGCATTAGGGTTTCCAACTGTAACATCCCACCCTGTAGCGACTGACAGGCGTCAGGGGTGTGACTTGGGATCATCAGCAGTAATGCTCATACCATTCCACTACCACCCCCACCCTGCAGCCAGTGACAGACATCGAGGTGTGCCTTGGAGTGCTTGGCCCCAAAGTTCACTCCATTCTCCTATACTGCACCCATCTCAGCGTATTTCCTTATGGAATGGGGTAAGTATAAGGCCCAAAGACCCCAAAGCACACCACAAAACTTGACAGTGTCTACAGGTTAGGGTGAGGTGAAATGGCATGAGTGTTATAGCTAACAACCCAAAGGTACACTCCAATGCTTGTTAGTCTCTGCAGGGTGGGGGTGAGGTTGGTGTTAGTGCAGTACTTCGCTGCCATTCCTATTATGCATCTCTAACTCCTGCACTACCAATGCCAATGCCAGCGAGACAACATTCGACATTGACAAATCCTTGTTTCTTATAGGTGTTTTTTTCCTTTTTTAGGAAGATGACGTGGGATGGGCAGCTGGAAGTTTGTTTGGGGGGCAGTGGAGCTGATGGGGGATTGGGCACCCTCATCAGCCATATGGACTTTTCCTATGCTGGGGTGGGCTCCCAGCATGGCACCTGCAAGACTGTTGGGGGGAGCAGTGGAGCTGATGGGGGATTGGGCACCCCCGTTGACCAGATGGACTTTTGCCACACTGGGGTGGGCTCCCGGCATGGCATCTGGAAGTCTGCTTGGGGGGGAAAAGGAGCCAAAGGGGGATTGGGCACCCCCATCAGCCATACAGTGTGCGGGGACACCCTAGCGTGCTACTTGGGCATTTGTTGGGGGGGGGCCCCGAAAAAAAAACTGAGCTGTCTATGACCCAGCTGTTCAGATACGAATTTGACGTATAGGCACTTTGTGACATTGCCAATGGCAGTATGCAAATTGCCTGCTGATGGCAGTATGCAAATTGCCTACACGTTACTACCGCTGATTGTAGCGGTCTTTTGCTTTAAACTGTATGCCACTGCATCTGAACTGCTGTCATAGACAGCTTGGACATTTATTGGTGTGGTGAGGCCACACCTGCAAGAAGGAGCCAGGCATTGGAAGTGGGATGACACACCTATGAAAATTCATATGGTGGACTATGTTTCTTGCACATGCGTACAAGCAAACATAAAAACGGTTACTCTATATGTTGGTTGTTGCACACAGGGAATCCCACCTCTAACATGCTGGATTTCAACAAAAGCATATAGCATACCATAAGGTTGAACCACTTGCATGACACTACACCCTTTGATGATGACACACACAAAGTAGTCTTGACATTCCAATGTTGAATTTTACAATAGGCTTTATCTGGTGGTGGTCACACATCCTTGTGATGGGTGCTGAGTTTGCATTACAGTCACTGTACACGTAATGACTTCTCAGTGCAACCCAGTGCAATGATTAACATGGTCTCCACTGTCCCTTAATAATAATAATAACAAACTTTATTTATAAAGTGGCTTTCTCAAAATCAAAGCACTAAACGGGATAATAATACACATACAGATTAAAACAACATATACAAATTATTTCATAAAATCAGATAAATAAAATCAGACATGCCAATCTATAAATAATCAGCAGCATCATTAATTAAAAATTCTATCAGCTGGCCCTGTCCAGGAAAGCTAAGCTAAATAAATGAGTCTTAAGGGCTGACTTAAAACTCTGGATGGTCAGCCACTCACTCACCCGATGAGGCAAAGAATTCCACAGGGTAGGGGCCGCATACACAAAGGAACGAGCCACAGATGTCTTCAAATGCACCCTGGGAATCTCTAGCAATCCCTCATCAGTAGATTGAAGTGGTCGTGAGGGGCAGCAGGGACAAAAGAGATCTTTCAGGTAGCAGGATCCTTGCTCATGTAGGGCTTTATAGATCAGCAAGCCGACCTTAAAGGTGATCCGCCACTGTATAGGCAACCAGTGCAGTCCATGGAGCACTGGTAAAATGTGACTGGCCCTAGAAGTACCAGTCACAAGCCTGGCTGCTGCATTCTGCACTAGCTGCAAGTGAGGGATATCAGCCCCCAGTAGTCTTAGGTATAGGGCATTGCAGTAGTCAAGGAGGATGGTCACAAAGGTGTGGACCAGGGTAGACAGATCATCGGGAGGAACCAGGTGTTTCACCCAGGCAATATTCCTCAGATGGTAAAATGAGGTCTTGACAATAGCTGACATTTGAGATTTCAGAGTCCACTCATTGTCAAAAACAACACCTCACCCAGGTTACACACCTGATGTGAGGTGGTCAGCTGAGTATCCGCAAGCCAAAGCCCCAGTGACTGTCCTGCTAACCCACCCACCACCTGACGATCAGGGTCCACCACCAACACCTCAGTCTTATCCACATTTAACTTCAGCCAGCTGGTACTCATCCAATCCTGGATCTCGGAGAGACAGTTGTTAAATACTGAGATTGCATCCTCCTGCCCAGGCATAAAGGACAGGTACAGTTGAGTATCATCTGTATAGCAGTGAAAACTTAAACTGTACCACCTAACAATGTCTCCCAATGGCAGCATGTACTTTGCAAACAACATGGGTGACAGAAAGGAGCCCTGTGAAATCTGCAGGATAGGGGGTGAGTGTCAGAGGAATAAATCCCAGTGACAACTCTCTGAGTTCTATCCTTGAGGAAAGATCTAAACCATCTGAGGACCGCACCAAATAGTCCACAGATGAACCGCATGTGCTCTAATAGCATACCATGGTCAACAGTGTTAAATGCCGCAAAGAGATCAAGGAGGACCAAGATGGAATGAGTCCTCTGATCTCTCGCTTTTAGGAGATCATTGAGTACCTGGACAAGGTCCATCTCTGTACTATGTTTCTTCCTAAATCCAGATTGGAGAGAATCATAAACATTGTGGGTGGTAAGATGGTCATCCAGCTGCAGTGCAACCACCTTCTCAATAACCTTGCCCACGAAAGGCAGTTGGGAGACAGATCTGTAGTTAGTCAGAGAGTCTGGGACAAGGGAGTTTTTTTTCAGGAGTGGTCACACAACTGCCTCGTTTAGGGGATCAGGAAAGATCCCCCTCTCCAATGAACTCCAGACTATCTCAGCAGTGATCAGGCTGATCTCATTCACGCAACCCACAAGGAGTCGTGTGGGGCCAAGATCCAAAATACAGCTGGTTGGCCGCAGAGTCTGGAGGACTCCCACAATGTCAATGAATTCTGACTTGCTAAAGTCTGTCCAAACAAACTGGGCATCTGCAACCTCCCACTGACCACCGCAGCACCCCATAGAGGGGGTCTGGCCAATCTCTGACCTAATGTTGGCAACTTTATCTGCAAATAATCAAGCAAATTCGTCACACTTCCCTTGTGAAAAAGCTTGACCAGATTGAAGACAGATTGGATTGCACAATCTATCCACAGTCCGGAAGAGCTGAGCTGGTCAATTATGTGCAGCAGCCATCTCCCTAGACAGGAATTCTGCCATCTTAAGGGTGATTATTAATTGATTGATTGTATACTATTCCATCAGTCTAAGCCTGTCACCCTCCAGGCCTGACTTCCACCAGGCCCTCTCTAACCTTCGTCCCACTCTCCTCAACTCCTTCAAGGTCCCATCAAACCATGGAAACCTTGGGTGCAGGGCGAGGGGGTGAATGCAAACAGGAGCAATAGAATCCAGGGCCTCCGTTACCACCGTATTTATTTATTTTATTTATTTATATATTTATTAGCTTTTGGTAACCGGGTAAATGCACTAGGCAAAACATCCTGCCTATTTTCAGGCACAACCCGGGAGAGTACAATATACCAATACAGTAAGAGTACAATATCCAATACAGCAGTGATAAACAATCCAATACATAGTGCAGGAGAACTGTCCAACAAATACCATGACAGAGGACAGCCACCGAATAGAATACACCTACTGGAAAACACCAACAGTAGTCAAGTTATTGCAGCATACATTCAAACATAACAAGAAATATTGGCCAGTCTGACAGGCCTAGCTGTGAGAAACAGGCAGGTAGGCACACTAACAGACATTAGGACTAGTAGTGAGAGAAGCAGACAGTTAGAGACACTAGTTACAAAAGGCAAATCTTGAAGGATGGGCAGGTCACAAGCTGTATTATAGGCAAGCACCAGTTCCCCTGGATCCATACACTCCCTCAGCATACCCGTTAGATCCAGCTCCACCATTAAGCTATTTGGGGGTCACGCTCCGCAAAGGGCAGTACTGAACCATTTCTGTAGGGGCAGGTCTATTGGGGGAGCCACAAAACTGAACCCTATGTTGTGATGGTCAGACCATCTGACTGGTTCTGCCACCAAGTCGGTTATCTCCATCCCCAGGAGGAACACCAGGTCCAATGAGTCACATCCAGTGTAGGTAGCAGAGGTAACAACCTGTGTAAGGCCCAATGAAGTCATTAGTTGGAGAAAGTCACAACCAAATTGCAAGAGTTTATCATTAACGCAAGCATTGAAATCCCACAGAATCAACCATCTAGGGATCCCAATACCACGTTGACAATGAAGTCTGTGACTTCCTGCAGGAATTCTTTCTCATCTCCGGGTGGATGTTAGATGAGCAATATCCTGCATTCCACACCCACGATACACTCAAAGGATCTGGTGGACCCCACTGGTACCTCCATAAGGCCCAGTTCTGATCTAAAACAGATGGCTACACCCCCACCCTTATGATCCAGCCTCAGATGGTGTATCACAGAGTACCTGGCCAGAACAGCCGAGGCAAAAACTAGGCCCGCATTCTCATCCAGCCAGGTCTCAGTGATGCACGCCAGGTCAGATGTCCCCACAAGATCTGCTATAATAGCATTCTTGTTTTTAATAGACCTGGCATTACATAACACCGTCCAAGTAGGATGAGTAGTCGAGGAAGGCTACGCCACCTGCCTGCATTCAGCAGAGCCCTTGGGTATGAGAATCAGACAGGAAGGACCCCTATTCTGATCCCATTTTGCCCCAGGGTGTCTCCTTGTCCCCGCTACCTCAATCTGATCACTCTTTTCCATTCCCCCCACAGGCCCAGTCCCACCCCCTCTTTTCCTTCTCCTAACTATCCCCAAGGCATGACATCTATTATATGCCCCAGCTGGCAAAGGAGGACATTCAAAGGGGGAAAGGTCCCTGAGCCTGGAGGGGGAATAGCGCCTGACCATCTTTCTGCCCTCCCAGCACATTCTAGGAAGCTGAGACCACAACACAATCAACACAACCTATATTAATAACAAAAAATCCAATCGCACTTCGTCCAGTAAATACACACTTAAACAATATTCCAAAACACCTGTAAAACTCACTCACCCATTCACCCTTCCTACCTTAAAAATTCAACCACATCTAGACAAACTCACACTTAGACAGAACTCCAACTAATAACACCCCACACCCTCCCAATGTTCCACTCCCATCCAAAATACAGATAATATATTTCCAACAATAATTTCCCCCACACTCAAAATTTACAATGTAAAGATAATGCATTTTATAGCAGCAGGTAAAGCAGTATTTTAACTGTAAGGAGCAGTCGCCAAATGTCTCAAATATAGAAATAATGAACTCATAGAGCTCCCAGCTCCACAAGTAAAATGTCCAGTATAGTCTCTGCCAGCACTACCTCTCACATAGGCTGGACAAATCAGCAAAATTATTCTGTGTAAATAGTATTGTCAGGCACTCTCACTGCCCATGAAATACAGAACTGGACATAAAGATACTGTATAAAAAAGAGAGGTCTGACCGTGTCCTGGATCAAACACCTCCTGAATATCCAGATGCCTCCTTCGGATCGTTGGTCTTCTCTCCAGGACTCAGAGGCCTACTAATGCTGGCAAGGGGCACAAATAACTCTACCCCAGGAGGCCGCCACCAGAAATCTCTGTGACTGTGACCTCCGTCCTCAGTTGGTGTCGGCTCACCAGCTGAGACCCCTAATGGCCTAGGAGGTCCAGAGACCATTTGCCCACTCTCCAGCTGGCCTAGTCCCTGGCCTCCCACATGGCCATGGATCCGGCAGCTTAACCACCCCAAGGGTCAAGTCAGAGCCCCCCCTTTCAGGCCAGTAGTATCCAAAAGATAGCCCTTACAATTTGGTATCGCAATCAACATTTTTGAAGCAAGCTAAAAGAAAAGAGGTCTTTATGTGTATCATAAAGGGCTGCAAGGTTCAAGTATGTGTATAAATGTTTGTCCTGAACAGTTTGGCACATATTTGATTTGTGAAGACAGTAAAGATCATCAGTATTTAGCACAACCACAAATTAGTAACTAGTAGGTGGTAAATACTGCTGTGGTAAATAGCAATGTACAATAGTTGAAATGCTAATGGTATACTATCCCAACCGCGAAACTTTGATAGTGACAGACACTACAGTGACAACAGCACCATGTCGCTGTGGTGTTGGTATTGGAACCCGGCACTGTCTTTCTGAGTTCTTACCCCCACAATCAGTTCTGACTCGGAGTTGAGAATCTATAGTGGGGGGGTGAGGAGGTGTAGCCCCCCATGTGGGTGGTCTAGGGGGCAAAGCCCCCTAAGAAAACATGTCCCCATAAGTGGAACCGCCTGCAGATCACAAAATACGGTCGACATGCCAGTTTCACTGTCTGGTCATTCGACAAGATTTATGTCGACGACCAGTCATAGATCCAATGCTAACAAATGTGTTATTGTGGACATATGGTGAGAACTAGTTTATGCATGAATCAACTACTGTAGTAGCAGTACTGTCATGTATGTGTGTTGTATATTTTGACAGATTATATATTGACACTGAATAATGTAGTCCTAAGGATAAGAATGCAAGCCTCAAGTTACTAAAGGGTTTAAGAACTAGTTGCACAGAAACAATACCCTCCTTCAGTTGCACCTCAGTATGAAAAGGTTAATAAACACATGCCAGTATCAATGAATTGTTCATGTTTCAACAAGTCTTGATCCAGTGAAATATAAGTCAAGTAATTCACAGTGTTCATGTAATGTGGATTAAGTACTACAGGCAATAATTATACTTGCATGCTATACCACGTGAGTTTACTTTTCAAAATGCTATGTCAAACAATCCATTCCTCATGTACACCAATGCAAGTTCATTCCTGGGTGAATGAACTTAGCTGTGTCTTTTGCATCACAACCCTTACTGAGTGGCCAGTTATTGGATTATTTGCACACCCATGACCATGAATTATTCCTTATGTTTGATGCAGACAGTGTCATGTGTTTTGAAAATTCTGCATCGGGCTTTGAGTGGTTGACACTGTGACAACTTCAGGAAACAGTAATATACATTACTTTATATTTATCAACTTGCCTTGTGGATTTGACTCATCAGTCGATGGATCTTCGAATGACTTTAGTGATGTCTCATTTTCAATATCAGTGGGTAAGAAAAACTATAGACTGATTATATATTGTGAGACTTGAACAGCATCATCTATTTTTACTTGTGTCTTCAATTTCTTCTTCTTATGTGTATACAGTACATTGTATATATAATGAACATCTAACATTTACGTGATACAAATACCACTGTTATATTTCAGTGAACATAATTTTGGTACATAAGTGTAAAGAGTGGCACGTATGAGGTACATAGAGGTTAGTGAACTGAAATGTGGTATCCCCCATTAAAAAGCTACTAGAATATGTGGAGCTTTTACAGGTAATGTGTCATGCTAAGTACAGCAGTATCCAGTGTCATGCTGCATCCTTTAGGCAAGCATTATTAGACAACAGACTCAACACTTTCTTATGAGAATGCTTTACTCAATGTGGGTTACAATATTTGTCATCATCAGGAATTTTTTTTAAGCAATGGTTTCAATTGTGGAAGCAATGTAGAAAACATACTGGGGGTATTGTGCTGATGTCAGGATGGAACACGATTGACCTAGTCATGATTATAGAAATACAGATTAGAATGTGAAAATATAGTTGCTTATAAATAATTATAGAATGTTGATAGTTAAGTGTCATTCATTAGATCTACATCAGACAAGGTATATGGAAGGCTGTCCTATTCTGCAACAGTAATTGTTATCCATGTCATGATTTGGTTGTCACAGTGTGGGGTGGGTGAAAGGTGTGTAGTATGGGTATTCAATGCTGGTGGGGTGCTAAGTGTATAAATGTTTTAATGACATGGGTTGGGTAAAATGGTGGATTCAAGTGTGAAGTGTGTGTCTTTAAGGAAATTGGGTGTGGGTAATTGATATTTCACTACTACATTGTACACTGTTGTACAGAATTTTGTAGGGATTGGGGAGGAGGGTGATATGGGTGCTACGTGGGTGCTAGAAAGTTCACAACTTTACACCAGGTTCTCTACTAAAGTGAAACTTCACTGAGTCTGTAATGTCCTGATACAGTATCTGGTTGAACATCCAGTGAAATGCACAATTGGGGGTAGTACACCATAACCACAAATACATCACTGTTCAATGTAAAGCAAATGGACACATGGGTTGGTACAAAAACAGGTGCAAGTGGTGGGTAGAACAACTTTTCTGCACAGCTCTAACTTGTGCCTTTTTGTGCTATAGACAAAGGTGCCACAAGTACATGTCTAGTGCACTGGGTAAGAGCCGTCACAGTGGAGGCACCCTGGATTTAAAACTCCTCCACCTCTCTCTCAACGCTGTCCTAGTCCCCCTCACTAAAATCCTTAACCACTCCCTCTGTTTGGGGGAGTTCTCCACCCCTTGGAAAAGGGCTGTCATCACCCTACTTCTAAAAGGCAGTGAACGCACATCTCCTACTAACTGCTGGCCCATTTCCATTCTGCCCCCTCTCTCTCCAAGACCCTTGAAAAAAATAGTAACTGACCAGCTCACCGAACACTTATCAAAATATAACCTCCTGGGTCCCGAGCAGTGTGGGTTACGTAAGAGCCACAGCACTGCCACAGCCCTTCTTGAATATACCTCCTACATCTACAACTCCCTGGATCTGGGACTCTTAGTTGGGTCAGTACACATCGACCTAACTGAGGCATTTGATACTGTCCATCATACCCTTCTCCTTAAATCCCTGACCAAGGTGGGGCTGACTCCCAATACTACGACCTGGTTTGAGAGCTATCTAACCAACAGGTCACAGCAGGTCAAAATTAACCCTGTTCTCACCTCCTGCCTTCCAGTTCGCTCTGGGGTCCCTCAAGGCTCTATCCTGGGCCCCCTTCTATTTAGCCTGTTCTTAAACTCCCTGCCCAGTGCCTGTTCCAGTCAGTTTCTTCTTTATGCCAATGATGCAGTCATTTTCTGGAGCAACCCTCAGCCTCTTCCCTTGTAGGAAGCCCTTCAGAAGTCTTTTGCTAAAGCTGAAGCCTAGTTTACAGAGCGCAGGCTAGTATTAAATTAAAAAAAACTAAGACTCTGATTTTCGCTCACCTAGGCATCACCCTTGATGCCTCCTTTACCTATCATGCACATATCCACCTCCTCTGTAACACCATCAACTTCAGAATTGGCTTCCTTTATCAGCCCACTGATGTGCTATGCCTTGCTGTGTCATCTTTGGTCCTCTCCGTGCTGGACTACAGAATTGTGTTCTGTGGCTCAGAAGATAACACTGTTCTGTGTCGCATAAAGACAGCTCTAAACAAAGCCTGTCACCTGGTGACAGGCAGCGATAGAATGACCCACACATGTGACCTCTACAGTTGCTGAAACTGACTAAACTTTGAATGTCGCCTTAAATATCACACTTGCCTCCTGGCTAAGAAAATTCAGTGGAAACTCACCCCGCCTAGCCTGCATTGTCTCATCCAACCTTCCCTCCCCCAAAGAGTCTCCAGAAGTACCTCTAAGGCCTTCCTTCTGGTCCCTCATTGCAGGACATGCATGGGTCAAAGATCCCTTTTATCACAGGGCCCCTGGCTGGCTAAATGGTCTACCTGCTGCTCTGCCTGCCGGCATTGTAATAGGCCCTTTCAAAACCTCACTCAAGGAATTTCTCACTAAGAACTCAACTTGTGACTGGTCCTAGCATCCCTACACTAAATCAGCTCCTGCCATCACCTTCCCCACCTTCTAATTCATAGTATATTATGTTATATTAATTGGATTATGTAAGTATGCACACTATTTCTGTTAATCTACCAACTGTATTATTCTCTGCATTGTAATAATCACTATGATGGAACTCTTGTCTTATTACTGTATTTTTCTGTTTGCTGTATTTTTCTGTTTTGCACTTGACTCTGGGCTGTCTCTGCCCCGTTATGGAATATTGCTCAGTTTTTCTACCTTCCTTCCAGTACTCCTAATGTAATATATTGACTGATTGTTTGTTTTGCACCATCATTTAACTCCTCTGTGTTATTGTTTGTATACTATGTTAACTGATGAGGAGCTTTTGCAAAAGAGTCTATGACTCAAATGGTGTAATTCCAATTTCTCAATAAATAAACATTCTTCACATGGAAACACGACTTGGTTCAGTAAGAAGCACAATGGAGCTGAGCATTCAGTATTAACACATGAAACACACTGTTCAGTGTAAAGCATACAGGCAACATGGGTGGGTACAAAAACAGGTGCAAGTGGTGGTGAGAACAACTTTTCTGCACAGCTCTAACTTGTGCCTTTTTGTGCTATAGACAAAGGTGCCACTAGTACTTCCTGTGGTAGTGCACAGGTCAGTCTGCTACCACAGAGAAAGTTGCAGTGGGTACTCTCAGTAATGAGGGTGCACTATCCATGACTAGGCTATGCTAAGCACTGTGGCACCTTAATGTACTCAAACCCCAGTTGCAAGGTGCCATGAGACCGTGGACTGAAGAACTGCTGAAAAAAGTCAAATATTAAAAGTAGTGATGCAGGATGATTCATTTCTGTGGATGAATGCAGTCCTGCCATTGGGTAAAATAAAAATATGATGTGATATAATCAATGATATCGCTTGCTAAGCAAAGAACTAATTTAGGATAGAATGAAAGGTGTCCTGGTCCTGGCAACTGGAATGAAATTCTCTCTATTCAGTAATGTAATTAATAGCTACAAGGTTTTCAAATTTGGCTCTCACATTAGCATAGCTACAAAACGAATGATTTTCAGTAGGAGTTGTCTTGACAATTTCCACAACAATGCCTACACCCAAAATAGCATTCAACACATTTAACAGTACACCAGCTATCCCCCAGACAACTATGTGCATCTGTCATCCATGTCTCTTTGTGCTATCAAACATCTATGACCCAATGCGCACTTTGCCATATGTACCTCTATGCCCTCCATGTGCCTCTGCATGAGCTTTCATCCAGGCCCCGTATGCCCATCTGCTCTTCATATCTCAGAGTGCTGTCAAACATCCAAGAAACCATACCCACTGTGCCATATGTGCTCCTATGTCCCCCATATAGCTATGCACATACTGGCCTCCAGGAACCGACAGTATGTCCATCCACCAGTCATGTCGCTTTGTGCTGTTGCACATCCATGACCCTATACTCATTATGCCATATGTACCCATGTGCCCTCCACATACTTGTGCACCTACTGCCCTTCCCACATATACATTCCTTTGCAATCCATATCCCTGTATACCATAGGATATCCATGACCCTATATAAACTTACCCATAGGTACATCTATACTCTTTGTATACCTGGGCACAAGCTGCACTCCACATACCTACATCTCTCCACCATCCATATCCATATGCCCAATTGGACATCCAAGTCCATATACCCACTACACCATATTTCCCCTATGTCCTGTGTTACCCCTGCCCTCCAGACCAATGTGCAACCTACGGCCTCCACATATGTTCACATCTGCACTCCATTTACCTTTGCATGTAATTTTACCAGTAATGACACTTACCACTGCTATCCATATCCCTGTGTTACCTCTGACCTCCATCTTCTGCATAACCACGCCATCATAGATAACCACATGCCCTCAGCATCCCTGTGACCTAATGACCTCTGTACCTTTATGTCACTATGACCTCAGTATCTCATACCCTACACACACCGTATCAGGGTGCCCATATGTCCTCCTTATCTCTATGCCCCCTCTGTCCTCCATGTCTCTATACACTGCAGCCATCCATATCTTTGTGACCCTTCTACCCATACTAACATTCTGCAGGATATAGCTCTGACAAACTCTGCAGTTAATACAATACACAATTGGTACATACCAATAAATGTAATGATGTAAATACAAATTACTTGCATCTACATACCATTTAGTAATGTGAAGCCTCTCCTTATTGGCAAGGTTGGAGGAATGGTCAAATGTATGGCAGCTTAGAGTCAACGCAAAAAAGTGCAAAGTAATGCACTTGGGAAACAAAAACCCAGGGGAACAGTACACAATGGGGGTGAGATACTGACAATAACAAAAATGGAAAGGGACCTGGGGTAGTCATATCAGATGACCTAAAGGTGGGCCAGCAATGTGAGAAGGCAGTAAGGAGGGCTGGGGGGATACTGGGATGCATAGGGAGAGGCATCACCAATAGAAAACAGGAAGTTGTTGGCCCTCTGTACAGACAGTTGGTAAGACCACATCTGGAGTACCGTGTACAGTTCTGGAGAACCCATCTCCGCAAAGACATAGACAGGGCGGAGGCTGTCCAGAGGAGGGCAACCAAAATGGTGCAGGGTCTGCACCAGAACACATATGAAGAAAGACTAAAGGAGCTTAAGATGTATAGCCTTGAGGAAAAGGAGGTAGAGGGGGACATGATAGAAACTTTCAAATACCTCAAGGGAATCAACAAAGTCCGAGAGGGTAGTATCTTTCAGAAAAAGAGATGCAAGAACAAGGGGCACAATTTGAAAATGGGGGATGGCCTGACGTAATGTGAAGAAGCATTTCTCCACAGAGAGGGTTGTAGATGCATGGAATGGCCTTTCTGAGGAGGTCATAGAGTCAAAAACAGTGGGGGAATTCAAGAATGCATGGGACAGACATAAGGCAACTCTAGTGGGGGGGTAGGAGGAAGTAGGCTCTTGGTTAACGAGGATCTGCAGCTTATCCGTTAGGTAGGGAAATGGGCAGACTAGGTGGGTCAAGCAGTCCTTATCTGTCATCAAATTCTGTGTTTCTATGTTTCCATCTGAAGATTCAGACTTCTCACCACTGAAAGAGCTACTGTACTTGAAAAATTAGCAGCTGCAGTAGTACCACAGGCAAACAAGCTCAAAGCTGTATAGCTCCACTGGTATGTTGAAACTTGATGAGAAGAAAGGCTCACTGACCTCTTCAAACAACATTGTGTGCCACTGCTTTGGCTCCAGTTCACTACAAAAGGCTGCACTGCCACACTCTGTAAGGGGGAAGTCAGGTGGCTAACTTAACATGTCATGGAGCAACTTCCATTTTTCCGAGCATGGTGCCATGCAAGAGGCATGAATGGTCAGCCAACATTGCCTTAGCTTAGAGGCAGGCCTGTCTCTAAGGCACCCACAAAGCTCCTCCCTCTCATTCTGCTAACTGGTCAGCACCCAACAAGATATCCCTCCATCTGAAGCAGGTGTTTCCCATTGCCATGCAAGCCTTGCCCCTG
The DNA here is from genome assembly GCA_016271365.2 of Neoceratodus forsteri. Taxonomy (NCBI): domain Eukaryota; kingdom Metazoa; phylum Chordata; order Ceratodontiformes; family Ceratodontidae; genus Neoceratodus; species Neoceratodus forsteri. Next base: position 775,648,953 of record CM028134.1, on the reverse strand, counting down.
AGGAGGCATTCCCCCCACTTAGACAGGCTCTGCCCCTGAGTCAGGTGTTGTCCCTAGTTTGCCTCCAAGGCAGGCATTGCCCTAATTAAGGCATTCTCTGACTCAAAGGCAGACATTGTACAAACACTGAGATAGACCCTGCCTTTGAGGCAGGTGTTACACTTTGCCTGAGGCAGATTCTGCTTCTGAGGGAGCAGTTACTCCTGCCAGGCACACCCAGCCTCCACTGCTGAATTCTGCTAACTCATACAGACTCTACCTCTAAGGCAGGTGTTTCAGCTAGACAGAGGCAACCCCTGCCTTTGATGGATGCACTCCCCCACTGAAACAGGCTCTGCCTTTGAGGCAGCTGTTGCCCAAGCCAGGTAGGTCCATTCTCCAAGGGAGGAATTCCCCCCACTCAGACAGGCTCTGCCTCAGAGGCAGGTGTGATACAAGACAGAGACAGTCCCTGCCTCTGAGGAAGGCACTGTCCCCACTTGGGTATCAACTGCCTCCAAAACAGCACCTGCCTCTGAGGTATGAGTTGCCTCTACCAGGCAGGCCCTGCCTCCAAGGCACCCATTATATCCACTCAGACAGTCTCTCTCAGTAGACAGGCACTGCCCTTCTTGAAGTCAAAGACTACCTTAGTAGGGACAATGGCTATCTCAGAGTCAGGGGCTCTCTCTGTCTAGACACAACACCTGCTTCTGAACCAGTTCTTGTTGGAGTACAGGATGCCTGGCTTGGAGGTGGGGACTACACTGTTGGGGCAACACCTACCACAGTGGCGGAGCCTTTGTGAATGGGGGAATGTTTGTCTTGGAGGCAGGACCTGTGGTAGGGGGCAACACCTGCCTTGGAGGCACGGTATTTCTTATTGGGTGTCAACAATCAGAAGAATAAGAGGGGGCCTCTGTTGGCTGTTTTGGAGGGAAGACTGCCTAAAAAGTATGGTTGGTTGCTCATTCATGCCTTTTGCAAAGTACAACACGGAGCATGCTTGCATCTGTCTGAAGACCACAGAGCGCAATAATTGCTATAAATAATGAGAAATAATATTTACAGTATATAACTAACTGCACATAGCGAGCAAACACTGATCAGTAAGTGCTGACAGCATCAGTCAACATTTATAGTTTATATGATCTTTAAAGTATACAGACTGTCCTACACTATTTACTTAGATGGATAGATAAGAAAAGCTTTTTAGAGAAAGTATATAATTTTTGAAAAAAATAATTTAAATAATGCTTTGATAGGGGAATTCCTTCAGTAATGAAGTTTGTTAAAGCAGTGCTTAATGCTTAACAATGGACAGTTGCAAGAATAAGCTATAAATCAAACAAACAACTGTGCATGTGTATTTGGAGGCAGTATAGCGCAGTGGTCTAAGGCTCTGAGCTGCAAATTTGGTGACATCCAGCAGATCAGACCTGGGTTTGAATCCCACAGCTTCCACTTGCATACTGTGTGACCCTGAGCAAGTCACTCCTTGTGCTCCCAGGTCACTCCTGTAAAAAAGCTTTCAGCTTAGTGTGCTATACCTGGTTAAACAACTAAATAAATAAATGTATGAGCTCCATGTAAAACCGCTGCTTTTATATAGCCCTCATAATTAAACATTGTTACAATACATGAGCCTTCCTTGTCTGATTTACCAGGTTTTAGAGGACTGCTACAAATGTGTACATGATAGCAAATCTCTCGTGCAGATTTAATAATGAACATACGCTAATTGCCATGACAAATTCTCTGGGTGACTGAAATTTTACAACAGACTTGCTTCTATGGATGTGACAATTTGGAAACTCTTGGCCACATTTTCTTTAGACTACCATAGAGCAGTCATTATTTCTGGACTGCCTACTAGAAGGTTCACCCATGTTGCAGCGACAAGGAAAAGAGTAGCCGTCATGAAGGTGCCAGCACAATACCAATGGTGAACATCGTACACGGCCATTATACCACCTGACCCCCACTGCATCGAATGCCTCGGGGCACGTCTGGGCTGTTTGCAGGGGGCTTCACCCTCTGCACCCCTACTTTATTATAATCACCTCCACATCGGAGGTGTATGGGGCAAGGGGTTCAACACCCCTACAGCGCCATCCCTACTGAGAGCCATGAAATCCATTTCACCAGCATGACAGGCAAACTTGTTGCAGTGCCCTAATGATGGTGCACATCTAATGATATACCCTACTAGAACCCACCATTTCAGCCTCTATGCTTCAGTTGGTTGCCCTTCATTGACTACCAGAAAGCTAAAGACTTTGTCCATACAGTCTTACAAAGCATTTCAAAAAGCTTTACCACAATACAGTGTCCTTTTTAGAAGGTTGTCTAGCTTATATAACTTGAGGATGAATGATTTCATCCTACTGGAGGTCCCCAGATATGTCTCAAAATATGGCAACATGACATTTGGCTGGTTTGCACTGATGTCCTGGAACAAATTACAAGCCTCTATCAATATAAATTCACTGATCAGCCTCCATTCATTGAAAATGTTGTTGGAAAGACATTGTATACATAAATGCACTTGATGATAAAACTCCTTATTTTTGTACTCCATGCTGTTTTTATTAACTACTTATTTTAGCCTCTCTGTATTATATTCTTTGATTCTCATGCATTCCTTTCCTTGTATGGTTTGTGTAATTGTTTCTCTTACATAAAAATCTATTATGGAACACTGATGTTTTATGTACCTTTACCTGTCCTCACCAATACCTCCTTGCAAATGAGCAATGCTCAATGGATCTTTTCCTGGTAAAACAAAAATAAATAAAATAAGGGTTTTCTCCGAGTTACATACAATTGGAAGAAGTGCCAACAAATGTCTAAAGCCCACAATAATTCTACCACAGGAGAAAAAGTTTACCTTGTTTCTGAACGTCTGACAATTTTTAAGTTTGTTTCCAAATAATTACTTCATGTAATGTGCATAAAATGAACACTCTTCTAAAACTTCATGCTTGTTTAAATGAGGTCAAAAGTTCATATCCTTATAATGCATTAAATGTTGGAAGCTGAAAAAGTAAAACCTGTACAACAAGTTATCAGATGCACTCCTGACAGATCAGGTTTTCCCTCTGAAGGAGCATGGCCTATGTATTACTCGTGCTATTGTTCCAGATCTCCATTGATATCATTGGCTGATATGGGTAAGGTACTGTTTATGAGGAATTTTAACTTATCAAAACCTTTACCATAATGAGTATTGTTGCATGCAAATTACCTGAAATCACCGGAAAGAAAATAAGATGAGGTGAATTCACAATGGGGGCTGGCAACCACCTGATTTGCTCTGTTGGTTTTTGGCTGTCAACTCCGGTATGCTTCCTGACCTAACCACTGATGTAGCTCTGTAAAAGGCCTTGGATCAGACTGAAAAAGAGGCATAAGCCTGTTTTCTGGGTGATAGTGAATGCTGTGGGGGGCCCTGCCCCCCACTACAGTCACTTATAAAGTAAGACAAAATCACCCATACCCCATAATGCAAACTGTCATAAGAGGTATATGGAAATCACCATGAAAATGTAGGCTGGTTCTGCTTTTAAGCAGAATGGGTGCCAAAGGGACTCTCACACAATCTGCAAAGGTTGAGAAAGAAGACATGGACATATGAACATATGAAACTGCCAGCAGATAAAGGCCTTATGGTCTATCAAGTCTGCTCGACAGCAGCTAGCAGCCCCTACACTGTAGCTGCCCCTCCCACCCCTCCCTTCCAGTGACCTTCCCCTTACCCTGTCCCATCCCCTTTGAAGCAGTCCACTGTTCTATAGGATGCCACTTCCTCTGGCAATGCGTTCCACCCAGACACTACCCTCTCCATAACAAAGTGTCTCCTCATTTCCCCCCTGAACCTTCCCCCTTCCAATCTCAGATCATGCCCTCGAGTATCCCTCCCCCTCCTTAATTTGAAAAGCCCTTCCGTGCTCATCTTATTTATTTCCTTCACATACTTGAAGGTTTCAGTCATGTCCCCCCATCCCTCCTCTCCTCCAGGGAGTACATGTTCAACTGCCTCAGCCTGCTCTTGTAGGGTAAGTCCCCTAGCCCCTGGATCATTTTTGTTGCCCTTCACTGCATCCCCTCCTGTAACCTAATGTCCTTCTTCAGGTACGGTCACAAGAACTGCACACAGTTCTCCAAGTTTGGTCTAACCAGTGACCTGTATAGTGGCAGGAACACCTCCCCCCCCCTCCCCGGAGGATATGCCTCTGGCAATACAACCCAGCCTCCTGTTGGCCTTTACAGCTGCCTTTCTACAATGTGCTGAGTTGCTTATTTCTCCTGTTATGATCAGGCCCAGATCCTTCTTCTCTTCTCTTCTTTCTTGGATATTTGATCTCCCCCCCCAGCTGGTAGCTCCTCCTTGGGATTTTGCGCCGAAATGTAGCACTTTGTATTTCTTGGCATTGAACCCCAGCTGCCAAGTGTCTGTACAGGCCTCCAATTTTGCCAGATTATCTTGCAACCCCTGCCACCTTTCTAAGTCATCCACTACTGCTCCCATCTTGGTGTCATCTGCAAACAGACGGATCTTGCTTTTGATGCCTACTGAGATGTCTGCTATGAAGATACCAAACAACACCAGCCCCAGTACAGAGCCCTGTCACCACCCTGGGAGATGACAGCTCCCCTCCCACTACCACTCTCTGCTGTCTCCCTTGTAGCCAGTTCACTACCCATCCCACCATCTTCGCCCCTGTCCCTTCCAGCTTACTTCCTAGCCTCCCATGCAGCACCGAATCGAATGCCTTGCTGAAGTCCAGGTACAGGACATCCACTGCATGGCTTCTGTCTAATTGCCTGGTTACCCAGTCATAGTACTCCACCAGGTTGGTCTAACAGGATCTGCATAAGACAGACCCATGCTGTCTGCTGTCCTGCAGCCCATTAGCCTCTAGGAGGGAAAACAGCCTCTCCTTCAGGATTGTCTCCATCAGCTTTCCCATGATGGATGTGATGCTTACTGGTCTGTAGTTCCCTGGCTCATCCTTGGGGCCGCTCTTGTGGAGGATGTAAACACGTTTTATGTCCCACATAGGACTCATCAGTGTGCCTCATCTGTATCTCACCTGAGAGGAAAAACGAACCAGCTCTTAAGTGATCTTACAGGTTTGAGTTATGGTAGGTCTTACTGTAAATAAGAAAGCAAGCTAAACAGGCAAAGAACCTTTAGCAGAAAAGTACTGAGGCAAGGGGTACCCAAAATAAGCCAGGTTTCAAAGAAATACAAAATCGTACATAGAAGCATAGAAGCTGACTGTAGAATAGCACAGCTTAGCCCACCTGGTCTGGCCAGATATTCCCTACCTATTCTGTCTCTACAGACCATATTTGGTCTCCATCGACCCTCCCAAATCACTGCAGGCTACCTTTCTGAGGGGCGATCTTAAAAACAAAGGCAAGTACTCTAGGTGTGGCCAAACCAGTGAGCAATATAATGGCAACACCACCTCCTTCCTCCACTGGAGATACTCCCTCATGAAACCCAGAACTCCACTAGCCTTACCCACTGCCTTGTCACACTGTCCTGCTATCTTGAGGTCCTCAGATATGATAACCAGAAGGTTCTTTTCCTGACTAGTGACTGTTAGTACCCCCATCATTTGCTCAGTGCCAAGGTTTCTATGTCCTAGGTGCATTATTCTGCACTTTTTGGCATTGAACATCAACTGTCATGTTTTTGTCCATTCCTTGAGTTTCCCAAGATCCCTGCAGATATTTCCACCCTTTCCTGAGTGTTCACCCTATTGCATATTCTGGTATCACCTGCAAAAAGGCATACCTTCCCTTCCAGCTCTTCTGCAATGTCCCTTATAAAGAGTACCCCACTTGCCACACTACCCTCTGTAGAATGAGTGCCAATAACCACCACTCTCTGTTTCCAATTATTGAACCAGTTTCTAACCCAATTTATCACAATGGATCCCATTCCTAGATCAGTTGACTTTGTAATCAGCCTTCTATGCATGTCAAAGTCCTTGCTAAAGTCAAAACAGGCCATGTCCACTGCTCTCTTCTGATTGATTTCCCTAGTCACCCAGTCAAAGAAATCTATTAGATTCATTTGGCATGACCTCCCTCCCACCATGAATCCATGTTTCCGTGGCCTTGCAGCCCACAGGATTCAAGATGTAGGGAGGTTGGGATTGGGAGAAGGTGGGATGGTAGACAGCGGGATGTTGGAGGTATAGTGGGTGTGAGCCATATTAGGGTGGTCAGAACCAGAAGGTGCCCTGGGGCAAAATAGGGCCTGGAGAGAGGTCAGATATGTTTGGTACCTATACCCGGGACTCCGACTGGAACAAGTGGCCAGGTAGCCAGAGAGCTGGCAACCTCCACCAATCCTCTTTGGGTGGTCCTATGTAATGCCAGATCAATTAGGAACAAGACCAAAATTATTGCAGACTTGGTTTCCTCAGTTGATCTAGCTTGCATTACAGAGACTTGGTTGGGGGGATGATATGGGTCCAGTTCTAGAAGCGTCTGTCCTGGCTGGGTTCTCCATAGTGCTCTGCCCAAAGAGGGAACACAGTGGTGGGGGGGCTGGCCATCTGTTTTAGAACTGACCTGAACTTCTCCGTGCACCCAGTGAGGTCCACTTTGTTGTCTGAATGCATGGCCGTATGCAGGGGTCCGGGTGCTAGCTGCAGAATCCTTCTCATATACTGGCCTCCAGGGTGTGAGTGGAAATTTCTGCAGGAAGTCCTTGACTTCATCACTGAAAAGGTATTGGAGTTGCCCAGATGGTTGGTTCTGGGTGACTTCAATGCTTCGACCAACGACAAACTCTTGCATTTTGGTCATGATTTCCTCCAGATGATGACCACGCTGGGCCTCACACAAGCAGTTGTTTCTGTGACCCACAGCCATGGTTATGCCTTGGACCTATAGTAGTGTTCTCACTGGGTCTTGAGGTCACTGACCTCAAGATTGATCCGGTCATGTGGTCAGATCACTGCTTGGTTGAGTTCTCATTCAGGGGCCTCCCCAGTTAGCCCTTCCCATGTAGAGACAATCTGTTTCTGTTCTTTGAAGGGGTTATCCCCAGAGGGACTGATGATGGTACTGGATCTCTCTGGTGTGAGTGTTGCTTGTGTGATGGGTACGGTTGAGGTGGTGGCAGCCCATAATATAGTGCTGTCTTTAAGGCGCTTGACTTTGTCACACTGGTCCATATATGACCCAGGTCTTCTCACCTGAGACCCCCGTGGTTTGATGGGGCTCTCAAGGAGATGAAGATCAGGGCCAGAGGTTGGAGCATTGCTGGGGGAAGTCTCGGTCTGAGAAGGATAGACTGGCTCTGAGAATTCATTATGGTGAAAATCAAAGGGCAATCAACCATAAGAAGGCAGTGTTCCTGTCCAGGGAGATTGCTGCAGGGAAGAACAGACCAGCTCTGCTTTTATGGATTATAGACAGGCAACTCCATCGTGCCTGTCTGCAACCCCCAAAAAACAGCTTCAGTCACTCAGTACGAGGAGTTTGCTCTGTTCTTCTCTGACGGTATCCTCAATTAGGGCTGGGATCTCTCCAATGGGGCAGATCCAGCCCAACAGTGATGAGTCATGTATTTTCAGAGGCACTCCTATTGCCTGGAGTAAGTTTAGGCCAGTGGGGGTGGTAGAGGTATGCAAGGTGATTTTGAAGCTGTGGCCCATGTACTGTGATCTAGACCCGGCCTGATCCATCTCTTAATGAAATGTGTTGAGTCCATTGATCCAGTGTTTACTGAGATTGCCCGGAGCTCACTTGTGGAGGGACTTTCCCCAGTGCCCTGAAGGAGGCACTGGTGAGGCCCCTCCTAAAGAAACTCTCTCTCGACCATGACATCTTGGGAAATTATAGACCAATCTCTAACCTCCCATTTTTGGGTAAGGTTATAGAGAAAGTAGTGGCTCTGCAGCTCTCGGCATACCTTGTGGCTTAAGACATCTATGAGCCTTTCCAGTCTGGGTTTAGGTCCAGGCATTGCACTGAAATGGTGTTAGTCAGGGTGCAAAATTATCTCCTCAGGGTGAGGGATGGAGGGGGATGGTCAATACTTAATCTCTACTTAGCATATGACACTGTGGACCATGTGGTGTTGCTGGATCACCTAAGGGAGCTCTGTGGACTCACTGGTACTGTCATCAACTGGTTTGAGTCCTTTCTCACAGGCAGGATGCAGAAGGTAGTGATGGGGAGTTTCTCTTCTTGCTCAAAGCCCCTGCCATGTGGAGTTCCCCAGGGTGAGATCCTGTTACCTGTGTTGTTCACAGTGTACATGCTTCCCCTGTGTGAGATCATTAGACAGTACAGCTTGGGACTTCACTTATGTAGATGGCACTCTGCTGTATATGTCATTTGTACCCGGGATAAGTGATGCCATGGAGGTGCTTAATATGTGTCTGGCTGAGACCCAGGACTGGATGTCCTCTAGCTGGCTGAGACTCAGTCCCGACAAGATGGAGGTGTTAGTGACCGAGCTTGGTCAACGGCAGGATGTGGGTGCTGTCAGGAAGGGAACAGGGTTATTCCTGGGTCCTACTCCTTTGGCTGCATCTACTAAGGTGAAAAATCTGGGCCTTATTCTTGATGGTGGATTGACACTTGAGGCTCAGATGTTGTCCGTTGTCCGGAGTGTTTTTTACCTCCTTAGGAATATCGCCCAGCTCAAAGTCTTAATTCTGGCTGATGACCTGCCCTCACTAGTACACAGTTTTGCAACATCTAGACTTGACTACTTCAACGCTCCTTAACACGGGTCATTGGACAGGGGTCTCAGTCACCTGCAGCTAGTGCAGAACACAGCAGCCATGTTGCTGATGGGCCTTCCAAGGTCTTGTCATGTGAGATGGAGAATCACCATCAAGGTGGGCTTGTTCACCTATAAGGTCCTATACGGATCGGGTCCTGGCTATCTGAGTGACCTCCTGACTCCTATCTGCCCTGTGCGCTCGCTCTTCTCCTCCACTGAAGGCCTCCTGGTGGTTCCCAGAGACTGGCTGAAGACCTCTGGAGCTCGATCACTTGAGGTGGCTGGTCCTGCCCTGTGGAACTCGCTTCCAAGATCTCTGAGGGAGGCCTCATTGGTTGAGGTGTTTAAGCAGGATCTGAAGGTGCATCTTTTTAGAGAAGCATTTCTGAACTGCTAATGAATCTTAGAAATAACAGACTGCTGAATTGTTTATTTTAAACAAGGATTTTATTTATGTATTGGTTTTCATTCATTGTTGTTGTTTTGATATATGTCTTTGTATTTGTTGTAATGTATTTATTTTAAACTCGTGTCTGCCTGTACAGCACCCACAGCCTCTGGGATAGGGTGCTAGATAAATAACATTTTAGTTACTTACTTTACTTACTGTCATCTTTTCTTTCAGTAGTGTTTCCATTAATTTCCCCACCACTGAAAGTTAGGCTGATCAGCCTATAGTTGCCAGCCTCCTCCCTGCTGCCGCTCATGTAGAGGAACGTCAGCCCTTCTCCAGTCCTCTGAAACCACTCCTATTTCTTGTGAGTTGTTGATAAAGGCTGTCAATGGGGTAGCCATAATCTTCCTAAGCTCTTTTGGTACCCAGGGGTGAATCCCATCTGGTCCCATAGCCTTGTTAACCTTTAGAGTTGCAAGTCTTTTCAGCACCCTTTCCTCGGCTGGACCTGTGCTTAACCCTTTCCCATCCTATCCCTGCTTCTCCCTAGTGGTCTATCCCCTCCACCTTCTACTGTGAAGCCTAAGCAGACATGTTTAAAATGTCAGCTTTTCTTTGGCCTCCTTCTGCATAGTCCCTTCCCCTTCCACCCTTCTAATTCTTACTGTCACTACCCTTGTTGTCCTGTTCTCACTTAGGTACCAGAAGAAGGTCTTATCCCCTGTAGTGATCCTTTTGGCAGTTCTGTCCTCTGTCTGTACCTCATCACCTTGTCTGCATCCTTCTGCTTTTCTACATATACGTCCCTGTCCTCCACTTTCAACTTTTCCTTATACCTCTTGAACGCAACCTTTTTTTCTTTTACCACCCTTGCCACATCCTTGAAAAGCCAAAATGGTCTCCTTTTCCTTCTGCTTTTCCTTACTTCCTTCACTCATAGGTTGTTTACTTTAGTTGTGCCCTCCCTTATTCTCCCCCAGTGTGCCTCTACCCCTTCCTGGCATTCCTCCACCGCTCTTAGATAGTTACTTAGTCAGTCATCCACTTCTTTAAAATCTGCCCTCTTAGGCCCTGTACACATTAGGCTTCTTAAACCATTTTAAGCAAGTTAAAATGGTTTAAGAAGCACTAACATGGTTTGCAGACACATTACAGCTTCATTTAAACTGTTTTCAAAAACAGTGCTAAAACCCTGCTAGGTACCTACTCTTTAGCCCAGTTTTAAAAACGATTTAAGCTAAACACTGTTGCACTTATCAGTGTATACACACTGCCATGTTCATCCCGTTCTTCGCTGGTCCTTCACTATGCACAGCCCTCCAATGCACAGCACGGTTGCAGGCATCACTCTGTGAGGATCCAAAGTGTGTGAAACGATGTGAGGTTTAAGAAAACATTTGGAAACCATAAATGGCCTCCTCAACCCCGATTAGGCTTTTAGAATGGAGATAATTTTTATGCAATTATAACTCACTTAATTTCATTGTTTAAAAGTTTGTGAGGAGGCAACATGATGGGGCACTGCACCGCTCACTTCCATTGAAAAGCATGGAAGCAAGCGGTGCGGTGCCACACTGTCACATGAAATAATGGCACGTAGCATCCACCATGTTGCCTCTTTGGGGACTTTTCAACAATAAAATGAAGTGAGTTTTAAGGCATAAAAAAATTATCTCCCATTGCGACAAGCCTTATCGGGGGGTAAGGCTTTGAGGGGTGGTCTGTTTACGGTTTTGAATGTTTTCCTTTAAAATGCTTCAAAAACCGGGTTGAGGCAGCAATGTGGCTGTACTAACACAATAAGAGTTAAACCATTTTAAAAAGTGTTTTAAAACCCACCTCATAAGTGTGTACAGGTCCTTTAAGTCCAGAACCCTCGTTCTTATGTGGTTCACCTGTGTTCCTGTCTTTATGTTGAACCACACTGTATGGCGATTACTAGTACCAATGGGACTGCTCACCATGATATCTTCAATGTTGTCCCTGTTTGTAACTGCCAGGTTCAGCACTGCCATGTCACTAGTGGATTCCTTGACTAACTGTCTGAAAAAAGCCCCTTGCAGGGAGTTAAGGACGGCCCTGCCCCTTGCTGAAGCTGCACTTCGAAGGCTCCCCTCTACATCTGACAGATTGAAGTCTTCAACTAGCAGCACCTCCGCCTTATTCATCATTCTGATTATGGCTTGCCCAAGTGCCTTATCCATCTCTTCACCCTGTGCTGGGAGTCCATACACTACTCCATTATCAATAGGGTACCCAGAGTATGTCTCCAGATTGACCCATAGTAATTCCTGTTCCTCAGTTTCTTCTTTGTGCCCCTATACCTTTATGGCCTTGATATACTCCCTCATATATAATATAATCCCCACTTCTTTCATAGAAACATAGAAGTTATAGGCAGATGAGGACTGCTTGGCCTACCTAGTCTGCCCATTTCACTACTTACTGCAATGCGCCCCTGATTTCTGGCTTATTTTCTTTCCCATTGTTAGGTTCCTATATATCCCATGCATTTTTGAATTCCCCATGATTTTGTCCTCAACACTTCCACTGGGAGACTATTCCATGCATCAACTCCTTCTGTGAAGAAACATTTCCTCACATTACCCCTCGTGTCTACCCTCTCAGTCTCTCATCATGCCTCCTTGTTCTTGAACAACTTTTTACTAGAATATGCCCTCTTCTCTTGTACCTTATGTGTGCCCTGGAGATATCTGAACATCTCATCTACTCATCCACTCTCTCTCTCTCTCTCTCTCTCTCTCTCTCTCTCTCTCTCTCTCTCTCTCTCATTATCTTCTCCAGTGTCATATTGAGGTCCTCAAGTTTCTCCTTATATGACTTTTGGTGTAGACCCTGCACCATTTTTGTTGCCCTTCTCTGCACTGCGTTTATTCTGTCTATGTCTTTCCGGACATGCATGCTCCGGAACTGGACTCAGTACTCTAAATGGAGGTCTTACTAATGATTTGTACAGTGACATCACCACTTCCTTTTTTCTTCTGGAGATCCCTCTCCCTATTCACCCCAGCATCCCACTGGCTCTCCCCACAGTTTTTTTGCATTGTTTGGTCACCTTTAGGTCATCATATATGACTACCCCAGGTCCCTTTCCTGTTTGGTGGTTGTCAGTACTCCCCCCCCATCACCATCATATACTCCTCCACTGGGTTTCTTTGCCCCAAATGCATAATTTTGCACTTCTTTGCATTGAATCTTAGCTGCCACACTCTTGACCACTCCTCCTGCCTACCCAGGTCCCTCCTCATCCTTTCCACGCCCCCTGGAGTGTCAACCCTGTTGTAGATCTTAGTATGCCGTTCCTCGCTGCTCTGTCGCTCCTGAATACAGTGTAGCCCGATCTGTTCATTTCCCAGTTGTGGTGCTCAGCACACCATGACTCCACTATAGCCACTAAATTTAGATTATCCTCTGCCATGGTGACTTCCAGGGCTGCAATTTGTTACCAAGGCTCCCTACATTAGTGTACATTGCTTACAAAATCTCCTGCCCCCCACCACCCACCCCCGTCTAGTACCTTTGTATTGCCCCAGAGTTGGGGGTACCACAGAAAAATAAAGAAATAGAAAAGTGCCAGTTATAGGGGCCTCAGTACAGTAAACAGGTAAATCAATCAATCAATCAATCAATCAAATTCTTTACTTATCCAGGAGAAAATCATTGAGCAAGCTCATTTACAAGGTGGACCTGCATTACATAAGTTAAGTAACAATGCATTTACATACAGACAAATAGACAGTAGATGCAAGAGTACAACAGTACAGGTAGGCCTGCAATAGACAGGATAACTAAAAATACATTTGGGTTCAGGTAAAAGACAGTCGGTAAGGGTATACATAACAATAGGGTAGCAAGTCAGTAAAAATTTATACCAGATACAACAACATACATGGTTTAGTATTCCTGTAAGGCAAAGGCATTATAGTCCAGTGAAGAGATTAGTTGAAGTGGATGCTACAAGCAAAGAGACATGCATAGTCAGTTTAAAAAGACCCAGGCGTATCAAGGGGGAGACATGTGTTGGGAGAAGTGGGCAGCCAGTGAGGTGGGGTCTGGAACTGGGATAATACTAGGAGCGAAGGAATGAGATGCTGTGGGTATACAAGGAATAGGTGGGTGAGGGAGGGTGAGATTTAGGGCGGTAGATAAGTAGATGGCTCAGGGACAAGTTATGCACTGATACAAGAAGGAAGGAGGATGGGAAAAGCAGGGAGGATGTGGAAGGGGGTATAAGTAAGCTAGGATCACTGTAAGCAGTTGCAGGCTTCTGTAATGTATTTTGAGTATAAGGTCTTAAACACAGTAATACTAACAGGAATCCTCAGTTTCAGTGATTTCTGTAGCATATTCCAGAGTGACGGTAGAACGAATCCTATGTCAGCTCTCACAAAACACGTTAGGGCTTTGGGCACTTTCAGAGAAATCAGTGAACAGCTCTTAGGGTATAGGTTCCAGGCATGTTGAGAGTCAAGCAATCAACAATGTACTGCAGAAGTTTGCCAGTGATAGCTCTGTATGTCCAGAGAGCCGCATTTTTATTTTGTCTGTAGTGTAGGGAGGTTCAACCTATGACAGCATATAAAGAGCAGTGATGGGTGGAGAAGGGGAGACCAGTGATGAAGCGTAGGGCTCTGTGGTTAAGTATGTTCAATTTACCGAGGTATGAAGTAGCACATTGGCTGTATATAAAGTTGGCGTAATCAATTAGGGAAAGGAATGTAGACTGAACTAGCTGTCTCTTGGCCTCTGTAGTTAGTAGGTAGTTTAACCTGAAGAAGAAACCTAGTCTCTGCCTTAGTTTTTTTTAACAAATCCTCCAGGTGGTCTACAAAGGAGAGTTTGAAGTCTAGCCACACGCCCAGGTATTTGAATTTCAGCACAAATTCCAGGGTTTCTCCTAGTAGGGTGGTGATGGGGGAGTAGAGCAGGGTAGGCTGCATGGGTAATAGGTGAAAATAGCATAGCCTTTGTCTTTTTGGCATTAAGTAGCAATTTTTTACTAAGGAGCTAGTATTGAAGTATGTTGAAGTCAGCTTGCAGGTCGTTATAGGCAGTTTCAGGAGTTGTATGGCTTAGGTAGATCACTGTATCATCTGCGAACAGATGAATTTTTGCCTTATTGATGCCTGAGTCTATATTGTTGGGCTTCCCAAGCTGCTTCTGTGGCCTTGGCTCTCTCTGAGCAGGCCACAGCTAACAGACCACCCGACTGACCCCCGGACAGATTCAGGCGGCCCATCTGTGGGCTTCCTGTTGCTCCTGTGGCCTTGGCTCTCCCGAGCAGGCCACAGCTCAACAGACTACCCGACTGACCCCGGATGATTCAGACAGCCCATCTGTGGGCTTCCCAAGCTGCTCCTGTGGCCTTGGCTCTCTCCGAGCAGGCCACAGCTAACAGACCACCCGACTGACCCCCGGACAGATTCAGACAGCCCATCTGTGGGCTTCCCAAGCTGCTCCTGTGGCCTTGGCTCTCTCTGAGCAGGCCACAGCTAACAGACCACCCGACTGACTCCCGGACAGATTCAGACAGCCCATCTGTGGGCTTCCCAAGCTGCTCCTGTGGCCTTGGCTCTCTCCAAGCAGGCCACAGCTAACAGACCACCCGACTGATCCCTGGACAGATTCAGACAGCCCATCTGTGGGCTTCCCAAGCTGCTCCTGTGGCCTTGGCTCTCTCCGAGCAGGCCACAGCTAACAGACCACCGACTGACCCCCGGACAGATTCAGACAGCCCATCTGTGGGCTTCCCAAGCTGCTCCTGTGGCCTTGCTCTCTCCCAGCAGGCCACAGCTAACAGACCACCACTGACTCCCGGACAGATTCAGACAGCCCATCTGTGGGCTTCCCAAGCTGCTCCTGTGGCCTTGGCTCTCTCTGAGCAGGCCACAGCTAACAGACCACCCGACTGACCCCCAGACAGATTCAGACAGCCCATCTGTGGGCTTCCCAAGCTGCTCCTGTGGCCTTGGCTCTCTCCGAGCAGGCCACAGCTAACAGACCACCCGACTGACTCCCGGACAGATTCAGACAGCCCATCTGTGGGCTTCCCAAGCTGCTCCTGTGGCCTTGTCTCTCCTAGCAGGCCACAGCTAATAGACCACCCGACTGACTCCCGGACAGATTCAGACAGCCCATCTGTGGGCTTCCCAAGCTGCTCCTGTGGCCTTGGCTCTCTCCGAGCAGGCCACAGCTAACAGACCACCCGACTGACTCCCGGACAGATTCAGACAGCCCATCTGTGGGCTTCCCAAGCTGCTCCTGTGGCCTTGGCTCTCTCCGAGCAGGCCACAGCTAACAGACCACCCGACTGACCCCTGGACAGATTCAGACAGCCCATCTGTGGGCTTCCCAAGCTGCTCCTGTGGCCTTGGCTCTCTCCGAGCAGGCCACAGCTAACAGACCACCCGACTGACCCCCGGACAGATTCAGACAGCCCATCTGTGGGCTTCCCAAGCAGCTCCTGTGGCCTTGGCTCTCTCCGAGCAGGCCACAGCTAACAGACCACCCGACTGACCCCCGGACAGATTCAGGTACGCACCGGACCTCCGAAACTCATGGCTTTGAATGCCACTGTTTTGACTGGATGCCCAGTGGAGGAACCAGGCACTGACTGGCAGCTGTACTCCTTGGCTGATTTTCCAACACCTGGTGCTTCCTGGTCTCAGGGAAATCTCTTTCTGTGCTTTGTTCTGGACTGAATTTTTGTTAATGTAATCTACATATGTTATGCATCAATTGGTCTTACTTTACCTGCCAGCTTAGCTAGTCTATTACAAGCCACTAGTCTAGCCTCTCAGTGTTACTAGTGCTTGACAAACTGTACTGTATAGTAGCCAATGTTTGACTGCTTGACCTAGCTACTGAGCAAGACTGCTGCAGTTTTCCATTTCTGCCCTACTGACGAACTCTGCCCTTCCCCACACTGGTCACTCTGCCAGTTATTAATTTCTCTCTGCCCCACTTGTAATGCTGTCTCTAAACACCTTACTTTCTTCTCTGCCTTACCTACAAACCCTTTCCTTACACCTCCTGCTGCTGCTGTCCTCCTCAGACATCCCGGTGCCAAAGCACAGATGACCCCCATTAACTCCTCTTCTAGCTCCAAATAATTGCCCTGCATTTACCACCTCTTTACCTCATGCTTGTCTTTCCCCATTGCCTGCCCCCACTGAGCTTGCTATTGTACTCTAGCTGTATTTAACCCTGTGTTTCCCTCCTTGTTCACAGACAGCCCATCTGTGGGCTTCCCAAGCTTCTCCTGTGGCCTTGGCTCTCTCGAGCAGGCCACAGCTAACAGACCACCCGACTGACCCCGGACAGATTCAGGCACGCACTGACCTCCGAGACTCAGTGGCTTTGAATGCCACTGTTTTCACTGGATGCCCAGTGGAGGAACCAGCACTGACTGGCAGCTGTACTCCTTGGCTGATTTTCCAGCGCCTGGTGCTTCCTGATCTCAGGAAATCTCTTTCTGTGCTTTGTTCTGGACTGAATTTTTCGCCCACCCCCTCCTCACAGTATTAAATAGACCCTTACTCCACCCCTTCCTCAGCCTAGCAGCAGATTGGTCCCTCACTGCTGCACATTTGCTATTGGCCTCCTGTCTTCAATACCTGACTTGACCCACTTTCTTACCGCCTTTTTAAAGCAGTCCCACCCACAGGATCCCACATTTCCTCTCAACCTTTTCTCCAGCCACTCCATCTAACTCCTCTCAATTACTGCTCTACCTGCCCTATTGTTAGGGACCTCACCCTAATTCGACTATATACCCTTTCAACTATAAACCAGCTTGCAGTTAAGCAGGCCAGCAACACCAAACAAACTACCTTGGGGTGCACCTACTACTACTCGTCACTACCTCTTTTGGCATTGCTGGTACCATACACGTCCTTTTGTTCTGCAAATTTTGGACTCCCCGCTGTTCTGTCTAACCCTTTATGTGAATCCACTTTATTAACCCTCACTCTCCTTCTCTCTCTCAGCCGAGAAACTGTCGCCCAGGCTCCCAGCTCCTAAGCCGTGGGATTCCCGGCTACCGGGCGGTCGGCGCCCCTCTAGCCGATGCTCGAGATTGCAGACATGGACCCAAGGCCCTACAAGGTACGGCAACTGCCGCAACTTTTTCGACTGCCCCCTCCCCACCTCCGCTGATTATTAAATACAGTAGCTCCTGCCAAAATATTAGTCCACGTCCCCTGGCGCAGTGCCCCACCAATAGAGACTTAGCTCGTGATCCCCCTCTTCTCTATCCAGCCTACGGGATCCAACTCTCAGGGCCTCGCCTTACTAAAACGCATAGGCTCTCCTTGGCTGTGCCTTCACCACTAAATATCTTTAATGCTATCAAATTTGGGTCGACCTGGATCGGAAAGCTACTGATAAGCTGCATTAATCCAGCAACCCCACTGGCCCCTGGGCTAATTGAGTGGCTCCTTTTGAGGTACCATCATGTCGGGCCCTATATATCTCCTTTACTGCCCTTCTTCTGCTGATACCAGCTGCCCAGCATTGGACACCTGAACTACCATCATGTTTGGTCTACAACGGCACCTTGTGCTGTATACCACATGGCAACTTATCCTTTAATTGCCTCCATGATTCCAAGTACCAGTACCTCGAACCCTGCTCTTGGACCACACATACCAGTAGTACTTATAGCACTCCCCCACCACAAGGCCCACCTCCCACCACGCAGACTTCTATCTCCTCCCCGCCTATTGTGGTAGGGGTACTAGCTCTTGCTACAACAGATCCGCTCTTCTATGGTGGCTACTTTCCAGTCCCTAAAAACAACAGATCTACTAGACGGAAGAAAGGCAGGAATTACAAGCTTATAATTAGCGCTCTTATAAAAATCCTACTTATCCTCCTGCTTTGTTCAGGCAACGTAGAACTCAACCCTGGCCCCCCAGAAACTATTGCTTTGCCAGCAGAACTAGCAAATTTAAAAGGAATAAGCTTCTTGCATATTAACGATGTAGCCTCCTTAAAAAGATAACCTTAATACAAACCTGGGTAAATCATACCTCTCCTGACATACTTGTGATTTCGAAATTGGCTTAGACCCAGCACCACTGATAGAGAAGTAAACATACCCAACTATGCCTTGTTCAGAGCTGATAGGCATGCCAGAGGAGGAGGGGTAGCTATCTACGTTAAAGACAAATTTTCTGCCTCCTGCTTATCCTCGGCATCTGTCGCCAGCAAATTTGAATGCCTAATTCTCAAAGTGGAAATTACACAGACTACTGCACTCTGCGTAATAGGATGCTACAGACCACCGTCTGCTGGCCTACAGCTTGTGTCATATCTAAGTGACAAGTTGGGACAGGGGCTGCCAGAAACTAT
Organism: Neoceratodus forsteri; assembly: GCA_016271365.2. NCBI lineage: Eukaryota > Metazoa > Chordata > Ceratodontiformes > Ceratodontidae > Neoceratodus > Neoceratodus forsteri. The sequence continues at coordinate 775,630,441 of CM028134.1, read as the reverse complement.
TATTTTAGGAGACCTCAACTTTGACTGGCTCTTCTAACACAGCTGCCCCTGTATCCTTCTGATGAATATGGGCTGACGCAACTTATTACTGAACCAACACGCCCAAACGTGAAGAACCCCAGTAAAGTACACTTTTGGATGTGCTAATGGTGAGCAAACCTCATCTCTTCTCCCACGCTGATGTCTTCTTCTCAGGCGCCAGTGACCATTGTTTTATTGGGGAGTAAGATCCACCAATAACCCAGCACCCATCAGCAAGTTCTCTATGAAGAGATCCGGCGCAACTTCAATGAATATGCCCTACCTAAGCGAGCTTAAGTACTCCCCTGAGTGCAAAGATTTCTACCTGGCCAAACGACATGTCAGCTTACAAATATCTTCCACAACATTCTATCAGGGCCCTTAATAAGTATGCTCCCTTATTAAAGTTGAACTAGGACCAAAACCTGTAAATGGTTCACCCCTCAGATCAAGTCCTTGCTTCTAGAAAGAGATAAGCTCTGGAAAAGCACGCAGACTGAACACTGCAGAGGATTGGAACCAGTTCAGGAGACTACTGAAATTTATGTACCAAAACAATCAGAGAATCGAAGGCCACCTTCTTCAAACCCGAACTCGACTCTGCCACAAAGAGCCCAATCAAGCTCTGGAACACAATCAGTGATCTGCTAGGCGCTCCCCAGGAATTCACTCCTGACCAAGATTACCTCTGGCAACTTGACTATAACCGAAAAGATGGATATACTTGACGATTCAATAACCACTTTGCTACTGCAGGCATGGCATTTGATAACTCCCTGAAAACATACTTCGCCTCCCAGACTGCCAGCCAACTGCCTGAAACTCCGACATAGCTTCGCCACCTTCCTCACTTCAACCTGCCACACTGAAAGAGGTAGAGGACCTCTTGCTTCAGTTGGATACTAGAAAAAGTGCTGGGGCCGACTCCCTTGACCCTTACTTCCTAAAAATTGCCTACCACATACTAGCAATACCCGTCACCCACCTTTTTAACTTATCCCTGTCTCAGGGCACCTTACCACCTATATGGAAGACAGCACATGTTATACCACTGTTCAAGATCAGGTGACCGTGGCGATCTCAATAACTACAGGCCAATTTCCCTCCTTCCGGTCCTGTCCAAGCTCCTAGAGAAAATTGTAAATGCACAGCTGAGGACTCACCTTGAGTCTAGGGAACTGCTAAATCCTATGCAGTCCGGATTCAGAGCTAAACATAGCACTATCTCAGCCCTCGCCAAAGTTACTAACGACTGGCAGCGTAATCTTGAGAGCAAAAACTTTATTTGTGCTGTTTTCCTTGATCTAAGCAAGGCTTTTGACACCGTCGACCATAGTCTGCTCCTCTCCGCCCTTCAAACCATAGGTGTGGACCCCTCCTCTCTGCGTTGGTTCACTGACTATCTTACAGGGCGCCTTCAACAAGTTAAAGCCGAAGGAGGCCTGTCCCCCTTAAAAACTCTGCAAAGAGGGGTACCTCAAGGTTCTATATTAGGGCCCTTACTTTTTGCAATCTACATTAATAACATCGACTACTGTATAAAAGAAGCCAACATCCATCTGTTTGCAGATGATACAGTTCTCTACGTGAGTCACCCAACACCTGAAGCTGCCTGCAATGACCTACAGTCAGAATTCAACCTTTTGCAAAGCCAACTCCTCCAAAAAGCTACTCCTTAATGCCAAAAACTAAAGCGATGGTCCTCTCCTTTTATCCGTATACAGCTAACCCTGTGTCCAGTGGGACAGTTCCCCAAATTACCACAGTTCTAGGTGAAAAACTAGAATTTGTTACAAAATTCAGGTATCTGGGAGTTTGGATAGACCAAAGACTCTCCTTCATTGAACATATCGAGGACTTGCTAAAAACGACTTCGGCAAAGGCTTGGACTGTTTTTTAGAATCAGCCAATTTCTCACCAGAGATGCCAAGAAACAACTGGTCCAATCCATTTTCCTATCATTGGTTGATTACGCTGACTTCCTCTACAGCCAATGCCCCAACTCTTACATGGCTAAACTGGACACACTCTACAACGATCACTGAGGTTTATAGCGGACTCCCCTTCGGCACACATCACTGCACCCTATATGCGGCAGTGGGATGGACATCACTAAAGTTCAGGCGCCACAGAAACGCCGATCTCTGGACCTATAGAGCCATCTCTAATAAGCTGCCTTACTATATCTCCTGCTGTCTTCCCCTGAGTATAATTGGGAAATACGCATTAAGAAGTTACTCAGCTATTATACTTAAAGTACCCAAAGCAAAATCCCGCTTCGGCAGGGCAGCCATAAGCTTCGTGCTACCTACCTTATGGAACGATCTACAAAAAACCCTCAAATTAAGCACTCTAATCGGTATAAATGCTTTCAAGATGCATTATTTCCGTACAATCAGAGAAGTATGTAACTGCTTCACCCAATCAGACCCAGTACCGGTGTCTGCACTGGTATATAGCCACGCCTAGACCCAATTTTAAGTACTGACCCCCCCAGCTTGCTCCTCACCAGCCTAATTGTTCTCTCTCTTATCCCCCTGTCTTATCAACACTAGGCCCATCCATCCCCTTATTCTTCCTTTCCCAACCTCGGATAGGAGCTCACTACCCTGGGTTGTGACATCCTACCATGCCCCGTACTTTATAGCATTCAATCCCAGGGCTCACACATACTCCTTTTCTCCATCCACCTTCTCTACATCCAGCTTTACCAACTCCTTTTCTGTGCACCGTGCCCTCCTAGCCTTTCTCTCCCTACTTCCCTCCCTCTCTTCCCCCCTACCTTCACCTCTACCTGGTGTATATTTTTAATTTTATTTTTTTCTTCCGTTACTTCCTCCTGCAACCTTAGATAACCTGCTTTATCTTCCTATAGACACTTCTATGTATGTAAATACCGTGTAATCTGTACAATATCTGTATAATTCTATGTACATATAAACTTCTTTTTCTTCCTCTCTGTAAAGAGTATTATCTGTATTGCCTTGTAAATACCTGTGTTGACCTGTATATACAATTGTTCATGCTCCACCCAGGTCCATCTTGCAAATGAGCTTCTGCTCAACGATGAACGCCTGGTTAAATAAAGACTTGCTTGATTGATTGATTGATTGTTGATATAGATGGCAAATAGGAGTGGCCCCAGGATGGATCCCTGTGGGATGCCTCTTTTTAACAGATTTGAGGGGGAGAGTTCATCTTCGGCCTTGACCTATTGGTGCCTATCAGAAAGGTAGTTGTCTAACCAACTCAAGGAGGTAGAATCTAGACCAATAGCTTTTAATGAAGAAAGAAGGAGGCTGTGGTCGATAGTTTCAAGACCTTACTTAGGTCTAGAAAAATGGCGTAGACAAATTTGTTGTTCTCTAGCTCGCACTGTCATTCATTTGTCACCTTGGCCAGGGCCGTGATTGTACTATGTTCAGTTCTGAAACCAGATTGCATTAGGTTTAGCAGGTTAGTATCATCTATGAAAGATTTCAGTTGGGCATTCACAATTTTTTCCAGTAGTTTTGATAGTACCAGGAGAAGGGAGATGGGCCTGTAGTTGTTTAGATCACATGGATCTCTGGATTTAAACAACGGAATAACATGTGCCATCTTCCACAGTTTGGGGAGGGCCCCTTGAGAAAGGGACAAGTTAAATTGATGTGTAATAGGTACGGCCAAGACATGACAGGCAATCTTTAGGTAGTATAGATAGAAGGTGTCAGCGCCAGCACTTTTTCTGGTGCCCAACTGGAGAAGGAGATCTTCGACCTCTTTTAGTGAGGCAGGAGAAAATGAAAAGACTGCATCTGAGGGACTAGATTCTGAAGGTTGCGTGGTAAGCTGGGAGCATAGGTTACATGCAGGTGAGTTATCAAAAGCTAGCCCTGCAGTAGCAAAGTGATTGTTGAAGGCTTGTAGTACCCCTTTATTGTCGTTGATAGTTACATTGTCAGAAATAATTTTTGAGGGGATAGTGTTTCCTGTGGTATTACCAGAAAGTTATTTTGGTGCCCAAGAAATGCCCAGGTGCCCAGTTTAAAATGCCAACACAAATCTCTGTACAAAGTCTGTCAAAAATACTGTAAATACCTATGTAAATATCTTAGAAATAATGCACAAAATAAGCCTTTCTGCTATGCTGCAGCTAATGGAATGTTGAGCTGAGCTAATGGAAAACTCACTGTGTGGCACCAGCTATGCCTTCCAGAACCAGAATACACAGTGCTGCAGTTTAAAAAATAATTTACTGTTAGAGAGAATCATGGTGACTGTGGAGAAGTGAGGACACAGAAAGCGTGGAGGGATGAGAAGGGCTTGCCAGGAGGGCCGAAGCTGTCCCCGAGGGCTTTGCTGTGTGCCTCCTGCCTCCAGTCACTGAAGAAATGTACCTGCAAGCTGGTCCGGCTTACGGTGCCGTCCCGAGCCACCTGTGAAGAGGAGAGACATCCCGTTGTGTCCGGGGAGGGCTTGGTGCCCTGTTTTATTATTTTTTTTATTTAAAATTAAGTACTCAGTCCCTTGGGGCGTAGGAGCATTGCTGCTCTTGCTCATGCAATGTTTGGGACCTTCTGCGAGGTCCTCAGTCATCCAACAATTGCCTGAAGCTCTCTCCCGCTTCTGACCGCACCTCCCGCCTCCCGCTTGTATCCAGAGTGTCCCAGTGGTGTGGTGAGTTGGTGACAACACACTCCTTCGTGCTGTTCACCCTGGAACTGTGTAAAAGTGTATTTGAGTGTTTTAAAAGTTTGAGCCAGGCACACAGAGAAACAGCTGAGCGCCATGAAGGGGCGGCCCAGGAGCTCCTCATTTAAATAATTGAAGCCTCTGAGGTGTAGCGACGCCCACAGGGGAAGGGACAGCAGAAGGGGAGCCTCAGAAAATGCATAAATATTCATAAGAGGAGGCGTGGCTGAAAAAAGAATGACAGTTCAGCCTAAGCCAGCATAGAGATGTTTAAAGAGAAGCCCATCATTGTTAAAGGGGCTGATTCCAGAGAGGCCCATATGTGAAGGGGCTGATTCCAGGGAAGCCCAGTGATTTAAAAGGGATAAGTGCAGAAAAGCCCAGAGTGTATTTGCAGTGGCCCAGAATTTAAAAGGAGGACCAGTGGTTTTAGAGGGGCCCAGACATGCAATCCAGCATCTTAAAAGGGGCAAGTTAGACTCACCACTGTGTAAAGGGGCAAGTCAGGCCCACCATTTCTTAAGAGGGCAATCTGGCCCAGATGTGTATTTAAAGGGGCAAGGGTAGTTCAGGACCCACGGGACAAGTCAGGCCCACCAGTTCTTAAAGGGGAAAGTTAGGCCCACCACTGTGTAAAGGGGCAAGTCAGGCCCACCAGTTCTTAAAGGGGCAAGTTAGGCCCACCACTGTGTAAAGGGCAAGTCAGGCCCACCAGTTCTTAAAGAGGCAAGTTAGACCCATCACTGTGTAAAGGGGCAAGTGAGGTCCACCAATTCTTAAAAGGGGAAAGTTAGGCCCACCGCCACATGCTCTGCCATTTAAGTGGCAAGTTAGGCCCACTACTAGCCATTTAGATTCCCCAGGTGTTATAGGAGCCCAGCAGCATTAGTGACCCCGGATGTTTAAAGAGTCTAGCTAGCCATACAGAGTCGCAGTAACAGGAAGAACCCAATTTAGTCAGTAGGGTTCTATCAGAAAAGTGTATTGCCTGTATATTTACTGTGATTTGAACATTAAGACTGAATAAGAGACCACTGCAACAAGAAATGAGACTTTATTTTGCATGCAACTATTGCTACAAGCAGTGACTGTGCCAGAAAGTATTGCTTTGTTGCCAGCCTTCCAAGTTGCATGGTGTTTAAATCAGTCTTCCAGAGCTTTCCAGAATCTGTTCACCATTGGTATCCAGATCAATCTTCTTCAAAGTACTCTAGAAGTTGTCTCCAGTACATCCTCAAAGCAGCCAGCAGCAGATCTTCAAGGAACCGTGCTGCAGTCGTTTGCAACATCCTGTTTATTGTTTTCCGTTCTTCAAACTTTCCCCAAAGTAAGGCCTGGCCTGGTACAAAGGTACCGCCCATTTTCTTGTTTTGTCATCCATTTCAAAGTGCTATCCAGATATTCTGTCGCAGTGTTTTGCATCATCGCCCTATTTTTACGTAGCCTTTGGCTCATCCGGCCTTGGTGCCCAGAACCCCGTTGGTGCTTCTGATTCACAGACTTCCTTTCTTCAGAATCTTCGTCATGTCCTGGCAGTCCCGAAGAGGACTTTGGGATGGTTGGTCAGCATTTTCTTCTTCTTCCTCATGTCCTGGCAGTCCAGAACAGGACTTTGGGCCAGTTGGTCAGCACTTTCTCCTTCTTCTTCATGTCCCGGCAGTCCAGAAGAGGACTTTGGGCCAGTTGGTCAGCACTTTCTTCTTCTTCCTCATGTCTCGGCTGTTCAGAAGAGGACTTTGGGTCAGTTGGTCAGCATCTTCTTCTTCTTTGTCTTACCCTGGCAGTCTGGAAGAGGGCTGTGGCCAGGTTTGGTGTTTCTCAATTCCGGCGGCCCTCATTGGGTTCTGAGCTGAGAGAATCGTTGCTTTGTTCTTAACAAGTCCAGCAACCCTAGAGAGGTAGGGTGTGGCCGAGAGACTCATGGCCTATACAAAATCCTCTCTGCAGTCCCTTAGTTGTTAGCCCAGTCAGCCAAGTGTTCCCCTTGTGTTTTTTCCTGCAACCCAATTTCAAACAACATGAAGTCTTGCTGTATTCTGACAATAGCAGTGAGTACCAACCTTCGAACTGCCCCGGAGATGAAAGAGTTAACTTTCCATGCCAGGCATGGAACGCTGAGCTCGAGCTCAGTTGAGCCTCTGTCTGTTGCTGTTTGAACTCAAACCATCAGATTCTTTACTCCGCCTCACTGAACAGTCGCTCTGGAGATTTCTCCTTTGCTCGGTTCAATTTGTCGGTTAAAGTACCGCTTTTCTCGGTTTTCGACCGAATTTAAACCACAACCTGTCAGTTCAGTCTTTGTCTGTGGTATTTGTGAGTACTAGATAGGTTTATATTGTTTTCTGTTCTGTGTGGAACTTGTAAACGGTTCATCGGTTCGGTTGAACCAATCAAGTTGCTTAAAAATCTTTATTTCTGCTTTTAGAGTGTGGTTACCGGTTCTTATCGGTTCTAAAAAAAATGGATTTTCTACGTTTTTTTTCCACGACCCTTAACACGGTCAGGAACCGATAAGAGTGTCTTGCCTGGCAGATTGCCATTAAAAGAGTAAGTTTTGTTAGGACTGGCACCACGTCTGAAAAACCCAAAAGAAAAACCGGGCCCACTGCGTTTCAACACTGTAGTGTGTGTGGGGAAGTCTTTGCTAAGGCTGACCCCCACACCACCTGTGTTTATTGTCTGGGGTTTGACCAGCTCGAGTCAGACTGCCAGATTTGTAAAAATTTTCCTGCAGCTACCCTAGAAAAGAGAGTTGGTAGGCTCAGGGAAAGGGAGGCAAAAAAGTCCGCTGACCCGGATGGCCAGCCCGGTTTGGTTCAAACCGAACCAGAAGGAGTGCCCTCTGACCAGGGTGAAACTTCTTCGGGCAAAAGGAGAACCGATTCCGAGGAGTCGGTTCCGGTTAAGAGAACAAGAAGGGAAAAATCAGCTGGTGTGGATCCAAAAGTCTCTTCTCCAACCGCTGATGAAATAGCCAAAGCGATAAAATTGTGCAGTCGCTTTCCTTTGGTTCCGACCGAACCGGCACCATCAGGAAGGCGCTCTGTTCAGCCAATTCCACCGGTTCCGGGTTATGATTTGGAAGAATATTATGAACTGGAGGAGGAGGAAAAGGAGTATGAGGAAAGTGAATGTGGTTTTGAAAGTCTGGATGTGCCCATTGACCAAGACATCTCCCCAGACAGACCTTCAGGAGTGTCTCCTCCTAGGCTTTCTGAGTCCCCCTCCCATTTCATGTTTTACAAGAAAGTGGCCGAAACCCTTCAGCTTCCTATGGAAGAAGCTGTTGATGACCAGGAGGAGCCTGACTATGTGGAAATGATGGATATCCCAGAGTCCAGGAGGCTGTCTATTCCCTTACACAAGTCTTTTGGGAAACAGACATTTAAGATTTTAAAGACTCCTAATTCTATACCTCGTGTGGATAAAAGAATGGACAAGAGGTATACTTTGTCAGGCTCAGATACGGAGTTCCTTACCCAGCAATGCAGCCATGTTGGGGTAGTGCAGGCTGCAGCCTGTGATAAGGCTAATATACCCCTGGCTTCACACCCCCCAGATAAGGACTCCAGAAGGATTGATGCCATGGCAAAGAAACAGTACATGGCAGCATCCTTGGGACTCAGGCAGGCCAATTATATGGCCTATACAGCTAGATATCAGAAATCTAGATGGGACAGTGTCATGGCATTAGCTAAACAGGTCCCTGGCCAGCTTGCCAAGGAGCTGGAGCAGGTGGCTGCTGATGGTATTGAGACATCCAAGGTGCAATTCCATGCTGCAGTGGACTCCAATGATGTTTCATCTAAAGTCATGGCTACATCTGTGGCCCTTCATAGGATGGCTTGGCTCAGATGTACTAGCCTGTCTCAGGATACCCAGACTAAGGCCATAGATTTTCCTGTTGTGGGTAATTCTCTGTTTGGGGAGCAAACAGAGAACTACATGAAGAAAATGGATGAATACAGGACCACCTATAGGAGTGCCCAGGCCAAGGAAAGGCAAGCCACTCCTCAGAGGCAGCATCTCAGGGGCAGGGGCAGGCCTTTTCATAGGCCTTTCTACCAAGCCCAGGCCTCCTCTTCTGCCTATGCTCAGAGGGGGTTCTTTAGAGGAAGAGGCAGAAGGGGTACAAGCAGGCCTGCTTCCATCCCTCAGCCTATACCCCCTGCCAAACAGGCACCCTGATGGGTTTGCCAGGGCCAATTCTCCACCACCTGTAGGGGGCAGGCTGGCTTACTTTGTCCAGGACTGGAAGTCTTTAACATCAGACAAATGGGTCCTGGAAGTAGTAAGCCAGGGACTGGTTCTCAGCTTCAAAAAATTTCCAAAGTTGAGAGCCAGATCCTTTCCACCTGCAAATCCTTCAGAGGCACTTGCCCTAGAGGCAGAGGTCTCTTCCCTCTTGGCTCTCAGAGCTGTAGAAAGGGTTCCACCCCTACACAAAGGGGAAGGATTGTACTCCAGGTACTTCCTCACCCCCAAAAAGACAGGAGAATGGCGGCCCATCCTGGATCTCAGATATTTGAACAAGCACCTTTAAAGCCAAAGTTCAAAATGGTGACTCTGGGAATAATTCTACCCTCTCTAAGGCCAGGGACTGGCTAGTCTCCCTGGACCTCAGGATGCCTATTTTCATATTCTCATCAGAGGCTCCCATCCAAGTACCTCAGGTTGAGCTGCCCTCAGACCATTACCAATTCAGAGCAATGCCCTTCGGCCTAACCTCTGCTCCAAGGGTGTTCACAAAATGCCTGGCAGTAGTAGTTGCTTCCCTAAGAAGGCAAAGGATTGCCATCTTCCCATACCTGGATGACTGGCTCATAGTAGGCCAGTCCCCAGACCAAGTCAAGTTACACCTACAGATAACTCAGCAACTGCTCACCTCCCTAGGTTTCCTTCTGAATCTTTCAAAGTCAGTTCTAGAGCCTGTTCAGCTCCTCATCTTCATAGGCACAGAGCTAGATACAGAAAAGACCAGAGCCTTCCTTCCTTCCCCTGGACAGGGCAAGGACCCTTATCTCACTGGCCTCTTCATTCACTCTACAGGTATCTCGAGCAGCAAGGCATTTTCTGCAGCTCCTGGGGCACATGGCTGCTTCTACAAGATTTCAGATGAGGGACATTCAGTTCCACTTGAGAGCCTTTTGGTGTCAAAAAAAGGACCCTCTGACCAAACTGATACCAGTGACTCGAACCCTGATCCAGGCCTTGCAGTGGTGGCAGGATCAGAACAATCTAAGACAGGGAGTTCCTTCTGTCACTCAGTCTCACTCTTTAATCCTTACTACAGATGCCTCCCTCTTGGGGTGGGGGGCCCACTTTGGAGACCTGACCACCCAAGGGTTGTGGTCCCCTCAGGAATCTCTGCTTCACATCAATCTGTTGGAACTCAGAGCAGTGTTTCTAGCACTTCAAGCTTTTTCCAAATCTGTTCAGAACAAAGTCATTCAGATCAGGACAGACAATACCACCACAATGTGGTATATCAACAAGCAAGAGGGCACTCGGTCTATGGCCTTGTGCACAGAAGCAATGAAGTTGTGGTCTCTGGCCTATTCCCTGAACACCTCCCTCACAGCAGTACACCTCCCAGGCAAGGACAATGTCCTGGCAGATGCTCTCAGCAGGATATCTCAGGGTCATCACGAATGGTCACTGGATCCCCTGGTTTTGGAGGTGATCTTCTCCAGATGGGGCACCCCACAGATAGATCTTTTTGCAGCCCCAGACAATCACCAACTTCCCCTTTTTTGCTGCAGGCCCCCAGTGTTGGGCTCAGTCCCCCTGGATGCCTTGGTTCTCAATTAGGAAGGGAAGTTCCTGTATGCTTCCCCCCCCTTCCCTCTCCTGTTCAAAGTGCTAGTCAAAATCAGGTCTCAATCCTGCAAGGTAATTCTGATTGCTCCAGACTGGGCCAGACAGCCCTGGTAACCTCTCCTGTTGTCCTTAGCAGTCCACCTTCCCTTGTCTCTTCCCAGGAATTACAACCTGTTATCCTGTGCTCAGGGGAGGGTTTGGTACCCGAATCTCAAATCTCTCAATCTCAAGGCCTGGCTCTTGGAGAGTTAGAGTTTGCTGATTTACACCTCTCTCAAGGTGTTATGGATATTCTAAAGGCTTCTAGGAAGCCTTCCACCAGAACTACTTATAATTCCAAATGGAAAAGATTCTCCATATGGTGCTCTGGGAAGCATATTTCCCCAGAGTCTGCTGACCTGCCCACAGTCCTTGACTATGTGGTCCATCTGAATAGCTTGGGACTCAGACCAGCTACACTAAAGGGTGCATCTGGCAGCTGTCTCTGCTTTTCTTTCAGCAGGTAAGCCCTCTTCTCTTTCAGCTCACCCTGTATTCTCCAAGTTTTTCAAGGGATTGCTTCATACCAATCCGCCATATAGGGACCCTGCCCCTGCTTGGGACCTTAATGTTTGCATTGCTCAGCTTATGCAACCCCCTTTTGAGCCTTTGTCCTCAGCAGAGCTTAAGTACTTGACTTGGAAAACTGTGTTTCTGGTGGCATCACTTCTCCCAGGCGCATAAGTGAGTTACAAGCCCTGTCAGTGGAGCCTGATTTAATCTCTTTCCATAGAGATAAGGTGGTCCCCAGGACTAACAGGAAGTTTTTACCTAAGGTGGTTTCAGACTTCCACCTTAACCAATCTATGTCTCTTCCTGTGTACTTCACTGACCATTCCTCCTCTGGTGAGAGGAGGTTGCACAGTTTGGATGTGAAAAGAGCCTTTAGCTACTACATAGAACGTACCAAGGGTCACAGGTTTGACTCCCTCCAACTGTTCCTCACTTATGGTGAGGTTGGTAAAGGAAAACCTGCCACTAAAAGATCCATTGCCAGGTGGATTGTCTCTTGCATTCAATTTTGCTATGAAAAACTAGTAAGATTCCACCCTCAGGCCTGAGGGCTCACTCTACCAGAGGTACAGCTGCTTCTCTGGCTTCTTCCAGGGATATTCCTATCTTAGAGGTATGTCAAGCAGCTACCTGGAAAACAGTTCACACTTTTACCAAGCATTACTCTCTGGATATCCAGGCTAGGAGTGATGCTCGGTTTGGCACAGCTGTGCTTCAGAGCCTATTTCCTAAGTAGGTTCTGTCCCTCCTCCATGGAGGTACTGCTTGGTAGTCTGCTATTGTCAGAATACAGCAAGACTTCATGTTGTTTGAAGAAAAAAGTACTCACCTTAGTAATGTTGTTTCTTCTAATGGAGTATTGCTGTATTCTGACCTCCCCCCACCTTCCCCTCTCAGAACCTTTGTTTTTGGGATGTGTGTGGGCAGTAGCAGTGTTGGCACTCAGGAGGTGCCCCACCCTTTTTAATTATTATCTTCTTTTCTTTGGGTGAGTGGGTGTTGTGTTTATTTCATTTTTTGGGTTTCCTGACTTGAGTCTTTGTTTTGGGACCAAAAAATCTGTTATTATATTTAGTAGCCAGTTGGCTAGTGTAGGTCTACAGTTTCCACACAGGACCTCAGTGAGTTTAGCTCGTAAAGATCTGACAGTTTGAGTTCAAACAGCAACAGAGTCTCAACCGAGCTCGAGTTCAGCGTTCCATGCCTGGCATGGAAAGTTAACTCTTTCATCTCCGGGGCAGTTCGAAGGTTGGGACTCACTGCTATTGTCAGAATACAGCAAGACTCCATTAGAAGAAACAACATTACTAAGGTGAGTAATTTTTTCTTCTTCCCAATGACAGAGATAGCTTATCCATGCATGAACTGCCTATTATGACTGAAGTAGAGTTTTACAGTATTATGCTATAGAGTTCCTTAAAGTGGAGTACTCCAGGTAATTGGCCCTAGGTAGAGGTGCACCTCAGGGTAGTACTAAAGGATTATATAGTGATTTGCTGATTATAGAGTTTAGACCACTCATAAAGTGGAGCTGATACAGCCATTTGTTTAGAGTCCTTCTCATATGGGAGAGTGAAAATAAGTGTAAGTGTTCCCCCGTGACCGTGTTTCCCCTTGGTTTGGTATAAATAAAACCTTATTAAATATTTGGAATCTATTTCTGCACTCTCACCTCTCTTTATCTGGTGCCAACATCCACCTCTTTGTGGACCTGTGTTAGTAATTTGTGTGCAAGTTACTGGTGTCATCGACACAGTTGCTTTATTACCTCTTTTTATTGATGTGGAAACTCAGCACACATTAACATCCTTCTTACCATCTTCGGAACACCACACCTTGTTTCTTCCTCCAACTCCTGCCTGTTCTGTCCATTGCTTACCCCTTAGCTCGCCGCTTTCCTTCTTCTTTTACCATATCTAGACCCCTTTAATCCTATGTCCTTCCATACTCTCATTGTATTCCTATTTTCTTCTTCGTTCCAGTCCCCAACCCTTTCTTTTTGCACATTTGCTGTAAGGGAATTTTCTCCAGTATGGTTTTCCCTCCCTAACACTTCCCTCTAGTGATGAAATTGAACAGGAACTCAGTTCCTGTACCTTTTTATGGCTGTGGGCAGACACTACAGCTATCTTGAGATTGATTTGTTGCCTTAAAATGGCCGATTGTGGCATCTTCCATTGGACTTTTGGAAGTATCCTTCCGAAAGTCCAACAGAGCTTGTAACACTCTACCACAATCGGCCACTACAGAAGAACAGCCACTCTATTTCAGCTGTTACTTCCGTATTCTGGGACAGGAACTGCACATGTGCACCTAGCATGCATGCGCAGTTCTGCTGGTGCTGTCATCTTGTGAATGTCAGAATGCCATTCACCACAACTATGCATGTGCGAATGCTGCACATGTGCAGTTGCATCGGTGCCGCTATCGTGCGGATGGCACTCCTCCCACACCCTCTCACTGCTCCTGACCTCCCCACTCCCTCTCTTCCCTCCCAGCTCCAGCAGCAAATAAAACACTCCCGCTCCCTCCCTCTGCTGCTGTCCTCCCCACTGCCTCCATTCCCCATCCCCACATCGACATCAGGGTGCTCAATCCCCATGTCAGCATCATGTACCCCCCAACTCATTTGGCACACTGGGAGCCCACCCCCAGTGTGCCCAAATTTATGTTTTCTTCTTTTTTCCCCCACACCGACATTAGAGTACCCAATCCTCATGTCAGCTTCATGCCCCCAACTCATTTGGCACACTGAGAGCCCACCCCAGTGTGCCCAAATTTATGCTTTCTTTTTTTTCCCCTGCACCAACATCCAGGTGCCCAATCCCCATGTCAGCATCATGTACTCCCCCAACTCATGCAGCACACTGGGCGCCCACCCCAGTATGTCCAAATTTAAGTCTTTTCTCTTTTTTTCCCTGTAAATAAAGAAAACCGTCCCCTGACATCCTTTTTTACCTGTAAAAAAGAAAATGGTCCCTCGTCATCACTCCAGTCCCCCATCCCCACCATCCCACTGAGCACCCACCTCCTCCTACACACATACACACACCCTTACCCCATACTTACCTCCAGAGGTTGGCGCTGTCATCTTCTCTAGACTAGGACACATCTGCACTCTTCAAAGTTGAACCACAAACTGAAGAATCAAAGGTAAGCATGGTATAATGGCAGTCAGTGGAGTTTTCAACTTATGTTGATATATAAGCCATTTTTAGGAATTTTAGCCCCAAATTTTCAACGTGGAGTTCTTGGGACCCCACCTCATGAACACTGTCACTGTCATTCCATTACACCATCACAAAAGGTGATTTTGTGGTCGCTGTGTAGAACCACCCTTCAGAACTGATTAATGAAACCACAGTACCACTGTTCATGAGATGGGGTCCCAAAAAGCCCATGCTGCAAATTTGGTGAAAAAATTCCAAAAAATGACTGCGTTACAAGCGTACATTGCACAGTTTCTACACATGCTCCTAATGTTCAACATTGCCATTTTTGCACACCTCCTTATTAATAATACAGCTGTCATTTTTCACATCCTGCCCAAAATGTATTTTCATACCTGTGCCACAGAATGGCGCGATTACTCTGCGAAATCACCTTTTGAAACAAATGAATGAAATGGCAGTGGCACTTTTCATGAGGTAGGGTCCCAAAAAGGCCATGTTGAAAATTTGGTGAAACAACTCCAAAAAATGGCCGAGTTACACCCGGTCACTGAAAATGTTCTACGCACACAAGTAATTTTGGCCATTTGGTAGCTCACCACAGCCGTATCAGCTCTGGTAACAGCTTGTTTGTAGCAGGAACAGAGTTACTTTATTATTTCCCACTGACACTGGAACTGAAATACTTAAACCGACAACATAATGACTGTTTCTGAGCCTGTGGCCTGAAATCAGGGTTTCCATAACAATATTTGACTTGTACAACATTGCCATTTTCCTAGAAATACTTTAGTATCTCTAACTGAATCTACTACTGTCTAAATGGATAGATGAGTCTTGACACAGCTATCCCTCAGATTGAGGATCTACATTCTGCATTTCATATTTGCCAATGCCTGAGTTCCTGTACTTCTTGTCTGCCACTTGCACCACCTCCCTAATACTTTACCATCCACTTTACCATTCTGATCAGGTATTGTAATTGCTGCCTCCTTTAGTTTCCTTTGATGTCACTGCGCCACCCCCCCACCTCCATGTCTAGTTTAAATGCTCAGCTATTTAGTATTTAAACTTGCCATCAAGGACTGCAGATCCCTTCCTAGAAGGATGCAGGCCATCCTTCCAATAGAGGCCCATATTCTCCCAGGTTGGTGGCCAGTTCCTGACATATCCAAAACCTTCCTCCATGTACCATGCCTTTAACCATTTATTAAAAGCCCTGGTGTAGAGTTTCCTTGCCCCTCCCCAGTCATACACAAGTAACGTCTCGGAAAAAGTCACCATGCATGTTACTTGCATAAGATCCCTCCCAAGCTCTCTGAAATGTCCCTCCAATACTCCTCCTTTCTTCTGTGCTATAGCATTCATCTCAATATGGACAATGATATCCAGCTCCCTCCCAGCTCCTGCTGCCCTAGCAATCCACATGATCTGCTCTCCATCTCTCCTGGCTGAGGCCCTGCCAAAGTACCTGGGCTCCCTAGCTTCCCCATCTAGCTCCCAAATCTGTCCCATTTATTAAGTACCCCACCAACAGCTGCTTCCTCTTTGACTGAAGGATTCCCCCTCCCTCCTTGGGTTCTCCACTCCAAGAACCCCCACCTCACCTCCTCTCTTTTTGGTGTAATGGATAACTCCTCATGGCTGTCCTGTCCACCAGTAAGGAGAACATGTTATGTAGTGGCATAGGTGGAGGAGCATGAACCCTTCCCCACCACCACCTGGAGGCCACAATGGTCCAACCACTCTGCCTCTGTCCAGGCATCCTCTTGGGGAGCAGAGGCAGACTTGGTGGTGGTCTCTGTGAGGGGCAGGAGGTTCACAGAAGGTCCACTGTACCCTCATCAGTTTGGGCTAGAATCCAGCAACCTGTGCCTGCAGCCCAGAGAGGTGAGCACGTATGGGGCAGCACCTCAGTCTCAGAAAGTTTCTCTAAAGACTACTGCACCCCAACCATTGCACTGCATCACTCCCATGACTCTTACCTTCTTTCACTTGGTGTCTATGCAAGTTTGCTTTACCCTTCTACCTCTTTACTTCTCCTGTGTTTTTACTACCTCACCCTTTTTTCCCTTGAAACTATTTCATAACCTTATCCTAGTTAGGCTGTATTGTGCATTGCCCTTTAAACTCTCTTTCCTGTTGCTATATTATACACTTTAACCCTGACCTCCCTGTTCTACCTACTTTACCTTGGGAAGCATTGTGACTATCCTACTTGTTTGTTATCCCTACTCTAAGTAGTGACTGCTTGTTACACCTTAGTACATTACATTAATTAACAGTACAGTAGAAGCCGCTTAATTGGGACTGTCGAGTGGCAGGCTTTTTGTCCCGATTAACCGGCTGTCCCAATTAACAGAAATTAGGATTTTGCCTTTAAGAAAGCGGAAAGTTGAAACAAACCAAAGCTGTGGCTCCAGGAGAAGTGACTGAGCTGCCTCCCTTGTCTACTCTCTACTTCCTTGCTCAGTAAAAGAAAGGAAAGAAATGAAATCACACACGAGCTGTAAAAAGAAAAGAAACCAAAGCCGCAGGTCCACGTGAGCTGTCATTGCTCACATGGACCTGCCATAGGGTGGTAGTCTGGATAAAAAAATGGCTGGACAACAGGACTAAAAGGATAATAGTAAACAAAATCCACTCAGAAGAAAGGGGTTGCTAGTGAGGCACCATCGGGTTCAATACTGGGTCCAGTCCTTTTAATGTCTTTATAAGTGACATTGTGGAGGGAATGGAAGGAAAAGTAAGCCTCTTTGCAGATGACACAAAGATCTGCAACAGGGTTGATACACAAGGGGGAGTGGAAAGGATGAGAAGGGACTTGGCAAGGCTGGAAGAATGGTCAAAAGTATGGCAGCTTAGATTCAATGCAAAGAAGGGAAAAGTAATGTACCTGGGAAACAAAAACCCAGGGGAAGAGTACACAGTTGGGGGTAGAGGTATTAATAACAACAAAAATAGAAAGGGACCTGTGGGTAGTCATATCAGATGACCAAAAGGTAAGCAAGCAATGTGAGAAGGCAGTAAGAAGGGCTGAGGGGATACTTGGATGCATAGGGAGAGGCATCACCAGTAGAAAACAGGAAGTTGTCATCACTCTGTACAGACAGTTGGTGAGACCCCATCTGAAGTACTGCGTGCAGTTCTGGAGACCCCATCTCCCCAAGGACATAGACAGGATGGATGCAGTCCAGAGGAGGGCAACTAAAATGGTGCAGGGTCTGAAATAGAAGCCATACGAAGAGAGACAAAAGGAGCTTAATATGTATACCCTCGAGGAAAGGGGGGGGGATATGATAGAAACTTTCAAATACCTCAAGGGAATCAACAAAGTCCAAGAAGGTAGCATCTTTCAGAAAAGAGATATGCAAGAACAAGGGGGCACAATTTGAAGATAGAGGGGGGACAGCTCAGGGGCAATGTGAGGAAGTATTTTTTCACAGAGAGGGTGGTGGACACATGAAACTGCCTTCCTGAGGAGGCTGTAGGATCAAAAACAGTGGGGGAATTCAAGAATGCATGGGACAGACAAGGCAATTTTGGTGGGGGGTAGAAAGAAGTAGGCTGTTGGTTAACTAGGATCTGCAGCATATCCAATAGGTAGGAAATTTCCCAGAATCTGTTCACCATTGGTATCCAGATCAATCTTCTTCAAAGTACTCCAGAAGTTGTCTCCAGTGCATCCTCGAAGCAGCCAGCAGTGGGCCAAGCGGTCCTTATCTGCTGTCAAAGTCTATGTTTCTACTTTTCTATGGAAACACAGTGACAAAGGCTAAGCTACACTTTATTAATTAATAAACTAAAACAGAAATTTACAAAGTAAATATTCTACTAGACAGTGCATTGCAAAGTGAAAGAGTGCTTATTAATCAATAAAGTGGAATGTGATTTTGCAGGCTGTTGCCCAGTGCTTTTTTTTTTTTTTATCATTTGTTAGGTTTCCAGGCACAGGCAGTTCTTGTGGAATACGACTTTGGTTTCTTTTCTTTTTACAGCTCATGTGTGGTTTCTTTTTTTTTTTACTGAGCAAAGAATCAAAAGCAGAAAGGACTGAATGAGTGTAAACCTGTGTGGGACAGTAGAAAGAACAAGGGGTGCAGTTTGGGCAGTTCTTGTGGAGCCACGGCTTTGGTTTGTTGCAGAGAGTTTTCATTCTGAGTAAAGCTGTGTGAGGGGAGAAGAGAGACCTGAGAGCAGGAAGGAGTGGGCAAACGGGGTTGTCACTGAATGCGCTGTTCACAACGCTATTCACACTATTTGCACCTGCTCAGTGGCCCATTAAGACAGTGAATGGGACTGAATTGTCCCAATAATCCAGCATCCCCATCCCTATTACACAGATGGGGACGCTATTAAAGCGAATGGCCACTTAATCGGTTCCTGGAGGGACATCACAATTTTCCATGTCCCGATTAAGTGACTTCTACTGTAATTACCTTCCTTTGCTTAGTGTCTATGTAAGTCTGGTTTACCTTTATACCTCTAATCCCATCCCACTACTATTTCACTCTTTTTCTTTCCTGAAACTATTTTGTAACCTTGCCCTAGATATGGTATCTCCTGCTTTCCCTATATTAACCCTCTTACGTGTTCCCGTCTCTGCCAGTTACTATGTTATACACTTTGATCCTTATCTCCCTGTTCTATTTCCTTTACCAGGGGAAGCTATGGGTATCCCACTTGCTTGTTATCCCCACTGTATCTAAGTAGTGACTTTTACAGTAGTTAACAACATTAGTACATTACATTAAATAATAATAACTTTCACACAGTGTTACTCCGTTTTCCATATGTATAAGACGGCGAATATAAACTAATCCATCTAGCCTATTTAAGTTAGTTAATGTATCCCAGCATCAATGCATATTTAATGTAATGTTCATAATAAAGAACTAATAGTGTATATTAGTTAAAGATATAACAATATGCACCTTTTAGCCCTTTTTTTATCATTTATGCAACTAGTTACCCACCCCTCAATGTAATCCACCTATACCTAGTATTATTTAACCCAGTATTTACTTACAATATTCAATGCCTCAATGCTGGATACTGCTCTCTTACAGTAGAACACATTTCTACTTCACACGTACACACATATTAAGTATCAGAGCGGCTTAGAGTGTTACATTTATGGTGCAGCATCTCCTACCAACCGCCACCCACGCTGATGCCCACAGTGTGACACCCTTAAGCTATTACCCTTCAACTGAAGGACCACCATGGAAGACTGCTAGAATGCAGTAAATAAGTAATACAAGGAGGACAAGGAGGACAGGCCCCCATAGAAAGGCTCCCAATTGACTCAATGAGGAGCAGCAGCAGATTATTTTTTGCTGCAATCACAAGCAATCTCAGAGACACAGTTCCCAATGTTGAGAGGGGTCAAATGCAGTAAACACCCTGGCCCTACTAACCAGACAGACCCCTCTCATAGATGATCAGCTGGGAGTTGGTTGTAGAGCATAAACACTAATGCAACAGTTCTCCTCCAGGACATGCTCTTAAAGACAGAAAGACTCCTGATTGGCTCAAAGAGAAGCAGCAGATGAGCCTTACTGCTACACTGAAAAGCAGCCACAGAAACACAGGGCTCCATTTTTAGTCAGCCCTTAGATTGATGCTATCTGTGCCAATCTACAGCTGGGACAAACTCCAGGTGCATCAGGGACCCTGTGCCCTATTTTATAAAAGTGGGTGTCCCTGCGCTAAAGTGCCAAGAGTTGCCACAGCCACAGGGTTGTGCCAAACATTTGCCACACTTGAGGGGTTTGATGGAGGGTCGCATCAAGTCCCCCTGTGTGGTGCAATCTTAACCAAGCCACAAACTTGAGGAGGTGGAGATGCCTGCAAGGAGGGAACAGGGGACACAGGAAGTAGTGGGGGTACCATAGTTGGTGATGGGGGCATTGTGGCAGTGTGAGAGTATTAAGGAGGCACCTGGTAGAGGTGTCATGTACCATTAGACAGAATCAATTGGCCCTAGTAGAGGAGGGGTGGGCAGGAATGGACCATGACCTGAACCCCAGGTGGACTCAGCCCTGGCACCTGTCCCAGAGGACCCACAGACCCGAGCAGTGTAGTCAGGCATCTGCCTTCCACTACACTCGAGGCTGTTAACCAGGGGAATGTTGCAGTGCCTGGGAACATACTCATCCACTAGCTGTACCCTGCAACCTGCTGTCAGTACCACCCGCCACATGTTGGACCCTGTGGATCCTCTGGAGCAGGTGCTGGGGTTGTTTCCACCTGTTGTCTGAGTCATGATCCATCCCTGTCCACTCCCCCTTTACCTGGGCCAATCGATTCCTTCTCATGGTGCATGGCACCTCTGCTTGGTGCCTCCTCAATACACTCACCCTGCTGCCATGCCCCTGTCATCCCCTATGGCACCCCCACTTTTCCCCTCTGTCCCTGGTCTCTATCTTCCTGCCCCCCCCCGGTTGCCTCCCTGCTTGACAGTGTCACAGAGCCCTTAGACTAGCTCCTGGTTGGTCTAAACTCAGTCCCCTGTTGTGACCATGGCAGGAGACTTCTAAAATTCCAAAAAATGGGATTCTGCAAGCCCACTGTGGTGTAAGTCCCCTCGAAACCTGGCACAAGGATGCTTCTGCTGCAAAGTTGGCACAGGGCGGCTTTGGCACAAGGCATCCTGATTCCAAAGCAGCCTGCATTCGGAAAGTGAGATGGCACAAACTTTGACATAAGATGCCACTTGCATCAAAGCCATTTGACACAGACGCCTTGCACCAAAGTTTGGCTTTTAAAAATCAAGCCCACAGTTCCCAGTGTTGAAAGGGGTCAACTGCAGTAAACACCCTGGCTTAACTAGCCAGACAAAGTCCTCTCACAGATGATCAGTGTGATAGGGTGCAGGCTTCGTGGACAGAAACAGGTAGCAAGACTCAATATTTGATTTTCTTTATAGTCCAAAATTTATTTCAGAAGTGGTTTTCTTCAAAAGCAGGACACTTTACATACAGCGTACATCACCCAATTCATAACACTGGAGCACTTTCTCAGTTCATATCTTTCTTGGAATTAACATCACTCCCTGGAGTTCCCTCCAGACCTTAATCCTCTCCACTTAATCTCTGGATCACATCTAACATCTCTTCTTCTTCTTCTTTGGGATTAATGGTGGGTCGTAAACCAACTTAAAGGTGCATACCACCACCTACTGTGCTGGAGTGTGGATCAAGGAAATAAATGGCAAGCCTCAAATTCTATATCCCAGACCAGTAACAGAAAGAAATTTTAGAACTCATTTAAAAACACCTTGATAACCCTGGTCAAAAGACAAAAGCCCTCGTAAAGAGAACTCCAGCCTCCCCAGAGATCTCACTTTACTCCTACATTCTTCTCGCTCCACTGAATAAGCAGCACAGGACAACAACACATGCTCCACTGTTTCAGGAACCTGACAGAGATCACACAACCCTGTTGGATGTTTACCCACCCGATGCAGCATAGAATTCAACCCAGCATGCCCTATCCTTAACCGGGTCATCAAGATCTCAGCCTTCCTTCCTTTCCCTGTTACCCCCGGAGACAGCACAGATTTATGAACCCAATACAGATGCCTCCCCTTTACTTCTGAATCCCACAGGTCCTGCCAGGCTGAAACTACTGCTCCCCTAATGATGGCCTTAGCCTCTGATCTCCCAGTCGGGACAGGAACATCCACAACCTTCCTCCGCAGAGCCCTTTTAGTCAATAGATCTGCTATTTCATTGCCAGTTACCCCCACATGTGTGGGAACTGGGGTTGTCAGAACCCTCTGAGGTTATGGGTTCTAGTTCTAGTCTAGAACATTTGAAAAAGTTCTAGGGTTCTAATCTTTTTTAGAACATTTTAGAACTCAAACCCTATTTTTTTAATTCTGCTGTCAAAATGAAGAGAATAGTGAAATACATCATGAAACTATAGGCAAAAACAAATCTGTTCATGTGAGAGAGAGAGAGAGGGAGATGATCACAGGTGACTTTGACAGTACTAGTTAGGGTTACCTGTAGTTTCTTCTCCTTTGCTAGTAGGAAAAAATAGCCACTTACAGGTGCTTACAGGACCGCCAACCCACCCACCCGTATGAGATACCATGCACTTAGTGCCAGGTGGCACATGATCACACACTAGGTACAGTGCAGTCAAATGGAGTTGAGTATCCAGTATTCTAAAGGGCTTTCACATCTCATAAAATCCATAAATCATGTACCAGAAGATGCTTGGTGCCAGAATCACATCATAAATTATGTTCAAAGAAGAAAAGCAAATGATACATCCAGCATCAGAAATTCATCATGTAAATCAGTAAAATGCAGAGGTCCAAATCAGTTCTTCTCAGCTGGGGGGGACATCAGAAGACACCTCCTACCAAATGGATGAGAAAGGGGTTATATGCAACCAATAACCAACTTCATTAAATAGGGTAGTATACCTCTCAAACATGTGCATCTTTATGCACCAACCTACTGTGCCCTACTGGCTGTCTTTAAATGCTCAAGTCCTCCACAGATCCCTATAAGATTTGATAAGGCTGTTACATTCTATTACTTCCTGTGGCAAACTGCTCACTCAAGTCATATGTCATTTTGTGACCAAAAGTTGCCAGACTGTTTTTCCCTAATGGCAGCTGTGACCCCTTAAAAATAGATAAGAGCTGTTATAATGTCTCGTATCATATCAAATCTTAGGCAGCTCAACAAACCACTTTTCCAATTACCTCACAAAAAAACTATTCAAATATGTTTCCACAGAAACAACCATGACTCCATTTAAATTTGAATTTCTTTTGTAAAAATCGTATATTCTGAATTGAGTAACTGAAGCATGTACTATAGGAATGACTACAGCATTGGCAAAAAAAACACAAGAACTTAGCTGTAGCTGGTTGTTGCTGCAACTGCTTTGTGTGTTGAAATTCAGAGATTCTATATGAAGTCCGTGTTCGGATGCGAAGTGAAATGCAAGGCGTAACTGGCCTGTGTTAAACTATGGAGTGAATAAACTACCAATGCCGTTTGCTCACCTCCATGGCCGCTCCAGCACTTTGTCAATACTAGAACTATGAGTGTGTGAGAAGAGAGTGGAAGCGAAAACAGGCAGCACTCATCAGGCACAGGACAGTGTCTTTTTTTCTTCACTGGGGCATTTCTGTGGGGATTTATCTAGCGCAGCGGTTGCGTAACGTCAGCGCAAGGGGTGACTAGATGAATCAACAGTAATGGGTTGGACTAGGACAGCTGTATAAGCATGAATGGAGGATGTGGAGGTGATCAAAAGATAAAAAAAAAAAAAAAAAAAGACCCGAACCCTTATGCGAACCCTCTGGTGTTCGAGTTCTAATTTAGAACTCGAACACCAGAGTTCGAGCAGGGTTCGAATCTTTCTAGAACTAGTTCTGACAACCCTAGTGGGAACCCAAAGGAAACGCACATTAATTCCCAAAAGATCAAGGTGGTATAAAGAAAAAAATACCTCCAATAAAAGATCCATACGGCAGGAAGAAAAAGACGCTAAACTTGCCAGTGCCGCCGCAGAGTCCGAGCAAACCACCACCCAATCAAGACACACTTCCTCAACCCACTGCAGTGCCAAAATTATAGCCATCAGCTCAGCAGAGTACACTGATAGCCCATCATTCAGTCTCCTAAACATTCTAATATCAAAAATCGACACATACACAGCCGAACCAGTGCGACCTGACCTAGGATCCTTGGACCCATCCGTAAACACAGGTAAGAAGGAATAAAATTCTTGAGCCACATAACTTCTCACCCAAACCCCTAAATTACCACCTTCCCCCCTACCCTTCAAATGTTCTAACAGGCCCAAATCAACAGATGGTATGTGAAAAAACTACGGCGGCACTGGCGACAGAGCAACAGTCGGACTATACCTCCTCCCCACCAACCCCAATTCAGCCACATCAGATGAAGCCTGCCACCCAAACCCCGAACACGACCCCACATTATATTCCAAGCAATCAACAAGCACAGACCTAGTGGGATGACTGACTACATGTCCCTGTAAGGAAACCCAGTAAGCCATGGCCAGCTTCTTCCTCCTCAATTGCAGTGGCAGGTCACTCAGCTCTACTTGCAATGCACAAACAGGAGATGTTCGAAAAGCACCCCCACACAATCTCAAAACCCAAGCTTGTAAGACATCCAGCTTCTTCAATAAGGTAGGTGCTGCTGATCCATAAACCATACACCCATAACCAAATACTGACCTAATTAGAGACTAGTATATGGTCAAGAGAGAGTGCCTACTAGCCCACCAATCATACCCAGAGACACATCTCATCAAATTCAACACTTGCTTGCACTTCGTCTCAACTTTCGCAATATGCACACCCCAAGTAAGCTTGGAATTGAACCACAAACCCAGGTATTTAAATACAGAAACTCTGTCCAATGGACAACCATGCAAGTACAGTTTTACATTAGCAGGCACTTTCTTGCACGTAAAAAACTGGCAACAAGTCTGAGCAACCGAAAACTTAAAACCCCACTCAAGAGACCATCTCTCCACCTCCAACATCACCTCTATCTAACATCTCTGGCTATTCTCTGCCCTTTTATACAGCTTAATGCTCATGTGACGTGAAAACTCCACTCATCTGAGCATTTCAAATACAATATTTTTATACAAAGTGTTTTATTTATTTCTAAGTTCCCGAACACTCTAGTCACAATTTTATTTAATACTGGGACTTTCATACAATCCCTACAATGGTTTTATATGTTTTTAAATGTTTTAAACAATCTCCCAGCATCAGGTAGCATCACCCACCTCTGACTGCAGGATAAAAATAGTCTAAAGATGGCCAGCGAGCTCTAAAGGGAACTGAGTCATGATAGAGTGAAGAAGGAACAGGACCACTCCCCAAACATTTCCAGACATAGGCATAACAACAGGTACTTTGTTTAACAAAACCCATATAACCATGTATCACCAAGGAATCACTTTATACATTTCCTAAAACCTGGTTTTGTTCAAAATATACATTTATTTGTTTATTTTACTACAGAGCCTAACACCATCTGTGACTGTAACTTTTTAACCTTAAAGATAACAAGCATTCAGTCTAACAAGAACAGGGCTGCCATTTTTGTTTAATTTTTCCTTACTTGGCTACTGCATTTTAGCTTCTAAACTTAAAAGTGACAAACATTCAGGAGCACAAATGCTGCATTTGTAATTAGGTGCTTCTTCCTGTTACTTTTACCTTTAATCACATAACCCCCCCTATTTGCAAACCCCTACATACCTATGTACCCATTTTAAAATAAACCAAACTAGGGGGTTTTAAATAATTAAAAGCCTTCATATGCTATGGCCGAAATTGACCAATCTTAACATACATGTAACCCCTAGGTGGCACTATCCCAAGGGCTACTACCCTTGCCTGCTTGGCTAGTAGCAGGTTAAAGGGCCTGTATTTTGAAACGGGTGCCTCCACCCGGAGGTCAGGGTTGGTAATGGTCAAGCTAACCTGGGCAAAGCCCTCTGGGACACTGTAACCCCCCTTTCCCCTCTAGTGGCCTAAACACTGTACATTAATCACTTTCACAATACCCCTGGCACACCACAAAAGTACCCACACTGTTTGCACTTACCACCAGGGCTGGTTCCTCTGGCTCGACCCTGGGGACCCCCTGTAAAATAAGGTTATGCACAGCAAATAGCAACAGTACAGTACTTTGAGCACAAACTGGAACCACAGTCAGATTATATGCAGAAAAGGTTAGATCTGATTTATTCAGGGGACTTGAACAAGGAAGGGGCAAAATCAGGTTAATTAGCTTAAAGGTTATATCAATCAAGCAATTATGCATGCGCTTTGAGTCCCCCCACACAGTCACACCTCTGGGTACCCAGGTGGAGAAGAGATGGGCTAGCCAGGACTGTTGCCCAGGGTTGCAGCTGGTTGGGGTCCTGTGATGGAAAACACAACATGCACAGTACACAATATTTGTAATCCGGAGCCAGAGGGCTCAGTTCGTAAAGGAAATGAAACAACAAGACAATCAGATGACACACTCAGATTAAGCTGTTGTTGCAGGGAGCTACCCTGGTATTTACTCATGATACCCAAGACTGGACACAGGCTGGACAAAAATTGAGACTGCAGGTGGTTAATCTGGAATGCCAGGAGAAGCAGGGCCCACATGAGTTGCAGAGACGTCATTCCTGTTCAAGCGTGGAGCAGGGAGCGGATCCCCAGGCAGGTCTCTCATCGATGGCTTCTCTGTGTAACAGGTAGTCTGGCTGGGCCAGTCTAACAAGGCCCAGACCGCATGGAGGCAAATTTGGATGCAATCCATTTGGGCTAGATACAGCTTCCAGCAAGCAGAACACAGTTCACACAGCGGGGAACTAACTCACAACCCACTAGCAGCTCATAGCACATTTACATGTACGGGAATTCTACTGTACCAGGCAAAGCGCTCCCCAGTCACAATCGTAAAGTCTCTGCACACACCAGGAGTTTAAAGGTAGCTGGAACTCCTGACAGGCTGAACGCATTCAGCAAAATCTTCGGTCTTCTTCAGGTTGAGCCTGGCCCACTTCAGTAGCTTACTTTAGTCACACAAACTTGGATTTAGTCCAAAATAATTATCTTCTCTCCCTCTCAGGAGCAGCAGCAGACATGCAAGTTAGAAATTCAGCCCTTTCACAGTTTTCCCATGCAAATCCACTCAGGATTGCTGCCCAAACTACACTTGAGCTCTTCTCATTTCACTTCCTAGCTCAGAACTAACTGAAAACTGCAAGCAGCTCGGGACTTCCCCAAGATCCAAAAGGTTTGGTTGGCTTATTTGGATGTCAGTCAAAGCAAGAGCTCCCCCTTCAGTTGCAAAAAAGGTGCAAAAAAACCCAAACTACAGTTCCTACAGATTTTGAATTCAGACAGCTCCTGTACTCCGGCTACATTTTAGGTCCCACCAGAACTGATTGGTCCAATTTGCAGTCCAGGACTAAGATAGTAGAGACAAACAAAACAGTCCTTGCTACAAAGAAAGCAGGTTATCGTATAATATTTTATTGGGTATTTTCTCTTTTTTTTTAAATACCATGATCACTGCACAAAGTTACAAACTGATGTAGCCACATAGCCAAGGCCAGGCATGTATATACCAATATTATAGTTTCTTTTACACATAATTATTTATATATGTATACTTATACACATCTGTATGTCGTAATTATTCCCTAAATTCAGTCCACAAGATAGTAGTAGAGACTATCCCTAAATTGCATTTCTATCATCCACCATAGCTACCACCATACCATACTATTTGTGCTTCCACCTCTCTCTTCAGTTTCACTCCAACTGAACACAATAGGCCCAGAAGGGTAAGGGGGGAAGGGAGAAAGGGATATCCACCCATCCTATTGGGCCACTACCTAATTAGGGGCACTCTAAGGGGGGGACTCTTACCTACTTATACAATATGTAAATAATCAGACTGAAGGTATGGTCCCCATTTAACTGAAAATGGTCGCATATTTGGTCCCTGTAAAGCCAAGAGCTTTTCAAACAAGGATAACCTAGCTAAGGCTTCATGCCACATCTTTCTGGTGGGTATAGAAGGCTGTCTCCATGAAATAAGCAAGAGGCGTTTGGCTTCTAAGATGGAGGAGGCCACCTAATGCTACAGAGAATTAGAAAGGAATTCAGTATGCCTAGTATCTCCTAAGAGGACCGGAGGCAGACAAGGCCAGCCTGGTGCCTAACACTTGTGACAAATCCTGGGCTACCATATCCCAGAATGATGCCAAAAGGGAGCAGGACCAAAGTATGTGTGCAATATGTGCATCTGGCTGCGAACAACACCAGCAACGGCTATGTCCCAATAATAATAATAATAAATTTTCTTGATAAAGTGCCTTTCAAGTTTTCAAGGCGCTATACAAACGTATATAAAAGACAAGCATTATAATTCAATATAAAACACAAATAAAACTTCAGTCTCATCAACAACATAACAAAGTCAATAATCCAAGAAGGCAATTTGATAAAAATGAGTTTTTAAACCCCTCCTAAATTCCTCCATGGAGGTGCACTGCCACAACCGACGGGGTAGAGAATTCCAAAGAGTGAGAGCAGCATAAGAAAAAGCTCTGTATCCAGATGAATTTAGACTCACTCTTGGAACCTCTAGCAACCCCTCGTCGGCCTAGTGGAGCGATCGGCCAGGGCAGTAAAGAGCTGAAAGATCTTTCAGATAGGCTGGACCCTGATCATGTAGGGCTTTGAAAGTCAGTAAACAGACTTTGAAGGTGATCCGCCACCGAACAGGGAGCCAGTGCAGATCGCGCAGCACCGGGGTAATGTGGCAAGACCTGCTTGTCCCAGTCAAAACCTGGGCTGCCGCATTCTGCACTAGCTGAAGGTGGCAGATTTCAACCCCAGAAAGCCCAAAATACAGGGAGTTGCAGTAGTCCAAATGCGAGGACACAAAGGCGTGGACCAACGTTGGTAACGTGTCAGACGGAACAAGGTGCTTCACTCTAGCAATATTCCTAAGATGGTAAAAGGAAGTCTTGATGACTGCGGACACCTGTGACTGTAGTGTCAGCCTGTCATCCAAGATAACCCCTAGGTTACACACCTGTTCGGAAGTCAGAAGTGACACACCACCAAGAAAAATTCCTGAGGGTACACCAACAGGCGGCCCCTCTATCTGACAGCCCGGATCCACTACCAAAACCTCTGTCTTTTCAGAGTTCAACTTCAGCCAACTAGAGTCCATCCAATCCTGGATTTCTTTCAGACAGTTGTTAAACAGCGAGAAAGCTCCATCCTGGTCAGGAGCGAAAGACAGGTATAGCTGGGTATCATCTGCATAGCAGTGAAACCTCAGCTTATACCATCTTATAATGTCTCCCAGGGGTAGCATATACACCGTGAATAACATGGGAGATAGCACAGAACCCTGAGGCACCCCACACAATAAAGGAGTTGGGCCAGAGGAAAAAAGCCCCGACACAACTCTTTGTGATCTCCCAGTGAGGAATGAGGTGAACCATCGGAGGACGATTCCCGATATTCCACAAATCTGCCTCAGGCATGCTAACAACACCACATGATCCACGGTGTCAAAAGCTGACGAGAGATCAAGAAGAACTAGAATAGAGCGTCTCTTCTGGTCTCTCGCCCTCAGGAGATCATTAAGCACCCGAACCAGTGCAGTCTCGGTGCTATGTCTTTTACGAAAACCGGATTGGAAGGGTTCATAGATGTCATGGATGGTTAAATGGTTCTCCAATTGGACCACCACTACTTTCTCAATCACCTTCCCAATAAAAGGTAGGTTTGAGATGGGTCTGTGGTTTGTGAAACAGTCTGGGTCCAAGGTAGCTTTCTTCAAGAGAGGTGTCATCACCGCCTCTTTCAGGGAGCTAGGAAACTCGCCTGATTCCATGGAGCACCAGACTATTTGCATAAGGATTGGACCGATGATATCACAACAACCCAATATTAGGGAAGTCGGTCCAGGATCCAAACTACAGCTCGTAGGGTGCACACCATGGATAATCCTCATGACATCCACAAAATCAGGTCTGCTGAAGGAACACCAAGAAAACTGAGGCACTGTGAACTCATGTTGTTCAACAGCATCCCCCTTAGAGGCCGCTGGACGCAGATCCGCCCTGATGTTGGCCACCTTATTCGCAAAGAAACGAGTGAGCTCCTCACACTCTAATTGCGAAAAAGCTTTCCGAACTTGTAGACAAGCTGAATTGCACAGCCTGTCCACAGTTTGAAAAAGCTAAGCCCGTCGATTCCTAGCAACTGCAATCTCCCTGGACAGGAATTCTGCCTCCTTATGGGAGATTGCAGATTGATAGACAGAATAATGGTCTATCAATTTAAGGCGGTTGGCATCAAGGGCGGATCTGCACCAGCAGTGTTCTAATCTTCGCCCCTGTCTCCGCATCTCCCTCAACATCCCATCAAACCAGGGTGCCTTGAGACGAAGGGAAAGGGGGCGTACATGAACAGGTGCAATAGTATCCAGAGCCAATGTTACAGCCCTGTTATAGGCCGTCACCAAGGTCTCTGGACTACTGCTCGTCAACGCGAGGGATGAGAGGTCAAGAACCGCCACAAGGCCTTGGGGAATAATATCCCATAAAGAGCAGTATCTCACCATCTCCACAGGGGTAGACCTTCTCGGGGGGTGCTAAAATTGAACCTCACGGTGTAATGGTATAGACCCCTCTTATGTAGCATTGCTGGGGTACGATACCAAAGCAGAAGTATTTTTAATTGTATGAAATGGCTATTAGGATCTTTATACGAGTAATGAATATTTTTGCAGTTGGACCACCATTGCTCCTCAGAAATGGCTACCCCCAATAGTGACTCCCATTGCATTCTACATCTATGCATTGGGTTAGGCTGTGAGTCCCTCCAAGTGCTGTAAGACCTCCCCATGAGGCCTTTTCGAGAGTCTCACCAGCAAGTGTCAGTGAGCCTCTGCCACTTCATACTGACTGGGCTTTTAAAAATCAAAGGTGTTAATGCACTGTGGATCTGTAAATAGCGCCAAAAATCTTTATGCGGTAGACTATATTTTACCTGTATTTGTTCAAAGGAAAGCATATGGCCCGCCCCTTGGTCACTCAAGTCTTGGACTATTTGTATACCTTTTTGTTGCCATCGCTTCCAGTTTACACTCACCCCTTCAATTTGGATTAACTTATTATGCCATATTGGGGCCAGCTGCAATGGGGGAAACCATTCTTGTTTTGGCGTGTGGGATCTGATGCCTAATAGTCTCCAAGCCTTAGCGGTATAGGCAATTATAGGGGGGAGTTGTACGTCCATCTTATAGTGGGCCACTAACAGACTGTATAGTGAGGAGGGGCTTGCCAAATCCGCTTCCAATTGCACCTAGAGAGAGGTTGCCCTACTTTGTGGCATAAACCACCTAGCGGCCTGGGTGGCCATACAAGTCAAATATCCATAAAACCCAGGTACACTAAGGCCACCCCTAGTCCAATGCACCCTTATTTTTTGCCTACTCCACCTTGGCGGTTTACCATCCCATATAAAATTAAATGCTAACTTATCTAATGTTTGAAAAAGTTTTTTAGATAGGGGTATGGGTAAATTATTTAATAGAAATAAGACCTGCGGTAGAAACAGCATCCGGATTGTAGCTACCCTTCCCGGGAGGGATAACTTAATTTTCCGCCATCTCTCCACTTCCACAGTCAGCTGAGCATATAAGGGGGAGAAATTAGCCATTTCGAGGGCCACCCACTTAAAGGGGATTTGAATTCCTAAATATTGAAAACTATGGTCTGCCCACGACAGGCTAGTGCCCAATATGCACTCCCTTGTACAGAGGAGGTTTAGTGGTGCAATGATAGTCTTTTTTTGATTGATCCTCAGCCCAGAGATTGCAGCAAACTCTTCCAGAAGCAAAAGTACCTCCGGAATTGCTTGTTGAGGGTTGGTTATAGTTAGCAACAAATCATCTGCATATGCCATTGCCACATACGACTGCCCCCCACATTCAATACCCTGAATCAATGGGTCTGAGCCAATAACCCATATAAGCAGATCTAAGGCAATCAAAAACAAGAGAGGAGAAAGCGGGCACCCCTGCCTCGTGCCCCTTTGTAGTGAGAAGGGAGGAGAGATATCCCCATTTGTAAGGATGCATGCCATGGGTGATTCATACATGGTGTGAATCCATTGCTGGAAGTATGGCGCAAAGCCAAACACCTTTAAGGTTTCATGTAGGTATACCTATTCAATAGAATCGAAAGCCTTGGCAAAGTCTATCACCATAGCAGCCATGGGGACCTGGATGCTATCCACTTAAGGCCGAGTAGTAGGTGTGTGTTATCTGCACCTGTCTTTCCCCTCATAAAGCCCGCCTGTACCAGCTGAATAATAGAGGGAAGCACAGCACTCAACCTGGCGGCAAGCACCTTAGCTAAAATCTTAGTATCTACTAGCAATAAAGATATTGGCCTAAAATGAGCACAATCCAATGGGTTAGATGACTTTTTGGGCAGCAGAGTGATAAGTGCATCCCTCATTGATGGTGGGAGGGAAGTCTTGTTATGAGAGTCTTGAAGGGCTTGTTGAAGCAGGAGGAGTATATCTGAACCTAACGCCTGATATAGTTCGACTGACATATCATCCGGTCCGAGGGCTTTTCCCCGCGCCATTTTTCCTAATGCGAGTCATAATTGTTCACAAGAAACCGGTGCATCCAGTTGTCCCATCTGATCAGCTAAAAGGGATGGGAGGTGCATTTGACAACAGAAGCTCAGTAACTTCTGGCACATCTCCACGGGGTTAACCATGGATAGGGATTTGTATAGAGATTCATAGAATGACCGCATGGTATGATTTACCTCTTTAGAGGTAGAAGTTAATGATCTCGAGGGGGTACGAAGGGAATATATCCTCGTGGCCGCCTACTGCTTATGTAAACGATAAGCCAGAAGCTTCCCCGCTCTTTCCCCATTGGTCCAATATTCCTGCTTAGATCAAAGGAGGAGCCACTTAGCCTTTTGTTGTAGACTTTCATTAATCTGTTATTTTAAATGAATGATTTTATGGTATAGCTCCCTATCCATACTCGCTCCCGGGGTCGCCTTAAAGGATTGTTTCAACCTAGCCAGGTCTGCTTACAAGGTTTTCAACTTGGTTTTCCATACTTTATCTCGGTTTGCCAAGAAGGCGATAATACGCCCCCGCAGCACCGCTTTAAAAGCATCCCAAACCATGCTGGGGGACACACCCCATTCTGGGTTCAGTGCGAAATACTCTTTCGTGGCCCTAGAAAGCATACTCTTAAAATCTGGGTCTTTGAACAGCAATGGGTTGCAGCGCCATCGGACTTTGTGAGAAGCTTGTTTAGTGGGGAAGTATGTCAACCATACCAGCGAGTGGTCCGAAATTATTATTGAGTCTATCCTGGTCCCAGAAATACCCTCCCCAGCTAGGTCATTCACTAACCAGAAGTCTATACAACTATGGGTTTGGTGCGGTGTGGAAAAGAAAGTATAGTCTCTAGCAGTAGGGTGCTCCCTATGCCAAGCATCAACTAAGGCCCATTCTTCTTGTAGCTCGGTGAGAGAGTGCCTCGCATTAGGGTTAGTCCGCGCCGTGGGTATGGACTTATCCAAATATATGTCCCCCACCATATTGAAGTCCGCTCCTAAGATAATGGGAAGGGGGGGCCATCTGCTTGTAGCTCTGAGATTGCCTGACTTATTGCCGGGAAGAAATCCGTGTGTTCCCTGTTAGGGGCATATATGTTACCCAAAATCATAACTCCCTCTGGAGAGGTCAGTCTTACCACTATCCACCTACCTTGAATATCTTTTTTTAACCCGTCTATCCTCCAGACAGAGGTCCGGTGAAGCAAAATGGCTACCCCCTTGGATTTAGTAGGGGCAGAGCTTGTCACTATTTCCCCAACCCATGCTTTCCTCTGCCAATTATTAGCTCCAGAAGAAGATGTGTTTCCTGCAGTAGTGCTGTTTCTACCTTCAGGGACCTTAAATGCTGTAGAACTTTTGTTCTTTTCACAGGGTGATTGAGCCCCTTTACATTCCATGATATCCATCTAAAAGTCTTGGTTGCATTGGACATCTTATTTACCCTCGGTAAGAAAATAAGTGAATTACTTACTGTGACTCCTGGGGAGGGATCTATAGCTGGGTTCGATACCTTAATACTGTACCCTGCCCACAACAACACTATCCAACCACAGATTAGGGCAGACAGAGGTGGAAGCATCGCCCGAAATAGATAATGCCTTGACCTTGGTCTCTTAATATATTACTGTGCTAGAAGAGAAAAAGAAAAAAAAAGACTGTATGTGCAGTTATGGCCATACCTCTCAACCTTTTTTCCCCAAATGTGGAACATTGCCTGTCAAAATGTGGAACAAATGGGCAAAATGTGGAACACTTAATCAAATCTTTACCTAAGAAGCTCAAAACACTGTTAAAATGTTGCATTTATGTTCAGAAAGTCTGTTATTAACTGAATAATATATATTTTTGCATCATTTACAATGGATTTTTGCTATAAAATGTTGACTTTGAATGTGGAACAAGTCCTCACAATGTGGAACAGGGAGCTTTTGTGAAGTAAAATGAGGAACGTTCCTCATAATGTGGTACAGTTGAGAGGTATGGTTATGGCTTATAACTAAATTGCAGTCAACAAACTTTTTAAGACACACAATAATGCCCCGAAAAAAAAGGCACTGTAAGTTCTATCTATGAGAGTGGAGATCACAGCAAAAGAGAGTTATTCTAGCACCCTACAGCTATGCTAGCTCCAATGCTCAGTAATGGGTCGTGTACTGGGAGTGGTCACTCAATACAAGTTAGCCCAACCCCTGTGTTGTACATCCCTGGTCAATCACCCCGACTCTGTGGAGGGGGGGTAACAGGTATAAATTTCCAAAAGGAAAAGGAAATAGAAAAAAGAGAAAACCCTGGGAAGGGGGGAGGGGTTATGTGTGTCCCCCACCCACTCTTCGACATCATCCCCTTAAAAAAACAGGGAAGACCAGGGAGGAGATTGGGGTAATTGGGGACATCTACCTCCCGATTACTGCCATATCCCTGAGGCCATGTTCTCTACCCATTACATTACATTGCATTACAAAACTAGGAACCGAAAACAACAACCCCCTAATACCTCACACTCCCATTAAAAAAACCTTTCAACCTTGATTTTAAACAGTGATTGAAAAAAAGTAGGGGGAGTATTCTACTTCCCTCCATAGTAAAGAAAGAGAAATAGAGAAAAAAATATCTTGGGAAAAGGAGGAGAATCACTTGGCCCATGTAGTCCTTCTCCTTGAAATTCAAGATTTGAGACCTGCCCGCTCTGGTGGTCCCCGAGGGAGAGTCCCGGTATCAGGAGTAGCCTTGGTGGCCACAGCTGCATAGAACAAGAGGCCAGGTTTCACTCTTGATGGGGCCTCCACTGCTTCAATTAGAGTACTGTCCGGATAATCAGCCCAGTCCCCTGTAACTGCTGTCTCCATATCCATATGGTAAGAGGCTTTCAAGTTCCTGTGTTCTGCTGACCCAGGTGAATCACCTCGCAAAATTTTTGCAGGAGGGTCTGTACTTGGCGACTGCTGCGTCCACTTCATGCTCTGTGTCTGGATTTAGTAAAAGAAATGTCTGACCTTTGTGACAAGGAGCTAGTGTGACTCATTTGTGCGGGACTTGGTTTCTGTGATGGCCTACTGTCCCTTCCACCAGGGGGGTTACCGACTGGTTGCACCGGTCCCATTGTTATTGTGCTCCCAGACATGTTTCGCCCAGCAGTGAGGTTCCTAACCAAAGATGTAGGCACTTGAGGCTCCCAGAGCCTTTTGGGTACTGTAGTTTGATATTGTAGACTAGGCCATGACTGAGCCAACCAATGCTCCAACTCCTCTGGACAATCCACAACCACCTCTTGCACCCCTTTGCTGACCCAGAGTCTGGTAAGGTTCTTAAATCTGAAACGAAAATCATTCTGGTACAGAAACCTCTTGATTGGGCCAAATGCTCTTCTCTTTGCTGCCATTTCTTGTGTGAAGTCCCTATAGATTTGAACTGGAACCCCTTGCCAGTACAACTCTCCCAAATCCCTCGCCGCCCTTAGTATCCTCTCCTTGGTTGAATAGCAGAGCAGGTACGCCACTATAGGTCGAGGATGATCCATTTGCTTTTGATTTTGAGCGGTCACTCTGTGGGCCCTTTCAACTTCAATGGGGTCCTGCTATCTTTCACCCAATATCATCGGGGATGTTGTTGTTTAAAAATTTCTCCATATCCTGGCCTTCTACTCCCTTGGGTAGGCCAATGATACGCAGATTATTGCGTCGGTTTCTATTTTCATGATCCTCTGCCCTGCTCCATAAGGTTTCGAGGTACTCTTCATGCTGTCTCATCTTCTGCCACAGTTGCAACTGTTGGTCCTCCTCTGTAACTGTATTTGAGAGCGACAAGCTTAGCCCATCCACCCTTGTAATTAAGGTCTCCAGCAGGTGTGTGATATGGCGCAAGGACTCCTCTACTGCAGGGACCCTGTTGGGGCTTACCGGTGCTGCATTCTGTTCCCCAATAGTGGCTGCAGAGCTCGACATTACTGAAACCTTTTTTTTTTTTTTTTTTTTTGCTCAATACACGTAGGAAAAAAAGCCGCAGTCCCGGTTTGAGTTATTCTCCAGCCTGTCTTCCCCGAAAAGCTCAGCCGTGGTCTCCACTCCTCTTCGAAGTGTGTATTATGTCTAGGATTGCAAGTTGGGCCTACTCAGCCTTTCAATACTCTGCCAAGTCACCAAACACACGGCGCTCAAAGATGCCACCACTCTCCCCGAAATCCGCTGAAAACAGATGCCGCTCAGAAGGTATAACTGTCACCCGCTCATAGAGCTGTTTTTTAGGTCAGGGCTCCACGGGATTGCGGCGATTAAGCACAGATGAACACTTTCAGGGTGAGAGCTCTCTTTTTAGGCTGCCATCTTCCCGGTGGCCAAACCACGCCCCACCCAAAGAAAGCAGGTTAGACAAACTACATTATCATTATCACTCTAAATGATTTTCAGCAAATAGTTACATCTTTCAACAGAGTTCCCTCTCAGATTACTTAGGCTGCAATCAGGCAGCTCTTAAAGAGACAGTACACAGAGGCTATACAGGCTCTGGTAATCACATTTAGTCTGCTAAAACGCAGGACATCAGCCTGGCAGTGAGCATTTAGGCAAACTCAAGGAAGACTTTTTGGGAACCCCCATTTGTAGGGGGGTTACATCCTTCCCTGCCTGGGAAAACTTGGTGTCCGCATCAAGACTGTACCATCATAACATTGAAAATGCAACATATACAAGACATTTATACCATTAGCATGCTATACAAGTACTATCTGATTCATCAACTGGCGTAACTTGTCACTTTACTATACATTTCAATGTATTTCACTATATCATTTCCATTCTGACAATACAGTATGCATATTTCACACAGATAAATTGAACATTACTATACAGAATCATGTAATAACTTCTTGTACTCTAAACAATGCAAGAGCGAGCCCTTCCCTATCAGCTAACTTGGGGCTGGATGGGGCAGGGGCACCATGGTGAGAGGGCAAAACAAGTGACCTGGAATGGGCCATCAAGCTCAATTTGGGCAGTGAGCTCTGAGAGACAGAAGCACCTTTGAGGACTACATTGAGAGGCAAATTCACTGGCCTCCCAGGGGAATCGTAACTGAAGCGCACCACTGGCTTGACAGCTAGGCCAGTCTTTCTGGGGTAAACAGCCACAGTTTCTGTACTTTCAGCAATGGTCTTGGAGCTTTCATCACTTGTGAGGGGTGCCTCTGTATGAAGGGGAATGTCCAAGCTGGGAGCACTGTCAGCCCCTTGCTCTGTAGTCTCTGTTTGTACAACACTTGGCTCATTTTGAAGACACTCTGGCACTGAAGGGGGGTTGTCAGCACTCTCATAGTGTTCCTCAAGTTCTGGCATGTCACCAGAAAGACTCATACCATCAGCCTCTCCTTCAGGAAAATCATACAGTTCCACAATACACAAAGACTCAGCATCCTCAGATGTGATACTTTGCACTGCACCTTTAGGGAGCATTGGCTCCAAGGATGATGCCGGGGTGTTAGGCAGTCCAGAAGGCCCAGCTTCATCACCATTATTCAACATAGGATTTCCACAAAACAACTGACTCAGCTCATATGAGGGGTAATAGGCATTATCACACTCACTTGTCATCTGAGTTAGACTGGCAGTCACTATCATTCTGGGCCTGCTCCGGGGGAAGTCTTAAATCGGCAACCACGGGGGCAGGCTGACTCTGTTTCTTTCTTACAGCAGCATGAGTCACTGGTCCAGGGGAATCAATCTCAGCAGGTTCAGCCTTAATTATAACTTGACCAATAGATAGCAAGTGGTTACAGTGCATGGTCTTGACAGCTTTGGAGTTATTCTCTGGACACACTTTGTACACTGGCACATCATCCAACTTTCCAACTATGACATGGGGAAGATGGTGCTATCGAGCAGCAATTTTGTGTTTACCATGCAATCCTAAATTTCACAACAACACACTGTCTCCAGGCCTAAGCTCTTGAGCCTTTACTTTTCTATCATGTCTCTCTTTGTTGGCTAGATTTCTTCTGGCAGCCATTGCCTGGGCCAGTTGATAGGCATGGTTCAACTGAACTTTCAGTTTTTGTACATATTGCAGGTAATCTTCAGCTCAGACCCCATCGTGAGAAAACCCAAAACAGACATCAACAGGCAACCGGGTCTCTCTCTCAAACATGAGGCGGTAGGGAGAGAACCCGGTAGCATCATTCTTTGTGTAATTGTATGCATGTACCAAGGTGCTAATCTGCTGGCTCCATTTATGCTTATCTTTTGGGTGGAGGGTGCCTAGCATGTCTAGTAGGGTGCAGTTAAAGCATTCTGGTTGAGGATTCCCCTGCAGGTGATAAGGGGTGGTTCTTGACTTTTGCACTCCCCATACAGAGAGCATTTCTTTGATTAGCCGACTCTCAAAGTCCTGGCCCTGATCAGAGTGAATTCGCGTGGGGAGGCACCATAGTGGATGAAGACATTTTCCACTAGAACTACAGACTCAAATTTAGGCACTTATTTTTAATTATTTTTATAATATTTGCACTTCTGGGGCTTTTCTAGCTATTTCAAGGCTAAGAAGCTACTTTGGGGCTAAATGTTAGCGTTTTGTAAACGCTACGATTCCGTGACCCAACAGACGAGCTTCTGGGTCATCTGACTGCTTAAAACAGCCCTGCTATGAGCAGGGCAAGTTAGAGCAGGGCAGCATGCATTCGTGTGTGAAGACGCATGCAAAGACACGCGTGTCTGCGCGTGTTTGGCGTGGAGGCGTGGAACAGAGGATTTGCATACTTAGTAAGTTTGAAAATTGATTTAGCTTCATATTGTACTGAATTTAATTACATTTGAAGTGTTTACCATGGCAGAATTTATTAAAACTGAAACAGGGGAAATTGGCATTAAATGCCCGGTCTGTAACATGTATTCGTTTACAGCAGATTTAATAAATAAACAACCAAGTTACAAATGCATCAAATGTATTATAAATGAAGAACTTCAACAAGAAATTGAAACATTTGGTATGAGACTACAATGCCTAGAAGCAAGTCAAAAGAATATGGCACATAGATTTCAAACAAGTAGTGAAGTCCAAATAGAACCATTGACTAAGAACAGTGGAAATATTGAAAATTTAGCAAATAATGATTTAATTAATTTTCAAATAAGTGACTCTAGTCTCATATCTGAGCCCTTGATACAAATGCTAAATACTAATCCACCAGTTGAACAATTACACATTAATAAAAAAAGACCAAGAGAAAATGATTTAAATAACCTTGATTGCGATTGGGTGACTGTAAATAATACTAGGGCAGCAAAAAAAGGAAGAAGGGCAAAAGCTTTTGAATTGCCC
This sequence comes from Neoceratodus forsteri, assembly GCA_016271365.2. Lineage (NCBI taxonomy): Eukaryota > Metazoa > Chordata > Ceratodontiformes > Ceratodontidae > Neoceratodus > Neoceratodus forsteri. The sequence continues at coordinate 775,590,690 of CM028134.1, read as the reverse complement.
CTGTCAAACCAATATTCAATCTTCAGTATTTCTGAAGATAAAGACAATGGCGCAAACCCCTTGATTGTTGATAATCTACCCAATGGTACAATGGAATACCAAAATTCTGATAACTAAGACAACTTAAAGGAGTAGTACACCCAGAATTTAAAAAAACATATGTTATGTAAAGTGTTTTGATATGTATGTTAAACCTAGTGTGTCCTTCCCTCTGTCTACTATTTGGAGTTTTTCCTAAATTGCCTGCTAGCTGTATGGTAGTTTTACGACCACTGGGGATCTCCATAACAAATCATTTTATTGGCTTTCTTTCTCCCAGGATGCCCCCATCTCATGTAACATTGATGTAGCCATGCCCTTAGATTTGGCATGTGTATTGCTTTAAAATTAGTTTAGCAACAGCAGAGCCTTGTAACTTCTTATCCAGGGAGCACAAATGGCAACTGTTAGTTTAGCAGATACATGAGAGCCTGCTAACTGGGGTTTCTGTAAGACAACAGCTACTAAATTGCTCTAATTCACTATTTTTTTTTCTCTGTTCATCAGGTCTAGCTAGCAGGAGTGTTGTAACATCAAAAACACAAATAATGAATTAAAGCTATTTAGTAGCTGTTGTCTTACAGAAACCCCAGTTAGCTTGCTCTCATGTATCTGCTAAACTAACTGTTGCCATTTGTGCTCCCTGGAAAAGAAGCTACAAGGCTCTGCTGTTGCTAAACTAATTTTAAAGCAATACACATGCTAAATCTAAGGGCATGGCTACATCACTGTTACATGAGATGGGGGCATCCTGGGAGAAAGAAAGCCAATAAAACTATTTGTTATGGAGATCCCCAGGGGTCGTAAAACTACCATACAGCTAGCAGGCAATTTAGGAAAAACTCCAAATAGCAGACAGAGGGAAGAACACACTAGGATTTAACATACATATCAAAACACTCTACATAACATATGTTTTTTGCACATTCTGGGTGTACTACTCCTTTAAGGAATCATAGTCCTAATGAAGTACCTAATCCAATAAATCCAGAAAGGGAAATAACCCCTCAGCCTCTTTTTGTTTGGGGGATTCTATGGTTAAGTTCCTTGATAGACAGATTTGCAATCCTGACAAAGAGTTTAGAACTGTATCATCCTTTAGAGGCACAAAAATAGGGGATATCACCTCAATGTTGGATAATATACTAGCAAATTCACAAAATCCCATGGTTATAATCCAAGCTGGTGCTAATAATATATTAAGAGAACCAATGAACAAAATTAAACAAGATTTTGTCTCAATGACAAATAAATTAATGGACCTAAATTGTAGTATTTCCTTTTCTGAAATTCTACCAATACCTAAAGCTTCTGAATATAATCTAAACAAAATCAAATTGATAAACAACTGGTTGAGAAGATGGTGCTTGAAACAGGAATAGGGATGCATAACGCATTGGGAAGACTTTATCTATAGGGATGAACTCTTTTCAAATGATGGACTGCACCCTAGTAGGAGAGGGAATGCCCTACTAGGTAAACAAATATTATCTCACATACAAAAATCTTTAAACTAAGTTATGGGGGGGAGGCTCCAAAACCCCTGGATTCTCTTAATACTAAAATGACCCACGGTGATAATAAATTGGATAATATAACAAACTGTACTACCAAGGATCTTGAAACAATAAAATTAGAAAAAAAATAAAATTAATATATTACTCTTAAATGCAAGAAGTCTCTTGAATAAAATAGATGAACTTTCTGATTTTCTACATACAAACAATATTGATATATGTGGAGTAACACAAACATGGTTTAAGGATGATGACTGGGCTACTGAAATACCAGGCTATCTAAAATATGAAAGATATAGCACAAATACTAGAGGAGATGGAATAGCTTTATATATTAATAATAAATTGAAAAGCTATCTAATAAACAATCTAAAAAGGGATAATTCAAGTGAATTAATATAGATTAAGATAAATCTTACACCAGAACATACTATTATAGTGGGACTTGGATATAGATCTCCTAATTTAAATACAGAGGAAAAACATATGTTTACAACCAATATAGAGGACAATCTACAGGATCAAAATTGTTTACCTATGGGAGATTTCAACTTCCCAAATATTGATTGGTACAATTTAAAAGGTAATACATCAATAGAGTGTGCCTTTTTAGATCTAATAACCATAAATAACTTAAATCAACTGGTAAAATTACCTACAAGAGGTAATAACATATTGGATCTGATCTTTTCTAATGTAGAAAATTCTGAGGCAAATGTTACTATTAAACATCTACTTGCTAATAGCGACCATAATATGATACATACAATAATGAATTTAACTTATTCAACTGAAACTTCAGGCTGTACAGTTGTAAAAGATTTCAAAAACGATAATTATAAAAAAATTAAACAATATCTTGTGGAATGGAATGGGACTTCTGAACTTATTGACAATAACATTAATTCAGTTTATAATAAATTTATGTCAAAAATAAATACAAGCATTAAACTATGGGTCCACATTAGAAGGAAATATATAAAAAAATGAAGATTCCCCTTGTGGTGGAATTACAAAATAAAGAAAATCTTGGCAAAAAAACAATGTTTATGCAAGAAATTCAAGAAAAATAAATCTTGCTCTAGTTGGGATAGATACAAACAAATATCAAATAAAAGTAAGAATATGATTATAAAACAAAAAAGGAATCTTGAAGAACAACTTGCAAACACTGTTAAAGATAATAAAAAATCATTTTACAATTATATTGGTTCATTAAAAAAAATAATCCTTCTATAGGGCCCTTACAGTCCTCAAATGGGATAATAACCAATAAAACAGAAATTGCAAATAGACTGAATAATTATTTCCTAAACATTTTTAAACCGAACAATCCAGAGTCTGTAAGTGATAAAATTATGAATAATTCCTTTTCCCCATAACTGAGGGTGAAGTGTTAGATGCTATAGATACTTTAAAAAATAATGGAACTCCTGGACCAGATGGTATTCCTCCATTATTCATTATTAATTTAAAGGAACTATTGGTTGGTCCATTAACATTAATATTTAACTTATCAATGAACACAGGGCATACAGCTCCAATATGGAACAGAGCTATAGTTATACCAATCCACAAAGGTGGTAGTAAAAGCCAAGAGCAAAATTATAGGCCCATTAGTTTAACTGATGTAATATGTAAACTGATTGAAAGAATATTAAAGAATAGAATCTCTAATTATTTAGTTGATAATAACACCATTGATGTCTATCAACATGGTTTTGTTAAGAACAGATCGTGTCAAACTAATCTTCTATATTTTTTGGAGCCAGTTAGTGATGCATTGGATAAAGGATTATCAGTGGATATAATATTTTTAGATTTTTCTAAGGCATTTGACTCAGTGTCACACCAAATACTAATATTAGAACTAGAGAAATTGAAAATTGATCTGACAGTAATTAGATGGATACATGCTTGGTTGTCAAATAGATTTCAGCAGGTATCAGTTAAGGGCTATTTATCAAAATGCAGTCCCGTTACTAGTCATGTTCCTCAGGGCTCAATATTGGGCCCAACCCTTTTCAATATTCTCATTTCATCTATGTGTCCATTAAACAACTCCTGTTGGTTGGTTAAATTTGCTGATGACTGTAAAATAGGAAGCATCATAAATAATGCAAATTCTGCTGTTGAAATGCAAAATAATCTAAATCACTTAGTTGAATGGTCTACAAAAAAGGGTCTACTGTTTAATGAAGCAAAGTGTAAGGTCATGCACGTGGGCAAAAATAACCCATGTTTTACATACACTATTAATAACACTATTTTACAAATAACTCACCAAGAAAAAGATTTAGGAGTAATTCTTTCAAACAATTTCACATATAATATACACACAATAACTGCTGTTAAAAAAGTCAATAAAATATTAAATTGTATATTAAGGATCATTAAAAGTAGAGATGAAAAAGTTTTGTTGCCACTATATACTGGTCTTGTTAGACCGCATTTGGAATACTGCACCTCAGTCACGGCTCCATATTTAATTAAAAATAAGAAATTAATTGAAAATATCCAAAGAAAAATAACAAAGAAAATAACTGCTATTCAAAGTTTGGATTATGAAACCAGACTAAACAAGCATTTGTCAATGCCAAATGTTGCTTGCTTCTATGTGCTGTTTAGGTATTTGGAAGTCATTGGAGTATAAATATTGAAAATTTGCGAACTTACGAGAGTGTGTAGGAACTGCGCAACGCACGCTCGTAAAACAGTCATTTTTAGGATTTCTTTCACCAAATTTTCAACATAGCCATTTTAAGACCTCTGGTCATGAACAGTGGCACTGTGATTTTGTTAATGTGTCCCATACATTGAGTTTGCACACCAACTGCGTCATTGTGCGCTACATGCATGGAAACACGCTTTGGGCAGGATGTGAAAAATGACAGCTGTACCTGCTCATAAGGAGGTGTGGTAAAATGGCAATGTTGAAAATCTGGAGTGGAAATATTGAAAATTCACAAACCCACTGAAGTTATGGGAACTACAAGCACTCTTAATTTGTAAAACAGTCATTTTAGAATTCTTTCACCAAATTTTCAACATTGCCATTTTGAGATCTCTGCTCATGAACAGTGATACTGTGATTTTCTTAATGTGTCCCATGATACTGAGTTCAAGACAACGATCATGCCATTGTGCGCTACATGGCGAAACACGTTTTGGGTGAGATGTGAAAAATGACAGCTGTACTACTCATAAGAAGGTGGGAAAAATGGCAATGTTGAAAATCTGGAGTGGAAATATTGAAAATTCACAAACCTACGAACGTAGCATAGAACTGCAATAAGACGCCAGAAACAGTCATTTTAGGAATTCTTTTACAAATTTCAACATAGCCATTTTAAGACCTCTGCTCATGAACAGTGGCACTGTGATTTTCTTAATTTGTCCTGTACATTGATTTCAGACACCGACTGCCATTCTTGCGCCACATGGGCGGAAACACATTTTGGGTGAGATGTGAAAATGACAGCTGTACTACTCATAAGAAGGTGTGTAAATGGCAATATTGAAAATCTGGAGTGGAAATATTGAAATTTCGCAGAACTTACGAGCATGCTGTGAGAAATCCGCGCAACGCCAAGACTCAGAAATGTCATTTTTTTGAATTTTGGCACACCAATTTCAACATGGGTTTTGGGCCTCTTCCTCGATGACGAGGGTCACTTGTCATGGTGACTAGGGTCTTCAAGGTGATTTCCGCAGTCACTGCATCGAAATCACCCTTCGGCCCGAATAACGCCAGGACAGTGACATCATTCATGAGAGGTCCCAAAACCCCATGTTGAAAATTTGGTGCAAAATTCCCAAAAATGGCTGAGATATGCAATAAGTTGAAACCCCTATCTAGCCCATTATACAGCTTACCGCATTTCCTCAGTTCTGGGCGTCGGCTTTGAAGAGTGCAGACGTGTTCCCGATCCACTGAAGATTGTCGCTACCGAGTCTGGAGATAAGTATGGGTGAGGGGTGGTGAAGCTGGTGCGCAGTGGGTGCGGGTTGTTGAGGGGGTCAGGAGACGCACCCAGGACCGCTTTTGTCTTAAAGGTACAAAAAATGACGTTAGGATTGCTTTGCCACGCGGAGTGGGCCTCAGCATGAGTACAAGGGCTTTGGGAGCCAGTCGATGGGGGATTGGGCACCCCTAGGCAAGGGAAGGACAGATTGCCACACTGGGGTGGGCTCCCAGCGTGGCACCAACTACTGGGGGGGAGAGGAGACGACGCAGCTCAGCTGACGGGGATTGGGCACCCCGTCAGCTATACAGTGCATGCGGGGGCATGCACGCCTGCGGGTGGTGGGGAGTTGCACATGAGCAGCTCCTTATCGCTGCTCACCTGCCGCAGCTCTCTTTCAATCAGAGTGTTACTGCATTTTGAGCGTGCATCACAGACAGCTCCAAAATGCATTGGCTTACAGGGGCCGCACCTGCTAGGACACTGCCTGAATTGGAGGAGGAGGTGACACACCTCCGAAATGTCCGATGATGGCACTATGTTTCTTGCACATGCGTGCAAGCAACATAAAAAAACAGGCCTCTATTCAATGGATTATAGGAGACTTCGAGGAGACCTATGCTTAACATATAAAGCATTTCAGAATGAGATAATGCTAGAAACTATAGGATTACAAAAAAAAGACTGCTATAAATACCAGATCTCATATACTTAAACTTAAAGGCACAAATAACAGCACAGTTAAAAGAAATAATTGGTACACTCAAAGGGTGGTAAATTCATGGAATAAGCTCCCAACTAACGTGGTATTTAGTAAATCAATTGCTACATTTAAAACCAAGTTAGACAACTACATGGGTCATTTAAAATATAGTTTCCACCCATGATTGGGTGGCGAGTTCATAAAAGGTAGAAATACCTACTGAACCCGTATAAACCTATGAACCTATGAACCTATGAACCTTGGCCACGGTAAATACTTTTTGATCTTTGGTGGGAAAAGCTTGTGCATACCGTGTGAAATGGTACATAACCACTAACACATTACCAATGTTTTGCTGATCACGCTCTAAACTCAAGAAGTCCATGCAGACTAGTTCCATTGGAGTGCTGGTAGTAATGTTGACAAGGGGAGGCATCCCTCTAAGGCAGGGCTTTTCTCTGCAGGCAGTGACTGCAAGTCCTTACATGGTGCTCAACATCGGTCCCCATCGGGGGCCAGTAGAATCGAGATCGTACTAAGTCAAGGGTCCGGTCGATACCGAGGTGGCCCATATGATTGTGGAGGGACCTCAGTACCAAATCTTTGAAGGCTGTGGGCAGGACCAATTGTTGCTTGTCTATTTGGCCACCCCAATCTACAGTCTCTCTATACAACAACTGATTAAGCAGCTTCAACCTGGGGCCTTCTCTAAACAATAAAGTGGTTCGCAGATCAGAGGAACGCAACTTGGACAGATCTTTTCCTGCATGAAGGGCTTCAAGCACTGGCTAAATCATAGGATCTTGGGATTGAGCCCACTGAATGCTGTCATTGCCAAACTGAGGTAGTGCACTAATATCTAGAGCAGAGAAGTGGCAATACACAGCTGGTATGCAGGTTTCAGAGGGGCCCAAGCGATCTACTAAGCAGTCCGCTGTGTCCGTAGACATCTGTTCATTTCTATCAAACTTTTGGCACAATGCTCGGGTGTCAGGTTCAGGCAGCCTGACCCAGTCACTCTTGGAAATGGGCCTCCGAGATAGGGCATCAGCATCAATATGATTCAGGCCTGGTCTGTATTTGACAGCATAATCATATGTTGACAATGCAGAAAGCCACCGGTGCCCCATGGTGTCTAACTTAGCTGAAGTCTGTACATAGGTCAACGGGTTATTGTCAGTCCTCACCAATATTTTTGCCCAGTAGAAGTAATCATGAAACTGGTCGACAATGGCCCATTTTAACGCAAGGAACTCCAACTTGTGCACAGGTTAGTTTAGCTCTGACAGGGTCAAGCTCCTACTGGCGAATGCCACTGGTCTCAAACCATCCTCATGATCTTGATACAGTACAGCTCCTAGACCCTGCAGACTGGTGTCAGTATGCAGCACATAGGGTTTGGTGGAATCAGCATAAGCGAGGATGGGGGCGTGGGTGAGCTGGTATATGATTTTGTGGAAAGCTGCTTCACAGTCAGGCATCCAATGGGACCCAAAAAGTTCACCTGGGCAGAAATATGCTTTGTCTGGTTGTTTGACGGACCCTTTTTTGTATTTCTGATTGGTAGGAGGGTAACCCTGTGTAAGATTCAAGAGTGACTGAATCACTTTGGAATAGTTCTTTATGAACCGGCGGTAGTAGCCACAGAATCCCAGGAAATGTTGTAGTTCTTTCAAATTGTGGGGCTGGGGCCAAGTAGTCAAGGCTTTAACTTTACTAGGATCAGTCTCTATACCCTCTGTAGACACTATGTGCCCCACATACTTCACAGAGGTTTGAAAAACTGGCACTTGTCGATGGACAGCTTGACGCAGAAATCTTCCGGTCGGTCTAGTACTTTAAACAGTCGACTCTCATGTTCATCTAGGGAGCTTCCGAACACAATGACTTTGTCCAAGTACACCAGGCATTCTAGCAAATTCATGTTTCCCATTGCTTGTTCCATCAGTGTCTGGAAGGTGGCTGGGGTGCCCGATATCCCCTGTGACATTCTCAGGAATTTGTAGAACCCCAAAGGACAGATGAAGGCTGTCTTCTCATGGTCCTCCGGAGCCATCGGAATCTGGCAATTTCCACTGCAAAGATCCAACACCGAGAACCATTTGCTCCCATTCAAACAATCCAGAGCATCTTGTATAAGGGGCATGGTGTATTGATCAGGGATGGTCCGCCAATTCAGAGTTCGATAATCAACACACATTCTCACAGATCCATTCTTCTTATGCACAACCACAATGGGAGAAGCATATGGGCTCCTGGATTCTTGTATTACACCAGCCGCGAGCATTTCCTGCAAGTGTCTTCTCACACACTGTCTATGTCTGCAGGGGCTAGGTGTCGAGACCTCTCTCAAAATGGCCATTCATCGTGCAGGCGCATGTGATGCTCCACACCCTGGACACATCACACGTCCCATTTCTTCAGTGAAAACACTTGATCTCTCTGGGCAAGTTTCTGGCTAATTCTAATCTTACATTCAGCTGGCAATGTTGAGTCACCAAAATCAAACAAGTCAGGAGTCACTCTATCTGTCTTGCCAGGGTTCTTGTTGCTGGGCAACACTGCAGTGTCTGCACAGTGTACCGTAGCTAGGGTACATCCTCTGTTCACCCAGATCTCCCGATCTGACACATTATGAATCTGGACCATCACTCATCGTGCACAGGCATGAGCACGAGCTGGCAAGATGCTGGGCTTAACCAATAATCCTTCCGGCAATTTTCCATCACCTGGCACGTCCAACATAAGTATTTTGTTCTTGACATCTTTGCGGAGGCGGACCTCCCCTTGAACAGTACACTGGGTGTTAGGCACCAGTACCATTGAATCGGGATCCTTCTTCCACACAACCCCTACCAGTTCATCCTGGTCCACTCCCTTGGGGTTCTGCTGCAAATCATTGGCCTTCTTGATCACAGCGGGAATTCTTAGGGCCCTCCCAGTCCATTGAACTTGTTTCTCGCGACAGAGTTGTGCCAGTCTCCCAAACATATGGGCGTTGGTCCCTATTAACAGGGGAACCCCATCATACAGTCCAGTAGGGGGACACACTAAGGCCAGTGTCTCAACTTGCTCCTCTACACCAGTTACTGCTGCAGGAAATGACAACCAGAGGTGGACATATCCTAGGTAGGGATAAGACTTGTCGCTCAGCCCCCACACATGTAGGCCTTCCAGGGATTGTAAGGGCACAACAGATAAGTGTTTGTCATACCAGTCCTTAAATACAATGGTCACTTGTGACCCACTGTCCAGCACAGGCCGAGTAGGAATACCATTCACAGCCACGGTAGTCCCCATTGAAGGGCCCACTATTTTGGACCAGTCTGAAGGGACAGCAGCAGGGGCCTGGACAAATGATTTAGCCACATAGGGATTTGAGTTACTACTTCTTGAATCCTCACTGTGGTCATTTTGGGCACTCCTCGACCGATGATTCATTCTCTGAAGCTCTCCTTGAAGACTGTATACAACTTTATCTAGGTCTTTTGTGGACCAGCTTTCTGTCTTCATGTGCCCATCCTTCCCACAATTATGGCAAAATATGTTTTCTGGGATTTGGGGTGGCTGAGGCATCACACTGGGAGCAGGGGCGGTGGTACTACCAACTGAAAACCTTGGTGCCATCTCTGTCTGCTGTGTGGTGAGTATTTGGAGACATATCATCAATTCTCTTACTTCCATAGTCAAGACATTGAGTTTTGAGCTGCTGTCAGCAGGAGATGCCTGGGTGGACACCCCCATCCCTATAGCAGATGCAGTTGGATAAGGGTCAGTGCCTGTACTTGCAGGAGTGGCCTTCATAAAGAGACTGCTTTTTGCTTCCCTGAACTCCCTCAGCAGTTCATCCCATGGTGGCACACCCTCATTGGTCCCCACTTCGGAAGGGCCTTTCGATGCCGTGATCACTTGGGCTGCACTCACCCTAGAATTACAATCCCCCTCTTCATCTTCAACCTCCCAGAGTTATTTTGTCAAGTCACAATAGTCTGGTGGGTTACTCCTTCTATCTGGGAGCCTTAATTGAAGGAGCTGCAATTTAGAATGCTTTGCATGTTGCAGTATGTGCCCCAACCTCACATGGTTTAAGTCACTGGCGGCTACCCCACCTTTTTGGTAAGCCTTCTGCAGCGCTCTTTCCAGACATGTAACATATGCAGAAAAACTTTCCCCTGGTCATTGTTTTGTAACTTGAAATTTCCACATCAAGTTCTCCCCTGACTCAATGCTCCCCAAATTGCCTTTGAGTGCAGATAGGTACTTCTGGGCAGATGCATCAGGGTTTGTGGACCTCAGAAATTTAATGGCCTCTAGAACAGGACCCCTCAAACTTTCTATGATCCTTTTCCATTTCTCAGACTCCTCACACTGCCATTCAGGTATCAAATGGGCAACACAATCTATCCAGGTCTCCCAATCATCCTCCCCTTGGGGTGGTGGGGAGGGTGCCGGAGAAGATTCTCAGCCTTCGGTAAGAGTCATGACTAATAGCAGGTACAGACATAGGAGCCAGCATTGGCACGGGCACAGAAGGAGGGGCAATAACAGGTGCTGAAGCAGGAAGGGGTGTTGGGGGAGGAACACCCCCAGGTGGCAGGAATAGTTTCTTTAAGTCCTCCACAGTTTTCCCTTCCTCCAGCAACAACTTAGCAAATTTCTCCTCAAAAGTCTCAGATAGTGGGGGGGTTCATTCTCCCCGGGGTCTTTACTGTCTTTAGATATCACTTTCCAGGCAGTGAGGGATCCTTCGGGGGTGACAGTCCATGGCACTATGGAACTGTCTACTAGGTCCTTACACTCTACTAACGCCATGAAACTTTGGGCGAGCAGATTAGCCTGTCGACCCACCACCACAGGGTTTGTAAACATTCAACCCTGGAAAGTACTCCCTCTACAGTTTTCTTATTGGTACCCAGGGGAATATCCAGGATAAGTATAGCATTTTGGGGGTCAATCTCCTGCCCAGTACACCACCCCACCAACTGGTGTACATCCACTTCTGTTGGGGTAGCCATTTATTTTTAACAGTAACTCGCAAATTTGGCCACTAGGGGATGCTAATCCCAGTGGTGAGTCTCCAAGATGTAACCCCTAGGTGGCGCTATCCCAAGGGTTACTACCCCTGCCTGCTTGGCTAGTAGCAGGTTAAGGGGCCTGAGTTCTGAAAAGGGTGCCTCCTCCCGGAGGTCAGGGTTGGTAGTGGTCAAGCTAACCTTAGCACAGCCCTCCGGGGCACTGTAACCCCCTTCCCCTGTGTGGCCCAAACACTGTACACAATCACTTTCAATAATTCTGGCACACCACAAAAGTACCCACACTGTTTGCACTTACCACCAGGGCTGGTTCCTCTGGCTCCACCCTGGGGACCCCCTGTAAAACAAGGTTATGCACAGCAAATAGCAACAGTACAGTACTTTGAGCACAAACTGGAACCACAGTCAGACTGCATGCAGAAAAAGTTAGATCTGATTTATTCAGGGGACTTGAACAAGGAAGGGGCAAAATCAGGTTAATTAGCTTAAAGGTTATATCAATCAAGCAATTATGCATGCGCTTTGAGTCCCCCCACACAGTCACACCTCTAGGTTCCCAGGTGGAGAAGAGATGGGCTAGCCAGAACTGTTGCCAGGGGGTTGCAGCTGGTTGGGACCCTGTGATGGAAAACACAACATGCACAGTACGCAATATTTGTAATCCGGAGCCAGAGGGCTCAGTTCATAAAGGAAACAAAACAACAAGACAATCAGATGACACACTCAGATTAAGCTGTTGTTGCAGGGAGCTACCATGGCATTTACTCACGATACCCAAGACTGGACACAGGCTGGATGAAAATTGAGGCTGCAGGTGGTTAATCTGGAATGCCAGGAGAAGCAGGGCCCACATGAGTTGCAGAGGCGTTGTTCCTGTTCAAGCGTGGAGCAGGGAGCTGATCCCCAGGCAGGCCTCTCGTTGATGGCTTCTCTGTGCAGCAGGTAGTCTGGCTGGGCCAGTCTGGCAAGGCCCAGACCGCATGGAGACAAATTTGGATGCAGTCCGTTTTGGGCTGGATACAGCTTCCAGCAAGCAGAACACAGTTCACACAGCGGGGAACTAACTCACAACCCACTAGCAGCTCATAGCACATTTACATGTACGGGAATTCTACTGTACCAGGTAAAGCACTCCCCTGTCACAATCGCAAAGTCTCTGCACACACTGGGAGTTTAGGGGTAGCTGGAACTCCTGACAGGCTGATCGCATTCAGCAAAATCTTTGGTCTTCTTCAGGTTGAGCCTGGCCCACTTCAGGAGCTTACTTTAGTCACACAGACTTGGATTTAGTCCAAAATAATTTTCTTCTCTCCCTCTCAGGAGCAGCAGCAGACATGCAAGTCAAAAACTCAGCCCTTTCACAATTTTCCCATGCAAATCCACTCAGAATTGCTGCCCAAACTACACTTGAGCTCTTCTCATTTCACTCCCCAGCTCAGAACTAACTGAAAACTGCAAGCAGCCCAGGACTTCCCCAAGATCCAAAAGGTTTGGTTGACTGATTTGGCTGTCAGTCAAAGCAAGAGCTCCCCCTTCAGTTGCAAAAAAGGCGCAAAAAAACCCCAAACTACAGTTCCTACAGATTTTGAATTCAGACAGCTCCTGTAGTTCAGCTACATTTTAGGTCCCACCAGAACTGATTGGTCCAATTTGCAGTCCAGGACCAAGATAGTAGAGACAAACAAAACAGTCCCTTCTACAAAGAAAGCAGGTCAGACAAACTGCATTATCATTATCACTCTAAATGATTTTCAGCAAATAGTTACATCTTTCAACAGAGTTCCCTCTCAGATTACTTAGGCTGCAATCAGGCAGCTCTTAAAGAGACAGTACACAGAGGCTATACAGGCTCTGGTAATCACATTTAAACTGCTAAAACGCAGGACACCAGCCTGGCAGTGAGCATTAAGGCAAGCTCAAGAAAGACTTTTTGGGAACTCCCATTTGTAGGGGGGGGTTACATACAGCCAGTAGCTCATTTGTGTCTTTCTTCACTAAAGCAACCCCCAAATTCATATAGTAAAATGGGCTCCTTTAGGCAGCACCAAGGCATGCACAAAGGAGTCACCTTGTGTTTTATTTTTTTTTCTTCTCGGGGTAAGGGCTGACAGTTAAATTTTATCAAAAGCAGTTCATATGAATTCAGCATTTTCACTACTGCTTCTAAAGCACTAGGCGCGACAGTAAAATTAACAAAACCCACTGTTCAGCTGCCGACTCCCTTTATAGGCATTTTAACTGTTCTGTCAGGCTACAACTACTGCAGGGTGTAATTAACTACAGGCATAACCCCAGTTCAGCTACCCTTTCAGTTAATAGGCACCTCATAATAGCAGGACTACACTAATACAGGCATTTCACCAAATGCCTAAACCACAAAGGCAAAGTAAAAGTAGAGAAGCCACCATAAAGCAAACACATTTAGTGTTGCTTTCTTTTCTCCATGTGGGTCATTTAGATTTTGTTTCTTGCCCCTTTCTCACCTTTCTGAACTGTGCGACAATGCGCACCATCGCAGCTCCTTAAAGCAGCAGCTAGCAGGGCACTCATAATTACCTGGGGGGGGGAGAATACTGAAGAACTCGTTCTAACTTCGGTCTCCTCCTTTTATTACCTCACTGCTCTCCACTAATCTTTCATTTACCAAAAAGGGCTTTAAATAAAGAACCAAGCCAAAACTTCTAAGGCTCCTAGTCCTTCACAGAGCCACTCTGTGACAATCAGCTGGAAGTTGACTGCAGAATATGAGCACCAATTCAAGCAGCGCTCCTCCAGGATATGCCCCCCAAAACAGAGAGGCTCCTGACTGGTTCAAGGAGGAACAGCAGCTGAGTCTTACTGCTGCAATGAAAAGCAGCACCAAGAGAGATACAGTTTCCAGTGTTGATAAGGGTTAGCCACAGCAAACATTCCGTACTGACTGGCCAGACAGACCCTCTCACATATGATCAGCTGGAAGTTAGCTGTACAGCGTGAGCACCAGTTTAAACATCATTCCTCCAGGGCACACCCCCAAACTTCAGAAAGGCTCCCAATTGACTTAATAAGGAGAAGCAGCTGAGTCTTATTGTTGCACTGAACACCAGTCACTGAGACACAGTTCCTAGTGCTGGGAGAGGTTAACTGCAGCAAACACATTGACCCAACTGGCAAGACAGACTCCTTCTCACAGATGATCAGCTGGAAGCATTAGGGGATGTTTATGCAAATCACCAAGAAAATTTAGGCTGGTTCTGCTTTAAGCAAGAATGTATGGTGACAAAGGGCTCCTTACACTATCTGCAAAGGCTGAGAATAAAAAGACACATGTAACCCCCCTACAAATGGGGGTTCCCAAAAAGTCTTCCTTGCATGTGCCTAAATGCCCACTGCCAGGCTGGTATCCTGTGTCTTAGCATTTTAAAAGTGTTGTATGAGGGTGCCTTAATGCCTTTGTGCTCTGTCTCTTTAAGAGCTGCCAATAATGTGGTGCGTATTTAATCTGGGAGGGGGCTGAGTGTTTCTATGCTCGAGTTCTGCCTGGGCTGCCAGATAATTGCTCCGTTCTGCCATCGCTAGTTGTGCAGAGGGAGCTCTATTAGAAGCTGTACTTATTTGCTGATTATTTATTAGACTAGTAATGATATTGTAGTTTGTCTAACCTGCCTTCTTTGCAGCATGGACAGTTCTGTTTATCACCACCATCTTGGTCCTGGACTACCAGAATGGGCCAATCAGTACCTTTGGGGACCCTAAAATGGAGCCTGTCCCCAGGGGTCTTGTGGGAGTGAATTTCTGTAGGAATTGTAGTTTTGAGACTTTGGCACCTAAATGCACCTGGACAGGGAGCCCTTGCTTTGACAGAGAGATGAAACAACTAATCGAACATCTGGGATCTTTGGGAAATCTCCAAGCTGCCTGCAGCAGAGAGGCAGAAGTGAGTTGGAGCTGGAAGAGTGAGCAGCTCCAGCTCGAGGAGCTGCTGCCTCACAGGGTAACATGGGGACTTGGTGGGAAGGCTGAGTCTGGCATGCCTGCCTTCAACTCTCCCGCATGGAGAGATAAAAGAAGCTTTATTTCAGACCATGTCTCTGAGCCATTTCATTGTGCCTCGATTAATGGGCATTGCAAGCCGTCAGTCTGGAGGTAGAGTTTGGAGAGTGAACAGCTCAAGAGATTCAAGTAGCTGCTTCTGCATAGTTTGCGTGGGAGATTGGTGGAAAGGTTGAGTTTGGCCTGTCTGCCTGCTGTCCCTCAAGAGGGAATCCTTTGAAAGGCTTAGCAATCGGACTGTATCTGAACTGGAGTATGACAAAGCTACTGAAGAATGACCAGATTTAAACCTGAAGAAGACCGAAGATTGCACGCGATTGGCCTGTCAGGACATCCAATTGCCACAGAATTCCTGGTTTTGCTCAGAGACACTGATATTGCGACTGGACTGCTATCCGTTTGGTGGTATGGTGATTGCTTTACTGTACACAGACACATGCTTTGACCTACGTAGGACTCATCAGTTTGTCTCATTTGTATCTCACCCTAGGGAAAGAATGAGCCAGCCCTTATGTGGTCTTAAGTTTGGGTCCTGGTGCACCCAAAATAAGAATGCAAGCTAAAAAGACAAAGAACATCAGCACAAAAAGCAGTGAGGCAAGGGTTACACTGTTACTTATTTATTTAATTTTGGTAACTGGGTAGGCCCACTGAGACCAGGTGGTCCCTTTTTCAGGGGCGATCCGGGGTTAATCATAGAGGAACATAGAGCAATAACACATACATAATACAATTAGGGAGCAACAAAAATAGTTCATAGAAGAGTAACACATTCATAATATCATTAAAATCTGCCATACAGGGTGCACTGCATTATTAGTCCAAATATTACCTAAAGGAAAACAAGACAAATTGCAGAGTAATAGGAAGGCTATTATCCATAGAAGGTTGAGTGCTTACAGTTTGCCGCCTGGTTTGCTAATTTTAGCCATTTTACTTGTAACAGCAACACTGATTGGATTTTAGTAGATGAGATTTGAGCTCATTCTTGAAAACCCTTTGGGAGGCCGATGTTTGGATGCTACTTGGAAGCCCATTTCACTGGGAAGGGGCGAAGAGGGAGAATGACTTATCTCCATTTGAAGTTCTCACCCTGGGCACCTGGCGTAGGTGGAGATCCAAAGATCTTAGTGTTCTTCTGCATTGTTTTGGTATCAAAAGATTGTTTAGGCTGGAGAGGTGGGGAGAAGTATCCTGCTGTAGTTTGTAGGTGAGGCATTGGGTGGGGTAGGCCAACCTGCTCTCTAGAGTTGGCCAGTTCAGGGATTGTAACACCATACAGTGATGGTCTAGCAGTTTTGCCAAGGTGGCAAACCTTACTATTTTATGATATAAGGTTTTCATTGTCTAGAGTTCAGTTCCTTTGATAGAGGCCAGCACCAGTGCCCCATGGAGTAGAGAAGGAAGCAGAGTACCTTGGGCAATTCTTTTGTGAGACTCGGGGGGTAAGAAAAGGACTCAAGTGAAAAAGGAGACCCACTTTTTGGTTAGTAGTTTTAGTTAGATGATTGAGTTGGGTCTTGTATGCACAGTCCTGAGCAAGGTAGACCCCTAGGTACTTGAAGGAGATAATCACCTCTATTTTAGTACTGTTAGCCCTGTGTAGCATGAAATAGGTATCTGTCTTCTATTATCAGCATTTGCAGATAGTATGAGAGGCCATTTGGCACCATTCATTCATGCTTAAAGCAGAACCAACCTATATTCTCATGGTAATTTGCATATACATCCCTTGGTGAAATGCATTATGGGGATATGTGTGATTTTTATATTTCTTTCAAACATGACTGCTGCAAATGCACTTTTTTTGAGTAACCCTTGCCTCAGTGTTTTTGTATTGAGTTTTTTTTTTGTCTGTTTAACTTGCTTTCTTATTTTGCACCTACCATTACCCAAACCCATAAGACCATATAAAGGCTGGTTCTTTCTTCCCTGGTGCATACCTTTCGACCTTTTGTCACTGAAATGAGGGACATGGACATTTCTGAACACTCCAAATGAGGGACAATGAGGGACACAGACCCCCAGAATAAGGGACACATCCTTAAACATGGAGATAGAAGCTCAGAACACTGTGAAAACCATAGTGTTTACTTGTACAAAGTTTATTTTTGATTTAGTATTTTAGAATATCGTGAATTTCTCCTTTAAAGTCTGAAATTACACTACATTTTTTTGTGGGCAGCACCTTTTCCATGAGGGACTGATGAGGTACACAGCAATTTTAAGGGGTAAAATGAGGGATGTCTTTCGTAATGAGGGACACTTGAGAGGTATGCCCTGGTGTGAGATACAGATGAAACACACTGATGAGTCCTGTGTAGAACAAAACCCATATTTATGTCTTCTGTTCTCAGCCTTTACAGATTGTGTGACATGCCCTTTGGCACCATGTATTCCTGTTTAAAGCAGAACCAACCTAAATTTTCATGATGATTTGCATATATACTCCATGATGCATTTTAGTATGGGGGTGTGATGTTGTATTTCTTTGAAACCTGGCTTTGTTGCCACTGCCCTTTTTGTGTAACCCTTGCCTCGGTGCTTTTGTGCTGAAGTTCTTAGTCTTTTTAGCAATCATATAGTATCCTACACACCACTTGTAACTGGCAGGTAGGCTTTGTGAATAGAGCAGTTATGGTCAATTCCTCAAGTTCTTCAGATAGTACAATACTAACAACAGAAAACACAGTGGGGTTTCAGATGTCACTGGGGTTGGTAGTAACAGTGGCCACTCTTTCAGGTGAACTGAGGGTAAACTCAGAGTGCAAGGTCTTGGAGAAGCCTCACACAGTTGAGACAGTACGCACCACCCACTGAAGGTAACCTTTCTGGTTCTTCATGCACTTAAAGTCATTCTGAACAGAATTATGTATTGCTAATGACTTTTCCTGAACTCAGAAGAGCAGGGGTGTTAGCATATGATATAGAACGAGTGGTGGGAAAGCTTTAAACCACAACAGTGGTGGGTAGAGGTACTATAGGTGTATGAGGACCTCCATGTCCCAGTCAGGTACACAGGGTAAAAAGGTACAGTAAGTTGTAAATGGCCCAAAGCTAAAAGGGAGAGGACTTAGACCTTTATTGTATGATGTCGAATGTGAGGAGACTGCTAAAAGGAACATTAAAGGGTGAATGTTTTGAGGTGAGCTATGATGTAGATGGGCTCAATAAGACTGAATGCTGTGCTTTGCACCTGCTGAGTATTTTTGGACCTACTCATGTGTTTCAGATTGTTGCCCAGTTGTCAGCCTATTGGGCCACAAATAATCTATTTTTTTAAAATAGTTTTATTGATTTCATCATATGAAGCACACAACAGATATCATAAATGCCAAAAATGATTTGTAGAGTATATACACCTACATATCATGTATTGGGTTACAAGAAAAGAACCATCTGTATTATATCTCCTGTTATTTGTTAGGCATATTCCTATTTAAATGAAAATATACCTTTACAGTTCATACATTCAAATTATTCTCTCCTTCCTTGAGTAGTCTCTGGACTCTTCCTGAACCCCTCTCATCGGTGAGAGCAGCACCCCCCCATGAACCACAGGAGGCCCCTCAGGGGACAAAATCTGAATCAGACTGAGCCATATACCACTCCCACTTTTGCCACTTAATGTTAAAGGATTCCACCTTTTCATGGAGGCCTACTGTTAATTGTTCTAAGTGATAAATATTCATTACAATGGCTCTTAAATCAGCCACAACTGTAGTCATCCACCACTGGGTAATAGCCTTTTTAGCTGCCACCAAATATATGGGCAGTAAGGTGCGACTCCATTAGGGTCTATGACTGGGCATAATAAATAGTACCATCTCAGCCATCAATTCTATTGTTTCCCCCAAGCACACCTGCAGTTCAACCTGTAAAGTACAACAATAAGGTGTTAGTAACAAACAAAGCCAAAAGATATGCCCGAAATCAGCTACTTGGCATTTACAACCCCTTCAGCACATTCTGAAGGATGGAGGCATATATTTAATAAGAAAAGCAGGTGATCTAAAATATTTATAACAACATTTCCAGAAGTACTCCCTCCAAACAGAGGCGAGAGTAACTTTAATTGCTGATAAAGCAAATTTTAACCACTCTTCAAATGTAACAGATAATTCAAGGTCAGCATTCATTTGTTTATGACTGCTAAAGTAGCATTACCCAATGTGTCCCTAAATCTATGGTACAGTTGTCCTATAAAGATATCCTCTAAAGTTACCATATATTCAGTCAATTAACAAAGCTAGTAGGGGTGGTTTTGGGTTAGGCAATCTCATCCTATCCAGATATTGACTCTGTATGTATGTCTGTAATTGAAGAAATCTATAATGATCTCTATGAGACAGCCCATATCCACCCTGCAAAACTTCAAAGGAGATGATACCATTATTTATTAGGACTTGAAAAATGTAATGTATACCCAATTGACGACATCTCCTGAAAGTGGAATCCATCAAAGTCAAACAGAAATTTTCACTGACTGATATCAGCCAGTATAATAGAAGATTTCCAAAAATTTTGGATGATACTTCATCTGATTCCATATTTTCAGGCCCCCCAGTAAATTCTGTAGAAGTTTGCATGGGAATGGACCTCCCCATGTTGAAACAAAATAGGTGCCAAGTCATAGAGATATAGAGATCATTTATTGTATATTCTATATCCTTCCATGGGGCAAAATACGTGGGTGTTAACCATATAAATAATATCATCAAAAAAGCAGCTCTAGCATACCATTCAAGATTAAGCAGATTCACCCCATCTGAGGCTAATGATAAGTGCAGGATAGAGAGATGAATCTTAGGACGCAGCCCTCCCCATATAAAGTTCGATATCATTTTATTTCAGGAGGTGAAATAAAAGTGGGGTGGCAAGACAAGAAGGTTTTGGAACAAATATACATGCTTATAATTTCCACTTTTTGGAAAAAAGACAGATTTAATCTACCCCACTTAGAAATATTGTGGTGTATCATAAGAGTTAAGGGTTCATAGTTTGTAAGAAGCCAGAAGGGGAAAGAAACATATTCACTTCAGTGCTTTACAGTAACTGGTAACTGCTATTTTTCTCATTTAAACTTAGATTGTGGGCCTTTAGTGACACTGTAATTTCTTTGCTGTCTTTACTTAGAATTGTTTTTGGGCTGTTGAAAATTTAAAACATAGTGGTGGTGTATTTCTTTGCTGTCTTTAATTGCTGCAAATTTAGTCTTGGCTTGTCTGACTTGCCCTGTAGTTTGGGTGAGGGGTGTTAATTGTCTGACCTCTAACCTCAGCTACATGATAACTGGAGGTGGGGCTTAGTCAGAGTTGAGGTAGCAAGTGAGTTTTGTTTTCTCAGAAGAAGCCAGAGAGGGAAGGAAACATATTCAATTCAGTGTTTTACAGTAACTGGTAATTGCTATTTTTCTTTTAAACTTAGATTGTGGGCTTTTAGTGACACTGTAATTTCTTTGCTGTCTTTACTTAGAATTGTTTTTGGGCTGTTGAAAATTTAAAATGTAGTGGTGGTGTATTTCTTTGCTGTCTTTAATTGCTGCAAATTTTTGCGCCCCTCCCTCATCTTCCCCCAACTCTTAATTATATGCCCTGTTAAATCTGATTGACAGGGGATAGTAAGGGGTGTGGAGTAGGAGGGGCATAAGGGGAAAGAAGCCCACCCTCAGCACGACTGGTGTTTTGACTCATTTATTTATTTATTGGTTTATTTTCTTTTTTTTTTAAAGAAAAATCTCTGAGGATCAGTGGCAGGATTTTTAGGACAGTAAATTAATAAAACGGGAACTAGGAGAGCTTCAGTAACAGACTAATTGTAGAATAGCAGTATAATTGTAGTATAATGTTGGGAGTGGTGCAATGCAGTGGCTGTGGGGCAGCCATATTCAGGCAGACCTTCAGGACACTGAGGTGCTGCCCTATCTGCATGCATCTCTCTGGACTGTGGGATGAGGTAGCCAGACTCAGAGTGGAAGAAAACTGAGTCAGGAGTACCATCACCCCTATCCAGAGACCACCCAGTTCAATGCATCTGCCTCAAAGGATGCCGAGAACGAGGAGCACTTGGATGACAGTGGGCTCAGGGAGGGTTAGAGTGGTCAGGCAGAGGCACATCCCAGATCCTATTCCACTCAAGAACTCATGTGCCACACTGGAAAATGGGGACAACCAAATAGAGGTACCCAGAGAAGTGGAAGGAAAGGATGTGGAGGTTAGCCAAGGAAGTGACCTCAGCGGGGAGAGCAGTGGACCCCAGAGGAGGAGGAAGTGAATCCTGGTGGGGGACTCCATCATAAGAGGGATCCAGCTAGGAACACAGGAGGGGGAGGACAGGGAGGTGAGGTGCCTACCAGGTGCCGCGGCATGGAGGGATGGAAGGAAGATCCTGGGGATCAGTGGGAAGACAAGACAGGAGGGGTGAGCTGGATGTCATTATCCACCTAGGTACTAATGACCTGGCAAATGGGTGCCAAAGGAAGTTCAGGAAGAGTTTAGGAAATTGGGGAAGGGTCTTAAGCAAGTAGCTACTTCTGTCACTTTCTCAGAAGTACTACCTGCAAGAGGCAAGAGAGAGCATAGGGGTGCATGCACCAGGAACTTTAACTCATGGTTGAAGAACTGGTGCTGTGAGGAAGGGTTTGGATTCATTGGTGACTGGGGACCCACCTGGAGGGAGGGATGGAGGTTTGTTCAAGCCTGACAGCCTGCATCCATCCTGAAGGGGAAACCAAGCACTCAATGATAAGTTTAAATGCTACATTGACAATCATTTAAACTAGCAAAGTGGGGTGGCAGACCAGCAAAGAGGGTACCTACTTGCTCACCCCCCACAGCTAGCAGTGGAACCAGTGAACCAGAGGAGTGGCTATCTCTGCAAAGCAGTGTGCAAAAGATGGAGATTAGCGCCCAAGAGGTGGATAGGCAGAAAAGGGGCAAAATTCAGCAGAAGGGCAGACAGCAAGGAGAACCAGGGATAAAGGACAACCAAGGAAGGGGCTGAAGTAGAACAGCAAAACAGTCTAGGGAGGTCAAATCATGGAAAGCCATGTGTGCCAATGCCAGGAGCCGTAGCAACAAGATTGAAGATCTGGAGGCTGTCATGGTGCAGTCAGACCTGGACATTGTGGCCATCACTGAAACCTGGCGTAATAATAACCACAACTGGGAGATGGCCATACCTGGCTACAACATATTCAGAAGAGACAGGGCAGGTAGGAAGGGAGAAGGAGTGGCACTGTATGTGAAAAATGACATAAGTGCCACAGAGATCCAGGAGGAACAAAATGGGTGAGAAATACTGTGGGTTAAGCAGGAAAGGAAAAAGGGGCCAGCCATCCACACAGGTGTGGTCTATAGACCACCAGCCCAGGAGGAAGAAACAGATAGGGAGCTGATGCTAGGCATCCAAAGGATGGCAGACAAGGGTGAGGTAGTATTGGTTGGAGACTTCAATATTCCAGACGTGGACTGGAGCATCCCAGCAGCAGCAGCATCAACTAGGAGCAGATTTATCCTGGACTCCCTTCAGGGTGCCTTCCTCAAGCAACTGGTCATGGAACCAACTCAGCAGAAGGCAATTCTGGACCTTGTGCTCACAAACAGGGACAGTGTGATGGGGGTAACAGTGGGGGTAGCACCTGGGGGAACAGTGACCACCAGTCATTGTGGTTTGAAATCACAGAAAGAGCAGAACCAAACCACACAAAAACACGTATCCTGGATTTTAGGGGGGCAGACTTTGGGAAAATGGGGAGATACTTTAAAGAAGCATTAAGGGGAATGGGGCAGAAGTCAGGGGTTGAGGAACAGTGGGCAGTATTTAAAATGGGGATTACAAGAGCAACAGATTTATGCATTAAGCAGGTTAGCAAGAGGAAAAGGAAGAGGAGACCATTGTTTTTTTCCAAGGAGGTAGCAAAGAAAGTGAAAGCCAAAAAGATTGCATTCAGGCAATACAAAAAGACACAGGCAGAAGAGGATAGGGAAAAGTACCAGGAGAAGCAAAGAGAGGCAGGGAGGTCAGTAAGGGAAGCCAAAGCTCAGACAGAAGAACAAATTGCAAAATCAGTGGGTAGAGGGGACAAAACCTTTTACAGGTACATAAGTGAAAAAAGAAAGGCAAAGGGAGGGTTAGTGAGTCTGAAGGGGGAGGATAGAGGCCGCATGGAGGATGACAACAGTAAAGCTGACATATTGAACAGGTATTTCTGCTCAGTCTTTACTGAGGAAGAGGAGAGTAATGGGTCTGAAGGGAGTACAAGGGGTGAGAATGGTGCAGAAATGGACATAAGTCTCTTTACACGAGAAAGGGTCCTGAAGGAACTGGAAGTAATAAGAGTAGATTAAGCAATGGGGCCAGATGGGGTGCACCCCAGGGTCCTTAAAGAACTAAGAGAGGTGGTGGATGAACCTCTGGCTATCCTGTTTAGCCGATCACTGGAAACAGGGGAGGTACCCAAAGACTGGAGGACAGCAGATGTAGTCCCCTTATACAAAAGTGGGAACAAAGAGGAAGCGAGGAACTACAGACCAGCCAGCCTCACCTCAGTAGTGGGGAAGATCACGGAAGCACTACTGAAGGAGAGATTGGTGGAACATCTGGTTGTCAATGGACTACAGGACCCAAGACAGCATGGTTTCACCAGGGGGAGGTCATGTCAGATCAACATCGTTTAATTTTTTGACTGGGTGACTAGGGAGGTGGATCAGGGGAGGGCAGTGGACATGGCCTATCTGGACTTCAGCAAGGCCTTTGACACTGTGCCACATAGAAGTCTATTACACAAACTGGGGAATATGGTGTGGACAGGACAGTAGTGTGGTGGGTAGGTAACTGGCTGGGCGGCAGGACACAGAGGGTGGTGGTAAATGGCTGTCACTCCACAGAGTGAAGAGTGACCAGTGGGGTACCACAGGGATCAGTGCTGGGACCAGTCCTATTCAACATCTTCATCAGAGACATTGCACAGGACCTAAAAGGCAGAATTTCACTGTTCACTGATGACACAAAGCTCTGTAACAGAGTAGACACACCAGAGGGTGTAGACAGAATGGGAAGGGACCTGCAGAAACTTGAAGAATGGTCAGGGGTTTTGCAGTTGAAATTCAATGCAAAGAAGTGCAAGATAATGCATATGGGGCACAAAAACCCTGGCACAATATATCAGTTGGGGGGTGAGGATATAGCATGCACCAAGCAGGAAAGGGATCTTGGGGTTATCATCTCTGATGACCTCAAGGTAGGGAAACAGTGTGACAAGGCAGCAGGTAAAGCAAATAGGATGCTGGAATGCATAGGCAGGGGCATCACCAGCAGGAAAAGGGAGGACATAATTCCACTATACAAGAGACTAGTGAGGCCCCACCTGGAGTACAGTGTACAGTTCTAGAGACCTTACCTACGTACGGACATACACAGTGTAGAGAAGGTTCAGAGGAGGGCAGCTAAGATGGTACATGGATTGCATCACAAGTCCTATGAGGACAGGTTGAAGGAACTGAACATGTACTCCCTGGAGGAGAGGAGGAGAGAGGGATATGATAGAGACATACAAGTATCTTACAGGGAGGAACAGGTGCAGGAATACACTATTTTTAAGTGAAAAGATGTTCCAGGACTAGAGAGCATGGGATGAAGTTGGAGGGAGGATGATTCAGAGGAAACGTGAGGAAGAATTTCTTCACATAATGGGTGGTGGACAAGTGGAACACCCTGCCAGAGAAAGTGGTGGGAGCTGAAACAATCATTGGATTTAAGAATGCATGGGATAGACATAAAGGAATTCTGGAGGTCAGAGTTAAGGGGCAACAGACTTCTAGGTAAACATAAACTGAACTTACAAGCTCAAATGATCAGACTGGGTGGGCCATAGGCCCTTATCTGCCGACACTGTCTATGTATCTATGTATCTATGATATCTATTATTGACATCTTGCATAATATGGATACCTAGGTATTTGATCTTGGTCCTCAGCCAGTGTAAGGGAAGCTTAGTCTTTAAACCAGCAGATGGGGTAAAATTAGAAGTTAAAACATTAGTTTTGGTTACATGTAGCTTAAAACCTGCTATTTCTTCACAGTTACCTAATATTTCCCATATCTTGGGGACTGAATCCTCAGGTGATAGCACAGAAAGCAGAACATCATCTGCAAGCAACAATACTTTGTACTGTGTTTGTCCCCAATGGCACCCATCTATACTCTCCTCCCCTTGGAATGCAGATGCCAATGGTTCCGTGTATAATGCAAAAAGGAGAGGAGAAAGAGGGCACTCCTGTCTAGTGCCTTGCTGTAAAGAAATGGTGGGGGTGCAGAGCACCATTGATACAAATATAAGCCTTTGGACCTACACAGATGTTTTTCAACCATGTCCGAAAGGATTCTGGGAAGTGGAAGGCAGCCAGGGTGACCCAGAGAAAATCCCAGGACACCCTGTCAAACACCTTTTCATCATCTAGATTAAACAAGACTGCTGGGATCTTTCTTGTCTGAAGGAATTCTATTAACAACAATATCCGACGGATATTATCCATCATATTTCTGGCCTTAATGAAACCTGAGTGGTTTGGATGTATGATGGTAGGTAACATTTGTTCCAGGCATGAAGCCCAAATAACCATATAGATCTTGTAATTGACATTTAGTATGGAAACTGGTCAAAACAAGGAAGGATCGGTTAAATCTTCACCTGGTTTTGGTAAAGCTGCCAACACTGCATGTGCCCAAGGAGCGGGGGGGGGTCCTCCCCACTCACCACCTCCTGCTATACCTGCAGCAAGGTCGGGAGTAATAACCCCAAACATTTTTTATACCACTCTGCACTGAAACCATCCAGGCCAGGGCATTTATGGGAGCTAGCTGCCAGAATATGCTGTTGTATCTCCTCTGGCCTGATTGGAGCTTCCAACATTTGTCTTTAATCTTCCATTAATTGAGGTAAACCCAATGGTTCCAAAAATAGTTGCCTTTCTTTTAGTGTGGATGGGGGGGCAGCTCTATATAAAGACTGGTAATTGTTGCTAAAGATGGACTGAATCTCCTCTTCTTTATGAACCAACCTATTTGTCGTGGGGTATCTTAATTTAAGTATAATTGCTGTTTTTTTGAGCATCCTTATTTTTTGTGCCAACATACATGTTTCTTTAGACCCCCCTTCATAATTACTTTGTTTTAGATACATAAGAGCTTGTTGAACTTTATAATTCATGATTTTTTTAATTTCCTGTTTTGCCCTCCCCCTCCCCCACGTATCTTAAGCATTACTTCCCTATACAGTAACTGGTAAATCTGTAGCTGCTCTACTAGGTTATTGTATCTAGCCTCTAGCTGACATTTTTTTCTGCACAGCATATGCTATTATTTAAATCCTAAGGACAGTCTTTAAGGTATCCAATAATATGGCTACAGGTATCTCTGATGAAACATTTTCTTTTATTATTTGGGGAATTCTATCTTGAATAAATATTTTAAACTGTGAGCCTCAAGAGAGATTCATTCAAATGCCATGTTTGTCACCTCTTTTTCCCTAGGTCTATTTTCTTTTCTTTTTTTTTTTACTTAGTATGTTTTTTTCTTACTGCGGACCGCCCAAATGCTCAGTCCTGCCCTCCCCAGACACCCTCCTCACCCCCACAGACTTACCTTCTGAATGATAATCCTGGATTGCCCATCAGGGTGGGGACATCAGCATTGACATAAACCAACATAGCAAAGGGAGAAGGTTGCCATCAGGGGTGTCTACCTACATTGCTTCCCTGGCTTGCCCCACAGGGTGGGGCATGAGGTCGACCAGTGCCAGTGGAGGATATGATAGTTCAGTTTAGGGAGTGCCATGACTGGTGATCAGGACCAGGAAGCAGGCATCATTAAGATGGCCACAATGTTTTTTTTCCCTTGTTGATGCTATCCTGAAGGAGGCATGGCATGCAATGATG
Organism: Neoceratodus forsteri; assembly: GCA_016271365.2. Lineage (NCBI taxonomy): Eukaryota > Metazoa > Chordata > Ceratodontiformes > Ceratodontidae > Neoceratodus > Neoceratodus forsteri. The sequence continues at coordinate 775,563,465 of CM028134.1, read as the reverse complement.
CCAGTGTCTGACACTCCTCCTAAGAAGTCTGGGCGCCAGCCACAGCAAAGCTTCCATTATGGGGTCAGACTTGCGCTGGACACACATAGCCCCCCCCAAAGAAGGAGAGCCATCCAAGGGATGCTCAGTCCTTCTCCCTCCAGCTGGCCCTCCAGCTTCCCAGATCCATTCCCAAACCCAGGACATCGACATCGCAGACGGATGCCATGCCACTGCGCTAGTGGGCCAGCTTGATCTATTTTTAAAAGTAGGGAGTGATGGTCTGAAAGGAGATGTGGGCCAATGGAAATGTCTTGTGTCAAGTGGAAGGCTTCACAAGAGACAAAAAAGTAGTCTAATCTGGAGTAGCTCTGAAAGCTCCCCGAGTAAAATGTATAGGCTTTATGTGTAGGAAACATTTTCCGCCAAGCATCCACTACCCCAAGTTGGTCAAAGGATCTCAAAAAAAATTGAGGGTGTTGGATACTGTGTGTGTCTGAGGATTTGCAGAATCCAAGTCCACATTCCACAGACAACAAAAAAGTAGGCAGCTACAAACGTCAATAGCGGGGCCAAAACCAAGGTAAACAGTACTCACAAGATGCTTTTAGGTCGGCACCTCATCACTGTCCACTTAGATAGAAAATACTCCACTTCAGATGTAGATGGATAAAAGCCTTTAAATATAAAGTAGGCAAGCCAGTCAGCAAAGCAAGGTACATGGTGCCCCTCCCTACCCCATCTAAGTGGACAGTGACGGTGGCGACCTAAAAGACCACATTCCAAGTCATATTAAAATCCCCCACCCCCCATTATTAGTTTCTCTTTTAAAGATCAAGGACCTTCAGTGTCATTGGCTCAGCAGGCAGCACACTCTCCTCTGAGGCTGGGAGATCAGAAGGCTTTGGGTTCTATCCCCACATCAGGCACTTGGGTTAATATCCCAGTACTAACACTGTAATGCAGCTTGAGGGGGGTGCTGCACCTGAGGTGCCATCTTTCATATGAGATGTTAAACCGAGGACCCATCTGCCTGTTCTGGTGGATGTTAAAGATCCAATGGCACTTTTCAAAAAGAACAGGGGAAATTTTTATTGCAAGAACTCCATAACATACATCTCATCTCATCATAACATAATTCCCGTCACAAAACACCCACACTGTTTCTCTTAATCTCTTCTCCACCCAAACCAAAGTAATGCACCTTAAATATTCCTATTTCTAAATTATTTATCCATATTTTAAAATAAAATAAAACCCCTCCACCACACCAACACCCATGCCCTTGGATGAACATTCAAATTTCTACAGTACACTTCTCATAGGGCATTTTCGCACTGTAAGCAGAAAGTTTGGTATACCATAATTTTCTGCTGATACGAAAATTGGCATCTGCTTTGCCATAAATAATACTTAATACAAGCAAAAAGAACACGTAAAGTGCTTGGATCATACCTTGTCACCAGCTGGGGAAAATCTCCCAATGTTATCATATTATATGTCACCTTCCTCAACCATGGTATTTTCCACGTGTCTGCAAGATATTTCAAAGCTTCTGTAGAATATGAACAGTCTTAAAAAATGCTTCTGGCTTTCCAGTTGGTTTTCACAGTCTGGGCATAAATAATTCCTATCGTCTAGTGCTTTATGCTTATAATTGCCCCTGACACTAATTCTCCCATGTGCACACAACCACTGGATATCCCACATCCTTGTTGGGATTCTTGGGTCTGTTATTTGTTTAATCACCTCCAATTGCTTTCCTTCCCGACACCATTTACATAGAAACATTGAAACATAGACTTTGATGGCAGATAAGGACCACTAGGCCCATCTAGTCTGCCCATTTCCCTACCTGCAGGATAGGCCGACGATCCTAGTTAACCAACAGCCTATTTCTTCCTACCCCCCACAAGAATTGCCTTATGTCTGTCCCATGCATTCTTGAATTCTCCCACAGTTTTAGACCCCACAACCTCCTCATGAAGGCTGTTCCATGCATCCACTACCTCTCTGTGAAATAATACTCCTCACATTGCCCCTGAACCGCCCTCCTTCTATCTTTAAATTGTGTCCTCTTGTTCTTGCAAGTCTCTTTTCTGAAAAATTCTACCCTCTTGGACTTTGTTGATTCCACTGAGGTACTTAAGGTTTCTATCATGTCCCCCTCCCTTCTTTCCTCAAGGGTATACATATTAGCTCCTTTAGTCTCTCCTCATCAGGCTTCTCCTGCAGACCCTGCACCATTTTAGTTGCCTCCTCTGGACTGCCTCTATCCTGTCTATGTCCTTGCGGAGATGGGGTCTCCAGAACTGGACACAGTACTCCAGATGGGGTCTCACCAACTGTCTGTACAGAGGATAACAACTTCCTGTTTTCTGCTGCTGATGCCTCTCCCTATACATCCCAGTATACCCCAGCCCTCCCTACTGCCTTCTCACATTGCTTGCTAACCTTAAGGTCATCTGATATGATTACCCCAGGTCCCTTTCCTTTTTGTTGTTGTTACTACCTCCCACCCATTGTGTATTCTTCCCTGGGTTCTTATTTCCCAGGTGCATTATTTTGCACTTCTTTGCATTGAATCCTAGCTGCCATACTTCTGACCATTCCTCCAACCTTGCCAAGTCCCTTTTCATCCTTTCCACACCTCCTTGTGTATCAACTATGTATTTAAACTCTGGTTCCTCCGGCCCCCGGCTTCTTAACACCTCTTGGTACAAATCTTTCCTAGTTTTTTGTAAAATCATTTTTGTCACCTTCCATTTAAACATTTTTTGAAATTAACTTTTTAAATATTCTGGTACTGTTTTACCTCCAACTAATCTGACCAGCTGATTTACCCATATGGGTAATATTTGAACTAGCCAAATCCTTGCCAAATTTGTTTTACTCAGAAACAAGTTTTTAATAGTCACTGCCCAGAATATGCAGTGAAAAAAAACTACCGGATTTATCATCCCAACACCCCCCTTTTTTATCGGTAAATACGTTATCTCCGTTCTTATGGGGTTAAGCCAACTCCCCCCAAAAACTGGAAAAATTCTCAAAATATTCTTGCTTCTGAACACACTGGAAGGGGAAACACTGCACTCACATATGTTAAACCGAGATCCCATCTGCCTGGATTGGTGGTAGTTCAGGTGGATGTTAAAGATCCCATGGCACTTATCGAAAAGAGTAGGGGTAATTTTTATTGTAATAAACACATACATACAACTTTATACATACAACAATAATCTTATCTATTATGTCATATCGCCTCCTTTATACATCCATAGGAAAAAAAAAAACAATAACATAGTTATACCCCCCCGCTTTATCTTTTACAATATAAACTGTTACCTTTATTTACACAATATTATATACTTGTAACTTCTAAGTTAATTGTCCTTCAAAAAACAAATAACACCACCCCTTTAACTCCCCACTACCTTATATTCTATCACTCTCTTCTCTATAATCACAATACTAATTAAGAAACTCATTTTACTTTCATTCTAATACCTTTAACACCACTCATCCTCCTTATATATTATTTATATTTGATAATATGTGAAAACCCCTTCCACCACATCCTTACTTTATTTACATTAAACATTTGTAACTCTGTTAAAAAAACTTTATTCAAAATATTAATTACATAACTGCAAAATCCTTCTAATGAGGGTTTTCTTTGGTATAACACCCATTGACATCTTGTTTGCCATAAACAATATCTTAAACTTGCCAGAAACACTCTCAAAGTACCTTTCTCATATTTTAGTAAAGACGGGGGAAAACTCCCAATTACCAGAATATCATAATTTATTTTAGCCAACCATGGAAATTTCCATATTTTTGCCAAATATACCCACAATTTCGATGGGAATGAGCACTGTAGAAAAAAATGCTCTATTGTTTCTTCCTGATTTATGCACTCTAAATAAGGACAGGATCTCTCTTCTTTTGCCTTATACTTCACTGTTCCTCTTATATTTATTCTTCCATACATCATAAGCCATAAACTCTCCCACATATAATCTGGCAATCTTGGGTTATTCAGTTGATCTAAGACATCCGAATTTTGTTCTCTAGAACAATTTTTAAAGACTGGCTCTGCTGAATAATTCAAAGACATTAGTTCCTTATACAGAGTTCTTGTTGAATTTTTTAATATTTGATTTTTAGTGATTTTCCATTTATATAATTTTTTTGCAGGTTTAAAATATTCTGGCAAGGCTAATGTTGTGATATTTTAGGTGCACAGTGCAACCAAGAAGATATATACCTCTTCATTATGTTATTGAAAAATAAATTCCCTTGATTACCTGACGCTCCTAAGCTATTTTTTAAAGAAAAGGACAAAAAGATTGAAAAACAAATAACAATCGGGTCTATCATCCCTAATCCTCCCTGTTTTCTATCTAGATAAGTAAACCTTCTTTTGACTGGATTCAATCTGTTCCCCCATAACAACTGGAAACATATACTATATAATTTTGTTTCATATTGAGCTGGCAGGGGGTATAAGACAGCTAAGTATTGTAATCTTGGTAGAATGAATTGCTTTAACACTTGAATTCTTTTAATTTTTGAAAATTTAAACTTTTTCCATCTATTAATCTTGACTTCTATTTTCTCCAACACTGATTTCCAGTTATCCTCTGGATTATTCTGAGGCCAAAACCTTACCCCAAAATTAACAGTGGTTCAGAAGACCATTCGATTATATTACAAACCACCGGTTTTATACTAGATCTACCTATTACTAACCCTTTTGATTTTTTGAAATTAATCTTTGCTATTATATTTCGTAAGTCAAAAATATTGAGAAAAAATCTTTACTTGTGACTTTGAGAAAAAAGGCATATATCATCCGTATATGCTTGAATGTTAATAAATGACTTGGATCCAGAATTCTCACCCCAGGCCACCCTGGTGCTAAACATACTGATCTAATAATGGCTCCAGTGAAAATTATAAGTTATGGGGCTTAGAGGGTCCTGCCTTACCCACAATTCATCATAAATCCCTCCCAATTCCCCTTTAATGCTTGGAAATACCCTAGCATTGACATATAGTCCCTTAATTATATTTAAAAGAGCTTCTGGTACCTTAAAAAATTCTAAAGTGGCGAATAAGAAAAAATGGTTAACTCTATCGAAGGCTTTTCCAAATCTAGTGACAAAATGTAACACTTCTCCCCAGTCTCATTCCTTTGTTCAATAATGTCTCTAATCAAACATAAAACAGAATGAATTCTCCTATTAGGAATTCCACAGTGTTGTACAGGCGTAAACATCCTTTCTGACAAAACCTTCAATCTATTGTTGATTAAAGTCGAAAGTATTTTATAATCAGAATTTAATAAGGTTATCGGTCTCCAATTCTTAAATTCTCCCTTATCTCCTGATTTATATATATAATTTGCACTCCTTCTGCAAAGGCTCCATGGCTTACCCCTTCCTTCAGGAAAAAATTAAAGACCTTCTCCAAACAACTTACTATTTCTTCCTGAAATTTCTTATAAAATAAATTTGATAGTCCATCTAGACCTGGAGAAACATTATTTTTTAATGAATTTATAACTTCTTTAATTTCTGTCTTTGTGAATGCAACTTTCATACTTTTGATAATTTCTGGATCTGGTTCATTTCTAATGGCTGGTCCCAAAAATTGCTTCACCTGATGCAAATTATTCATCATATGTGGTTCCATCTCCCTAAAATGTTCTATTATTTTATCTCCTATCTCCTGCACTATATCCACTTTCCCCTTACCATGATTTAAAAAGTCTAATGACACCTGTTTTTTTAAAGATTTACACAACTCAAAAGGGTCTCCAAACACTGATTTTGTCTTGTGATTTTTAATTACCGCCTGTAAGGTCTTAGACCTGTCATATTGCAACTTCCGCATTTGAGCTTTGATTTCTGCAATTTGCTCTGAAAAATCCTCTCCAGTATCATTTACCCATGTTATTAATTGCTGTAATTTCCTTCTTAGTTTTAAATCATCTAAAAAATCTGAATTCTGACGTCTCTTGCCAAACTTTTTGAACCATAACATACAGTCCTCTTTTGTTTCCAGCCACCACTCCCCTAAATTCTGATATAAAAAACTTACGGATAATCTAGCTTGTAAAATCAATTTGATAGAATTTATAGCACTTTTGTCTTGAAGACTGGAGGTGTTTAACTTCCACCTAGTTTTCTGTCTGCTGTGTCTCTTTATTTCCCTAACTTTTACTACTAACATTGCGTGGTCTGAAAATTCTACTGGTATAATCTGTGGATTATCTGTTGGAATTTTTTTTTAAATAAAAAGGTAATCAATTGTATAACTTTTCCTTCCTTTAAAGAATGTCCCTCTAGGCCCAGAAATCCTGTTATCTATACAGGATACTAATTCTGCTGTTTTAATAATTTCTTTTAAACAGTTTGTGTCACAGTATACTTTATTTCCCATACCTTTCCCTACCTCTCTCTCTGTCCTTCCTATACTACAATTAAAGTCCCCTTCCCAAAGGATAGGTATGTGGGATATCAAATATGGTTGAATTTCACCAAAACACGTTACCCTCCCAGATTTTGATTGTGGGTTATAAATATTAATGAAACATAACATATTACTACCCCATTTCCCTTCCACTATCAAAATTCTCCCTGAATGTAATTCTATTAATTTGTGTAAAGTAAAATTATAGGAGTTAAAAATAATTCCCACACCATCTGCCCTATCCTGTCCGAATGACCAGAAAGAGGGTCCCCATGGCCAATCCTTTTTAAATAAAGCAATCTGGTTTAGTGATGACATCCAAGTTTCCTGTAGAAAACACACCGAGATATTTAAATCATAAATGAACTGAAATACTGCTTGTCTCTTTTGAGCCTTCAACAGGCTATGAGTATTTAAGGTAGCCCATAACATAGCCATTATTTTGCTTCCAACCTACTATCCAAACCTAATCTGTTGGTTTTTATTTTTTCCTTCTTTTCTTTTTTCTTACCCTTGTAATCCTCCCTCACAGGTGCCACTGTATCTTGTATTGACACCTGTGAATCTGTATCCCTATTTCCATTTCTGAATCTCCCCAAAATAAGGCCACATAAGAATTTTTAGTTTCTTTAACTTCAGGTTCCGTATTTATCACAGTTTTTGAAGATCTACTTGACCTTCTTGGAGGTAATGGCTGTTGCACAGGCAATACATTACTAACTACAGACTCCTCATTTGGGGCTGTGTAACATACTGGTTGCAAAAGCTCAGTACTTTCTGTTACCAGCCCCATTCCCCTTCTTTTAGGAGGTGCCATCAAGGCCTCATTCACCTCTTTTTTTTCTGAAGCTTCTACAGTGCTCTGTATATTGGAAAGGTCCTTTGCAGTATTCTCCATTCCTTGCTGATTTTCACTAGCATCTTGTGCTTTTGAAATGATATTATCTAAGTTTCCACAATTAAACTTATTCTGAGCAGCCCACGGACACTCCCTAAATGCATGATTCTTTTCTTCACACAAATCACATTTAATTGCATTTTCACAAAACATGGTAACATGCCCCACTTCCCACAGTTGTATCACATTTTGGCTGATCACAAGCACTTGACACGTGTGTCCGTGTGCCCACATCTGTAACATGCTCTAGGCTGCCCACTGTAAAAGCACACTCCCCTATCCCTACCCAGCAAAAATGAGTTAGGGATGTGCTCTACTCCCGTATCTGTTTGTCTTAGTTTTACCTTAAACTTCCACCCTCTCGCCCAGAATTGCTCAGAATCCAGGATTGGCTCCGGGTCTCTCTTTACCTCACACTTCTGTGACAACCAGAAAACAATATCATCCACATGTACCCCCTCATTTCTAAACATTACTGTTACATACCTAATCGGTGGTTTTGACAATGGAATAACTAAAAAGGGGGCCCATAATGGAGAAAACTTAACCTTGTTATATCTTTCCCAAAATAACTCTAATAAAACCGGGGAACGGAAACTCACATCATAGTTGTCGTCTCCTGAAATGTTAATAAATGCAAAAACATCTCTCGGGGAAAACCTTAAAGATTCTTTTATTAAAGTTTTACCCACAAAATATATATTTGGTCTTTCCTTTAATCCTCCTTTATATCTTATGCGACTGTATCTCCTTGGAGCTGACTCTTTGCACTGTGAAAATAAACTGGACATTAGGGGTTTCTCAGGTTTAGGCCCTTCCCCTTCAATAGTACTTTGCTTTTCTACTTCCTCTAACTCACTTTGTTCCATTTTATTATCCATTTCCCTATCTTGCAAAACATCTAGTTCTGTTTTACTTTCTACTACGCCTGTTTTACTAATTCCCCCTCCAGGTTGCCACACTGGCCCCCCTTTATCTAACTCCCAGGATTTATCCCAAGTTGAATCTGGTGTCCAAATTCCTTGCCCTGTTTTCTTCCATCCTGCAGCTAATAATGCTGTCTGTGGAGACCACTTTTCATCATGCTCCAAAGACTGTAATTCTGTAGCAGATATATTAACCAAAGCTGGCATATCTTTGTTCACCTTTATAGATCCGTGCAACACATTTAAATCCTGTTGTTCACTAATATTACTGCTATTTTTGTTTTTATTTTGGAAACTGAATTCAGTTACCCCATCCTGTACCCCTTTGTTAGTTTGATAAATCACAAGAGGTTCTTCTTCGACTCCCACCACATCCTTATTTAATGGTTTGAACACAAACCCAGTTTCTTTGTTAATTTTAAAGGTAGGAAGCTTTTCTCATTTCACAGTACTCACAGCCCCTTTATTAAATGTTTTTCCAGTCCCCACGATCTCCGATTCTTTCTGGCTCAAATCTTCTGAATCATGACCGACCTCTTTCTGCCGCTTCCTCGCTTTCTTCAGCATTAAATCTTTTCATTTCTCCACTTGCCAATGTTTTAACAACTCCAACCTCCTCCACGATAACGATAATTTTTCTACATCTCTTCTTCCTGCGCCTGCAGTTCTCGATACTCCTTTTGCCCTTGTTTGCCCTATTTAAAGGCACCGCTTGCTTTGGGACTTTAAAACTAGCCCCTGAATCTTTTGAACTTGCCGCCTTTGCACAACTCTCCTTACTTTCCACCGGCATCTCTTCCAACACCTCCGTTGATGCTACTGCATCAGTAAAAATATCTGTGTCCTCCACATCCTCTTCGTTTCGTCTGAACGACTCCTCCGACTGCGCTGTATCCACCATTGTGTCCATTACTGACACAACCTCCTTCACCTCTGATGACTTGGCCACAGTGGCCATCTTGCTGCAACAGCACACAAACTCCCCTAATGGCCACTGATCGCCAGCGGCTCAAAGCAGGGGAATTTCCCCTGTGTCCGGGCCAGATTTCCCTTATTTACAAAAATACCACCAACAGCTTAATCTGGTTCAAATTCAATTGCTTACCATCTGTAACCCCCTTCCCGGTCGCCCCTGAAAAAGGGACTTCTAGGCCCAGTGGGCTTACTGGGTCAACAAAATTGAACAAACAAACATACAAAAAAATTGGGTATCAGGAACTGTTTTATGACATATACCCTATTTTGTTTTAACATCTTCCACCTCTTCCATCTTGTCACTTTCTGTTCTCCTGTCTGTAAGTAGTTCTTCCAATTAAATTTACCCATATCTCCTGGTCCATAATATACTCCCAAGATTTTTATGGGTGTAATCATAATCTCTATCACATGCACCTCCTATTGACCATATATTCCTCCTGCTAATACCATGGCTTTGCTTTTCTGTAGATTTAAGATGGCACCTGATACCATACCATATTCCTCCATTTCCTGAAGGATATGTCCCACCCCATCTTCACTCTTAACCATTATACACATGTCATCTGCATATGCTATTATTTTTATTTCTGACCTCTCAAATAAGCCGAGATTACTTATATATCCTAGTTGAGTACAATCTTCCTAATAAAAGGGTCTAACACAAAAATATATAATATTGGACTAAATGGGCACCCCTGTCTCACACCTTTCCTAATTACAAAACATTTTCCTTGAGGTCCTAATATATTGGACATTATAAAATGGGGTAAACAAATCAAGCATCCTGATTGGCTGTTTGAGCTTCCCAGCCATGTCCTTAGTGCATGATATTTTTGCAAACTGGCACTAATGTCTGCCACTCTGCCCCTTTACAACAACAAATCACTGAGCTGTGCCAAGCAGAAACAAAAACACAGCCTGGCACAGCTCAGCGAGCAGCAGCGGGAAATCAGTAGTCCGCGCTGACAGCTGCATATACAACACATAGCCTCTCTGACCTTCTGTAAGCCAAAAAATAATTAAATTCAAATGAGCACCCCACTTGCGCTGCTCTCCCTGCCCCAAGCAGCTGCAGCACATTACCTCATTTAAAATCAGCTCAATGCAAAAGATTCCCCCCAAAACTACTAACCTCTGCTGCTCAGATGAAAAAAACGGCAATCGCATTCAAGCCGAGTTATGCTCGTGCAGCCAGGATGCCTCGGAAATTCAATTCACAGATAAGCTACTCCACTGGCTGTTTTCTCTTTTAAACTTACATAAATATAAAAATAAAATTTTACTTTTCCGATATGACTGAGCGAGTGTCCGCATTGTGAAAAACCGTGATTCTGAAATCAGGAAGTAGGACAGCTGCCAGGGAACACACTCATAAACAGGACACTAGCTCTCAAGTCAACGGCTGCTCTGCATTCTTCACAGAGACACAGTATGTGAGAAAAAAATGTGTACCAGTGTTACATCCTGTGTTTGGGGTCAGGAAACACAATCTGTTAGTGAGTGGGGTGGCCGGGGGGTGGAGAGGAGCCTCCGTCTGCTGACCATCAGAAATTTTTCAGTTTTGTATTCATTTCTTAAAAAAATATATATCTGTTCTACATGTGTGTGTGTGGTGCAGGGGCAGAGGGGATACTAAGCTCAGCACTATGTGTTTTGAATGCCGAAGAGTCCTCTACTGGCCAGCCAGCCAGCCTGAAATACAGCACAATACAGTAATAGGGGACTATTTTTCCTATAACATGTATTAAAACACTCTTTTTAAAAACATTTTGGACATTTTCTTTCCTCCTTTTTTTTTTATTTACTTTAGGGTACCCATTTTATAAGTGCAATAACACACTCCAAGGTGTGGTTTATCGCCTGATAAGAGCACGCCCAATGGCATAAGGCACTCGGCATGGCGCCTCGTGCCTTAGCATACCCCTGGGCGTGCTCTTATCAGGCAATAAGCCACACCTCGTCTTGTGTTATTGCTTGCTTATAACTGCATTTGTGTACAGTACCTGTATCCATCTTCTCAATCTTGGAGGTACACCATATATATCTAATGCTTTAAACAAAAACTCATGGCTCACTCTATTAAAGGCTTTATGTTGATGCAATGATAGTAAAAACCACAATATCCTTTGCACCTCACAATAATGAAAAACATCTCTCAGGATGCTCAGATTTTTCTGGGTGTGTCTGCCAGGTAGGGCACAAGTTTGTTCTGGGTGAATAACCTCAGAAGCTATAACTTTTAGTCGACTTTGAAAAATAAAGGCAAGAATTTTGAAATCTGCGTTTAATAAGCAGATTGGTCTCCAATTTCCAATAAATTCTCTATCCCCTGATTTAAACAGATACATTACTAGACCCATAGTAAATTTATTTGGTAATGTATCTTGTGTCAATAAAAAAACCTTCCCCAGTATAACTGCCATGATATCTGGAAAAAGTCTCTACCATTAATTTGGAATACTATCTGCCCCTGGGGCTATATTTAATTTCAAAGCTTTTATTGCTTGTAATATTTCTGCCTCCTGAACCTCTGTTTTATCTATATCCCTAAACTTTTTCCCTAAATGCAGACCCTGTAATCCATCTTAAATATATTCCCATTCTATTTAAGTCTAAATTTTCTCTTTGAGTGAAGTTGTATAATTGATTTTCTTCTATTGGTTATATATCCTGAATCCCCTTGTGTGTTCTCCCCTCCTCATCCCACAAAGCTGAACATTGTACAGTCTCTGTCCTTTCTTTGCAGGCCTCACACAGATCACTCATTGGTGTTCTTTGTTTCCCACAGCTAAGTTCTACCTGTAATGAATTAACCCTATTATATTGTACCTCTAGCATTTCTTTTTTGACCATCCTGATTTGTTCTCCTAGATCCACTCTTTGTTCATAAGAAATAGTTCCCCACCAATCTCTGTCTGCTCTCTTTTACCACAGCTCCTCCTATCACCTCTCCCCCTTTTGTTCACAAAATCTATTTAAACTGTGTACTTTCTTCTTTTCCCTAGCCCTAACCGGAGGGTTCCTTGCCCCGAGCAAGCCAGCCGTTGCAGTCCCCCGTGGAGTGAGTCGAGGTAATTTCATGTGCTGTGATTGCGAAACTGTTGGAAAAGCTGTCTGCCTTTGTCTCTCCCGTTTTGAACTTGGCGCCTTTTTGCAAATACCTCGTCGCCATGGCCAAACACAGATCAAACTGAAGAGGGGTGCTATTCTTACCACCTGAGTCCATGGACAGCTGAACTCTACCCAACCCAGTGTAACTTGACCTTGTGTGTCCCCAGGCAGCCTGATCCTAATGGCAGCTGCACCATGATCTTCTTAGCCCCCATCCCAAGCTCCCTGCCGACAGGCGCTCCATCCCGCAGCCACTGCACGGCTGCTCCCCACCACACCCACCCTTGTCCGGCTTTACTTATATAGTGGTCTGCCCTGCCTACTACCTATGTACTGTGGCTGCACGTGTGAGGATTTTAACTATCTCCTCACTTTCTCATTTGCAGCCTATACGTCCTTTCCAGTAGAGGGCATTTAGAAACTTAATACCGACATACTCTCCTGCATCTACCCATTATAAGAAAGCTGGTTTAAAATCTGACACTTCTCACCACCTTGACTCTCAGTCAGCTGTGGCTCTTATCCCTCCCATAAGCAACCCAGCATCACTACAATGGCATCCTTCGTTTATAAAAACTGGGTCAATAATCCCAGTGTAACTGCCCTACTAGTCCTTCCTATCTTACTACTTGCTCTGCTACTTAGGCCCAGCCACCTACCCTCCTGTGAGGGAGTCTCTCCTCACCCAACCTTCTCGTCTTACACACTCACTCAATCCAAATGGCCCCTTATGACCTTTCCTCTCTTGATCCAAAGTAAAATTACCTACCATGTTGCTTACACGCTATGTAACCCCCTATCACCAACCACATCCTCACCCACATGGATATCTTATCGTAAACTGTGGTACCTCCTCCTACTATCTTTAATATTAGCAGCTGATATAGAACTAAACCCTGGACCTGCTGATAACATAGCCTATCTGGCTACAGCTTGGAAGGACCTAAAAGGACTGCGTATTGTACACCTGAATATAAGGAGTCTACCCCATAAATTAACAGAATTAGAGGCCTAGGCCACCCAACACAATCCTGACATCCTATGTCTCTCTGAAACCTGGCTAAAACCCTCCACTCCTGATCACTTGTGCAAGCTACCCAACTACAAAATACACCGACGGGACAGATCTACATTTAAACGGGGAGGGGGTGTCGCAATCCTCTTCAAAGCCCACCTAGCCCTACATCTTAATGTCCCCCTTACCCTGTCGCAGTGTGAAGCCATTCATACCACCCTACAATTAGGCTCTAAGAAATTGCATATAGTCTGTGCCTATAATCCCCCTAAGGGTAGCACTGCTGGACTCAAGGAACAGTTAACACAGGTGGACTCGTTCATTGGTTGAAATGAGGACCTCATTATGGGGGACCTAAATATCAACTGGAATGGCAAATCAAACCAGGCCTTTCACACTATGGTTCATGGTCATAACCTGCATCAGCTAATCTCTGACCCTACAAGGGTCCTTGCCCCTCCTCATTCTAGTACCTTAATTGACTGGGCTCTCACGAACCGTCCTGATAGCATTGTCTCTTCTGGTACTCTGCCTGACGTAATAACCGATCACTCTCCAATATATTGCATCTGACGATCAGCAAGACCAGCGTCTCCTCTGCCAAAACTGATTACCTTCTGCAATATGGCTAAGCTAAATCAGGCACATTTTCTGCTTGACCTCTCTATGATAGACTGGTCCCTTATCTTTGCTGCCCCAGACTCTCAATCAGCCCTTGACTACTACCTGGTTAAGTTTGGATGCCTACAGGACATCCATGTCCCCAAAGTCACTCGCCACTTACGTGGAACTCAGAGTAAGTGGCTCACTAAAGATCTCCGCTCTCAACTAAGGGCTAGGGATAAAAGCTGGTCACGTTTTAAGGCCTCGGGACTCCCAGCAGATTTCAACGCTTATAGGACCCAGAGAAATTTTTGTAAACGGAACATTAGACCAGCAAAAAGCTCTTTCTGTAAGGATCTACTCACGAAATCTGCTGGTGACCCCAAGAAGTTCTGGTCCGTTATAAAAACCCTTCTTGGGACCAATAAATTACCCACTGCAAATGACATGTGGATAAATAACACACATTGTAATAATCCTGAGACCATAGCCAATGCTCTAAACTGTCACTTCTTGGACCTATCTAGCTACTCAGCCTCCCGAGTCCCTCACAAATAGCTCCTGGACATTCAACCTCCTCCCCCTTACCCATAGTTCCGTTTTCAGATCATCTCCACAAAAGAAGTCCTAAAACTGCTACTATCTATCTCCGAAAGCACCAGCCCGGGTGCGGACGGGCTGGAACCTAAGCTTCTGAAAATTTCAGCTCCCCTTATTGCCTCCCCCATAACTAAAATCTTTAATCTATCGATATGTCATGGCACTGTTCCTCACATCTGGAAGATAGGCAGAATAACTCCTATCCTTAAGAAAGGGGATCCTAAAGAAATGTCAAATTACTGACCTATTGCCATTCTTTCTGTCCTTGGCAAAATCCTCGAAAAAATAGTGGCAACCCAAATGTCAGACTATCTACAGAAGTATAACCTTCTGTCAAGCTCCCAGCATGGTTTCCGAAAAGGCCATAGCACTATCACAGCTATACTAAAACTCACAAATGATATCTATGGTGCTATGGAAGCTGGCCTTTTGACACGAGCTATATTCATTGACCTTACGAAGGCATTTGACCTGGCCAATCACTCCCTTCTCCTTCCCAAACTTTCTTCGCTTGACTTCTCTGTCGACACAGTTGACTGGTTCAACAACTACTTAACTAACCGAATGCAGGCAGTAGTCTTTAAATCAGCCATCTCTCATCTTTCCCTGTGCAGATGGGAGTTCCTCAAGAGCTCTGTACTAGGCCCGTTACTCTTCTCCATTTTATAAATCACCTTCCTTCTGTGGTTCCTGACTGCTCATCCTTACTTTATCACGGATGATCTTGTCATCTACCGTAGCGGAAGAAATATCTTGGATATAACTCATTCCCTAACAGAAGACTTCCGCTGTATTCAAACCTGCCTAAGTGATAACTATCTGGTACTTAATGAGAGCAAAACACGCTCCATGCTTTTTGGCTCTCCTGCCAGACTCAAATCAGCTTGTAATTCCTTTCAAATCCCATGTGCAAATGGCTCCATGGTAGTAAGTACCAGCTCTTTCAAATATTTGGGCATCCTCCTTGATGAATCCCTGGACTTCGACCTGCATATCACTTCCACCTGTAAATCTATCAATGCAAAAATTGGAGGAGCCTATCATATAAGCTATGCCCGCACACCATCCACCAGGCTTGCTGTGGCACAAGGATTTCTACTTCCAGCTCTGACTTATGGCTCAGCCACATACCTAGGAGCTTCAAAAACCTCGCTCCTCAGATGGGACACCACCTACAATAGCATCTGCCGCTATGCCTCTGGGGCGCCACACTTCAAACATCACTGTCAGCTTTATGCTGACCTAAAATGGCCTAGTTCCTCTGCCCACCGGCATCTAGCCTTTGGCTCTCTACTACACGGTATACACAGCTCAGGTCTACCTAGATCTCTCTCTTCACTTCTGTACTCCCAAATCTCCACCTATGGTCTCCGATCAAATGACGACACTCCTCTTTTCATCCCCAGATGCAAAATCTCTATGGGTATACGTGCTTTCTCCTACTTGGCACCTAAGAACTGGAACACTATCCCACAATCTATTCGCCAAGCCCCCATCTATGCCCAGTTTAAGAAACTCCACCATCGACATCTACTGGCTTCTAACCCCTGTACATGCTTCCAGCCACCATAGCCCACTCCACGCACCTCTACCTTCTACCCTTCTTACCTTCCCTCTCCTACCCTCTGTCCCCCTGTCTTCTACCTCATCTCTCCTCTCTTAAAACCTCACGTCACTTGATGGCACTTGCTATTTACTTTGAACCTGTTAGCACTAACATTGTATATATGTTCTGGGTAGCTGTACTGCTCTAGCTGCAACTGGAAATACTTGTTGAATGCTTTAAAACAATCTACTTGTCTAATACTGTTTGTATTGCTATTGTTCTATTGTCTACCTCTCCCTTGTGCTGCGTCACATTGTACTGCTCATGTATTTTCACTTGTATACTCCCGGGTCGTGCCTGAAAATAGGCATCTCTATGTCTAGTGCACCCACCCGGTTACCAAAAGCAAATAAATAAATAAATATATATAACTGGGTCCTCAGTGTAATGTACCTTAAACTTCTCTCATTTGTTTTTGCTTTCCCAAATTTCTGATACCATTCCCTAATGTCTGCTTTTGTATCCAACCGCCACCTCCCAAAATCCTCATATAATGTTATCACTGATGTTCTATAAATTAGAATATGTAACATTCCCTTTTGTGCTTCAGGCAGTGTAATCGTGTCTGTATTCAGTTTCCATCTGTTATGCCTCGGTACCCCCCGTTACTGGTTCTACATATGAAAAAATCGCTAGGTGATCTGAGAATTCCAGTGGTATACCCCTCGTCTTTTGTATTTTGATATGTTTAGATGCAAATATATAATCTATTTTTGAAGAAAGTGCCCCTTTTACAAATGTATAATTAATCTGTGGATTAGCCTTCTTGCTGCGGTCTATCAGGCCCGCATGCTCAATACACGTTTTTAGTGCATTGGAGTCACAATAGATTTTTTTCCTTGTGCCCTTCATGCAAAGACATCCAGGGAACAATTAAAGTCTCCTGCTAAATAAATGTCTCTTGCAGTAGCCAGAAATGGTTTTAAATCTTCCAGTAGCTGTACTCTTTCTGCTTTAGTCTGACGACTATACACCACTAGCAACCTACTTGACCTGCCTTTCCAGATCCCATCCAAGATTAACGCCCTACCCAAAACTAAATCCACTATTTTCTGAAACTTAAAACCAGACCCTGTAAACAATACACCCACCCCATCCACCCTGTCCTCACCAAATGACCAATATGAGGGTCCCCAAATCCATTTCTTACTAGCCAGAGAACTTATTCTTGCAGTAGAGAACCATATTTCTTGTAAAAAACACATATCAATATTCATGTCATGCAAATAAGTAAATACTACTCGTCTTTTACTATCATTAACTATGTTATGTACATTTAAAGATATGATAGAAAACACAGTCATGATCAGATATTTTTATATATACACAAGAAAATATTTTCGTCTTCTTTTTTCTTTCCCTTTCTTTTTCACCTGAGCCATCCTTTCAATCTCAGAAGGTAGTGAATGCAAGGAGGAAGTGTCAGAATCTTGGTCTCCCAAATCCATCGACCCCCCACTGGAGGACCCCAAGACATCATAAGGATTATACATATCTATTTCCACCAAAGTATCTTTTTGCAATCGTAAGCTCCGTTTTCTGGGGAAGAGAGTTTTCCATTTAGGGGATGATGGCAGGATGTCCTGCTCCATATTTTTTCCTGATGTGTTTTCTTGAGACTCCTGAACCCAGTCATCAGCAACAGTGCCTCCTATACTATTTCCAGGCTTCTCCATTGGTTGTGTGGTGGATTTGTTTGGGCCTAATAAGTCTGCTTGCATAGGAGTGTCATTATCTGCCAAGGCAGAATCTGCAACCATGGCCATTTCCCCTACAGGAGGCTCTGTGGTGCCTGCTGCCCCACTAGTTGGGGAGGTGGAAGGGGGAGCTTCATTTGGGGTGTGAGCTTGAGGAGGTGTATTTGCCATTTGTTGAGTTTTTTTTATAATGTTGTCCTGGTTTACATTTCTGGTTTTATTATGTGCGGCCCATGGGCAATTTTGGAAAATGTGACCAAATTCATCACATAGGTTACACCTTGCATGATTTGCACATTGCATGCTAACATGACCCATCTCATTCCATAAACCACATCTCACCTTGTCGTATACACTTACTAAATGCATTCTGTCCCCACATTTGTGGCATGCCTTTTGTTGTCCCACATAGGAAAGGACCCTCTGTCCTTCCCAATAAGGAAACTATTTGGCAGATGTGTAGTCCCCTTTGCCTCTTGCCTCAGTTTCACTCTGAATTTCCATGCCCCAGTCCAGAAATATTCCTCATCTATGACAGCCTCAGGGGCGCTCAAGACCTCACACCTGTGCTGTAACCAGTGTATGATGTTGCTCACAGGTACCCCCTCATTACAGAACATAACCATAATAAATGTTATCATGGGTCTTGATAAGGGAATACATATAAACGGGGTCCAAAGGGGTGAAAATTTTAGCTGGTTATACTTTGTCCAGAATCTGTCCAAGGCAAGGGGAGATCTGAAACTTATATCAAACATCTCCTCCCCTGATATGTGAATTAAGGCATAAAACTCAGAAGCTATAAAATGCATTGTGTCTTTAAGCAATTTTTTACCCACATAGAACCTATCTGGGGTAAAGTCTAATCCACCCCTGTACCAAATTCATGCTGCATTTCGTCAAGGGGCTGGTGCTGCAGATGAGAAAACATCTGCAAACCTCAGTCTTTGAGGCCTCGGGGGGTCTCCCTCTTGGTAAATCTCCTGAGGTTTCTTCTGGTGAATCCTGTAAGTTCTTGGTGAATTTGGGCCTATATTGGTTATTTTTCTCTTGCTCTTGTTGCCCAGAGTCGCTAAACTGAGGAACCTCCTCATGGTTCATGTCCTTTGCTGCCCGTGTCGCACGTTTTTCTCTTAACACCTCCTGACTTTCTCCACCCCCCTTGTCAGCCTGTGCCAGTTTGTTTGCTGTAGTCGTACATGTTGCCCCATTTCCCCCCAATCACTTTCTGGTACCTCCACTTACCTCCCCTCCCTCCTGAGTCTGATCTACCTCTTTCTGCTTAAGGCCATTACATTTGTTATGTCCTGTACCTGGGACTCCTGTCAGCAGACAGGGTCCTTCTCCATTCCCATGTGGTTTTCTGCCGTTCCGCTCACATCCATAAATGTTGTATCCGTGTCAGGTACCCATCCTCCCAAAGGTACTTTCTGCCACCCTGCCTCTTGCAGAGCTTTCTCAGGGGACCACTGCTGTGCACTGTCTGGTGCTGCCTTGACTCCAAAAGCCTGCCAAATAATTTTCTGTGCAGGTAGAAGCCTTGCTGGCTCATCTGTGATACTCAGTTGCCTTCTGTCATCAGTGCTACTTGCTCCTGCTTTGGATCCTTCGCTGCTGCTCCCATCGCCCTACTCCAGGTGCTTTTCTGGAAGTTTTCTTCTCGTATATTTTTCTTCCTCTTCAGCTAATAGCTGAAATAACACAGTGCGTCTCGCATCTAGCTCTTTTTCCAGCTGGGATCCTGCTGTCGCTATATCCTCAGGGTTAGTCCCTAAAGTGCAAACAATCCATATGTTCCTGCTCAATCTCTTCACGAGTCATCTGACTCTAAATCCGTAACACTCTCCTGGGCTTTGCTCATATCATCCTGTTGCTCCTCTGCTGTTTCAAAGGCCCGAAACCCAGCCTGCTCTCCTTGCACTGCTCACATGCTACTGAGCTCTCCATTCTGCTCACAGGAAGTCTGTCCCCCTACTGGAAGAGTAGGGGAATTTCCCAAGTGCCCTGGCAAAATTTCCCCCCATTCACTAAAAATACCAGCAACAGATTAATCTGGTTCAAGGTCAGTTGGCATTCATCTGTATCCCCCTTCCCCAGGTCATGCCTGAAAATAGGCAGAATTTGTCTTGTGCACTTACCCAATCAATAAAAACTAAATAAATAAAAGAACCTTGTTTATAAAAGTTCTCAAAACAGAGACTGTGGTTTGAGGGGGAAGATACACACTGACTAAGGTTATGTCTTGTGAAAATAAAGAGCCCTGTAAAATGGTGTATCTGCCTTGTTGGGCCATATAGCTTTTATGTACCTCCAATTGTGTCGCCTGAGGGAGCAGTATCACTGCACCCCGCTGTCTTGCACTGGGATGTGAGGAAGCATAAACCTCATACCTCTGCCTCTATTTTAGCTTTGAATCCTCTGTATCAGTTAAATGGGTCTCTTGTATGAAACACAGATCAGCTGGATTTTTCTTAAGATATTGCATGAACCTTGTTCTCTTTATCGGGTTCTTCAAACCATTGATGTTCTGTGAAAATATCTTTACAGGAACTGAAGACATCATACTTTGACACTGGTAGGTGCTGCTCCCACCAAGAATGAACCCCATCCAGACAGTCAAGTCAACATCCCTGATCATCATCAATCATCCAGTGATTGTCTGCCTCTCCTGGTCATCCCAAAGAACCCAATGCAGCTGATCGGGACAGAAGTCTGAACAGAACCACACGGGGCTGCTCCCCCATTGCAGGAGAACACCCCTCCAGACTGTCTATAATAAAAATTGTCTTGCAACCAATTCTAGCTGTGTGTGCCTCTTTTCTTGTAACAACTAACAAAATCCTAACCAACTCCCCCCCTCTTCCCCCTTGTTTGAAAGACAAAACCCCTATATGGGATAAAAAAACAATATCCCATAGTAACCAAAACTAATATACAAGACGACTTCCATTGTGGAAGTGGGAACAATCTTCCATCTCCAGGTTCCCCAAAGGATAGGTCCAAAAACCCTATACCCTTAGGGCAGAGGGCATATACCACAGATGTATGAAAAAAAAGTCTGAGGAACTAGTTCACCCTAAACTAATATAAGCCCTACAAAAAGTGGCAGAGAAAAAAGCCTAAGTGGTGGCACCATGCATGCTCAACTCAGCAGGGTTTTGTGCTCCCTCCCTACTCTGTTAAGCTTTATTTATTTATAAATGATAATGGATTATATATAATACCCTCTCCATCCAGAACTGGGCTGGGAGCTGTTCTTCTCACCCTCCATCAGACTCCTATCAATTTTCACAGAATACCTATGGAATCTAGAAACTCAGTGTCCCAAACCCCATAAAACTGAGTTCGGGATACTGAATCTTAATATCCTGACAGTCACTTTTTTGGGGGGGGCCCTGTCGGCATCTTCTCATAGCCATCCCCGCCATATCTGCCTTTGTTGATGAACCCCCTCCTCTAGCCTGCACCCCAGATCACCCCCCGGAGGTAGGGCGGCTGGCTTCCCGGTGGGTTTTTCTATCAGTTAAGGCAGAGAGAGAGTCCTGACCACAAAGCAGAGTCCGGCGCTGGCATCATTCATCTTGGAGCCACATTTTTGCATGCAAGTTGGAGGCAGGGATGTGCAATGATGCCAGCATCCACCCCACCCCCCAACTTAAGTGGTGCTGACAAGGAGGCTCCCCAGCCTCCACCAGGGATTGCATGGTGCCAGACACTCTACCCCGGCCCCCAGAGGAGAACAGGCCAAAGAAGGCTCAGTACTTCTCTGCCTTGCTGGCCCTCTGAAGTCCTGAGTCCATTCCCGAATACAGGTCATCAGCCTTGCAGCTGGGCACTCATCCCTTGTGCTGGCAGGCTGGCCAAAATCCTGACAGTCACTTAAATGTAATTCGGTGGGCTTTGCCCCCCGCACTTCCCCTGCGGGGGTCTCTGATTCACCCCCCCCCCCATAACTTAAATAATTGACTGCGAGGGGGAGCAGACCTCGGAGTTAAAAAAATCTTACGGAGCGTGAAATTGTGTTTCAGCAAAATGGTAGCCAGGAACAGAACCTGGGTCTACCAGACCATGCTGGCCAAGCTGTTAATAGCTTAGCCCTCCACACCACAGGAGTAGCTCACCCAGGTTCCGCATCTTCCAGTGTGTTGTGGTGCCTGACAAGGGGTAGGGTGGCGGTTCCTCACATCTGCTATCGCACCCTTGTAGGCATTATCTTCCTCCTTGTCTGGCTTGTAGGTGTTGGACACTGAACTCGGTTCCATTGGTTTCGGGATTCCGAGTTTCAGTCATGAAAATGTATACCATTTTCGCTGATGCCCTCCTTCAGATTTCCCCCTTAATTTATATAGCAATGAATGTGATTGTGTCAATAGGACCTTCAATGCTTTTGCATATTGTACCTAGTGAAGGGATCATCTCTTTTCGAAATGGAGACCCTCACTGCCCCTCCAGGGCCAACACTGGCATTAGATAATTAGAACTAAGAATTACTCACTAGGTTTCAGGGCAAGTAGATATAATAAGACAACTCCCCCTATTGCCATCATAAAGACTCAGTCATTTTGTCCCGAACCAGTTCCCTTCTCCCATAACCCCAGAACTGTCAGATCCTTCCCTATCTCCAGTAATCATTTCAAAAATAAGCAACACTTTGATTTTCATATAAATGACCTGCAAACAAGCGAGTAATAATAAGATCAGCTTAAGGTTTAGCTCTTAGGGAAGACTGCAGGCATTGCATTTAGTCCCATCAGCACTTGTCCAAAACATCAAATAAACATTTTCATAATGAACTACTACTGATGGGTTCAATTGTGGGGCAGGAACTAGAGAGACACAGCAACTTAATGGATGGCCTCTTCCTATATAGACAATGTATGCTATTGAGTGAGGAAACTATTAAAACTATTGGATAAAACAATACTATATAGTGGTCACAAATAGCAGACCACTACTGGTGAAGTGCACCTATGTCAAAGCTCGGCCCCATTACACTAAACATTGCCCACCATTGCTCGCTGGCATCCTTCCCATTTAAAAAAAAATAAAAAACATGTTTTCCGATCTTATGAACTTTGACAGTTTAGAATCACGCATTGAGAGCTAAAAATATTATAGTTATCAGCTGCACTATTGAAAGCCCCAGTAAAGTATTAACATAAGCATTTTAAACTCTTGCTGCTAAAGAGCAATTTGTTATTGGGGCAATAACTGAAAAAAACATGTGGTTTGACTGGTGGCTACTGCATAAATTACAATCCCATTATGCAAGATGATAAAAATGGGAAACAAGTAAATCAGTAGGCCTTTCCATTCAGGGCAGCAAGCGACAGTCTGCTGCAGGCAAAGGTGATTTAAAACCAACTCTAGCCCCTTCAGATTAAAGCTTGCTCCAGTCATTTGCTGGTTTCTGTTCCATTGTTTATCAGGCCAGCCACTCCATCAGATTCAGTTTTCTGGGTTGGAATCCAGCAAAGCAGACCAAATTTACTATAGGACTCTGCCATTTTTGTCCAAAGCCCTGGTGAGTCACCATCAACAACCCCAAGGGGAGCAGAGCCAGACAGAGGGAAAGGTGGGTAGTACTGAGGCCCGCGACCACATGGACTCCCCAGCCCCAGGCTGCTCACTACTCTCCCAGCCAGGCTACATGAACCCTACCACCTGGAGGAGCCAGGAACAATGTTCTTTTATTGGGCCAAGAAGACACCAATTTGCTACACTAGCTGCCGAACCTCCAGCACCTCCACAACATCGCTTCATCCCTGGCCCCCACCTCCTCCCGCAAGCTACCAACCTGTAGATTCAAATGTGTCACAGTCCATAGTACAGTCTATCCAACTCTGCACTTCATGTAAGAGAAGACTGCAGTCAGAACTGCTGAAATCTTTTCAGGATCTCTCCCAAAGTCATTTCTGGAGCTCGAGGTCCGCTCCTGTTAGCCACTCAATCTGGACTGTTCACTGTTCCATGATCCTCAACACTCTGATTCTGGTTGCCTCAATCAACAAATAAGCCCCTTGCCTGAAGCTCCTGCTTTGCTTCCTCAGCTGTCACATACGTTTGTTGCCCAGAAGGAAATTGTGCTATCAACTTAGCTGGATAAGGGGTCTTGAACTTGAGATTATTAGCTCTGTGGCATGGGAGCAAAAGGATATATTCCCATTGTTGTTTCTGTGTGGTGGGGGCATAATCATTGTCTATGAAGGTCTGTTTAGCCCAATATTTAGGAATCTTTTTCCCCCAGGCTTTCTGCAGTAGTTTATCCTTTACAGAGTAATTAAGAAAGTGAACTACTATGGATCTGGGCGAGCATCGGGTGCTACAGGTTTTGGGCCCAATGTCCGGTGAGCCCGCTCTATGTCTATGGGGTAATCAGGCCCCAAATTCAGGAGAGTACAAAAAAAGATGGTCTAAGAAGGTCGACATATCCTGGCCTTTTTGTTCTCTGGGACACCATAGATGCACAGGTGTTTTTGCTGTCTGCAGTTCTCCGCATCTTCCTAGCAGAGAACCATCTGTAGCTAGTTGTGGGCCAAGTCGGTGACAGCGTATTCTAGGTAATTGAGGTGTGCCAACTTTGATGTGATCTGACAGTCCATCTTGTCCACTCATTACTGTAGAGTGCCCAGATTAAATTGAAGATCTCGTATTGCATCCTTCATTTCAGCTCTGAAGTCCTGAATGGCATGTAGGACTTTTTCAAACTGATCTGGGCTTTGATTCTTGCCATGTTGCATTTTTAAGGGGTGGCTCTTTTTCCTCTCCTCGCTAGCCGCCATTTCCAATTCGGTTTCTGAGAGAGACCCATCCACCATTTCACCTCTTCAGCCAGTAACTGTAAGCGATTCCAAGTGCTCCTCAACATTTTGCTGGTAAAAGTACTTTTCTTGTTGTAGTGGTTCAGGTTTTTTGAGGAAGGTTATGTTGATAAGTATATAACTTTTAAGTTTACATGCGGTAGTCAGGAGCGAGCTTTTCATTTACCCTGCTTACACCTCCATAGCACCACTGGAAGTCAAATAATCTATTTTCACTTATATAACACACATGGTTTATTCAAATCTAGCTTTGTAAAAAAACTTAAAAAATGTCATTTTTTTCCAAGACACCATCCTCACTTACCTTCTTTTTGGGAATCAAGATGCCCAATATTACAGCCCCTAAAACATCTTGCTTTCTCTAACAATGGAGCATATGCAGATTTTTTGCTACATCTGGGCAATTTCCAAGTGGCACAGATAGAAGCTGTATGAAGGCTGTCAATTATCTTGTCTTTTTTATCATCCAAATTGTTACACAAGGCATACTTTTAGCAAAGAAAAATATTGCTGTCATACTTTTTGAGGAAACAGCCCTTCCAAAATTGGAGACAACACTTTTCTTTCATTTATTAAAAATAATTATGAGAAACATGTTATTGACAAGGTAAAAACTGGTTACTGTCTTGGCAGTCTTAATTGCATGTCTGAATTGCAATTCCTGTCCAAAAATCTTGGGATGCTGAAATTTTGTGTCAATAATTTTATATTCTTCCTAGTCAGACTGTCCCCCACCCAATGTCTGAGGCTGCTACAGCAGTAGATTTCCACTGAACAGGAAGGTGGGTGCCTGACTGCTTTGTCAAATGGCACCAATGCCAGTCCTTGGTCAACCAAGAAGGGGATGCATGTGCTGGGCATCCAATGCCCTCCATCACTCCATCATTCCCCCAGCAGCCAAACACCTCACTTCTGTGATGTGCTGACAACCAACCAATGTCAGTGTGGCATTCCAGAGATTAAAAGCCCAAGAAGAGATCCTGACTTTCAAGTACAGTGTCTGGTTGTCTCGCTGGACAAACATCTTGATTTCACTGGCCAAATTGATGCCATTCACTCCAAACTCCTCCCCTAGCTAGGTGCTCACAACAGTAACAAGCACTGTATCTTCCTTCCAGCAAGATGAGAAACAATCTCTAAAGTAATACTTCAAGTCTTTGACTACAGTGGTGTGGTCTACAGAACAGCCACCAGGTAAGGCTGTGCAGAATGCAAAATTCCACTGTCAATTCCTCTTCTGAAATGCTTTGCAGAATTTCTTTATAAATTCTGAGGAATTTCAAAAAACATTTCTGTACAAATAATTTCACATGTAAACCACAGAGTAAGTTTCCACAGATTGTGGAAAAAGAATCCCTGGTTTATGTGAACTGTGGATTATTATTCCACAAAAAAACATTTCAGATGCGGAAAGTTGAAATTTCACAAATGATGGAAATCAGCAGGATTTTCTAAAATTCTACAGAGTTATGTTTCATTGGAAATGCAACATTTCACACAACCCTACAACCAGGTACTGACTGGCCAGACTTCACACTTTTTAATGCCTTCTGTAACCTTGCCCTCTTCTGCTTTTTACAATCACTACTGATCTCTGTACTCTCTTCTGGTTGCATGTCTCTCCTATAGTGTATCATTCATCATGATCATCATGCTCTGGACTGGCAGTCCCCCTGACTAGCTTGCCTCCCTCTTTGCCCCTTACTCTCTCCACCTACTCCTTGATGCATTCTCCCACTCTCTGCCATCATTCCCCAGCATAGAAACCCCTTATCCCAGGCACTTTTCTCCTATTGCTTCCCTCACCTCTGGAACAATATCCCCCTCACCCTTCTCCAGCAGTCTTCTAGCTCACACTATGCACTGTTGCCCTTTCTTTGTGCATTAATCAGCCCTAAATGCCACTATAACTAGACCTGTCTGACCATTGCAGTCTTGCATTTAACAAAGCAATATTCTACTGCATTTCTTGCTTACATTACTTGCTAAGTATTTCTGGCTGTTACAGTTTTATTTATTGTTCTAATGACAAGCCATGTCATGAATTCCATCATGGATGCTCACAAACTGCACACATGACTTAGACAAAAGCTTATACCTTTTTCCATCACTTTATTTTCAAACAGATGTGTGTCTTGGACTGGGAAAGTGTGTGTTGGTTAGTTGTTCCATGAAACAAGAATGTCATTAGGAACACTCGCAGAAGACTGGCAGGAAGACCGGCTAATATGATGCACCCCCAGGACAGAAGGCCAGGGAGTGGGATGTTGATAACAGCAAAGTTTCAAGGATTTGGTTCACACCTATATGGCACATAACAGCATAAAGACAGATTTGGACTGATTCACAGAGAACTCACAGAGTAGAAAACTTACAAGCATAAAAAACAGCTAAGCATTAGTATTAGACTCTGTTTATGTGGCATCAAATAGCACAGTCTTCTGTTCTGAAGCAGCCGCAACTTCTGGAAGTGACCTCTGCAGATATTAAATAAAGAGGTATTATTTTCATTCAATGTCTTGTGTGTGTTGACTAAGTTTCATGATGGACATGATGGCAGCTGCCTTCTTAAGATACATCTACCCAAAGCAATTTGGTACAACTAAAGGAGAGAATTATGGGACAATGTTTGAAAACCTCAATAAAGGAGAGCTATACTCAGAAGGGTCAACAAAACAGTAGCATCTGGGTAACATGCCAGAGAGGAAAGCCTGTTAAGCTGGTTCCTTAGTACCAGTTCATTATAGGTGGCAGCTGAACAGTGTGCAAGAGATTTTATAGTGAGCATGATCATCACAGTATTATATAGTTGCACTGTTCCCATATTTATTTATTGATTTATTGATTTATTCATTCATTCATTCTTTGGAAATCAGGTAAGGTCCACCGGGCACAAGTGCCTGTTTTCATGGGTGAACCGGGAGCATTGGGGAGGTTAATTGACTTGCTTAGAGTTACACAACATGCAAGTGGAGGTTGAGGGAATCAAACTCAGGTCTGTCTGCTGGATGTACAGGACCGAGCCCATTCACAGCTCATTACTCTAACCTCTAGGCTAAACTGCCAACTTACATTTGACAACTATAAATTGCTGTTTTACTCCTCTCTACCCCTTCTCCCAGGATGTATCCATAAATATGCTGTTGCAGCTCAGTATGTTCTTCTTGGATAAAATTATTAAATCAAATAACATAAATAAATAACTATTAAATAAAATAAATAAATACATTCAGCAATAAATGCATACATAAATAAACACATAAATAAACACATAAATAAAAAGATCACTAACACTTTTAACTTTTAAAATTACTAGAGTATTTATATCAAGTTTCGAAAGAACAAAGGGGCTGTCTTAAGAAAATGCAGGAAATGTTGAGCACAAACTTTAAAACTCCTACACCTAGGTCCTATGGAGTAGAGATTCATGTTACCAGGCATTGAATGCACTCCATAATGGCGATGCAGTCACCAGGTTTGAAAAGAATTTGATCAACAATGCCTGAGATAAGTGGCACTTAACCAAGCTTAATGAAGCTGCTGACAGACATTGTGACAAAATACTAGGGATGGGTAATCCTATCCTAGTTCCAGTTAGAACCCCATAAGTTTCTAAAAGGTTCATATGTTGAACCTCTCTTCAGGACTATTAGTTTACAGGTATTCACTTAATAATTATATGCTAATTTATTTAGTTGTTGACAGGGAAAGTAGGGCTAAAGTGGAGGGGGAGGGAATACAGATGCAATCCAGCTAAAATGGAACCAGATTAAACTGTTAGTGGTATTTTAGTGAATGGGGAAAATCTGGCCAGAGCAAGGGAGAAATTCCCCTACACTTCTCTAGCAGTACCATGGGATCTTGATGTCCACCTGAACAACCATCAGAAAAAGCAGACAGACCTCAGTTCAATTTCACATCCAAAGGATGTCACACCCTAACAGTTCAGCATGCCCTCAGTATTGCACTTGGGTGCCAGTGTTTATGGTATGGGGCAATCTCGGTGTGGGACTAGAACTCACAACCTTCTGTTAAAGACTGCATACAAATAATTTACATTTTATTTATTTTGTTATTTATTAATTTATTCTTTGGTAACCAGGTAAGGCCCACTAAGCACAAGTGCCTGTTTTCAGGGGCAACCTGGGAGCACTGGGGAGGTTAAGTGACTTGTTCAGAATCATACAGTATGCAAGTGGAGGTTGTATGAGTCAAACCCAGGTCTGCTGGATGTACCAAGCTCAGTCACAGCTGGTTACTCTAACCTCTAGGCTATAGAGATTTTTTTTTAATGTGAAGGTTCTTTTTGGTTCTGATTGTTAGAACTGGCCAGGTTCTAAGGAGTTCTTTTAATGTTTTATGTTTGCAATGCATGCAGGTATAGTGGTATCAGTCCGAGCTTGGGAGGACTTTTGGGGTGTGCCCCTCTCCACCTATCACAGCTCCAGAAATGCTGAATCTCCTCCCCAATTCCACCCACTCTCCATCTTTCTCTTCCTTTTCCCTTTGAAGTCCATGCTTAATCACAAGGATGGAAAATGCAAGGTAGAGGGTTTTCCTGTGCAACTCCTAATTCATGCTTGAAATATCACCCCTGCGTTTCATTCCACATATGCTACTGTTTACTGCTGATGTGTATGCTTCTGCTTAAAACTTTGTTTCTCAGAGAATGCCAGAGATTTTTGTACAACCCAGATAACATGCATATCCATTATGCAGTGTTTACAACTGATTGAATTAACGTATTCTAATACTATGGTAAAAAGCAAGTAAAATAGGTGTTCCTACATGTTCCTACACTCATTGATTGCTTTATCTAAAGAGCCGTGTTACTCTGCTTACCTGCATTTTGAACACTAAAAATAAAAGCAGGTTGGTCATTACAACATAGACAAAATTTGGCAAGAGACGATAGGGCTGCAGCCAAGGAAATTTGGGGTAAAAATATTGAGAATTATCATTAGGCTCATACATTTGTTGTTTTGTAATATTTGCATACCACAACATAGCCTTGTTATGACCCTGTCTCACGAAGAAAGGCAAAGTAAACGTTCAGCTCCTGCCCAAAAGGTGATTTTGCATTGGGACTGCAAAATCAACTTTCAGGACGCAAAAACACATTTTGGGCAGGAGCTGAAAAATGACAGCTATCACATTCATGAGGTGCTATAAAGAAATTGCTATGTTGAAAATTTGGGTTAAAAATATTGAATATTACCAAACTTACGAGCCTGCATTTTCAAAATTCAACATATCCTCATAACATTTTTTAATATATTTTTACACCAAATTTTCAATATAGCCTTCTTATGGTCTCATCTCATGAACAATGGCAGAGAAAATGTTCAACTCCTGCCTGAAAGGAGATTTAATGCAGAGACCGCGATATCATCTTTCGGGTTGTAAAAAAAACATTTTGGCCAGATTTGAAAAATGACAGCTGTCACATTCATGAGCTGCTGTAAAGGTATGGCTATGTTGTAAATCTGGGGTAAAAGTACTGCAGATTACCAAAGTTACGAGCCTGCATTTGCAAAATTCAATGAAGGCTATTAACTTTGTTGTTTTTTTTTTAATATTTTTACACCAAATTTTCAACATATCCTTCTCTTGAGCCCACCTCATGAACAAGGGCAGTGAAATTTGTAGTCCCTGCCCAAAAGGTGATTTTGCACAGGGACTACAAGATTACCCTTTGAGGCACATTTGCCTAACGTCAGTGCAATTGTTCATGAGGCAGAGTCCCAAAGAAGGCATGTTGAAAATATGGGCAAAAAATATGCAAAAATGGCCAGCTCATGCCACTAAGTTCAAAACACCATTGAAATACATTGAACCACATACCTGTTTCCTCTGTTCATGATCCAGCTTTGAAGAGTGAAGATGTGTCTGCGATCAAGAGAGGATTATGGCATTGGACCCGCGATGGGTAAATAAGAGCTTGGAGGGGGATGTGGGGTGGTGGGTGCTGAGTGGGAAGGTCAGGTGGGGAGACAGAAATGGCTGCAAATGACAACAATGGGAGGTTTTCTTTTCACAGTGCTAAAAAAAAATAAGCATACTGGATGATGACACAGGAGGATTGGGCACCCCCAATGTCACCCTTATTTTTCTTGGGGGGACACTGAGAGGGAGGATCAGGTAGGGGAATATAAAAAAAACACAGCAGTATTCTGATCAAGACACTGGGGGATTGGGTACCCTCAGTGTCACTCTTATGTTTCTGGGGGTGGGGGTGGGTGCTGAGAGGAGGGTTGGTTGGGAAGGATATTTGTAACTAAAAAAAAACAGTGGTCGCAGCGGAACATGGCACACTCCACCATGTTCAAGATGGCCACTGCACCCCACTACACATGCACTTGTAGTCGTGTGCATGCACAGTAGAGTTTGGTGGCCATCTTGGAAACGGTGGAGAGTGCTGTGTTCCACCGTGACCACTGTTTGTTTTCTTTTTTAAGTTCAGATATCCCCCATCCGACCTTCTCTCTCAGCACCTGCCACCCCCCGGAACATAACAGTGACACTGGAGGTGCCCAGTCCCCCAGTGTCATAATCAGGATGCTGTTGATTTTTTTTTAAGCAAAATATAGTACAATGTGGGTGGAGTGCTCCACAGACACAGAGGTGACTGTGGTGCCACTCCAACATGTTGTTCAGTGGGAAGGAATCCTAAGTTCTTTTCTGATAGCAAGAGGTCTGCAGGGCTCCACCCACTGCAGCCCTAATAAGCAAGGTTCAACATGTATACCCCAAGAATCAAGCCAATCATGTTAGCTTGTAAAGCATATGACTTAATTCGTATCAGTCTGAACTGTGAGAGGGCTTTTCAAATGGGCATCCTTTTCACCTTTCACAGCATCAGAATACTAGATTTCCTCCCTAATTCTGCCCACTCTCTGCCTTTCTTCTTCTTTTCACTTTGATGTCTGAAGTTCTAATCTAAGAAAACATTATATATGAACCTCTTCATTTCCCAATCATGACAAATTCTCTATTGTAGCTTGCATTATTAATTTGTTAATTTTTAACTGCTTTGCTATCTATTCACAATGACTACACAGCAAATACAACCCAGTGAACATTTGGTGTTGACCAGTGCTTTTTTTCTAGAATGGATTCTCTACTAATCTCCTACTGTACATCATTACCCCTCAACATCATGGTGGGGGCATTAACATTTACACATAATTATGATAGGACACACCCAGACATAGAAATTCAGAATGTTTCCATACCTGAAAATCAGTGGAATTTGTTTTCATTTATTGTTGCATAGGAAATAGCCACTTTTTAAGTTCTTTACTCAGATTAAATTACTCACCACAGTCAATTCTCAGTGTCTTGTAAACTGAGCTAGTGATATGAGAAATAGAAACGAAAGAGAAGAAATGAAATAAAAAATAAAGACATAAATTATATCTTCTACTTCATAAAAATGCACTTTTCCTGAACCCATTTTTGCTCTGCACTGAAAATCCATGTTCTTAAAACTTAAAGAGCAACCAATGTCGTGAGAAGAACTTTGCAAAGCATAGTTTTTAGACATAGTTTGACTTATATGTCACATGAGCTATGCACTTCTCCTCCCAATTATTAAGTACTGAGGTTAGTTGCATGAAATAAGGATCTTTGCTCCTTCAGAGTTCATCAACTCTTACTCCTTTTTCCTCACCTGATATCATAATACTCCGCTTGTGACATCAGTTATTCTCATGGCAACAGATTGCAATGTCACAGCAGAGGATTATGACTTCAAGGAGGGAATGAACTGCTGAGAGAGATGAACTCAAAAGGATAAAGATCCTATTCTTGTGCAAATGTCCACAGTTATAAATATATAGCAGATATATGAAATTCAAACAGACTACGCTTAAATATATTTTGCAAATTTTTCCCTGATGTGTCAGCAGTTCTTTAGAAAGATACTTGATCAACTTAAACTGAATATTTGCCCATGAACTGAAGGGCTCATTGTCATGGTTGTTTTCTATTCTAATATTATTTCTTATCTCAATAGTTACTGAAAATGGAAGTAATCAGGCTAAACTTTTAAATTAGGTCTGTGCATACTTTTAAATATAAAAGAAAGCTTGACTGGTAAAGCTCCAGTACAGCCCCAGGAGATGGGGATGCTAGCTAATAGGTGTGGCATGCCCAGCTAGTTGGAACAGCCGGATGATGCTTGCTTTATTGGACCATGTTCCATCTGTATGACCCCCCTTTCTGCCATCACCGCCACCTACCCCTGAATTTGTGCCATCTGCACTTAAATCTGGCAATAGATTTTTGCATTTACCACACTGCAAGGAAACCAGTTTCAGTTGTTCGCTACCCATTTCATGAAATGCTCCTCATGCCCCACCTGAATTGTCCTGTCACCAACTAGTAATTGTGTTCTGTGGTACAGAGGTGCTCATTTCTTTTTAACAGCTTTGGAGCATCTAGCCTGTTGATCTTATGTAGAAACTTGAAGGTTTCTTTTTTTTTTTTTTTTATTTAACAATTTGATAACCAGGTAGGGACTCTGGACAATGAACTTTTTCAGGTCCGACCCAGAACAAACTACAAGCAACAATAATAACAAACAATAACACACATCAACAATCACATTTAGACTTACTCAACAAAAATGACAAACTTATTCTTAAAACAACACGGAGACATAGTTTGGAGAAGGGCTGGGGGTAAGGCATTCCAAAGGGATGGGGCTGCAACAGAAAAAGACCTCTGACCAATCTGAGTCTTAAAAACTGGAAGGTTTAATAAGATCCCAATTTGCAGATCACAATTTGGGGAGGGACTGCTGAACTGTAACCATATCTGTCAATGGAAATTTAGAGGAAAAAAGAGACTTATAAAGCAAACAACTGGAAAAATAATTAATTCTTTCCCTAGGTGATAACCAACCTAATTGTAAACACAATAAACAATGATGTGTCCTAAAGGGGACCGATAAAATAAACCTACAAATATTATTATAAGCCACAGACAAAACATTATATTCCTTAACATTCAAATTCTGATACAAAAAACAAACATAATCAAAATGTTGTAGTAATGAACCAACAGCAAATGATTTTCTAGTTTCAAAAGCAAAAAATGACCGAAACTTAAACAAAATGCCCAGTTTCTGATTTATTATTTGACTAACATACAGTACTTAACATGTAACAAAAAAGTTAAACCACAGTCCAACCACACACCCAAATATTTAAATTGGGTAACTTGATCTATTGCAGCACCATCCCCATCAGAAAGCAACAGACAAGGATTATCTTTCAACATAACCGGGGTACCAAAAATCATTGATTTTTTTTTTTTAATTTAGAATCATGGAATTTGTTGCAAACCAATTATACACATTCCTAAAACCAACATGCAGAGCATCTACCAACTTGTCTTGTGATTTACCCTGACTATAAAGTATCAAATCATTTGCATACATTATTGAGTCACAAGGTCCACAATAAGCAAGCAATTGATTAGCAAATAAAGAGAACTGCAAGGGTCCTAATATGGACCCCTGTGGAACACCTCACTCAATGAAAGTCATTTGGGAATCCCATGACCCAACACGCACAAACTGTTGACGATTTACTACATAATTTTTAACCCAGGATAATGCATTTTTAGAGAAACCAATAAGTTTCAACTTACATAATAATAAACCATGATCAATTAAATCAAATGCCTTTCACATCCCCCTTTTCTCTTCTGGCCTCTACGGAATGCATTTTCAGGCTTTGCAATCTTTCCTTGTAGGATTTTCCCTGTTGACCTTGTCTCTGTTTTGTCATCCTCTTTTAGAATGTTTCTAATCTCTCCTCATCCTTCTTCAAATGTAGACACCAGAACTTAACACAGTTCCCCAGGTGTGACTTCACCAGGGAGCTCTACATGGGAAGGCTCACTTCCCTTCTTCTGCTGGTAAAACCTCAAGCTATACACCCCAATATTCTATTAGCTTTCCCATAAGCCATGCTATATTGTAAAGTGAACTTCAAGGTGTCATTGATGACAGTTCCAAAGTAACTTCTTTCCACAGTGTGTCCGACCCTTATCCCATCAATCAGTAATCCTTTTTCAGGATTCCTTCATCTTATGTGAATTACCTTTCACTTCCTGGCTTTGAACAACTGGCAAATATCTGATCACTTTTCTTATTTTCCCACATCCATTGCATATTGGCAATCCCTTCCAAAGTTCCCACCCTTCTATAGAAGAGGCATCCCTTCCCCATCCCCCATATCACTGATGTACATTCTAAACCATGTGAGTCCCAGGACTGCACCTGAGGGACCCCCTCATGATGTCCCTGACTTCAGAGAATTTGTCATGTAAATTTATCCTCTGAGTGCTCCCTAGTAGTCAGTTATCTATCCACCTGATCCGGTTTTCCACCATTCCCAGATACCATACCTCCTTGATTAGAGTCCAATGCAGCACAGAGTCAAAGACTTATCCTCCTGACTCCTATCCACTGCCTTCATTACAGAACTGAAGAAGTCTATCAGGTTAGTCTGACATAACCTGCCTCTCATGAACATGTTCTGCCTTGTGTTCTCTAATCTCTGTTATTCTAGGAACTCTGCAATCTTTTCTTTAATAATAGTCTCTAGGAGCTTGCCTGCATTAGATGTTAAACTAACCAGCCTATGATTTTGGGGCTCATCTCTACCTCTTGTGCAGTTCGATGACATCTGCCACCCTCTGGTCTGCCAGTGGAACCCCTGGTCATTGGGAGCAGTAGAACAGGTCTCTTAGTGGTTCCATTAGGGCTTGCCTGATTTCCATAAGAACCCTTGGGTGCATACCATTAAAACCTGGGGATTTGTTTACCTTCACATCCTTTAGGCCCTTAAGAACATTTTCTTCTGTGTTATCATCAGTCTCCAACCTCTGGCCCTGGGTGCCCTTGCACCAAACCCCACTGTCAGGCAATGGCCTCATGCCTTCTTTGTAGACTGAACTAAAGTAATCATTCAGGATGTTATCCTTCCTCTTCTCATCTTCAACTATTACCCCGTCCTTTTTCATTCTTTCAATTCTCTCCCTAGTTTGCCTTTTTGCCCTTATGTACCTAAAGAATGCTTTATCATTTCCCATCACCCCTTCCACTATTTTCACTTCCATGTTTTCTATGTTCTCCCTTATCAATTTGTTTCCTGTTCTAAGCATATCCTCATACACCTCCCTGTTCTCCTTCATCTGGTCAGGCTTATATTTTACTCTGTCTGATGCCTCTTTTACATTTTTGCTGAACCAGATTGGCTTTCTGTGCTTCTTGCCCTTACCGACTCATCTTACACTGCCCTTAGACACCCTAATACATCTCTCTTGATGGCTGCCCATTTGCCATCCACCCCCTCAAATACCTTTTGTATTATATTTTTCTCCACAATTTGTGTTTCGTGTGCTTGTTTCTGTATAAAACAAGACTT
This sequence comes from Neoceratodus forsteri, assembly GCA_016271365.2. Lineage (NCBI taxonomy): Eukaryota > Metazoa > Chordata > Ceratodontiformes > Ceratodontidae > Neoceratodus > Neoceratodus forsteri. Next base: position 775,527,310 of record CM028134.1, on the reverse strand, counting down.
AGCTAACTAGAACCAATAAGTTTACAGAACCAGAAATGGAACACAAGTGGAGATATAGACTAACACACAGATGCAGGAACACACATAAAAAATGTAGACACACACTAAAACAGATATGTATTTTTATGTGTTTAATTTTGTACTTATTTATTTGTATATATATCTATTTTCCATACATAGACACCTAGTCAAAAAACAAACAAAAAAAACATGAACGCAAACACTGAATCCAAATGTTGTTTATGTTTTATGTTTTGGTCACAAGTGCTGCCCTCATCAGCCCCAGGGAAACCTCTTAGAGCTGACCTCACCTGCTCTGCCACTTAAATCACAAGTCCTCTTGGCTTGCCATTCCATAGTGAGGCCATCTAGTCTATGTTTCCTTAAGAAGTCTTGCAGTTGAGGTGGTCACTTAATGAGGCAGGGCTTGAGAATGACCTGACTTCATTCTGCAACATGTGTGGATTTTCCTTTAATGTTTTTTTTCCCCCATCCCTCTAGGACATGATGCATTGCTCTAATGCATGGGCATGAAATCATGTATCACTGGAGTGGATCAACGTCCTTCTTTTCAGCCAGCCATAGTTGCTACACAGTCACCTGTTGTTACTAAGATGATATTACAGACACCCTTCCTTCCAGGAAGAGAAGATTATCCTCCAGGATACTAAATCTTCTTCCCTCCACTGACCCTCTAACAGCTTGGGCTCTTTAATGAACCTACTGTAGGTCATTGGAGTCTGAAAAGGCAATACTGCAGCAGTACCAATTATTGAAAGGGATTATGCAGTATCCAGGAATGCCTTTAAAAATGCAATAGACAAAATTCAGCATTTATTACATACATTTTCTGTATTTATCTCCCTTATTCTCGGTTTGCCACATCACCATCTGTTGTGGAAATGATTATCATTTCACAAACAGAGACTTATGGTTCCAAGAAAGAGAAAGGCAATGGGATGAGATGAAATCAGAGACCAAAAAGATCATGTTTTTGTGCAATATCCTCAGTATAAAGAATAAGACGTACACACAGAGAATACATTTTAAATTAATACTGAACTGTATTTAAATGTTATGTTTTATAACTTTTTCCTGGAGAATACAGAATATTTTTAAGATGTGCATTATATAGCCCATGGACAACAGTGACCATTTCCTGGGAGCTAGAACTGGTTTCTTCAGGACCTGCATACCTTCTACTTCACCATCTGCTGGTAAATCGAATTGGCACAATATCAGAAGATGCAAATGTTTTTGAAGATCCAGTGGGCATCTGCCTTCATCTCTGTAAAGAGATAAAGCAAAAACTGAGATTCTGTCAGTTCCCGCAGCAATGGATGGTGGCATTAATGACCCCAGTCCTCAAGAGTGGTGATCGATACATGCTAGGAAACTACATACCCATTTCAATTCTCCCTCCCCTATCCAAGGCACTAGAGAGGATTGTCGCTAACCAATTAGTGGACTATCTGGAAAAATACAGCATTCAATGGCCTGAACAACATGGCTTCCACAAAGCACACAGCACCACCACAGCACTGCTTGAGTTCATGGGCTTTATTCCCAACTCACTTGAGCACAGCGAGCTGGCTGGTGCAACGTTTATCGATTTGTCAAAAGCATTAGACACAGTTAATCATGACATCCTCATTGAGCAACTAGACGCTATTGGTCTATCAGACGATACTATAAGATGGTTCAAATCCTACCTCTCAGGCCGATCCCAGCAAGTTAGGATAGACAATGTCTACTCTGATACCAGACCAGTTCGCTCAGGTGTTCCACAGGGCTCCATCTTGGGTCTCTTAATGTTCAGCTTATTTCTAAATCAGCTTCCTAGTTCCTGTCCTAGCAAAATTCTGCTCTACACAGATGATGCTGCCCTCTTTTCCAAAGGCACAAACTTCAGGTCACTGGAGCTCACCCTACAAGACAGCTTCTCCTCAGTGGAAAAATGGTTCAAGGCACACAAACTTGTCAAGAATTATAAAAACACAAAGGCAATGATGTTCTCCAGCCCGCAGAATTGACATTAGTCGCACCCGCTTACCATTACCAGTGATGAAGGTGCATCGCTTGACCAGGTACAGCACTTTAAGTGTTTGGGAGTTACACTTGACAGTACCATGTAATTTGTCTACCATATAGACAAATAGTAAAATCACTCAATATACGCATTGGCCTCCTACACAGGCATAAGCACAGTCTCACCTATGAAGCATTAAACCTTGCCATCCACAGCTTGGTTGTCTCTCTTGTGGAGTATGGTATTGCAGTCTACGGATCTGCAACAGACACAGCCCTCCACCATATCAAAGTTGCCTTAAATAAGGCATGCCGCCTCTCCACTGGTTCGGAATGTCAAACCCACACCTGTGAGCTTTATACCAGTGCCAACTAGCTCCAGTTCAATAGTAGACTTTAGTACCAGACCTGCCTGCTGGCCAAAAATGCAAATCTAGGCATGCTACCATGTGTTCAGAAGCTCTTCACCCACTTTGAATGCAGCCACACCACAAGAAGCTCTAGGAGCATGGTCTTTAAGGTTCCAAGATGTTGCACCACTCTAGAACAAAGGGTCTTTGCCACCAGGCATCTAAACAGACTAACAACCTGCTACTAAGCATCTTTGCTTTTGCAATGCTAGGCCCTTTCAAATGTAGGCTAGGATCATATCTGGTTACCAAAGTAAGTTGTGACTGTTTTCACTAAGGCCTCCAGCCCCCGGCAGTTCATCAACCTAAGTACCTCCTGGTGCCGTCTATACCCCCATTTCTTCCATCCCTAAACCGTGCCACCCTCCTCCCCTTCTCATCTACCCCTGCACCACCGGACACCTTGTCACCCCCTACTACTTCCCTCCCTAACTGACCCAACCTCCTCCCCACACCTTCTACCCTACCTCCCCTTATTCCCTTTCCACCACTCCCCTTCTGCTCCCATTCCCTCTTCCCCTTCTTATACAGACATCCTGCTCTGATCCTGAATCACCCCCTCACCTGACACCCTCTGTTAACACTTGCCACTACTGGCACTGCCAATATGCTTAGTATAAGCCTCCCTTACCAGTGATGAGGCCCAACTTCTGGGCTGATTTTCAGTATATGTTTTCTCTCTCTCTCTCTAGTTTGTCTTCTCACTATTAACCGTCTCTTTCTGAGACAATCCCTCCCCTTGTTCATGCTCTCCATCCTTTTTTTACATTTTCTTGCATGCATGTGCAAGAAACATTATGTGGCAGCTTAGGAGAGAAGCGGGTTGTGGAGGCGCGGCACTGTGACAGCCAACGGAGGCATTGCATTTGGAGGCTTGGCACTGGTGGACCAGTGAAGGCATATTGTGCTGATGACACTGGCTTCCAAAAGTGCCACCAACTTGTAACGTTTTCACTGCAGCAAACAGGGGCCACCTCATCATTGCAGCATCAGCCATTCCGCTGCAATGAGGGAGCTACCCGTCATTGCAGGGCGGAACAATACTTAGTGCAATATTGTTTGTGAACACAGCGGCAAGCTGCCGCCATGTTTACAAACAATATTATATAGCCCTCACTGCCAAGGGGGTGCCCAATCCCCCTCGGCAGTATGCACCCCCCAAAACAGTCTTTGTTTGCCGATGGGAGCCCCAAACCCTGTTGGCTTTAGTCCTCTGTCCCAGTTTAATTTGCCAATGGGGGAGCCCACTCCCTGTTGGCATAATGTCCCCATCCCAACTTAATCTGCCGACGGGTGAGCCCACTCCCTGTCAGCATAATGTACCCCAAAACAAGTTGGTTTTGTGCGAGGGGTGCCCAATCCCCTTGGCTCTTGCCCTCTCATGTGCGAAGGGGGTTCACAATCCCCATCGGCTACAGCCACATTTCAAAAACTACTTGGTGGCATGCTGGGAGCCCACCCTAGCATGCTAAATGTACTTGCTTAAAAAGAAAACTCGTCTCCGCAATGGTTTTTTTTTTTACCCAGTAAATCAGAAAATGGTCCTCACTGAGTCCGGTGGCCCCACCCCCCAACCTGCACCTGCCTCCCAACACCCCTCACCCCATACTTACCTCCGGAGCCCAGCGAATGATCTTCGTGGACTGGGAACACGTCTACATTCTTTAAAGCCGACTGGGAACTGAAGAAATGCCGGTAAGCTGTATAATGGCATAGATAGGGTTTTTCAACTTCTGTACATATCTCAGGCATTTTTGGGAATTTTGACACCAAATTTTCAACATGGGGTTATTGGGACCCCTCCCCATGAATTCAGCCACTGTCATGGCATTATTTGGTCCCGAAAGGTGATTTTGCTGTCACTGCACGGAATCCCCTTTTGGGACCAATTAATGAAACAACAGTGCCAGTGTTCATGAGGGGGCCTCTCAAAAAGTCTATGTTGCAAATTTGGTGGAGAAAATCTAAGAAATGACTGTTTCATGAGCGTGCATTGTACAGTTGATACACACGCTTGTAACTTTGCGAATTTGCAATATTTTCACTCCAGATTTTCAACATGGCTATTTTTCCATACCTCCTTAAGAACAGTACAGCTGTCATTTTTCACATCCTGGCCAAAATGTGTTTTTGAACTTCCAGCGCAGAATAGCATGGTCGCTGTGGGAAATCAGTGTTCGGGACATATTAAGAAAATCACAGTGACACTGTTCATGAGCAGAGGTCCTAAAATGCCTATGTTAAAAATTTGGTGATGAAAGTCCATAAAATGACTGTGTTACTCGTATGCGTTGGCAGTTTCCACGTATGCTCAAAAGTGCAAGCATTTTTAATATTACCACTACAGATTTTCAACATTGCCATCTCTTCACACCTCCCTATGGATGGTACAGCTGTTATTCTTCACATCCTGCCCGATTTGTGTTTTCATACATGTGGCGCAGAATGGCATGGTCACTGTTGGAACTCAAAGTTCAGGACACATTGACAAAAATCACACTGTCACTCTTCATGAGAAGAGGTTCCAAATGCTTTCATGAGGTGGGGTCACAAAAAGCCCATGTTGAAAATTTATAGTGCAAATACCAACAAACGTCTGAGGCGTTAGGGTTTCTAACCATAACGTCCCACCCTGTACAGACTGACAAGCATCGGGGTGTGCCTTTGGATTGCCGACTGTACTGCTCATGCCATCCCACCCCCCCCCCCCAGCCTCTGACAGGCATCGAGGTGTACCTTTGACTCTTCAGCCCCAGACTTCATCCCATTCTCCTATGCTGCACCCATTTCAGCATATGTCCTTATGGAATGGGGTGACTGTAAAGCCAAACACCCCAAGGCACACCTCAACACGTGTCGGTGTCTGCAGAAGAGGGTGAGGTGACATGGCATGACCGTCATGGGCCATGACCCAAACACTTACCCCAATGCCTGTCTGTCTCTACAGGATGGAGATGGGGTTGGCATGAAGTTCAATACTTCACTGCCATTCCTATTCTGCATCTGTCTAACTCCTGCATTTCCAATGCTAATACCAGCAAGCAAACATTCGGAGTTGACAAATGCTTGTTTCTTTTGTGTTGGCAAATACCATTGTATATAGTGTTTGCTTATTTCAGTCACACATGTAACCTCTTGCCTAATTTGCCTTAATTGTTGTTGTCCTCTTATGGCCTCCTGTAAGCTGTAGTTTTAATTGTTACTGTAATGACTATGACGTGAAACCTATGTAATGAGCCTGTACTCAAAGGTTAATCTGAGATCTTAATAAATAAATAAAAAAACATGGAGAGCAGTGGGGTTGTTTTAAGGCCAGCATGCCCTCAACTTCCTCTCCACCAGTAGATGAAGCCTGGGCATGGGCACCAACAGGATATGTTGCCCTTTCTTGGGGCCTGATAAAGATAAAGCTGGGACAGCAACATGAAGAACTATTCTGAGGGGGCTGTAAACCCTTAAGTCACACAAAAGGGCAACACCATACTTCAGCAACGGGAAGATGTCCCATTTAAAAGCAATGGACAGCAGTAGTCTGTAATGACTTCACTACCTTTGTAAAGAAGAGAAAGAGTGCCATATTGGTTAAAGCAGCAGTGCAACAAAATTGGGCAAAAAATTTGACCCAATCTTTTTTCATTGTTCAAAGATTCCAGACATCTTCCAGTTTTATTTGGTAGTACAATTTTCTAATTCTGCCAAAATCTGAGGAATTTACGAATGCTGAAGTGTCAGTTTTTTTCTCAAGAAAAAAGATGGCCACCATATTTTGCATAGACATAGCGTTATAGACCTGGCAAAGATTAGGATAAAAAAAAAGACTCACAGTAGGCAGCATAGGCGGTACCTACACACGTACGTTTGACAGGTATGCTAATATGTTTCCTAACTGTAGCTGAAGCTACCTGCAGAAGTTTTGAAAAAACATTTTTCATTGGACTGCTGCTTTAAGGGAAGACTAGCAATTGATTAAAACAGAAATTTTAACAATTGTAGTTTTTTTTTTCATTTACTGTGCTTTATGTGGCCAGGACAGCTCCTCCGTCATCCCTGCTCTCATGCATGTCCACTGTCAATGATGACACTGGGGTCCACCCTGCCCAGTGTTCCTCCCTGGCTTACCCAGCAGGGTGGGGCCTCCAGGGCCTCCCCCTACCCCTTTGGATGTCATGTCTGGTGTCCGGGCGGGCAGCCCCAGACCAGTTACTAAATGGTGGTGGCACAATGTGGGCAGCATCAAGCTCATCCAGATGTTTTTTTTCTCCATAACTGCAGGAGGCGGGGCATGCAATGACACTGCGGTGTGAATATGCCTGTGTCCAGCAGTCTCCTTCTGCTAGCTCTAGCTGAGTCACCAATGACAGGATGTCCTGTGGTCACCCTGGAAAACACCACTTCCATAAACGATAATAGCAGTTTGAAGCAAGAGGTTATGGCCAAGCCACTAGTTATACCTGCATTCAGCAGTGCTTGTGGAGGTATCCATCACCAGTCTGGTTTGCAAAACAACTGTGCTAACTGTGATAGTCAGACACAGCTTCCAGCAGTATTCTGCCATGTGTTGACTAAGTCATGTGCACCATTAAAAAGCAGTCTAAGTGACATACTCCCTGGCTGTGTCCACCGGTGGATGTATGGACTTGTTCTAAAGGGTCCCTTATCCTCCTGATGAAAACTACACTTACTATAGGCACCTGGGGCTGGTGCAGTCCTTTGGGAAATATTTTCAGGTGTGGGGCAGATATAAGGGATTGCAAATCTGTGACTTCCAATGAGATGCTGGAAGAATTCAGCCTTAAGGCATTATCAGGGGTTGGGTTATCATCAGTCAATGTAATCCTAGTAAGGCCAACAAAATCATTAATATACTGAACTGTTACCAAAAACAGATGTGGTTACTTTAGCCTTAAGGTATGACAGGGGTTAAATTACCATCAGTTACTTGAACCCTAGGGGGTCTTGAGGAACAAAGTGAATTAAGAAAAAGATGACACTGTCATTATTAATATATTGAACTAACAAAAATAAATCTAATTACTTTATGAGCAACTGTAGCCTTACTCATTATGGGCCCTATGCATCATGCCTACGCGCAGCAGATAAACAACATGTAGGCAGCCCTACAACTGAAAGCCATGCAGCAGGTGTCCTGTCAGACCCCTGTGGCATGCCAGAAGGTGAGCATGCCCCTTCTGTGCTGGATCACTTGGCTGCATGCATTACTGCACTCTGGGCTTGTCATGGGAAATGACTAGGGCAGGGCATTGCTACATGTCATACATGACCCTGCCTTGCAGTGCATAGTGCCAGAAAAGGGGGCTATGCTTGCAGGCACAGTTGTTGTGTACTACATGCCCCCCTCCTACTAGCATGTGGTGGCCCTGATGGGGCAAGAGTCCACCCCATCCTACTAACCTCAGCCCTACTAACATGCAGTGAGGGCTAAGCACTACCATATAGCACTGTCACGTAGTACATGGGTCCCTTACAGGACTACTGTATTTAGTACCCACAAGTTTTGGCTTCACACGGAACAAGGGATCCTGTCAGCTGGCAGGATAGGTATCTGACTTGATGCCCACCAGGAAACACCACTTCACCTGCGTTCCACCCCAGCCCATCTGCACTATTATACACATGTGGGGAGGAGCCCCAGATGGGTAGACTGGGTTTGTGTTTGGCACATGGTATGCACCTGTCCAAGGGTCTGGGTTGCTATGAACCAGGTATGTTCCTTTGGCATGTACCCAGGCTGTTGTCATGCATAGCCCCTATATGCTCTTATGCATTAAATCAATTTATTCATGACAGGGACTTACCTAGTGTTTTTTTTTATTGAAAACTGATAACTGATGAAGACACACTGAGCCAATACTTGTTTCAGGTGGTGTGACTTGGGGAAGAGTACAGAATAAAAACATACAGCAAAAATTATGTACTTATTTATTGTGGGCCCTATGCACTAACAAGCCCAGTACTTGCTGGTAGGCTGCATACTGAGCTACACAATTGCATGCTGTACAGCTGGTCCTGTGAGATGCATGGTCTGATAAGCATGACTCCCAGTTGGCCAAATGTATGATCGTGAAGATCTATTCAAGGCTGGGGCCAGCCATTGGGAAGAACATGGCCAGACTGGAGCTTCCAGTTGGAAGCTCTGTCCAACACCAGAGTGGGTCCTCTGCTTTGTGAGAGCAGGGGATCATGTGAAAAGGCAGCCCACAAATGGACTCCCATGGCTTCTACAGACTACCACAAAAATGTTGATGCTCAGTGATTAGTGCCCCATAGCTGACAGTCACCCCCCCATCACTCTGTGGCATGGAGGGGGCGTGGTCCATGGTTGTGGGGTGCTGTGTGGCAGTTCAAGTTCCGGTTGAAGAGTGCATAGTCTTTATGGCAGCCCTCTGGCTGGTTTAATGGAATGCCCTCTGACAGTGTCCTGGCAGTGCACAAGGGCATTGTGCATGCCACGTTCTGCCAGCTGTCCATGGGCACGCCCAGTCTATGCCCCCTGCCTGTACTGGTCACGCAGTTCATAGGGTCCCTCCCTTGATAGCCCTGGGCAGGGGGGCAGATTGGGCACATGCTGTTTGTGCATCGGTGGATGTTTGTATCCCAGCACTACACACCGTGTATATGGGCACATAAGGCTGGGATACCTTCTGTGCATAGGATCCTGCATGCAGGATGTTAATGAATGTGGTTATAATGCCTATGAATTAAGTCATTTAAAATGTTTTTTGCTATTCACAGTTCAATTTGCAATCACAAATCTCTTCAAAGGACTAAAGGCTGATACCCATATTGCTTTGCACTAGGTTTGAGGCTTCTGAGTGTAAATGTGTGGTCTGGAGAGATGTTCAGAAACCAAACAATTTGGAAATTGGTTCTCTCCTCGCATCTTTTATAAATCCCACATCCTGCTCATTTTCCAATATACAGTACATCTGTTCCTGGTGAGCTACCTTCAACTGTACAATTACAATTGTGAGAAAAGGATTTTGATGAAAGAAGTGTTACAATTATTTCTTTTGGCATTATGCTTTCGAATGAGAATTGACTTGATTAATTACTTTTGTACAGATATATGTTCATATTTATACTTATGTATAATATTACCATATAGTACTGTATAATACATTTTAGGAACACCACCTCTTAAAGAAGTGGATGGTTGTCCATCAAACCTTAGGAATGATGTTTGTGGATTCTGTATAAATATTAATAAATAAAATCACCATATTGAATGCAGATGAGTGAGCAGAGTCAGTGAACAAAGGGGGGGGTCAGAATCCCCACATAGCTAGGGGAGTCTGGGGGCATATATAATGATATTATAATTTAGTTAGAGGATGATTTTTAACAGGGGGATCTGGAGCCAGAGTGCCCCCAGCACATAGCTATGATTGAATGTCATCATAAGTGTGAGAGTGCTGCTTTTATTCCTTTTATCTTGATAAACACAAAATAAATTAACAGGAACAAAAAAAAAAAAATGATGGCCCAAATATTTATGTAGCACAAGGCTGTTTTACATGAGGTACAGTAAACAGTATTTTGACTTGTGCAAAATACAGTTACAGTGCATGAGCAACCCATATGTAATGATGGGTTGCACCAGCAAGACTGATGCATGCAATGGTTGTGACTCCCAGGTTAAAGGGGAATGGAGTCTTATGTGCCTGCATGCACAGACGATGTTTAGAGTGAGGTCTCAAGTGGAATTCACCAGCAACTGTGGTTGGTGGAGGGAGTCCATGCAGGAAACCAGTGGATTAACAAACATCAATTTTTTTATAATGATTTGTAGTTGTTTCATTTTTTTGTTTTATTTTTTTTAGACAAATAGAGCAAATAAAACAAATATAACATTGTAACACAGCAGAGGAAATACAACAGGCACGCTACAGAATGGCAGGGTGAATACAGAGTCAGGAAAACGTACCGTGAAGAGAAGTGTACAGCATGGGGGGGGCAACAAAGGCATGATGCAATGGAGAAGGACTCCAAGTTGGACCTCACCTCTGACCCACTCTTTGCATAGAGAAATTGTGTAAGGTCATTAGCTGAGAAACAAAAATGAGATGGTAAGCAGTGGGACAAAAAGGTGTAGAAGTGGAAGGATAATTGGTTCCACATAAGCCCATATGATAACATTTTGGCTAAACAGAGGAAGAATACCTCCTTCATAAAAGAGGGAAGAGGTACTGTGGCCAGAGTCCAGGGCTCCAGACAAAATGTCAAGAGTTCTGGCACTGAAAGGCACTTTACCAGGGGGTCAATGTAACAAACAAACGACATCTACTCTTAGGTGGTAGCACTGGAAATTTGCTTCCAATGAATGAGGCAGTAGGCTTTACAAGTCACAGACATGAATCCCAGAGTTTATGATACAGGGACAACCAGCTCCATACTGTGTAAACCAAATGCTTGTAGAGGAGTAGGAGAAACAACTTATGAAAGGTTGGAGGTGCCAGGTTCCACCAGTAGCTGAAAGAAAACTGCCAAAAGGGCACTAGTCAAATACAGGGGGTGGGAAAAAGGATAGTTTCAGACTGGCTGGGAAGATACTATAGAGGGCCATCATAGGGGTTGCTGGGAAAATGGAAAGTGCTAAGGGCTTATCTCATCAGAAGAACAGAAGCCCAGTATACCTGTAGGCTCGGGCCAAACATGAGGATAAGGGTCAAGTATTCTTTACAGTGCCATCATCTGGAGAGGGGAAGAAGGTCCATTCAGTGGAGGGCTGTTATAGTGCAGTACTAGCAAATCCTTAATTGGAAGGCTTGGCCTGTGGTTCAATGGATAAGCAGTCAGCCACTCCCACTTTCCTGAGCTACATAAGCAGTTCCTCTCAGCCTCCTTCTGAAGCACTTTTTTCTTTGCTGGCTGAAGGCTCTGTCCGTCTGTCCCCTGCTGCTGGCTGGGGCCTACCAGGTTGGCTTGGGTCTCCCCCCAACCCCTCCTTGCTGCTTCTGTTTGTCTCTGCTGGTCTTCTGTGTTTGTTTTCCTGCTTCTGGCTTGTATTTTGCCTCCAGCTGTGTGCTTCTTTCTCTCGTTACTCCTTGTTTTCTGCATTTATGTGTCTTTCTTTTTATTTTGGGCCTTTGTTCCCTGTTTTCCGTGTTTGTGTGTTTTGGTTTTGTCTTTTGGGGCTCTCCTCTGTGTTTTGTGTGTCTTTGTTTTTTTTTGGGGGGGGGTTGTTTCTCAGCTTGCCTACCACTATCCCCTCGGCTTCAGCCTCTGGGATGTCTGCTTCTAGCATATTGCTGCACCAGAGCTCATACTACTTGCTCAGTTACTCCTGAGCTCATATTACTTGCTCTCAAGTTACTCACACCTCTCAAATTACTTGCAATGCAACTGCAATAATCATCTGTGTGTTTCAGCTCAACCATAGTTGCTCTCCATGCTGCACTTAATTGTTTTTACCTGATAAAGGCTCACACTGAACCATAGCTATGCAGCTTAATCATGCTCTCTCAACTCATTCTACTTACCTCTTTGCTGCAGTTTCATTGCACTGCCAGGTGATAACTGCTTCAGAGCATGGTGTCTCCTTTCTTTCATTGTGTATTTAAGTTTACAACCCAGTACTCAATACAGATGCTGCTTCTATGTTTATACACTCTGTTATACTCTGAGGTCAGCTAAGCTGATGATGTTGTCAACTAGTTTCAATACCTGCATGTGGGTCTCGGCCCTTCCATCACTTTCTTGTTTTTCCTATGGCTGGGACTTGGAAGTGTCTGGGGAGCCGTGGCCCTGTATGGCTAATTACTTATGTTCTAATTCCTGTCTCTGCCACTGACAAACCCTTAGAGTATGTGTCACCTTTATTGACTTTTTGAATGCCTGGCTGGCTTGCTCCACTATTCACAGTGCTGCTTCTTTGCTACTTTGTTTTGCAGACCTACATGCAGGTCTAACTATTGCTAAACTGTTATTGACCTACATGCTGGTCCACTCTTGCTTACACAATCTTTGCTTCATGCCTACCACCATCCCCTCAGCTTCAGACTCTGGGATGTCTGCTGCGTTCACTACTGCATCCGACCTTTGCAAGGTCTCAGCACTTAACGCTCATTCAGCTCTTTCTCAGTTCTGGGGCATGCCAGCCATACCATTCTGGCACAGGGTTTTCCTGCAGCTGACAGTCTCACTCTGCATTTTAAGTCTGCATCTTGAGCATGCCCGATTTGGGGTGGATCCTTCTTTCCTGGCCCATAGCTGGGAATGTCCTTGCTCCGGGCTTGGCTTTAGCTATTCACTGATGCAACAGCAGCTCCTGGTGTAGAATTTAAGACTAGTTGTGAAAGGTGGTTACTTCGATCTCCTTTGGCTCTAGTGGTTCCTCTATAACGGTTATCCATTGGCTTTAGTGATTTCCCTAGCAAGGTACCTTCATGGCATACTCCCTATGACTGCCTCTGGTTCACCTGGTTTGTGTTTAGGGTGAGTAGGTCAGGTGAGTGCCTCAGTAGTTGCTGCTCTCCTCCTTCCACCTTGGTTGCCCCCAATGTTGCAGAGCACTCTCGAAACCTTTCACGGCGTTCTGGCTAGAGGGACTGAGCAAGAGTTTTCCATCAAATTGGAATATTTTCCACCTCCCTTTAATTGGGTTTCCAAATTGCAGCTGCAGAGCCATCACTAAATAAAATATCCCAGCCTGGAGGGAAGGTGACCTAGGCCTTGGATCCCAAGAGATTTCCTCCTCAAAGGTTTTTTTTTTCTCTCCTCCATGCCTCAGATCATAAAAGTTAGTTGGCTGTAGTTAGTATTTCCTAGTTCTATTAGGTAGGTTCCTCTGTTGGATGGAGGTGGATGGTGTCCCTACCTACCATTCCCTCTCTCCTTAGGAGGTCCCATCATTCTCTAGCACTACCCACCAAACTCATGCTATTGCTAACCTGTGCATCTCATTACATTATCAAGGCATCTCATAACATTATCAAGCTGCCTGATGCTTTATCTACTACTGTGTTACAGCTACTGCTTGCTTATATGTTTCGTACTACTTCATTCTTTTTGGGGATCCTTCCTAAGGTACCTTTAGCCATGGGAATCGTCCCACTGCACCTCTTTCAGGGTTCCTTGCCTTTGGTACCCCTACAGGGTGGTAATTCCTCTGGAATAGAGAGTGTGAATGGCCAAAACCAAACTAACACAGTTGCACAAGCATAGCACTCTACTGGCTGCATAGGCCATTGAATTGGAAGGCTTGGCCTGTAGTTCAATGGACAAGCAGTCAGCCACTCCCACTTTCCAGGGCTATATAAGCAGTTCCTCTCAGCCTCCTTCTGAAGCACTTTTTCTTTGCCTCACCATCCTCCCCTCCTCCTCCAGCAGCAGCAGTTCTCTCTTTGAGATCCTTCCTAAGGTACCTTTAGCCACGGGAATCATCCCACGGCACCTCTAGGGGTGGAACCCTCTTCGAGGGTTCCTTGTCTTTGGTACCCCTACAGGGTGGTAATTCCTCTGGAATAGAGTGCAAATGGCCAAAACCAAACAAATACAGATGCACAAACATAACACAATACTGGCTATGTAGGCCATTGAACGGTAGTTTCAGTCTACATTCCCCCAAGAGAACAATCCAGTGGATTTAGCAAGGTAGCTGAATATATAAAAGACCTGCACCAAAACTGAGAAGTAGTAATCCTAGGGGACTTCAATGTCAATTGGCTGTCCGAAGAGGCAGCCCAATATAAGGACACCCTCTCCAGTTTTATCTTCATTCAAATGGTAGAATCACTTAATAGAGTCAACTACAGGACAGGGTCCAAAACCCTGCTTGATTGGATCATCACTAATTACCCCGGGAGAACTTCTGATACCTCAGTGCTTGCTGACTTACTTAGTGACCACTCCCCAGTTATGTGCCACTAGTCTAACAAATCAACAAAGCCCCCCCCAATACATCACAAGGCAGGTCCTAAAAAGGCAGCAACTAGATTCACTCAACTTCCACTTCAGACAAACAGACTGGGCCCCCCTTGACTCCCTACGTGATGTGGACAAGGCACTAGATCACTTCATCTCAGCATTCAGTGCAGCATGTGACATCTACACCCACATAAAAAAACATAAATTGAAGGGGGACCAGCAATTCATGGCTCAGCCTAGCCCTACCTAGCCCTAACAAACCAAAGATAGGGATCACCTATGGCAAAGAGCCATGGCCAGGGGCAAGCAGGCTGACATCCAGCAGTACAAATTAACAAGAAACGGCTGTACTGGGGAGATCAGGCTAGCCCGAATATGCCACTTTAAAGACTGCCTCACAAATACATGGGGGGGGATGGTAACAAATTCTGGGACAACTTTTTTCAATTTTCAATTGGGTGACAAGGGTGGTGGATCGGGGGGCAGTGGATGTGGCTTACCTGGACTTCAGGAAGGCCTTTGACTCTGTCCCTCACAAAAGGCTGGTTAATAAGTTGGAAAGCTTGGGGGGTGGGACTAAAAATAACAAGGTGGGTAGAAAACTGGCTGCGGGACAAGAACCAGAGGGTGGTGGTGAATGGTATGTATTTCAGGGAGGAAAGGGTGATGAGTGGGGTGCCACAAGGGTCAGTGTTTGGGCCTATACTTTTCAATATATTTATATATATTTATATATATATATATATATATATATATATATACATATATATACACCAGCAATATAGGGGAGGGACTGGAAGGGAAGATGTGCCTGTTTGCAGATGATACCAAGATCTGCAATAGGGTGGACACTAAGGCCAGGGTGAAGGCAATGAGGCAGGATCCAAAGAGGCTGAAGGGGTGGTCAGAAGCATGATAGCTGAAGTTTAATATGAAGAAATGCACTGTGATGCACGTGGGACATAATAACCTGCAAGCCAGTTAAATTCTTGGAGAGGTGGAAATAAGGGTGAACAGGCAGGAGAGGGATCTAGGGGTTATAATTTCAGATAACCTCAGGTAGAGAATCAATGCAGCAAAGCGGAGGGCGGGGCAAGTGGAATGCTGACATGCATTGGGAGGGGTATAACAAGCAGGAAGAAGGAGGTACTGATGCCTCTCTATATGTCCATGGTGAAGTATCAGGAAAAATTGCTTTGGTCCGGTTCCCTGACCTGACCTCCAAGGATTGTTCCGTATCCCGGGAATAATTTCTCGGAACCAGCAGGAACAACCACCCTATTTAAAAACTTAGTTTGTCTAGGGTGAAGACTAACTGGGTGTGCTTGATAGTGCACAAGGCTGAGCGTTCAATTAGGTTTATCTTATAACCACCCTATATAAATTATGGTCTGATTTGATTAAAATTACCTTACCCTAAACCTTTGTTGCAATTCTTTTGCCTGATAAGTAATTATATCCCTTAAATATACAGTTTTGTCTTGTTTCTCTTTTATATTTGGTTGAGAAGAAATACCAGAGAATGCCATTTTGCAATTAAATGACTTTACTATTGCTTAAGTAATACTATGACACTACATAACATCAGTGCTAACAAACAGTTTATACAATCGCGATGGAGGGGCAGGCCCTCTTACTTTAGATGCAATAGTAAAATAAATAAGCCAAGCATTAACTTTGCCCCTGTTTTTATATAACAGAGATAAAGGCAACCTTACCCACCACAAGTACTCAATGTTCAAGCTGAGGTCCTAAGAGAGTGTGCTGCTCTGACAGTCATCTGTTTGCTCTCCTTACTCTGTCTGTGTTGAGAACTGACTTTTGTATCTGACAAGGTGACTGCTAGACTTGCAGGAGTGTCAATGGTAAAAATTGACATCATGGAGAACATGACAAGTATGGTGTTTTTTATGCAAAAAATGCATTATACTATTTTAACTCTCAGCTTGAAAACATTGGCTTGTGGTTTGTGGTCATGTCTCAGTTCTTATTCAACTAACATAAGAATAACACAACAGCTTGAAATTGTAAGTAATTGAAAAAAAAATTAAAATGTGAGTAGCATGACTCCATACTTATTTTAAAAGCATATAATCTATCAATTTTAAAAGGCAATTTATCTAATTTGGAGCATATAAAAAACATAATTTTACTTTAGCGTGTTCTGCTGCTTGTAATGGGTTTTGCAGAAACAAGAATGCTATGCACCTGGTTTTTGTGCTACCAGGATATGGCTTGTGGTTAAACTCTGGCTCTTATTCAACTACCAGCAGAAACTTTCAAGATATCTTTATATTTAAGAGAAAGCATAGTTAACCCTAAGTTGTAGGTAACCCAAAAAGTCCAAATGCAAATCATGTAGCTCTTTTAATTTTTACTTTGCAATTTATTTAACATGCCCTCTAGGTGGTCTGAATAGTCCATTTGCCCTTACATCTGATTACTAGGTGCAGGCCATTCTTTCAATAGTTGGTCAATCTCTTCATCAATATCTTGGTTTGGATGGATGGCCAGGCCAAGTTGTCCCATTTGGGACAACTGCAGGATGCAAGCAGTGCAATGGTGATGCCTTACCTGGTGTATGGGGTACAGTTCTGGAGGCCCCACCTGAGGAAGGATATTGATGGGATGGAAAGGGTCCTGAGAAATGCAACAAAGATGATGCAGGGTATGCAGTGGTTGCCCTACAAAGAGAAGCTGAGGGAGCTGCACCTGTACTCACAGGAGACTAGGAGGGAGAGGGGGAACATGATAGAAACGTTCAAGTATGTGAAAGGGATAAATAAGGTGGGAGAAGGGAGCTTATTCACAATGAAAAGAAGTGATAGAACAAGAGGTCATAGTTTGAGGTTGGTGGGGGGAAGATTCAGGGGTAGTGCGTGGGCACATTATTTCACAGAAAGGATGGTGAATCCCTAGAACAGCCTACCAGAGGGGTGGTGGGAATAAAAACTATAGACAGATTCAAGAGGGCATTGGGACAGATATAAAGGACTGGCCGGAGGGCAGTGAGGGGTGTATCTGGATGGGAGGAGTGGGGGGGGAGTATTGGGGCAGACTCGAAGAGCAGTGGTGTCCTTTTCTGCTGACAGGCTTCTATGAATCTATGAATCTACAAAAACTTAAAAGACCTCACAGGCAGAGCAAACAAATCCTCCCCCTCCATGCTTCTAGTGAACAGGGAAATTACCCAAGACCCCAAAATGATAGCTGACACATGCAATGTTGCGTTCTCTGATCTCTGTAACGTGCTCCCCCCTGACTTCCTTGATGCAACCATGAGCAACCCAGAAGATGGAAGGACCGCTAACAATGGGGCCCACATTGGACCTCCCCTTCTACTTTAAGGAGATATCTTGTGCTGAGGCCATAAAATACCTCCAACGTTCACTAGTCAAATCAAGGCACAATAATGACTCCTTAGATCTAAAACTGGTAGCCCTCACCCTGGCAAAGTAATATCGCTCCTCACAAAAATACTCAATCTATCCCTCAGGCTAGCTCAATTTTCCCTGAGATGGAAAGCCACGGTGGTCACCCTGGTATACAAAAGCGGTGATCGTGTGCTCCACACTAATTACCAACCCATTTCAATCCAACTCTTGATATCTAAGGCCCTTGAATGCATAATCTCTGACCAGCTAGTTGACTACCTCGATAAGTATAATCTCCAGTGTTTGCAGCAACATGGATTCAGAAAGGCACATAGTACCATGACAGCACTTCTTGAGTATTCTGGCTTTCTCTATGAGGCCCATGAGGCTCTAGACCAAAGCCAGCTTGTGGGGGCAATATACATCGACCTCATCAAAGCATTCAATACTGTCAATCAGAACATACTGCTTAGCAAACTCCACTCCACTGGTCTCTCACATGAAACTGTGGGATGGTTTAAAAGCTACCTCGGCAATAGAAAGCAACAGGTAAAAATAAATGGGACACTCTTGGATAGCAGGCAACTGAGCACAGCTGTACCACAAGGTTGATCCTAGGGGCATGGGATCATAATTTTGCAAGACATTATGTCATAGCAATATACCGCACTGCCAATACAGTGTGATATATTGCAAATGGCATAATTCTTGTTTTTGCGGGGGGCTCTGCCCCCTGCACCCCCCGTTATGTGGAGCAGCACCCCTGAACTCCCCTAACTAATATAACTAACTCCGGGGGGGGGTAACTCTTAATATTGCACAAAGTGCGAAAAAAGGAAAAATTCCATGTGTCTGGGCATCGAAACTGAGTCCCAAATGCACTGCTTGCCTCCCTTGCTGCCAGTGGCTCATCCCATTGAGACACGGCAGCTGCTTGGCAGACCCCTGGCCCAGCAGGATTCTTATCCTGCACTGGGAAGAGTAAAAGGGTGCACTACTGCACATACTTCCTTTCGTGGTTTTGCACCCTCTCACTCTTACCTACCATGCTGCTCCTACCTCGTGGTCATGTTGTGCGCTGTAGAGCATGCAACATTTTGACCCGATAGGGATCCTAGGTCCCCTCTTGTTCAGTCTGTTCCTCAACCATCTTCCTCAAGTTTGCTATGAAAAAGTACTCTTCTACATGGATGATGCAGTCATTTTCTCCAATAACCCCAATCCTCAGGCACTTGAAACACATCTCCAAGAAACCTTCAACATCATTGAGGCTTGGTTCTCCAAAAACAAGCCCCTCACGAACTATAAGAAAACAAAGGTCATGGTGTTTGCTAACCCCCACAATAAACATAAATCCTTTCAAATGACAATACTTAATAACAAGCAGGCTCCACTGGAACAGGTGGATACCTTTAAGTACTTAGGCATTACTTTCGATAGCTCACTGTCCTTTACCCACCATGTTGACCAGGTTGTCAGGGTCATCAACTCTAGAATCAGCCTCTTACATAGACACCATCATAATATGACCTCTTATGCACTGTTGCTTGCTGTAAACAGCTCTATCCTGTCTGTCATTGATTATGGGCTTGTGATTTATGGCACAGCCACTGACACAACCCTTAAAAGAGTTAGTACAGCGTTGAATAAATCTTGTAGGCTAGTCAGGTGCACACAGACTGACTCACATATGCAACTTACAGTATATATCCAGACCAAGTGGCAAAACCTACAGGGCAGGGTGAAATACCATGTCTGTCTCCTAGGGGAAAAAAAACCAGCTTGGGTTAACCCCTGCAGTCATACAAAACCTCCTTAACCTTACAACTAACCCTCACAGGACAAGAGGCATGGCCAGAAACTCTCTACAAGTCCCCTTCTGCCACTCGTCACAGGGACAACAATCCTTTGCCTACAGGGCACCCTTTCAGCTCAGTGATCTTCCTTCTATTATATCTAATGGGCCTAAACTAAGAACATTTAAGAAATAACTCCACCAGCATCTGGCTTTGTTAAGCAGGTGTGACTGTCAACCATAAGTACCACTCATCCTGCATGTGTCCTTCTGTTGTCCTTATGCCCTATCACCTTCCCGCTTCCATCCTACTCGTTAACTGATCCATACTACCCTCCTCCCCTCAAAATCTGCTTTCCTCTTCCTTCCTACCACCTTCTGACAAAGTCAACCACTGACTGCGTTATGTTGCTGAATATGTATATACCTTGAAGTTTAATACATTTTGTTTTCTACTATGTATCCTACATATGTATTCCACTATGTATTCTACAATGTACTCTACTCTGTGCTTAAGTCATCAATTCCATCACGTAATGTTTTCCTTTTGTGTTTGACATGGAACCCTTGTAAATAACTTATAGCTCAAAGGTATTATCCAAGAAAATAAACAAATAAATAAATAATTATAAGTGGATCTTTTTGAATTGACCCAGTCAGCCATGAACATCTCAGCATGATAAGCCATCTTACAGACACTAGTCCTGCTTGTTGATGAATATGGTTAGCTCTGTTGGAGAGAAAGCTAGGAAGGAGAGGCCTGTGCCTGCAGTTGGTGGTAGAGGACCCATGCCAATCCCACTGGATAAAGATGTACGTCTGCCCACATTGTGAGTGCTAGCTTAGATGGAGGGTAGGTGCGTGGCCCAGCCAGCTAGTGAGGACACTGCCAGTATGCAAAAAGTGATACCATGTCTACAATTAAGAAAAGCTCTCCCTTGTCTAGGTCACACAGTTACCTGATCTGGGTGAATGACTTAAGAGGCAATGCACTCCATTCAACAACTCATCCTCTGATAATCAGGGTGACATTGTCCTAGATGTACCTAACCTGATGTGCACACAAAGTCCACCATGTGCCTGGAGCATGAAGATTCCAGATCTGACATGCACAGTGAGTGCAGGGTGAAGCTAAAATATGGAGACTCTTGTCAGGGGTATGGTCATTCTGGGATTAATACATCTTAAGGGCCTTGTCTTAAAACAAAATGCAGGACATGCAAAAATTAAAAAGATGCTCAACGTAGTTGTGGAGCTGGCGAAAAAACAGACTGCACTTAGTAAATGGAAACCACGTGCAGTCACTCTCGTACAGTACATCTTTATATGCTAAGAAGGATAAGCTTCACACACAAAATATGTGCAAAGTCAAGTTTAATTCATGATAAAGTAGCAAAAGTATAGGTACACCATCCAGGTGTAGAAAAATGCCTTGGATGGTTTACCTGTACTTTTGCTGATTTATCATGAATTAAACTTGACTTTGCACATATTTTGTGTACGAAGCGTATTCTTCTTAGCATAAGAAGACGGATGTAAGTGAGTGCACATGGTTTCTTTTTTCAAAATGCTGGACATATTGTGAAGAGTAGTTAGCATCATTGTGATGGAATATCACTTTGGAAGAACAGTAGTCAAACAAGCGCCATAGCAAGTTAGCCCTTGGTGCAGAGTAAAGGCTCAATAATTCAGGCAAAGGATAAGAAGTCCAACACTCCAGTTTTCCAGGACATGGTGGGTGTTTAATGTCCTACCTGGGCTCTTTTTGTCTAATAAACATTGCCTGGCAGAATTATAACTTGCTCAGCTTCTCTGAGCAAGCATAACAATGAGACCTATCAAGTTCTTGGATTTGATTTTGAATACTATATTAGACGCTTCCAAAAATGTGGAAACATAATTCAAGGGGAAAAAAATTAAGTTGTGCTTAACTCTACAAACTTTCATATAGCTTGTACACTAGAAGACTTGCTATGTTGTGAACATTCTGTGCCTGATATGGGTCGAAAGGAACAGTTATGTATCATAACAGTAGAACTTTGAGAGGTATCCCTTCATTGGGTCACACCTTTGCAACTGTAGGCCAGCAATGCCAGAACCACTCAGAAATATTTGATAGCTGGCGGTCACACATGATGATCTGCAATGCTGGTGCTTATAAAACATGGGTGGCCCCATGGCTTCTCAGTTCCCTGCCAGAGATAAGCTCTAAGTCCCTTTTGCCATGAGGAATCTGGAGATCAAACCACTACCAGGCACACAGGGAGAGGCATGGGACTGGAAAAACAAATAACGCACTTATGGAAACTTCCAACAAGGCAGTGGATAATCTTGCCAGCTTAAACCTCAGTAAGAGGGAAGAATGGTGGGTGCATTCTGGCCCAGTGGAGGAGATTCTCTTGAAGATCTACTGTTATGGTGAGTAACTGTTCTGTCTTCATTGAGGATATCTACTCTGTTAGGCTACACCTTTAGAATGATTTTCAAGCAGTACACAAGGTACCCTGGGAGGATGACCGTGACTGATATGTAATCAGGACAGAAGGCTGTGCAAAACATCAAGCCACATCCAGCATGTCTGTGTGAGACTATGTCCAGACTACAGTGTTTACTGAAAGTATGCACAGTGCTCTATATGGCAGCAGCACATATATCAGCTGCAGAAACATTATGGAAACAGGCAATGGAAGTGGCCATAGCATGTGTAAAGTGGCCATGCACATTACCAGGAAGTTCAAATAACATGAAGTCTTGCTGTATTCTGACAATATGCAGTTAGCCCCAGCATTTGAACTGCTCCAGAGAGGAAAGAGTTAACTCTATGCCAGAGCATAAAACGTTGAGCTCGAGCTCAGTTCAAACCTCTGTCTGCTGCACTTCCAAGCGTAACCGTCAGATTCTTTACTCCGCCTAACTGAACAATCGCTCCGGAGATCTCTCCGAAGCTTTCGATTCAATATAAGTAAAATGTTGGTTTATGCCAAATCTGTAAACATTTTCCTAAGGCCACCCTTGATAAAAGATTGGGCAGGCTTGGGGAAAAGGAGGCCGAGAGGTTCACTGACCCGGATGGCCAGCCTGGTTCAGTTCCGACCAAACCTGAAGGAGTGCCCTCTGACCAGGGCGATACTCCTTCGGACAAAAGGAGAGCCAATCCCGAGGGATTGGTTCTGGTAAAAAGAAAGAAGAAAGACAAATCGGCCGGTTCGGATCCAGAACCGCATCATCCAACCGCCAAAGAAATTGCCAGGGTGATTAGTATTGTGGAATCTCTCCGTCCAGTTCCGACTGATCCGGCGCCATCAGGTAGGCATTCGATTCGGTCGGTTTCTCTGGTTCTGGATTATTACCCTGAAGAGTATTATGAACCCGGACCTGGAGGGAGATGAAGATTATGATGATGATGATAATGGTATAGAAGGTCTGGATAAGCCCATAGAACCAGACATCTCCCCAGACAGACCTTCTGGTGTTTCCCCTCCTAGGCTTTCTGAGTCCCCTTCCCACTTTATGTTCTACAAAAAAATGGCAGAAACCTTCCAGCTCCCTTTGGTTGAAGCTGTTGAGGAACAGGAGGAGCCTGACTATGTGGAGATAATGGACATCCCAGAGTCCAAGAGACTGTCTATTCCTCTCCATAAATCTTTTGGGAAACAGACACAAAGACTGCTTAAGATACCAAATTTTCTACCTCCTGTGGACAAACGAATGGACAAGAGGTATATGCTGTCAGGCTCAGGTATGGATTTCTTGTACCAGCAATGCAGCCATGTTGGGGCTATGCAGGCTGCAGCCTGTGATAAGGCTAGCATACCCTTGGCTTCACACACCCCAGATAAGGATTCCAGAAAGATAGATGCCATGGCTAAAAAACAGTATTTGGCATCCTCTTTGGGACTCAGGCAGGCTACCTACATGGCCTATACAGCCAGGTACCAGAAGTCCAGATGGGATACTGTTCTGAAACTGTCTAAACAGGCTTCCCCCCAACTAGCCAAGGAGCTGGAGGAGGTGGTTGCTGATGGGATAGAGGCATCAAAAATCCAGTTTCATGCTGCTGTGGACTCCAATGATGTGTCTTCAAGAGTCATGGCTACATCTGTGGCTCTTCGGAGACTGACTTGGCTCAGATGTACTAGCCTTTCACAGGACACACAGGCTAAGGCCATGGATTTCCCTGTCTTGGATAATTCTCTGTTTGGGGAGCAGACAGAGAATTATATGAAGAAAATGAATGAATACAGGACCACCTACAGGAGTGCACAGGCCAAGGAAAGGCAGACAACTCCTCAAAAGCAGCAATCTAGGGGTGGGGCAGGCCTTTTCACAGGCCTTTCTACCATGCACAGGCCTCCACTCCTTTTCCTCAGAGGGGGTTCTTCAGAGGGAGAGGCAGAAGGGTTGTGGGCAGGACTGCATCCTCCTCTCAGTCCAAGGCTCCTGCCAAGCAGACACCCTGATGTGTCAGCCTGGGTCGACTCCCCCTCCTCCAGTAGGAGGCAGGCTGGCTTACTACTTCCAGGCCTGGAAGTCTGTTACCTCAGACAAGTGGGTCCTGGAGGTAGTAAGCCAGGGACTGGCCCTCAGCTTCAAAAGATTCCCAAAGCTGAGGGTCATGTCTTTTCCACCTGCAAACATCTCTGAAACCATTACCCTAGAGGCAAAGGTTTCCTCTCTACTGGCTCTTAGAGCTACAGAGAGAGCTCCTACAGTACACAGGGCAAAGGTCTGTATTCCAGATACTTCCTTACCCTGAAAAAGGCAGGGAAGTGGTGACCCATCCTAGATCTCAGATACCTAAACAAGCACTTACTAAAGTCAAAATTCAAAATGGTGACTCTGGGAATAATTCTTCCCTCTCTGAGGCCAGGGGATTGGCTAGCCTCCCTGGACCTCAAGGATGCCTATTTTCACATTCCCATCAGGTGCTCCCACAGAAAGTACCTCAGGTTTGAATTGCCTTCAGGCCATTATCAGTTCAGAGCAATGCCCTTCGGGCTAACATCAGTACCAAGGGTATTCACAAAATGCCTAACAGTAGTAGTGGCCTTCCTAAGGGGACAAAACATCTCCATATTCCCATACCTGGATGACTGGCTCATTGTGGGGGGCAGTCTCCAGACCAAGTCAACTCAGACCTACAAGTGATTCAGCAATTGCTCACTTCTCTAGGATTCCTCCTCAATCTTCCAAAGTCAGTTCTTGAAGCAGTTGAACTTCTGACCTTCATAGGGGTAGAGCTGGACACTGTCCAAGCAAGAGCCTTTCTTCCTCTAGCAAGGGTAAAGACCCTCACATACCTGGCTTCTTCCTTTCACCTTCTGGTTTCTCTACCAACAAGGCATTTTCTTCAACTCCTGGGCCACATGGCAGCCTCCACTGCAGTGGTACAAGGTGCCAGATTTCAGATGAGGGACATTCAGTTCCACTTGAGGGCTTTTTGGTCCCAGAAAAAAGGCCCT
This sequence comes from Neoceratodus forsteri, assembly GCA_016271365.2. Lineage (NCBI taxonomy): Eukaryota > Metazoa > Chordata > Ceratodontiformes > Ceratodontidae > Neoceratodus > Neoceratodus forsteri. Next base: position 775,502,355 of record CM028134.1, on the reverse strand, counting down.
CTAACCAAACTGATTCCAGTGACTCAGACTCTGATCCAAGCTCTCCAGTGGTGGTTGGACCAGAACAACCTCAGACAAGGAGTCTCACTCATCACCCAGTCTCATTCAGTGGTTCTCACCACAGATGCCTCTCTCCTGGGATGGGGTGCTCACTTGGGAGCACTTACAGCAGAGGAAGTGTGGTCCACTCAGGAGTCTCTACTTCACTTCAATCTCCTAGAGCTCAGAGCAGTGTACCTGGCTCTACAAGCCTTCTCAGAATCAGTACAGAACAAGGTGGTTCAGGTTAGAACAGACAATACCACCACCATGTGGTACATCAACATCAGGGAGACACTTGGTCTATGGTCTTGTGCATGGAAACCATGAAATTATGGTCCCTGGCTTATTGTCTACATACTTCTCTGGTAGCAGTCCACCATTCAGGGAAGGACAATGTGCTAGCAGATGCTTTGAGCAGGATTTCTGAGGGCCATCATGAGTGGCCCATGGACCCCTTAATGTTGAAGGTGATATTTTCACGGTGAGACACTCCAGATATAGATCTCTTTGCAGCCCCAGACAATCACCAACTTCCTCTCTTTTGTTGCAGACCCCCAGTACTGGGCTCAGTCCCCCTGGATGCTCTACTTCTGGATTGGCAGGGAAATTTCTGTATGTCTTCCCCCCCTTTCCTCTACTATTCAGAGTTCTGGTCAAGATAAAGTCACAATCTTGCAAAGTGATCCTGATTGCTCAAGACTGGAACAGACAGCCTTGGTATCATCTATTACTGTCCCTGGCAGTCCATCTCCCCTTACCTCTTCCCAAGAACCACAATCTGCTAACTTCCACTCAGGGCAGAATTTGGTACCCCAACCTTCGGTCTCTCAACCTCAAGGCATGGCTCTTGAAGAGCTAGAATATGCAAGTCTCAATTTTTCTCAAGGGGTTCTGGACATTCTCAAGGCCTCTCGAAAACCTGCTGTCACAAACTCATTCAGCAGGTCAGCCCTCTACTCCCAAAGTGCCAACCTCCGAGCGCAGTCTTATGAACAGTTAACAGAAACAGGGTAACCCTCCTGTTAGTTTTTGGGGTTCGAATCAACCTTTGGTCTCAAGTCTTGGAGGGATTCAAACTGTGAACCTCTTGTTAGTGTACCCAATGTACAGGCTCAGATAATTCTGTCTTCGGGGGGGGGCAGATATCTTTGCCTATGGGCACCTAACCAGATGTACAGAAATGAACCCTTAAAAACTGTAATAAAAGACCTCAGATTTATAACGCTTACCTTTTTCCAGTTTGGTATCACCATCCAAGCTTACATACAGTGTCTGCTTTAACCATATATACTCCACTTGTAAAAGAAAAGAAATCAAAGACAGACCAAGTAGGCTCTAAAAATAGAGTTTTAATAAAATAGATAAAAAATATGTCAAACATAAAATACAGAACTATTATATCACAAGACATGCAAATCTATTAAAAGAACAAGGTTTTAACAGTACAGTTCCTACTACAGTACTTAGATTTGTCTCTCTCTCTCTAAATACATGCTTAAAGTGTTTAAAGATGTTTCTTTGTCAGAGTCTAGATAAAAGTGTCTTCTGAAGGAAAACAGAATATTGTTTAAAAGCTGGCTTTGCCCACCTCTTTGCATGAGGTCACCTAGCTCTTCCCTGTCAGAATATATAAAAAAATATATTTATACAAAAAAAGGTTGTCTTTTCCAGAAGGTAAATTAATTTTCTGTGATCGCAGCACAACTCTTTTTTTAAAATGACATTTCTTTGATCTTTAAGCAGTATCTTCTCTCACACAGACATCAAAGCATTTATGTCTTTCTGCCAGATCCCACGGAGGTGCAACATGCTTTGTATCACCATGTGAAAATTTAACTGTGTTTCCTCTGGACGTCATAAACATTTATGATTTCCCCTCTAGCAACTACAGCTATAATTAACTTAGATAAATAGCAGATCCTTGATCAAAGCCGGTTCTACTCTGTAATTAGCTTCTGGCCTTCCAGGTAACACCTTGTATCTAAAACCTGTGTGTGTGTGTGTGTGTGTGTGTGTGTGTGTGTGTGTGTGTGATCTCACATGCTGTTTCAGCATTTCTCAAGAGATACAGTCCATAACCCATTTTTGTATTACAAAAAATGATACAGTGATCAGAACCAGCTGTCCAAGTGTCACAATTCCTCCCCACCCAGACTGAATTTGGGGGCTCTATCCCCTGCATGGGATGAGCTTCCCAAATCAATTCACTCCTCATAGACCCTAGATAGCCCATCTGAGTTCTGATTTTTTGGCTCCAGCCCTATGTACGATTGTCATATCATACCCTTGCAAAGCAAGACTCCATCTTAGCAATCTACCATTGTTCTTTCTCTTCTGCATCAGTCAAACCAGGGGGGTTGTGGTCAGTCTGCACCACAAAATGCTGCCCATATAAGTATGGCTCTAATTTCTTTAGGGCCCACACTATGGCAAGACACTCCTTTTCCACTGTGGAGTATGCCTGCTCCCTGGGAAGTAACTTTTTTACTCAGGTATGCTATTGGTTGATCCCTCCCTTGGCTGGATGTCTGACTCAGTACTGCCCCAATACCCATGTCTGAGGCATCAGTCTGAACTATAAAGGTGTTGTTATAGTCAGAACTTGTCAAAACAGGAGCACTGCACAGTGCCTCCTTCAGTTTGGAAAAGGCTTCCTCACAGGCTGAGCCCCAGGTAATTTTCTTGGGCATCCTTTTCTTTGTCAGGTCAGATAGGGGAGCAGTCAGGGCACTGTAATTGGGTACACATTTTCTGTAGTACCCTGCTGTCCCTAGAAAACTCCTGACCTGCTTCTGTGTTTCTGGTCTGGGCCATGCCAGGATCACCTCTATTTTTATTTGGTTAGGATGGAGCTGTCCCCAGCCTACCACATGCCCGAGGTACGCCACTTCTCCCATGGCCACCTGACACTTCCCGGCTTTGACAGTGAGCCCGGCCCTGTGTATCCTGCCCAGCACTTCCCTAAGGTGGGATAGGTGTTCCTCCCAGCTGGTACTAAAGATGGCAATGTCATCCAGGTGCGCCACGGTGTGCTCCTCAGCACCATTTAACACCTGGTTCACCAATCTTTGGAAAGTGGTTGGGCTGTTCTTCATTCCAAAAGGCATTACTTTAAACTCAAATAAACCTATCGGAGTGATGGAGGCCGACCTCTCCCTAGCTCTGTCTGTCAGATCTACCTGCCAATACCCCTTTGTCAGGTCAATGGTTGTAAGAAACCCCAAAACATGAAATGGCTACATCTTCAGGAGCCATGTGTGTAGATGCAAGAACTGCAGGTCCAGATGGACCAGGGACCCTCTGTCCTGTGACAGTACACCTCAACACAAGGGCAGCTGAATAGGAGACTCCACTTACAGATGTTGTGGCAGGGGAAACAATATCTGGTGAGGCCAAAAGGGAGCCACCAGTATTAGGGAACACATTCTCTCCACAGTTTGAGCAGAACTCTCTGAATGAGCAGGATCAGAGGGAATGCATAAAGAAAACTCCCTTTCCAGGAGAGAGGCAATGTGTCTTGCCAAAAAACTTCAGGCCCTGGGGCGGGCAAGCAGAATGAAGCACTTTTGCATTGTATGGTGATGCCAAAAAATGCAACTCTGGATGACCCCACCATGTGAAGAGGTTGTTTACTATAGAGGTCAGCAGTTCCCACTCATGAACCCATGACTGGAACCAATTTAGCCTGCCTGCTAAGACATTTTGGACTCCAGAAAGAAACACTGCTGTCAACTACAGGATGTGAGATGGCACCCAGTACCAGACTCTCATTGCTTCCCTGCAAAGGGGGTAAAAGTGAGGGCCCCCTTGCTTGTTGATGTTGTGCATCACACTGATATTGTCTGTTCTTATATACATGGGATCTGGACTGAGGTGTTTTGTGAAAGCCTGTAGATGAAGAAGACTAGCCCCTTTAGCTGGCCTAGTGGTGTGGAGGGCTGAGGCACCATGCACCTTATCTACTACCATACCGGTGACCAGAGTTTGGAAATGTAATCAGTTCACTTGAGGGCTGTCTGGGACAGAGTGGATTGAGTATCCATAGGACTGCTCTTTTCCATCTGGGAGAGGGGTTTATGTGGCTCACTATTGGACTGCCACCCAGAGGTGGTTGGGTGGCAGTGCATGTGATGCCATAGGAGTTGGAGGGGAACCATGTACAGGACACTGGAGGCATCTCTGCAGAGGCAGAGCCTGCACATCACCCCCCATTGCATGTACAGTGTCTGGGCCCAGGACAAAAACTAGTGGAAAAAGCCCCTGGCTGCAGGAGGAGGACTGACCCCTCGCAGGCCCTGCACCAAGCATCCCCCATAGTTCCATGGCAGAGGACAATGGTAGGAAAGTAAGTCCCAGTGAAACTGACTGACATGACTGGAGGGGTTGGTCAGAAGGGGGTAGCTGGGCAGAAAGACAATAAACAGAATATGGAAAAAAAAATTAAAAAGAACAGCCCTCATCTCCAGAGCATTGATAGGGAGATCTAATCTAGGTCAGTCCACTATCCCTGAATCTGGAACTGACCCAGGTGAGCACCCCATCCTGACCTGGAGGCATCCATAGTGAGGATCTTCATTGAGGTTGGGGAGAAAAGGGGAATGCCCTGCAACAAGCTCAGGGGTTACATTTACCACAGCATTGACTTTCAAAGGGGAGATGTGACAAGAACCATCTGTTCTAACTGGCCCAAAAGTTGATCCCACTGTGCCTGAAGTATCCACTGCAGGATTCATATATGGAGGCAGGCCAATGGGACTGTCACAATGGTAGCTGCCATAAGACCCAGGAGACAGAACATTGTCCGGGCAGACAAGTAATGGCTCCTGTGAACTAGATGCACCTGGGCAACCAGTGCCTCGGCCCTGTCTTTATATAGAAATGCACTGCCCACTTTCATCTCCAGTACTGTACCAACGTACTGGAGGTGCTGGCTGGGAAAGAGGACAGATTATGATACACTGACTGTAACACCCATGTCCTTGAATAATTGCTGTATTCTGGATACTGTGTATTAAACAACTACCCTGCATAGGCTCTGCAGTAGCCACTCATCCAGTTAAGGGAAGACAGATAGCCCTTCCTTCATCAGGGCTGCTGCCACAGCTGCAAAGCATTTGGTAAATACTCATGGCATTAAGGATAAGCTAAAGAGCAATACTCAGAACTGATAATGGCTGTCCTCCAACATAAAGAGGAGGTATTGCTTGTGGCAAGTCTGTGTTTTGATATGAAGGTAAGCATCCATCACATCCAGAGCACAGAGCCAGTCTGATTTTGTAGTAAGGGGATGAGAGACTGGAGAGACACCATTCGAAACTTTTTGTATTCGATGAATTTGTTCAAGTTTCTGATGTCCAATACAGGACAAAGATCTATTTATTTGGGGACCAGAAGGTATCTGGTATAGAACCCCCTGTTCCTTTCCATGGAAGAGGCAGGTTTAATTGCTTTGTTTAGAAGAAGAGGCTGCACTTCTTTTCTCTCAGAAGGGACAAGTGACCTAGTTTTGGCAAGTGAAGGGAGATCCTTCTTCCCACTTGTACCACTGGAGGCAACAGTACAGAAGGAGGAAGCGGGGAGTCAGAAGGTACCAGAGGCAGCAGGACCACCTGAAATGGTACCTTTGGTCACTTAAGAATGGCCTCCAGTGGTGGAGGAACCTAGAAGATGACCACCTCCTCCACCATGAAACTGTTGATGGTAGCCATGGTCACCATAGCCTGTAGGCCTACGTAAATCCCCTCTACCATGCCCTCTTGTATTTTGCAGTGTAAGGGATTTTACAGACCTCAGAGTCATTTTGGATGACTGAAGGTCTTTAAGTGCATTGACAGCATCTGACCTAAATAACTTGGAGCCCCTAAAGGGTAATTTAGCATTGGCCCTTTGTTTATCAGTAGGAAAGCCAGCCACCCTGAGCCAAGAATATCTCCTAAGGCAAATGCCAGAGGCAGCCACCCTGGCAGAGGCATCAGAGGCATCATATGCTGAATGCAGTAGATGCTTACCAGTGTCAATGCAAGCCAAAGTGGCATTAAGGAGCTCATATTTTGTAGGACTATCAGGCAGTGCCTGAATAGTAGCCACAGCAGATTTTTTATTTATTTGTTTGTTTATTACACACAAGATTATTTAGGCAGTGCCTATTTTCAAAGGGTCTAGGAGCATATACATCAGAAAAAGCATAGGTACAGTTACATTACATAATTACATCAGTGGATGGTACTGTACATATACATACAGTGATAATTGACATGGCAATACACAGCAGAGAATCACAGCATGAATAGACAGAGTAATTGACAGCTGAGTAATGCATCATGGGTGTACAGGAATACAGCTTGGCAAAAGAATAGACAATGTCCATTTTCCAGCTGTGTTTAGACAGCAGTACAGAGTAAACATTCCATATGAAGACAAGTAGCTACAATTTGGGGAGTATTGCCTAGTCGGTGATAGCAGTCATAGGGGTTATGAGGAGTGAGTGAGGCTGTTTGGGATTTAAAACTAGCAAGTGAGCAAGTTTTGAGAGATGGGGTGAGGGATTTCCATTATTTAGGGAACCTAAAGGAGAAACAGGTCTGACCCACTGAGGTTTTCCTTCTACGGAGCATCACAGAGTTGTGGTGCACACCCCTTGGTTGAGTACTTGGAGGCCATGGGGCTGAGGAGGGACAGGACACCTGAGGACAGCTGATCAAGCAAGGCTTTTTTGCCTGTGATGAGCATAACAGTGTAGTTGGAAGTCAAGATTAAGCCACCCTAGGTCATAATACAGGGTACATTTATGAGTGTCCCATTTTCGGTTAACAGCAAAACAGCAGGTCCTATTCATTAAGCCCCAGACTCTATCAAGCACTTTGCTACAGGCAGCACCATAGATCACCAGTGCATAGTCTACAAGACTGAGAATGTGGCATCGGATGAGTTGCTGCTTGATTTTGGGAAGAAATGCATTTTTGTGCCTATAAAGCATGCCGAGTCTTGAGTTAACAGCCCTAATGAGCATGTCCACATGGTCTGAGTAGGTTAGGCCTGAGTCAAGGGTTATCCCCAGGTATTTGAAAGCGGATACTTGCTCAAGTGGGGCTCCTAGGTCAGAGGTGATGACTACAGTAGGGTGGGTCAGGGTATTGCATCTGGAGTAGAAAAGCATGGATTTGGTTTTCTTTGAGTTCAAGATGAGGAGGTTGTTAGCAAACCAGCTACAGATAGCAGTGAAGTCAGTTTGGAGGCCATGTTTCCACAGGCTATTCAGATACTTAATCATGTAAGTATGTCAATTTGCAATTCTTAGACCCAAGGATGCAGAGGTGCGAGTCCCTTTTTCCCATAACATCTAATCTCTGTTCAGCCCTGCTCCATGAAAAAGGGAGAGCAAGCCTTCTCCTACTTTGCTCCTAGGTTTTGGAATTCACTCCCCATCCATGTCAAGAACTCCTCATCACACCTTTCATTTAAGCATGCCCTATTTTCCCACCTCTTTGCTCTAGGTAACTGTGTTTGTGCTTAACTTCTGCTCTATCTCTCTACTTTGTCTCTGTCTCATTACTTTGACTTTCACCTTGTTTCCTGCCCGCCCTTCAGTATTTGACTTTTGTGTTAGTGTCTCTGTCTGCTTCTCCCACCCCAGCCCTGGTACCTTGTCTATCTTACTTTTTTTGTATATACTGTGAGCAGTGCCTCCCGGCCTGTTCTCTCACTAGCTATGCCTCCAGAATGAATCATTAGTGTTTTTTTGTTATACTTGTTTGCTGCTATAACTTCGCTACTGTTGCTGTTATCCAGGTGATGTATTATCTTCTGTGGCTGTCCTCTTCCATTGTATTTTGCTGGACAGTTCCAATGCATTATGTGCCTGTTTGCTTGTCACTGCGGTATTGTGTTACTGTATTCTTGCTGTATTGTTATATTGTACTCTCCCAGGTCGTGCCTGAAAATAGGCAGGATATGATGCCTAGTGCACTTACCCGGTTACCAAAAGCAAATAAATAAATCTCCTGGATTCCTTGGCAGGAGGTAGAGCACTCATCACTCTAGGGGCCCTAGAGCCATCATGAGCAGCCATTATTACAACAGAATCAGTTTCTGGTTGTGCAGCATAATAAGGCTTAATAGACAGGGCAGGGTATTGCTTGACAGCCTTTTTAGGAACTACAAGCAAAGTGCTAAGCCTATGCCAGGCAGTAAATGTACTATCCTCTAAAGCAGGATGTAGAGGAGGACAGTAGGTGCAATTGTAACCTATAAGAACTCGATTAAATTTCTGTTGTTGGGGTCCTCCTCTTCACCCTCAAATCCCACTGAGATTTGGTTGAGTCTGAAATGAGGGATCTTCTGGAGGACACCTGAGGGTATAAACCACAGAGTCCTCACTACAAGAGGAGAGGGTAGAGCTGGAAGAGAACCCTTCATAAGGATATTCTCCCTACTTCATCCTCCAAATCCTGCTCTTTGTTTAGAAGATTAGGATTGTATTCTTTTTTTGTATTATCTTTTTCCCCCTCTACATGCTGCCACTCTCAGCCACTCTTTCAGGCTGTGCCAAGGCTACACCCGATCTGTCCTGTTCCTGGCCCCGTCCCTCACATTGTGGACATCTCCAGGGTAACCCGGCCATAACCCTTCACCGGGCGGGACCCCCTCCTCCAAGGGGAGAGGCACCTGAGGCAGGGCAAGCACAATACTTGGCCCTGGGGTACTGCTGATGGACAGATGGCTTGAGTCATTGATGGCATCCAGACTGCTGGGCGGCCATCATCCAGTTGAGTGCGGAGCCATTTTTTTTTTTTTCCTTTTTCTGGTAATGTTCCCTCCTTTTGGACTCTGTCTGTATTACCCCCGGTCTTCACCGGAGGTCACTGCAAAGCAATGCACTCCCACAGCCCACCCCAGGAGAGGAGAGCAGTCTTATAGATGCTCAATCCTTTCCTTCCCCTGCCAGCCCCCAGCACCCCGAGTCCGTTCCTGAACCCAGGTAGCCAGCATGGTTCGAGGTAAGGCACCAGAGTCTCAGCCCTCTGTGCCACCAGGCCAGGAAGATTGTATTCTAATTCATTATTGTCCTGAAAGCCAGTGATGGAGGTGGCAGCAGCAGTGGAGGAACTATAGGCATGCTTTTAAGTCCGTCAATGATGACGGTACTCACAAGGGAGGCCCTGTCAACAGGACTACTGCCACTGATACTGGCAGCATTGAGAATAGATGAACGAACATTTATGAGAACACTGCCAACATAGCCTCGGAGTCAACAACGCCAATGTGAGGGTTTGTGACTGCCCTTGTTGCCTGGACAGAGCCCAATGACAGAGGCAGCATGCCCTCTGTAGTAAGTACAGCAGTGCCAAAGTGAGGCCCTTACCTTGGTGTCTCAGCAATGGTTGGGGGAGCTATAATCATTGCTACTGGAGCAGACAAAGATAAAGACTTACCTCCTCCAGTGCAGACCTCGACCTCATGGGTGAAGCATGTTTTCCTAATGCTTCTGATGATGGCTGCATGAGGAGGGCTTCGACAATGCTCTTTCTTTTTCTTTGGTTTTCTTGGCTGTCCTTGCAGACCTCAGCAGCAATAGTGTCACTGATGACTGGGGTGTATCCTTCTCTGTTGCAGTCAGGTGTGAGGGAGAAGATGGCTTGGAACCCGCAGCCTTAGCTTTGGTTTCCATGGCCTTAGTGGTGATAAAGGTTTCTAGAGTCTTCTTTTGGCATCTTGTTGTGCCCTGGTTAAAGTCTTGGCAGATCTTACAATTCCTTACATTGTGGGATAGGCCCAAAGCAGCAAACATAAGTTGGTGTGAGCGTAGTCCTTATACATTTTTATGTTGCTTGCACGCATGTGCAAGAAACATAGTGCCATCATCCGAGTTTTCGGAGCTGTGGCAGCCCTCTTCCAATTCAGTCAGTGTGTTTGCAGGTGGGGCTGCAGTTCTCCAATCAACACTGCAGCTGCCTGTGACAACAGTTGAAATGCAGTGCCATACAGTTGAAAGGAAGGGCTATGCTTCAGTGAGCAGTGATAAGATCGCATGCTCATGCACTCACACACACACACTCACACACACACACACACACACACACGCACACAGCGTGCTGGTGCTTCCCCCCCACGGCACACACTGTATAGCCGACGGGGGTGCCCAATCACCCATCACATCTACTGTTCCCCTCCCCCCTTCTGGCAGGACTATTAGCATTTTACAGAGCTTAGCAGTAAAGAGTTTTTGTTGAAAACACACACACACTAAAATAAACAGATAACCCATCATTAAATACACTACATACTCGTATCATAAGTGCGCAAATAAAATATTAAACACAATTTTAATACGTATATAGTTTTATAACTGGCAGATTACCAGATATGATATTTACTCTGTATTACTTTAACTGTAATCAAAGTTAATGAAGTGTTTCTCTGTCTGTGTGCAGCATATACAGACTGTGTTATGTGGGGGAACGTTTTCTTACCCTGGAGGGTCAGACAGTGGTAGCGCCTCGGATCTGTCACGCTATAGGTGGGTGTGCTGCAGACAGGTGGGTGTCCTGGATGTTCCTGCAGAGTGGGATGGGGTGCTGAGACACTCGCTGGCAGTACTGCGCCTCACTGTTCGCAAACTGACTCTTGAGCAGGGGGATAGCAGCCCTAGACGAATGTAGGTGCGAGGTGACGCAGAGGGGACAGACGCAGAAAGTACCGGTCTTGCGGGACGGGCACACGTGAGCGGACACAGACATCATGGTCGGCGGGACTCGGCGAAGTCATGCTGATGGAGAGGAGGAAGTCTTGCCCGTGATGTTCAGTCAGCGGTGGCAGAGCTGGTCTCGATGAGTCTTTGATGATCAAAGAGTCCACGTAGAAAGACCGGGACATTTCCATTTCTTGCCGGACTGGCCCTTGTTGGTTTACTTGCTGCTACTGAGCTGGGGTTGTGCACTGTAACCCTCTAGAGCAGTGAGGGTACTTAGGTGTGAAGGATAGATGAAAGGGTACCTGGAGAGGGCTGGCCCTAATGCCCCCACCTGTGGACCTTGCTGCTTCAGGGTCTTTTAAAACCCTCAGTGACCCAAAGAACCACGTAATCCCCCCTTCCCCAATCTGCACAACCTCCGGTACTTTAAGGCAGGACATCGAGACACAAGCTGCCCCAGTCCAGATGGAGGCACACAACTTTCCCAACAAAGTTTGTTGTTGGTTAATTCTGCTTACTTCTCTGCTTGACTTATTGTCTCTTGCCCTATGCAGCGTCTAATGAGTCAGTAACGCTTGATATAACTCTCGGGTTTAGCCTGCTTTCTACCCATCTCTAAATACAGTAGCTAGTTCGGCTTGGGTCTGTAGCCATTCCCTTTCAACCAATATGTCTCTCTCTCTCTCTCTCTCTCTCTCTCTCTCTTGTTTACCGGAAAGATGCACTAGACTGAAATTGTTTCTGTCAAGACCAGGATGCAACGACACGGTACAAGTGTAACAGGTTTACAGTGGATAAACAAACAATAGACAGGAGTGAAAATGTGATACAAATAGTAGAGTATCCAAACCATTTATGTATGAAAAGACAAGACAGGTGTGGTGTATCATGCAGGCAATAACACCCAACAAGGTGCCGGTATGTGTTCTGCTACAAGAAAGTTTGGGTGTGTTGTGAGGCACAACGTGTATGCTGAGTGTCTTCAACCACTGAAGAAGTCTGTATATCAGCACACACCCATACCAGGAAGAGTGTTATTCCACTTCACTGGGATTTCATCACCTATTTGATAAGGTGGTAAAATCACAGGGGTGCAGTGTTTAAGGTGAGGAACAGCTGAGTGCTGTAAACCTTACATGAGAAGCCTGATTATCTCATCATAATTGCACATTCTGGAGTGTCTTCTGGCATTTATAAAATGTCTTTTCAGTATGCCCGACTTAAAATGAATAAAAAATAGGAAGACATTTAAAAAATATACATTTCCTTGAAATATGCTTCAGTTTTAACTCTGAAAACAAGGAAAAAACAGCCTATGTTCGGGTAACTTGGGGAGATGGTAGCTAAAAACAATAAACCACAAGTAAAACCTTGTGTAGCACTCCTTTCTTATATAAAAAAAAACAAAAAAAAAAACACTATTTGCATTTCAGTCATCATGATGACCAGCAAAGGAATAATTGTAATATTGAAAACTATCAGCAGCACTATATGTATTTTAATTTGGATGTGTATGTGAGAAGTGGGTGATGATCAGGAAAATAACATTTAAGTACTGTAATTTGTTTCTGACACACGAGTGGCAAGCCCTTCATAACTAACCAGTTTCTTCACCACTCCTCAGTTATGGGTCTTACCACTCACAAATCTGATTATTACTCTTACATTAAAAAAAAAACAAGAGATAAATCCTAAGGACTATATTTGCAGAGTGGTCCTTCAGATATTATGCTTACAAATTCTGAATCAATTACGTAAAAAACAAACAAAAAAAAAACCACCTAAAATAAAAAACCTTCCCTCGCAGACTGTCCTGACCCCCCTTCCCCCATCAGCACCCACCCTCTGTGCATCTACCTCCCCACACCCCCACCTCACCCCATACTTACCTCCGGAGTCAGGCGCAATGATCTTTGATGGATCGGGAACACGTCTGCACTCTTCAAAGCCGACCGCGAACTGAGGAAATGCCGGTAAGCTGTATAATGCAATAAACAGGGTTTTTTCAACTGTAGTGAATATCTCAGGCATTTTGGGGAATTTTTTTCACCAAATTTTCAACATGAGGTTTTTGGGACCCCACCTCATGAATTCTGTCACTGTCATGGTGTTAATAGGCCCCAAAAGGTGATTTTGCGGTCACTGCGTGGAACCACCTTTTGGGACTGATTTACAAAATGACAATGTCACAGTTCATGAGGTAGGCCCCCAAAAACCCTATGTTGAAAATTTGGTGAAAAAATTCCCAAAAATGACTGTTTTACGAGCATGCATTGCACTCTTCCTACGCACGTTCTTAAGTTCAAGAATTTTCAGTATTTTCACTCCAGATTTTCAACATTGCCATTTTACCACACCTCCTTATGAGCAGTATAGCTGTCACTTCTCACATCTTGTCCAAAATGTGTTTCCGCACATGTAGTGCACAATGGCGCAGTCGGTGTGCAAACTCAATGTAAGGAACACATTAAGAAAATCACAGTGACACTGTTCATGAGCAGAGGTCCTAAAATGGCTATGTTGAAAATTTGGTGGAAAAATTCCTAAAAATGACTGTGTTATGAGCGTACATTGCGCAGTTCTTGCCCACGCTTGTCATTTCACGAATTTTTAATATTTGCACTCCAGATTTTCAACATTGCCATTTTACCACACCTCCTTATGAGCAGTATAGCTGATAGTTTTCACATGTCGTCCAAAATGTGTTTCCGTGCATGTAGCGCACAATAGCGTAGTCGGTGTGTGCAATCAATGTTTGGGACAGATTAAGAAAATCACAGTGATGCTGTTCATGAGCAGAGGTCTTAAAATGGCTATGTTAAAAATTTGGTGAAAAAATTCCCTTTAGCCATTCTGCAGTGTTACTAATGAAGACATTGAACAGGACTGGCCCCAGGACTGATCCCTGCAGCCCCACTGGTCACCCCTCTCCCTAGACTGCACCCCATTTACCACCACTTCTGCCTCCTGTCTGCTAGCCAGTTTTAACCCAGTTTACCACACTTTCCCCATGCCTAGCCTACCCAGCTAGTTTCTCAGCCTCCTATGTGGGATGGTGTCACTGCCTCACCCTGATTCACTTCCTGTCACCCAGTCAAAGAAATCAACCAGATTTGTCTGACATGATGTCCCCACTGTGAATCCATGTTGTCTATGGTCCTGGTTCCGATGGCTTCTACATGCCCCACTATCCTTTCTTTAAGCAATGTCTCCATGATCTTCCCCACTACTAAAGTGAGGCTGAATGGCCTATTGTTCCCCGCCTCCTCCCTGCTGCCGGACTTGTGTAGAGGGACCACATGTGCCTTCCTCCAATTTACTCATCTTGAATGACTCAGGAACATGGCTGCCAGAGGTACTGTTATCTCCCTTCGCAGTTCTCTTAATATTCCTGGGCATATGCCATCTGGTTCCATCGCTTTGTCCACCCTTCAATTTAGTGAGCTCCTGCAGGACTCTTTTGCCTTTGAATGGACTATTTTCCACCTCTTTGCCCCCTTGGCAACTGTTGTACTGCTGTGGCTCTTTCTCCTCCCACTCTTCTGTGAATACTGAATGGAAAGACACAGTGCATGTCTTGGGACGAAGGCATGGAACTATCACTTCCAAATGCCTAAACAACACATACAAGCAAGCAACATTCGGCATTAGAAACATAGAAACGTAGAATTTGAAGGCAGATAAGGACCACTTGGCCCACCCAGTCTGCCCATTTCCCTACCTGATGGATAAGCTGCAGATCCTAGTTAACCAGCAGCCTACTTCTTCCTACCCCCACCCCCTAGAATTGCCTTATGACTGTCCCATGCATACTTGAATTCCACCACTGTTTTTGACTCCACAACCTCCTCTGAAGGCTGCTCCATACATCCACAACCCTCTGTGAAAAATACTCTTTAAATTACCTCTTGAGCCGCCCCCCTTCTATCTTCAAATTGTGCCCCCTTGTTCTTGCACACCTCTTTTTTTGAAAGATGCTACCCTCTTGGACTTTGTTGATTCCCTTGATTCCCTTGACAAATGCTTGTTTAAATGCAGGTACAAAACATAAATAAAGCTTCTTTGGTGGTATACAGGGACAACATCAATATGTAAAGTTAACTTAGGGAATAATAAATATAGAAGAAATGGTGGTGTTGTTTCTCTACAGGTCTGACAAGCAGTCAATGGTGGAAGAAAGAACTGAGAAGCCATAAGGGTCACTCTCGTTTTATAGGTGCCCATATTGCATGTCACCATGGGTGGCCCCCAGCTAGCAAAAGTTTCAGAGTCATCCTGACACCGACGGCTTAAAGTTCCAAAAGTATGGTCCAATGGATGAGATATCCTCAATGAAGATGAGCATTTTATTGCCTTGGTGTTTGGGATCGAGACTTTTATTTTATCATTAGGGAGGGAAGGAAGTACAGACAGCCTGCCTTGACTGTGGTACTTAGAGCAGGATGATGGCAAAGCACATGGGCAAGGCCACAATTTTTCTGCAGTACTTTGGGACCATGTTCAGTGGCAGGATTCTCATTTGTCACAGAATGTCTGCAGCAGTGGTTTGTAATTTCTGCAGAAGTTCTGTGGCACCAATTAACTGCCACATTGCAGCATTAGCATGTCATCCGGACACTACATCCATGTCAATGGCTGTGGCAACTGGGATGGGGAATGCACAACACCACTAGTTCAAACAATAAACCCACAGACCTATAGAAATATTTTTTTTAAAAAAAGCTAAAAAAAAATCTATAACTTCAGGTCCTATCCTAGTTCATAAATGAAATAAGCAGAGGGGACCTTGTGTGATAAATGATTTATCTATACTCCTGTTGTTTATGCCACTCATGAGGTCCCTATTGTGTATCATTATATATTTATATGTATTCTTTAACATAGTTTTCTAAAAATAAATTTTTCTTTTTGTGGTTTTTATTTATTTATTTATTGAAATGTTTCACCAGGAGGGCACACTGAACATCAAGTTGCTCATCTCACGGTGTGACCTGTGGGGAGGGGTTACATAGGGTTGTGAAGGATGATCAGTCACAATAGTATGTGGGTAGTACAAACAATACAACACTGTAAGATTGTGCAACAGTTAGAACCAAAGTTATTGTACAATAAACAGTAGTGGAACATTGGGTAAATTATGTCCAAAATCATACAAAAGAACATATAAATGTACAAAACATAATAATGCAATAGAACCATTTATAGTGCATGAGTGTACCAGGAGCAGGCTCAAGGTAGTATGCAAGCACTGTTGGAGTAAAAAGGATGGGGTTAGGTTTCTGACCCCCAGATGAGTGATAGGAGGGGAACCCCCTGAACCAGAATTTGGAGGTTAGTTTGGCACAGTGGAGGGTTGGTCAAGGAGGTGGGGACTGAGGTTTAATCCAGGGAAGTGTAGGGTGCTGCATCTGGGGTTCAGAAACCCAGGCCATGTATACACCCTTGGGGGGTCTCCCTGCAAGCCACAATGAGTGAGAGGGATCTGGGGGTGGTGGTAGACACCAAAATGAATAACACTGAAAATTGCAGAAGAACTGTGGCAAAGGCAAACAGGATTCTGGGCTGCATAGCCAGGGGGATTTCATCCAGGAGGAGGGAGGTGATCCTCCCTCTGTATAATGCCTTGGTCAGGCCGCATCTTGACTACTGTGTGCAGTTCTGGAGACCTCACCTAAAGAAGGATGTAGCACTGCTGGAGAGGGTCCAGAGGAGGGCAACCAGGATGATTTAGGGCATGGAAGGGAGGACCTATGAGGAAAGGCTGGAAGAGCTTTGTCTGTACTCGCTGGAGGAGAGGAGAGACAAGGGGGACATGATAGGGGTCTTCAAATATGTAAAAGGGATAAACAGGGGCGGAGCCAAAGAGATGTTCAGACTAAAGAAAGGGGGCACAACCAGGGGGCATGATGGAAGCTGGAGGAGGGGAAATTACAGGGGAGATCGCAAGAGACATTACTTCACTGAGAGGGTAGTGGAGCCATGGAATGCACTACCCAGGAGTCTGGTGGAGGACAGCACAGTGGAGGGCTTCAAGAGGGGTTGGGCAGGTACAAGGGAAAACTGAAGCTGAAGATGATCCTCTCTGGGGCTAGGGGGTGGGAGAGCGAGCACCCATTAGGGGCTGGCTACCGAGCAGACACGACAGACCATCAGGCCAGTTCTGCTGCCTTTTAGTGCATTATTATGTTAGTATGTTAGGTTGTGCACACTGGTGACCCAGAAGGGGAGGTGGAGAAGAGATGGGGAGAGGCAAGAACTGAATATGAGGAGAAGAGGTAGCCATTTCCTGATTTCCCCCCTTCAGGATGTTGAGAACCCTGCCGGGGAGGGTCATGGTAGGAAGGCAGAAACTGGGGATAGGTATTAAAGTGGGTTAAAGCAGGAACAGCTGAGGGAAAGGTAATTGTGTGGGGCAGAGGTAAGGGAGTAGTTGGAGGAGGAGGAGTGTCATATTTCAGAGGGAGAGAATTCCAGATTTTAGGGAAACGATGGGCGAAACCAATCTGACCGATGAGGATGGCGCAGCGAGGGACCATCAAGGTATGGGCATCATTTGATCTAAGAGAGTGGGTCGGGGAGGTGGAGTGGATAGAGAGGATGAGAGATAGGAGGGGAGCCCCCTAAACCAGAATTTGGAGGTTAGTTTGGCACAATGAGAGATGCATCTGTGAGATAGTGGAAGGAAGGTTAGAGAGCGATAGAGTTCACAGTGGTGGGAGCGGGAAGGGGACTCAATAACATAGTGGCAGAAGGAGTTAAAGATAGTGTCCACCTTGGTCAAGGAAGATTTGGGAGCAGCACCATAGACTACGTCACAGTAGTAAAAGATGGGGAGTATCATCTTCTGGACAATGTCGCGCCTCACAGTCAGCGGGATGCAACTATGTTTCCTGTACAGAGCACCAAGCTTGGGGTGCAGTTTCTTCAGGATAGCATCAATATGCACAGAGAAGTTGAGGTGTTGGTCCAGCCAAACCCCCAGATATCTAAATGTTGAGGTGTCCTCCAAGATGATCCCATCAAGGGTGTGGAACTGTGGTTGTGAGATTGTATCCTCATTCATACAGGTCCCTTTCAAAATGGAATAAACAGAAAAGTGGAGATATCTCAAGACCTATTTTTCATGCCAGCCCACTTCTCCTGATGCACTACATCGTCCCATCAGGCCATGACATGCACGTTGACCCCTTGTGAGGGAAGTCTCCCTAGCCCATCACGTGGTATCACCTGTGCAAAAGAACACTGTGCCATATCCAAGGCTCGGAGCTGTGGTGTGTGACAGCACTGGCCCAGACCCTCGTGCTGCCCAGCCAGTTCCCCAAGCTCATCTCTGAACTTAAGTCACCAGCATGGGAACATAACATGCTACTCTCTGAGCCAGCAACCTGCCCAGCACACAACGTTTCTGCATAACTTTCAGGTAATTCTATCAACCCACAATAATATATAATCAACAACCCTGGCAAGAAATGTGCATAGCACAATTATTCATTTAACAGGTCTGCTCTTTCAACAGGTCTACACATCATTATATTCTACCTTTCTAGGTATGATTCTTGTTTTTTTAAAGACAGGTTAATTGCCAGCCCATCAGTGCAGTGGTTGGATTTCTGCTTGTGACACCGGCGAACCGGATTCGGAAACGGACTCGGGTCATCGGAGTGCCAGCCAGGGGGGAAAAGGACTGAGCATTCATCAGACTGCTGTCCTTCTCCGGGGGGAAGGGGGGGGACCCACGATCGCACAACAGCGACACCTGGTGGAGGTCAAGTTGCCACCCTGTATGCGACATGAAATCGATGATCTCTGGGGTGGGACAGATTCTGACATCATTGCACATCTCCACCCCAGTCTACAGGGGAAGAAAAAACATGGCAGGACCCCTGTCTCTGTGAAGCCCTCCCTGGGACTTCAATTAGCCTCTGCCGCCAGAAGTTCTCCCAACTAGATACTAGCCCATGGCACCGAATACCAGAGACTGGTGCCAAAGCCCCACCCTCTGGGGGGTAAGCCGGGGGTGATCAGGAGAGCAACTGCAATGGGTAGTAGGTCGGAGTCCCGGGGGCCATTACCAGGGCCAATTCCAACAGAAGGGTCCTGCCAGGGAAAAAGCAGAATAAATATATAAAGAAAAAATAAAGACAGGTTAATTCATTTTACCAATTATTCATTTCAGAGAGCTTGCCTATTCCTTAAAGGCACAAATAAATCTGTACAAAGTAAGGTATTCAGTTAACATGTCTGTGGAATTATTGCACCGCGACCCACCCTTACCAATGCACCAACTGCTCATGGTGTAAATGCACTAGCATAAGACACCAACAACATTACCCGCTAGCAATACCCATCTGCCCTCTCACGTATGTGATACTCCTCTGATTCCCAGCTGCTCATGCCGTAAAAGTGCACAGATCTTTAAGCAGACAAAGCCCCATAGGACTGATACCTACATTTCAGCACTTTTACTAAGGACATTTCTACACCTATTGAAATATAACTTTGTCCTACTACTTCAAATGTATGTTACCAAATTTGCGTTGTCAATATTTTTGCTCATGTATGTCTGATGCACTGTCAAGAATTATTGTAAACTATGCTGTTGTTTTGACTATAATTATGAAGGCTTACAAATTGTTTAAACTGCGCTGTTGTTTTGACAAGGAACCTTTACAAATGAGCATCTTGCTTAAACGTGTGTATCCAAGTAACAAAATAAAATAAAAATATAAAGTTGTCCCCAGTGTTATAACTTCAGAGCTTAAAATTTTATTAGGTTGCAGTACAGGTTGAGCAAATATCACAGTACCTGCTGTGCTCCACAACTTCCACAAGGAGTGGGACCAGTGGCAAATAAATTACTATACATTTCTGTGTCAGAATGCAGCCCTGTCATTAGCTAAAATATGAGGTGATGGAATCGATAACATCACAAACTGAACATACTAACATACTAAAATGCCAGCAGAATAGGCCTAATGGTCTTTCGTGTCTGCTCGTTTGGTCAGCCCCCACCCTGGGTGCTGACCTTGCTGTCCCCCTCGCCTTCTCTGGCTTCTCCCTTCCCAGTTCCAGATATTCTTGCTGCATTGGATTTTGCTTCCTGAACCCTTCCCCTGTACCTGTCCCACCCCTCTTGAACCCCTCCACTGTCTCTGCCTCCACCAGCCCCCTAGGTGGTGGCATTCCATGGCTCTACCACCCTCTCAGTGAAGTAGCACCTCCTCCTTTCTCCCTGAATCTTCCCTCCAGCTTCCACCCATGCCCTCTAGTGGCCCCTTCCTCCTTCCTTCAAGCACCCTCACTGTTCCTCCCCTATATACCTCTTCATGTACCTGAAGACCTCTATCATGTCCCCCGGTCCTTCTCTCTTCCAAAGTGTACATATTTAGCTCTTGAGCCTCTCCTCATAGGTCCTGTCCCCAAGCCCCAAATCATTGTGGTTGCCCTCCTCTGACCCTCTCCAGGAGGTTAATGTCCTCTTAAATGAGGCCTCCAAAACTGCATGCAGTACTCAGGTGCGCCTCACAAGCAGTTATACAGGGGAGTATCACTTCCCTCCTTCTGGAGGTGATCCCCCTAGCAATGCATCCCAGCATCCTGTTGGCCTTGGCTGCTGCCCTTCTACAAGTCTCAGAGTTGTTCATCTTGACATCCACCACCACCCCCAGGTCCCTCTCAGCCATTGAGACTTGTAGTATTCCCCCCCCCAGGGTGTACACTTGGCCTGGGTTTCTGGCCCCCAGATGGAGTGCCTTGCATTTCCCTGCATTAAACCTCAGCTTCCACTTTCTATACCATCTTTCCAGAGCCTCCAGGTCCCCCTGCAGGGCCACCCTCCCCTCCTCCCCATCCACCACTGCCCCCAGTTTCGAGTCATCTGCAAAGAGACTCATCTCACTCCTGATTCCTGTCCTTATGTCAGATACGTAGGCATTGAACAGAAGGGGCCCAAGGACTGATCCCTGTGGGACCCCACTAATGACCCTCCTTGGGGAAGAGATTATCCCACCAACTACGACCCTCTGGGTCCGGTCCTGGAGCCAATTGCCTATCCATTGGATCATCTGGTTTCCCAACCCCATTTCTCCTAGTTTATCCAACAGGCCCCCGTGAGGAACAGAGTCAAATGCCTTGCTGAAGTCCAGAAAGAGGACATCCACTGGTCTACCCAGGTCCAAGGCACTTGTCACCCAGTCATAGAACTCCACCAGGTTTGTCTGACATGATTTCCGGGATGAATCCTGCTGTCTATCGTCCAGGCACCTGACTTATCCAGGGCCCCCCTAGCCACTCCTTGACAATGCCCTCCATCACCTTGCCCACCACTGATGTCAGGCTGACAGGCCTGTAGTTCCTGCCACCTCCCTTGATCCCCCTTGTGGATAGGCACTACATGCGCCACCTTCCAGTCTTGGGGCACCCACCCTGTCCTCAGAGAGATGGTGAAAAGCTCTGCCAGGGGTTTCGCCAGGACATCTGCAAGTTCCTTCAGCACTCTAGGATGTAATTTATCCGGCCTCGGTGCTTTCTCCGTCTTAAGGGAGCTGAGGGCTTCCCTCACTCTCTCTGCTGTGATTTCCACTTCCACATAGAGGGGTTTTGGATATAAAAGTTGGGGAAGGTAACCAGGCGCTATGGAAAAACTGCACATTTTAATAAAGAATCATCAACAGTGCATTCTGTGACACTGCAGATATGCTGTGGTAGGTTGCAAGATCTGCATGAAATTCTGCGGCCATAGAATTCTAGGGGCCTTGGACATGGGGTCAGAGATTGAAAAAAAAATCAGAAACAGCACAGAGCTCAAGGAGTCCACAATAATGGATACAAATCTATTAGAGGCTACATGACAAGTTGAGTGCCACAGGGTTTCTGTATTAGGGACAATTCTGTTTTAAATGTATGTAAGTGATTTAAAAAATGGTATCATCAACTGGATAGAAAAAATACACTGACATTATGAAAATCAGAAGGCCTGGTAGCATGGAGGATGGTGTTAACAGCATCCAGGAAGATACCTATAAAATATGTGTATGGGCTGAAATGAAGGGTATGAAATTCAATATCTGTAAATGTATTGTTTTACTTGTAGGCATCAGGAACCAAAAGCAAGGTATTATCAAAGGGGCCATTTCCTTCACTTCAAAACAGAAGAACAGGACTTCGGAATAATACTATCCAGTAATTTTAAAAGCACCAAACATTGTGACTTGATAGTTAAAAATGCACGTAGGTTACTTTAGTGTAGTCACAGGAATTTCAGTAGTCACCACTGCTGCCCAAACACCAGGGGCCAGATTTTCAAATGGTTGTGCAGGGCTTACATCAAGCCCTGCACCGTAACACTTTGAATCTGGAGGTGCACCAAAGGCTTTTGCCACAGCTGCATCCAGTTTTAGTAAGTGGGAAGCCATTGCAACAGTTTACCCAATTGATGGCAGCTTGCACCAAATGTTTGGCACAAGCTCTATTAAAAGGGTACCCGGGACTGGCGCAAACTATTTATTTGAATTTTGGTAACCGGGTGAGCCTGCTGAGACATTACAGTCCCTTTTTCAGGGTAACCAAGAAAGTGCAGAACATAGACAATGACATGGCAGTAGCAATGGATGCAGTTACATCATTCACTGATTTACAAAAATTAATCATTTACAGAAACATTCACAGATTAAACATTTACAGATTACAAATACATGGCAGTTACAGTGCTTATATTTACAACTTTCGTAGATTTACAAAATGCACCATTTACAGATACACTTACATCAAATATTTACATAAACAAAAGGGGTCAGGGAAGGGAGTGAGTATAGACACATTTCAATGTATGCTAATAACGTTGTCATTTTTACATAGTTTGACCCAACATTTTCAGCATAGCCTCCTTACGTTCCCACCTCATGAACAATGGTAGTGAACATTTTAAAATCGTGTCTGAAAGCTGATTTCACCAAGTGACAGTGAAATCACCTTTCCGGCCTGATTTGCATAATTCCACCACCAATGGTCATTGGGTGGGGTCCCAAAAAGGCATGTTGAAAATCTGGGGTCAAAATATGCAAATATTTTTATTTATTTATTTCAATCTTGGTAACTGGGTAGGCCCACTGAGCCCTACAAGAGGTCCCTTTTTCAGGGATGATCCGGGGTTAATTACAGGTAGTATAACAGTTACAGAGTAAGACATTTACAGGGTTGCAGATACATTAATACACAGATCAACAAGGTACAATCACTTAGTTACATCTGACGATTTTCGAGAGTTGTTACTACTGAATACCTAATGTGGATGTAATACCTACTGTGGATATAGCAATACAGTAAAATAAATTAGCTAGGATTGCAGGGCAAAAGCCCTTGTAAAATCAGCAGTAGTAAGTACATTTATTTAGTTCCAGCAAGTGGACCTTAAGTCCCCTTTTGAATCCTCCTAGGGAGTTACATTCCTGAAGGGTCGTTGGAAGGGTATTCCAGAGGGGAGGGATAAAGGCGGAGAAAGCCCGAGACCCCTGTACAGACCTCACTTTAGGTACCTTTAGTAGCTGTCTGCTTGAGGACCTCAATGTCCTACAGCTCTGTTTTGTTGTAAGGGGTTCAGCAAGACTTGGGGGTGCACTGGCTTGCTTGAGCTTGTATGCCAGGCAAAGAGAAAGGTATTGTAACCTCCCTTCCAAAGTGGACAAAGATAAGGCTTTTAGGGTCTGACAGTGGTGTTCCCTGGAGGGGGCGCCAGCCACGAATCTGTAGATTCTATGATAAAGGGATTTAAGCTTGTGCATCTCAGAGTGCTTTAAAGTGCATAGTACAGGGGCACCATAGAGGACAGTAGGTAGAAGGGTACCTTGTGCAATCTTGTGATGGGAGTCCTGAGTTAGATAGGGGCTGAGGTGATGTAGAAGTCCAAGCTTCTGGTTCAGTGACTTGTCAACTAGGTCAATGCGAGTCTTAAAAGTATAGACCTGGTCTATAGTGACTCTAAGGTACTTTACGGATTCAACAATTTTGATTCTTGCACCATTAGAAAGAGAAAGAGAGAGAGACAGCATGTCAGCCCTATCCAGACCCGGGGTCTTTGGATCAAATAATATGGCCTTGTATTTTTCCCCATTTAGGACCAGTTTATTGCTGTTTAGCCATTCCTCCAGCAACTGGAGGTCTTTTGACAGTTGGTCATTGAGGACATCAGTATCATTATTGGATCTATGGAGTACTGTGTCGTCCACATACAAGGTGACCTTTGTCTCACCACAATGTGTAGACATGTCATTTATGAATAAGGAGAACAACAGAGGCCCCAGGATAGAGCCCTGTGGTACCCCATCCCATATGTGACATTTGTCTGAAGTGACACCCAGCCATCTAACCATTTGGGACCTGCCCTGGAGATAATTGGCGAACCAGTGTACCGTCAGGCTGTCAATACCGATTAATTTCAGTTTCATGAGAAGTAATTAGTGATCAATAAGTTTGAATGCTCTGGTGAGGTGTATGAAGAACGCACCGGTGCACAGTCCCTTATCCAGAGCCAAGAATACTTCCATGGTGAAATCTACTAAGGCAGTATTTGTTCCATCACTTGATTGTACACTTTGCTGAGGATGGACAGTAGGAATGTTGGGTGGTAGTTTTCTAGCTGTTCATGGTATCCTGTGATGTGGGCTAGCAGCAGGTGGGCACCTGTGGAAACGGCGACCCACTTCCAACTACTGCCCCGACAAAGAGGTTGTGGGGTTGGTGACTGGATAGAGAGGGTTGCGAAAAGGCGACGGGATGTTGCACATACATACGCATGTGGGAGGGGGGAGCGAGCTCGCAAAACAAGAGGCAGGAGGGTTTGTGAGGGGTGGTGCCATGGGTTGCTGGCGAGCTGGTGTCATGGTGTGGTGGGGTGGGTGCTGGCCTGGGGTGGTGGGGATGCAGGGTTCGGGACCGGGCGCCGGTAGTTTTTGATGCGCCCGGCCTGAGACAGTGTTTTTTTTATGTGATATGCCCCCCAACATCACCCCCTGGGTTGAGAATCTTAATTTAGGGGGGTGGGGCTAGGCCCCTGCATAAATGCAAAAAAACTATTTGTTTGCACCGCTTTCACTGGCACCAGGATTCCATATCGCCAAAATTCAATTTCAGCAATGTGGAGTTGCGATAAAGGCATTTGGCATTCCAAATTCACCCTTATCACGTGGAACCCTGTTCACATATCCCACCTTTGTGAATAGGTGTGACCAAGGCCACTTTCCACAGGGAGGGAACTTTCCCTTCAAGGAGGGATCAATTGAATAACCATGAGACTGGAGTGGCTATGACTGGGGCAGCAATCTTTAGTAGCTTGGGTTCAAGCTTATCATACCCAGCTGAACCTTGGCTGTCGATCTCTTTGAGTAGTTTTTGGTCTTCCTGCATGGTTATTAGTTTGAAATGGAAGTCTGGGATGTTTGGATTACCTCTGGTGTTGTCTTGGGTGGGCAGAGGTTGCCCCCATGGTCAGTCTTAAACTTTTCCAAGTCCGTGAAAAATGTGTTTATTGCCTTGGAGGCGTCTACTGGGTTCTTGTGACAAATGCCATTATCAACTATGTCACATCCTTCTTGTTTATTGCTCCCTTTTATCAGTGCATTCATTTACATCCAGAATGTTTGGAGATCTGAGAGGTTTGTTTCCTGTAGGCTTCTGATGTGCTTCTTTTTGTCCCTTTTCAATTAAATTTTACATTTCTTTCTTTTTATTTTATTTTCTCTTTTTGTCCTGTCCTCGCCGCCAGATTATCCACCTGGTCACGGACTCCGGCTGCAGCTTCCCACATCAGCCACACTCCCTGAACCCTCTGGCTTACCCCCCAAGGTGGGGTCCTGGCACCCCGGGCTGAAGGGTGCCAGGAACACCGGAAAGGCGGGAGTCGGCCTGGGAGCTGATCGCAGCTGAAGCGAGTGTCATCGAGGTGGCAGGAGGCAGGTATTTTGTTGTATGCCCCTCAGAGGAGCCAGATGTACACTGACGTCAGCGCACCGAAGTGCAGATGTCCGCTGGCTCCCCCTCTTCTGAATGCCCGCAGCCTGCCGAAACACCCAGCCTCCGCTGGGCGTCGCTGCAGCGCGGTGCATGTCCCTCACCCTCTCCAAAGGAAGGAGAGCTGTCACAGGATGCTTAATCCTTCCTTTCTCCAGCCAACCCCCAGTGGCCCGAGTCCGTTCCCGAACCCAGGTCACCGGTGCAGTGCGAGGTGTGGCGTCCAGCGCCTCAACCCTCAGCGCCACCGGGCTGGCTAATTTTACATTTATTTCTGAGTTCTCGGAAATACTGCCAGTCTTGAACATGGCATGATGTTTTAAATTTACCCCATGCTCTTTCTCTGTCCCTCATGATTTTTCTAAGGTCTTGGGAGAGCCACCTAGCTTCCTGCCCTTTGACCCTGAGCTGTTTTAGAGGGGTGTGTTTATTGGCAATCGATAGGAAATTGTTAATGAAGAATTCAAGGGCAGCATCTAGGTTTGGAGCTAGCTTTATTTGCAGCCAGTTGACCTTGGTCAGGGAATCGAGGAAGAGGCATCGATCGAGTTTAGAATAGTCACGGGTCCAAAATACTCTAGTGGGGGTGTAGGAAGTTTGTTCTTCCATATACCAAATATGGGGGAATGATCACTCAGTGAGTCTGCAAAGGTGCTCGCCATTTTGAATCTGTCAGGGTTGGTGACTAGGATCCAATCTAGGGTAGCGTGGTTACCAGTTTTCATATTTAATCTTGTGGGCTCCTGTATAATTTGTGTTAATTTAGCCTCTGTTATGGAGGATTTAAGGTCCTCATTTGTTTGGGGACCCCACTGCACATTGAAATCTCCCAAGATTACTTTCTCACACCGGGAAAGAGAAGGAATTTTATCTATGAGGGCTTTAAGAATTCAGCAGCCGTCTTGGGAGGGTTATACACAGACCCTATGAGCAGGGATTTAGTCCTACCCAGTAGGAGTTTTAGAAAATGACCTCACAATCTGAATTGCCAAGATCAGGTGAGGGGACCAATGTGGCATTTAGTGTCGACTTTAAATACATCAAGACCCCACCCTCTTTTTCTCACTTTGTCTTGTCTAAATGGCTAGTAGCCAATTAGATAAACCTCATTGTCTAGAATATGGGGTTTGAGTCATGTTTCACTGAGGGCAATTAAGTCTGGGGATATAGGTTCACCCATGCCTCAAGCTCGTGCACTTTAGGTCTTAGGCTATTGATATTTATATGTGCTATTTTTAGCCCCTTGGCTGTATCCCAGTTGGACCTAATGGGAGGGCCTGGTTTTTTTCTACATCTCCCCCAAGCAGCAGCTTTAAGCACCTTAGGACCTTAGCTAGTGTTCTATGAACAGGTGGGGGGGGGGTCCATCGTTTATAATAGCTGATATAGGCTACAATTCGATATAGGTTCCCCCTTGCTGGAGGCAGTGTAAATTCATTTTGGAATGCTGCAGTGTATCAAAAAGGTTGTTCTGGTAGGCCTTGGTGTTTCATGTGGTCGGCACACTGTGCAGTATCCTTTTATATTTGATGTAGGATGTGGTCCAAGCCTAGCACAACCAGGATATACACGGTGGCCAATATTGCCCCCTGTGCCATGTTTAGGAGAGGAGGGGAAGAGTAAAGAAGAGCTCAGGGAGGAGATGTGCACAGAAATGTGCACAGAGAGGCACTCCATTTAGCTTTAGAGAAACTAAACCTTGAGAAAAGTTTGAGAGTTTAATAGAAATGGAGTACAGCAGTGCTGAGAGTATAGGGTTTCTACTTAATTTACTGTGGAGTGGATTAACTTTGCATCTGTTCTGCATGAAGGGTAACTGATTGAAAAGAGAAAAAAGATGCAGCAACATTGACGCTATCTGAGAATAGCACCCCTACCAATACCCCTGTATAACAAGCTAATAACAGAACAGACACTTATTCATATGACCACGCTCGAGTATATAAGTCGGTGTCCAGCAAGGGCAGGTGGGCGGAGGGTGGGGTAGAGCTTTCAGAGGTGCAACACAAGCGCACCTTCGGTGCTGGTGAGTCAGAGGTTTGGACAACAAAGGTGGTTCAAACAATGGTGGCTTCATCTTCGTTGCAGAAACTGGGTGGAGCAGATCCTTTTTGAGGGCTTTTGGAGGTCCAGGAGGGTGGCTCAAGCAATCGGTGCAAGCCGCAGTGTCAGTCAGCCCAAGACCAGGTGGAGGAGCCTGATGGAGAAGAGGGCAGGGTGTTAAGTACTGAAAGTAGCAGGGGGTCTTCTTTCAATCAAAAGAACCGGGGGGGAAGGCTTAACCAGAGACAAAAGAACAGGGCAGGTTTATGGGGAAACAGTCTGAAAAGCAGGGCAGAGAAGTGAAAAGGCAATCAGGAAAGCATGAGCAGAGAAAGGGAAACAGTGACCGAGTAATCACAAAAAAACTTTAAGTAAGTACAGCGGCTCCCAGAAGTCCTAGTTCCAAGCAGTTTAACTGGTAAACGAGCTTACAGGCACAGAGAAGTCATCAGAAAGCAGGAGCACAGATAGGAAAATAATATTGGAATGACAAAGCTACGCCTCTAAGTTCTAAACCCCATTGAAATACACTGAACCACACTTACTATAGTTTCTCATATTGCAGTTGCCAGTTCCAGCAGCAAGACATGTTTTTGATCAGAAAGTGGATCTGTGCCATTGGACATGTTCAGGTGAGTGAGAGTGTGTGGGGAGTGTAATGGAGGTGTGGGGTGGTAATTGCTGAGGGGAGGTCAGAGTGGCAGTGGTCAGATCAGCAAGGGACCATTTTCTTTCTTACAGGTTAAAAGCGGGGGACAAAACATTGAGGGATGGTTTTCTTTATTATAGTTCACATTTGGATATGGGGACGGTGATCAGAGGATGGAGGTGCCATTAGACACCAGGGAAACATTACACATATGGGGTACAGCAATCAGAGGGAAAGGGGTGCCACTAGACACCAGGGAAACAATTAAATTAATACAGGTCCAGCGATCAGAGGGCCGGGGTTGCCACCAGATACCAGGAAAACAATTAAATTAATACAGGGCCAATGATCAGAGTATGGGGTGCCACTAGACACCAGGGAAACAAATTAATACAGGGCCAGTGATCAGAGGGCAGATGGCACCACTAGACACCAGAGAAACATTGTGTAAATATGGGAACAATGATCGGAGGGCAGGGTGCCACTAGACACCAGGGAAATATATGAATATGAGGACAGAGGGTGGGGGTGTCACTAGACACCAGTGAAACATATAAATATGGGGACTGCAGGGAGGCTTCCAACTGTCTGGGAAACAAGTGCTAACTCCGAACCCTATAAGTGAGTGAGAGGCAGGAAAATAGTTCACCCAGTTGGTGGGGGGGGGGAGCACTGTGGTCAGTGGAGAGGACCATATGTGCTTCAGCTTTACTGTGGAAGGACACAGACTAGGTATTCACTTCCAGGCCCCCTTTTCTCTTTGTGTAACCATAAGACATCAGCATAGCTTCACTATGCAGCCATAAAAAGGACTGCATGGTTCTAAGAAAAAGAGGCAGCATGGCCAAAAGCCGACCTGACTTTGTCATTTACCATAGTTCATGTTAAATGCTGATGATTTTCTGTAGCTAAAGTAGAACAACTATTTACTTGAATTACATTGTTGTCCCAGAGAGGCATGCTGAAGTTGAAGCCCACTTCAGAGGATGGCAATTATGTAAGAGAGAAAACTATGTGCAGTAAGATACAGATTACAAAAACAGAGCAAACTTACAATGAGCACCAGAATATACAAACCGCAGATAAAAGCATGGCCTTAAACTTACCACCACACTTAAGAAGGCAACTTGCATACAGTGCAGTAAAAAATAAGGCAAACATTTTTTAGCAATGCTAATCAAACCAAGTGGACTAATAAGAGATGGCCTAGGGGAATAGGGGGTAAATATTACAAGTGGGAAAGTAGGTGAGGGAGAACACATTAAAGTGAGGAGGCAACTGATGAACTGGTGCTGCTACAAAGTTATTGGTGGAGGAAGGGAGAAAAAGAGGAAGGTGAAGGGGCAAGGACAAAGTCAGGCACATGAGGGAGTAAAATTATTTCTTACCAGTGCCTCAAGAGAGAAAAAGGCTAAGGCAGTAAGGGCAGGGATGGGGCTAAAAGGGATAAAGCCATCAAAAAATGGAGGGCGATGAGTACAAATGCCCATAGTCTGGGTAACAAGCTTCCTGAACTAGTGGCCTTGATGGAAGAGGGACACCTGGATATCGTGGCAGTCACAGAAACATGGTACACGGATAACCGTGACTGGGATGTCAACATACCAGGGTACACCAACTACAGGAGGGATAGGGAGGGTAAATGAGGAGGAGGAGAAGTAGCTCTCTGTAAGGGAAAGGATCAAAGCAATCGAACTAATGGGTAAACGGGGAGGAGAGGAGGCACTGTGGGTCACCTTTGAGACAAAAAATGGCACCACAATCCGCATGGGGATTGTATACAGACCCCCATCTCAGGGAGGAAATGGACAAGGAAATGATAGAAGGCATCCTGAGAATGGCAGAAAAAGAGGAGATATTGTTGATGGGGGAACTGAATATGCCAGATGTTAACTGGAGCACATTTGCTGCAGCCACATCCAAGAGCAGGGTCATTCTTGATGCCCTACAGGGGGCAGGCCTCAGACAGCTGGTGATGGAACCCACTTGGGAGGGAGCAATCTTAGACCTGGTACTCTCAAATGGAGATGGAGAGAGGATCACAGATTTAGAAGTGGGTAGCCATCTGAGAACAAGTGACCACCAAACAGTGTGGTTCACGATAAACACAGCTGTACAGTCAAGCCATACAAAAGCGAGGGTACAGGACTTTAGGAGGGCTGACTTTGGCAAAATGGGTGAGTGCCTAAGGAATACACTAGCAAATGGGCAGGAAGGAGGGGTGGAAGAACAATGGGGAAAAATTAAAACTGCCATTACAGAGGCAACAAGCCTCTGTGTGAAGCAAATAAACAAATCAAAATGAAGTAAAAAAACACTATGATTCTCAAAAGAGGTGGTGGGAAAGGGAAGGGAAGGGAGAAAAAGATAGTATTCAGGAAATATAATATGAGTAATCTGTGCAAAATGTGTGTAATGCAATGTAGGAAAAGTAGTGTGCTGTGAAATACAGAGAGTGTATATAGTAAAAGTCTAAATGTAACCCCCCCTGCAAATGGGGGTTCCCAAAAGACTTCCAGGAGCTTGCTTGAATGCTCCAAGCCTGAATGGTGTTTGGCGTCTAAGCCATTTATCTGTGAGTGTTTTTAGAGCCTCTGGTACTGTCTCTTTAAAAGCTGTCTGTTTGCAGACATAATTAGTTTGTATGGGGGGGGACTGTGTGTTTCTCTGCTTGAGTCCCACTCGAGCTGCTGCCAATTCACTCCATTTTTGCAGTCACTAGGAGTGCAAAGGGAACCTATCTGAAAGATGTAACTGTTTGCCAGAAATCATTCAGAGTAATAATGAAAATACACTTTGTCTAACCTGCTTTTCTTTGCAATCAGAACTGT
This sequence comes from Neoceratodus forsteri, assembly GCA_016271365.2. Classification (NCBI taxonomy): domain Eukaryota; kingdom Metazoa; phylum Chordata; order Ceratodontiformes; family Ceratodontidae; genus Neoceratodus; species Neoceratodus forsteri. The sequence continues at coordinate 775,471,097 of CM028134.1, read as the reverse complement.
GTTTGCCTAGTTCCCCATTCTAGTTTTGAACTGCTGAACTGGACCAATCAGTGTGGGTTAAGGTAGCTCTAAAATGGTGCCTGTGGACGAATCAGAACTTGACTCATAATCTGAGCCAGCCACAAGAGGACTGTATGGGCAGTGACTCTGGGAAATGTAGTTTGGACTTCAGCGCCTTTTTGCACCAACAGGGGGAGGCTATTGTGAGTGACAGCCAGTCCAGCCGAGAACTGAGAGGAACTCAAAGGAAGTGCCCGGTTTTGTCTACTGGAGTCTCAGTTTAGCTCTGGCAGTGAAGAGGGAAGGAGCCCTGTGCTCCTTCGGTGTGCAGTTTTAGTCAGGAAACACGTGTAAGGCCCCAAGTTTCGGTCTGCAGCTTGTGCAAGTGCTTGTTTGGACTGAATCTGATCTGTGAAGAGGATCAAGGAGATCTTAAAAGTAGAAACCAGGCTCACCCTGTAGAAGACTGGAGAAATTGCTGAATCGCGCTCGGTCTGTCAGCAACTGAATCTGCTGTGTGTTCTCCCAGGTACTGTGAAGTAATTGCGATCGGGATAGAGAAGCAGCCTGCCTGGTATAGTACTTTCCTTTTACATATAAATGTGCGTAGTGCTAGTGGGGACTCACGTTTCAAATCCCCTGTACAGTGAATTGAGTGCATGAAGCTGCAAGTAAACCCCAGCTTAATCCAGACTACATCCATTTGCTCTGAACTGCCTTGGGGTCCAGTCACAAGGACCTTGTCCACATGGTCTGCTCTGCCTGGCAATCCAGGAAAATCTGCCTTCCATTCAGTTTCAGCACTGAATTTGTGAGTACAAATCAGGGTAGCTCCCTGCCATCATCTAATTGCAAGTGTTCCATCTGATTACTTTTCCTTTCTTTCTCCACGAACTGAGCCTACCGGCTCCGGATTACAATTTGGGTATTGTGTATGCATTTTCCATCTTCAGGGCCCCAACCAGCTGCACCAAATAGGCTAGCCTTTTATTGCCTGGGTACCCAGTAAGAGTGACATTAGTGACATTAGGGACATTTGGGATTCTGAAATATGTGCACAGTACTGTGATTATTAATGCGTTTAAACTAATTAACCTGATTTCCCCCTGTCCTTGTTATATCCCCCTAAATAAATCAGATCTGTTTGTTTCAGCAGAGTTACACTGCCTGAGGTATTCATCTATGTTAAAGTATTGTACTGTGGTTTTTGCACTGTATCATCTTATTTTACAGGGAGTCCCAAGAGTCACACTGCCTGAACCAGTTCTAGGGGTAAGTGTATACTGTGAAGGTAATTCTGATATATTGTGTGGGCCACTAGTGGGAAGAAAAGGGGGTCGCATTGTCCCAGAGGGCTGTGACCAAGTTAGTTTAACTATTGCAAACCCTGACCTCTGAGTGGAGGCACCCGCCATTGGATCCAGTTCCCTCAACCTGTTAGCGGCAAATCAGGCAAGGGTAGTAGCCCTTGAGATAGTGCCTTCTAGGGGTTACAATAAGGAATCACAGAAGCAGCAGGACAGAGAACTGTATCAGTTAAAGCAGAAGGAAGCAGGGAAAGCAGTCAGAATAGCAAAGGCCCAAACGGAGGAAAAGATAGCCGACTCAGTTAAGAAGGGGGATGAAACATTTTATAGGTACATTAGAGAGTGAAGAAAGATCATGGGAGGGATAGTGATGCTTAATAAAGGGGAGAGGAGGTTGGCAGAGCGTGACAGTGAAAAGGCAGAGATACTGAATGAATACTTTTGTTCAGTATTCACAAAAGAAGAAGAGGGGGAGGTACCTAAACCAAACAATAGAGGCACTCTGGACAGGGGGGTCGATACTAGTCCATTCACAGAAGAAAGGATCCTGAAAGAACTCCTAAAACTCAAGGTGGACAAAGCAATAGAGCCTGATGGGATTCACCCCATAATTCTAAAAGAACTAAAGGGTGGCCTAGTGACACCACTGACTACCCTTTTTAATAAATCATGGGAGGATGGTGTGGTCCCTTCGAACTGGAGGAGGAGGAGGGTGGATATGATTCCCCTTCACACAAATGGGAGCAAGATGACAGGAAACTACAGACCTGTTAGTTTGACCTCAATGGTAGGGGAAAATGATGGAATCACTTCTGAAAGAAAGAATTGTTACGTACCTAGAGGCCAGTGGGGCACAGGACCCAAGGCAACATGGATTCACAGCGGGAAGGTCATGTCAAACGAATCTAATAGATTTCTTTGACTGGGTGACCAAAGTAGTAGACCAGGGAGGGGCTGTGAGGATATGGCCTACCTAGACTTTAGCAAGGCATTTGACACAGTCCCACAAACAGTCCCACACAAAAGATTAATAAAAAGGTTAGCCAGCCTGGGGGCGGGTCCCAGGGTGGTAGCCCGGGTAACAAACTGGTTGGACAACAGAACACAGAGGGTAATAGTAAACGGAGTACACTTTGAAGAAAGGGAGGTCACTAGTGGGGTACCACAGGGTTCAGTACTGGGACCAGTCCTCTTTAATGTCTTTATAGGTGACATTGCGGAGGATCTGGAAGGAAAAGTATGCTTCTTTGCAGATGACACAAATGTAACCCCTAGGTGGCGCTATCCCAAGGGCTACTACCCCTGACTGCTTGGCTAGTAGCAAGTTAAGGGGCCTAGGTTCAGTGGCGGGTGCCTCCACCTAAAGGTCAGGGATGGTATTAGTCTGACTAACCAGGCCACAGCCCTCTGGGACACTGTGACCCCCCCTTGTCTCCAGCTAGTGGCCCACACAGTACACAATGTTTACCTTCCCAATACCTCTGATACGCTCTACACATACACCTAGATTTAGCACTTACCCCCAGGACTGGTTCCTTCAGCTTGGCTCTGGGGACTCCCTGTAAAATAAGGTGATGCAAGACAAAAAGCAACTATGCAATACCTTAAGCATCAACAGACACCAAAGTCAATGTAAATTGCAGAAAAAAAAGTAGATCTGATTTATTCAGGTGGCTATAACAAGGATGGGGGGGCAATCAGGTTAATTGGCTTAAACACACTATATATACCACAGTTGTGCATGCAGTCAGTGTCCCTGTCAGTCACACTCTCTGGGTACCCAGGATGGAGAAGGGAGCTAGCCAGGACCGTTACCCGGGGTAGGCCGGCATTGCAACTGGTAGGGACCCTGTGAGGAAAAAGAAAGAACATGCACCCTTTCTAATTGTAATCCAGAGCCGGAGGGCTCAGTTCGTGGAAACAACACAATAAAATAATCAGATGACACACTTGTGATTCAAAAGATATGTTGCAGGGAGCTACCCTGTTGGTTACTCACGATACCCAAGCTGAACACAGGAGGGATGATGGTCGAGGCTATAACTGGTTGTTCTGGATGGCCAGAAGAATCATGGTGGGGAGACAAAACCTTTGAGGCAGGGCCCAATGGCACAGGGTAGCCACAGATTCAGTCTGTTTCAAACTGGGTACACGCCCAGTCCTTAGCACACATTCAACTCGGGGGAATACAGATCACGACCCCCACCCTTCAATTCACAGCACATTTACATGCAACGGAATTTACTGCACCCGGCATACAGCTCCTAAATCCCAATTGCAAAGTCACTGCTAAACCCAGGAGCACAAAGGTAGCTAAATTCCTTACTGGCCGATCGCACTTAGCAAAATCTTCAGTCTTCTTCAGGTTAAACCTGGTCTCAAGTCATTGGTTTGCTTCACAAGACTAGATTGGATTCAGTCCGTTTCACTTCTCCTCAGGCGGAAAATGGCAAGCAGGCCGAGATTCAGGCCATACATGGTTCTCCAGGGCGAACTACTCTGCAGCATGACTGCTCGAATTACGTAAACTCCTTCTCTCTCTACATCCACCTCAAATCTGGCTCACCAGCAGACAGCTCGTGGTATTTCCCCTTAATCCAAAAGGTCCGATTCATCAGTTTAACTGTCAGTCTCAGTAAGAGCTCCCTCTCCTGATGCAAAAGGCGCCAACAGCCCAGAACTACAAATCCCAACTGGTAATCCACACGGTCCCACTGTAGCAGGCTCCATTTCAGAGTCCCAAAGCACCGATTGGTCCAACTCGGCAGTTCAGGACCAAAATGGTGGAGCTGACAGAACAGTTCTTGCTGCAAGACAGGCAGGTTAGCACAAACCACATTATTATTATTACTCTAAAAGACCAACAGCCACTAGTCACATCTTTTAGCAAGGCTCCCTCTGCACAAGTAGCGATGACAGAAATGGAGCAAGTATCCAGCAGCTCGGGCGGGACTCGGGCGTGGAAACACACAGTCCCCCCTTTTGATTAAATATGACTGCAACAGGCAGCCCTTAAAGGGACATGCACACGGAGGCCACACAGGCACTCACTGACAATACTTTAGGTCGCTAGACGCAGGACACCAGCCTGTCCATGAGCATTTTGGGCAAGCTCACAGAAGGCTTTTGGGAACCCCCCATTTGTAGGGGGGGTTACACCCTTCCTTGCCTGGAAAAACTTGGCGTCCACGTCAAGTCAGTACTATTATAATAGTTTTAAATGTACATTACAGTACACATCTATACCACTAGCAGTTAAGGCCTATAACTTCTATGCCATTAGTCAGCATGTTTATGTAACCCCTAGATGGCGCTATCCCAGGGGCTACTACCCCTGCCTGATTTGCCACTAACAGGTTGAGGGGCCTGGATCCAATGGCGGGTGCCTCCACCCAGAGGTCAGGGTTTACAATAGTTAAACTAACTTGGTCACAGCCCTCTGGGACACTGCAACCCCCCTTTCTTCCCACTAGTGGCCCACACAATACATCAGAATTACCTTTACAGTATACACTTACCCCCAGGACTGGTTCCGACACTGGGACCTCCTGTGAAATAAGATACAGTGCAACAATCACAGTACAGTACTTTAACATAGACAAATACCTCAGGCAGCATAACTTTGCTGAAACAAGCAGCTCTGATTTATTTAGGGGGATATAACAAGGACAGGGGGAAATCAGGTTAATTAGCTTATCACTCTACTCATCTACCTATGGCTCTGTGCACAGGCCTATCCCTATCAGTTACTGTCCCTGGGTACCCAAGCCCTAGTGGCTAGTCCAAACCGTGGCAGCTGGTGAGGGCCCTTTACACAGAGAAAAGGAGAATTAAACAGTCAGCAGTACAGTAATTCCATTTGGATTTAATGTGGCAATTCAACAGGGAGCGACCCTGAATTAGTACTCACGACCTCCAAATAAGATAGGGTCCTTCAATGTCAGCAGGGCTACTCTTGAGCTCCAAGAGACTCTCACATATTTATATGGTAAACAGTCACAGGCAAAAGTCACTTAATGGCAGCAGGATTCACTTGAGGTACACAAACCTCTTCACACATTTATATGGTAAAAAGAAAGCACTATACCAGGCAGGCTGCATCTGTATCCCGATCGCATTACTGCACAATACCGGGAGAACACACAGCAGATTCAGTTCCTGACAGACCGAGTGCAATTTTCAGCAATTCCTCCAGTCTTCTACAGGGTGAGCCTGGTTTCTACTCTTCAGATATCCTTTGATTCTCTTCACAGGACGGATTCAGTCCTAACAAGCTGCAGACTGGAACTCTGGACCTTACACATGTTTTTGACTAAAACTGTGCACTGAAGGACACAGGGTTCCTTTCCTTCACTGCCAAAGCTCAACTGAAACTCCCAACAGACAAAACTGGCACTTCCTTTGAGTTCCTCCCAGTTCTTGACTGGATTGGCTGTCACTCAATAGACTGCTGCTGTTGGTCCAAAAGGCGCAAGTCTAAACTACATCTCCCAGAGTCACTGCCCATAAATCCCTCTTGTGGCTGGCTCAGATTATGAGTCCAAGTTCTGATTCGTCCAGGTCACATTTTAGAGCTAGCTTACCCCACACTGATTGGTCCAGTTCAGCAGTTCAAAACCAGAATGGGGAACTAGGCAGACACAGTTCTGACTGCAAAGAAAGCAGGTTAGACAAACTGTAATTTCATTATTACTGTAAATGATTTCTGGCAAACAGTTACATCTTTCAGATAGGTTCCCTTTGCACTCCTAGTGACTGCAAAATGGAGTGAATTGGCAGCAGCTCGAGTGGTACTCAAACAGAGAAGCACACAGTCCCCCATACAAACTAATTATGTCTGCAAGCAGACAGCTCTTAAAGAGACAGTACCAGAGGTTCTAAAAACACTCTCTGATAAATGGCTTAAACGCCAAACACCATTCAGGCTTGGAGCATTCAAGCAAGCTCCTGGAAGTCTTTTGGGAACCCCCATTTGCAGGGGTGGTTACATTTAGACTTTTACTATATACACTCTCTGTATTTCACAGCACACTACTTTTCCTAAATTGCATTACACACATTTTGCACAGATTACTGATATACACACTGCAGTATGAAATCGGGTTATTACTTCCTGCACATGGATCAATGAGAACAGGGTCCCTTTCCTATCAGCTACCCTGGGGCTGAAGGGGGCAGGGGTACCATACTTAGAGGGCAGAACAATCAGATGGGAGTTAGCACTCAAACTCAGTTTGGGTAGGGAACTTTGGGACACATAAACTGCCTTGTGTACTACACTGAGAAGCAAATCCACTGGCCTCCCAGGGGAGTCATAGCTGAGATGTACTATTGGTTTGACAGCCACAGTCTCAGTACCTTTCACCTCAATCTTTGCACTTTCCTTACTTGCAAAGGGGACCTCTGTCTGAGTGGAAAAGCTCAGTCTTGGAGCACTGTCAGCCCCCATCTCTGTGCATTCAGGTTCTACCACACTTTGCTCACTGAGAAGGCATTCTGGCACCAAAAAGGAATTGTCATTACACTCAAAGTACTCTTCAGGTTCTGGCATGTCACCAGTCTGTCTCAGATCATCTGTCTCTTTCTCAGGTAACTCACACAGTTCCCCCATACACAGCGACTCAGTCTCATTAGACCTGACACTTTGAACTTCACTCTCAGGGAGCATTGGCTCCAGGGACAAAGCTGGGGGGTTAGGCAGTCCAGAAGGCCCAGCTTCATCTCCACAATTGACCAGGGGGTTGCCCTGAAACAGCTGATTCAGTTCATAAGAGGGATAGTAAGCATAGTTGCACTCACTTTCATCAGACATGGACTGACAATCAGGATCAGTTTGGATCATCTGTGGGGAGGGCCTCAAGTCAGTGACCACCGGGACAGGCTTATTCTGCCTTCGTTTAGCAGCAGCCTGAGTCACTGGTCCCGAGGGGTTAACCTCTGGGGGCTCAGCTTCAATCAGGACTTGGCCAATGGGCAACAAATGGTTACGGTGCATGGTCTTGACATCCTTTGAATTGTTTTCAGGCCATACTTTATACACAGGTAAGTCATTCAATTTGCCTACTACTATATGGGGAAGGTGGTGCCACCGATCAGCAATTTTGTGTTTGCCATGCAATCCCAGATTTTGCAGCAACACTCAGTCTCCAGCTTGAAGCTCTTGGGCCTTTACCTTTCTGTCATGTCTTTCTTTGTTAGCTACGTTTCTCTTTGCAGCCACGGTCTGAGCTAGTTGGTATGCATGGTTCAATTGAGCTTTTACCTTTTGCATGTACTGTAGATAATTCTCAGCTCTGACTCCATCAGGCAAAACCCCAAAACAAACATCCACCAGTAAACGAGACTCTCCCAAGCATGAGGTGATAGGGAGAGAACTCGGTAGCATCAATTTTTGTATAATTATAGGCATGGACCAAGATGCTAATCTGCTGGCTCCATTTAGGCTTGTCTTTCTGGTGGAGAGTGCCCAATATGTCAAGCAGGGTGCGATTGTCATTCTGGCTGTGGGTCTCCCTGCAGGTGATAGGAGTGGTTCTTGACTTCTGCACCTCCCCCATAGAGAGCATTTCTTTGATTAGGCGACTCTCAAAGCCTTGGTCATAATGAATTTTGGGGGCCCCACAGTGAACAAAAAATTATTTATCAGCACCTTGGCCACAGTGGATGCCTTTTGATCTTTGGTGGGGAAGGCTTGGGCATATCTGGTAAAATGATCTGTAACCACCAACACGTTACTGATATCCTGCTGATCAGGCTCCAAGCTTAGAAAGTCAATACAAACTAACTCCATGGGTGTGCTGGTGGTGATGTTAACAATGGGGGCAGCCCTCTGTGGCAAGGCCTTTCTCTGTGAGGCAGCGGCTACAAGTTTTGTACATGATGTTCAACATACGGCCCCCATTTTAGGCCAGTAGAATTGTGGGACCGTACTCAAGTCAAGAGTTCTGTCAATACCAAAGTTGGCCCATGTGGTTGTGTAGGGACCTCAGCACCAAGTCCCTGAGAAATGGGTGGGCAAGAACAACTGTTGTTTGTCTACTTGACCCCCCCCCCAATCTACTGTCTCTTGGTACAGCAACCGATTTATTAGCTTCAATTTAGGACCCTCTTTGTACAATAGTGCAGTTCTCCAATCATAGGAGCGTAACTTGGACACATCTTTCCCTGCATAGAGGGCTTTGAGAGCTGATCGGATCATTGGGTCTCGAGATTGAGCTCGCTGAAGGCTGTCATTATCAAACTGAGGCAAGGCACTAATATCTAGCGTGGAAAAGTGACAATACGCAGCTGGTATACAAGTGTCCGAGGGGCCCAAGCAGTCTACCAGGCAGTCCACAGGGTCGGTTGACATTGGTTCATCTTTGACAAACATTTGGCACAGGGCTCGAATATCAGGCTCGGACAACCTGACCCAACCACCTCTGGAATTAGGCCTCTGGGAAAGGGCATCAGCATCTATGTGATTCAGGCCCGATCTGTATTCAACAGCATAATTATAAGTGAACAATGCAGAAAGCCACCAATGCCCGGTAGCATCCAATTTAGCTGAAGTCTGCACATAGGTCAGCAGATTATTATCTGTCTTCACCAGTATCTTTGCTCCATACAGATAGACATGAAATTGGTCGACAATGATCCACTTCAATGCCAAGAACTCCAATTTATGTACAGGATAGTTTTTTCCGAAGGGGTCAGACTCCTACTGGCAAAGGCCACTGGTCTAAGGCCATTTTCATGCTCCTGATACAACACAGCCCCCAAACCTTGTAGGCTAGCATCGGTGTGTAACACATAGGGTTTAGCAGGATCAGCATACAAGGGACGGGAACTTGGGTGAATTGATATATGATTTTGTGGAAAGCAGCCTCCTGATCGGGTGTCCGCCGGAATTTAAAAAAGTTCACCTGGGCAGAAGTACATTCTCTCTGCTTCAGTGGGGGCCATTCTCTTGTACTTTTTGTTCGTGGGAGGGTAACCCTGGGTCAGATTAAACAATGGGCGAATCACCCTTGAGTAGTCCTTTATGAACCGACGGTAATAACCACAAAAGCCTAGGAAGCATTGTAATTCTTTTAAATTGTGGGGCTGGGGCCAGGTGGTCAAGGCCTCAACTTTGCTAGGATCAGTCTCTATCCCCTCGGTGGACACTATGTGCCCCACATTCTTCACAGATGTCTGAAAGAACTGGCATTTGTCGATGGACAGCTTAAGGCTGAAGTCTTTCAGTCAGTCCAGCACTTTAAAAAGTCATCTCTCATTTTCCTCCAATGAACTTCCAAACACAATAACATCGTTTAAGTATACCAGGCACTCCAACAAGTTCATGTCCCCCACTGCACATTCCATCAGTCGCTGAAAAGTGGCCGGGGCACCTGAGATCCCCTGAGGCATCCTCATAAACTCATAGAACCCAAGTGGTCAGATATAGGCTGTTTTCTCATGGTCCTCTGGGGCCATGGGTATTTGGTAGTACCCACTGCGAAGATCCAACACCGAGAGCCACTTGCTTCCATTCAGACAGTCCAAAGCATCCTGAATACAGGGCATGGTGTATTGGTCGGCGATGGTCCGCCTGTTAAGGGTCCTGTAATCTACACAACATTCTTACTGTCCCATTATTTTTCCCTCACCACCACAATAGGTGAAGCATGAGGGCTTCTGGAATCTTGTACCACACCAGCTGCAAGCATTTCCTGCAGGTGTCTTCTTACATCATCTATATCTGCTGGTGCTAGGCGCCAAGACCTCTCACAGAATGGTCGTTCATCTTGCAGGGGTATGTGATGTTCCGCTCCTCAGACACATCCCACATCCCACATCCCATTCCTTCAGTGAAAACACCTTATCTCTCTGGGCAAGTCTCTGGCTGATTCTAGTCTTCCATTTCACTGGCAACAGGGAGTCACCAAAGTCAAACAAGTCGGGTGTCACTTGGTCAGTCACTCCAGAGGGCTTGTTACTAGGTAACACTGCAGTGTCTGCACATTGTACGATAGCTAGGGTGCAGCCTCCGTTCACTCGAATTTCTCGATCTGACACATTGTGGACCTGGACCATGACCCGTCAGGCACAGGCATGAGCACAAGCGGGTAAGATACTGGGCTTAATCAGCAACTCTTCTGGCAATTTTCCATTGCCTGGCGCGTCCAGCATGAGTATCTTGTTCTTGACATCTTTCCGTAGGTGGACCTCCCCTTGTAGGGTGCACTGGGTGTTGGGGCCCAGGACCATTGACTCAGGATCCTTCTTCCATACCACCCGAATGGTTCATCTTGATCCACCTCTTCTGCATTCAGCCATTATGCATACGCTTTCTTAATCAATGCAGGAATCCTCAGAGCCCTACCAGTTCATTGCCCCTGCTTCTCATAGCATAGCTGCGCCAATCTCCCAAACATATGAGCATTCCTCCCAATTAATAGAGGGACCCCATCATACAGTCCAGTAGGGGGACACACCAAAGTTAAGGTCTCCACTTGCTCCACCACTCTGGCCACTGAAGTAGGGAAAGACAACCAAATCCTGATATACCCAGCGTAGGGGTAGGCCTTTTCGCTCAACCACCAGACATGCAGTCCTTCCAACAGCTGTAGGGGCACATCAGGCAAGTGCTTCTGATACCAGTCCTGAAACATTATAGTTACTTGGGAGCCACTGTCAAGCACAGCCCTGGTAGACACTCCATTCACCTTCACTGTTGTCTCCATGGAGGGGCCCACCATGTCGGACCATTCCGGTGGCACTGATGTCAATGTTGATCTAGCATGGGCTTTGGTAGAGTAACTTTTCCACACAGCTCCCAGGTGGCAAATTATTATTTCGTCGAATCACAGCTAATAACTGGGGAGTGACCCTCCTGAAACTCTCTGGTGAACAGCAGAAGAACGGGTATGTCCATCCTCTCACATTGATAGCAAAAAGTAGGCTCCCTGGGATCTCGGGGGGGGGGGGGTCGCAGGCTATCCCCTGACTTGCGTACCACAGGGGTATTGGAGGGCTCATCTTTGGCTTGTGCTTTGGATTCTTGATCCTCGGGACTTCCCCCAAGGTGAGGATTTGGTGTGGTCCACAGCAAGTCTCCCACTAAAGTCTCAGCTCTTGCACTTCTTCCAGTAGGTTACCCTCAGCTTGGGACTCGGACGAAACAACATGCACTCCCACTCCACCTTTGGCCTCTGGGGATGCCTGATACAGGTCAGGTTCTCGGGCTGCTTCAGTCAATTCTTTAATCAACTCTCTCAGCTGCTGGGCTTCATCCAAGTCACTCCTCTCAGGGATCGGGCAGGTGCCAACCATCCCAGCATAGGGCTCCCAGCCCTCTTCACCAGTCTCGATTTCAAGAATTTCCTTCATAAGATGACAGTACTCAGGAGGGTTAGCCTTCCTGTCTTGTAACTTGAGTTTCAATGTCATTACACTAGAATGTCTGGCTGACTTGAGGATATGGTCCAATCTGACCCAGTTCAGTTCCTTCGCAGGAACTCCCCCTTTTCTGTGGGCCATTTGCAGAGCCCTCTCAATCCTGGTAACAAATACGGACAATTTCTCATTTTTCCACTGCTTGGCTGACTTGAACTTCCACAACAAGTCATCCCCAGACTCAGTACCACCAAACACTCCTTCCAGTGCAGACAGGTATTCAGCTGCTGTAGCCTCTGGACTAGTGGCTCGCAAGAAATGGATGGCCTCCAGAGCAGGGCCCCTCAAGCTCTCCATCAGCCTCTTTCTCTTTTCCCCCTCTGAACATTGCAATTCTTGTACTAGAGGAGTGGCATAGTCCATCCACGTTTCCAAATCATCCTCCCCCGTGGGCACTGAGACTGTGCCTGAAAAGAGTCTGAGCTTTCGGTAAGAATCCAACTGTATTGAGGGAATTACTATGGGGGAAGGGGCTACAGGAGAACTCTTTGGAGAAGCGGGGGAGGTGGCTTGGGAGTGCAGGGGCATGTGTTCCTCTGAAAGGTCTAACACCTTTATGAGCTCTTGGGCAGTTCGTCCTTCAGACGCTAACAATTTGAGCAACTTATCCTTAAACCCTTCTATACAGGGGGACCCACCCGGGGTAGTCAGATCACTGTGCAGGTGAATGATCCTCCACCCCTTCTGGGTACCTTCAGGCAGAATAACAGGGAGTACTTTCTCTGGATCTATTGGGGAGCTACAGGAGAGCTACACTATCATAGTCTGTTCAAACAAATCTGCATCTCTCCCCTTCACCTCTACTTTGCCCAAACCCTTAACATGCTCCACAGTGGCTACAATATCAGCATAAGCAAGCCCTAATGGGACAGCCAGTAACAGAAGAGCCTGTCGGGGGTCTAACCTCTCAGTCTCACTCCACCCCATCATTCGGTGCACTAACAGCTTATGAGGGGCAATTTTCAGCTTGGGCGTAGCGAGATCCTCCATTTTCTCTACAAAACTAAACATATCAGGGTAACTTCTTTCCTTGGCCGCTAGAGGACGCTAATCTCAGTGGTGCCTCCAAGATGTAACCCCTAGGTGGCGCTATCCCAAGGGCTACTACCCCTGACTGCTTGGCTAGTGGCAGGTTAAGGGGCCTAGGCTCAGTGACAGGTGCCTCCACCCAAATGTCAGGGTTGGTATTAGTCTGATTAACCAGGCCACAGCCCTCTGGGACACTGTGACCCCCCTTGTTTCCTGCTAGTGGCCCACACAGTACACAATGTTTACCTTCCCAATACCCCTGATAGGCTCTACACATACACCTAGATTTAGCACTTACCCCAGGACTGGTTCCATCAGCTTGGCTCTGGGGACCCCCTGTAAAATAAGGTGATGCAAGACAAAAAGCAATTATGCAATACCTTAGGCATAAATGGACACCATGGTCAATGTAAATTGCAGAAAAAAGTAGATCTGATTTATTCGGGGGCTATAACGAGGATGGGGGTAATCAGGTTAATTGGCTTAAACACACTATAAATATCACAGTTGTGCATGCAGTCAGTGTCCCTATCAGTCACATTCTCTGGGTACCCAGGATGGAGAAGGGGGCTAGCCAGGATCATTGCCCGGGGTAGGCCGGGATTGCAGCTGGTAGGGGCCCTGTGAAGAAAAAGAAAGAACATGCACCCTTTCTAACTGTAATCCAGAGCCAGAGGGCTCAGTTCATGGAAACAACACAACAAAATAATCAGATGACACACTTGTGATTTAAAAGATATGTTGCAGGGAGCTACCCTGTTGGTTACTCACGATACCCAAGCTGAACACAGGAGGGATGATGGTCGAGGCTATAACTGGTTGTTCTGAATGGCCAAAAGAAGCATGGTGGGGAGACAAAACCCTCGAGGCAGGGCTCAACTGCATAGGGTAACTGCGGATTTAGTCTGTTTCAAACTGGGTACACACCCAGCCCTTAGCACACATTCAGCTAGGGGGAATGCTAGATCATGACCCCACCTCCAGTTCAAAGCACATTTACATGCAACGGAATTTACTGCACCAGACATACAGCTCCTAAACCCTAATCGCAAAGTCACTGCTAAACCCGGGAGCACAAAGGTAGCTAAAGTCCTGACAGGCCGATCGCACTTAGCAAAATTTTCGGTCTTCTTCAGGTTAAGCCTGGTTTCAAGTCATTGGTTTGCTTCACAACACTAGATCAGATTCAGTCTGTTTCACTTCTCCTCAGGCAGAAAACGGCAAGCAGGCTGAGATTCAGGCTGTACACGATTCTCCCATGTGAACTACTCCGCAGCACAACTGCTTGAATTACGCGAGCTCCTTCTCTCTCTACATCCACCTCGAATCTGGCTCACCAGCAGACAGCTCGTGGTATTTCCCCTTAATCCAAAAGGTCCGATTCATCAGTTCAACTGTCAGTCACAGTAAGAGCTCCCCCTCCTGATGCAAAAGGCGCCAACAGCCCAGAACTACAAATCCCAACTGGTAATCCACACGGTCCCACTGTAGCAGGCTCCATTTCAGAGTCCCAAAGCACCGATTGGTCCAACTCAGCAGTTTGGGACCAAAATGGTGGAGCTGACAGAACAGTTCTTGCTGCAAGAGAGGCAGGTTAGCACAAACCACATTATTATTATTATTATTACTCTAAATGACCAACAGCCAGTAGTCACATCTTTTAGCAGGGCTCCCATTGCACAAGTAGCGATGGCAGAAACGGAGCAAGTATCCAGCAGCCCAGGTGGGACTCGGGCATGGAAACTCACAGTCCCCCCTTTTGATTAAATATGACTGCAACAGGCAGCCCTTAAAGGGACATGCATACGGAGGCCACACAGGCACTCACTGACAATACTTTAGGCTGCTAGACACAGGACACCAGCCTGGCCGTGAGCATTTTGGGCAAGCTCATGGAAGGCTTTTGGGAACCCCTCATTTGTAGGGGGATTACACAAAGATCTGCAACATGGTTAGTACACAAGTGGGTGTGGAAAGGATGAGAAGGGACTCGGCGAGGTTGGAGAAATGGTCAAAAGTATGACAGCTTAGATTCAATGCAAAGAAGTGCAAAGTAATGCACCTGGGAAACAAAAACCCAGGGGAAGAGTATGCAATGGAGAGGGGGAAGTACTCATAACAACAAAAATAGAAAGGGACCTGGAGTTAATCATATCAGATGACCTTAAGGCAGACCTGCAATGTGAGAAGGAAGTAAGGAGGGCTGGGGGAATACTGGGATGCATAGGGAGAGGCATCACCAGTAGAAAACAGGAAGTTGTTATCCCTCTGTACAGACAGTTGGTGAGACCCCATCTGGAGTACTGCATGCAGTAATGGAGACCCCATCTCCTCAAGGACATAGACAGGATGGAGGCAGTTCAGAGGAGGGCAACTAAAATGGTGCAAGGTCTACACCGGAAGCCATATGAAGAAAGACTAAAAGAGCTTAATATGAATACCCTTGAGGAAACAAGGGAGAGGGGGGGATATGATAGAAACTTTCAAGTACCTCAAGGGAATCAACAAAGTCCAAGAGGGTAGCATATTTCAGAAAAAGAGATGTGCAAGAACAAGGGAGCACAATTTGAAGACAGAGGGAGAATGTCTCAGGGGCAATGTGAGGAAGTATTTTTTCATAGAGATGGTGGTGGATGAATGGAATGGCCTTCCTGAAGAGGTCATGGGGTCAAAAACAGTGGGGGAATTCTAGAATGCATGGGACAGTCATAAGGCAATTATAGTGGGGGGTAGGAGGAAGTAGGCTGTTGGTTAACTAGGATCTGCAGCTTATCCAATAGGTAGGGAAATGGGCAGACTAGGTGGGCCAGGTGGTCCTTATCTACCATCAAAGTCTATGTTTCTATGTTACTAAGAGAGGGTAGAGGAGGAATAGATAGCTAGAGACTGCTCCAGAGGTGGGGAAGGTAGCAAGAGAGGCAATCTAGCCAGCAAACGATTTGTAGCAGGGGACTGAGAAAGTGCTGGCATCAGACAAGTAGAAAGAGTAGGACAATGTAAGAGGAGAGAAATGAAGTAGCAGGGAAAATAAGAGAACTAGTCTTTAGGAAGCAAGGTGGGGCAGTGGGAGAGATGCCTGCTGTTGAGGGAAGGGAGAGAGATTTAAGTAAAGAGAGCAGTGGTAAGTCAGTCCATTGGACAAGATGCAAATGATGCAGTCTTGGATCATTTAGAATTTTTGTGAGCTATGTAATTTTTTTGGAATATGTTTGCCAATGCTGTTGGAATTTTAGTGCCAAGATAATTTATTGATGCATCTTGCTTACCTGGGTACTGCAGTTGTTTGGCATTTGAGGGGTTTGTACTAGGTCTAAATGTAATAGTTATGTCTTTATCCAGCTAATCTTGTATTCTGAAGTTTTGCCAGATGTTGAGAATGTTTATAGTAGTTCTTTTAGACAACTATTTGAATAAGTAATGTAAAGTAGGACATCTGCATACAAACTGATTTTTTGAGTAGGGAGTCAGTTTGAATACTAACATACTAAAAATGCCAGCAGAATAGGCCCAAAGGTCTATCGAGGACAGTCAGTACCCTGAGTGGGCACCGCAGCCATCCTCTTGATTATTCTCTCTATCCCCCTTCCCCCGTCCAGGGTTCCCCTCGCCCAGACCGGCAGCTCTCTTCTTCACCCCTCTCCTGTACCCGTCTCAGCCTCTCTTGAACCCTTCCACCATGGACACTTCCACCACTTCCTCAGGCAGTGCATTCCATGAATCTACCACCCTCTCAGTGAAGTATCTCCTCCTCCTTCCCCTCTAAGTCTCCCTCCCTCCAGCCTCCAACAATGCCCCCTCATGGTCTCTCCCACCTTCCCCTGAAAGATCCCATGAAGGCATACCTTATTTACCCCTTTCAGATACTTGAAGACCTCGATCATATCCCCCCCCATCTCTCCTTTCCTCCAGTAAGAACAGGTTGAGCTCCTCAAGTCTCACTTCATAGGTCCTGTTCCCCAGGCCCTGGATCATCCTGGTTGATCTCCTCTGAACCCTCTATAGGAGTAGAATATCCTACTTGATGTGCGGGCACCAAAACTGTACGCAGTACACAAGGTGCAGTCTGACTAGGGAATTGTACAGTGGCAGAATCACCTCCCTACTTCTCAAGGTGAACTCCCTGGCGATACAGCCCAGCATTCTATTTGCCCTGGCTGTGGCCCTAATACACTGTTCAGAGTTATTCATTTTGGCATCCACCAGCACCCCAATGTCCTTCTCCCCACTTGAGACCTGCAATATGCCCCCCCTCCTAGGGTATACACCTGACTTGGGTTTCTGGTCCCCAGGTGAAGCACCTTGCATTTTGTCATTTTGAACCCTAGCTTCCAGGTATGTGACCAACTTCCCAGAACATCTAGATCTTCCTGCAGGATAACCCTGCCCTCCTCCCCATACACCACTGCCCCCAGCCTAGAGTCATCCACAAAGAGACTCATTTCATTCCTGATGCCTACCCAGATGTCAGAGATGTAGGCTTTAAACAGGAGCGGTCCCAGAACTGATCCCTGTGGGACCCCACTGATGACTTCCCTGGGGGTTGAGGCTACCCCCCCACCACCACCCACTGGGTACAACCAGATAACCAGCTTCCAATACTGGTGATAAGAGTCGATTCCAGATAAATGGTTTGAATACAAGTGCAAATGTATGCCAAACACACAGCAAAACCTTTACAGAGATCACATAGATGCAGACAATATAGACAGATCGCTGTAAAGTCCACCCAGGACCCCGGCACTCTTTCCCCTAGTTCTGCACACCCCCTCCCCAAATCAACTCTGACTCGGAGTTGATAATCCTTAAGTTGGAGTGTTGGGGGGGCAAAGCCCCCCGGAAATAATAGACAGGTTACCAGACAGATTTATGTCGCTCGCAATTTGTGGTCAACATAAATCCATTGTTGTAATGTCAGTCGAAAAAGTTTTTGTTGAACTGGTGTCATAGACTCAAGTCCAACAATAACACATGAAATTCGACAACCCTGTCTAGTGCCTCTACTTGGAGAGAAATCCAGTGATAATATATTATTTGTCTTACATATTTGATTTGGTACAACAACCTAACCCTCTTTCTGAAAACTGGACCTGGACTGGCTTTGCCTTAATGTTTTATGGAAAAATTCCCATTCCATCCAATCAAAGGCCATTTCTGCTTCAACCGACAGCAGAATGACTTTGTGATTATTTTATAATGTTGATAGTTCTTCTGATATTATACTGTTATTTTCTGCCCTTAATAACTCCATTTTTTCTTGTGAGATGAGTGTAGGTAAGATTTTTTTTTTTTAAGTCGAGCAGCAATTTTTATATAAAACATTACATCAGTATTCAACAATGAAATCGGTCTATAATATGAGCAGATGAGTGGATCTTTATCTTTTTATGAAATAGATGGATTGTGGCTTTTTAAAATGAGGTGGGATGGTTATTTAGAGTAATAAATGAGTTAAGCAGATGTATAAGGTGAGGTATAAGTTCTGACAGTAGGGCTTTGCAAAAGTCAATTGAAAGGCCAACTGGGTGGGGAGCTTTTCTATTGGGCAATTCTAAATAGCATTATACACTTCTTCAAGAGCTATTGGCTGATCCACTGACTGGATCGTTTCTCTGGGGAGTTGAAGTAAAGTTATATATCGTAAAAGTTTTCAACTGCTTAAGAGTGTAGATGTCTTTCTATTTAACAACGTTTTTGATAATACTGAGAAAATTGGCAATTAATTTCTTTATTTTTTAGAATATTGCCTGTATTGCCCTGTTTTGTTTCTGGTTCTTCCTAATTTGTCAAGTTTGAAGCCCATTATATGTAGCAGTCATAGAAATATAGAAACATATAATTTGATGGCTAGTGCTGTGCGAAATTTTCAAATTCCAGTGGAATTAAATTTCACTGAAATTCAAAATTCCACCAAAATTCCACTGAATTGTGCTGGAAATGGAATGGCATAATTCTATGGCAGAAAAATGCGGAATGAGTTTTTCCACAACATTTGCACAGAATTTTATTCCACGGATCTCAATATTTTCCGTGGAAATGGTTGCAGAACGATTTTCTGTGGAAGAAATGCTTTTCTGCAGAATATTATTCTGCAGATCGCAGCAGGCAGAATTCCGCAAAACAACCAGTGAAATTCTGGTGGAAACTCCACCAGCAGAATGGTCATTCCATGTTAATTTCGCTGGTGGAATTTTGCATTTCACACAGCATTATTGACGGCAGATAAGGACAGCTTGGTTCACTTTGGCTGCCCATTTTCCATACCTACTGTATCACCCCAGTCCCTATTTGAACTCCAGCTTATCTCCCTTCCTTGTCTTATCACTAAAGTTCCCTTATGCCTATCCCATGCTTTCTTGAAACCTGTTGCAGTTTTTGCCCACACCACCTCTGCTGGGAGGCTGTTCCAAGGATCTATCACCCTCTCAGTGAAGAAGTACTTCCCCACATCTCCCCTGAATCTACCCCCTCCAGCTTAATAGCATGATCATTTGTCCTTGAGCATCTTTATTTCTGAAAGATGCTTCCTTGTTGAACCTTATTTATACCTGTGAGATATCTGAAATTTTCTATAATATCTCCCTTCTCCCTCCATTCCTCCATTGTATACATATTAAGGTCCTTCAGTCATTCCTTGTAGGGCTTTTGATGCAGATGCTGCACCATTTTGGTTGCCCTCCTCAGGACCACCTCCACTCTTTCTATATCCTTCCAGAGATTAGGTCTCCAGAACTGGACACAGTACTCTAGGTGAGGTCTCACCAGTGATCTATACAGTGGTAACACCACCTCCCTCATTCTGCTAGTGATCCTCCTCCCTATGCACCTCAGCATCCCGCTAGCTCTCCCAACTGCCTTGTCACACTGCCTAGCCACCTTTTGGCCATCAGATATGATAACTCCCAGGTGTCTTTCTTGTTTGGTGGGCGTCAATACCTCTCCTCCAATTTTGTACTCTCCTCTCCTGGGTTTCTGCTCCCAAGTGCATGATTTTGCAATTTTTGGCATTATGCCCAGTTGCCATACCCTTGACCACTCCCCTAACCTTTTCAGATCCCCTCTTCCCCCCACCACCACCAGGGTGTCCACCCTGTTACAGATTTTAGTGTCAGCGAACAGGCAGACCTTTCCCTCCAGCTTCTCTGCAATGTTGCTAATAAAGATATAAAAGAGGACCGGTCCCAGTACAAATCCCTGAGGTACAGTACCCCGCTGGTCACCCTCCCTTCTTTGGAGTGAACTCCATTTACCACCACCCTCTGTCTCCTATCCCTTAGCCAATATCTTACCCAGTTTACCACCATTGGTCGCACTCCTAGGCTACCCAATTTACTGACTAATCTCCTATGTGGGACGGAGTCGAAGGTCTTGCTGAAAGCCAGGTAGGCCACATCTACCTCTCCTCCCTGATCTAATTCCCTGGTTACCCAGTCAAAGGAATCTACTAGATTTGCTTGACAAGGACCCCCCCATGAATCCATGCTGTCTCTTGTCCTGTAAGCCTCTGGATTCAAGATATTCCACTATCCTTTCCTTCAGTAGTAATTTCAATAATTTTCCCACCACTGAAGTCAGGCTGACTGGTCTGTAGTTGCTGGCCTCTTCCCTACTACCACTTTTGTGAAGTGTGACTACATCTACCCTCCTCTAGTTCTCCGGAACATCTCCCAACTCCAGTGAAAGGTTGAATAGGACTGTTAGAGGTGCAGTCAGCACATCCCTGAGTTCCCTCAGTATCCCTGGATGGACCCTGTCTGGCCCCATTGCCTTATCCACGTACAGCTTTGTGAGTTCCTTCAGGACTTTCCCCTCTGTAAATAGACTAGTGTCCGCCTCCCTTCCTTTGATGCTCCTGTCACTTTTCTGTGGCCCTTCTCCTTCCCTTTCTTCTGTGAACACTGAACAAAAGTATTTGTTTAAGATGTCTGGTTTTGCTTGGTCCCCCTCCACACAATCCCCTCTTCCCTTCTTAGTCTTACAATCCCTCCCATGGTCTTTATCTTTTCGCTTACATACCAAAAAAATGTCTATTCACATTTCATTTCTTCCTGGGCAATTTGCTCCTCTGTTTGCACCTTTACACTCCTAACTGATTCCCAGCCTCCCTCTTTTCCTCCAGATACAGCTCCCTATCCTCCTCTTTCTGTGTCTTCTTATACAGTGCTTCCTGAATGATAACTTTTTTGCCCTTACCTTCCCAGCCACCTCCATATAGAACCATAACGGTCCTGTTTTCCTCTTGGCTTTGCTTACTCACCTGATGCAGAGGTTTGTTGCCTCCTGTATGCCCCTTTTAGTTTTACTCAAAGTTTCTCCACTCCACCCAAATCCTCTCCCCCAGCCAGGGCATTCCTGAGACATTCCCATATCTTTTTAAAATCGGCCTTCCTGAAGTCCAGAACCCCATCCTTGTGTGGCTCGATTGTGCCAAAAAATTATATCTTGATCTGGTAGTTAGGATTTGTCTTTCTGCTAAATTTAATGTTATTCTGTTGTAAGTTTCCTTTTTTATGTATGAGAGTATTGAATGTGTCTGATACAAGAGCATTAGAATAGATATTTTCTAGCCAATATATTTTTTCTAGTTCATTTGTTTGTACAGTCTGTCTCTGTTTTTCATATGAGGCATTAGAGATTAGAATTCCCACTTAGCCAGGGTTTGAATATGACTGATACTATTAGGGGTTACATATGGCATTAGACTATGCTAGAAAAATAATGGAATTTTTTTCTTGACGTTTAATAAGGAGAGCAGGATCCTAAAGAAGGAAAAGATTTAGGCCCCCATTTTCAAAGGAGATGCACGGTGCACCTCAGCACAAAATCGAGATGAGCCACACATCCCACAAACTGTGCCAAAGTACAATATTCAATGGGGGGGAGATACACTGCCCAAATGAGAATGGGCCATGGCTCACAAATTATGTATGCGGCACATGACGGGGCATTCCCATGAATGTGCTGTGCATGGGCATATTCAGTGGGAATGAGCCCCATAAGGGCCAGAAATGTGCAGCGCAAAAATAGGCTGACAAAAGATGGCCTGAATCGGCTGGCCACCCACAGGCAGGCTGTGGTAGTGCAGACAGGTGCACAGCAGCCTGCCAGCCCCAGTAGTCTAGTGGTACCGCCCTTCCATCCCAGAGCCACAATGGTATATAGGAAATAAGTGACCCAGCCCCCATTGCCATAATGTAGTGGAACACCCTCCAATGTCAGATCCCAGATCGAAGGAAAATAGTCCCCCAACTCTTTTCCAAAGTGTAGGTTCCCCCCTCCCAACCCTGATCCCTGAAGCATATAATAATATAACTACTGCCCCCATTTCCATAGAACAGTGTGCCCCCAACCCAGCCACGATCCCCATTCAAAAAATAATCCCTCCCCCATCCCCGATCATGATAAAAATGAACCCCAAACCCATTGCCATAGTGTAGGGTCCACCCCATCCCCAATCCCCAATCATGGTAAAAACAGACCCAGAACCAATTGCCATAGTGTAGTGGACCCATCTCCCATCCCCGATTGAAGGAAAAACAACCCAGATCCCTTTCCATAGTGTAGTGGAGCCCCCTTCCATCCCATTCCCTGATCAAAGTAGGAACGCTCTCCAATCCATTTTCCATAGTGTAGTGAACCCCCTCCCAGCCCGATCCCCAGTGTCTAACATAGCAAAATAATCCCTATTAATTCCATAGTGTAGTGGCCCCTGCCCGTCGGGCCGGGGCCCCACCCGCCCCCAAACTTAACCGGGCCGGTGACTGGCTCAACCCTCTGCACACCACCGCCAGCCGCCAACTGAAATGTCAGTGACTGGTACTGTACATAGTATGTGCTAATTGGTTGAACCAATGACTGAGTATTATGCACAGTACCAGTCATCTACAGTTCAGTCAGCGGCTGGCTGGGTGGTGTGCAGAGGGCTGAGCAAGTCACTGGCTCAGGTTTGGTTTCGGGGCTGGGGTGTGGGGTCCCATCCTGACAGGGTGGGGTGGCCATTACACTATGGAACTAATGGGGGATTATTTCTGCTATGTTAGACATCAGCGATCGGGGTTGGGAGGGGGGACTCTACACTATGGAATACGGTTGGGGGACTGTTTTTCTTCAAACAGGGATTGAGCATGGGAGGGGGGTACCGCTGCACTATGGAAATGGATTAGGGTTTATGTTACATTCTCTTGGGATAGGAGCTGGGAGGGGGGTACCACTAGACTACCAGGGCTGGCAGAGGTTCTGCCTTTTTTCATTGTTTTATGATAGAGGCTGGAAGGGGGTTATACTACACTTTGGAAATACTGGGGGCATATATTTTGTTGTGAGACATCGGGGATCAGGATCAGGGATGGGAGGGGTACCCCGCTGTACCAAATGGGGGGGCTGTTCATTTAATTTTATACACTGGAGCTCGGGAATGGGAAGGATATCACTGGCCTACCAGAGCTGGCAGGGGCTTTACCTTTCTTCTGTGCTGCTCGGGGCTGGGTGGGGGCTAGCCTGGTGCATTCAGCAAGGCTCAGCCATTCTAATGGGCACACAATGAGCTTGCATAGGGCCTGGTTGCACCATGCATACCAAATGAGCTCAATAGAATATTAAGGCTGAATATCACCCTTGGGGAGACTGGCACACCCAAGTATGTGCTGCCATTCTCCCATTGGTGGTCTTCTGCCCCGAACCCTGGATGCACTGTGTCAAATATGATGGCTGCCCACTTTGTGCCACTCATCCAGGGTCTGATATTCAAACAGGATGCACGATCTGTTGAGATTGCTTATTCCATTTGAATATCCTGTCAGAATCAGCCAGACCATTTGTTTGGGCGGCACTTCTATTTGCGCTGCTCATCCTGCCAGCTCTGAATATGTGGGCCCTAATCACCAGCTATATATTTATCATTTTATGCTGTAGATGCTAGTATCCAGAAGCAGAGTGAGTGATCTGAGATCAGGATGCCTACATTCATTATTTTTCCTACTTGATGGAGAACAGATTCAGAAATTGGAAATAAATATATCCAGGAAAGGACTGGTGAGGGGTTAAAAAAATGATTTCATATCTGGATGGATTTTTCTCCAGGGGTTATGTCATTTAAAATCCTGCAAAAAAATTTCTTTGATCTTTTAAAAGCAGTTTGGTGAGACTGGAAGGAACTTAATGCTTTTTCTAGCTTTGAGAATTAAAATCACCTTCTATAATATGAGGTTCTGAGCAAGATGACATATGAAAAAGGCTGGTAAAAAAGGAGTGGCTATTTTTTGCTTGGCCCATATTAAGAGGCAATGGTGAAATGTTCACCTTGAAATTGGAGTTCGATTATTACATATCCTCCCTGTGTATCTATTATAGAGTTACGATAGAGTTAGTAAATTTGGGGGACATGGTGTTTTTTTAAAGGAAATAGATGTGCCACGTGAGTTCGGCTGGTGTGGTGAGTGGATACTGAGGCCCCATAGTTTACATATCCAGCTGAATTCATATTCTGCAAAGTGGGTTTCTCGAACAAGGAGCAATGTATTCCCTTGCAGTACACAAAATGTAAGATTTTACTTATTTCAGCTTTACCTTTTAGCCCCTTGACATTCCACGTTAGCAATTTTAATGGAACTATCATGTTAAAATATATTAATTACTGAGACCCCAAACCAATACCAACTTTTACATAGAAAGTAACTTAGAGAGAATATAGTAGCATAGGAGCCAGAAAAATCTAAACTGAAAACATTAGCATAATTGTTTCTGTTACTTTTCCTGATATATACTGTATATATATTGCCCTAATTTTCCCAACCTTTTAAATCCCCCCTTCCAAATGACTGTACAGTAGACTACGTAGCCTGGAAAATAATCTACCATCTCCAACCCCCCATGTACTTTCTGTTGATGTTCCTCAATCACCTGCTATACCATCCTTTGTTACTCCCCCTTTCCCACATACCATCGCCCAACCCTCTGTCTCCCTCCTCCCACTACTAACAAAGATGACAAGGGTCACCCCGTGACACTGTTTGCTGCCAGTCCCCCAACCACTGGAGGAGGATCATTTCTTGATGAGAAACATTTTTTGTGTCATATAAATTTTTAAGAATACCTCATATGTTCGGTGCATTTATAGGGGTGCTGCTTTCATAGTTATTGATTAAGTAATTATGTGCAGGTGTGGCTGAAAGTAGATTTGCTAGTGAAGGGATCCTCATGATACAAGTGGAGATGCCAGTGATATAGTGAATGATGTTTATGAGCAAAGAAGTCAAAAACACTAAGATGCTATCTAGTATCAAGCTCCTGCCTGCCTTGGTCAACCAATGGGTTTGTACTATATACTGTGCAGTGCTCCTGTACAGTTCAGTCAGTGACTGGCTGGTGCGGTGTGAAGTGGGCTGTGCCAGTTGCTGGCTCCATTCGAGTTGGGGAGGGATTGGGGTGGTGGGTCACTGGCTAATGGGGTGGGGGCCACTAGACTACCAAGGGAAAGGGGATTGCTGTCTTTTTTTATGCTTTCTGTGATTGAGGCTGAGGAGAGGGGAACACTACACTGTGGAAAAGGGGATTGCTGTCTTTTTTTATGCTTGCTGTGAATGAGGCTGTGCGGGAGGGGACTCTAGATTACCAGGGCAATCAGGGATGATTCTTTAGTTTTATGATGTTCAGGGCTGGGGGTGGCCAGTCCCAGCACATTCCATCAGGTGTAGCCAAGCAGATGAGCCCACAATGGGCATGCAAATGGCCCCTTTGTGCCATGCATGCTCAATTAGCTCATTTGCATGTTTGGGCTGAATATCACCCAAGGGGCTGTGGTGCATACAGGTATGTGCCACGCATTCCCCTATGGGCAGTCCTCAGCCCCGCAACCTGGATGCACTGCACGGACCTTGGTGACCCGCTGCTGTGCTCCATGCATCCAGAGTCCGATATTCAAACAGATTGCATGTTCTGTTCCAATCACACAATCTGTTTGAATATGGCGCCAGAGCCAGATGGACCATTTTGTTTGTGCAGCGCATCATTTTGCATGTGCATCCGGCCGGCTCTGAATATGGGGCCCATTGATGTAAAACAATCAAGACATTTTAAAAGCCATATTTTCTTTGCTCCTGTGGGCTCCTGGTACCTCACTCCTTTTGGTCTAACTACTGTAAGCCCCTCTGCTGAAACATACTTTGATCTTACAGGCACTACCTACAAATACCCCCATGTGCCCCATGTGCTCCATCTACAAAGTTGTGTGATCTATGAAATCACAGGGGTCCCCCTGCTGCATCTAGGGAGTTTCAGGTTGTGTGGGATTGATGTTGACTTGGAGTGGGAACCCAGAGAGTCTGAGGCCTGTAGCTTGGTAGGATGATGGCTAGCATCTGACATACCACACTGGTATTTCCTTGTTCTTCCCCGAGTCTCTGAGGCACCTACCAGCCCATCATCCTGTTGGTGGGTTCTCTGACTGACACCATCAGTGCCATGATGCCTACTGTTGGAGGTGATGATGCAGCAGGCAGTCTCAACTATCCTCCCCAAATTGAAACATGCTGCCTCTGCATCTCACCTTAGACATCACTGGACAAGCGAATGCGGATGTTTTGTCCCCGGACAAAGCGTCGCTTGAAAGCTAATATAGCGTTAAAAAGTCGAGTGAACAAAAACAAGTTGATAAAACGCTGTATATCATATATATGGTAGCGGATAAAATGTCGCAACCGCTGTGCTAGGAAATTGAGACCCATGAAGTTGTGTAGCTGAGGATTCGGATCACTAAATTAAAAATTAAAGTTGACGACTTGGATGCCCACAGCCGCAACAGTTTAATACTTGTTGGCATACCGGAGCAGTCTGAGGGCTCAGCTTATCTTATTGATTCAACAAAGTAAACCCCAGGCCATCATTCTTAGATGTTTGTATTATCTGGATAAGGTACATATTTTGCAGCAGGCCAGAGTGAAGTGCCCTCTCCAATGAAACGATCACCCGTTCTTCATTTTTAGTGATACCACGCCACTGGTGCGGGAGTGGAAACTGACTTACAAAGAAATTAAGCACACTCTCTACCAAGCTAGAATTTCATCGACTGAGCAATCTAAAACAGAGCTTGCTAAGTTATTTCCCCAGCTCTCCTTTTCAGTTCCTGTAAAGGCACCTACTGAATGAAGGATCTTCAGTTGGAGTGCATTCTGAGGGCATTGCAGTAGTGCACTTGGTTGCTACTTCTCCCATTATTGTTTTGCACAGGTGAGGCTAATAATGATTAGTTAATTATGTGATGTAGCAACTGAAGTAATTAGATCTCCATCCAGGTACTTTGATTTCAATGCTGATTTCAGTGGTGTGTCAATGTAAGTTGCGAGTAATTTAAATTAAAAATATACTATACTGCAGATTGAAGTTAAAACATGTTGCTGCCAGTTTGTTGCTGAAAATTGTAAAATACGTCACCGCTTACCATCTCGGCAACATTTTCGGCAACATTTAATCTGGCACTGTAAGCTCCACGCAACCTTTAAACCGCAACTTATTGTCCGTGGCATTACAGCCGGCGACTTTTCATCCTAGTGCCCTGGACAAGTGTCAGAGTCAGACTCAGGACACAAACTAACATATTCTAGTGCAATGTGCTATCCCCATCACCAATGGGCCAATCCAAAAGAAAAGTTTTTACATTCTTTTTTTTTTGTTAGTTTTTTCATATATATGGTACTAGTTTTATAAGTGACAAATTAATGTTATACTATAGTTCTTTTACTGTTTTTTAACTGTCTGGACAGTTTCAGTGGCACCTCTCTATCTTGGCTCTCTACTACAAAACTACGCCCCCAATCACAATTTGCACTTCTCATATCCTAACCTTCTGGTAATTCCTCCTTCCAAACTTGTTATTTGCAGTGAATGAGCCTTGTCAATCTATTACCCTCAGCTTTGGAATCAACTACATCCTGAACTGCAACTCTGTGCTGGTATTGACCTTTTTAAAAGCAAACGTAAAATGTTTTATATTGCTTGCCCTTAACTTTATACCATTTCATGTCTTTGCTAAAAATTGCTTTGAAATGCTGTACACAGAGATATACAGATTAATATAAGTATTATTATTATTAATTTAACTTAAATGATAAGTTTCAGAGAGAAAAACATGTTATTACTGCACGATAATACCAAAATCACAATAAGAGAATGTATCCTAAATAACCTCAAACCTTTTACAAGGTTCCGGTCAGTAACATCGTGGAACAAAATAAAGTGGACAAAAATAAAGCGGCAAAAACAGTATCATTATCAATACTGGCAGCACAAAATGAAGCGTGCCAGAACAATGCAGGCCACATGGCACACAGGTAGCAGATAAACATCCACTGCATGGAGACACTGCACTAGAACCACAGGGGCCAGAAGCACAAGCCAGCATGCCATCTCCCCTGTCCTGTGTGTTGTGTGTTGCTGGGAACATGCTGGCTTGTGCTCCTGGCCACTTGCATTATACACGGCCATCCACATGGTGGCCATGGTCCACCTGTCCTCCAGTGGTTACCCTGGTGCACATTCTCCATCACTCAGCATTCTGGGTGGGGGTACCCCACCATGTGAGTGACTGTGCCATTAGATTACCATGGTAGGTGTCCAGTGGCCTGCTTCCCCAGTGGTGGTTGCACCCTGCCCTGTTTCATCTCCCTGCAACCCTGTGCTGTTCCTGTGCATGGGTGCCTGCAGCTGTGTGTTCCAGTGCAATGCCTCCATGTGGTGGACATTGTTTGCTACCTGCGTGTCATGTGGCCTGCATTGTTCTGGCATGCTACATTTTGTGGTGCCAATATTGATGGTGACACTGTTTTTGCCACTTTATTTTTGTCCACTTTATTTTGTTCCGCAATGTTACTGACCGGAACCCTTTTACAAATGTGTCTGAAGGTAATAATCAGTATCTAAATATATTGTGCATTGTTTGGAGATTGCCAAGGTGGTTTACTTTGAATGGTACCACCATTTAAATATGTTCTCCCTACTCCAAAACAGGACAACAAACATTACTCTAACCTGGTTTACTTGACAGATTCACATGGATGTGAATTATTCAGTTTTGGATCATTGTATTTAAGAGCATACTACATTTCTTGGACATTCTTCCAGAGCCTCCCCCAGTGGGTATGAGAGAGTCTGTGGGTGCTCTAGACAATCATGATAAGGGGTACCAGAAACAACCTATTCCTTGATTGTGTGTAAAACTTGTACAGCTTATTTTTGGCTTGCACAAACACAGTGGACTGAATTAGTAAATTCCTAATTAAAACAATGAGATTGCCTCCCACTAATAGGGCGATGCCATGATCTGCCTCTAATATGATATCAGATGCAACCCAAGACTTTCAAAACCTTGTGGTGAACATGGCCCCAACATGTCATAAGAACTCTGAGCCTCACTTTATATTACTTTTTTGTAAAAATACTTTATCATGTTGCTATATAAAGGTTTATTGCAAAAAAAAAAAAAAAAAAAACACTGGTTAAACTGAAGCATTGGTGACAGTGATGATAATACAAGTGCTAAAACTGAGATTATACTAAATGTGAAGCACTTCTTTATCTCGTGAGGTTGTAATTTGTTTACTTATCCTCTGGATATTTCATAGCTACAGGAACTACACCTACTCTAATTAAGTTTAATGGTATGCATGGTATTTTTTCCCCTTTTGGAATTTCACACGCAGACATATTCCCCTCCACACATTTTCACAACATAAATCTTATAGTATGTATCTGTGCCTTTCCATGAACTTAATAGGTAAATAGATGTTTGATTATCTTACACAGGTATGTAAAACTGCTATTTGCTTGTAATTTAATGACAAAAGAGTTTCACAATTTTAAGAAAAAATATTATAATACCAGACACCCTTAGTTCATGTACACTTCAGGACCGGGACTTCCCTGTCTATATAGATAGACTGAAGTACAAGGGACAGTGACAGTGTTATATTTACTGGTTAGTGGTTATAAACCACTGCCAGAGAGTGCCCAACAGCTCCATAAACCATGGGCACACAATCAAAAAATGAAAGCAGCACCTTAGAAAGCCATTGAACAAGCTGTCCTTGCATCACAAGTCTAGTAAAGCTATTTTTTTCACACAGTCGGCGCGAGGCACAAGCTTCTCGATGGCTCCACAGTACCTCACAAAGCAATTTGTAAAACTTAAATCAGAACCAGTAAATATAAAAAATAAAACATGGATAACTGTGTTTTAATAGGGATCTTGTGCACACCCACTATGTGTGATGCCCATATAAACCCCCGGGCTTCACCCTCCGGATTTATGGGGCATCACACACCTCGGGTGTGCATAAAATCTCCATAAACCACACTTACCCATGCATTACTCTATATTTATTTTACAGCAGAGCTGAGTATGTTGCATTATGCATGATATGCTGGTGCTGGAGAAATAAAACTGCAGCTGGGGCAAAGCAAGCCCCAGAATTGGCACCAAAATGTGCTTTCTAGATTCTTCAGAACCAAATCCATTTATTTACTCCTGAGGTTTGTCTTATACAGCAGGCCTGTCTGTGATGGATTTCTTCAAAGCTGTACTCAAACAATCCAACTCCCACAACAGATGTAACAAGTACTACAACTTAAAAAGGTAATACTACAGTAGCTCGGAATACAATTCTCAGCATACAGCAATGCACCCTAACCTGTTACTCTGTTTCTGTTTTTACGTAGAAGGATTATAGTCTGTGTTGAACTGGTAAACATTTTGACATATTTCTCAACTTCACCTCAAAAAACTAATTTAACAAACTTGGAGAAATTCTCAAGTTTAAGAAATGGCTCTATGGGTCTAGTGAAATGTGCCTGTGACCAAAATTGGCTCCA
Organism: Neoceratodus forsteri; assembly: GCA_016271365.2. Taxonomy (NCBI): domain Eukaryota; kingdom Metazoa; phylum Chordata; order Ceratodontiformes; family Ceratodontidae; genus Neoceratodus; species Neoceratodus forsteri. Next base: position 775,440,486 of record CM028134.1, on the reverse strand, counting down.
CATCGTTGGTTTGCCCACTACAGTCTCCAGCCTAAGTTTCTTAATATTTCTTTAGGAAAAGGGATTTTAAATATATCTGCATGCTGACTGAAAAGCAGCCTTTAATGCAAGACAACAAATGCATTGGTAAGACAGCATTGTCCCCTGGAATACAATAAGCAATGTTAATGTTTGTGAAGCAGTTTATAAAAGGTCAAACATTTGTCCTTTGCAAACAAGTAATGCATTAGTATTCAAAATGAAAACAGGCTGGTTGCCTAAGTCTGTGCAGCAACGGGCCACATAGACAGAGGGCGCCACCAAGAGGCTTGCATTTCAACGCCTGTCATTTCAATTGCAGCAGATAGGAGATCACAGGAAAACAGTGCTATCTGCTGAAGAGACATCAGACACTATAGTAAAATGGATAATCCATTTCCTTTTAGTGGAGTTTTCCACTCAGAGATCATACGAGCCACAGATCATAGAAACACATACAGGCATGAAATTTAATTTTTCACAATTCTTTCCTGGGGCTCTTGTGTGAAACTGCACTGAACAAAAAAAAATATAATCATGACTAGACAATTACAGAGAAATGATAAGGAGTGTTTCCTAAGCCAAAGCAGCCTGCAATTTAAAAAAAATAGATTAGTCTTCTTTCCTGTGATTATAACCAACATATAACAATCCAGTTCATATCATGTCATTATAAGAATGTTATTTTATATCTCTGCATTGCAAGCTGATACACAATAAAACATTAATCTATAAATATTTTAAGAGACTCTCCAGAGCAAGCATTTGCATATAGTTTAAAGAAAAAAAATACTTGGATTAGTTAATACAGCAATCTACGATAAGACTAGTGATATGCCCAACACTGCCCAAGCACTACCTTGGAAACCAAATAAAAAGTAAGCTAAATGCATCAATGTACTAAGTTAATGTACTGACTAGGAAAGATTTTGGGGGGATCAGAAATTGTCACAACTCTCCATATGCTGGTGTATTACAGATAATGCTGTTGTCTATAGCTCCCTCTTCATAGATCTGTTTTAATGCAGTATTAAATGTTTCTTAAGCTCTGGCTTCTTGACACTGTGTTCTATAAATCCCAACCAGAAGGTAAAAATGAGATACTAAATTCTCAGATGTCACATGTTGCTAAGTCTACAGACACCACAACAAAATAATCTGTCAGATTGTCAAAATGTACAGGCATCATACAGCAGCAGACACAGGACATTTTGACAGACTTTGTGCCTGTTCTCCACACTAATCCCACCACTGGAGGCTGTAAACGTGATGAGTAAAGTGACAATCTAGCCATAAGGCTGTCTGGCAGCTTCATTAGCACCCCTTGAACTAACTGATTAAAGCTACATTTAAGATCAGTCTTCCCTTCTCACATTTTAGGTTTCAAAAGACAATGGCTAAAAGGTCATTTTTTACAAATTGCTTAGGGAGTGTTTTCTTCCCAAGACCTGTGCCATTAGTACCCCTTTTCACAGCAAGGAAAACAGATAATGTTTAAATAGAAAAATGGTGATCCTTTTTAAAATAATTTGATGTTCATTTAAGGACTAAAACTGTATGGCGATGCTAACATTTGTTGTCATCATTTCTTTCAGTATCATTTTAACAAATAACGTGGGTTTTGCACCAACTAGCTTATCAAGGTCTTTATATGGAGGGCAGCATGAGCCCCACCCCATGGAGAGAAACAGTGCAAAGTATTATACTTTTATATTCAACGAAACTGAAACAAATATATGATTAATACAATATTGCATTAGATTTTGCAGTTTATTCAAAACATATATGGAATATATAAGCTTTGTGTGTAAGAAAGGGATACTGTAACAAAACAAAAAGAACCCTATATTCAAAGCTCCAGATTGTAAATGCTACATAAATTAGCATTATGTGCCCTCCTGCCATATCATTGCTAAAGGTGATGGACGTGGCTTGGGAGTTGCACATGCATTCACAAGTAAAAGGGTTCTAGCTTGGTGCTATGTCCTACAGTACGTATGCCACACATATTCAAAGGCCTTAATGACAAGTAGAGGATTTTCAGGTACTTCTTCTGCTTCTTTAGTTAGGGGGCATGAGCAACTCAGTGCACTCCATGCATATACAGGAGTACAGGAATGCATATTTTTTTTAATTTTAGAGAATAATGAATTCATTGAAGTTGCCCACCATGGGAAAAATGTGTCTATGTTGGGGGGGGGGGTAAACAAAAGTGCAAAATACAAAAGAGCAGGGCATTTGGCATATGAGAGTTGTCATTACTTAAAATCTATTATTGCTTTCCAAACTATGCATTCTGGAGATCTACTAAGGTTGGAAACTGGCCTTGCTCTTCTCCCAACACCACACTGACCCCACTGAGTTCTTCATGTCTCTAATGCCATACTAGGAGATGGAGTTTTGTGGAATTATGCCAAGGACAGATTATGACAAGGCAAGTACTTTTATTTTTTGTCAGTCTGTTCCAGTACTCTGCATTACAGCCTGTTTTGAAAAAAAAATTCCTTAATCTTCTAGATTGTAAGCAAAAATAGTGAAGTTAGTATAAGCATGTTAGTATTATTTTTACAAAATTACAGAAGAGTTATATAAACTGTAAAACTCCAAGCCTACATGCACATTTAATAGGTCCATAACTCTCATTATGACTAAACAGCTGCACAAGGAAAGATCAGGGAGACCTATACAGCCTTAAACAACATCCACCCCACACTGGACAGATATGGGCAGCCATTTCTATGCTGCTACATGGTCACACAGGGTGGGGGCAGGGCCATGCTATGCATGGGCTATTTGAATGTAGTTTCTTTCAGCTGGGGAGTATGTAACCTGCACCAAAGGGGACCCTGTCATAAATGGTAATCCGTCCCTGAAAGGGATACACAGTGGGGGTTTCTACCTTCCTCCTTGCCATAGGAGTCTGGGATGGGAATGATGACAGACTAGGTTTTCTTTAAAAAAAATGCTGTTGCCTTAGGGGATATAGTGAACCCAACTTGAAGACTGCTGTATCCCACAATTGCTTGCTCTTGCAGAGCAGGGGATCCATTCTGGGACCAGATTGAAACTTCCATTTGGAAACCTGGTTTCTGGGCAGCATAAGCCTTGCTTGTGTAGCATCATCAAGTTGTGGATCTGCATGGATCTGCTATGTGTGAAGCATGTATAAAGAATGCCAGACTGTGACATGACTAGGGCCTATAGTCAGGAAATATGTGCTCTAAAATGGAGAAAAAGGGAATTGGAACTAATATGCTGTAAATGAGAAACAAGCTACCATAGCCTTACATAAGAAAGCTTTATTGTGAATTTCCTGTACTTCTGGACTAGCATTTCCAGCATCTTGCAGCTCTCCAGTTACTGTATTTCATATATTTGCAGTAGAGTCTGAGGTGTCCAGTACACATGATTATATACAAAGATCTAGACTGCTATGGCAAGGAAGCCCAGATTCACTTTCTGGCTGCCAAGATCAAAGACCATGCAATTGCCCACTGAATTCTTTCCCCCTCCAGTTCAGTGGGAATGCTCCCATGTCCCTTAGTCTTCATGGTACTTCTGTCTGAGTTACAAAGTTGAAAAAGTGATGGCTGAAACAACTTCCGCTAGCCTTCGCTAAAGGTCAATTACTGGTCTCTGCCAGTTTCAAGTGCTCCATAGTTTGAACAATAATATTTCTGGACAAAAATTGAAGTGATTTGCAAGTGTTAGTGTGGCTCAGTTGTATCATATCTGACTCTGGACCAGAAGGTTGTAGCTTATAGTCCCACACCAGGATAGGGCTCATACTATAAACACTGGCAACTAGTGCTGTGAAGAATTTTCAAATTCCAGCGGATTAGCAGAAAGACATTTCATGGAATTTTTTTGAATTCCACTGAAATTTTGTCGAATTTCACCAGAAACGGAATAGTGGAATTCCGCAGGTGAAAATAGTTGTGGAATGATTTTCTGCAGAAAAAATACTGTTTCGTGGAACAATATTCTGCCCATCTCAATATTTTCCACAGAAATGGTTGCAGAATGATTAACACGGAAAAATGCTGTTCCATGGAATATTATTCTGCGGATCACAGCCGGCAGAATTCTGCAGAAGAACCAATGAAATTCCAGCAGAAATTTCATTGATGGAATGGTTATTCCACATTAATTTCACCAGTGGAATTCCACATTCCGCACAGCACTACTGACAACTGAGTGCAGTACTAAGGGGATGCTGTACTGTCAGGGTGTGCCATCCTTTGGATGAGATGTTAAACCAGGGCCCTGTCTGCCTTTCCTGGAGGCTGTTCATGTGCACATTAAAAATCCCATGGCACTTCTTGAAAAGAGTAGAGGAAGTTCCACAGTGTCATGGCCAAATTTCCCCGATTCACTAAACTACCACCAAAGCCTAATCCAGTTAAATTTCAGTTGGTTTGCACATACATCAAGATGGCGGCCTTAGCATTTTCAAGTAAAATTTTACTCTCACACAACATAGTAACATAGTGACATAGTGATTTAATTTCAGAGGGGTCTTTAGATCCATTATATCTGCCCCCCCACACTTTAATGCTGTGCAATGCTGTGCAAACATATTAATTTATAGGCATTCCCTACCTACTCTTCCACCCAGTGTACCCTGTGTAGTGCCCCAGGGAAATTGGGAGCACCACAGAAAATAGGGGATCCTCAGAGATATGAGGGGTCAGACAGTTATGGGGACCCTGGCAGCTTAATGGGGAACCCTTGAAAAGCTTTGGTGACCCTCTGAAACACAGAACAGGCCCAACTCCAGCAGACAGTCCTAGTAGTCTAAATTCAGGGTTTTAAAAGAAAACATTTTTTTTTCTTTCCTCACCCTTCCCCCTGCTCAAGACCAACACCCAGCCAGCCAAACCAGTTGGGCAACATTCCTGTCCCCAGTGGAGAAGGAAGCCAGGCTGAGCCATCTCAGCCAATCCCTGTGGCTAGGGTATATTCAAATCTGGAGATTTTTTTTTAAGCCACTGACCCAGCTTCAGGAGGCTGACCTTTGGATGGAGGAGACAATCCCCTGGCAGGTAACCAGGACTGCCCCAGCCTAGGGTAGGCTCTGCCAGGCTGGAGGGAGGGGAGAAAGAGTTTGACCAGGGAGGGTGAAGGACAGCAAGGCAATGGATGTCGGCTTCCCTGTTAGGAGGTTGAAGTGAATCCGCTGGGTCTCTTTGGTGTAACTCCCTCCAGAAGATCCCCAGTAGCAGCCTTGGTCAATTTTTGCAGAAATCTGCCATCTAGTTGGGTCCCCCAGTGTGTCGAGTCAGTTCATTTGGATGGGAAACAGACCCAGTGCACCTTTCATGCAGCAGTCTCTAGGAGAAAATGCCTTATCACTCCTTTCTGATTGTGCACTCCCCAGAGTACAGAAGTCTTGGTTGAACTCCAGGGGATCCTGCACACACCTCACACCTCATCCAGAAGTCCTCCGGTGTCTCTTCTTCAACCCAGGGAAGGTCCCCGGGAAGCCCAGTATCACCTGCACCCACTTCCAACAACCTCCAACAACTCCAAATGTTCACCACGATTCCCCAGGTTCGAGTTACAGGTCATAAGTGGTAGCCAGATGGTAGCTAGGGCCCACCAAAGTGAGTCAGATTAGGGGCCGCCCCAGCTCTAGTTTGAGGGACTTAAGTCATCCACAGAACTCGGAGTCACATTGCCCATTCTCCCGAATAGACATTGTCCTAAGGTGGCAACAGTATTGTTGGCCTATACCAAGGCCTTGCAGAGGATTGCCAGGCTCTGTGCCCCATTCCCTGAGGTGGCATAAGTACTGGTGGCCCACACAAGAGGCCACACCAAGGGTCGCCACACTCTTGATTGTACTGCCCATGGGTGGCTCGTGTTCCAGTGATGCATCAAGAGGTCACACCGAAGATTGTTGGATTCTGAAGCTGCAGGAGTGAGGTGGTAAGGGTTGCAGGGACCTGCCCAGAGGTTGCCCAGTGGATCATCGCACCCAGCATCCTTTTCTCAAATGGAGATCAACTGCCCGAGGTCACCGGAGCCAACATCCCCAGAGGAGGTTCTCTTCCCCTACAACCTGGTGTCAACACCCATCCTCAACCAGGCGCTGCCCTGTCGATGTTGCCTCAGTGACACCAGGAGTCACCTTCTTCCCAGGGCCAGGAGGCCTACAGTGTTTTACTTGGTTTTGGTTCACTGGGAGATGCCCCATGTTATGGTCTGTGTAGGAAGCGCTTTCTTAGGTTCACCCTCAGCAGTCGGCTGACCAAAATACTAGAAACCCAAGCTTGGTGCATCAGATCGCTACACCTTTAAGACTTGAATAACCTGGACTTTTGTAGGACATTAGTGGGGCCAGTTTGTGGTCCCAATAACCTTATTCACTCTTTCTCATGTGTATAGTGTTAGTGAATGCTAAGTCTTTTCTATGTGCTCCAACTGTGGCTAATGAACCTTGCATCTTGGCTCTAGAGTACATCTCCAGCCTCTCCTTCCAGATTTATCTGGCATCAACCTAAACTATGGGGATATGAACCACCACAGCTCGTCCACCAAAAAAACTTGGCATAGTCAACAGGATTAGAGCCAACAGGGAGCCCAAAGTCGAAGCAACTCCAAACCAAGATGCCTTCAGATACTGAAGGAGCCACAGCATCATCCTCATCTTCAGTTCAACCACCCCCAATAATGATGCCTTATTACTTCGGGTCACCATGGCTACCAAGGTACACAGGGGACAGAAGCTCAGACACCTGCAGCCTCACCGACTTCCGTGCGAAGGTGCAGTCTATCTTCCATCTCTACAAGTGCCAGAGCAACAGAGAGTGGAAATCCTCATTGGGCAGCTGAGAGGAGCTGCCAAACGGTAAGTTGAAAGCTGGTCAGATGGACAAAAGGACACTGCCGAATGGATCCTGACCCAGCTAAGTGACAGCTTCGACAAGCAGAATGTCATAGACCTCAAAATTAAGTTCTTCTCTCGCACACAGGGCCCCCGGAAGACACTGCGGGACTTTGCCTTGAGCCTGTAAGAGGCACACTAGGCCCTGTGAAAAGGAGACCAGAGTGAGGACCATGACCCAGACCAAGTATTAATAGAGCAGTTCATCGAGGGGGCCTGGGAAGAGCCTCTACGTCAGAAGTTGTGGATGTTGCACCGCCAAAACCCAGATGCAAAGTTTGTAGACTTCAAAGAGGAAGCCATAGAAGTCCTAGGCTCTGGACAACTTGAGGAAGAGATGGTGGCCTTCCAGCAGATGGCTGGTGTTGCCAGAGCCATGGCCACTGGGGGTCCAATGTCTGAACCCTGCTCATCTTGCAATACCTTCACTAGATGGAGGGCAGAGAAAGAGTTCAGGCAGGAAAAAAGAGTATCTACCAGATCATCTAGAACATGACTCCTACCCCAGAGAAAAAGTTTACCATCAGGTCACTCAAGCCCAGGACTGGCCAAATGACCAGGCAAGAGACAGTACTAGAGAGATGTCCCGCCAGCTGGAGGCCATGTCACAAAGACTAGCAGAATTTTGCCAAGTCGTACAAGACCTCCAGGGGAGCTGGGGCCTAGGGTATTCTATGGACCATCCTTGACGCCTAGCAAGACTGGACTGAAGGAGTATGGGCCGGTGAACCACTGACCAGTTCAACAATCATGGACGACCTTTCTGCAGGCGCTGTACCATCAGTGGCCATGTGGAACGACAGTGTATCCAGGAAGGAGAAGTTGCTGCGTTGTTAAACAGGGTGTCCCCGGGGCAGTGGACCAACCCTTGGGAAGAAAGCTCCTACATCCAAACCCAAACCTGGAACGGTCAAAGTACGTAGGGAGGTGCCCTACTGTTCCCATCAAACTCAATGGTATCACCTTTACAGCACTTCTGGACACCGGCTCCCAAGTCACCACCATTCAAGGCTGCCATTTCCTCAAGCACTAGACCCAAGACCAACTAAGATGCCCTCCAAAGACTTGGCTCAACCTGATTGCAGGCAATGGAATGAGTATCCCTTACTTGGGCTACCAGGAAATGGATAATCAGCTGGGAGAAAATGTTTACCCACAACAAAGGGTCATCATTAGTAACACTGATGATGACAACCTCCCTCCAGTGATCTTGGGGATGAAGGTGCTGGACAACTGCCATGAAGAATTACTGGATGCCCTCCGGAAGCAAGTGGCACAGCTCCCAAAAGCCAGCAAGAAGGCCTAGCAGCACACAGTCAATATAATGCAGTGTCACCAGCGGTTCACCAATGCTGAGGGAGAAATTGGGAAGATCCAGATTCTTGATGTCCAGCCAGTCACACTGGACCCAGGTACAGAGACCATACTGCTGTGCAAAGCCAAGGTGGGACTGCAAGGCAAGGACTATGTGGCTGTAGTTGAACCACTCAGTGCTACAGGGGAGAAGCCAGTAATTGTTGCACGGAGTCTCACAACAGTTACCAAGGGGCAGGTCCCCATCCGCCTCTTGAACTATGGCCCAACTCCTGTTAAGCTAATACCGGAATCAGCCTGTGGTCAGATTAATAAAGATCCAAAGCGAGGACATAATTGAGCCCTCAGCAGACCATGGAGAGAATGTCTTTCAATTAAATGGAGCTGTAGGCCCTGAAGGAGCAGATGCTAAGAGCTGGCTTGAGGAAATTGACTTGGGCACAAAAGAAACCCCTGAAGAAGACAAACAGGGGTTGCTGTTGATGCTAGAGAGACTAGAGATAGTCTTTTCCAAGTACCCCCTTGACTTTAGGTGTACCAAGAATGTGCAGCACCACATAGTCACAGGACAGCACCCACCCATCAGAGAACAATTCCGCCCTATTCCACCTACACTGTACCAACCAGTGAAAACTATGCTCCAGGAGATGAAGGATACCAATGTCATCACTGAGAGTCACAGGCCATGGGCTGCTCCAGTAGTACTGGTCAAGAAAAAGGATGGGCAAATTCACTTCTGTGTCGACTATCGGAAGCTGAACCAAGTAACGCACAAGGATGCTTACCCATTACCATGGATAGAGGATTCCCTGGCAGCATTGAAATCAGCATCCCTGTTTTCAACCCTAGACTTGGCTAGTGGCTACTGGCAAGTTCCCCTTGTACCAGAGGACAGGGAGAAGTCTGCATTTGTGGCCCCCATGAGCTTCTATGAATTTACTGGAATGCCATTTGGATTGTGTAATGCCCCGGGGACCTTTCAGCGACTAGTGGAACACTGCTTGGGGAACTATAATTTTGACATGATCCTCCTCTACTTGGATGACATCATCATTTACTCTAAAACTTATTCTGAGCATCTGCAGCACCTCAAAACTGTTCTTACCCGCCTAGCTGACTATGGGCTCAAGGTAAAGCCATCAAAGTGTCACCCGCTCAAAGAAGAAGTTCACTACCTGAGGCATGTTGTATCTAAGCATGGAGTGTCACCAGACCCAGACAAGATTCAAGCAGTGCATGAGTGGCCAACTCCAGTCACAGTCCAGGATGTAAGGAGATTCCTGGGGTTCGTAGGGTACTACTGGCGGTTTGTCCATAAATTTGCCCAGGTAGCTTCCCCACTGCATGAATTGCTCAGGGGAACAAAGCAACTGTGCAAAAGCAGCCCAGTGCAGTGGAGTTCAGCCCAGCAGGAGTCCTTCAACAACCTAAAAGCAATGTTGATCCAAGCTCCAGTACTTGCCTATCCGGATTATCAACTTCCCTTCAAATTATATACTGATGCCAGCAATCGAGGGCTAGGGGCTGTCCTCTCCCAGGACCAGGATGGAGTTGATAGGGTCATTGCTTATGCAAGCCATGGGCTGCGTGGAGCTGAATGGAATGATGATCACTACAGCTCCTTCAAGCTGGAATTCCTTGCTCTAGTGTGGGCTGTCACTGAGAAATTCAAAGCTTACCTAGCTGCCACAACCTTCACAGTCTACCCTGACAACAACCCCCTTGCTCATCTGAACAATGCATGACTGGAAGCACTCGAGCAGAGGTGGGCTTCAAGACTTGCCAAACTACAATTTTACAATCAAGTACCGTGCCGATAAATCCAATGCAAATGCTGATGCCCTGTCGATGTTACCCACCCAAGATGAGAAGGAGGAGAATGACAACCCCAGAGAAGCTACAGAGATGCCTCCCTTTCTCCAGATCCCTGTGGAGGTGGTACAAGCCTGCTGCTATAGCTTCCCCACAGCTGTCTGCCCTGCTGCAACTGCAGAAGCACTGGAAGGCGACATGCCCAAGACATTAAAGGAAACCCCTGACTTATGGCAGCAGATCCAAGATCACAGTCCAGTGACCTGACAGCTAAAGGCCTTCATTAGCAATCAGCAGACCCTACCTCTGGAGGACAGAAAGCATGCTGACCCAGAACTTGTGGAACTGTGGCGACATGTGGCTCGTATGACAGTTCTGGATGGAAGGCTTATCCGCACCATCACTGACCCAAAGACACATGACCAAGTTCGACAAGTCGTCCTCCCTCGTGAAGCTGCAGATGTTGCCCTAGAGGCATATCATGACAAGTCTGGACACTTTGGCTGCAAAAAAGACAGAGGCTCATATAAGAACTAGATTATATTGGGTTGGGATGCGTGAGGACATCCAAGAGTGGTGTGACAAATGCCCAACATGTACCCTCAAGCGAGCACCGGGGCAAGATAAAAGAGCCCCATTACATCCGATCACTGTTCATGCACCCCCTTGAGCTGGTGGCCCTGGACCATCTTAAAGTAGACCCCAGTGGGGATGGCCTAAACTACATTCTCACCATGACGGACCACTATTCAAAGTTTGTCATTGCTGTGCCTGTCCAAGTTCTTTCAGCCCGAACCACTGCTGAAAAGTTCTGGAGGCAGTTTGTTCAACCCTATGGTCACCCTACCAAAATCCTGACTGATCAAGGTTCAGCATTTGAGTCTCACTTGTTTAAAGAACTGTGTGCCGTGTATGGAGGGCAAAAGATCCACACCACTGCCTATCACCCTCAGGGCAATGGACTCTGCGAGAGGGTCAGTCGGACTATCCTTGACATGCTCAGAACCCCACCAGAGTCTCAGCGACTGCACTGTCCAAGACTTCTCCCAGAGCTAGTGTACCTCTACGATAACACAACTCACAGCAGCACTGGGTACTCACCATACTATCTGATGTTTGGTCGTCATGGGAGACTCCCCATGGACTTGGTTCCAGATGTAAAACCAAACCCAGTGAAACCCCTCCATACCACTACCGAGTGGGTGACTGAGCACCATCAACGATTATGGGATGCTGGAATAATAGTGGAATAAAAAATGGAGAAAGTGCGGGAATGACTGAAAGCAAACTATGCTGTCCAAGCCCATGCAATGCCTCTGGCCATCAGCAAAAGGGTACTATTAAGAAAGACTCGCTCCCACAAGCTGGATGTCAAATGGGAGTCAGAACCATATTTGATTGTTCAGATCCCATTCCCAAACTTACCTATTTACAAGATCCAAGAGGAGTCTGGCAGGAAGCAGCCACAGATTGTTCATCGCAACAGACTTAAACCCTGCACCTTCAGAGCTGCTCCACCATCTGGAAGTCACCTCCTGGACAGTAATCTGGAAGAGAGGCGGGAACTACTCCCAACTGAGGAAAACACCCCAGAATCATTTCCCTCCCTGCTACTAGCCCCATGGCTGTATCCAATGTCACACCCTCCTGTAGCCACTGCTGCAGAGACCCCTCAACGTAGATCCCAGAGGTCAAATTTTGGGGTACCCCCTCAGAGGTATGTGACTGAAGTGGTACAAAGGGTGTACACATGCAAGTAGAAAAATGAAAGAAGAGCCAAGACCACTGCCCAGTTGTAAATATGGTTTATTGAAATGTTCTAAGATGTAAATCAGAGCTTTAAAGATGCAAGGAGTCATAAATGTTTCTCATATACTGACAAAAACCATTACCATAATGTTTATAGTGTTAGGAAAACATGGAATAAGGATTTAAAGTTTATAATCTGTAGGCTGTTATGAATGTTTTGTTACCATAACACAGGCAAGGAATATGTCATTGTTTATGGATGAAACTGTCAAAGAGTTTAAGATTCATAAGGTAAAAATTTGGGAAATACATGAGGACATGTATTGTTAAGTGGGCCTGAATCTGTAGTGCCCCAGGGAAATTGGCGGCACCACAGAAAATAGGGGATCCTCAGAGATATGAGGGGTGAGACAGTTATTGGGGCCCTGGCAGCTTAATGGGGAACCCTTGAAAAGCTTTGGTGACCCTCTGAAACACAGAACAGGCCCGATTCCAGCAGACAGTCCTACTAGTCTAAATTCAGGGTTTTAAAAGAAAACCATTTTTTTTCTTTCCTTCCCCTTCCCCCTGCTCAAGACCGACACCCAGCCAGCCAAACCAGTTGGGCAACATTCCTGTCCCTAGTGGAGAAGGAAGCCAGGCTGAGCCCTGTCAGCCAATTCCTGTGGCTAGGGTAGATTCAAATCTGGAGATTTGTTTTTTAAGCCACTGACCCAGCTTCAGGATGCTGACCTCTGGATGGAGGAGCCAATCCCCTGGCAGGTAGCTAGGACAGCCCCAGCCTAGGGTAGGCTCTGCCAGGCTGGAGGGAGGGGAGAAAGAATTTGACCAGGGAGGGTGAAGGACAGCAAGGCAATGGATGTCGGCTTCCCTGTTAGGAGGTTGAAGCGAATCCCCGGGTCCCTTTGGTGTAACTCCCTCCAGAAGATCCCCAGTAGCAGCCTTGGTCAGTTTTTGCAGAAATCTGCTGTCTAGTCAGGTCCCCCAGTGTGTCGAGTCGGTTTATTTGGCCGGGAAACAGACCCAGTGCACCTTTCATGCAGCAGTCTCTAGGAGAAGATGACTTATCACTCCTTTTTGATTGTGCACTCCCCAGAGTACAGAAGTCTTGGTTGAACTCCAGGGGCTCCTGCACACACCTCACACCTCATCCAGAAGTCCTCTGGTGTCTCTTCTTCAACCCAGGGAAGGTTCCCAGGAAGACCAGTATCACCTGCACCCACTTCCAACGACCTCCAACAACTCCAAATGTTCACCACGACACCCCAGGTTCAAGTTGCGGGTCGTAAGTGGTTGCCACTTGGTAGCTAGGGCCCACAAAAGTGAGTCAGATTAGGGGCCACCCCGGCTCTAGCTCGAGGGACTAAAGTTGTCCACAGAACTCGGAGTCACGTTGCCCATTCTTCCGAATGGACATTGTCCTAAGGTGGCAACAGTACCGGTGGCCTATACCAAGGCCTTGCCGAAGATTGCCAGGCTCTGTGCCCCATTCCCTGAGGTGGAATAAGTACTGGTGGCCCACACAAGAGGCCACACCAAGGGTCGCCACACTCTTGATTGTACTGCCCATAGGTGGCTCGTGTTCCAGTGATGCATCAAGAGGTCACACCGAAGATTGTCGGATTCTGAAGCTGCAGGGGTGAGGTGGTAAGGGTTCCGGGAACCTGCCCAGAGGTCATCCAGTGGATCATCGCACCCAGCATCCTTTCCTTGACTGGAGATCACCTGCCCGAGGTCACTGCAGCCAACATCCCCAGAGGAGGTTCTCTTCCCCTACAATCTGGCGTCAACACCCATCCTCGACCAGGCGCTGTCCTGTCGATGTTGCCTCAGTGATGCCAGGAGTCACCTTCTTCTCAGAGCCAGGAGGCCTACAGTGTTTTACTTGGTTTTGGTTCACTGGGGGATGCCCCATGTTATGGCCTGTGTAGGAAGCGCTTTCTTAGGTTCACCCTCAGCAGTCAGCCGACCAAAATACTAGAAACCCAAGCTTGGTACATTGGATCGCTACACCTTTAAGACTTGAATAACCTGGACTTTTGTAGGACATTAGTGGGGCCAGTTTGTGATCCCGGTAACCTTATTCACTCTTTCTCATGTGTATAGTGTTAGTGAATGCAAAGTCTTTTCTGTGTGCTCTAACTGTGGTTAATAAGCCTTGCATCTTGGCTCTAGAGTACGTCTCCAGCCTCTCCTTCCAGATTTATCTGGCATCACTCTAAACTATGGGGATACGAACCACCACAGCTCATCCACCACACCTGTCATTCCCAAGGTAAGCAGAAATTTGGTAAGGCTTACCTTGAAGGCCTGTACTGTCTTCATAGCCACTGTCTCCACTGTTCCATAGGTTCGCTGCCCTCTTGAAAAAAAACTGCCTCCTAATGTTACCCATGCATTTCCCATCTCTGAGCTTCAAGACATGTCTCTGCATCTTGGTGTAGCATACCGGATCAAACATCTCTCTTCGTTCAGCATTGTCAGTTCTCTTGTGATCATATCCCCTCTCAGTCTTCTCTTCTCCCAAGTGAAGATGTTTAGGGACACCTTCCTCAACTCATAGCTTTCGTCTCCACTCCTGATTGTTTCCGTGACTCTGTGTTCCACACTATTGACTGACTCAATGTATTTTTAGTATCAAGAAACCCAGAACTGCATGCCGTTTTGTACATGGAGCCTGACCAGGGCCTTGCTAAGTGGCAGGTTAACTCTCCCTGCCTGCTGGTTGCTCCCCATTTTTGACACACTCCAGCACAGCATTCTGCCAGACTTCTTGATAGCAGTCACACACTTCTTTTCCTGATTCAGCCCCTTTCCCATTCATCCCTCAAGCCCTTTTCCTCCTCCACTGCAGAAGAAGGACCATACGCAGTGTGTGAGTGTGTATACAGTAGGTCCTACCTTGGGTTTTCCTTCCCGAGTCTAGCACCTTGCATTTGGTTACACTGAATCTGAGAATTAGGAGTCTGACCAATCACCCAGCTTGCTCAGGTCCTATATATATATATATATATATATATATATATATATATATATATATATATATACATACATACACATACATTTGTCTTCAGCCTCAAGGCAATGTACCACCCTGGCAAGCTTAGTTTCATCACTGAACTGAAGAATCCTGCTGGAATCCCCAGTTTCTGGATCATTGATGCAAATGTTGAACAGCAGTCTCCCCATGACTCATCCTTTAGGGACACCACCCTCTCACCTTGGAGTAGTGCTCGAATGAATTTTAAACTGAAAACATAGAAGTCTGATAGTTCTCAAAGCAAGTGAGAAGGGTATAATTTCAGAAATAATGCTGTTTTTTACATGCAAAAGTTAGACATTGTTAACCTAGGTGTACCTATTACAGTTGCAAAAGGATCACTTTGTGGCAAAAAAGGTTTTAAAAATACTTCATGGACCCATATATTTCACAAAGAAATGAAAGTGGTAAACAGCAGAAATTACTTTTAATAACAGATTCTAGCCTCAGACAAATATTTGTATAACAATGTGCTTGCAGAAATGCAAACCCATTGAATTATTGTCCAAACTCCAGCAATCTTTAACATTTTTTTCTTTTTATTTATAATTTATTTACCTAGGATAGCCCATTTAATATTCATCATCTAATTTCCAGTGGGATACTGCTTCTGCTGATTTCAACAGCTGGGAAGACTGGAACACTGAGAGTTTAAGTAACTTTTCTAAAATCACACAGTGAGTATTTGGCTCTGCCAATTCAGTGGTGTGGAGGACTGAGAGTCTGGGAGCAGATTTGAGTCTCTGGGGGTCTGTCATAGGGATGGAGTCTGCCATGTGGATAAGAGCCAATGTCCCAGGGACTGCTCTTCTTTCCCTGGGAGGGGTAGCAAAGCCATATCAGTCTTTGACTGCCACAGGGTGGAGGCCTGTTGGTAGTCCAAGTTGTGAGAAACTCAGTGGGAGGGGCTTAAGTTCCATGGTGTGTGCATGCCTCCAAATATATGCTTACGTGCTATTGTGTCCAGGGAATTGGGAGAAAATAGAAACAGGGACCCATGGGCTACATGAAGCCATGCACATCTCCTGTCACCTGCACCACCACCAGGACCTCTGGGCCTTCTGGATATGTGTCTCGGGGAAGGGGGATTGACTTCCCCTTCTGAGTGCACCACGGAGGGCAAGCCGTGGTAGAATCAGCTCCAGGTTGGTCCAGGGAGGTGGATGTCAGCTGGGTGGAGATAGGGGCAAGACTGATGAGCTGCCCACAAAGGTAAATAGCTGAATGAAAAAAAAAGTGAGTATTTGCCTCTAGCAGGGTGTAAGCCAATGATCTCCCAGTTCCCAAACGGGTGTTCGTAAACCACACTGCCTCTGTAGTATTTAGAAGTAAATTACCATTATGCACTTTTCATAAGTAACCTTGATGTAAAACAATCATTTTCTGTATAATCAGAAACCTAATTAAACTAGCACAGTTTCAAAAGGTGTAAAAGAATTCTGTACAATAAGCAGAATTTCAAAATCAAGCAAGCTGTTCTCTTGTTTACTTGAGCAAGTGTATTTTCAAAATGTATATGCTCAATGATCTTAACTGCAAACTTAATTAGAAAACAATTCACTTAATTAGAAATTTAATTAGAAAGAAACTTAATTAGAAAACTTAAATAGAAAGCACTGTCACTTGCAACACCGACAGCTCTGGTTCAGAAGCGAATCCAGGCTATCAGAGGGCTGGGCTGGGGAGAGGAGGATCAAGCATCCATAGGACAGCTCTCCTCCTCTGTGGGGAGGGTGGGTAGAGCTCAAAGTTTGCCTGGCTCCTGGCAGAGGCTGGGGGAAAGGCAGCATGGACCAAGAAGGTCAGGAGGCATGGCAGATGTTGGTGCATGTTGCATGGGAGAGCATGGCAGATGTTGGTGCATGTTGCATGGGAGAGGATGGCAGATGTTGGTGCATGTTGCATGGGAGACGTGGCAGATGCTGGTGCATGTTGCATGGGAGAGGATGGCATGCACCATGACGTCATTCCACATCATGTCTCCCAGGGGCTGAAAACCTAAGGAAAATCTGGTGGCAGGATGATGATGAGCACCCACAGGCCCCGCACCCAGCCAGCTGGGCACACTGACCCAAATTGGATCCATTCTAGGGAGGGGCTTGGTGAACCCTATCAACCCTAGCGAGGGGGTTGGGGCAAGCCCTGGAGAAAGGCAGTCAGCAGGTTTGTCTTGGCAGACATTAGCATGATGGGGCACTTGTTGGAAGGAGGACTGACCAGGAGGGGGAGAGAAAAAAAAAGAAAGCACTGAACACAGAATGATGTTTTATGTGCTTTTTCTGCTGTACAGGTGAATTTAGTGCTCCTAAAAGGGAATTTATGGCACTGGAAATGAATGTTCTGATTTAACCTCAATGTAAAATGACACAATCTAGTCTGCAAGTTTATTCACTGTGGGGTCTCTAAGCAGGCAGCTAATTTTACCACCTCATTTCAAGTTTTTTTGTGGTGAAAGTTTGATGTGATGTACCTTTTCTAGGCATCAGTGTCACTCTGCATACACTCTCACTTAGGACTTGACAATGTAATATAAGGATTATGAGGGAATGACTCTGTTGGAGGCAGCATGCACTGTATGAGATATAACAAAGGCCAGATTTTCAAATGCCATGCGTCCACCACAAGGGACTTGTGGCAGAAGGTTTGCTACAAGTGGCAACTTGTGGCAAACCTTGTAGCAAGTGCGATGTTGTAAGCCACTTTCCACAAGCCCCCTGTTGCAAGTCCCCTGCAGCGATGCAGCAAAGTTGCACCACCTCCTCTCTGGTGTAACTTGGTATCTGTAAGGGAAGCCGGTTTAGGGGGCTTGCACCACAGCTTTGGTGCAAGCTGCCATAAAATGAGGGTACTGTTCAACTTGCATCCATGGTTATAAAATTTGGTGCAAGCTGCGACAAACCCTTGGACGCAACTGCGGCTAGCTTTGTGGGGATGCAGGGCTTGGTCGTAATCCCTGCATCCCCATTTGAAAATAGGGCCAAAGGTCTTGTTTGTTTATCTCTGGCAGTTACAGGTAGAAAGTTAAACATCTTATGGCACAATTTATTATGAATTGGGCCTATACCCAGTGTATTTCACAACATTTCCTCCATCAGTGAAACAGATTCTAAAGACCTTCTGGGGCAATTTACAGGAGAAACCCTGGAACATTGAGAAGGTTAAGTGACTTGCTCAGGGTCACACAGTAAGCAAGCTGAGGTTGCAGGAATCACACCCAGACCTGCTGGATACATCAAGTACATTTACAGCTTGTTTACAGCTTCTTACTCTAACCTCTAGGCTATACTGTCAGCTCAGCTGTGCAGAGATCTTATTCGGGACTTAATACGCCCTGTATTTGTATGCATACAATCCCTGTACCACTAATACGTAACTCAATGGTTTGTATAAGATGTTTATATATCTGTGAATTAACAGTTGTATATAAAAATTAAAGCAGTGTGCATTTTACGGTAAAACCTTTGATCTACTTTTATGTTCCATTTTAGATTGCCCCTTACTGCCTTTCTTGTATGCTACCCTTCTATTCCTATTGTGAATATGTTTTGGCATTTTTTTAAATATTTGAAATAATAAAAGGAGCACTAATTTTAATATGGCAGGGTTCAGGGTTTCATCCATAGTCTCATCTATTTTTGTACACCTGTGGTCCCATAAGTTCAGGGGGCACTTGTTTGTTGCAGTCTAGTTCATTTTAGTCACAGGAAAAGTGATGTCAGATGATCGGTGATCAAAAACAACAGAGAATACTGATGAAAACCTGAAGTGAGCTGTATTAACATGAGTGTTCCTTTCATTCTTTGAAATGTAGAAGTGTGAAAGTAGACTCAGAATGGGGGAACAATGGTATCATACAGGACAGAAGATTAGGGATAATCTAAAAAAGAATAAAAAAATACAAGTCAAAATTTTCACCACTAACATACACTGCTGCTGCTTTAAATGTTATTCTGTTTGTCAGAAACTGAGTGGACTGAATGGAAACCACTAAGGACATTTAATCTGTAACTGCAAAACAGAATATGTCACTATATCTCCAACAAAGAAACTGATCTTTATAAACTGTTAGTAGAATTAGGAACAGAAGTTTAGAGTACTTCAGTACATCACAGTAGGGAATAGTCTACAAGATTCTGGAAACCTGTTCTCTAGATGTTTTCAAACAAGTCCCCTATGACTATTCCAAAGATAGTTGTCTTAATGATAATTTTCTGTAGTTTAAATATAAAAAAATAGTTAATATTACCACCATACTGTAGTTTGCTTATATTGAAATTACCTGAGCAAAGCAGCTTACTTCAATTTGAGGCATATTATGCAGATTCAGTCAATTTGTGTCACTGATCTCACTCCATTACTTTCAATGAAATTGAGTTTGTACAGACCAGATCAGCATATCAATACCAGAGACAGAGAGCTTTTTTGCTGTCTGCTCCACATAATGATTTTGGCTAAATAGATTCAATGGAAAACATAATCATGTAATGTTAGTTAGGTCCAAACAAAGTGTTGACACTAAAATGATGTGATTATACAATGCATACATTATACAATCAAATATTATTGGGTACTGATAAATACACATGCTAGAGAATTGGTCTGATACTCATTTGATTACCACATTAATTCAGTTATAAAAGGGACACATAAAATAGAGGGGCCCTAACTAGGAATAACCATGTGAGAAAAATAGTGAAGCATGTATATCTGTCTACTACTGAGTACTGGGGAATAATTTGTACTATACAGTAGTTCTAATAGCTCTTCTAATCCATTTAGACAGCATTTTGTATAATAAATGTTATAGATGTATATTAGCAACTGAAGACAGAGCATCACTGTTTTATATATATATATATATATATTTATATATATGTAGATATATATATATATATATATAGAGAGAGAGAGAGAGAGGAGAGAGAGAGAGAGAGAGGAGAGAACATTTGGTCTGATACTCATTTGATTACCACATTAATATATAACAAATTATGGAAAAAACAAGACATCAATATTGGCGAAGTTTTTTATCCTAGTATAAACTGGGCACACTGCCAGACTAACTAATATTACATCTCATGGCTGCTTTTCATAATGTAAGAATGCCTATCTCATATTTGTAGCCTAAACCAGTCAACTAGGATCATAAGAAATATTGAATATAAGTTGCGACATTTATTTGTAAGGATTTAATGCCTGATTCTGAGTATTGATGGTGGTGCAAAATACGTTTTCAGATACACCATTGTGCTTTCCTCCACAAAGATGCCATTTCTAAAGCTGGTCACATGCTGCAAGGGAAAAATCCCATATGTGATATCTGTGCAGTGCAAATGTGCTATCCAGATGTTACCAGGTGCACATTTGTAACCACTAACGCTGTGACATGTGCCTCAACCATGACTGAGCATGGAATTCTGTCTGGCACATGGTACAAAATTATGCTCTGTTGTGGTCACGTCTTGCTTCCTACCAGGGTTCTGCCCACCAATTTTATAAGTCTCCATGCTATTTAATCAGTCTCCATGCCCATTCTAACAGGCTAGACACCTTCCATCAGAGGCTGCACACTTCAACTCAGGACTCTGAAACTCCATATAATGGTTGCATGCCCCAGTAATAAAAGGCTCCATGCTTTAATTAGAGTCTTCATGCATATCCAATTGATAACAGGCACCATGCCTTCCAATAAGAGGCTGTATGCCTCCATACCAGGGTTCTGAGACCCATTAATTTCAGACTTCACCTTACAGTACCAAAATTTCATGTCCCATCGACATCGGGTTCAGTGCCTTCCATCCAGAGGGTCCATGCCTCATCATGAACAGGCTCCTTGCCTTCAATTCAGAGACTTCATGCCTCCACCCTATGGCCCACAACCAACACTTCTAGATTCTGTACCTATATACAGAGGCCCAGCTCCTCCTGTAGGGCTCTTCATCCTTTATCAGTCAACAAATCAACTATATATTACATTTTCTATTCACACTATCACTGTCTTCATCCACTGGAAACTTGACATGAAGAAAACCTCTGCAAGTAAGATCACAGCACCCTCATCCTTCTTCATTAAAATATAAAGAATGGACTCTTGCTAAGCTTCAAGCAGCACTGTGAATGTGTACTGCTACTTTTCCTCCAAATGTCAAAAGGTTGGAACTTTTTAATCTATACTTGATCACCTTAGAAATTTCAGACAAAATCAGCTCTAAGCCAGTTTTCTTTAATTTCATCAACGTACTTTGTGACTTACTTCACTCTTTCCTGTCTACAATGTATAACTCAGAAGTCAATGTCAATAATTTAGAAAAGCAACTACAAACCAATTCAAATTCATTGTCTCATCTCGCCAGTCTTAGTCAACCTACTCCTTATAGCATCACAGCCATCTAACCCAATGCATCCTAACCAGCTCAAGCCTCTACCAGCTGCTGCTCTTAGACTTCACTTCATTTTTTTTTTCCGACTTATTACTACTTCTGCTTCTACAGTATCTCCACTACAACTGCTGAATTCACGTAATAGTATTTTGCAGCATCTTAATCTAATCACCTCTATATAGTACCCTATACTTTAACATCATCTCATATGTCTCCTCCTCCACATTCCATTTATCCTCTGCATTGTACCACTTCAATTAACAAAGGAAATAATTGATGACAAAGGTATTACTTGAGTTGCCCTTCTTATATCATTCCATGATACCATTGTGAACAAAATTATTTCTTGTGATCTAGGTAAATTTAAAAGGTCACCTTCCCATCATGAATCTAGAGTACCTATTGATGATCATCCTGACTTCCAACTCAAACTTGCTACACATAAGAAGGTATTTACCCACCTGATCCTGATTAAAACAGCATAATCAGCAAAGTATGGTGGACTTGAGGTAAAACTGCTCAGACTAGCAGCCCCTGTCATTGCTTCTCCTCTGCAAAGTCTTTATAACATGTCCCTACCGAAGGTGTCATACCTGATAAGTGGAAAGTGACTTTGGTAGTTCCAGTCTACAAGGGTCATTACAAAAACCAGCTTGCTAATTACATACAAATATCAATACTTTGTACCTTAGCCAAAATAAGGAAAAGGTAGTTTATGATCAGGTGCTGAATTACATTGAGGACAATGGTATTCTTACCAGTGGACCATGCAGTCTTCTTCAATCTGTAATTGTCTGAACTTTGGTTCAAACTGTGCTGTAAACTTCATTTTCTGTGTAATCAGTATGACAATTTAAACAATCCTGTCCTAAAGTCCTGTCCTGGGTAACAATAAAACTTTGTCATTCATTTGTAAGGAACAAAGCAATTTCATCCTACCAGTATAAAACAGTGCTTAGCTGTTATTCAATTTATATTTTACTTCAGAAGAAAGAAATATCCATCCACCTTATCACAATTATCCACAAAGCTCTACCTTTATAGTGTACAATGCTCAGAGCCAAACAAACCTATATATGAGCACCACTGCTCATCGATAGCAAATCTGCTGACATCCCCTATAGCGACGGCACAATACCGACATGTGGTAATGTGCCTTCCAGAAATCAAGTGCTTTTTGCAGAAGGCTGCACCCCCCACGCCCCCCACATTATACATTATCAACTCCAGGTCAGAGTTGTTTCAGGGAAGGGGTAGAACATTGGGAGATGCCACATCAGTGAAACCCAGACCATTACAGTGACTTTCACTGTAAAGGTCTTTTTTCAGGTTTTGCTGTTGTGGTGTCACCATGCAGTGGGCCACCGTCTATATATAGATGTCCAATAACCTGTGACATTGGTCATATCTCTTCTTTGTGGGGGTGCTTCTACTCCTGACATGGACCTACAAATGCAAACAGGTAATGGCACTAGCTTTGTTTAGTTTCCAGTGACATGGGGAATTTTTCAGCCAAATTAACAAACTTTAGCGAAGACCTACATCTCTGTCTATCTGACTTATTTTTTTCAATCTCCAGAAGCACATACGTTGCATCTTTAGTTAGTAGAAAAAAGATTTCCCCTTCCAAATTTTTATATACATACAGACCTTTAGCCAGTCAGCATGTTCACCAAATTTCTTTCATCTAAAGTTCTAGCATCCTTACCACAACCTCTGTTCTTAGGTAAGAAAGGTATAGTTTTAACTCCAAAATGGCTTTTCAGATACATCCAGATTCATTTTTTCCCTCCATTAGAATGTTCTGGACATTTTTTCTGTTTAGGAGTAGCTACTTCAGCACCCAAACAACAAATGCCAGCTCACACCATTAAAGAACTCTGGCAACTATCTTCATCCTGTTTTTCAGTTTACATGCAGAACACTGATTCCAGAATTCAGTTAGCTCAAATTAAACTTTCCAATTAAATTATAGACTACAAGAAAGGAGGCATTGGTACCCAGAGATTTCCTCCACAAGAGTTTTGTTTTTTTCCTCTCCTACAGTATGTACTAAAGGTAAATTTTATAATCTGCAGCAAGTTAGGGTGAGCAAGCACAATTAAGTAGCATGGCTGTGATATGCAATGCTGTTACTAGGACATAAAGGCCCATAAAGTCCTCCTGCATTTTCTTTAGCCAGGCAGGCTAAGTTCCCTTGGCACATCTACCGTGAAAATGCAAAATTCTTCTTGATGCAAGATCTAGAGTGGCTTGGCCAATGTAACATTTTTCATGAGCAGTCAAATATACAGTATGCCATTGTCCAGTGGTCCATAGAACTTTCAGGCTATGCCTGTAGTTCATGAGGTAGTGGGCAAACCACCCTGCCATCTCCTTTGGGGCATTATAAAAGATGTCTGGACCAATACTATGGTGCACATTGTACTTCTTCTCCCTACCCTCATCCAGCAGCTGTCTCTTTGTAGCGGGTAGTGGCACTTTGCATCTCCCCAAATTTCTCTGACTCCTCTATCATGAGAATGGAAATGTCTTGAATGCAAGACTAACAGAGCTATTATGGCCCATGTAAACATGTTTCATAAGTGCTCAAAATATGGCATTGCCTGATGGCCCAGTGAAATATTTGATTCAGTCTGAATCCATGGGACCAACAACTTCTGACATGCCTTACAGATTTGCTTTTGAAGCATAACTATTAATGATTAATGTGACTGATAAAGTTTGAAAAATATTAGGACACATTTCAGTTTTTTTTTTCCATTCTGAAAGTCTTGAACTCCAGGTATGTTACTGTTTCAGTCATACTTTGTACAAAATAATGTAACTACGTATAACAAGGCTGCATTTCCATCAGTGGGGTCAGATGACATCATAATCCCAAAATGAGAACACTTGCCTTGTTGAACTTGGTTACCCATACTTTATTTTTTATAGTGCCGTTCTCCCTCACTACAGTGAACGAAACCAGAGATACTACATGTGTTCCCTACAGTATCCAGTTTTATTATATATTGAGGGGCACCTTTACTAAATCAAATAGATCAACAAGAGTGTCATCTACCTCCATGTAACTGAAGACATCATCAGGACATCAACATGAAAGCAACTGAGCAAGGTCATGGAAGTGGAGCATGGGATGTTACAAAGCAGTCATGGTCTCAACCCCTGGATATAAATCCAGGAAGTTGGTAAGACCCCATCAGTGCAACCACGTTTGCCCATCAGTTGCAAGCTTGTAGCACTATTACAGGTACACAAGGGGCTGCACAGTGACTGTAAAACCACCTTTTGGGATGGATTACATAATTTCACCACCATTGTTCATGAGGTGGAGTCCCAAAAAGGCCATGTTGAAAATGTGGTGAAAAAAAACTTTACAGTGACCATGTTATGAGGACAAGTTCATAACCCGTTAAAATAAATTGAACTGCATGCCTGATTTCTTTAGTTCCCAGTCTGGCATTAAAGAGTGAAGACATGTCTCCAGTCCAGAGAAGATTATGGCATTTGACCCCCAGTAGGTAAGTAAAAAGTGGGAGTGTGGTGTGGTGTGTGCTGAATGAGAGGGTCAGGTGGTGGGAGGGTAATGGTGGTGGTGGGTTGACAGTGGCAACAAACATCAATGGACAATTTTCTTTTTTACAGGATATATAAAGATGAAAAAAGAACAGCTGTGAGGGATGGTTTTCTTTATTTCAGATACCAGCACTGGGGACTGGGCACCCTAGTGTCGGTGTTATGTTTGGTGGCACTGAGGATGGGCTCCCCAATGTCACATAGTGAAAACAGGCAGGGTGGGGGACACTAGCAGGCACCAGGGGTTAGGCACCCCAGTGTTGGAAAATTAAAAGAGGTGGGGTAGTAGGGTGATGGGTGCTGAGTGGGAGGATTGGGTATAGGGAGAGAAATAGTGGCAGCATGTTGGCAGTGGCAACAGACAACAATGGGTGGTTTTCATTTTCTTTGCTAGATCTATAAAAATTTTAAAAAAATGACTGTAAGAGAGTTTTTTTTTATTTCTGGTAAGGATTGGCAGCCCACTGCCAGTGTTATGTTTGATGGCACCATGGATGGGCTCTCTGATGTTGCACACTGAAAACAGGCATGGTGGGGGTTACTAGCCGACACCATGGATTGGGCATTCTGGTGTTGGAAACTTCAGAAGAGGGAAGCAATGGGAGGTTGGAGGGATACTTGGCACAGGGTGGGAGGGATTATTTTTACTTTGGGGGGAGGACCACAGAAGGTTGATCATCATGCTAATCAGCTCTGCTTGTTGGATGGCATTATGCAGGTAAAAATAAAGAGCTGCCTATGATTGGGTCTGCTCTTTCCTTTGAACTATACAAAGTTTCCACCTAGCAAGACCAGAACAGTGTCATGACCAGCCTGGCTGACGATTGGTCTGACACTGCCAAGCCCCTTGCAGACTGCCCTGTATTGGACTGACAGTGACACACCTCTCAAAACCCACTGTATATTCACTTTGCACAAGCACAAGGGTGGACACAAAAATACAAAGAAAGCACAACACAAAGAACCTAGTGGTTTGTTCTAAATTAATTGTTTACTTTTCTCACATTTATTGTCTTGAAAAGAGATAATTTTTTGAGAAAAACATATTACTTTGAACTGTTGTAAATTAGATTTTGTTTTATACAGGCAAAAGGGAAAATAAGTGACACGAGATTCTGGCAAATGAAGTTCTTGTACCATAGTAGTAATGTTACCACTATGGTGCAACAACTTTCTGTGACCTTGAACTGTAGTGTAACAGTATTTTTGAGTGTAGACCCTAATCATTTACTATCAAACATATTGCTGTAGTACAGGGCAAAGCTATCTGCATTTTGCGATTAATTGCCTAACCAAAAAATGGTTGCTTTATAGATTATTGTCACCTGTACTTATTTATGAATTTATCACACATTTATTTTATTTAGTTTAAATTGTTTTACCAGGTAAGCAATACAGAGAACAACACTCTTATTTACACATGCAACCTAGAAGAGGGAGAAAGATGGGAGAGGGAAGAACATAGATATAAAATAAAATGAGTCAAGTTCTTAGCACAGTTTTGTACTGCTCACACGGACTCTTCTTCAGTCACTTAGAGATCTGGTACTGGTGCACAACAGCAGGGAAATTTAACTTATCAGCTTATAATGTGTGGTAGAATGCTGTTAACCTTAGGAAATAATAATTTCCTAAGGTTGTTAACCTATCGATGTGACGTAGAAATGTTGTTAACCTATCGATGCTACATCACATCGATAGGTTAACAACGATAATCGATCTCTTGCAGGTGCGCCTTTTTACACTGGGAACCAATGGATGAACAGCTGGTTAAGGAAGGAATGAACAGCAGCGGTGGTGACTATTTTTCCAAAAGTAAGCAGCCGTTTTACTTTTTACGTGGGACCATACACTATAAAAAATAATGTATGGTCCCTCTATCGGCAACCGGTCACTGTTAACTGTCTCGAGGTTGCCACGGCAACATAAACCTCTCGAGCTTCGCTCTCAAGGTTTACACGGTCTTCCTGGCAACCTCTCGACAGTTAACAGGCCGGTTACCGATACAGGACCATACATTATCCTCTATTTGTCAGTTGCCTTCTGACTCAGTCTATCAGCACTCAGAACAACATCATAAGCCATATTATCTCACCCAGTGTATCTTGTTTAATAAAAAAAAAAAAAAACAAGTATGACAAATGACTTCTTTCAGCAGCATCTTACAGAAGCCCTTGACACATAGTGGGGGTGCTAATCTTTCATTGTTTTCACTTTAATAAAAGGTTTCATCAACTCCAAGGTTCAAGAGTGTTCATTGTCTGGATGGGTAGTCGCATGTATGCACTTTGAGGAAGTGTTAGGCAGACTCTGTGTTGCTGTGAGGTGCCATCTTTCAGATGAGGCAGTAAACCAAGATTCTGTCTTCCTGTTCTGATGAATGTTCAGGTCCACGCTAAAGATCCCATGGCACTTTGAAAAATGTTGTGGTGTATCCCCAGTTTCCTGGACATCTCTCCCCCATTCACTAAACCCCAACAGATTAGCCTGTTTCACTCAGTAGCAATCACTTTGCATCTGGGCATGGAAAGTGCTAGAGCTGTTGTGCAGTGTGCTAGTACAGAACGGTTGCCACGTACCATCCCAGAGGTGGCTGGTCTTTAGTGATTACTGGCATGGAGGTGTGTGTGTACTGGTTATAAAACACTTTGAGATGCTGGCATGAAAACTGCTGTATAAATACAAACATCAGTTTGTTTATAGATAATGAGTTGTTGGTGGCCCCCTGTATGCCTTTAGTTGGCAACTGGATGTTTGTAGTATAGTAGCTCCAAAGGGCTGGAAGTGTTGTGGGTCACCCTGGAGACAGACTCTGGTGCCACTATCTGCTCTGGGGTAGTGGACAGACCTCAACTATAGGGAGAGGAGTTAGATAAGACACTTAGGAAGCCATCATCAGAGTGGCAGGTAAGGGGGAGGTGCGGCTAGTTGGTGATTTCAATCTGCCAGATGTGGAGTCGAGCCTTCCAACTGCAGCTTTTGCAAGAAATAGGGCCATCCTTGATTCCCTACAAGGGACTTTTCTCAGGCAGCTAGTCAAAAAACCAACTATGCAGTGCTGGACCTGGTGCTTACAGACAGTGACAGCACTGCAGATGTTGCAGATCGCAGTCAACTGGGTACCAGTGATCACTGCACAATGCGGTTTAACATTAAGACAGAAAAAGAGGCTAACCACATGAGGATGAGGATCCTGGACATTAGGAGGGTTGATTTTAAAGAAAGGGGGATAGCCCCAGAAACTACCTCAAAGGTGGAGATTGCCTGGGAGGGGTGCAGGTACAGCGGGGAAAAATAAGGGAGGATATAGTTAAAGCAATGAACCTCTGTATAAAGGAAGTAAATAATAGCAGAAGGAAAAAGAGACTGTTATGGTTCTCTAAGGAAATTACAAAGGTTGTGAAGCAAAAAAGGGTGGTACTCAGGAGGTATAAATTAAGGAAACACAGATGGAGGAGAACAGGGAGGTATATGTAGTAAACAAAGGGAAGTAGGCAAGGTGGTGAGGGCAGCAAAGGTGCAGACAGAAGAAAAACTCACTAAAGGGATCACAAAGGGGTGTAAGACTTTTTTTAAATACATAAGTGAGAAGAGGAAAGCCAGAGAAGGTGTAGTGAGGATTAGTAGGACGGGGGTGGGGGGGAGCTGTGCAGAAAAGGACCAAGAAAAATCATGCATCCTAAACAGGTACTTCTGCTCAATCTTCACAGTAGAGGGAGAGGGGATGAACCACCAGGGAGTTGCAGGAATGTTGGGGGGAGCTTGGCAGAAATCTATTTTCAGAGGAAAGAGTCCAGAAGGGACTTGCAGCTCTAAAGGTGGATAATGCTATGAAACCAGAAAGGATACACCCATGGGTTCTAAATAAAACTCAGGGAGATGATAGCTGCCCCACTGACAGCCTTATTCAACATCTCACTGGAAACAGGCATTGTTCTGGAGGACTGAAGAAGAACTAATGTGATTCCTTTACATAAGAGTGGCTGCAGGGAGAAGGATAGCAACTATAGGCCAGTCAGTCTTGCATCAGTGGTGGGGAAATTAATGGAAACCCTACTAAAGGAAAGACTGGTAGAGTATTTTAAATCCATTGGGCTACAAGACCACAGGCAGCATGGATTCCTGGAGGTGGAGGTCATGCCAAACAAATCTAATAGATTACCTTGACTAGGTGACCAGAAAAATAGATCATGGATGACAGTAGGTGCGGCTTCAGCAAGGATTTCGATACTGTGCTGCACAAGAGGCAGATAAAGAAACTGAGTAGCCTAGGGTGGGATCCAAAGTAATGAATTGGGTTAGAAACTGGTTAACTGAAAGGCGACAAGAGGTGGTGGTAAATGACACTTACTCAAATGATAGAAGAGTGACCAGTGGGGTGCCACAGGGCTTAGTACTGGGACCAGTCTGTCTTTATATGTGACAATACAAAGGAGCTGAAGGTACAGTATACCTTTCTGCACTTGATACCAAAATCTACAATAAGGTGGACATCAGGATGGGGTGGAGAGAATATGCAGTGATCTGGAGAGACTCTTGGAGTGACCAAGAACATGACAGTTGGGGTTCATGCCAGAAAGTGCAAAATCACAGAAAGGACATAGACAAGGTAGAGACAGTCCAGAAGAGGGCAACTAAAATAGTGCTGGAGTTGCATAAGAAGCTCTATGATCAGAGACTGCAGGATCTCAACATGTACACCCTGGAAGAGAAGAAAGCAAGAGGTGACGTGAAAGAGACCTGCAGTACAAGTACCTCACAGGGGTGAACAGGGTGCAGGAGAGAAGTCTCCTTCTAATAAGAAACAGCACCAGACCAGGTAGCATGTGATGAAGATGGGAGAGGAGGAGAGTTTAGGAGAGATGTGAGGAAATATTTCTTCACTGAAAGGGTGGCAGCCACCTGGAACAGACTGCCAGCAGAAGTGGTGGAGGTGAAATCAGTTGAGGGTTTCAAGCATGCTTGGAACAAACACAGGGGGTGCATTAATAAACAGGGAGGGTGGAAGGAAGGTCGCCAGAGACTGTTTAGGGTCTGCTGAGACAGATTAGGCAGGGACCATCTGGGCAAGCTGGGTGGGCCATTCGGTTCTTTTCTGCCAACAAATTCTATGTTTCTGTGTTTCAAATGTCAACTCAGGATGAGTTGGCTGACTGACAACCATATATGCAAGTAATGACAAAGGCAGAACAATTAGGGCTGAAGTCATCATGTGCTCACATTTAGTGGTGCAGTTACTAGGGAATGCTATGGGGTTATTTAAAGTCTAAATACTCAGCTGGATCCCTAGTGATGGGGCTGAGACTGAACCAGGAAGGCGAGGAACTATATGGGAAAGAAACCAAGTTTGGTTGGATTCTGAGTAGGAAGCAGGATATTGAAGGATAGTGTTAGGCCCTGACAGTGACTATCATACTGTGATAAGTAATGCTTTAAAAGAGTGTGAAAGACAGTGGTTATATCCTCAGCAACATTTGGTACATGAGAAAGAGATGAAGGAGAAAGTGTCCAGTTTCTGTTCATTTTGGGGAACTAGAGTGTTAACACACTAAATACTTCAACAGTGACATAATATTGTGATAATGGAAGGGACTTAAGGACCATCTTGTCTGCCCCACCTGCCACATGATGGCGATTATACCCAATTAGAGTATGGACGCTCATTTAAGCTAAATATACTGAATGCTACAGTACAGTACATCTGCTTATGGTATTTAGCCCTCAACGTCATTTTCCTTCAGGCTTCTGTCTACTCCTGCTGTGAAAGCTTGAACTGTGCTAGCTTTTACATTCTCCATGTGTAGGCTATTACACATTTAACCATATTTTGAGTGAAGTAAAGCTTTCTGATTGTTCCCTTTATCCTGTCCCCCACCCCTCAGTTTCAGTGCCTATTCTCATGTTCTGCTTACACATACCAGCTCACGTATGTGAGTATATCTTTATACACTGCACACCACTTATCTGTGAATGCAGATTATTCTCCAGATCATTATCATCTGGATGGAGTATACTTGTCTAGCACTGAAACTGACATGGAGTGTTCACTCCAAGATGCAGTTAGGGTACACCTCAACAGTCCCTGAAGGCAGTTAGAGAAGATGGTATTTTGTAGTTGCTGGCCATTGCATGGCAAAACAAAATTCGTGGGGCCACATTTTCAAAACCACAAATCCACCAATTTGCATGGGTGATTTTCAGAATTGCTGCAATGACTCCAATGTAGTTCAATCATCGATGTGATTTTTGAGAGGCAGTATAGCATGGAGGCTAAAAGCACTAAGATGCAAACCTGGGGAACTGGGTCTGAATCCCACCCACTACTTGCATTACTGTGTGACCACGGGCAAGTCATTTAACTTCCTGGTATTCCCAGGACGCATCTAGAAACAAGCCTCAGTTTAGTGTGTCTTTCCTGACCAAAAATTGTAAACAAAATAGAAAGTACAAAGCAGGACCCTTATGAAAATGAAATATATTTTAAAATATATTATTAACAATATATTTACGTATAGTAAAATATATTCCAATCTACTTGTATATAATATATTGGAATGTATTGGAAAATCAATATATTTCAATATATTTTAAAATTTGCAAATATATTGCAATGTACTGTAAATACGGACATTATGGCTGCTTTAGTATATTCCATATATTGCAAAACTTATTGATAAAATTCGAAATATATTGATATAAGGATGGTAAATATATGTTATTGGTATATTGCCAATATATGTATCAAAGTGTTTTGTTTAACATTTCAAATGTTGTTTCTTCTATTTACAAATATATATAATATACATGTGTAATAGATATTAATATAACTATTAACTTACCCAGACAAAAACAAAAGAAATTATTTATACATACTTCTATCTGTACAACTGTAGTTCACCTTGTTATTATTCATGGAGATATTTACATAAAGTTATTGCTTTATAGTGTAGCTTTAACTCAAATATATATTTTATACTTACACATATGACTTGCCTCACAAGCTCATGTTTGCTAAAGACTCAGATTTAGGTATTTATATCACCCCATTTTGTTTTACTTTTAGGTCAGGGTGAGATCCTACATGTACTTGCTTTATAACATACACCTTTCTTTTCAGTCTCTAAGCCAGTGTTGCAAATTCAAAAGTATTGTAAAACTAAAAATTATCATGATTTTGGCTGATAAACTATGTTTTTGAAATATGCAAATTAGTTATGCAAATGTATACATGGGATGAAACTAAGCATTTACAAAAATATATAAAAAATATATGTAACATGTATAAAATATATGTAACATATATATATAGCCCCCCCATTTGCTTTCTAGCCAACCCTTGTAAATACTTCAGGCTACTTTATATCTGAGTGCCTTCTTTCTCTGTGTTCTAATCTATTCCATTGTACCTGCCACTTAGGCACCAAACTGGTAACTATCCTCCTTCTATTCTCTCTCTCCTGTTAACAACTAATCTCTGCTCACTATGTCACATAAGGGTACCCTTCTACAGAGGGTAGCACTATTGCTCACCCTCTTAAAGTTTGCTGGGCCTCTAGTCTCAAGTTCTCCAGCATCTGCACTGACAGTATTTCAGGGAAATGTCTATTATGTATACAGTACTGTCACGCCATCTCATAGTAATAACTTCCATGATCCTCCCAGGGAATGAGTGTCTTCTGCCCACACTATTATCCAAACAGCCTGGACGGTTGCCACCAATGGCAATCCTTCCTGTTTTTTTTAGCTTTTATATAAAAGCTTCCACACTCTGTACACAGTGTAGGCAATCCAAATATAACAACAAGCAGCTGAAAGAATACCTCAATAGGATTGCATTTGTTGCTGTTGCTGCTGTCGGGAAATATCCACCCCAACCTTGGCCCTCCTCAGTCTCCCACTATTCCACAATAAAATACGGGACAACTTACAATTGTTTCGCTGAACATCTGCAGCCTCCTCCCCAAAATGGAAAGTCTGAATGTTTGGGTTCTACAACACAAAGCTGGACATCCTATCAATAGTCAAAACCTGGCTCTCCCGCAATACAGCTGACAGTGCAGTTTTTATTCCTGGTTATTCTGTGTTCAGACAAGATCATCTGACTAAGCGTGGAGGCGGATGTGCAATCTATCTCTGTGAAAATATGCAGGGTCTAATTCTTCCAATGCCTAGTACTGGGTCCAATATACAAGCTCTTGCATTAAAGATATTCCTAGGGGCACACAATAAAACTCTTACTGTCCTGATGGATTACATCCCTCCAGGTCAGAAGACCCCAGGATTGGATTCTCTCATGGAGTGTCTAGACACTCTCAGTCTTAACTCTGAAATCATCCTGCTGAGGGATTTCAATGTTAATTTGCTCTCCCCTGCAGCTAGCCATTACAAGGATGCAGTCTCATCAATTAACTTCTCCCACCTAGTAGATGTCCCGACCAGGATGAAT
This sequence comes from Neoceratodus forsteri, assembly GCA_016271365.2. Taxonomy (NCBI): domain Eukaryota; kingdom Metazoa; phylum Chordata; order Ceratodontiformes; family Ceratodontidae; genus Neoceratodus; species Neoceratodus forsteri. Next base: position 775,407,259 of record CM028134.1, on the reverse strand, counting down.
TATAAGACTGGAACATCCACCCTACTGGACTGGGTACTATCAAACTGGCCTGAACACATCTTGCACACAACAGTACACCCAGATGTTTGCAGTGACCACTCCCCTGTCCTTTTCCACTGATCTAATAACTACTTCAACCCCCAGCCACAACAGTCATAAACAGGGTCCTAAAGATGGGGCACCTTGAATTGCTAAAAGCTGACCTCAAACATCAGGACTGGTCATTACTCTATTCCTCCTGCTCAGTTGACTCTGCACTTGAACAATTTATATGCCAATTTAATGTGTGTGACAGATATGCCCCACTAAAAAAAAACATAAAATTAATGGATACAACAATCTGTGGTTTTCACCAGAACTCCTTGAGTGTTTGAAGGTGAGAGACCACTTGTGGCATAGATCCCGAGCTACTGGTAAACAGATTGACATCCAGAACTACAAAAAAGCCTGAAATGACTGCACAAGGACCATACAGATCATAAAGAACCAGTACTTATAGGATGCCCTCACTCACTCTTGGAGTGATGGCCAAAAATTCTGGTCAAACCTTAAGGAAGAAACTGGAAACAATAACTAGACACCCCCTACCATGCTTAACATCAATGGGGTACCCACTCTAGATCCTTGTATCATCGCTAATACATTTAATGATGCTTTTTCTGATCTGAAAGGTGTTCTTCACTCTGATTTTTCCCATCACTCCAACTTGAGGCATAACGCTAGTTCTGAAGACCAGCCACCTGCCCACCCTCCTTTTCACTTTAAAGCTGTCTCCCTGGGAGAAGTTAGGAAATACCTACTTAGGGTCCTAGGGAAGGCTAGATTCGGTGGTAACTCCCGAGACCTTAAATTTATGGCACTAACTCTGGATGAAATGCTCGCTCCTTTGACACATATAATCAACACCTCACTGAGATACTCTCACTTCCCGAAGATATGGAAATCCACCTTAGTGACACCTGTATATAAGATTGGGGACCACACATCTCATGGTAACTAGACCCATTTTGATCCTTCCACTGTTATCAAAAGCACTTAAAAGAATTTTAGCTGATCAACTGGTTGACTACCAAGAAAAATATCAAATTCAATGTCCACAATAACAGTGCTTTCACAAGGGACACAGCACCACTACTGCTTTGCTTGAGTTTACTGGTCATATCCACAACTCCCTGGATCAGGGTGCCCTTGTTGGTGCAGTTTTTATTGATCTAATGAAAGCATTTAATACAGTTAATCATGTCCTTCTGCTTGAACAATTGGGGTCCATTGGGCTTGCATGTGACACTGTTGCTTGTTTTAAGAGCCACCTTTCAAACCGCTCACAGTGAGAGAAGATCACTGACATCCTATCTACTAGTAGACCTGTCCGATCTGGTGTCCCCCAAGGATCTATAGTGGGTTCATTATTATTCAGCATATTCCTAAACCAGCTCCCATACTCTTGTCAGTGCCAAATTCTGCTTTATGCAGATGATGCAGTCCTGTTCATGAGTGATTCTGACCCAAAGCAACTGGAAATAAATGTCCAGACAAGCTTTTCAAAGATAGAAAGTTGGTTCAGTGAGCAAAAGCTCATCTTGAACTCTAAGAAAACAGAAACAATGTTGTTCTCTAGCTCCCACAATAGACATCGTAGTTACCCTCTTAACATCACAAATAAGGTTGGGACTTGCACTTTAAACACTTAGGGGTAACAGCTGATAGTGCTTTGACTAATGGCTACCACATAGACAATACAGCTTTTTTATTTATTTATTTAGTGATTCAGAAAAGACCTTTGACTACAAGCTCTTTTACAAAGGTTCCACATCATAGATTGCAAAACAAAGTGCAATAAAAGAAAGCAAAGCTACATCACAATGAACGATACAGCTTGGATTCAGAACTTACAGAATAACTCAAAACATAGGTACAAGTTAAAATAACAAGAAAAATACTTTATGAAGGTGGGGGGAGAATAAGCAGCCACAAAGTGCCTTGTCAGTAGTTCAGAGGGATGGGGATAGCTAGCAGTGGGGTGAAGAAGGGAGGTATGAGAGACAGGTAGGTACTGCTGTGGAGGTGAAGGGTGGGGGAAGAAGGGTGATAAGGTATAGGGAGAAATATGGGGCAAGGGGAAGAAGAGTGGAGAATACATGCTAGAGTAAATGGTGGGGTGTGAGGGGGCATGGTCAGGCAGCTTGCATTAGCAGTCACTGTTAGGGAAACTCACAAGACTGGGAGTTGGGGAGGGAGAAGATGGGGTGGTGGGTGCTGAAGGAGCATGATGTGAACTGATTGCTGAGGTAAGTCATGAGAAGGGACAGAGGGAGGGGGTACCTGAGGCCTGCCCAGTGCTTGCTGGGGGGCAGAGAGAGCGGGTGTGGCTGGACTTAGGGGCAGGTGCACTTAGACAGTGTTATTAGGTGCTGTTTGAGGTCAATTCAGAACTGGGCCAGACAATTGGTGGCCAAGAGGTGCCCGGGGAGTTCATTCATCCACTGGGGGGCCCGGTAGGCAAATGCACATTGCCCAAACAAGGTGCAACAGAAGGGGATAGCCAGGGCCCCTTTAGTCCTTCCCCTGGTGACCTGTAATGAGTTGGCCACCTTGATCAAATTGCCTACACAATGTGGTGTTTTACCCAATAGAGCCTTCTTCCCTAGGATGCAAGTCTGGAATTTGACCCTGTTTCTTAATGACAGCCAATTTGCACGTTTGTGCAGAGTACAGGTGTGTGTGCCATGCTCAGCATCCAGGGTGAGTCTGCAGGCTTTGTTGAGTGCAGTCTGAACCCTTTTGAGTGCTATATCCATTGCTGCCCCATAGACTACTAGTCCATAATCAATAGTAGATATGATGGAGCTGTGGACTGAGAGGTGGAGGGCCCCCAGAGAGAGGTATTGCCTGTGCCTGTGCCTGTACAGGACACCAATCTTGGTATCGATTGCCTTGACCAGAGAGTCAATATAGTGCTCAAACATGAGGGTATCATCTATTATGACCCCCAGATAATTGAACAAGTGGACTTGTTCCAGTGGCTCACTGCATGAGTTGGAGATGATGAGGGGCTGGTGCTTATTTTTGTTGTGGGGATTAGATATAAGCATGGCCTTGGTCTTCTTGTAGTTTAGTAGCAACTTATGACTACAGAACCAGTCCTTGAGTTTGGAGAAGGAGTTCTGCAGCTCAGATTGTAGGGTAGCCTGAGACGTGCTGCTGCTCGGGAGCACAGCATCGTCTGCATGTAGTATGAGTTTGGTGTCGCAGGCTGTGGGAAGGTCATTTAAGAAGAGACTGAAGAGTAGGGGCCCCAGTATTGATCCCTGGGGTACTCCTAATGATACCTCTCTTGTGCTGGATACTGTTTGCCCAATTTTGACTCATTGATTTCTCTGTATCAGGTAGTTTTGGAACCAGCAAAGGGCACTGGGCGTGACACCCTTGTTTTGCAGTTGGGTCAGTAACAGGGGGTGGTTGACTGTATTGAAGGCTTTGGTGAGGTCAATAAAGACAGACTCCACCAGTTTGCCTTCATCCAGGGCCTTATGTGCATAGTCCATGTAGTTCAACAGGGCAGTGGTGGTACTGTGATTTTGTCTGAAGCCATGCTGGTTGAGGCATAGTAGATTATACTTATTGGGGTAGTCGATGAATTGATTTCCTGTTCTGTCTTAATTAAAGCCTTCTGGCCATCTACCAGGAGATAGCACCTCATAAAATTTTATGATTCCTGCAGAAAGAGATCATTTGTTTACAGACTTGTGAGAAAACCATAAAAACCTGAGACCACTCTAGCAAAACAGGAAATCAGCAGGGAGGCATCAAAGGGGATGTTTTGATGAAAGACTCATATTTTAAAAATCACTGAATATTGATTTCCCCAGTAGAAATTAAATTTATGGGAGGATCTAACTATGACCTCACCAAAAGGGGTGGGGAGATGGAGGTTGAGATGAACAGACATCAGAGGAAAACAGAGCATATTATTCTGGACTCAGAGAGAGTCTTAATTCTCTGGACTTAAGAAAGCACTTAGTGGTAACATGCCTGTCTCGTCCTGCACCAATTTGTGCTTAGTTTTCTATGTTGTTTACTGCCTCACTGTTTACTATATGTGCTATGTGCCTCACTGTCATGTTTTCTATGTACTATGTTCCTCAATGTGCCAAGTGTTATTCTACTGTAACTTGTACAATGTGACGTGATAACCTGACTTGATAACCTGCGAGTTATCCTCCCTCTGTACCCCCCCCCGGTCACACCGGGAGATGAGCTCTTGTTGCTCAGTGTGCCTTTAATGGTGAAATATTTCAATAAATAAATAAATAAATAAAATAAAAGATAGGCAAGAACTTTTAAGTATTTTGGGGTAGGCATATTTGTGTTCTGTAATTTTCCATTTATTTTATGTGACTGTAAGTTAGTGATATAATTGCTCTGTGTTTGATTTTACTTGTTTTGCAATTTTTAGTAAACAATATTATCTTTGAAACGCTGCCTGTGTTGTCTCAGTTTTCTTTTACATGTGATTGCTGAACCTGTGTTTAAGTCTGACAGCTGTTAAGGGCTTAAATGTGTTACTAAGCTTGCTAAAAGGTAAGAATATACCTAGATCTCATATAGAGTCTTAAGGGTACATTTTGGGAACCTGGTTGGGTGTCACTGGGTGAAAGATTATATTTCATTTTTCTGAAGAAAATATATATCTGAGCCTGTTAACTGGGTATGTTAGCATAAGATTCACATTTTGACCTCCAGGACTCAAGACTAGTAGGTGATTCGGACCCAAAACAGACAGGAGGGTTACCCTGTCTGTCCCCTGTTCACATTATTGCACTTCAAGGTTGGCACTGTGGAAGCAGAGGGCCTGACCTGTGGAGTGCATTTGTGACAGATTTGGTGGTAGGGGTGGGATTTAAAAATATTTGGTAACACGAGCATTAACAGTTCAGAGTGTTAGATTAATACTGTACAGCTCACAAGCAAAATAACACAGATAATTTATTTTTAAAAAGTAAACAGAACTATATCATTGTGCTTACAGTCTAAGTTCCTACCTGTTTTATATTTTTTTCGAGTGCAAGTTAGTATAGCCATAGTTAGGGAAGAAGATGGCTTCCAACTACTGCGAGCACACTTCAGACCAACTGAGGCAGTTTTGCCAAGAGAGAGGAGTCCAGCATGAGGGCTGAACCAAAAGGCATCTCATAGAGGCTCTGGTGGTAGCCAATGCCCAAAGCCTCGAGTCACAGTCTGTGACTGAAAAGGAATGAACCTTGGGCATGGAGGGGCCAGGGCCAGTGCAGTGTCCAGATCCAGTGAGGAGGACAGCAGGACCAGTGCAAGCCAAGGGCCACAGCAGCAGGGGAAGGTCACCAGCATTCTGGAGCCAGAAGAGATCAGGATACAGATGGAGTTGTGGAGGATGGAGCTGGAGTTTGAACAGAAAATGTTCGAAATCCAGCAGCAAAGGGAGTTGGAGTTCCAGAGACAAGAGAAGTGAGAGCAGCGAGCCACAGAGGAAAGAGAGCGACAGCTTCAGCGAGCCACAGAGGAAAGAGAGAGACAGCTTCAGCAAGAGGCGGAGTGAGAACAGTGAGAAGCAGAGTGAGAACAGTGGAAGGCCAAGTGAGAAGCGTGACAGCATCAGCAAGAGGCTGAATGAGAGGAGAGAGAGCGCCAGCAGAAATTTAAACTGGAGAAGCTACAACTCCCAAGACCAGCACCAGAGCAGGTAAGTGGCCTGGGTTTAACTGGAACTACAGAACTGGGCTACAAATTAAATTCTAAATTGGTAGCTGAATTTAAAGAAGAGGAGGATATGGATGCCTTTTTAAATTCCTTTGAAAAAGTATGTATTCAGGCAAATACTTCTAGAAAGTCCTAAAGCTTCCTGCTATCTCCACTACTTACTGGGAAAGCTTGGGATGCATTGGGTCAAATGGACAATGAGGACAGTAATGAGTACAGTAAACTTAAAGCTGTACTTTTAAAAAAGTATGAGCTAACAGCAGAGGCATACAGAGCTAAATTCTGTAAGCTCAGGAGAAGCCTTGACATGAGCTATGAGGAGCTAGCCACTCAATGTCAGTTTTTAAAATGTTGGTGGGAAGGAATTAAAGCAGACTCTGTGGAAAAAATTGAAAATGTTTTACTGTTAGAGCAGTTTTTTGGGCATGTCCAGCAGAGCTGAAAACCTAGCTGGTGGACCTAGATCCAAAAACAGTGCAAGAGGCTGCTGAACTCTCGGATCACTATGCCAGCAGCAAACCTGCTCTGAGAGTGAATGGGGCAGGCTTGGTAGTGCACAAAGGGAAAAGCATGCCTTCAGGGCAGCTAAAACCCTCCCTGCCTCCACAGAAACCAGGTAGCCCCAGGTTACAAAGAAAAGATTTACCTGAGTAAAGAAATGAATGTTGGGTTTGCAAACAAACTGGACATATTTCAAGACAGTGTCCCAAAAGGACAAACAGTGCACAGAGTGGTGCTAGAAAAGAAGTGGGTTGTTTGTGTGACCCTGAAAGCATGCCAGTAAACATGAGGGAATACATGCACCCAGTCACTGTGAACGGTGTACAGATACATGGGTTAAGAGACACGGTGGCATCCCTTACTTTGGTGAAAGGGGATCTGGTAGAACCTGGTCAGCTTATAATCGATCAGTTTGTGACTGTTCAGGGATCCACTGGGGAAGAGAAAACCTTGTCACTCGCTAGTGTTCTCCCAGACTGGGGTGAGACGTGGGGGACTGTACAAAAGGTTGCCATAGCCGAAACTTTAGCTGTTGATGTAATTATTAGCAACAATTTCAAACAGGAGATAGTGTGTGCAGTTACCCACAGCCAAGCGGCAAAGGAAAATTACAGTTCCCTGGACCCCATAGAAGTCACTGTGGAAACCACTGGGAGGCTGGTTCCCCAGCCTGTGTCTCCTGATATGAAGAATAATGAAAGGGAGGTAGAAATTCCCCCAGTAGCAGTAAACCAAACAGCTACGGAGGGTTGCTCCAAGGAAGGAGGGTTGACCCATTGCCAGAGGGTTAGGGATGGCAGTGATCCTGAATGCCCTCATGCTAGAGCTAGGGACCCTAGTTTAGATACCAAAGGGGACCTGTCCCATGCCTTGGAAATGTGCAAGGAGTCTGCAGCTGCTCAGAAAAGTGACCTTAGTCTAGAGAAGCTGAAGGCTTGGGCAGACTCTGATGGAGCACAGGGTGGTGACGGGAAACATAAGGTTTATTTGGACAATGGATTGATGTATACACAGGATGCTAAGACAGAGGGAAGGGGGGATGATGGGCAAGTAGCTTGTCATTCCCCAGGGGTACCATGAGCAGTTGCTCAAGACTGCACATGATATTCCCATGTCTGGTCATCTGGGAATCACACGCACTACACAGCGGTTGGCCCAGAATTTCTATTGGCCCAACTTCACTTAGCAGGTGAAGAAGTATTACAGGTCTTGTCACCGGTATCAAGAAATAGGAAAGGCAGATAAGAAAACCCAAGCCACCCTAATTCCTTTACCCATAGTGGATGAGTCAATCCAGAGGATGGGAATGGATATTGTGGGGCCTTTAAATACCCCCAGCTCCTCTGGGAAGAGGTTCATCCTAATCGTGGTGGATTATGCCACCTGGTACCCAGAGGCAGTTGCCCTAATCCTCACTGAGGACAGACAAAGTGGCAGATGCCTTACTAGGGATTTTCTCCCATGTTGGGTTTCCGCAGGAGGTTATCACCAATCAAGGGGGTTCCTTCATGTTGAACCTGATAAAATATTTGTGGGAGAAGTGTGGAGTGGTGCAGAGATGCATGACACCTTATCACCCACAAGCCAATGGGCTTGTAGAAAGATTTAATGGTACCCTTAAGTCAATGCTCCAAGCATTTGCTGAACAGCATGGGAGGGACTGGGAGAAATACCTTCCCCCACATGTTTTTGCATATAGGGAGGTGCCCCAAGAGTCGACAGGGTTTTCCCCCTTCGAGCTCTTATATGGACACCGGGTATGTGGGCCCCTAGACTTGATCTGGGAGGATGGGGAAGGCAAGCACGCCACCCAGGGAACTCCCATAGTGGAATATGTCCTTAGGTTTAGGAAAAAGCTGAAGGAGTTTATGGGGACAGCCCAAAGCAACCTGACAGCTGCCCAACAAAAACAGAAGGTGTAGTATGAACGCAGAGCCAGGGCTCACTCGTACACTGTGGGTCAGGAAGTCATGGTCCTAATCCCAGTCCAGAAGACAAGCTGCAGGCTGAGTGGGCAGGACCATACAAAGTAGTCAGACAGAAAAATTATGTAAACGACATTAAAGAGTTACCTGACAGAAGACATACACAAAGAATGCACCATGTCGACATGATGAAGCCATATGCTAATAGGGCTGACATGGTGTTTGCAGTGTGTTGTCCTGGGGATGGTACAGATGAAGGAGACCCCCTTCTGGACTTGCTAGAAGAAAGCAAGCAGGAGTCCTCTGTGCAGGCAATTAAAATGTCACCCCAGTTGACCCAGGACCAGATCCAGGAAGTAAGAGAGGTTTTAGCAGACTTTGCCCCACTGTTTAGTGCCAAGCCTGGACTAATCCCCTTAGCGAAGCATGATGTGGAGACACAGACACAGACGCCCATATGGAGGACACCATATCGGGTGTCAGAGGCTGTCCAAAAAAACTTCAGGAGGGAGGTGGAGGAAATGCTATATTTAGGGGTAATCCAGAAATCCCACAGCCCCTGGGCCTCACCCGTAGTTCTTATTCCAAAACCAGATGGCTCTACTCATTTTTGTGTGGACTATCATGGACTGAATACAGTCAAACTCAGAAGCCCACCCAATGCCACGGACAGACAAATTCCTGGACAAGTTAGGAGGGGCGACATACCTTACAACTACTGACCTGACAAAGGGGTATTGGCAGGTAGAATTAACTGCCAGAGCTAGGGAGAGGTCGGCCTTCATCACTCTGATAGGGTTATTTGAATTTAAAGTAATGCCTTTCAGAATGAAGAAAGCCCCGGCCACTTTCCAAAGGTTGGTGAACCAGGTGTTAAATAGTGCTGAGGAGTACACTGTGGCGTACCTGGATGACATTGGCATCTTTAGTGCCAACTGGGAGGAACACCTGTCCCACCTTAGGAAAGTGCTAGGCAAGATACAGAGGGCTGGGATCACTGTCAAAGCTGAGAAGTGCCAGGTGGCCATGGCTGAAGTGGCATATCTTGGGCATGTTATAGGCAGGGGACAGCTCCATCCTAACCAAGTGAAAATAGAGGCAATCAAGGCATGGCCCAGACCAGAAATGCAGAAGGAGGTCAGGAGTTTTCTGGGGACAGCAGAGTACTATAGAAAATTTGTACCAAATTATAGTGCCCTGGCTGCTCCTCTATCTGGCCTGTTAAAGAAAAGAATGCCTAAGAAAGTTACCTGTGAACCAGCCTGTGAATAAGCCTTTACCAGACTGAAGGTGGCACTGTGCAGTGCTCCTGAATTGTCAAGTCTAGACTATAGGAGACCCTTTGTAGTCCAGACTGATGCCTCAGATGTGGGTATTAGGGCAGTGCTAAGTCAGACATCCAACCAAGGGAAAGATCACCCCATAGTGTACCTCAGTAAAAAGTTACTTCCCAGGGAGCAGACTTACTCTACTGTGGAAAAAGAGTGTCTTGCCATAGTGTGGACACTAAAGAAGTTAGAGCCATACATATATCGGCAGCATTTTGAGGTACAAACTGACCACAACCACCTGGTTTGGCTGGCACAAATGGGTAAAATGGATGGTAGGCTACTTAAGATGGAGCCTTGCCTTGCAAGGGTATGACATGGCAGACTCACAGAGGGCCTGGGCAGCAAATGAAAACACTGATTGACTGTCACATCAGTATGAGCAATGAACTGACTTGGGGAGCTCATCCCATGCAAGGGATAGAGCCCCCAAATTCAGTCTAGGTGGGGAGGACTGTGATGCTCTGCCCCCTGCTTGTGGTTATCTGTATGATATTTGTATTATAAATAAATGGTCTGTGATTGTCTCACACAAGTCAGCAGTGAGTGAGAGACTTGGCCTTTGACCTCAAAAAGTTTCAGTGGTGCTGAAAGCTGCAGGATGTGTTAAATTGACCAGTGAAGAAAAAACCCTAATTAAAAATGTCCTGCTCTGTCTTAATTAAAGCCTTCTGGCCATCTGCCAAGAGATAGCACCTCATAAAATGTTATGATTCCTGCAGGAATAAACCATTTGGTTACAGACCTCTGAGAAAATCATAAAAACCTGAGATCACTCTAGCAAAACAGGAAATCAGCAGGGAGGCACCAAAGGGGATGTTTTGATGAAAGACTCATATTTTATAAATTGCTGACTGTTGATTTCCCCAGTAGAAATGAAATCTATGGGAGGATCTAACTGTGCCCTCACCAAAAGGGGTGGGGAGATGGAGTTTGAAATGAACAGACATCAGAGGAAAACAGAAGCATATTATTCTGGACTTAGAGAGAGACTTACGAAAGCACTTAATGGTAACATTAAGATAGGCAAGAACTTTTAAGTATTTTTGGGTAGGCATATTTGTGTTCTGTAACTTCCCATTTATTTTATGTGACTGTAAGTTAGTGATATAATTGTTTTGTGTTAGATTTTACCTATTTTACACATTTTAGAAAACAATATTTTCTTTGAAACTCTGCCTGTGTCCTCTCAGTTTTCTTTTACATGTGATTGCTGAACCTGTGTTTAAGTCTGACAGCTGTTAAGGGCTTGAATGTGTTACTAAGCTTGCTAAAAGGTAAGAATATACCTAGGTCTCATATTAAGTCATAACAGTACATTTTGGGAACCTGGCTGGGTGCCACTGGGTGAAAGATTATATTGCATTCCCTGAAGAGAATATATATCTGAGCCTGTTAACTGGGTGTGCTAGCATAAGGTTCACATTTTGACCCCCAGAACTTGAGGCTAGTAGGTGATTCGGACCCAAATCAGACAGGAGGGTTACCCTGTCTGTCCCTGTTCACACTATTACGCTTCAAGGTTGGCACTGTGGGAGCAGAGGGCCTGACCTGCAGAGTGCATTTGTGACATCTAGTACTTTCTTGACCATAGTTAGGGCCTCCTTCACCATCACCCATTTAAAGTAGAAGGTCGGTGAGAACACTCTGTAAATACGTTGCTGGAATGGTTCAAACCAGGTTGAAAATAGGCAGGTGGTAGCACTGGGGTAAGATCAGTGAAGGCCTTATTGAAGTCTTCTGCAATAGCTAGAGGGTCTGTAGAGGGGGTGTTACTGATACTGAGCAGCTGAAAGTGCTTCTTGTCCTCCTTTCCAAGGATGCTTTTGATGGTATCCCAGAATCTTTTCCCATCACCCCAAGAATTGCTAAGCTGGGCTTTATGATAGTTGGCTTTGGCTAGCCGAATTAGCTTGGTGCAGTGGTTCCTGGCCATTCTGCAACACTGGCAGTCATGCTTGCTACCTGTGTTTCTGGCCTTCTCCCAGAGTATGTCCCTTTCTTTCAGGTGGGATAGGAGCTCCCCATTAATCCAGCAATTTGCCTGCCCCAAATTTTTCTTTTCGTGAGCGGGCGTAGATGTCACAGATGGAGCTAAAGCCCTTAATGAAGTAACTGAGGGCCTGATCAAGGGTAGGCGCCAGGTCGATAGGAATCCAGTCATGTAGGTAGCTAAGGCAGTTAATAGGTGCATAGGTCTTCTATACAGGCATAAAAATAATCTGACCATGGAGGCTCTTACTCCAGCTATCCTTAGTTCAGTGGTCTCATTGATAGACTATGGTCTAATAATCTATGGCTCCACAACTGACATGGCACTCCGCAGGATTATAGTGGCACTAAACAAAGCCTGCCACCTTGCAACCAGTTCAGCAAGATTCACACATATGTGTGACTGGTATGTTAAGACAGACTGACTCCAATTTGAAGGAAGGCTCAAATTCCAAACCTGCCTGATTGGCTAAAAAACATAAGTCTTGGCCTGGTGCCCCCTGGGGTACAGAAGCTCCTCACCCTGCATGATAATAAGCACTGTACCAGAAGTATCGATAGTATGGTTTTCAAAATCCCACAATGTCATAGCTCCCAAGGACAGAGGGCTTTCTCCCATCGAGCTCCATACTGGCTTAACACCTTACCCCTGGGCATTTCTTCCATAGCCACGTTAGGCCTCTTCAAACAAAAGCTAAAGAACCATCTTGTTGCAAATTCCAGCTGTGACTGCTTTCACTAATCCCCTCACTCTTACAAGAGCTTGGTACTGTACACTCTCCTCCCAGGGCAACCATTAGATGGCCAAAAGTTTTTATACTCTTGGTTCCTAATTTACTTGGCCTTCCAAAGCAATTTTTCCCTTGTTATCCACTCCTCTAACATATCTCCCTCCAATCCTCCCTTTGTCTTCCCCCAATTTTCATCCCTAAAATTGTCTGCCACCTGGTCCTGTTTCCACAACTTGTAAATATATCCTCTTCCCCTACCCCTTATGATGAAGCCTCTCTGGCTGATGTACTCTCCCTCCCTCCCCTATGTAAGTCTTCCTATCCATTATGTATGTCTTTGCCTGTCTTAGCTAACCATTACCTTTACTACCCCTCACTCTCTTGCTTCTAATTGTATTTCTACATACATTGTACAATGCCAACTTGATGTCATGTTACCTTACTTGCCTAGGTTTAACATTGTATGTACTGTTTACTTGGTATTTAATTTTTGCTGCTTAACAACAATCACTTTTGTTTACACTGTCTAACTCTGATGTGGAACCTATGTAATGAGCTTGTTCTCAAAAGGTGTTAATCCAAGATCACAATAAAAAATAAAAAATTAATTAAAATATATGTAACATAACAGCATTTGTCAATGCCAAATGTTGTCACGCTAGCATTGGCATTGGTAGTGCCGGAGTTAGAGACGCATAATAGGAATGGCAGTGAAGTATTGAAGTGATACCAACCCCACCCCCACCCTATAGAGACCAACAGGCATTGGGGTGTGCCTTTGGATTGTCAGCTATAACACTCATGCCATTGTACCTCACCCTACCCTGTAAACACTGACAAGTGTTGTGGTGAGCTTTGGGGTCTTTGGGCATTATACTTACCCAATTCCATAAGGAAATACGCTGAGGTGGGTGCAGCATAGGAGAATGGGGTGAACTTTGTGGCCAATCACTGCAAGGCACACCATGATGCCTGTCACTGGTTGCAGGGTGGGTGTTGGGGTGGAATGGCATGAGCATTATAGCCAATGATCCCAAATCACACCCCTGATGCCTGTAAATCTCTACAGGGTGGAGTGCTACAGTTGGAAACCCTAACACCATAAGCGTGTATTGGTATTTTCACTCCAAATTTTCAACATGGGCTGTTTGTGAGCCCACCTCATGAAAAGTGGCACTATCAGTTTGTTAGCTGAAAGGTGGTTTTGCACAGCAGTTATGCCATTTGGTGACACAGGGACAAAAACACATTTTGGGCAGGATGTGGAAAATGACAACTGTATTGTTCATGAGGAGGCGTAAAAAAATGGCAACATTGAAAATCTGGAGTAAAAATGTGTAAAATTGGTGAAGTCATGAGCATGCATAGAAACTGCGCAACACACGTCCATAACCCAATTATGTTTGGGAGTTTGTTAGCCACATTTGTAACATAGGCATTTTGGGACCTCCCTTCATGAACGGCGGCACTGTGATTTTGTTAATCTGTCCCAAAAGTTGAATTCCCACAGCAACCACGCCATTGTGCGCCACAGGTGCAGAAACACATTTTGGGCAGGATGTGAAAAATGACAGCTGTACTGTTCATACGGAGGTGTGAAAAAATGGCAATGTTGAAAATCTGGCATGAAAATATTGCAAATTTGCAAAGTTACAAAGGTGCGTGGAAACTGCACAACACACACTTGTAACACAGTCATTTTATGGAATTTCGTCACCAAATTTTCAATATAGGCATTTTAGGACTTCTGCTCATGAACAGTGTCACCGTCATTTCTTCAAACTGTCCGGAAAACTGATTTCATACAGTGACCATGCTATTCTGCACCGGACATGCGAAAACACATTTTGGCCAGGATATGTAAAATGACAGCTGTATTGTTCATAAGGAGGTATGGAAAAATGCCAATGTTGAAAATCTGGAGTGAAAATATTACAAATTCACAAAGTTACAAGCGTGCGTGGAAACTGCACAATGCACGCTCATAAAACAGCCATTTTTTTTATTTTTCTCATCACTAGGCTTTTTGAGAGCCCCCCTCATGAACAGTGGCACTGTTGTTTTGTTAATCAGTCCTGAAAGGTGATACCGTGCAGTGACCGCAAAATCACCTTTCAGGGCCAGTTAACACCATGACAGTGCCAGAATTCATGAGGAGGGGTCCCAAAAACCTCATGTTGAAAATTTGGTGCTAAAATTCCAAAACATGCCTGAAATATGCATCAAAGTTGAAAAAACCCTATTTATTCTATTATACAGCTTACCAGCATTTCCTCAGTTCGCGGTTGGCTTTGAAGAGTGCAGACATGTTCCTGGTCCACCGAAGATCATCACGCCAGACTCTGCAGGTAAGTATGGGGTGAGGGGGTGTAGGGAGGCAGGTGCGCAGTGGGTGGGTGCGGGTTGTGAGAGGGGCAGGGAGACCACAATAGACCTTTTTCTTTTTTTTTAGATTTAAAAAACATCGGTGATGGTTTTTTTTTGTAGAGGATTTGGCACACTGGAGTGGACTCTCAGCTGCCACCTCAGTCTTTTGGGGAGATACTGTAGTCGATAGATTGGGCACCCCGCGCACATACTGAAGGGGGTGGAGACACGAGCCGAGGGGGATTGGGCACCCCACTCAGCACACAACAAAAGTGGGTGGGGAAGAGACATTATGCCGATGGGGAGTGGGCTCCCCTGTCAGCAAAATAAACGGGGATAAACGCCGACGGGTATTGGGCCCCCCATCGACAAAGAAAAAACATTGCGGGGTACATGATACCAAGGGGGACTGGCCACCCCCTAGGCATACATTTTAAATAGGAGGAGGTCAAGATGCCGATGGGGAGTGGGCTCCCCCATCGGCATTGTCACAGGAGGCGGCGGCAGTCACTGCTGCCATGTTGCATGAAAGTCGGGAGGCGTATAGTGGTCCTGCTGCATGAGAGTTTTGCGCTCATTGCAGAGGACCTTTTCTTTGAAGTGATCACCACATTAAATATGCATGGTATGGTGCCAGAATGCAGGCTGATTGAGGAATGAGGGACACACCTACTGATGCGAGCCCTGCATTCGCCCAGCAGTGACCGCTCCTGCAAATCTGTTACTACTGCAATATGTTGGCTGCGCATGTGCGGGCCAACATAAAAATATATGTAACATATATAAAAAATATATGTAACATGCAAAGAATACAGTATATATTTTGAAATATACTAATAATGTATTTCAGACAATGTATTACTAAATAGATTGCCATGCTTTCAAGCAATGCATGAGGCAGAATATGTGGTTTCATTATATGCTGAAATACATTGTGTATTATATTTGAGTCAATGTATTTCTCAGTATAGTGACATATATTTTTGCATACTATGGGTTAGAAATATATTATGTCAGTATATTTAAAAAAACATTTCATAATCTATTATATAATATTAGTCTGAGATCAGCAGCACAAAGCAGTGCAGCACATAGCATCCATGGATGTGTTGCACTGCTTTGTGCTGACCTCAAACTAAGACTTTTGGTCTTTTTTTCTTTCTTACAGCATTTTCAGCACTGAGGTACTGTGCACACTCCTGCTTAATGAGCCCCCTTCAGACCTGTGGATGTTAAGTTTTCTTTTTTGTTATGTTATATAATATATTACAGTAAGACAATGTATTTCTCATTGTATTGACTTACATTGACGTATATTTTTCAATATATTGCAATATATTCCATTTTCATAAGGGGACATTTCCTATATGGATGCAGGAGCACAAAAGGACAAATGGAGCAGACAGCTACTTTTCTGTACCCCCCCCCCAGCACAGCTGACACTCATTTCTTACTGCCACACTGACTCATCCAAGCTTGTCCTTGGTGGGGGGGGGGGCATTGTTATGTATAGCTGGCTTCAGGCAGAGGGGCTTGCATGTTGGTGGCCATGAATGATCAGCCTGTCTTCTCTATTTTCCCCCTACCTCTGCCAATGTCTGCCAACCTCTAAGTCAACAGCAACATCACACACATCGCCCCAGACCTGAAGCGAACTTTGCAAGACTAGCAAAGTAGCAGCATCACACACACAGTGCCCCAGGCCTATATAATGTGGACGTGTGTCCCACAACATACAAGTGCAGTGTTCACCATGGGGTGTAACTGTTTTTCTCATACTGCACTATTTATTTATGATGTTAAAACATGCATTTGAAATCTGGGTTGTTCTTTGGAGTGCCATTTGGTGGGATTCATGGGTTTGGTGGATGGGGGTAGTTGCAGCTAGGGTTCAAAAAGCAGTAAGGTTGCATTTCTTTATTTTGGGGGGCTTTAATATTAAACCCTAACTTGTGCATTAACATAGTTTTTTGCAGTAAATATGCAGGTTTTTTAGGATAAATTGCCATAGTAGTCCTGTGGACAATACACAAAGTCGCTGCAGCTGCATTATCACATACCTTTTGCCAGATCTGTTGCTCACTTTGTGAATGGCCTGAAGCAGCTGCATCATCGCTCACATTGCACTAGACCTGTAGTAGACTTTGCAAGTGGCCTGAAGCAGCTGTTTCATCAGAACATTCATCCAGACCTGCAGAAGGCTTTGTAAATATCCCTGCAGGCCACTCACAAAGCATCTGCATCATTATACTCATTGTTCCAAACCTGCAAAAGACTATGTGACTGGCCATCTAACAGTTACATGGTCAGAGGTATTACACCAAACCAGTAATAAGCTTTATGGGCCCGATATTCAAAGGTTAGCATGCCAGCAAATAGGATTTGTGGGCACCCTTATCTGGAATTGTGCTGGTTTTCCTGTCCAGCCCATATTCAGACACCCTGCCAGTGCAATCCTGCAGCGCCAAAAAGCTATAATACCACTGCACCTATGCAAATGAGGGGGCGCCCCACCATGCATATCAGTACAGCAGTATCTTCCAAGACTTGCAGGGGCAGTAAACCGCCCCCAAAGTGGCGCTATTTATCGCTACCAAAAAACCCTCCTGTCAGTGTGCCCCAAACCAGAAAAGCAAGCCGATTGTACTGCACCTGCCCACCCTCAATCCACCATTCCATAACTACAGTAAATAGTCATCCTTGGTATTCAGTGGCATGTTCCTTTCCCCAAACACCCATTCCGTAAATATCAGTGTTATCCCTGTACCCTCACCCCCCAGTTGCCTGTTCTATAAATGTCAGTGTTATCCCTGGTGTCTATTGCTACCCCCCCCACCCCTCAGTCACCCATTCCATAAATATCAGTATTATCTCTGGTGTCTAGTGGCATCCTTCACTCCCCGTTCACCTGTTCCATAAATGTTAGTGTCATCCTTAGTGTCTAGTAGTACCCTCATCCCCCAGTTGCCTGTTCCAAATGATTATGTATGCCCTGGTGTCCAGCAAATCCTATGCTCTCCCCCCAATTGCTCGTTGACAGAAGTAAAAGTACTCATTGGTGGTCCAGTGACCCTCCACCTGCCCTACCCACTCACATAGCACCACCCAGCACACCCTTCCCCTCTCACCAGTGTGTCCAGGGGGTATCCAGCAACAGCCTATACGGTGACTCCCTCAGCCATACTCTCACCACCTTGGCTGACAACCCTATGAGCTGTCAGTGAGAGCATGCAAAGTATTTATACTGTATGTGCACTCAGTGATGGCTCATACAGTGGCCGGCTGAGGAGGTGAGAGGAGGGCTATGCCGGTGCACATATCATCCATTGTTGGACGTCCTTTGACACACTGATAAGGGGAAGGTGTGATGGATGGTGCTGTGTGAGATGGCAGAGCTGGAGGAGACACTGGATCACTAATGAGTACTAGTACTTCTATCAGCAGGTGATCGGAGGGGGTGAGGATCCCACTGGACACCATGGCATATGTAATTGTTTGAATGGCCAACTGGGGAGTAGATGGGTGTCACTAGATGCTAGGGACTTCATAGGATACACTGCAGGATGGGTGCTGATGGGCTGCTGCATACATGAAAATGAACCCATTATGGGCATGCAAATGGCCCCTTAGCACCTTAGATACTCATTGAACTCATCTGCATGTTGTGCCTGAATATAGCCCACAGGGGTCTTGGCGCTATCCATATCGAGCAGTACTATTCCCTGTGGGCTATATCCAACCCAGGTAGATGTCAAGGAGTGCAGCTGCACCTAGCACACTGCCAACATGGACCAATATTCAGTCGGATAGCACTGGCCCCCTATCCAACTGAGTATAGCAGCCACCAGGTCAGGCGTAAGTGTAGTGAAAATATTTGCACTGTGCTTGTGCTTCTGTTTCGATATTGGGGCCTGCTTGTCCTCTTGCAATGCAACTACATCATTACACACAGTGTGCCAGAACTGTAGTAACAGTCTGAATGGCTTGAAGCAGTTGCATCATCACACATGTTGTGCCAGATCTGTAGCAGACTTCACCAGTGGCCCTGTGGGCCACTTACAAAGCAGCTGCATTGCCACGGACATTGTGCCAGATCTGTATTGGATTTTGTGAGTGGCCATGAAGTAGTTTCATGGTCACACAGATATTGCTACAGACTTGTAGTGGAATTCATTAAGCATGTGCCTCACGTTAGGCACTGTGCCAGACCTGTAGCTTACTTTTCACATGGCCGTACAAAAATCTTTCTCAATTTGAGACTGTACTATAAAAGTGGGGGTTGTAGCATCACGGTATCAGGTCAATACCTCTCATGCAAGACAGCATAAGCAAATGAGCGTGGACAAAACAGTGCATGTAGCACAAGTGCACGTGGTGCAGAATAGCGTATGTTGCTACAGCTAATGGCAAGACAGTGCATGAACCACAAAAGTGCATGGCAAAATACCACATGGCGAAAGAACAGATGGCAATGTCAGCTGATTGGAAATATCACACGACACGAAAATATGAGACAGAAACTCCCTCCACTATAGAACCCTCCCCCAGTGTCTTTTACGTGGGGGAGGGTCCCTCCCCCAGACACACATGAAATAACACACAAGAGGAAAGACAGTACAGGCCCCGCCGAGCTGCCCCCATGGTACAGAGGGTGGGGCCACACACAGAGAGAAACTGCAGGCAGGCAGCGATTGATGGCCGCAGGATTGAGACCCACAGCCAGACACAGATCACAACAGAACAGCATCAAGCAGCAGGAGTCCACCGACCCATACACCACCGCTCCTCCACACCATCTGGCATCCACACAATACACCAGTCCCAACTTGCCACCCTGTGTGTACTGCACTCGGCGCCCACTGCCGGCACATGGCAGCGGTCATAGTACCACATTCAACAGCCATGGGCTGTGCACTGTACTTCCGACCTGCACAGATCCATTATTTTTGTTCTGCGACAAACCCCAACCCACCCCGGCTGTAGCCCTGCATGTCTCCACTCCACCATGCAGCAAGACACAGTGTCACTCCCCCCAAAAAAAATTTACCCCATAGCCCGCATGCTACTAGCCCAGGTGGTGGCAAGTCCAGCACAGTACACCACCCATCCACCATACAGGCACAATACCCACTCATCCCAGTGTGCCTGTCACCCACCACATGCTGCTACACCCCCTTGCAACCCCAGCAGCCAACACTGCCACACAGAGCAACCATTCCTCAGTCTGCACCACAACACACACAGAGGCCCGGACCTGTTCCATGCCCCCCGACACCCTGTGCCCCACATCCACTGGCCACACAAGGCCCCCCCCCAGTAAACTGCCCATGAGTGGTCCATATATCCAGCACTACACTTGTGACTGGGGTGTCACACAGACTCCTGTAAAATGTGACATCAGCCCCTTGCACTGTTGCCAGGTCACTGGCTAAGTCGTGCATTGCTCTTCCCCCACCCCCACAGTGGTTCGTGCAGTGGAGCACTGGACAACTGTGGACCTTGCAGAGTGACTTCCACAGGTCACTGGAATGCCTGGCACTGTACACCAGCACCCCCACAAGCGCCAGTGACCTTGGCCACCTGCATGCCGTCCGGTGCCCGAGCAGCACCCGACCTGCCTACAGAGATGTGCCTGGACAGCAATGGCGGCATCCAAGGGTCTCGCACAGAGCACACAGGCACACCCGCGACCCACTGTGCCGCCGGTCATGGCAGTGAGCAATCCCAGTGACATGGTGGCCCCACAACACATTTGCCGGTCCTGCAGTGTATGCCTGCCACCACAGAGGTCTGCCAGGGATCTGTACAGTGGGCCACACCCACCGGCAAAGAAACTGCAGCCATGCAAGGAATGTGGCAATATGTTACTCGCCACAGTGTGCCATGGTTCCTGGGACATCCATTTCATATCCTTCAGCCACATTTCTACCACCGCCAAGCGCACTCCTGTAGCAAGATTGTACACCACCTCTGTGCTTGGACAGGTGCGCAGGTGAAACATAGAAACACAGACTTTGACGGCAGATAAGGACCGCTAGGCCCATCTAGTCTGCCTATTTCCCTACCTACAGGATAGGCCGCAGATCCTAGTTAACCAACAGCCTATATCTTCCTGCCCCCCACAAGAATTGCCTTATGTCTGTCCCATACATTCTTGAATTCTCCCACAGTTTTAGTCCCCACAACTTCCTCAGGAAGGCTGTTCCATGCATCCACTACCTCTCTGTGAAATAATACTTCCTCACATTGCCCTGAACTGCCCTCCTTCTATCTTTAAATTGTGTCCCTTGTTCTTGCAAGTCTCTTTTTCTGAAAGATGCTACCTCTTGACTTTGTTGATTCCCTTGAGGTACTTGAAAGTTTCTATCATGTCCCCCTCTCCCTTCTTTCCTCAGGGTATACATATTAAGCTCCTTAGTCTCTCCTCATCACGGCTTCTTTTGCAGGCCCTGCACCATTTTAGTTGCCCTCCTCTGACTGCCTCTATCCTGTCTATGTCCTTACGGAGATGGGGTCTCCAGAACTGGACACAGTATTCCAGATGGGGTCTCACCAACTGTCTGTACAGAGGATAACAACTTCCTGTTTTCTGCTGCTGATGCCTCTCCCTATACATCCCAGTATACCCCGCCCTCCCTACTGCCTTCTCCACATTGCTTGCTAACCTTAAGGTCATCTGATATGATTACCCCCAGGTCCCTTTCCTGTTTTGTTGTTGTTACTACCTCCCCACCCATTGTGTATTCTTCCCCTGGGTTCTTGTTTCCCAGGTGCATTATTTTGCACTTTTTTGCATTGAATCCTAGCTGCCATACGTCTGACCATTCCTCCAACCTTGCCAAGTCCCTTTTCATCCTTTCCACGCCTCCTTGTATATCAACCCTGTTGCAGATCTTTGTGTCATCTGCAAAAAGGCATACTTTTCCTTCCAGTCCCTCTGCAATGTCACTGATGAAGACATTAAAAAGGACTGGACCCAATACTGAACCTCCTGCGGTACCCCACTAGTAACCGCCTCTTTCTTAGAGTGACTCCATTTACAATTACCTTCTGTGTCCTGTTGTCCAGCCACGGTTTTACCTAGGCTACCACCCTGGGACCCACTCCCAGACTGGTTAATTTGACTAATAATCTTTGTGTGGGACTGTGTCAAATGCCTTGCTAAAGTCTAGGTAGGCCATGTCCACAGCCCTCCCTGGTCTACTACTTTGGTCACCCAGTCAAAGAAATCTATTAGATTCGTCTGACATGACCTTCCCGCTGTGAACCCATGCTGGCTTGGATCCTGTGCTCCACTGACCTCTAGGTACTCAACTATTCTTTCCTTCAGAAGTGACTCCATCACTTTCCTACCACAGAGGTCAGACTGACAGGTCTGTAGTTTCCTGCCTCTGTCTTGGTCCCACTTTGGTGAAGGGTAATCACATCCGCCCCTCCAGTCCTCGGTACCACACCATCCTCCCATGATTTATTAAAAGAGTAGCCAGTGGTTTCACTAGTTCTTCCTTAATTCTTTTAGAATTCTGGGTGAATTCCATCAGGACCCATTGCTTTGTCCACCTTCAGTTTTAGGAGTTCTTGCAGAACCCTTTCTTCTGTGAAAGGACTGGGATCGACTTCTATCAAGAGTGCTCAAGCACTGGATTAGGCACTTCTCCCTCTTTAGAATACTGAGCAGAAATATTCGTTCAGTATTCCTGCTTTTCACTGTCCCCCTCTGCCCACCCACTGTTCATTCTATTCAGCCTCACTATCCCTCCCTTTGTCTTTCTACACTCGCTTATGTATCTATAAAAGGTTTTATCCCCCTTGTTAACTGAGTTGGCTATCTTTTCCTCAGTTTGGGCCTTTGCTATTCTGACTTCCCTCCCTGCTTCTTTCTGCCTTAACTGGTACAGCTGTCTGTCCTGCTCCTTCTGTGTTTCCTTATACTTCCGGAATGCTATCTTTTCTTCCAGACTTTCACAGCCACCTCTCTTGAGAACCATAGTGGCTTTTTCTTTCGTTTTGATTTGTTTATTTGCTTCACACAAAGGTTTGTTGCCTCTGTGATGGCAGTTTTGATAATTCCCCATTGTTGCTCCACACCTCCTTTTAGCCTGTTTGCTAGTGCTTTTCTGAGGCACTCTCCCATCTTGCCAAAGTCAGCCCTCCTAAAGTCCAGTACCCTCACTTTTGTATGGCTTGACTCTGTAGCTGAGTTTAACGTGAACCACACTGTTTGATGGTCACTTGTCCCCAGATGGCAACCCACTTCTAGATCTGAGATCCTCTCACTGCCCCCGTTTGAGAGTACGAGGTCTAAGATTGCTCCCTCACGAGTGGGTTCCGAAACTAGCTGTGTAATGCCTGCCACCTGTAGGGCATCAAGAATGGCCCTGCTCTTGGATGTGGCTGCAGCAAATGTGCTCCAGTTAACATCTGGCATATTCAGGTCTCCCATCAACAGTATCTCCCCTTTCTCTGCCATTCTAAGAATGCCTTCCAACATATCCTTGTCCATTCCTTCCCCCTGACATGGGGGTCTGTACACAACCCCTGTGCAGATTGTGGTGCCCTTTCCAGTCTCCAAGGTGACCCACAGTGCCTCTCTCCTCCCTGTTTACTCTTTTGTTCAGTTGCTTTATCCCTTCCTTTACATAGAGAGCTACTCCTCCCCTCTTCTCCCTGCCTGTCTCTCCTGTAGGTTATGTACCCTGGTATGTTAACATCCCAGTCATGGTTCTCTGTGTACCATGTTTCTGTGACTGCTACGATATCCAGGCATCCTCTTCCATTAAGGCCACCAGCTCAGGGAGCTTGTTGCCCAGACTACGGGCATTGGTACTCATTACCCTCCATTTCTTGATGGCCTTACCCCTTTGCCCCATCCCTGTCCTTCTTGCCTTTGTCACTTTCTCCATTTACCCCTGCCCTTCTCTATCGACACCTCCATGTTGGTGTTTGCCACACTTACTACCGTGATTGTTTGGGGGGGGGGGCTAGGATTTTCCTGCTCTTTCCAGTGCCTCCCCTTGGCTAGTTTAAAAGCTTGCCAATGAAGCATTTAAACCTATCACCTAGGATCCTGGTTCCCCCCTGACAGATGCAGCCCATCATGCCAGTATAGGCTTGCATCACTCCAGGTGGACCCCCAGTCCCCAATGAAGCCAAATCTCTGAGCTCCATACCAGTTTTTCAACCACTGATTGAATCCTCATGGCACGGAACACCCTAGCCTCTCCTATGCCATAGATGGTAGCACCTCCAGAGGTTACTGCAGCGTGCTACTTGACTCAAGGCCCTCCCAATTCCACAAACTCTTCCTGCACTCTCTAATCCCTTTCTAGCCAGGGTCATTTGTCCCTAGGTGGACAATGACATCCAGCTCCCTCCCTGTGCAGCTGCTCCGGCAATCCTGAGGATTCGCCCCTGTCCCTCCAAGCCATGGCGCCAGGCAGGCACCTTACCTCCTCTCCTTCCTTGCCCAGTTCTACCTTCCTAACAATGGAGTCCCCACCAGGAGTTGTTTTCTTCCCTGCAGGGTCCCCTGCCACCCTCCTGTGGGTCTCCTTTGTGGAAGTTCCCAACATCCTCCTTGGTCTCACTGTAGGTGCCTCCATAGAGGAACCACACTTTGCCAGAATGGCATTGGAATTGTGGAGAGGTACAACTGAGGGATGTGCCTCTGTTCCACCACCCTCACCTCCCTGAGCCCACTGTGGTCCAACCGCCTCTCTTCTTGGCAACCTCTGAGGCAATGGCAGTGGCACTGGTGGTCCCTGGATGGAAGAGGAGGTCCCACAAATCCTGGCCAACTCAGCCTGGAGATGAGCAGCTCCTCCTCAGCCCAGAGAGGTGCTTGCAGATGGGACAACACCGCATCCTCCAGAACATCTCCCGAAGACTGCTGCTCCACAGCCACTGCACTGCACCACTCCAATCATGTCTTATTTCTGGCCCCTTAACTGTTTGCAATCCTTACTCTTTCCTCTGTTTTTTTTTCTCTCTCTCCTTACTTTCTGCCTGTGTGCCTTTAAGCTCCTGATTGTCCTGTTCTGAGACAAGAATATCCTATATTTCTCAGTAGACCACTTACTTGTTCAGAGGCAGACCTCCAGCAGCTAGGGGGGGCCGGAGAGCTACTCTTGCCCTTCTAGGATGGTGGATCCTTGGTGGTTCTGTGATCACTCACTTCCTGCCCCTAAACAGGAAGTTCCTGTTGTCAGTCAAATCCTGTGCCTATAAAAATAGAACTAGCTTTAGGTGGGGGGGTGGAGGGGAGGGAAGGAGGGCAATATAGTCCCAGTAGAGAAGTTCAGTCACACAGCAGTCCTTTCTCCTAGTGTCCTCTGCCAAGCTATTAGCAGAATCTTTCTAAGGCAGTCTTTAAATGTAGCTTCCTTCTAGCTAAGCCACTCCCCCCTACTTACCAGATCTTTCTACAAGTAATTTAAACCTCACAGCAGTTAAGTCCTTTCAGTCACCTGAGATTTACACCTAGATGACTTTTCAGTTACCCATTCAGTTCAGTTAACCCAAACACACACTTTTTTTGTTGTTTTGTATGTTAGTTTTTTTTACCCTAAATTAAAGGTCCAAATACAAAAGTTCTTCTACTTTAGTCCCAGCAGAGAAGTTCAGTCACACAGCAGTTCTTTCTCCTAGTGTCTTCTGCCAAGCTACCACACACATACCACACATTCACACAGGTGGTGTTGAGTCGGCTGCACACAGCAGAGCATAGCTGGTTGTCCTCCCACTAGCCACAGCATGCAGTGCACAGCACGGGGGGGCTGGGACATGTGATACATTGATATGTCAGCCACATGCACCCCTGTGGCCAATGGGAGGTGGCCAGCCCCCTGCCTCATCAGGCATGACAGAGTGGATGCAACTGGTACCTGTCAGGGCTGGCCCAACAGCAGATAGAGCCCCTGTGAACACCCTCCCTCACTGGTTGGGGCATGCAGCACATAGGCAGCATCGGAAGGAGGGGAACCATGTGCTAATACAGCAAGCCACAGGTGTGTTCACTTAGGCAACCTGATGGCCCGCATATAGGCTCTGCCCTCCTGCTGGTCCAGTATCCAGCCTGACTCAAGAGTGGTTGTAGTGTGCTTGTATGTCAGGATGCCTTTAACATTTGTGAAGAGCCAGAAGGGTGCCTCCCTTCTGCTGCATGCTGGCTACCTTTACTGGCGAGAGCATGTACACCTGGAGAGGGTTTGTTGGAAGTGTGTTGAATATGACAAGGCACATTGCCTGCCAGGGTCCACACACTGGCAGAGAAGGTCATGCACACCACTGGCACAAATAACCATGTCCCTTACGCTGTGGACATGGCCGCAGGGAAGTGATGGTGGTCATGAAGGACTGGGCACACTGCTTGACCGAGACCTGCAGTGAGGTGGTAGTGGCCTGCTCCAGTGGCATTCCAGCAGCCATTACCTGCAGACTGCCCACACTGCCACTGATCAAGCGCACCTGTGCCAGGGTGAGCACAGTGGCACACAGGCCCCCAGCCCTGTCCACGTCCCTGTGGGTGCTTGTAATCCCAGAGGAGTACACAAAGATGGAAACAGGTGTACGATTCCTGCAATACAAAAGTGGTCCTAGGGAGACCCAATTCCTCATCTTCACCACAAGGCCAATGCTGGCACAGCTGGAAGGATGCAGGAGCCTCTTTGCTGATGGAACCTTCCATGTGACACCGTTCCTGTTTGCACAGCTTTACACTGTGCATGGGCTGCTCGAGAACACTATTTTCCCAAAAGTATATATTCGCATGAGCTCATGCACCATTGCAGCCTGCATAACTGCCCTTCAGTGTGTCAGGGCCCTGTGCCCTGGCCTGGTACCGACAACCTTACTGACTGATTTCAAACAGGCAGCCATGAAGGCCTTCACCACTGTCTTCCCAGGGTACCAGCAGCATGGCTGTTTGTTTCATCTGGTGCAGGCTGTCTGGAGGAGGTGCTAGCAGGTCGAGGGACTGATTGCAAAGTACACGGAAACCTGGAATTTGCACTCCATGTGTGGATGCTGGTGGCCCTTGCCTTCATGATTCCTGACAAGGTGGTGTCCTCTTTCATGGAGCTGCAGGACATGGACTTTTTCAAGGCTAATGATGACATGCTGATGCCCTTGTTGGACTATTTTGAGGACACTTGGGTTGGCAGGCCGGTAGGTTGTACTGCAAGGCACAGGCCCCTCTTCCCAATTGCATGCTGGAATGTAATTGTGGCAGTGTGGGGTGGCACACCGTGAACCAATAATGCAGTGGAGGCATGGCACTGGGGGTTTGGCAACAGGCTTGGGGCATGCCATCCAAACCTATGGCAATTCATTAGAGCACTCAGTGCCGAGCAACAACTCACAGATGTTAAGCTGGCCCAGTTGATGGCTGGGAACACAATGCAGACAGCCAAGTGTTGTTATAAGGATGCCAGCTATCACAATGCGAGCATCATGGCTGCATACGAGAAATGAACCATGGCAGACTACCTGATGGGCATCGCATTTAATCCATCCTTCCAGGTCTGAATGGACATTGCGGGTTTGGCCTACTGTTGGGGGGTTGGGGGATTCTATTTGCTGCACCTTCTGCACTGCACTGTGTTCTCTACCTGTTTTTCACAAGTAAACACACTTTACACACCATTTCTGTTTCCTGCCTCTCTGTTCTTGGTACTGTCCTGTGGCCATGCTTGCACTGTTGGCAGTGTTGCGACAATATGTGCATTAGCTGTTTTGGTGTTAGCTGTTTTGCCTGCACTATTATTGTGTTTTGCTGTTTTTGTTTTAGACATTTATGACCCTGTGGCATAACTCACAAAAGTGGGTTTTGCTATAAAAGTGGGGAATGCAGCTCACAAACATGAGGCAGGTTTACAAATGATGAAAACAGGGTCTGTTTTGCTGACACTCAACAACCTAATTTCATTAAATATTTTAAAAAGTACTCTTTTAAAACAAAAAAAAACACTTATCAACCTTAATCCTTACACTATGGATGAAACATGTTTCAGTCTTGACTTCAGACAAATGTTCTTGTTTTTTGATGTGCAAAGTTTTTGCTTTTTTTACCTACATTTGTCACCTAGAAAGCTATCTAGATATTTATGAGTGCACGCACAGTGAACATTTTTTTTAGCACAGTGGCTTTTGAGTGGTGTAACACTTTCAGCCCAATGCAGAGTGGTCAGTAAGGGACTTGTCAGTGTCACACCAATCATCATCCAAGCTGATCATAACACTGCTCTAGCTTGCTGGGTGGACACTTTGTGTAGTTCAAAGCAGAGAGCTGACGCAATCATAAGTTGGCTCTTTCCTTTGAGCTACATAACCTCCACCCAGCAAACACAGCTGATCTGTCATGATCAGTCTACTGAGGTTGAATTACACCCTGCAAGAAAGAAAGATGTCTGTTGCTGTCAGCCTTTCTGTCCTCCAACCCAACAGTCCCCCCCCGCCAACAAACATAACATCGACAATGGGGGTCTCCAATCCCCAGTGTCACTACTTGAAATAAAGAAAACCATCCCTTGTAGTGTAAAATATATATATATATATATATATATAGAATAAAGTGGGGTGGTGTTAATCTATATTTGACATACCCGAGGGGTTAGATGCCTATAAACCCCAGAGCCAAGCTTGAGGGGTTTGTGCAAAGTATCTAATCCTAAGGGTGTGTAAACCTGCAGTTTAAACATTATTCATTCCATATTTTATTTTATATAATTGATGGCTCTCCTTTTTGGCCATACAGTAATTATATAAAATAAAATCAGTAGTTTCGTGTGTGGCTACGTAGTATGCATTTTATTTTTCGTCCAGCTGGATTTTCATTTTCGGCGGCTTCACTTATTTTTTTTTAACAATGTTCAAAGTCCCCCTTCTGTAAAAGCAGTGCTCATTTTGATTTTTTTTTTTAAATTTACTCACTGCCATGTTTCTTTGGCTGCTCCGTTGTAGGAAGGAAGCGCGAGCCAGGAAGGGAGACGCTGGTGTAGGCGTATGCGCAGAGGGAGGAGAACCATGCGCGTGTTTGCCATTATAAACACTCCCTTATAATGGAAAATTATGCCATGGTCTCTCAATGGCAAAAGGAGAGAGCCATTAAATATATATATATATGTACAGTAACCCCTCGCTATAAAGAGCTTCAATATACCGAATTTCAGCTATAATGAATGTTCATTGTGGCTCCTGCACTCAAAGGTCCATTTTTACAATAAGGGTTTTTTTTATGTCGCAGTCTAAACACTAATTAAATTAAAATGATACAAGCTCCCCCATTCCAGTTAGAGTACCTTGCAGCTACAGCAGGAGTGCAGTATCCTGGAAACCAACTGGTCAGCTGACTCTGCTGTCAATCAGAAACTGTCATGAAAAGGGCACCAGTCAGATGAATTGGTAGATCCATCATGAAGAGGTCAGATTATTCTGTCGAACACAAGCTGCAGATCCTTGATCACCTAAAAAGGCGGTGAGAGCCATGCCAAAATTAGCCAGGAAATGGGCTACTCAAAGAGTACAGCCACCCTAAATTTGTCTGTGGCACAGGATGCGAAGGCAGAGGAGCTAATGGAGGAATGGCTTACACACAATGACCATATCCGGATGAGTGAGCACCTAACAGACAGTCAAATCATAGGAGCTGTCACCGAATGCATGGAGGATGCCTCTGATTCAGATGCTGAGGAGGCACAAGAAGATGTAGAGGAGCTGCCAGAAACTAAGGAAGCAATACATGGGTTGAAGGTTGGATTGTCATGGCTTGAAACACAGGAGGTTGAGCCGATTAAAGTTTTACAGCTTTGTCAGTTGCTATCATTTGCAAGAGATGTTGCTACAAAAGCACAAGAGAAGAGACAAACAAAAGTTATCAGCTTCTTCAATAAGAAAAGTCTGTAGTCTGTAGTTAAGCACAAAACGCACAAAACACAATGTTGTTTTGAATAAAAGTTAACCCTTTTAACAGTCACGAGCACAAGCACTTTCCCAACCACAATATCCAGTTATACATACAGTACTGTATTGCCAGTGACCACACTTGATGCTGGAGACAGCATCCCACGATGTAACGAATGGCTTGCTATAACGAACTTTCAGTATGGGCCCAAAGGTGTTCGTTATAGTGAGGGGTTACTTTATATATATATATATACAAACTGAAAGCACTAAGGTTAAAGAGGCCGAAGCTTAGGTTGAGAAGTTTCACCTCAACTGCACTGGGCATCGGGCATTAGGGTCAGCCATAACTCTCACCCCCTCACATGTGTAAAGAAGCAGAGGTGTAGGAGAATGGGGTGAGAGTTAGGACCGACAACCCTAATGCGCACCCCGATGCCGGTTTGGGGTGTGGGCGGGAGGGTCCAAGGGGGGCCTTTAACCCTAACACCAAATTTCCTCGCTTTTGTCAGTGTGGAACAACCCTAACTAATGCATTAAACAGAGTTTTTTGCCTCTAATTTCCCTTCTTTTTGAGAATGATAATGAGAAATAGTGAATTGATGTCTTGTCACACAGTAACATTGTGCCCGCAAACGCAAATGGTAATGCGCATGGTGACGCAAAGCGAAACAGAAAGAGAAACAGTAGTGTAGATAGAAATGTTAAAAACAACGCAAAAGCAAGCGCAAATGAAAACGCAAAGGGTAACGCACATGGTGGGGTAGACATGAACATTAATGAACGGGAACAGAACCGCAAGCGAAACGGTAACGGTAACAGTAATGTAAGCGCACAGACTGGTTTTCCCCAAAAGCTGCATATAGAAAGACAGTGAGTACAAAGAATGTATGGATAATAATGGTTCTCGGAGCAGAAAATGAGGAGTTGGAATACTAAAACACTTATATCTCAGGAACCGTACGACGTAGAAAAAAAATTTAAAAGTCATTTGATTTATGACTTTCCTGGCTAGTTTTGTACTTAGCCCCTGTGAGGGGGGCTAGGCATTTTTCTGATGAAAAGTCCATATCTTGCACCGTTTCCAAGATACAGGCCCTGAAAGGCGTGGCAAATGCCGTAATGTTATCCTATGGGGAAAAAAGAGAAGTTCGGAGTGCCATAACTTTGGCTTCCTGTAATATGTTTTCACCAAACCACAGAAAGGCACATGTGTAGGATGTTGGCTGTGTTCCCTCCAAATTTCAGCCCAAAAGACCAAACCGTTATTTTGCAGCAGGGCGCCAAAGGATTCCTATAATGCATCGGATGCCGTAATGTTATCCTATGGGGAAAAAGTGTCAACTTTGGAGTGCCATAACTTTGCCAACATGTAATATTTTTTCAACAAAACACAGAAAGGCACATCTGTGAGATGTCTGCTGCGTTCCCTCCAAATTTCAGGCCAAAACACCAAACCGTTCTTGTGCAGCAGGGTGCCAAAGAATTGCTGTCATTTTCCCACAGCCTAGAAAAGTACTGTCGAAGTTTGCGAAAGCTTTCACAAATTCATTCAACAGTGTAGCAATTGTGACAGTACTTTGAGAAAGCACTTTTTCCAGAAATTGGAAAAACATATTTCTGGGGTGTTTTACCCCAAAATAAAGACATGGCTAGCATCCTCAGGGTCTGACTAGGTGAATACAAAAAGAATTAGGTTGCTAGAGGGTCCCAATTTTAAATGCCAAGCATTTTTCTGATCACTAACTGAAAACAAAATGGCGGATTTGCGACAGTAAAAGGGCCGTTTGCGAAAGTAAAAACTGCATTTGTGACACTGTCGAACTTTTTGTTAACTTTTCCCATTGACTTATAATGGGAAATTGTTTTTTGAATAACTTTTGAACTGTTTAATATTTTTTCACAAAATCTTCAAAAGGCACATCGGGGACCCTGGCTGCATGTTCTCTGAAGATTTCGGACCAGTCGCACAAACCGTGCGACCTGTGGAGACGACAGTAAAATTCCAGAAAAGCATAAATGTGTGCGCAGATCACGCTTAATAACTTCGCAGCTGTATATGCGATCAGTATGAAACTTGGCAGATCCCAAGGCATATGGGTCTTGATCGTGTATTCCAAATTTCAGGCAAATCTGTCAAACTGTTGCAAAGTTATTGAGGTGCAAAATTTGGGGTTTAACATGTAAATGGCTCCTCAACCCTAACTATAGTGGCATTCGTTTGCCACTATAATATATATATATATATATATATATATATATATATAGTGAAGCCACCACCACATTACATTCACTATTTCTTGTTATCATTCTCAAAAAGAAGGGAAATTACTAACTTGGTCCTAACTCTCACCCCATTCTCCTACACCTCTGCTTCTTTACACATGTGATGGGGTGAGAGTTATGACCGACAACCCTAATGCACACCCTGATGCCAGTTGGGAGTGTGGGGGGGTCCAAGGTGGGCTTTCAACCCTAACGCCGAATTTTCTTGCTTTTTTCGGTGTGGAACAATCCTAACTAATGCATTAAACGGAGTTTTTTGCCTCTAATATATATATATATACATATATCCCTTACAAAAAAGAAAACTCTCAATCAGTGTGTGTTGCTGCCACTGCCATTAGTCCCCCCACCTGACCCTCCCATTTAACACCCACCATCTGTAGACTTGTCTTCACTCTTCAATGCTGGAACACGAACTGAGGAAATCAGGTATGCAGTGCAATGTATTTCAAAGGAGGTTTGAACTTAGTGGCATAACTTGGTCATTTCTGAATATTTTTCCCCAATATTTTCAACATGCCTTTTTGGGACCCCACCTCATGAACAATGGCAGTGATATTAGGCAAATCTGTCCCAAAAGGTGTTTTTGTGGTCGCTCTACAAAATCACCTTTCAGGCAGGAGTTGAAAGTTTTCTCCACCCTTGTTCATGAGGTGGGGTCATAAAAAGGCAATGTTGAAACTCTGGGGTAAAAACATGAGAAAACAACAAAGTAATGTGTCCACTCCCAGCACTTTAAGTTACACCTACCCCCCCAATCATGACATCACTCACACTTCCCTATCCCCTCAGATGCTCCCAACTACCTTACTCCTTCCATCCATGTTTGCAACCCCTCTTTCTTCTCACCTCTGAGAGCTTCCAAGTAGGGTGTTATCCTCTGACGCTGGCTATCTGCTATACTGTCTAAACTGCTTAATGTTGTTGTACCCTGTAACTTACCTGTACCATATGTAACCCTGTCATCTGTATTGTATTGTCTATGTAACTGACGTGGAACCTATAAATGAGCATCTGCTCACTGGTGTAATCCAAGACCTCAATAAATAAAATAAAAAATAAAGATTACATTGCAATTTTTCAGTGCATGCTTGTAACTGTGGTGATTTTCAATATTTTGACCCCAACTTTTCAACGTAGCTATTTTTTCACACCACCTCATGAATGTGACAGCTGTCATTTCTCAAATCCTACCCAAAATGTGTTTTAATACTTGTGGTGCAAAATGAAAGGAGGGAGGGAAGGGATAGAAAGGTAGGGGAGGTGGAAGCAGGCACACCAACCTGAGCTGAGAACCCTGCACAACAAGCAGACTAGGTAGACCAAAATGACTAATTCTGCTGGCTTATTTGTATGTTTATATGATGTTTCAGCCATCGTTTTATAAATGACACCTGTTATACTCAGAAGGAGTGGTCATAAAAACCTTATGTTGAAAATTGGGGGTAAAAATGTGAAAAACCAACTAAGTCATGAGGAAACAAATTGTTCCAGCATTTTCTCATAAGTTTATTTTTTGTAGATTTTGGCCTCTATTGTTCAACATATCCCTTGTGTTACCCCACCTTCTGAACATGACAGGTGTCATTTTTCAAATCCTCACCAAAACTTGTTTCCACAGTCACACAGTATGATCACCTTTCAAACAGGATTTTAAAAATTCCTCCTGTCTTGATCATAACGTCAGGTCATAAAAAGATTGTTGAACATTTGGGGTCAAAATGTGGGAGCCTACTTACAAGCAGAATATTGCCTCTCAGCTGCCCTATCCTGGGTAATTGCAATCTAACAATGTGTCAAAGCAGGGCAACACTGAAAATGAGATATTGCATCTCATCTGCTCTCTCCTGAGTAAATATATAACAAAAATGTGTACAAGCAAGACCTAGTACAACAGCAGTACCAGTGGCGAACATTTGGCATTGACAAATGCTTGTTCTCATTTTAAGTCTTTCACAGAAGTGGAGAGTGTGTCTCATTAAAGTGGATTTGCAGGTCATAAAAACAGGTTCACAAGTCATAAAAGCAGGGCCTGTTTTGTGACACGCAAGAACCTAATTTCATTAATTCCTTAAGAAGTATTTTTTAACTACAAAAACTTGGAAAACCAACCTTACTCCATACACAATCAACCATACAAGTTTCAGGCTTTACTTCCAGCAATTTTTCTGGTTTTAAATATTCATTTCCATTTACTGTATGTCCCCTGGTCCTCCCGATAGTCCAGGAGATTCCTTCCCTAGGACCAGCCTGTATTTTGTCCCTGGAGTTCAGTAGAACCTACCACCCAGTTCCTCCATGACCAGAGTGTCCATCGTTGCCCCAATTTATTACCCCAAGCTTCTCAGAGCTGTGTCATTGTTCAGGGACACCATGCAGAACTGCTTTTAACAGTTTGACATTAGGGGACATTGCTAACGATACAAACACACTTGCGAGGGTTTCCATGTTCTGCAGATGCCCATAGGGGCTATTTGCATGGTGACCCCTGCCCTGGTCCCCATGCAGTCGCAAGACAGTGGTCAACCATACAGGGTCACAGACAAGGAACTGCTACAAAATGGCTGTCACAGTGCTTTTGCAATGATTCCTTTTAACTGTGACATAAGCCCTTAATTCTTATTATTTTCCAGTGCTGTTGCAGATGAAGCCAGCAAAAGAAAGGATGATATGGGGTTACTTGGGGGGTGCAACTCAAAGAAATAAGATAAAGGTACAGAAGAGTAAAAAATGTATAGATCACCTGGAAAGACACTGAAGTGGAACTAAAATTCAGAAAAAGTTTGAAAATGTATCCCTAATTTTTTTTAAAAGACTTTGCTTGTTCATATGCTGATATGTGAAAGCAGTACTGACAAAATATATCAGTAGTTAAACTGCACATTAATACACAGTACAGACACTTGAGGATGTTTGATATATATTAATAAAATGATATATACACATAGTTTAAAAGCAGATGAAAATGAGGTACCAATCACTATACAAGATTACAGGTAACATTTAAGGTTAGAGGATATCAGTGGTTAAGAACACCCTTTCCTAGTTTGTAATATAGTACGTGACCAGGAATGACATGATGAGCTATAAATAGCTTGTTTCTAAGTATGTCTTGTGGGAGGGTACAAGCCAATTAGTATAGTACAAAATCATACACATAAATTAGGAATATACAATACAAAAAAAGTAAATCTTGAAATCAGGGCATGTTTTACTTAAATAGATTATATGAGACATAAACAGAACTATGATATAGTTTACAGAAAAAAAGGAAACAAACTGATAGTACAGGCCAAGATGAGAACAGAAAAAATCATGGATTGCACTCTGGTGTGAAAACTCACCAAAATGCAACATTTTAGGTACCATTCCAAACATGTTTCACAAGCCTGGGGAGCATGTACTTTGGGGGGGATTCTCCCAGAGGCAGGAATTACATACCAGAGGCACGTATCCCACCCATAGAACTCTGCACCTGCAGGAAGATGTACTGTAACCATATTCACAGTCACTGGCCACCACTTGACTTTCTTCCACAGCCCTGCCCACCTCAGCACGCAGAGCCACGCAGGGCAGCTGGGGGCCGCATAGCAGACCGAGGTGGGCATCCAATGGGATACCCAGTCAGGGTCCCACAGTGGATCACTGGTGCTGCAGGGCACAGGTTTGGGTGCTTGAATGTCAAATGTAGGCACCTAGACCCATGCAGACCAACCCTCTCAGCCAGTGTATGCCCCAGGCTGTGCCCATGGACAAGAGTGCCCATGCAGTGCATGGATGGCCCCTGGTAGCTGGACCCCTGACCCACAGGCCACTCCCCCACACAGCAACTCCCCATCCCAGGAGTAGATGTACCCCCATGCACCCCAAGCCCCATCGTCATGGTAGCAATACCCCCCCACAATGCTGTGCCCCCCCGCAGCACCACCCCACCCCTTACCTGCCCGTCGGTGCCATGGCACAGGATGGCCAGTGGCACATTCCACCTCACACCTCCATGGCCACCAGCTGTCCCAGTGATGCTGTGTGTGGGCTGCCTATATATAGTGGTGTGTTCCCAGCATCACTTCCAGGGCCGGTGGCCATGAAAGTGTGAGGAGGGCTATGCTGCTGGCTGTCCAATGCTGCGGCACTGATAGGCAGGTACAGGCATCAGGAGGGTTTTCGGTACCATGATGAGGTCCACAGATCACTCATGGATGGCTGGGAGGCAATGATCAAGGGTGGGGGGGCTGGTCCAGTGGGGCTGTACTGAGTGGGGGCCTGTGTGCATTCACAGAGCTGGTGCCCCTATGTGTGATGGGTGGGGGGTGCCTGCAGACACAGGGGTGGGGCACAGCTAAGCACAGGGGTGTGTGGCTCAGGGAAAGCATTGGGGATGGGTGCAGGGGTTCAGGTGGTTGGGGCAGGGGATATCTGCCCTTGTAGTGGTCCCATTGGGCAGGGGTGGCATGGCAGGAGGAACCTACAGGGTTTGCCACTATTGGCCACATACTGTTGGGGGAGATGCACAGCAGCTATGACTGCTTCTGAATTGTGTAGCCTGTGCCCCCCTCACTCAGCACCCTGCATCACCCCTGGACTGCCCCCTCACAGATCTCACTGGCTGGCCAGGGATCAGGTGCATACCAGCCTCATGCCCCCTTGGAGAATCGCGCATGGGGGCACAGTAGCTATGGAGTGTCTACATGCCCCAGATACACGGTGCATAGCCACGCCACACCTTAAAGATTAGCCCCCATTATTTATTTATTTATTTATTTTATTTAGTTTTTGATGACCGGGTAAATACAAATCCTGCCTATTTTCAGGCACAACCTGGGGGAAGGGATACAGATGAATGCCAACTGACCTTGAACCAGATTAATCTGATTATGATCCCCTTTAACTGATTGTAGCTCTGGTGATCAACCAACATGTTCACCCTATAATGCTCTGCTTAAGCACCTTTTTTTCTTTTGTAACATTTATGTTGGTCCAATTAAAGGTATTAAATCACCTCTTTTTTTCTGGCTCTTTTGTCACAAGGACCAATATGGCAACAAAACTGATTTTCTGTGTCATGCTTTTCTTAAGTAATACTGAGGATTCCATAACAAGTCTGGCCTGGCAGATGTATAACCAACTATCTCACCTGTAAATAGAAATCTTTAATTCAAGTAAGTGCACAGCCAGTCCCTATATATTTCAATTGAATAAAATGGGTGACCATACTACCGTAATGTAATTGCAATATAATGGAGCATGGCTGGACGAGGTTGCATTCATTATAGTAGGACATACATTAAAAAAAAGAATGCCACAACTGGCAACTGCTGGCTATTTTACTATGTGATAATACTGGTTTTCAGCATTTTTCATATGTTTACTGAACATTTTATTTCACTTGAAAACTCAGCTGGAACAAAACCACCCAAAACAACCATTCAGTTCACAAATTAATTTGGAGACCAAGCAACTGACTCAGGCCAATGACAGAATAAAACCTATTCAGTCCTTGTCACATGTGCCAAGAGGACTGAACAACAATACTTTAGCTGCTTTAATCCTGCTTAATTTGAGTGCAAAGAAATCCACATATGCTACTAAGAACATTTTAGAATACACACTCTATGTTTTTAACAACAGAGCTTAAAGCCACAGATTAACTGATCTTACAACTTGATAGATTAATAAAAAGTAAACAAATGCTAGTTTACCTCACGTATAATGCATGGATGGAAGCAATTACGTTATGTTAAAAGACATGCATATTTCAGCAGGTTTGTTAAAAACACATTTTAATAGTATAACCAGAACCTTTCTAATGGATAAAGACAAATATAGAAGATGAAATAGATTTATGTTGTGTAGATGTAAGTGTGATTTCATAAACTGTACTGTATATTGGACTTGAGACAAGAGTTGACATATTCTTAGATTATCATGTGCTCTAGGGATGGAAACAAAGATACAATCAATCCAGCTACAGTATTTCAAAAATGTTATGTTACTGAAACAGGCACATTTCAGGACATGGCAACTAAAATGTACGTGTGTGCTGTATTACTTTCAGGGGTCACAGAAATTCCTTTCAGTAGCACATTAACTACTTTGTTCTGTCTTTCAATATCAAAATAAATTTCTATTTTAATTTATTTAGTTTGTTGCTGACCAGAAAAGGAGGGCTAGATAATATTGCCTATTTTCAGCTTGTACATTGTTTTCTGTTTCTTGACCTGCTAATAACATTCCCCATCTCCTTTCATTTTCCCCTTTACCAACTTAGATTTATTTTAGAATCCCCCCACGTTTGACACAGTTGGTCTCCTTGTACATGTTATGTTCTTTATTCTTGCATTATATCATTGTACCCAACAGTGTTTAACTCTGAATGTACATTGTTTTCTGTAATATGATTTACAGTATTTATCAATAACATTTCCCTACTCTTTTCAAGAAGTGCCATGGGATCATTACAGTCCACCTGAAAAAACACAAACTTAGGCAGACAGGATCTCAGTTTAATGTTGCATTCAAAGTATGGCACACCCCAACAGTCCAACATCCCCTTAGAATTAAACTCTGGTGCTAACATTATGGTATTAGCCCAATCCTCGCATGGGACTAGAACCCATGACTTTCTGACCCTGAGGCAGATGTTCTACCAATTTAGCCATGCTGACATAGCATGTAACACTGTCAAACTGATTCCACTAGCATGGTTAACTTGAGTACATGAGAATCAGTTAACCAATCAGGTATAACCAAATGGCATTCTCAGCAGAGTTAATTATAAGCAACATGAATTATGGATTGATACTTGAAATAACTATAGATAAGTACATTTTCTTTAGATGTGGGTATGTATACATACACATATATAGATGCATAAATACATACACATGTTAAAACAGCTTAGCCACTTTGTAATGGATTCTAAAGCACATTGACATGGTTAGGCACAAAATTATGGCTCTGTCATTTTCAAACACCAAAAAACAATGCTGTTTTAATGGGAAAAACTAATGATCATGGGCTTGTTGTGGGAAATTCCAAAAAGTATGGAGTTTTCATAAAATGGAAAAATTATGGAACCCTTGACTTCCGTGACAAAGGTAGAGCATTACTTACAAACAAACAAACAAACAGACAAACAAAGCAGTAACATTTTCAACCAGACCAGAGAATGGCATTCTCAGCAGGGATAATTATAAGCAGCATGAATTATGGATTGATACTTGAAATGACTGTAGATAAGTACATTTTCTTTAGATGTGGGTATATATACATGCACATATATACTGTAGATGTATAGATACAGTACATACACATGTTAAAGCAGCTTAGCCACTTTAAGCTAAAAGTACAATACTTATATCTGTCCTCTCTGTCTCTCGCTCTGTCTCTCGCTCTCTCTGTCTCTGTCTCTGTCTCTCTCTCTCTCTCTCTCCTTGTCGCTCTCACTCTTTCAAGATTAATGTGCTAGCTCTTTACTGCTTCTTTCAACAAACAAAGAAATAAACCTGGGTTAATAAAATGTTGAGGGTAAGCACTGAATGATCTTCAGTTTTTCCTTTATTCCATTAATGAATCAGTGGTCTGGTTGAAAATTTTACTGCATTGTTTGTCTGTTTGTTTGTTTGTAAGTAATGCTCTGCCTTTGTCATGGAAGTCAAGGGTTCCATAATTTTTCCATTTTATTAAAACTCCATACTTTTTGGAATTTCCCACAACAAGCCCATGATCATTAGTTTTTCCCATTAAAACAGCGTTGTTTTTTGGTGTTTGAAAATGACAGAGCCATAATTTTGTGCCTAACCATGTCAATGTGCTTGGTCCCCAGCTGGAGGCAGTGCTGGATTCTGGGGCTTGTACACAAGCCCTGGTTTTCCAGATGGCAACAGGATGTGCTGCCTGCTGTTACTGGACCAGCCTAACAATGATTTTCTTAAGACATGTAAATCTTTGCTATGTGTTTGTATAACAATATATCAAAATAGAGCCATTTTATTTAACAAATTATGGATTCATGATTTTTCATGACTTTTACTATGATTTTCATGATTTTTGTCGTTTTCACCATGACGATGTAATGATTTTCTGCAATATGTTTCATAACAAAAGTACAGCCCTAGTCATAAAACCTAGAGGAACAATGTCCATTTGTTATCACCATTATACTTTCTTCTCTTGATATTTCAACATGCATATAACATGGTCCCTCACCCTAAAGGAAGTACTACTCTTGCATGTATGAGTAAAGATTTTAAACCAGTCTCATTAACTTCATTAATAGGGAACGTATATAAATATTTTGTATCAGAATGGATAATGGATAATTGCCTTAAGTTGATTGATCCAAACCAGTTCTTCTCCCTGTCAAGATGATCTACTGTTTATGCAGTTTTGCATTTATTTTCACAACTGCCATGAAAGGGGTGAACATAAAAATGGCGAAAAGATGGTTTTGCTAGATTTACTAAAGCTTTTGACATTTTATATAATGAAATACAGATAAAAAATGAAGATGTACCAAAGATGTCCAACATTTATTGGATGGATCAAGGCATTTTTTTAACAGATAGGTTGCATAAATAGATACAGGTGGCACCACCTGAGACTGGGAGCAAGTGACATGTGGGGTCCCACAGGGGACCCATTAGGCCCGATCATGTTCCTGATTTTAATTATTGACTTATAAATGGCAGCTGGAATGACAACTATATGTGGATAACACAACAGTTCTGGAAAATGTGGTATAGCTAGTTAATTAAATATGCAAAATTATATTTTTGAATGGAAAATGGAAAGACAATAAATCCTAAGAAATCAATAAAAGCCAGATGTTTCCAGCTTAAAAGAAACATATTGTAAGTAAGTAAAGTAAGTAAAACTTTATTTATATAGCGCCTTTCCACAACCAAGGTGCTGCACATTTAAAATACAATATACAAGCATAAAAGTTTTAATAGTAAAACAACAAATATAACTATGAATTAAAATTCATCAGGGAAGGCTAGGTTAAAAAGATATGTCTTCAGTTTCATTTTAAAACTATCAATGATCAGGCACTCTCTGAACCCTGGGAATCTCTAACAATCCATCATCGGCTGATCAGACAGGATGAAGGGGGCAGTACGGAATCAGGAGATCTTGCAGGTAGCCAGGTCTCTGTTCATGTAGGGCTTTAAAGGTTAGCAAGCCAACCTTAAAGGTGATCCACCACTGAACAGGCAGGCAGTGCAGTCCATGCAGTACAGATGTAATATAACTGGCCCTTGATGTACCAGTCAAGAGCCTGGCTACAGCATTCTGCACTAGCTGCAGGCAGCAGATATCAACCCCAGGAATCCCTAGGTAGAGGGCATTGCAGTAGTCAAGGTGGGTGGTGATGAAGGCATGGACCAATGTTGGAAGGTTATGCGGCAGAACCAGGTGTTTCACCCAAGCAATATTCCTGAGATGGTAAAATGTGGATTTGACCACAACCGACACCTAATATTTCAGGGTCAGGCCATCATCAAAAGTAATGCCCAGGTTACACACCTGGTCTGAGGTAGTGAGTTGAACACCATCAAGCCATAAGTCTGACACCTGCCCGGCCCCCAAACCCATCCCCAGATGACCTGGGTCCACTACCAACACTTCAGTCTTGTCTGGATTCAGTCTCAGCCAGCTGGTGCTCATCCAATCTTTGATTTTGTTGAGAAAGTTATTTAGCACTGAGACTGCATCAGCCTGCCAGGGTAAAAAGGACATATACAGTTGAGTATCATCTGCATAGCGGTGAAAACTCAAACCGTATTGCCTGATGATATCTCCCAATAGCAGCATATACACTGTAAACAACATGGGTGCCAATATGGAACCCTGTGGCACTCCGCAGAACAGGGGGAAGGCGTCAGAGGTATAAATTCCAATGACCACCCTTTAAGACCTGTCCGCGAGAAAAGATCAAAGCCATTAGAGGACTGTACACAACAGCCCACAAAGGAGCCACAAGGACTCCAAAAGCACACCATGGTTTACAGTGTCAAATGCTGCAGAGAGATCAAGAAGGACCAAGATGGTACGAGCCTTTTGAGCTCTCGCTATTAAGAGGTCAATCAATACTCAGACAAGTGCAGTCTTGGTGCTATGTCTCTTCCTAAATCCAGACTGGAGAACTTCATAGACATTGTGGGTCACAAGATGATCATCCAGTTGCAATGCAAACACCTTTTCAATAACCTTACCCACAAAAGGCAGGTTAGAGACAGGCCGGTAGTTAGCTGGACAGTCAGAATCCAAGGATGTTTTTTTTAAGGAGTGGTCACATGACTGCCTCCTTGAGGGGATCAGGAAAAAACCCTCTCTTCAAGGAACTCCAGGTAATTTCAGCTAGGATCAGGCAGATAACATCTACACAACCCACTAATAGGGGAGTAGGGCCCGGATCCAAACTACAACTGGTTGGATGCAAAGTCTCAATGATCTTCACAATGTCAGTGAATTCCAGCCAGCTAAAGTCCATCCAGACAGACCGAATGCTCCCCACCTCCCACCAACCTCCGTAATTCCTCATAGAGAGTGCTGAGCCAATACCGGATCTGATGATGGCAACCTTATCTGCAAAGAATCGAGCAAGCTCCTCTCATTTAGCCTGAGAAAAGGCTCCCCCAGACGGAAGACAGATTGGATTGCACAATCTGTTGACAATCTGGAAGAGCTGACCCGGTCAATTCTGTGCAGCAGAAATCTCCCTTGACAGGAATTCTGCATTGTTATGGATGATTTCTGATTGATAGTCCTTATAATGTTCCATCAATCTAAGCCTGTCAGCATCCAGGCTGGATGTCTGCCATGCTCTCTCCATCCTTCGACCAACTCGCCTCAACTCCCTCAAGGAACCATCAAACCAAGAGGTCCTTGGGTGAAGAGTGAGTGGCCAAACACAAACAGGAGCAATCAAGTCCAGGGCATCTTCCACTGCCTTATTATAGGCCAGTACAAGATCCCTGGGACTCATGAATTCCCCTGACAATCCCGATAGGTCCAGCACCACCAATACACCATCTGTGGTAACCCCCCTTAAAGGGCGGTACTGGACCATCTCTGTAGGGGCAGGTCCATTGGAGGGAGCCCCGAAACTGAACCCTATAGTGTGATGGTCAGACCAACTGACTGGTTCCACCCCCAAATCCATGATCTCCATACTCTGGAGGAACACCAGCTCCAATGAGTGACCCCCTATATGGGTAGCAGAGGTAACCACCTGTGCGAGGCCCAGCATAATTATTAGCTGAAGGAGATTTTGACCAAACTATGAGAGTTCATCGTCAAACCAGGCATTGAAGTCCCCCAGAACTATTCGTCTGGGAGACTTCAGTACTATGTTGAAGATGAAGTCTGCTATCTCCTGCAGGAATTCTTCACCATCACCTGGTGGAAACCTACACCCTCTCCCAAGATATACTCAAAGGATCTGGTGGGCCCCACTGGTACATCCACAAGGCCCAGTTCAGTCTTATAAATAATGGCTACAGCCCCACCCCTGTGATCCAACCTCGGGTGGTATATTACTGAGAACCCAGTTGGAAAAGCAGAAGCTAATACAGGACCTGTATTTTCATCCAGCCAGGTCTCGGTGATGCATGCCAGCTCTACTGTTCCAATAAGATCAGCTATAATAGCTGTCTTGTTCTTAATTGATCTGGCATTACATAACACCACCCGAGTAGGATGGGATGTTGAGAAAGACCTCAGCTCCTGCCCACTTAATGTGGATCCCTTGGGTA
The DNA here is from genome assembly GCA_016271365.2 of Neoceratodus forsteri. Lineage (NCBI taxonomy): Eukaryota > Metazoa > Chordata > Ceratodontiformes > Ceratodontidae > Neoceratodus > Neoceratodus forsteri. The sequence continues at coordinate 775,363,736 of CM028134.1, read as the reverse complement.
CGGGAACAAGACAAGGAATACCTCTGTCCTGGCACCATTTCACCCCAGGGTGTTTTCTGGTCCCCACTGCCTCAATTTGCCCTCCCCTTTCCCTTCCCACACCAGACCCAGTTCTCTCCTTTCTCCTTTGCCTCCTAACAGTCCCTAAAGCTTGACACCTTATATAGGTCGTTGTTAGTAAATAGGGACATTCAAAGTGATGCAATTACCTGAGCCTAGTGGGGGAATACTGCCTGACCATCTTTGAACCTTCCCAGCACATTCTCTAATACTGTAAGAGCAACAAGGCAAACCACAAAATTTACACACACTCACTAACACTTTCCCACCCACTTACAACCCACCTAACCCAAACAATATTAAATATATGACAAAATAGTTAAAGCAGAATATATGGATGTTAATGGCACATTGAGTAGTTCCTGAAGTCACCACATTTTGAATTATGTACCTGAGAGCTCCCACCTCTCAGGTAATGACCAAAACAGTCTTTCACCAGCCTCCTCTCATGTTGACAGGGGAAAGTCCATAACTTAGTTCAACATAGTTCAAACAATTCAAGGTCTAACAGGCACTCTCACTACCCATAGGATAGAAAGTGATCCAAAATCAGAAATAAAAGAGGTCTGACAGTAACTTTCAAACACAGTTGTCCTCTTCCGATGCTCCACCTTCAGCTATTGATCTTCAAGGAGATTTTCCATAGAGCTTCTGCTGCTAGATAATCATTCCAGAGGAGCTCCACCAGCATTACCCCAGGAGGCTAACACCAGAAATCTCCGTGCCCCCTGCTATGGCTCCTGAATGGTATAAAACTTCCAACTTGTACCGCAGGCAGCCTAGGAGAAACCAGAAACAACTAGCCCACCCTTCAGCAGACCCAAATTCTGGACTCCTGCAGAATTCATGGACCCAGCTGCTGCCCACTCGGCAAGCGTGACCAGGACCCTTCACACTGCCAACAAGAAGTCCCCAGAAAAACGTAAGTCCCACAGCTCAGGAACTCCTCCAACTCCTCAGTCCTTTGCCAAAAGAGCACTGAACAAAATTTCTGATAACGGTCCATCTCGAAAGGTCTTTCAACAGAATACAGTGCACCCAACTACAACTATAATAGTTCCTTCGAGGGTAGATTTTCATCATTGGCATCTTCAATTTCGCCCATCCTCCAGACCTCCTCCTTTCTCAATCCACCAGGACTTCAAACAACACAGGTAGATAAAACGTATACTTCTATTTAGGATCACTAATCGAAATGATGAAATAAACCCCAATGTTTTGTTCATACATTAGAGTCACGACCCAACCAGATTAACATAAGCAGGGTACCGACTCCATACTCCGTACTCCATACCAAACCTCTCTGCACCCGAAAATGCACCTGCTCTAACTTTCTCTCTTGAATGCCCTCCCTCACTACCACTAGACTAACTAAAATAAAATAAATAAAACTCTACAAATTAAACAAATAAACACAAAAATAAAATGAAATAAAACTCAAACTGGTCTGCTGCTCTACTGATCTACTAAACCCTGATGGCCAACCTAGCATAGCTGCCATCTTGTCTATGGGTCTAGACTTCTTGCCTTGGGGTTTTCTTTAAGAGGCAGCAGTGGTAAATGTGACATTCGGGAGTCAGGTCACTACAGACAACAACTAAGAATAAGTATAAGGGAAAAAGTGCATGTAGTGGTCACTGCAGATATCTTAAGGAACTCCTAAAAAGACTAATACTGCTACTCCTGCTAATATTGGGCAACATTCACCCCAACCATGGACCACCCCTAGCTACCCCTAGGGAGCAACGTAGAACAGGGACCCTCTTGCTAGCTAGCATAAACATCTACAGCCTTACCAAAAAAATAGATGCCCTCACTGCCTGGACAGCACAGCACAGCCCAGATGTACTATCTGTAGTTGAAACTTGGCTGTTTCCAATTATCCCAGACACTGCTGTGGCAATACCTGCATTGACTATCTTTCGGCAGGATTGACTATCCAAAAAAGGGGGCGGTTGTGCCCTTTATCTTAAAGATTCTATGTCAGGGCATGCCCTGACCTTACCCATTAATGGAGATGAGCTTCAGATCCTTGCTATTAAATTCATTCTTGGAGCCCATAACAAAGCTCTGACGATGGCCTCTGTATATATTCCACCCAAACTTACAACGACAAGCCTGAACCCATTCCTCACCTGCATCAGCAGTCTAAAGTTTAACTCTGAATTTATATCACTAGGGGACTTTAATGTCAACTGGCTTGCCCCCAGTGCAAGCAACTACAAGGATGCCTTGTCAGCTGCAAATTTTACACAGCTAGTTACCTCACCCACTAGGATCAACTATAGAACAGGGACCAGTACCTTACTGGACTGGATACTCTCAAATTGCCCTGACCATATTAGCTACACTACAGTTCTCCCTGATGCCATTAGTAACCATTCCCCAGTCTAGTACATATGGTCAAATAAATTCAATAAACCCCCTGCTAATTAAAGGACACCTTGTACCACTTAAAGCACTCCTGTGACAACAAGACTGGTCCCCGATTGACACTGCTCTGGATGTTGACACTGCACTTCAATACTTTATCTCAAAGTTCAATGCAGCGTGTGATATCTATGCCCCCTTTAAGAAATGCAAAATTAAAGGCCTTGACAACCCTTGGATCTCAGGCAAACTCCTAGACCAACTAAAAGCTCGGGACCTTCTATGGACTTGTGATACAGCCTCTGGCAACCAAGCAGACTTTCAGGCATACAGAGCCACCAGGAGTGCCTGTACCAGAGCTATCCACACTGAAAAAGCCAGCTACTACAGGAGCACCCTATCAAACTCATGGTCGGATGGAAGGAAATTCTGGCAAAGTCCCTCTGAAGTTATAGGGAAAAAGTCCAAAGCAGCTCCTAATATGCTAAAAGTTGATGGCAGCAACACCCTGGACCCCATCACAATTGCCAATACTTTCAATCTGGCATTCACTGACCTCATCCATGTGCTTCCCTCTAACTTCTTTGACACCAACCAAACCATGGCCTCCCAATATCAATGGACTCAGGATACAAATCATCCACATTTCTATTTCAAGGCAGTTATTGAGAGGGATGCCACAAATACCTCCTCAAGGTGCTCAGAAAATCCAGATCAAATGGGGACACACTTGACTTGAAGCTCATCGCCCTCATCCTTGATGATGTCCCGTACCCTCTTACCAAGATTATTAACCAGTCCCTCATGCTCTCCCAGTTTCCACTCAAGTGGAAGTCCACCCTGGTGACCCCAATACACAAGTCTGGGGATAGGGCATTACACTGTAACTACAGGCCCATCTCCATCCTACCCCCTTTATCCAAAGCTCTTGAAAAAATCATTGCAGACCAATTTGTGGAGTACTTGGAGAAATACAACATGCAATGCCCACAGCAACACAGCTTTCACAAAGGACATAGCACCACCTCTGCCCTCCTTGAATTTACAGGCCACATTCATCTAGCACTAGACCAAAGACAACTTGCTGGTGCCACCGTTATAGACCTCTCGAAGGCCTTCAATACAGTCAACCTTCCAGTACTACTGGAACAACTTGGCAACTTAGGGCTCTCTTATGATACTCTACAATGGTTCAACAGTTATCTTTCCAACCAGTCACAACAAGTTAAGATTGGTGACTCTATCTCCTCCAAACTACCTGTACGGGTTGGTGTTCCCCAAGGGTCAACATTTGGGACCCCTTCTTTTCAGCATCTTCCTGAACAATATCCCTTCTGCCTGTGATGAAAACATTATTCTGTATGCTGATGACGCAGTGATTTTCTCTAAGAATTCTGACCCCTCCCTCTTGGAGAAACAACTGCAGGAAAGTTTCACACAAGTTGAGGCCTGGTTCATCTCACAGAAACTAGTGCTAAATTACAAAAAAACAAAGACTATGCTGTTCCACGGCACACATAAGAAACATAAACACCAACAGCTGGCTATCAAAAACAGCTCGGGTGTGACCCTAGACGAGACGCAGACTTTCAAATACCCTGGTATAACCCTGGAACCTACACTGTCCTTCTCCAGACATATTGATTCAGTTGCGAAATCTGTAAATATCCATATAGGCCTGCTCTATAAACATAAACACTGCCTGACACCTGATGCCCTTAAGCTAGCAATACACAGCTCTATTGTTTCCATCATTAATTATGGACTTGTTATCTATGGAGCAGCCACAGCTACAGCCACTACAGCGTTAAATAGGGCCTGCAGACTCCTTACTGGTGCTGCCCACTGCACCCATACCTGCAGCCTCTATGAACAGTCAAACTGGCTACAACTTCAGGGAAGGATTATTTTCCAAACCTGCCTACCAGCAAAAAAGTCATTGCAGGGACTCATGCTCACTGGGGTTCAGTCTCTCTTAGGCCCAGCCAACCACCCCCAGTACACAAGAAGCTCTGACAACTATTCTCTATCTGTTTCCTGCTGTCACACAGCCCAAGGCCAGTGGTCTTTTGCAGATGAAGCCCCTAAGATGTTTAACTTCCTGGGCAGTGAACTCACCAACTTAGGCGCCTCTGCTCATTCAAACACAAGCTACATCAAACGCTTGTGTCCAGCGCCACCTGTGACTGATTCTCCTAACCTCCCTGGCAGTCACTTCTGTTCTTTGCACTTCTCTACTATCACCACCTCTGCCTGCCACCACAGTCCCCCATATACCCCTGCCTCTCTCCCTAGCCCTGGTCCATCACCTTCTTCTCTTACCCTCCTTCAACTCCCTTCCTCTCTCCCTTTTCTAATCTGCTCACCCCACCCATTGTTGCACTTGTTCCCCAATCCTTGCCTCCTACCCACCTCTCCTTCTACCTCCCTCCCAGTTACCCCTCTACACCCACTCTCTCTTCTACTTTGATACGCTACCTGGCACAACTGGCAGCAACTCAGTTTTTCCACTTCACCTTTCCCTTTGACAATGCCCTTCTCTCAGCTTTAATTCATGTAAATATTGTTTGTTGTGACTCATCATTCTTAAATGTATTCTTGATTGTGTTGTTCTAACTGTTATTTATATTACCTGTAGCTTTTAGACCATGTATACCCTGTACTGAATGTTGTATTCAAACTGCTTGCCTGCTTATCTCACACAAACTGTACTACTATTCTTTGTATACTGACGTGGAACCTTTGTAAAAGAGCCATTGGCTCAAAGGTATTTAAACAAAATTCTAATAAATAAATAAAAAATGTCTAATGCCTTTGTGCCTAAAGATCAAAGGGAGCCTACACTGGGCTGGCTAAATTCATGATATAAAAATTGGGCAGGTAAATAAATATATTATTTGCTGACATTGAAGAAAGCTGGTGTCCCACCAGGTGATTTATTAATGTTATATACAGTGCACTCCACTCATAACGGACAATCGGTTATAGTGGACAAAAATTGATTTCCCAAACCAAATATATCAAATCCAATGCATTTTCCTCTAGTTATAATGGACAGAAACTCTGCTTATAATGGACACTTTGAAGCTGTTATAGGTATTTGTAGTGCATTGTTTTTGAGGAGGAAGTGCAGAGCTGTTGAGGAGGTTTGACAAATGTAGAATTACATGAAGGAGCTACAGAGACTAAATTTCTTACAAAATAATTCTCCACAAGCTGCATAAATCTTCATTAGATGATTACTCTAAAAAGAAAGTGAGTTTATTTTTTAATAAAACCCTTACAGTATAATTGCCTTTGTTCTTACTGCTCTGGAACCCCAGCATCCAGCCACTAGAGTTACTGTGCCGGATTTTCAAAGGGCCCTTAGATCCATGCAAGCTGCATCAAACAACCAGCTTGAGTCAGATCTAGATGCGCCCACTACTGTGCACCATATTTTGCAAGAAAAGCATTCTTTGTGACAAAGTCCCCCAAACTGACACAAGAGGTCCACTGCATCAACAAAATGGCATAAGGGATGAGTACGATGCAAGCCGCACCAAAATAAATGGTGCAAGTTGAGTCAACAATGATGCGAGTTGAGTAAAAAAAATGACTCAAGGAATGAATATTACGCAAATTGAGTAGAAAAATGGTGCAAACCGAGTAAAAATGGTGCAAGCTAAGTAACAAAAATGGTGCAAGTTGAGTCAAAAAAATTACTCAAGGAACAAAAATGATGCAAGCTGAGTAACAAAAATGGTGCAAGCTGAGTCCAAAAAATGGTGCAAGTTGAGTAAAAAATGTCGCAAAGGATGAGAATGACTCAAGCTAAGTAAAACCAAACAGCAGATGAAATGGCCAAAACTAAGCCCACAAAATGTTCTAAACTAGTTCTGCAGGAGAATACTGGCCCTTAATAGTAGAATAGTCAGGTGTGACCACCTGCTTTGGGTCTCTTTATATGCTCTAGTGTCCCTTAGACCAGCTCTGGCTGGTCTAACAGCAACAGGCATCTTAGGCACAAGGATAGGACTTGCATTCTTTGAAAATCCAAAATAAGGGGATGGTGCATCATTTCAGTGATGCAGGTATCCCTTCCGTCAGGTCGCAGGCATTTTTTGGTGCAAACATGAGGCAAGCCACTCTGGCACATGCAGACCTGTTTTTGGTGTAAGCACCATTTGAAAATCAGAACTGGTGCAAGGTTTGACACATCCTGCACCTTGCATCAGTTGTTTTTGACGCAAGCACCCTGTGTCATTCTCTGGCCTTTGAAAATCTGGCCCACTATCTTCTTCTTACCTTCTGCAATAGACTCAATAAAAAAATCATGTTCCCTGACAGTTAAATAACTCTAAACACACAAAGTACAGAAACATATATGCTAGTCCGGAATCTGAGTAAGCTATAAAGTTTTATAATAGGTTTTCAATTACTCTGAGCCCCTGCTCACACACACACACACACACACACACACACACACACACACACACACACAGGCACACCTAACACATAGACTCCACCTCCTCTGGATATAATGGACACTGGATATAACAGACAAATATTGTATGCACATATGCATCCATTATAACAGGCTTGCATTGTAATATAAGGAATTATGTATGGTCACCCATACACTACAAGCCTGTGTTTCCATCGAGAGATTGAGATACCAGCATATGGACTTCTAGAGTGAAGCTCAAGAGGTCCATGCTGGTATCTGAACCCCAAGATGAAAACACAAGGTGAGTTGTGTATAGTGCCCCTATTTCATTTGTTATAGTGCATGCTTTAACAACAACAACAAAAATAAAAGGCTGACATGTCTTTTCTTTTTTAACAATGGTCCAAAGGACCCTGCACTCCCACAGTAAAATAAGGATACTATTATACTATCTCAAAAAAATAAGGAAATAAGTTGCAAAAAACTTCATTAATGCTCCAGTTATGGTCAAATCAACAAAAGCTGGAAAATGAGGTGTTAGGGTTTCCCTTATGCCCCACCTTCCCAAATCAGGCAGGAGAGCAGGTGTTGGATGTGCCTTGGGCTTCTCAAGCCTAACACTCACCCCATTCTCATAGTCTACACATCTGACATTATTTACAAATGGAATGGGATAAGTATTAGGCTTGAGAATCCCAAGGCACACCCCACACCTGCTCTCCTGCCTGGTTTGGGAGGTTGGAGTTTAAGGTAAACCCTAACACCTCATTTTCCAACTTTTTTTGCTTTGAAACTAAATGGAGCATTAAAAAGGTTTTTGTAACTTGTATATTATAAGGGAAAATCCATGCCCCTATCGTTAGAATTGAGTAACATGTTTAATGTTAAACCTCAAATGTTGCACTTTAATAACTTTGCAGCTGATTAATGGATTTGCGCAAAATTTGGTATACGCTGTCCTGTAGGGTATATCTCTGATGTGGCAAGTTTCTTCCAGTCAGATGTACAGATTCTGAGATCCGGATAGTGCAAAAACCTTAACAGTTACCATTTTTGACATTTTTTCCTCATCTCCTTGTGTCCAGATAGTGTGGCATTTTGGTGTGATTTTTGTATGGTAGAAATAGCTTGGGTACCAGAAGTGCCATGCTTTGTTTGGTGAAAAAAATATTAATCTGTTGCAAAGTTATTCAATTTTTAAGATGCATATTTTTTCAATGGGAATTCTCCTGTCCAAATTAGAGGAATAAAGTTCGACCAAAGATTGACCTCGTGAAAAAGGATTCTTTCTCATGAGATCTGTTCCTTTTTCATGAGTGAAAAGTCTTTTTTTGTGAGCTGCCATCTTGTTTTTTTCTTCCACCAAGTAAAAACATGGAAAATGCATAAAAATTTTGTGATTTTAAAGAAATAAACATCAGAACCAAGGTAAACGGGACCCGTTTAGCTAGATTATGATCTTCGTTTTTTACAGTTATGGGCAGAAATACTTTTTCTGGCCACCTGAAATCCTGGGTGCCCAGCTTAGTGAGAGGAGCCTTCCACTGCATTCTCTGTATCAGAACAGCAAATTATATTTAGTTCTGCAGCTGCAGCTTAACTCCTGCTGCTGGTTGCAGTGTTTGTTCTTAGCCCCCATTTTCTCTGATATCTAGTAGCACCCCTCACTCCTCGATCACTGTCCCCATATATTCCCTGTTATCTAGTGGCACCCCCCACCCTTTGATCACTGTCTCCTAGTCCCTGTTTATGTATATTTATAAAATCTGACACTGGGATCCCCACCTCCGAAGTCAGATGCCACCCCCCAGCCCCATGTTTTATAATTAGCTGACATCAGGAAGCCCAATCCCGGTGTCAGCATTTAGTGCCCTCCCAGCAGTGCTGAACACTGGGAAGCTACTCCCAGTGTCCCAAAATGTTTATTGAGCAACACTGTAAAAAGAAAACAGTCCCCCGATGTCTTTTTTTGGTTTTAAACATGAAAAAAAGAAAAAGGTCCCGTGTCATCTCGCTGTCCCCCCATCCCAACCCTCCCACTGAGCACACCCCACCCCACCACCCTTATCCTATACTTACCACTGGAGGTCATAGGCTGTCATCTTCAGTGGACCAGGACATTTCTGCATTCTTCAAAGCCGAACTGTGAACTGAGGAATCGAGGTAAGTACCATCTAATGTATTTCAATGGTATTTTGAATTTATTTTCATAACTTTGCCATTTTTATGAATTTTTTAACCAAATTTTCAACATGACCTTTTCAGGATCCCACCTCATGAACACTGACACTGCAATTTTGTTAATTGAGCCTAGAAAGTGATTTTGCAATCGCTGTTAGAAATCACCTTTTGGGTCCAAATAACGAAATGACAATGCCAGTGTTCATGAGGTGGGGTCCCAAAAAGGCCATGCTGAAACTTTGGTGAAAAAGATTCCTACAAATGGCCAAGTTATGAGAGTTTGTTGACATTTTTCTATGCACGTGCATAACTTTGGTCATTTTCAATATTTTGATTTCACATTTTCAATATAGCCATTTTTTCTCACCACCCCATGAACAGTATAGCTGTCATTTTTCACATCTTGTCCCAAACATGTTTTGGCACCTGTGGCATGGAATGGTGTTTCGGCACAGATTCAAACATTTTCACCTATGGAGTTTATGAGGTGGGGGTCATAAGAAGATTATGTTGAAAATGTGGGGTCAAAATATGAAACAATGCCAAAGTTATGACCATTTGTTACAATGGTGCTACACCCGCTTGTAAATTTGGAAATTTTAAATAGTTTGACCCAGATTTTAAACATAGCCTTCTTATTACCCCACCTCATGTATGTCACAGCTGTCATTTTTCAGATCCTGGCCAAAATGTATTTTCACACCTGTGGTGTGGAATGGTGTTGCAGTTGCACAGAATTATGTTTTGAAGAGGATTCAAAAATTTTCTGTACATGAGGTGGGGTAATAACGTGTCTATGCTGATAATTTGATCAATGTTGTCCTCTAAATGGAAGTGCAGAGCCTGAAGGACCCTGTGCTTCCACAGCTACATACATATACGCATCTATGGAGGGATAGGAGCACTTCTACAGTGGAATAAGGATATTATTTACTATCTCAAAAAGTAAAGAAATAAGCTGCAAAAAGTTTGTTAATGCTCCAGTTAGGGTCAAAGTGACAAAAGTTGGGAAATGAGGCTTTAGGGTTTCCCTAACACCCCACCCTCACAAATCAGGCAGGAGAACAGGTGTGGGGTGTGCCTTGGGCTTCTGAAGTCTAACGCTCACCCCATTCTCATAACGTCTACATATCTGACCTTATTTATAGATGGAATGGGATAAGAGTTAGGCATTAGAAGCCCAAGGCACCCCCACACCTGTTCTCCTGCCTGGTTTGTGAGGGTGGGGTGTTATGGAAATCCTAATAGTATAATAGTATCCTTATTTCACTGTAGAAGTGCATTAACAAAGTTTTTGCAAGAACTATATACATATATACATACACACACACACACACACACATATATATATATATATATATATATTGTATATATATAGTTATATACAGTACACATATAGTGTACTCAGTGCTCTCTCATGCACTATTGTACAGTGTCATTATAGCTTACTTTCTCATTGTGGGACCACCATGACCCAAACCCATAAGACCACATAACAGCTGGTTTGTTTTCCCCTGGGTTGAGATACAGATGAGGCACATTGATGAATCATGAGAAAGATGAAATGTGTTTATGCCTTCTGTTCTCAGCCTTAGCAGATTGTCTGAAAGACCCTTTGGCACCATGCACGCCTGCTTAAAGCAGAACCAGTCCAAATGTTCATGGTTATTTGGCTGTACGTCCCATGATACCTTATGTTTTAGAGCTATTTGTGATTTTGTATTTCTTTGAAGTTGGCCTTTGTTGCTAATGCCCTATTTGCTTACCCCTTCCCTCAGCGCATTTGTGCTGAGGTTCTTTGCCTTTTTAGTTTGCTTCTTCTTTTGGGCCCACCTTGACCTAAACCCATAAGACCACATAAAGACTGGTTTGTTTTCTACTGGCTTGAGATACAGATGAGGTACGCTGATGAGTACTGAGAAAGATGAAACACATGTCTATGTATTCTGTTCTCAGCCTTTGTGGGTTGTCTGAGAGACCCTTTGACATCATGTATTCCTGCTTAAAGCAGAACCAGACCAAATGTTTATTGTTAATTGAATGTACATCCCATGATACTTTGCATTAGGGGTATATGTGATTTTGTATATTTTTCTTTTTAGAAACATAGAAAAATTTGGCAGGAAAGGACTGGTAGGCCCATCCAGTCTACCCTATTTTTTCCTTGCATATTCTGACTTTACAGACCCTTTTTGTTTACCAGCATCCCTCCTGCTTCCCTCTTCTCTGCTTAATTTGCCCATGTGTGTATCCTGCTTGAAGCTCCCCACTTTTTTTGCCCCACCACCTCTTCTGGCAAGCTGTTTCAGTCTTCCACCACCTTTTCTGTAAAGAAGTATTTCCTCACAACCCTCTTAAACTTCCCCCAGTTTCATTGCATGTCCCCATGTTCCAGTGCCTTTCCTCCTCTAAAAGAGACTCCACAACCACGCTATGTTCACCCCTGTGAAGTACTTATACATTTCAATCATGTCCCCCTCACTCTTCTCTCCTCCTGAGAATACGTCCTGAGATCCCACAGCCTCTCCTCATATGGAATCTCATGCAACCTCTACACCATTTTGGTTGCCCTTCTCTGGACCAGTCCCACCCTGTCAATATCCTTACAGAGGTGCAGCCCCCAAAACTGAACACAGTACTCTAGGTGGGGTCTCACTAGTGAGTGATACAGTGACAACACAACCTCTTTGCACCTGCTAGAAATCCCCCTCCCTATGCACTCCAGCTTTCTACTAGCCTTGCCTACAGCCTTGTGACACTGCCCTGCCACCTTGAGATCAAGGTCTCTTTCTTGTTTGTTGACTGTCAGTATCTTCATTCACCATCTTATACATAGCTCCAAGGAGTCCCTGCCCCAGGTGCCTGACTTTGTACTTTTTGGTATTTAAACCCAGCTGCCAACCCTAAACCACTCCTCTAGTTTTCCCAGATCATTTTAGACTATCTTCATACATTCCTGAGTATCCACCCTGTTGCAGATTTTTGTGTCATCTGCATAGAAGCATACTTTCCCCTCTAGTTCCTCAACAATATCACTTATGAAGACATTGAAGAGGACCAGTCCGAGTACTGATCCCTCTGGCACCACACTAGTTACACTCACTTTTAAACCTGACTTTGTTACAAATGCCCTTTTAGGTTAACCCTTGCCTCGGTGCTTTTGTGTGGAGACTGTTTATACACACACATATATATATATATATATATATATATTTTCTATGCAAACAACTTTGTTAATGCATCAGTTAAGGTTCTTCTACAGTGAAAAAGTGAGGAAATTCAATTTTAGGGTTCCCACCCCTTGCATCCCACCTCCAACCCCGCCCCACCAACAGGCATCGGGTGCGTTGGTCATCGGCCCTAACTCTCACCCCATCCCACATGTAAACAAGCTGAGGTGGTGCAGTGTAGGAGAATGGGGTGAGTGTTAGGGCCGATTACCCCAAATGTTATTTTAGTAGAACAATAGAAAATGCTGTCCACAAAATGTTAAATGCGCCACACAATATCTCCACAAAAAATATTTTGTTTGATAGATAAACACCTCTAGTAACATCTACAGGACATGCTGTCAACACCCTCCAAATTTCAAGTAAAAAGACCAAACCATGTCCAAGATATGACATGTCAAAATTTGAAATTTTCATTCGCCAGAGTGGCACAGTTCTGCACCTGTTGACATTTAACACACACAACAACTGAAAACTACATCCATGACACTAAGGCTAGGTATCCTATCAATTTCAAGCCACCACCACAAGCAAAACATTGTCCGTAACGTAAACTGTGCCATGCCATATCTCTGCCAAAAAAATGTTTCTGATATGGAAACACTGTAATTTATATCCGCAGGACATGCCGTCAACACCCTCCAAATTTCAAGTGAAAAGACCAAACCATGTCCGAGATATAAAATTTTAATGTATGACATTTTCATTCGTCAGATTGGCACAGTTCTGCACCTGTTGACATTTATTTAACACACACAATGACTGAAAACTACATCCATGACACTAAGACTAGGTATCCTATCAATTTCAAGCCACCACCACAAGCAAAACACTGTCCACAACACGTAAAGTGTGTCATGCAATATCTCCACAAAAAAAACTTTGTCTGACACATAAACATCATAATTAACATCTACAGGACATGCCATAAACACCCTCCAAATTTTAAGTAAAAAGACCAAACCGTTTCTGAGATATTCAATGTTAAAGATTGGTAAAAATTCCCTATCTATTCCATTATAAAAAATCTGGCCATCTTGTCCTGCCCTCACGATCAAAGATGGTGATCAAAGAATCTCACGATCAAAGAATTTGCAGGCTCACGAACAAAGAATTAAAAACCTTATAAATCAAAAAATTGAAGGAATTGTGGTAAACCACCACCATGGTTGGACAGAATGAAGCCCCCTGAGTAAAATCCACCCTCATTTGACTTCCTAGGGCACCTCTGGGCTGAGAAAATAGATTTTGTAATCCGGCCATCTCATCCCTCACTCACGATCGCAATCAAAGAATCTCACGATCAAAGAATTTGCAGGCTCATGATCAAAGAATTTGCAGGCTCACGATCAAAGAATTAAAAATGGTGAAACGCAAATTTTTCACTGATTTGAACCGAATGGACCCTCCTGAGTAAACCCCACACTCATTTGTTTCACTAGCCCACCCTTGAGCTGAGATATTTGCATTTTTAGGTCACGATGCAAGATCGCGATCAAAGAATCTCATGATCAAAGAATTTGCAGGCTTGCAATCAAAGATCGTCAGCGAGCCACTAAATAAAATTTTAAAAGCTTATAACTCTATTTTTTTTACCAATTTGGATGACACCAAAGGCATGGCTCGATAGATTGGAGCCCCCTGAGTAAAACCCATCCAAGTTTTACTTCAGAAGTGACCCCTGAGCCGAGATATTTGTATTTTTACAATCAGAAATTTAAAAACAAAATGGCGGACCTCGCGATCAAAGGATTTTGAAAATCCTCGGGGGCAAAGATTCTTGAACCACGAGACTGCAAATTCTTTGATCGCCAGGCAGGACGAGATGGCCAGAACCCCATTCTTTGTTCGCAAAACATACATACAAATTTTCCCATTGACTTTATAATGGGAACTTAAAAGTGGCATAACCTTTGAATGCCTTAATATTTTTTCACCAAATGAAAAGCGGCATGTTCAGCCACCAAAGCTCTTTCAAATGAGCCATCTTGCAGAGTGGCACACCACACAACGGCCGTGCATGGCCACGTCCAAAATCCCAAAAGCTGCCTCCAAAAATGGATAATATTGCATTTTTCAGTGCTTTCGTACGCAAAGACTGTAAGTCTGACCAAAACACAATTTGGCAGATCAAGAGATCTACCATGCCCCACTGTGTGTACCAAATTTCAGGCCAATCCATTGAATGGGTCCAAAGTTATTAATGGCCAATCTTTTGACTTTAGTATGTACAGTAACTGACCGCTGAACCCTAACTATAGTGGTGTGACTGCGCCACTATAATATATATATATATATATATATATTTTTTTTTTTTTTTTAGTGGTTGAGTAGGGAGATTAATGTTAAACCCCTAAACAGGCTGCTACAGGCCCTCTTCTGCTGGGCCTCATCTCCAGTCCCACCTCAGTTCCGTACTGGGGCTCAGTTCCTTGTAAACCATTATTCTTGGTGGCCTGAACTATGATTGGCTATCAAGTGCATCAGCTCCCTTGAAATCCTTTTGTGACACTCTAGAGCTGATGCAACTCATTGGCGAGCCTACTCGCCCAAATAAAAAGAACCTTAACAATCGCTCCCTCTTAGATGTAATTTTGGTTAGCAAGCCACACCTGTTCTCTCATGTCAGAACCTTTTTCTCAGACATTAGTGATCATTGTATAATCACCACCATTAGATCCATGCACAATCCACAGTTTGTGGCAAAGTTCTCTATCAAGAGGTCGCATCTGGAAACAAGCGGTCCCCGCTTAGTATGCTTGCCTGGTTAATCTCTTAAATAAATAAATAAGAGGTGCAAACGCAACTTTGATTTGTTTGCTTACGTCCACAACTTGAAACATTCACCGTGATGGCAGGAATTCTTCCTAGCCAAAACGGTTAACAGGGCATATACTATTTTTTACGATATTTTAAGTGAGGCTTTAAATAAGCATGCACCCCTGGTTAAGGCGCAGGTCAAGAGCAGCACCTGCCGTTGGTTGTCGCCTGAGCTCAAAGCTTCCTTGTTAGAAAGGGATACTTTATGGAAAAAAGCCTGAAGAAGCAAGAACAACTCGGATTGATGTCTTTTTATGAGAGCACGTAACAAGTGCACCAAGTTGGTCAGAGCAGCCAAGGATGCCTACTATCTTTCGGAGCTAGCCTCTGCCTCAAGAAATCCTTCAAAGCTCTGGAAAACATTAAAAAACATGTCTGGATATGCATCTGGTAATTCCATTCCAGCAAAAATTAAGTCCGGTGGCAGCGTTATCGCTAACTGATCGGAGATATTGGAAGCCCTCAATAACCATTTTGCAACGGCAGGGCTAGCATTTGATACTTCTCCTGCCAATGACCTCCGCACAGCTCAGGGACCACCAACCCACAAGTCCCCCTCTACAGAGGAGGCCTTCTCCCTCCTGCCTGTCTCTCTAAAAGAGGTGGAAGACCTACTGCTGCAACTGGACACCAGAAAGGGAGCAGGCTCTGACTTCATAGAGCCATACTGTCTGAAATGTGCCTACCGTGTGCTTGCGGTGCCAATCACCCACCTATTCAACATGTCACTCTCCCAGGGTAGCCTCCTCCCTCAATGAAAAATAGCCCATGTCATCTCTCTATTAAAAGCAGGTGACCCCTGCGATCTAAATAATTACAGACCGATCTCCCTCCTCTCCATCATGTCTAAATTACTAGAAAAAATAGTGTGTGGCCAGCTAGGGGTATACTTAGAATCCAGAAGCCTATTAAACCCAGTTCAGTCTGGATTCAGAGCAAAGCACAGCACCATAACAGCCCTAGCTAAGGTGACCAATGATTGGCTCCTAGACCTTGACAACAAGAATCATGTCTGTGCTGTTTTCTTTGATCTTAATAAGGCATTCGACACAGTCGATCACAACCTGCTTCTTTCCTCCCTAAGCACCTTAGACCTGGACCATAAATCCATGTGCTGGTTTGCAGACTACCTTGGAGAACGGAAACAGCAAGTTAAAGCTGAAGGTGATCTTTCTCCATTAAAACCTATGCTGAGGGGTGTGCCCCAGGGCTCTATCCTTGGTCCCCCTCCTCTTTGCAGTCTACATTAACAACATCAATGACCCCATCAAAAAAGCCAACATCCACTTATTCGCGGACGACACTGTACTGCACTTGAGTCGTCCCATGCCGGAAGCAGCCTGTGAAGACCTCCAAGCTGAATTTAACCTTCTACAATGCCAGCTTATAAACAAAAAGTTTTTGCTCAATGCGAAAAAGACAAAAGCCATGCTCTTCTCCCCCTCCTTGCATGCGGCAATTCCTGCTGGGGGGGGGAGCTATCCCACAAATTACCACTGTTCTTGGAGAAACACTAGAGTATGTAGCTTAAATTCAAATATCTAGAAGTTTGGCTCGATCATAAACTTTCCTTCACCGACCATCTAGAAGAACTACAGAAGAAACTAAGGCAAAGATTAGGACTATTCTACAGAATTAACCACCTGCTCACAAAGGAGGCCAAGATTCAACTGGTTCAAGCTACCTTCCTATCTTTAATAGATTACGTGGACCTGCTTTACAGCCACTGCACTGCCTCTGCACTGGCTAAGTTGGACAACCTCTACCACAGAGCTATCAGGTTCATTACTGGCCTTCCACTTTCCACACACCATTGCTTCCTGTACTCATTGTTAGGCTGGACTTCCCTTCACTATAGAAGAAATAGAAACGCTGCCTTATGAGCCTTCAGAGCGGTGACCAACATGCTCCCCTCATATGTCTCAGATTGTATTCCCCTGAGTGTGTTAGGCACCTATGCTCTAAGGAGCTATTCCCTAACTGCCCTCCAAGTTCCAAGGGTCAAAACTTGTTTCAGCAAAGCTGCTCTAAGCTTCTCTTTACCCACATTGTGGAATGATTTACAAAGGAACTTGAAGCTGAGCTGCCCTGTTAGCCTGAATATCTTCAAGGTGCTCTACGATCACTACATGAAATCACCTTGCAAATGTTTTCCTCACCACTAGCCCACTAATTCCGCAACTCCCCCTTTCCATCCTGATGCTCACCATGTTTCTACCCCGGCTCGCACTCTTTCCCTATTAACTCTTCCTACGGCACCCACCCTTCCCTGTCCACTCCAGCCTGGCTAAAGTCCCACCCCATCCATAGTAGTGTCCCAATTATCTACCTCTCCTCCATCATTATCATAATAAACAAGTACACGACAGCCATCGTCACTTTCTGTGGTTTTAGCTCAATGTTTCCCTCAGTTGTCAGTAATATATCCCTCCTCTTCTTTACCTCTCTAACCTGCCACCCCATACATGGCCTCTTTCCCCTATATGCGTAGTTGCCGGCTGCCTTACTCAAAAGATCTCTGCTTATAACCCCTGTATGCCTATGGTTGATTGTACATCTGCTGACTTCTTCAATTGCACAATAATTCTGTTTTTTTATTATTTATTTCAACCTTGTACTGTATACACGGTATATACTTTTTCTTCCTTGTATATTATTGCTTTTTGTATACCTGCTTCTGTACTGTACTTTGATGTATTTATGTCCAGGTCCACCTTGCAAATGAACCTTGCTCAACGGTGCCTGCCTGGATAAATAAAGATTTTGATTGATTGATTGAGTGATTTGCATGAAATTTATTTTTTTTTATTTTAGTTGTTTAACCAGGTATAGCACACTAAGCTGGAAGCTTTTTTACAGGAGCGACCTGGGAGCACAAGGAGGTTAAGTGACTTGCTCAGGGCCACACAGTATGCAAGTGGAAGCTGTGGGATTCAAACCCAGGTCTGGTCTGCTGGATGTCACTAAATTTGCAGCTCAGAGCCTTAGACCACTGCACTATACTGCCTAAATTTTGCATGCATGGTCTGGGGGACAATGTTTATTGATGTTCCTAATTTTGTTCTGGCTGGATGTGCAGATTTTGAGATCTGTATAGTGTGTTTTTAGGGATTATTTTTTTTTTTTGCTGTTTTTTGTCATCACCTAGCACCCATATGGTTTGCAATATTGCAGAATCTTTATTTATCTCCTTAACTTTAGGCAATGTTAAGAAACTACTTATTGGATATATTTACCTACTCCCACGGGACACCTCCAACGAACTGCCTTCCCTTATGTCGGCATTGTCAGCTCTCCCCCTTCATGACACAGTAATCTGTGGAGATCTCAAAATTGATTGGCTGTCCCCCCACAAAAAACAATTCTATTGACAAGGGGGATAAGACCTTTTATAGGTACATTAGGGAGCGAAGAAAGACCAAAGGAAGGGATACTAAGGCTTAATAAAGGGGAGGGAATGTGGGTAGAGGGGGACAGTGAAAAAGCAGGGATAATGAACGAATATTTCTGCTCAGTATTCACAAAAGAAGAGGAGGGGGAGGTACCTAAACCAAACAAGAGAAACATTCTGAAGATGGGGGTCGATACCAGTCCATTTACAGAAGAAAGGATTCTGAAAGAACTAATAAAATTGAAGGTGGACAAAGCAATGGGGCCTGATGGGATTCACCCAAGAATTCTAAAAGAACTAAGGGTAGAACTAGTGACACCGCTGACTATTCTCTTTAACAAATCATGGGAGGATGAGGTGGTACCTGAGGACTGGAGGCGGGCAGATGAGATTCCTCTTCACAAAAGTGGGAGCAGGACAGAGGCAGGAAACTACAGACCAGTTAGTTTGACCTCAGTGGTAGGTAAAATGATGGAATCACTTCTGAAGGAAAGAATTGAGCACCTAGAGGCCAGTGGGGTATAGGACCCAAGGCAGCATGGATTCACGATGGGAAGGTTGTGTCAGACGAATCTAATAGATTTCTTTGACTGGGTGACCAAAGTAGTAGACCAGGGAGGGGCTGTGGACATGGCCTACCTAGATTTTAGCAAGGCATTTGATACAGTCCCACACAAAAGATTAATACACAAGTTAGCCAGCCTTGGAGTGGGCCCCAAGGTGGTAGCCTGGATAAAAAATTGGCTAGACAACAGGACGCAAAGGGTTCAGTACTGGGACCGGTCCTTTTTAATGTCTTTATAAGTGACATTGCAGAGGAACTGGAAGGAAAAGTATGTCTCTTTGCAGACGACACAAAGATCTGCAACAGGGTTGATACACAAGATGGTGTGGAAAGGATGAGAAGGGACTTGGCAAGGTTGGAGGAATGGTCAAATGTATGGCAGCTCAGATTCAATGCAAAGAAGTGCAAGGTAATGCACATGGGAAACAAAAACCCAGGGGAAGAGTACACAATGGGGGGTGAGATACTGACAACAGTAAAATGGAAAGGACCTGGGGTAGTTATATCAGATGACCTAAAGGTGGGCAAGCAATGTGAGAGAAGGCAGTAAGTAAGGCTGGGGGATACTGGGATGCATAGGAAGAGGCATCAATAGTAGAAAACAGGAAGTTGTTATCCCTCTGTACAGACAGTTGGTGAGACCCCATCTGGAGTACTGTGTGCAGTTCTGGAGACCCCATCTCCGCAAAGACATAGACAGAGTGGAGGCTGTCCAGAGGAGGGCAACCAAAATGGTGCAGGGTCTGCACCAGAAGACATACGAAGAAAGACTAAAGGAGCTTAATATGTATACCCTTGAGGAAAGGAGGGAGAGAGAGGGGACATGATAGAAACCTTCAAGTACCTCAAGGGAATCAACAAGGTCTAAGAGGGTAGCATCTTTCAGAAAAAGAGATGTGCAAGAACAAGAGTGCACAATTTGAAGATAGAGGGAAGACGGCTCAGAGGTAATTTGAGGAAGTATTTTTTCACATAGAGGGTTGTGGATGCATGAAACAGCCTCCCTGAGGAGGTCATGGAGTCAAGAACAGTGGGGGAATTCAAGAATGCATGGGACAGACATAAGGCAGTTCTAGTGGGGGGTAGGAGGAAGTAAGTTGTTGGTTAACTAGGATCTGCAGCTTATCTGTTGGGTGGGAAAACGGGCAGACTGGGTGGGCCAAGCGGTCCTTATCTGCCATCAAATTCTATGTTTCTATGTTAAGGCCTATACGCTAGTCTCTGTCTGACACAAAGTTCACCCAACTTATCTCTTTGCCCACAAGCCATAACTCCAAAATAGGTACTGCAACGCTGTTGGATTGGTTACTATCTAATTGCCCACACAGGATCAAAACAGTCAGTGTTTTACCAGATTGTATTAGTGACCACTCTCCTACCTACTCTACCTACTGTGTGTGGAATAATAATTTTAATGCCCCACCACCCATAATACATGAATCCAGGAAAATGTCTCAGTTTAACGTAGACCATTTCTCAATGTCTATTAGTAATGTTGATTGGACACCCATTACTCGCCTCCCCTCAATAGATCAGGCACTTGATTATTTTATCCTTACCTTTAAAAACATTATCAACAGACATGCTCCACTTACTAGACATAGATCTAAGGGTATTAAGGCACCCTGGCTCTCTACTGAGATCAGAACCCTCATGAAGAGTTGTGATGCAGCCTGGAAGCCCTATAAACACAGCCTCCTTCATTCTGATTGGCTATATTATCAACAGCTAAGAAATAAGTGTAAAAATAGGACACAGGGTGCTAAACGTACCTATCTCCATTCACTTTAGACTGAGAATCTCAGCAAGCCCAAATAATTCTGGAAACATATTAGTTCTTTGATCAAAAGTAAATTGACCCAATGTCCAAGCTCCATATTGTCCTGCGGCCACCTCCTTCAAGATCCCCGTCCATTGCAGAAGGAATTAATCAGTTCCTCACTGACCTTGATAGGTACACAGCTCACCTGCTGCCAGTCTCGGATTTCTCTGTCCCTACTCAGCATCACACCACTCTTGGCTCCTGATCCCCTTTCCACCCAAAAATAGCCACTAGAAGAGAAGTCCTCAGGCTGTTATCAAATCTCAAGTCAGAGAGCTCCCCTGGCCATGACACATTAGAACCCAGGTTTCTCAAACTAGGGGCAACAGCACTCGCCGCACCCGTCTGGGAGCTTCTAAATAGATCCATCCTCTCTGGTGAAGTGCCAGTCTTTGGAAAGTGGCTGTGGTGGTCCCGCTCCATAAGGGGGGGACCCACTCTGTGGAAAATTATAGGCATATTTCAATTATCTTCCCACTGGCTAAGATCCTGCACATTCAGCTACAGTCCTACCTAGACTTTCATCATCTTCTCACAGACTGCCAGCATGGCTTCAGGAAGGGCCATAGTACTATCACAGCCCTTGTTAAAGTCTCGACTGACATTCTTAATGCAAGTGATGCTGGTCTTCTAACCAGTGGAGTATTCGTCGACTTGACTAAGGCCTTCGATCTAGTCAACCACCACCTTCTCCTTGGTAAATTACATCATTTAGGTCTAGATCACTTAGCACTCTCATGGTTCCATGACTACCTCACTGGAAGATCGCAAAGAGTAAAATATTTTGGTTCACTCTCCTCTTCAAGGCCTATCTCACACATGGAGTACCCCAAGGTTCTATTCTTGGCCCGATACTATTCTCGTTTTTTATTAACAAGCTCCCCAACTTCTATGGCGGTGTGTCCGTGCAATTATATGCTGATGATGCAATCTTATACTGCTTATCTAACAATATAGACTGGCTTAACCAAAGCCTTAACTCTGATTTCATTGTGCTTGAGACCTGGTTCTCTGACAATCACCCAATTCTAAATATGAAAAAAACAAAAGTAATGCTTTTCCATAACCCATCCCCCAAACCTACCAAACAGCCCCAGATCAGTACACAGTCAGGAGACACCATAGAGGAGGTTAGTACTTTTAAATACCTTGGGGTTCACTTAGATGCCTCCTTCTCAATGGAGCATCATGCAACTCAGCTTACCAAAATGGTAAACCAGAAGCTCGGGTTATTATACCACCTCCACCCTCTTTTATCCAACGCTGCCTGTAAAAAGATTGCGTCAACATCCCTTCTCCCTATTTTGTTCTATGGTGCCCCTCTACTACTCTCCACCCAATCCTCTTCCCTTGCACAGGTGCATCAACTCTATCATAGGATTGTACGTTTTGCCCTTGGAGCGGACTCCAGAAAACACCACTGTGAGGTCTTGTATTCTCTTCAATGGCTTACCTATGACTCAAGGTTACAGTTTCACACCTTATGCCTTGTATTCAAACTTACCAAGCTCTTTAATCCCCCTTGCCTAAGAGGAATCATTTACAAAAACGCACGCACGCTTAGATCTACTTCCTTACCCTTATTTGCAATCCAGAAGATGCAATGTCTATTGGGTAAGCGCTCATTCACCTTCTCAGCTCCCTCTGCTTGGAATTCCTTCTCCCCAACTTACTCTCCTGCCCCACCCTATCCTCTTTCAAAAAAGAGCTTACCTCTTTCCTACTAACCCCCCTCCTCTGCAATTGCTTTAAATAACCCTTATAGCATCGTTAATGCCTAGTCTGTGTTACTCTGATAGATGTATCTTGTAATCCGCCTGCTGTCATGTTCCTGCTATGTAGATATTGTATAATATTAGTTATTCTGTTTATTTATATATGCTTAATGCCCGATCTGTTGTAAGTTACTTACCTGGCTTTCCACTGTAATAATATTTACAGCATTGTTAAATCTCTCTATATCCTGTATATTATTATTGTATTTATCTATTGTACTGTGTTCATCTTTGTCACCCGTGTCATCACTGAAAAAGGGACTGCATGGTCTCAGTGGACTTACCCTGTTACCAAAATTCTAACAAACAAATAAATACATTTTGGTCTGCAATTTTCTCGGTCAAAAGGGCTTGCCCAAGAATGGTGCCCTTCATTAGTTTGATGAAAAAATATTCATCCCTTCTGAAGTTATGAGGATTTGAAATTTTGGTTCTGAGTATGCTCAGTAGGATCTTAGGGATAAATATTTGATACCATAACTGATTAATACTTTTTTTCACTAACCCAATGAAAGGCACCATTCTAGGGAAAGCCCTTTCTACCCAGAACATTTCAAACAAAAATTCCAAACTGTCTGGGCTTTGTATACAGTATATGGTTGAAGAAGAATCAGAAGAATCAGCATTTATATAGCGCTTTTCATACACAATGTTTCCCAAAGTGCTTTACAAGCAATGCTAGACTGGTAGTGAAGTGACTGAATGTGTAGTAGCAGCCATATTGCTCATTAGCACCCACACACAGCCTGGATACTGCATGACCTGGTTTTATGGGAAGGGGGATATTGGCCAGGACACCAGGAAAAGTCCCCTACTCTTTTGCTTTGCGAAGAGTGCTTTGGGTTCTTTTACTTCCACCCTGGACACCCACCAGGATAGCACCTGGATGGGTAGAAGCAACCTCAGTTTAACAACTCATCTGAAAGATGACACACCCCAACAGTGCAGCACTCCCCTAATACTGCACTTGGGTGCCAGCGTTTTTAGGTATGAGCCCTATCCCAATGTGGGATGAGAACCCACAGCCTTCTGGCCAAAAGGTGGATGTGCTACCAACTGAGCCATGCTGAAATCAGAGTACACTGTTTAATGTTAAACCTCTAACTTTGCACTTTAATAGCTTCATCCCCATTCAGTGGATTCACACAAAATGTTGCATGCATGGTCTGGGGGCCAAAATCACTTGACTTGCCCAGTTTTATTCTGGTCAGATGTGCAGACTCTGAAATCCGTATAGTGCATTTTTAGGAAAAATCAGGGTTTTTTTCTTTCTGTTTTTTTGTCATCACCTAGCACCCAGGCAGTTTGGAATTTTGGTCCAAAACTGTCAAGGTACAAAGGGCTTGCCCCAGAATGGTGCCTTTTATTGGTTTGGTGAAAAAAATTAATCTGTTTGCAAGTTATAATGATTTGAAGTTTCATTTCTGAGCATGCTCAATAGGATTTTTTGGCTAGATATTTGACGCCCTACTGAGCATGCTCAGAAACAAAATTTAAAATCCTTATAACTTGGGGATGGATTAATATTTTTCACCAAGCCAATGAAAGACACTGTTCTGGAGCAATCCCCCTTTTCTACCCTGAAAATTTCAGACCAAAATTCCACAGCTGAATGTATATATATATATATATATATATATATATATATATATATATATATATATATATGTTATAATGGTACTATAGCACCACAATAGTTTTTTATTTATTTATTTATTTATTGAAATGTTTCACCAGGAAGGCCTACTGAGCAACAAGTCACTCATCACCCGGTGTGACCTGGGGGGAAGGGGTACAATAGGAATGAGACATTAAACATTCAAGTTACAAGATCAACATTAACATACAGTTGTAAGGCAGGTGTTATAAACAGTGTTGCAACAATGTTGCACATAACATGTCGAAAGAGTGGACAATAATAAGTGCCAGGTTAAAAAGTAAACAAGTGCATATGTGAAAGAAAAGGGGGAAGGGGAAGGAGGGGTGAGGTGGGAGGAGGGGGAAGAGTTGTGACCCTGGAGACCCCCTTAGGATGCGAGGAACCCTGAAAGGTGACTGGGAGGACCAGAGAGAAGGGGATAAAGCAGTGCCCCATACAAATCCATTTAGGATGGTGGGGGAAGGGAATAGATGAGAGATACAAGCCCCTTGGGGGGGTTGGAGAGGGACCCATGGAGAGCATTCGGGTCCTTTACATTCTGTGAGAGATCAAGGGAGGCCAGTAAGGGGAAGCAATTTGGGGGAAGGCGAGGAGGGCTAGAGGTGTGGGGGAGGTGGGTTTGCACAGGGTAAAATGAAGGTGAGGGTAGAGGGGTAGGGTTTGTCCAGGGCTTAGAGGAGGGAATTAGGGAAGGACACGGCAGAAGCAGCTAGGTGCAAGGTAATTTCTGAGGGCAGAGCTGATGGAGTAGGTGGAGGATGAGTGTTGGATTTGAGGGGGGAGGCAATTCCAAATTTTTGGGAGGCAGTGAGAGTAACCGGATTGGCCCATTTGGGTGGATCTGCGGGGTGGCAACCAGGGTATGGGAGTCAGTTGATCAAAGAGAATGGGAAGGTGGGGGGGTGTTATATAGGAGGAGGTGAGGTAGGAAGGGAGCTAACCCAACCAGTGCTTGGAGATGAATTTAGCACAGTGGGAGAGTCGCCTGTTTGTAAGAGAGGGGACGGATAGGGCACAATAAAGATCATAGTGATAGGTTCAAGGGGGGCATCCAGGGAAAAGTGGTAGAAGGAAATGATGAGGGTGTCCAGTCTGGCCAGGGAGGACTTAGTGGCAGCACCATAGACTACATCACAGTATTTGAAAATGGGCAGTATCATCTTCTGAACAAGTTCACGTCTAGCCGTAGGAGGGATGCAACTATGTTTCCTGAAGAGGGCACCAAGCTTGGGGTGCAGTTTTTTCTGGATGGCATCAATATGTCCAGAAAAGATTAGGTGTTGGTCCAACCAAACACCTAAGTACCTGAAGGAGGATGTGTTCTCAAGTAAAGTTCCATAAAGGGTGTGAAAAGTGAGTAAGGAGGGAAGCCTAGAGAGTTTCTGCCTTGTGCCAAAGGTTATGGAGATAGTCTTCTTGGCATTGAGGAAAGGTTGATGGTTAGTAAACCAGAGCTGAACCTTGTCAAAGTCTTGCTGTAAGCTGGTTGTAACTTCTTCAGGGCAGGAGCCGGATGCATACAGGACTGTATCATCGGCATGCATATGTATAGCGGAGGATGGGGAGCAAACAGAGAGAAGGTCATTTAAGAAGATGGAGAATATGAAGGGCCCTAATACCAAGTCCTGGAGGACTCCAGTGCTAATTGGGAGGGGAAGGGAAGTGGCGTCCAAGATCTTAACTGATTGGATTCTGCCAAAGGGTAGGCCTTGAACCAGTTTGTGGTGGAGGGAATGATAGGCTAGCTTCTGTGAGTGAGTTGAGGAAAAGGGAGTGAGAGACAGTGTCAAAAGCCTTGGCCTGGTCGACAAAAATGGCAGAGGTAATTTGGCCATTGTCTATCCTAGTTAGGATGGAGTCTGTGAGCCATAGGAGAGAGGTGGTGATTGAGTGGTTTTTCCTGAAACCAGACTGGAAAGGAGTGAAAAAGGAGGTGTCAGATAGAAAAGAGGTGAGTTGGGAGAGGACACTGTGTTCTTGAAGCTTGGCAAGGGTAGGGAGGAGAGAAATGAGGTGATAGTTGTCAGGTGATAAGGGGTCATACCCTTTGGGTGGAGGGAGGACCACAGCATGTTTCCATGAAGAGGGGGCCGAGGTAGTAGAGAATGAGAGATTTAGGATTATTGAGAGGAGGTAGGCAATGGCCAAAGCAGAGAGGAAGAGGAGTTTTGGGTCAAGGCCATCAGGGGAGGCACCTTTAGAGAGGTTGATGGTGAGGAGGGCACTTAGGTCATCATTTGGGGTTACAGTAGTGAAAGAGAAGGGAAGGTGGGAGGGTGGTGGAGGGAGGTAGCACACCGTAGAGGGTGGGGGAAGGAAAATAGGGAGGATTTCAGTAGCTCAGTGGCACGGGAGGTATAGTATGAGTTAAATTCCGCAGCTACAGCTGGTGGGTCGGACACTAGTGAGCTATTTACTTTAAGTACTGGGGGGGGTGGTGGGTGAGATGAGGGGGTAAATAGGGTGTGGACCACCTTCCAGAACTTTGAAGGGGAATTTATGTTGGTGATGAAGGCAGATTTGAACTATTCGGACTTGGCTAATCTTGTAGCCCTGCAGCAAATGTTTCTGAGCATGTGGTAGTTTGCGAGGTCACTAGGATGCTGGGTAGCTTTATGATGCTTCCAGGCTCAATCTCTAGCTCTGAGGCAGGCCAGAAGTTCAGGGATTATCCAAGGTAAGTGGTTACCTCTGACTCTGGTTTGTTTGAGTGGGACAACGGCGTTCCAGTTTACAAAAAATATTTCTTTGAAGTAAGGTTCGAGTAGTCTGTTTAATGTTAAACCCCTAACTTTGCACTTAAAGAGCTTCATCCCCATTCTATGGATTTGCATTAAATTTTGTATGTGCAGTCTGGGGGGGTTAAAGCCTCTTAACATGCCTAGTTTTACTCCTGTCACATGTGAGAATTGGTGAAAAAATACTAATCCATTCCCAAGTTATAAGGATTTGACATTTCAGTTCAGAGCATGCTTATTAGTGTCTTTTGGACAGATGTTTAATGAAATCCCCTTTTGAGTAGGGTTTGAACATTTTCACTACCATTGTTCATGAGATGGGATCATAAGAAGGCTAAGTTGAAAATTTGGTGTAAAAATATCTAACAATAACAAAGTCATAAGAGTACATTGACATTTTACTACACTCACTCATAACTTCAATAAATTAATTATTTTGACCCCAAATTTTCAACACAGCATTTTTTCACACCACCTCATGAATGTGACAACTGTCATTTTTCAAATCCTAGCCAAAATGTATTTTCCCACCTGTGGCATGGAATGAGGTTCTGGTGGCACCCAATGACTTTTTGACGGGATTTAAAAATTTTCACCAACCTGGTTGATGAGGTGGCGTAATAAGAAGGGAATTCTGAAAATTTTGTGTACAAGTATGTCAAAATGCCCAAGTTATGGCTGAACATTGCAGTATTTCAACATTTACTCATAACTTTGCTAATTTTCAATATTTTTACTCAAAACTTTCATCATAGTCCTTTTTCAATAACACCCCATGAACATGACCGTTATCATTTTTTAAATCCTGGATGAGATATCTTTTCACATTTCAGGTGCAAAATGACATTTTGACCAATGTACTATAAATGCTATATGTCATGTTTATAAGGACAGTCATAAAATTACTATCTTGAAAACTTGGGGACAAAATAAAAAAAAGAGAGTGAATTTGTAAAGAATGAATGTATGAAGACTGAATGTGTAAAGAGTGAATGTGCCAGGCCCTGCACTTCTGTAGGCAGACAGAGTGTTTCTATGGTGCACATCCCAAAGGACTCTGCACATCTGCACCTGTTCACACAAGTCCTGAAAGGGCCTGCTTGAATGGGATACAATGCCACTATTTAAAAAAAAAGGAAATTTTTTGCAAAACACTTTGTTAATGCTGGTCCACTTGGTGCAATGGTATTACTACTGCTCGCGGCGCCAACAACCTGACATCGAGAGTGACTTTGGGAGTTGGAAAGTTGGCCGGGGGGAGGAGGATTGAGTGTTCCAAGGACTGCTCTCCTCCTCTGGGGAGGGGTGGGACTAGTGGCTGGCTCCTAGCGATGGCTTGGGGCTCGACACACTGACACTACGCAGGGGCAAGGCAGGGCAGATGCCTGGTGTGCTGCAAAAGGGAGCATGAGCAGCACTGCCATTGATATAGTTGCATGCCACTTCATCCACACTGTGGAGAAAATGGGGAAAACTGCCAACCAGCATGATGACATCAGTTTCCTGTAGGCCCTGCACCCAGTTGTCTGGGCATGTCCTAGCGAACCAGCTCCTGTTCCTGGTGGGGCTTGAGGGGTGGGCTCCACCAACCCTGTCAGGGGAGCAAGCCCTGCAGGAAAAGATGGACAAGGTAAGTCCCACCAAGGTGATAGGGCTGGGGGCCAGTCGGCTTGCGAGAAGATAAAGAAATTAATGAAAAAGCAAAACACTTCATTAATACACCAGTTAGGGTAACTTAGCAGCACAAAAATAGACAAATGTAGAATTAGTGTTTCCAACCCTAACTCCCCACCCCCACCCCATCCCCAAACAGCAAAAGGAAAAATCATTAGGGTTGTGGGTCTCCTGAGTCTTGGCAAATCAGTGGTGGGGTCTTCCTTGGGGTTGTCAACCCTTGTGCTCACCTCTGCTCACATTGCCTGCCATTTTATTTATTTATTTAGTTTTCATTTACCAGGTTGGTACCAAAGCCAAGACATGACTATTTTCAGGTATGACCTGGGAGATTACAATAGGTAGGGGTGGAACAGGGAAAAATACATTGTGGGTATAGGAGAAAAACAACAAAACCAGATAATACAGAGCAAATCAAGATGTCACCAATACATGAGATTTAACAAGATCTTGAAAGGCATTCTATTTCTGGGGTGCAAAAGAGAAATGTGGTCTAGCAGATTGGAATATAATAGGTCTTCTCACCCCTAGATTAATCAAGTATAATCAGCTTATTATCAATTCAAGTAGAAAACATCGTACATAAAGTCAAAAATAATCCTGAGTTGTGTTCCTACATTTCAGAAATTCTCCTTCCTCAGGGTATGCACAGTTTATTCTGCAAAACAGATTATAAATTTTCTTAGTTACTAAGATTGCATAGAAATAGTCTTCCTAAATTCTAAATCCAGTTTCTATTCCATAAATTGAGCTAATAATTTCATACTCACACTTGCTGAATATATGCTTTTCAATACCACACAAATTTCCAGCACTTAAACTTTAAATTATGTACATCCAGGCAATCTATTTATTTAATTATTTTTTTTTATTTTAAACCTTTGTTTACCAGGTAAGTACAATGAGCCAAGGACCATTTTCATGTATGACCTGGGGACCGAATACATATACAGTCAAGATGTTTATAATTAACAAAACTCACACCACAATACAATTACAACATTTTAAGACATACATCACATTTCACTACAATAATAAATAAAGGAAATATAATAAAAAAAATACTAATTGAAAACAACAACACTGCAATTTATCAAGAAAATAATTTCTTAGCCTAATTTTAAAAGTTTGATGACAAACATTCCCATATAAAATAATAGGAAGCTCATTCCAGTTTTTAGCAGCGAATAAGTAAAAGAACCATAACCCATTTTAGTCTTGGTCTTGGGAACATTTAACTTAATTTGATAATCTGAACGAAGTTCCCGTGAATTTATTTTAATATGTAATAATGAATACAATGGAGAATCTGTACCTTGACGGAGAACTTTATCCGTTAATGAACATAAACTGTATAAACAACCCAGCCTAGGTGAAAGCCAGGCAGATAGTCTGTACAGTTCACAATGATGTGTAAAATAGGGCAGCTTAAAAGTAAATCTACATATACCATGAAACACATTAGTAAGAAGAGTTAACTCTGTATTAGACAAATTAGAAAAAATAAATGTATTATAGTTTAACTGAGGTAGTAATACACCCTCAGCTATTGCATGCCTTGCTGGTAAAGTCAACAATGATTGAAACTTGAATAGAACACCCAATCTCTGATTTATTTGACGAGAACTAAAATTTGGCAATTGTAATTAACCTGTTATTATAAATAATAAATTTCATCAGATCTAGTAAGACAACACTTAGCTAATTATGCTTACTGTAGTTCCAATAAATTTCTGTTTTCCATCCTCATTATGACCTTACATACTTTTCCTTTAAGTGCCCTATAAATAGATTAATTTATAACTTGTTGTAATTCTTCAGTGCACAATTACAAATAAAAGTTTTATATAAAACCACAAATAGAATGCTAATACCTTTAATTATGTTCATTTTCTTTCAGTATTTTTCTCTGTAAGAGAAAAATATCCCATTTTTAGTTTTTACATGTAATGCTGATGCAGTTACCCTTTAAGTAGCAGTGGCATCTAAATGGCTCTGTTCATCTCATTTTAAACATTATTCACTCTTTTACTGCACTCTTATCCAGCAAATAGCAGTTACGTAAAAACTTACCGTAATAGTAGATCTTCGAGAGAGGTTCCTGCAGTAGGTCTTCACAAGTAGGACTGTGTCCCCTGGTGTCAAGACCGCATGGCAAAATTGTAGCTAGCAATCATCAGCAGGGACCGGCCCCAGCGTCAGGTTACAGATGTCAGTGTGCTTATAAATATAGGCAGTCCCCCACCCACCCTCCAGTTCTTCCGCCGGAGACATCTAAAGAGGAAGCAGAAAAAGGAGTGGAAACTCCTGGGACCCTAAACTGGATAAAACAAAGTCCTGGGAAGGGAATAAAGAGAAAATAACACAGGAGCTGGAGGAAGGTGGGTGGGAAATCTAGACCTACTGCAGGAACCTCTCTCAAAGATCTACTATTACGGTAAGTTCTTACGTAACTGCTATATCTTACTTCAAGAGGGTTCCTGCAGTAGGTCTACACAAATAGGACTGAATACCAAGCAGTCAACTAAAAAAGGAGGCATTGGAGACAAGGTTCAGGGAGGAGGAAAATGTCTGCCAACTACAGGTCACTCATGACAGGAGACCTTGCAGGACTGCTAGACTGAAGCCAGCCCTGTGCCTAGAAGCAATGTCCAAACTGTAATGTTTAGTGAAGGTGTGGATGGAGGACTAAGTGGCAGCTGCACAAATGTCTGCAGTGGACACATTCCTGAAAAAGGCAGTGGAAGTGGCCACTCCCCTAGTTAAGTGGCCCTTGACCGTCCCCGGAAGGGGTTTTTCATACTTCTGGTAAATGTAATGAATACAACTTGCCAGCAACCTAGACAAAGTCTGTTTAGAGATAGCCTTGCCCGGACGCTAAGGAGCAAAGGCCACAAAAAGTTGGTTCATCTTGCGAACCTCCTTAGTCCTTGAGACATAATATCTCAGAATCCTGTGAATGTCAAGTGTATACAGGAGATACTTCCCCCTGTTGGAGTGTTCGGGATAGAATACCGGCAGTTCGACATTCTGGTTCAGAGTGAGCTCTGAAACTAACTTCAGTAGAAAAGATGGGTTAGCCCGCAGAGCCACCTCTGTAGAAAATCAAATAAGGCTCTCTACAAACTAGAGCCTGAAGCTCTGAAACTCATTGAGCTGAAGTGATAGCAACTAAAAAGAGTGTTTTCCATGCTAAGAAATGCATAACACGGTTTGCTGCCAGCTCAAAAGGGGGCAAAGTAAGCTTTTCTAACATAAAATTAAGATCCCAGGGGAGAGCAGGATTCCAGACTGGAGGTTTGAGATGAAGGATCCCTTTCAGAAAGATTTTGGAAACCTCCATCTAAGCAAGGGTTTTGTCCTCCACCGGAAGGTGGTAGGCCAAAACCACAGAGAGATGGACCTTCAGAGAGGAATAGCTGAGGCCCAAACCTGATAAGTGCAAGAGGTACTCTAAAACCTGGGGAGCCAAGCAAAAAAGGGGTCTAGGCCTTTAGCTGTAGCCCAAATAGTATATCTCTTCCACTTCATGGCATATGTGGATCTGGTGGAGGGTTTTCCAGCCTCCACTAAGACCTGAGCAACTCTGGAAGAGATGCCATAGTGAGAGGCTGGCATCTAAGTCCACAGGTGCCACACATGAAGGTGTAGTGATTTGAGGCTCAGGTGTACCAGGTTGCCCTTCTCCTGGGACAGAAGGTCATGAGAGAGAGGAAGAGGTACTGGGGGATACAATGCTAACTGCTGTAGCAGAGGGAACCAAATCTGCTGAGGCCACAGAGGGTCAATGAGAATCACGTGGGCCCCCTCTGCCTGGAGCTTCAGCAGAACCTTCTGTAGAATAGGAAAGGGAGAGAAAGCATATACTGTAGAAATCTCCCTGTCCAGGAGTGACTGAGCAAAAGCTGGGTAGTTTTGCGTTGGATGGGGAGGTGAAGAGGTCTATGTCTGGCCATCCTCACTGAAGAAACAGATCTACTTACTGCCTGCTTTAGCTCCCACTCATGAGCCCTGGTGACTGATCGGCTGAGACTGTCCGACAGAATGTTATGAATGCCTGGAAAGTGGACTGCTATCAAAGAAAGGCAGTGTTGAATGGCCCAGTACCACACCCTCATCACCTCCTTGCAGAGGGGGTAAGACTGGGTGCCTCCCTGTTTGTTGAGATACCAGACACTGGCCATGTTGTCTGTCTGTATGAGTAGTGTTCCTGGAACCAAGAGGGACTGAAAGGCCTGAAGAGCATACAGCACTGCTCTTGTCTCTAGAATATTAATGTGGAGATTCTCCCTCATGGGTGACCAGGTGCCCTGTGTCCGATGGTCTCCCAGATGCGCTCCCCATCCCAGGTTCGAGGCATCATATGTGAGAATCATGGTGGGAGATAGAGGGTGGAAGGGGATGCCCACCAAAAGGTTGGACATGTCCTGCCACCAAAGGAGATCCTTCTGAAGGCTGCTGCAGACTAGGACCTTCTGGTCCATGTCATCCAGATGCTGGTCCCATTGGACTCATAGAGACCATTGGATGACCCTTATGTGCAGTCTGGCCAGAGGGACTGTGGGAATGGTGGCCGACATCAGCCCCAGCAGTCACAGGACTGAACGCGCTGTGATCCAACGAGAGGAAGCCACCAGCATCACTTGAGATATAAGGGTCTCTGCTCTGTCAGTCGGGAAGAAGGCCTTGCCCTTGACCATGTCCAGCACTGCTCCAATAAACTGGAGGCACTGGGAGGGTAACAGCTGGGATTTGGTGTAGTTGAGCAAGATGCCCAGACTGGAGAACAGGTCCAGAGAGAAGGAAAGGAGTCCTCATACTGTCCAGGGAGGAGGCTGAAAATAGCCAATCATCCAGGTACAGGAACACATAGATGCCCCTCATGGAGTAGGGAACCACTACCACCACTGAGGTGCTGATGAGAGGCCAAAGGGGAGAGCTCTGAATTGGAAATGCTCCTCCTGGAAGGAGAATCTCAGAAAGCAGCAGAAGGCCAGAAGAATGGGGATATGAAGGTAGGCATCCTGCATAGCCAGGGAACACAGCCAAGAGTTTGGTTGGAGCAGGGGTAGCAGTCCCAGGAGGGTCAACATGCAAAACTTCTAGTATTCGATGAAGAGGTTGAGCATGCTGAGATCTAATATAGGTCTGAGATCTCCCGTCTTTTTGGGAACTAGGAAGAAGTGGGAGTAAAATCCCCATCCTACCTGTTGTGGTGGAACCCGCTCTATGGCTGATTTTTGCAGTAGAGCTTGAATGTCCTGTAGGACCAGTGATTGTTGTCCTGACGGATAATGAGAGCTGCCCGGAGGATTGGAGGGTGGTCTCTCCAGGAACTCTATTGAGTGACCTCTTACTATGAGTTGCAGAACCCATGCATCTGCAGTTACGGCCCTCCACCCCTCCAGGTGGAGGCCAGATCTTCCCCCCACCAGTTCCTCTGCAGGGATGGGAGGTAGCAGAAGGGGGGGTGGGGAGTCAGGACACAAAGGGGAGGGGCGCTTTTCCCCCAGAGGCAGTTTTGGAGAACTTGGCTTGGGGGGTTTGAGCACTAGAACTCAAGGGGCGGTGCTTGTTCTGGCATCTGCTCTGGTTCTGTTTGTTACACTTCCGTTGGTGGTGAAAGGGTTGCTGGGGTTTCTGTCCTGAGCGGTACAAGGAACGGACATCTTTCAGAGATTTGCCGCCCTCTTGCAATTCCATGATTATATCTTTGGCATCGCTGCCAAACAGAACTGGACCCCTGAAGGGAGTGTCCAGAAGTGTACTTTGTACATCTTGTGCCAACCCTGCCAGACAGAGCCAAGCGAGGCACCTGAGACAGATGCCCGTGGCTGCACCATGTGTCACTGAATCGGCCGAGTCATAGGTTGCACGAAGGGCATGGCGGCATCATGATTGATTTAATCTAATTTTTTCCAGGAGTTTGTTCTTGAGTTGCTTATCAGGTACCTCCTGAATGTCCTTTTCCAGATCAAATAAGGCAGATTTCTGAAAAGCCACCATGTGGGCCACGTAATTCAAGGAGTGGATGGTGCAAGTAGAGGAGGTATAAATCTTGCGGCCATATTGGTCCATTTGCTTTGACTCCTTGTCTGGAGGGGAGGCACTGAGGTGTTTAGGCTGTGCTGACCTATTGTGAGCTGCGGTGAATACAATAGAGTCAGCTTTGGGTTGAGTAGTAAGGTGGGAAACCCCTTATGGGGGGTGGCATGTCCTATCGAACTTTTTTGAGATGGCCGGGATGGACGACGGCTGTTGACAGATGGTGGCAGTGAGATCTTCATGCGGCCCTGTCCAGGGGGAATGGGGAAGGGGTCTGCATTGACCAAATCCAAATGCACTGCCAGTTTTTAGCATTTGGGGTCCAATTCCTGGGAAGCCCACCTGCAGGATGTTTGGATGAATCGGAGTAGCTCAGCGAAGGAAGGATCCTCAGGAGAGGATTTCATGGACTCTTTTGGCTGGGGTTCAGTAGGGGAGTGTGGCTCTGATTGATCCCTCAGGTCTGAATCCTCATCTGAGTCTGATGATTCTGGCCTACTAGGCTGGGAAACATCTGGGGCTGATTCAGGAAGCCTGTGTTCGGTGATGCCGGAGGGTAGAATGCCCAAGCCTCTATCTGAGACTCTACTAGAGGGTGCAGGGCTTCTAGGTGGTGCTCTTAAAGGAGGGGGTGGCCCTGACCACTAATTGAAGTTGCCCCAACTCCTGAAGCAGCTGAAACTTAGTGTCCTTCCACCAGGCCAGGATGTCTTGTTCCAGCTGAGGGGATAGAGGAGGAGAAGGAGGGGGAAGAAGATATCCTGGGTACCCCATAGTGTATGGGTAACCCAGAGATTGGTAACAGTAAGGGTATTGATACCCTGGACACTGAACAGCTTGACCCGGCATCAGGTAACCCAGCGTCAGAGGAGGGTATCCCGGCATCGGACCTTCTGGCATCGGGTACTGTGGGAACTGTGGCGTGTAGCCAGGATAGTACCCAGTAGGACCCAACGGAGGAGGAATGTAAGGCCCAGCTTGTGGTGGGGCCAAGGGACCACTGGGGAATGGGTCCATTGGTGCAGTCGGGGGGAGCCCTAGAGGGCCCAGGGGGATTTAGATCCATACTGACCCCAAGGATGCCCAGCAAGGGATCTGGTGCCGGGTGAAGATCCATTGATGAACAAAGGCCGGCGAGGGAGGTAAATCTGGGAAAGCCTCCATCAACGTGTCTGTTTGGTAGTATCCAATGGGAGATGGACCTGGAGATCAGGCCCAAAAAGGTTGGAGAAGGACGGCGAATTCCCAGAGGGAGAACCCTGGTGGGATGAGGTGGGACCTGCAAGCTCTCTCTGCCTGGTGTCGGGGTCCACAAGGGAGTCCAATGGGAGAGAAGATACCAAGCGGTCACCAGATAGGTCAGTGTCCGACTTAGAGGTGATGTCCTGGCGAACAGCAGAGGAGCCAATTATTGACTTACAGACCATGGCCAGGCTGACAGAAATGGGAGACTAGAGTCAGGCTGATCAGGCTGGGCCGGGGGCCCTGCGGTGGGGCCAGAGGGCAGCTTATCGGCCGAGCTCAGAGCAGGAACCACAACTGTTTCCTCTGTGGAGGAGACCCCTGACTGCCCACTGACCTCGGCAGAGGGGAGAGAGTGTCTGGTCCGCTGGCGCAGACAAATTCCCAGGAGGTGGGGTACTCACGGGGGTGGAGGCCGCACCTGGGATGTCTTTGGCTGTCTGGCTGGATTTCCTCTAGGGAGAGTGGCTCTGCTCCCAGCATCTCTCCTTCTTCTTTTTCTTCTTCTTTGCCGGGGACAGTGATGACAATCTTTCCCTTAGCTCCTGGAGCTCTTTTTCCATCGATGCCAGTCTTTGTTTTAATAAATGGGCATCAAGGGTCCTCTGGCGATGGGTGCGCTTAGCCTGGTTGAAGGCCTGGCAGATGGAACACTCTGCGGTCTTATGGTTAGGACCCAGGCAGTGGACGCAATGGGAATGGTCGACCCCATGTGGGATCTGCATGCCGAACTTTTTCTTGGCCCAACGAGATGATATACATTGCTGTGGATAGGAAAAAAGTACAACATTAGATTGAATGACAAAGTTAGAAAATGGAGGGCGACTGAAGCTGTTCTACCATGAGGTTGATGATTCAGGTCGACGTCAGGAAAGACCTTGGGGGCAGGCAGGAACACCCCCACTTTATAGACACGCTGATGTCTGTCACCTGATGCCGGGGGCAGTCCCCTCTGATGATTGCTAGCTACAATTTTGCCGTGCGGTCCTGACACCAGGGGGCACAGTCCTACTTGTGAAGACCTACTGCAGGAATCCTTTCAAAGTAAGATCAATATATTTTAAGTTTTCAGTAGCCCATACAGGTTTGTTTTTTTCTTTTTCCATTTCTTTTATACAAGTGTGTATCCGCATTTTTATCTTTATCCTTGTGTTTATATTTTAAAACTAGCTCTACACTACTCTAATAAGCATAAAGCTGCGTATACTTAATGAAGAGTTTTTCATAATCATGTAATGAAGCACGTCCTCCGCTTGGCTGTTTTCTTAGAGGGAACGTGCTCATGCTTGAAACACTCTTTATATACTGTGCCTGTGCAGGGAAATTGTGCACTCACTTCCACGTCAAGTCACATGAACAAAATTGTCACAATAGACTGACTAAAGCAGGGCACCCGACCTGCTTTGTAGCAGCTCCTGGCAACAGCAAACATACCAGGAGTTCCCAAGCATACCGTACGTTAAA
This sequence comes from Neoceratodus forsteri, assembly GCA_016271365.2. NCBI lineage: Eukaryota > Metazoa > Chordata > Ceratodontiformes > Ceratodontidae > Neoceratodus > Neoceratodus forsteri. The sequence goes on along the minus strand of CM028134.1, from coordinate 775,326,270 downwards.
GTAATATTCTTTGTTATTTTATTTTTATGACAAGACATCTCCTTTTCATATTTCTGAAAAATTAAACGGTGTCAAGATAATAATGTCACCAAACTGTATCTCTCTTAATGATCTAATCTTTTTAACATTTAATGCATAAAAGTTAAAGAGCTTATATCTGGGGAGGGGGGAAGAGTTTTTCAGCAGCAAGGGGGGAAAGGGGAAACAGAGCAATCACAGTTTAGGGAAAGGGGTTGCTAACATACAGTATACGTAACTATTTTGTAAGTTACAGATAGGTTGGATTGTCGGTAAGTTAAGGATATACAGAATGTCCCAGGATAAAAAAAGGAAACAATAATGATAATTCTATGTTATTTAAATCATACAATGGGTTGCCAATTAATGCTGCCATTTAATCCAAAGCATGGATCTGTAGCTTTAAATCTATCAATGTAATAGGCTTCATGCCACAAAAGTTTAATCCAGAAATCTACTCCTCTTGGGTTAGGTTCAACTGTTTCTAACCCGAAAAATCTTAAATAGGACAATTGATGGTTTTGCTCAATGAAATGCCATGCCACTGGTGAAGTCATATCAATTCTCCTGATGCCACTTTTATGTTCACTTTTCTTGTTTTTACCATACGTTCTGTCATTCCTATATAAATTTTGTCACAAGGACATTTTAATATGTAAATTGACAATATATGACAATTTACAAACTGTTTAATTTCTATGTCCTCATCTCCAGCAGTATTCCTTTTTTTCTTCAGTTTGTATGTGTTATTACAGTGTGTGCAGTGTCCACATGAGTAATTACCCCTAAAATCCTGACTTGAAAGAAAATGCTGTGGTCTTTTGTCTGGTGTTTTATGTGCTGTATGTGTGATTCTGACCTCTATTGTTATGTTGTCATGCTCTTGCACAAGCAACACCTTGCGGTAGTAGAAGAAATGTAGAGGTGTATCAGTGTTGCGAATTCAGGGCACGCTTTAGTAGGGGCATTCCTTATTCCCCAGTGAGCCAGCAAATAGTACTGACACAAGTTTTATGTAAAGTGGACACAACTTGTAAGAAAAGTGCCACTGCAATCAGAGACAAGCTCGTCATGCAGTGGCACAGATGACACGCCTCGCGTACGTGCATTTCCTGGTGAAACATTTCAATAAACATGGGGGCTCCTGCCGTCTGCCACGCAATCCCCAGAAAGCTGCCTTTGGGTAGCCCAATCCCCCTGTCAGCATGCCCCCCAGTTCAATTTGTTTGCCGACAGGGTGGCCAATCCCCATCAGGATAATGCCCACCCCCAGTTAAATTTGTTTGCTGACGGGAGTGCCCAATCCCAATCGGCATCATGTCTCCCACACACACACACACACTTTCTTTGCTGACGGGGCTGCCCAATCCCCGTCAGCTTCAGTCCCCCCCCAAAAAACTCATGTGCTCACTGGGAGCCCACCCCAGTGTGCCCAAAAATAAATAAATAAATAAAAAATGTATTTTTTTGTAAAACCTGCAAATAAAAAACCTTCTCCTGACATGTTTTTTTTTGGTCCCTGTAAAACAGAAAATGGTCCTTGTCATCAGGACGCCTCCTCCCCAACCCGCACCCACCCTCTACGCACCACCTCCCAACCCCCACCCCATATTTACCTTCTGAGGTCCAGCGAGCGATCTTCGTGGAGCAGGAGATGTCTGAACTCTTCAAAAGCCAACCGCGAACTGAAGAAAATCACAGTAAGCTGTATAATGGCATCAATGGGGGGGTTTCAACTTAATAATAATAATAATAATAAACTTTAGTTTTTAAGCGCCTTTCAAAATATCAAGGCACTTTACAATAATAAAAACATAATTCTATAAAACAACAAGCACAATAGTTAATAACACAACAGATCCAGACACCAATGAGTCACTGATAGGCCTGATGCTACAAAAAAGTTTTAAGCGCCCGTTTAAATCCCCCCACAGTCGCATACTCCCAGAGCTGACGGGGTAGAGAATTTCAGAGGGTAGGGGCCACAAACATAAATGCACAGGCCTCAAAAGATTTCAAGGTCACCCTCGGAACCTCCAGCAACCCCTCATCAGCCAAACGGAGCTGTCGCACAGGGCTGTAGGGAATTAGAAGCTCTTTCAAGTAGTCAGGACCAAGTCTGATAAGGGCTTTATAAGTCAGTAAGTCAACTTTAAAGATGATCCGCCACTGAACTGGCAGCCAGTGCACATCATGCAGCACCGGGGTAATAAGCGAAGCCTGAGATGACCCCGTCAACAATTGTGCTGCCGCATTCTGCACTAGCTGCAGGCGGCGGATATCAATCCCAGAAAGCCCTAAGTAAAGGGAGCTGCAGTAGTCAAGGCACGAGGTCACAAAGGTGTGGACTAACACAGGCAGATCACTGGATGGAACAAGGTGCTTGACCATGGCAATGTTCCTAAGATGATAAAAGGCAGACTTGACGACTGCCAACACCTGAGATCGAAGGGTCAGACCATCATCAAGCACCACTCCCAGGTCACGCACCTGTTCAGAGGTAAGAATCTGGGAGCCCCCCAGAAAAAGTCCAGAGGGCTGGCCAGCCCTCAACCCCTCTATCTGGTGACCCAGATCCACAACCATCACCTCAGTCTTTCCCGTGTTCAACTTTAGCCAGCTCGAATTCATCCAATCCTGGATTTCGGCGAGGCAGTTATTAAATACTGAGAGAGCACTATCCTGGTCAGGTGCAAAAGACAGGCAGAACGGGGTATCATCACTATAGCAGTGAAACCTCAGCCCATACCATCTTACAATGTCTCTGAGGGGCAGCATATACACTGCAAACAACATGGGGGACAGCACCGAGCCCTGAGGAACCCCACATGACAGAGGGAGTGAGTCTGAGGAAAAAATCCCTGACACAACTCTCTGTATTCTGCCCATGAGGAAAGATGTAAGCCACCTGAGGACCATACATGTCAGGCCACAGATGAACCTCAGATGCTCGTGCAGCACCCCATGGTCCACAGTGTCAAAGGCTGAAGAGAGAGATCAAGGAGGACCAGCATGGAACAGTTTCTCTGATCTCTCACCATCAGGAGATCATTGAGCACCCAAACCAGCGCAGTCTCAGTACTATGCCTCTTTCAAAAACCGGACTGGAGAGGTTCATAGATATTATGAATGGTCAAGTGGTTCTCCAGTTGAATTGCCACTACTTTCTTAATAACCTTCCCTATAAAGGGAAGGTTCAAGATAGGTCTGTAGTTTGCTAGAACGTCCAGATCCAAAGAAGCTTTCTTCAAAAGGAGTGTTATCACCGCCTCCTTCAGGGAGCTTGGAAACTCACCTGATTCCAAGGAGCACCAGACTATCTGAGCCAGGACTGGGCCAATGATATCACAACAACCCATAACCAGGGAAGTTGGGCCCGGATCCAAACTACAGCATGTAGGGTGCATACCCTGGACAATCTGCATAATATCCCCGAACTTGGGCAGTTCAAAGGTTCTCCAGGAGATACGAGGTGCACTGACCGAGCACCAACCAACAGCTTCCCCCACAGAACGAGTCAGGAGGATCTCTGACCTGATGTTTGCCACTTTATTCGCAAAAAATTGAGCTAGCTCATCGCATTCCTTTTGCGAAAAAGCTCTTCGGAGCTGCAAGCAGGCTGGGTTGCACAACCTGTCCACAGTTCCGTAGAGCTGAACTGGTCAATTCTAAGTGACACCAATCTCGCTGGACAGGAACTCTGCCTTCTTATGGGAGATCGCTGATTGGTAGGCCTGGTAATGCTCTACCAATCTAAGGTGATCGGCCTCCAGAGCGGATTTCCACCATCAACGTTCTAACCTTCGTCCTAATCACCGCAGCTCCCTCAAAGACCCATCAAACCAAGGGGCCCAAGGGCAAAGTGGGAGAGGACAAACACGGACAGGAGCAATCAGGTCCAGAGCTGAGGAGATGACCTTATTATAGGCTAAGACTAAGGACTCTGGACCTGAGCTGGCAACAGGAAACTCTGAGAGGTCAATCACCGCCACTAGGCCTACAACTTAGGTGGATATCCCAGCCATTTTTTTTTATTTTGGCTACAAATTTTCAACATGGGGTTCTTGGGACCCCACCTCATGAGCACATGCACTGTCATTTTGTTATTCGGTCCCAAAAGGTGATTTCACTGTCACTGCACGGAATCACCTTTCAGGACCGATTAATGAAATGACAGTGCCACTGTTCATGAGGTGGGGTCCCAGAAAAACTATGTTGCAAATTTGGTGAAAATATTCCTAAAATTTCCTGTGCTACGAGCATGCATTGCGCAGTTTCCATGCACGCTTGTAACTTCGGCAATTTTTAATATTTTCATTCCAGATTTTCAACATTGCCATTTTTTCACACCTCCTTATGAACAGTGCAGTTGTCATTTTTCACATCCTGCCTGAAATGTGTTTCTGCACATCTGGCGCACAATGGTGCAGTCGCTGTGGGAAATCAACTTTCGGGACAGATTAACAAAATTGCAGTGCCACTGTTCATGAGCAGAGGTCCCAAAATGCCTAAGTTGAAAATCTGGTTAAAAAAAAACAAATAATTGCATTTTGGGCATGCATTGTGCAGTTTCTACGCACGCTCATGACTTCACCAATTTTTCATATTTTCACTCCAGATTTTCAACACTGCCATTTTTTACACCTCCTCATGAACAGCACATGTCATTTTTCACATCCTGCATGAAATACGTTTTTGCACCTGTAGCGCCAAATGGTGCAGTCATTGTGGAAAATCACCTTTCGTCCACTGTTCATGAGGTAGAGTCACAAAAAGCCCATGCTGAAAAATTGGAGTGAAAATGCCTGGGGCATTAGGGTTTCCAACTGTAACGCCCCACTCTGTAGAGACTGACAGGCATCAGGGGTGTGACTTGGGATTGTCGGCCGTAATGCTCATGCCATTCCACCCCCAACCCCACCCTGCAGCCATTGACAGGCACCAAGGTGTGCCTTGGCCTCTTGTCCCCAAGGTTCACCCCATTCTATGATACTGCAACCATCTCAGCGTATTTCCTTATGGAATGGGGTGAGCGTAAGGCCTGAAGACCCCAGGGCACACCGCGACACTTGTCAGTGTCTGCAGGGTAGGGTGAGTGAAAATGGCATGAGCGTTATGGCCGACAACCCAAAGGCACACCCCAATGCTTTTCAGTCTCTGTAGGGTGGGGGTGGGGTTGCCGTCAGTTCAATATTTCACTGCCATTCCTATTATGCATCTCTCTAACACCTGCGCTACCAATGCCAGTGCCAGCAATACAACATTAAGCATTGGCAAATGCTTATTTTATTTCATTTTACTATGACCATAGGACCATCCTGAAAAATTATTAGGCCCATATTCATTGTCTAGAGTACATCCCAATGCTTGTGTATTATGTTTTTCATTTTTTTTTTTAAAGTATCATAATGTTTTGTGTTCGGTAATATTTTGTTGCCTCTTTTATCCATCCTAGGCATAATGTTACCTTTAAGGAGAGCTGTTCTTTCTTTTTCCTGGGTTTTGAGTCTAGCTTGTTCCAACGTTTGTTCATTATAGCACCTTTCCTGGAATTTCTTGTTCATATTCCTGATTTTCAGTGCAATTGCACTTAACCCTTAGGTATTGTCCATATGGTATAGATTGTATAAGTAATTTAGGGTGAAAGCTGTCTGCTCTTAATAATGCATTCTTATCAGTAGGTTTCCATTAGAGTTTAGTATACAGTCTATCCCTATTTTTGTATTTCAATGTCACATTCATTATGAAAATGAGTTGATCAATTCTATTGTTCATAGAAACATAACATAGAATTTGATGGCAGATAAGGACCGTTTGGCCCACCTAGTCTGCCCATTTCCCTACCTGATGGATAAGCTGCAGATCCTAGTTAACCAATAGCCTACTTTCCTCCTACCCCCCAACTAGAATTCCTTTATGCCTGTCCCATGCATTATTGAATTCCCCCACTGTTTTTGACTCCACGACCTCCTCAGGAAGGTGTTCCATGCATCCACAACCCCGTCCCTGAAAAATACTTCCTCACATTACCTCTGAGCCATAACCCCTCTATCTTCAAATTGTGCCCCCTTGTTCTTGCACATCTCTTTTTCTGAAAGATGCTACCTTCTTGGATTTTGTTGATTCCATTGAGGTAATTGAAAGTTTCTATCATGTCCCCCCTCTCCCCCCTTTCCTCGAGGGTATACATATTAAGCTCCTTTAGTCTCTTCTTCGTATGTCTTCTGGTGCAGACCCTGCAGCATTTTGGTTGTCCTCCTCTGGACAGCCTCCATCCTGTCTCTGTCTTTGCGGACATGGGATCTCCAGAACTGCATGCAGTACTCCAGATGGGGTCTCACCAACTGTCTATATAAAGGGATAACAACTTCTTGTTTTCTACTGGTGATGCCTCTCCCTGTGCATCCCAGTATCCCCTCAGCCCTCCTAACTGCCTTCTCACATTGCATGCCCACCTTTAGGTCATCTGATATAACTACACCCAGTTCGCTTTCCATTTTTGTTGTTGTCAGTATCTCACCCCCTTGTTGTGTAGTCTTCCCCTGGGTTTTTGTTTCCCAGGTGCATTACTTTGCACTTTGTTGCACTGAATCTAAGCTTCCAGACATTAGACCATTCCTCCAAGTCCCTTCTCATACTTTCCACCCCACCTTGTTTATTTATTTATTTTTTTTAATTTATTTATTAAATTCTCGGATTACAAATACCTTTGAGCAGAAACTGCTCGTTTACAAAGGTTCCACGTCAAAGGATGAGGGTCAACATACATACAGAGGTAGTAGAAGAATGCACAATAAACAACCAAAACAACTGAAAGAAAAGAAAGAAAAAATAAAGATATTCAGTTATAACATACTTTGAGATAACATTCATATAATGAGCAGCTTGAGTAGGCAGCTGGCTGCGGTAACAATAAGAGACAGAGGGCACAATAGGCAGTTAGTATTGCAGGCGTTGTGACCGGGAGTGGTAGTTGGCAGGCTAATGGGCCACTGTCAGATGCTGTTGGAAAATGTCTTATTCCAGTGGAGATGCGAAGCAGGAGAGAAGTCACAAGGAAGGCCCGGTGCCAGAGGGAATCAGACTGGGAAAGGGAGGGCTGTGAGACATGAGTGAGCTGGGAGGTGTTTAGAGAGATCTCTGTTCAGAGAAGCAGTCACATTGAGTGGTAGAGGTGAGGTAAAGTTTGAGATTCCTTTTGAAGGGTCCAAGTGTAGTAGAGGAAAGTGCTTCTTTATTGAGGGAATTGAACCATTGAGCAGCTCTATAGATAAAGGACTGCTGACCCATGGAGGTACAACATCTAGGAACCTGAACGGTTAGAGATTGGGCACCATGTGTTTGTTGAGTGCCACTGTAAGTAGTAAGGAGTGAGCTAACACCAGGTGGCATGAGACCGAGGAGAATCTTTTTGGTAAGAAAGCAGGTCTGGTATTGAATTCTGTTGAGTAGGGGTAGCCAGCAGGCCTTTGCATAGAGGTCACAGGTGTGAGTTTGTCGGGCCGCACCCATTAGTAGTCTACAGGCTTTGTTGAGAGAAACTGAGATCCTACGGAGGGCACTTGTAGAGGCAGAGCCATAGATGGCAAGGCCGTAGTCAATGATAGAGATAACAGAGCTGTAGATGGCTAGTTTAAGGGCATCCGCAGGCATACAGTGTTTGTGTTTGTATAGTAGTCCAATCCGTATATTGGCGGTCTTGGCAACAGTGTCAATATGCCGGGTGTAGGAGAGGGTACTATCCAGGGTAATACCAAGGTACTTAAACTCCTTGACATGTTTGAGTGGGTTCCCAGCGTGGTTCTTGATGGTGAGGGACAGAGAGTTGTGTCTACTCCATCGGTTAAAGAAGGACATGGCTTTGGTCTTGCTGTGGTTCAGGACAAGTTTATGAGACTTGAACCAGTCTTCGATGCACTTGAAGTCGAGCTGCAGCTGGGATTCAAGGACAGTAATGTCATGGTGACTGGAAAACAGGACTGCATCATCTGCGTAAAGTAATATTTTTTGGTGGCAGGCACTGGGGAGATTGTTGATGAAGAGGGAGAAGAGTAGAGGGCCCAGAATAGACCCCTTGGGGACTCCGGAGCGAACCGGTTTCTCATCCGAAGAGATCCCTGCAATCCTTACACGCTGGATCTGATTATCAAGGTAGCTGGTGAACCATGGAAGGGCATCGCTAGAGATCCCAATGGAGGACAGTTCCTTGAGCAGTAGGGGGTGGTTAACTGTGTTGAATGCCTTGGTAAAGTCTATAAATACTGCCCCTCCACAATTCCCTTTGTCAAGCGTGGCATGGATGAAGGTTGTAAATTCTAGTAGTGCAGTGGTGGTGCTGTGCCCTTTTCTGAAGCCATGCTGCTCTGGGCACTGTACATTATACTTTTCCAGGAATTCAACTAGTTGGTCCGACACTATTCGCTCCAGCACTTTAGATAGTGGGGGGAGGAGTGAGAGAGGTCTGTAATTGGTGTGGAGCGTCCTATCTCCGCTTTTGTGAACTGGTGTGACAGTGGCTTTCTTCCAGAGAGAGGGGAAATGGCCCAATCTAAGCAAGAGATTGAAGATCTTTGTAAGTGGTTCTAAGATTTCATCGAGGACTTGTGTCAGCAGTTTCAGGTCAACGGAGTCACCACGTAGCCTTGTTTACAGATTGTCTTTTGAATGTATTTTCTAGCTACTTGTGGTGGGACCTCCTTAAAAAAAAACTTTGGGGTTGTACATTCTAGTTGGGGGGTAGCTTGGGAGGAGCTGGAGGGGAGGTCGTCGAAAAAATTTGGTGGAAGGACACTGTCCAGGTTTGTAAATGCATTATTAAAAGTGCTGGTGATGGTACCTAGGTCCAGTGTAGGAGTGCCATGAAGGTTGAGCATAGTGGGTAGTGCTTTAGGATCCTTGCCTGTGAGTTCTTTCATGTTGTTCCAGAATTTTTTTCCCTTGCCCCAAGAGTTGGTCACAGCCTCTTTGTAATAGCTGCGTTTATCATTCCGTATTTTTCGAGTGTAATCATTTCTGGCTGCTTTGTATAGTTGTATGTTTACTTGCATCGGAGTTGCACGAGCACAATACCAGAGGTGGTCTCTGTGCTTGAGTAGAGTTAAAATGTCAGTAGTAACCTAGAGGTTGGTCTTTCCTTTGACCTTCATCTTTTTCAGTGCTGCATAGATGTCACAGGCTTTGTTGAAAAGTTTGATAAATAGGTCCAGAGCTTTGTTGGTGTCACTGAGCAAGTCAAGCACAGCCCAGTTCAGCCTGGTTAGATGGGATTTTAACAGCTGGAGGTGCCCTTGTTTGATAACCCTGGCATAGATCAGCTTGGGAGGGGGCTTGTGGTATTTGATTGACCAGGAGCAGATGACAGGCGAGTAGTCACTTATTGTATCCGGGAGTACAGAAACATTGGAGATGCGTTCAGGGTGGTTAGATAGAATCCAGTCTAGAAGCATACGGAAGTCTGTCCTATAGTTACACCTAGTGGGGGCATTGACCAGTTGAGTGATGTGGTGCGCCACGGCTGCATCCTTATAGGTAGCGGCCATAGCGGAGAGCCAGTTTATGTTAAAATCACCCATGATTATGGTTTCAGAATTATGTTGCTGGACCCTTAGGTATTCCATGATACTATGGAAGCCAGAGGCCTGGTCTCTTGGGGGTAGGTAAACTGAGATGACAGTGAGTTCCTTGTTATGTGCACCCAGGAGGATTTTGATTGTGAGGACCTGAGAAGAGTTGCTCAGGCTAGGGGTTGGGATGATGTGACCCGTAAGGGTATGCTTAAGATAGATGGCGCAGCCCCCTCCCCGGTTAGCAATCCTGTCTTGCCTGAAAATGCAGTAGCTAGGGATAGAGACTGAGGTATCAGGGATTTTAGGGTTTAGCCAAGTTTCCACAACTGAGAGGACATCAGGGTTGTGCTGTAGGATCCATGTTTGGAGGGAATCAAATTTGTTGAGGATGCTTCAGGCGTTGATGGATGCCATAGTGAGTGTCCCTGTCTTTCTGCTTGGTGCCACTGCTGGCTGCCCAGGTGGTCCTGGGTTGGGGTGAACATTTCCTGAGAGCAGGAGCAGCATAAGGAGAATTTGTAGGAGAAAGGATTTCAGCATCTTGTAGATTTACCTGTTTGTTTTGCTCCTATTCCTTTTGTCGCTACAGTGCCATCACTGTTTGGATAGGTTGTAGAGTACTAACTTGGTCAGGGGGATAATCAGTGGGCAGTGCAAAGTTAGTCTCAGAAGGTAGCCAAAGTGCCATTGAGCGGAGCAGAGGTTGGAACTGTCTATGATATAAATCCCTGTGGTCATGCCAAGGTTATTATACAGTGTAAAGAGGGGCGCTTGATGATGCAGATCTTTGTGTCGTCTGCAAAGAGACATACTTTTCCTTCCAGTCCCTCTGCAATGTCACTTATAAAGACATTAAAACGGACCAGACCCAGTACTGAACCCTGTGGTACCCCACTAGTAACCCCCATTTCTTTACTGTGGACTCCGTTGACTATTATCTTCTGCATCCTGTTGTTCAGTCAATATTTTCCTAGGCTACCACCTTGAGACCCACTCCCAGGCTGGCTAATTTGTTTATTAATCTTTTGTGTGGGACTGTATCAAAGGCCTTGCTAAAGTCAGTAGTAGCCAGAGACATTGGCAGCTATTTCCAGATATTTTGCGAAATTTCTGAAGAGTTTCTCTCTGCTGCCCCTACTGTGGAAATGCAGAAAGCATGAGATATTTCTGGAAATATCACAGATATTTCAGGAAATATCTGGCAGTGTCTGTGGCTGCCACTGTAGGTAGGTCATATCCACAGCCCCTTCCTGGTCTACTACTTTGGTCACCCAGTCAAAGAATTCAATTAGATTCATCTGACATGACCTTCCCACTGTGAATCCATGCTGCCTTGGGTCCTGTGCCCCACTGGCCTCTAGGTACTCAACAATTCTTTCCTTCAGAAGTGATTCCATCATTTTCCCTACTGCTGAGGTCAAACTGACAGGTCTATACTTTCCTACCTCTGTCATGCTCCCACTTTTGTGAAGGGGAATCACATCTGCCCTCCTCCATTCCTCAGGTACCACACCATCCTCCCATGATTTGTTAAAAAGGGTAGTCAGTGGTGTCACTAGTTCTCCTCTTAGTTCTTTTAGAATTCTGGGGTGAATCCCATCAGGCCCCATTGCTTTGTCCACCTTCAGTTTTAGGATATCTTTCAGAACCCTTTCTTCTGTCAAAGGACTGATATCAACCCCCCTATCCAGAGTGCTTCTATTGACTGAATTAGGTACCTTCCCCTCCTCTTCTTTGTGAATACAGAGCATATGCATTCATTCAATATCCATGCTTTTCACTGTCTCTCTCTGCCCACCCACCCTCCTCTTTATTCAGCCTCAGTATCCCTCCCTTTGTCTTTCTTCACTCCCTAATGTACCTATAAAAGATTTTATCTCCCTTCTTAACCGAGTTGGCTATCTTTTCCTTGGTTTGGGCGTTTCCTATTCTGACTGTCTTCCCTACTTCCTTCTGCTTTAACTGGTACTGTTCTCTGTCCTGCTCCTTCTGTGTTTTCTTATACTTCCTGAATGATATCTTTTACTCTCTAATCTTCCCCACCACCTCTTTTGAGAACTATAGTGTTTTTTTCTTTCATTTTGATTTGTTTATTTGCTTCACAAAAAGGCTTGTTGCTTCTGTGATGGCAGTTTTGATGTTTCCCCACTGTTGCTCCACCCCTCCTTCTTGCCTGTTTGCTAGTGTTTTTCTGAGGCACTCTCCCATTTTGACAAAATCAGCCCTCCTGAAGTCCAGTACCTTCACTTTTGTATAGCTTGACTCTACAGCTGAGTTTATCATGAACCACACTGTTTGGTGGTCACTTGTTGCCAGATGGTTACCCACTTCTAGATCTGAGAACCTCTCTCCATCCCCATTTGAGAGTACTAGGTCTATGATTGCTCCCTCTCGAGTGGGTTTCAACACTAGCTGTCTGAGGCATGCCCCCGAAGGGCATCAAGAATGGCCCTGCTCTTGGATGTGGCTGCAGCAAAGGTGCTCTAGTTAATATCAGGCATATGCTGGTCCCCCATCAGCAATATCTCCCCTTTTTCTGCCATCCTAAGGATGCCTTCTATCATTTCCTTGTCCATTTCCTCCCCCTCTGAGATGGGAGTCTGTATACAACCCCTGGGCAGACTGTGATGCCATTTTCAGTCTCCAGGGTGACCCATAGTGCCTCCTCTCCTCCCTGTTTACCCTTTAGTTCTGTTGCTTTGATCCCTTCCCTTACATACAGAACTACACCTCCTCCTCTTCTACCCTGCCTGTCCCTCCTGTAGATTGTGTACCCTGGTATGTTGACATACCAGTCATGGTTCTCTGTGTACTATGTTTCTGTGACTGCTACAATATCCAGGCAACCCTCTTCCATCAAGGCCACCAGTTCAGAGAGCTTGCTACCTACACTACGGGCATTAGTATTCATTACCCTCCATTTTTTGATGGCCTTACACCTTTTTCCCCATCCCAGTCCTTACTGCCTTTGTGTTTTTCTCCATTTACCCCTGCCCTTCTCCCTATCGACTTCTTTATCTTGGTGTTTACCTCACTAATTACCCTGATTTTTTGGGAGTGGGAGCAAGGATTTCCCTTCTTCTTTTCAGTGCCTCCTCCCTTTGCTAGTTTAAATGCTTGCCAATGAAACATTTAAACCTATCACCTAGGATCCTGGTTCCCCTCCTGGACAGATGCAGACCATAGTGCCCGTATAAGCCTGCATCCTTCCAGGTGGACCCCTAGTCACCAATGAAGCCAAACCCTGAGCTCTGCACTAGTTTTGCAACCACTGATTGAATCCCATGGTGTGGAGCACCCTAGTCTCACCCATGCCATAGACAGGCAGCACCTCCGAGAAGGTCACCGTGCGTGCTACTTGTCTAAGGCCCCTCCCCAACTCTACAAACTCCTCCTGCATTGCTCTGATCCTTTTCCCAGCCAGATCATTTGTCCCTAAGTGGACAATGACATCCAGCTCCCTCCCCCAAGCAGCTGCTCCCGCAATACTGAGGATTCGCTCCCTGTCCCTCCAAGCCATGGCACCAGGAAGACACCTTACTTCCCTCTCCCCTCCCTGCCCCAGTTCTATCCTCCTAACAATGGAGTCCCCCACCAGGAGTTGCTTCCTTCCCCTGTGGGGTCCCATGCCACCCTCCTCTTGGTCTCCTTTGTGGAGGTTCCCAGCATCCTCCTTGGTCTCCACTGTGGGTGCCTCCATAGAGGAACCACACTCTGCCAGAATGGCATATGAATCGTGGAAAGGTACAACTGGAGGGATGCACCTCTGTTCCACTACCCTCACCCTCCCTGAGCCCACTGTGCTCCAACCGCTCCTCTTTTTTGGCAACCTCTGAGGCAGTGGCGGTGGCCCTGGTGGTCCCAGGTTGGGAAAGGAGGTCCCCCGACCTGGCCAACTCAGCCTAGAGATGAGTAACCTCCTCCCTCAGCCCAGAAAGGTGCCTGCAGATGGCACAACACCACATCCTCCAAAATGTCTCCCAGAAGATTGTTGCTCCACAGCCACTGCACTACTCCCATCATGTCTTATTTGTGGCCCCATAACTGTTGTTTTGTATACTTATTCTTTCCTCTCTCTGTTTATTTTTTTTATATATATTTTTTTCCTCCCTACTTTCCTACTGCCTCTGCCCTTAAAGCTCCTGATTTTCCTGTTCTGGGACAGGAAGTTCCTATATTCCTCAGCAACCCCCTTCTTACTTGCTCAGAGTCAGACCTCCAGCAGCTAGGGGAATGGAGAGCTACTCTTTTCCTTCTAGGATGGTGATTCTTTTGTGCTTCTGTGATCACTCCCTTCCTGTTCCCAAACAGGAAGTTCCTGTTGTCACTCAAATCCTGTGCCTATAACAGTAGAATCAGCTAAGGGTGGAAGGGAGGGACGGAAGCAATATAGTACCAGTAAAGTTCTAACAGCAGCTCCTTCCTCTTGCTGTTCTCTGCCAAAAGCTATCTAGGTTAGTTTTTAAATGCAAACACCTGGCTTCCTTCTGCCTAAGCCACTCCCCCTAATTCAGTTTCTTTCTTCACCTAGCTAATTGCACAGATAACAATTCCTTCACCCAGCTCAGACAAAGACACTGACTCTTCAAATATTCATGAAAGTTTTTTAACTGTTCTCTAGAGCCTAACCAGATGACAATAATGTCATCTATAAAGCGTTTCCAAGCATAGCTATACTGTTTGTAGATGTTACCTTCATTAAACATAAAACCCTGTTCAAAACTGTCCATATATAAATTAGCATATGAGGGCACTATGCTGAAGCCCATGGCTGTCCCTCTAATCTGTAAGTAGTACTGTGACTCAAATCTAAAATAGTTTTGTGTTAAAACTACTTCTGCCATTTTTAACAGTAAATCGTTTGCCTTTTTTTATTCCTGTCTGCCTATGTACAATGCTTGGTTTAAAGCTTCACATCCTCTCACATGAGGTATTGAGGTATATAGATCTTTAAGATCCCAGGTTACTAATAGGCAGTTTTTTGATATCAATATATATATTGTTTTGATCCTGTATTTATTGATTATGTCTATGGTGTCTTTTATATATGCTTCTGTATTCTCAACAAGCAAAAAGCTCTTAATGCTGATATGAAGTACTACTAGCGCAATGGAACTAATAATGGGCTTGTGCCTTCTCAGCTGCTACACACCTTAGTATGAATTTTTATTTATTTAATTTAAAAGTTGCATAAGATACAGGATAAGTTCTGTGAGAAACAAGTCTCACTGAAATACATGCTAAGGTCCAACAATTTAATTTATCTTTTTTCAGTACTTTTAGAATCTGTTTTGTCTTCAATTTAAATAGATGAATTGGAATAATCTGTTAAAATGCATCTCCTTTCCAAACGCAATACTTTCATTAATACTTACTCTCACACCTCCCTTCTTACTAACAACTAGAGTATGTTTACTTGCAATCTACCAGTTTCCTGCAGCATTGTTGGACATGTATTGCTACCTCACTATACTCTTCCAACTTACTTCAAATTCCCAGTTGACTAATGGACTTGACAGCGAGGCTTCTTTAATCTTGAGACTATGGCTGTTATCCAGTCTTAAACAGAGTTCCAAATGTGGTTTTATATTTTAATTTCTGATTGTCTTTCCATGTCACTCATTGCTTAAAGCTGTAACTATATGTGCAGGACAAACTGCCTAATATGCTTCATG
Organism: Neoceratodus forsteri; assembly: GCA_016271365.2. NCBI lineage: Eukaryota > Metazoa > Chordata > Ceratodontiformes > Ceratodontidae > Neoceratodus > Neoceratodus forsteri. The sequence goes on along the minus strand of CM028134.1, from coordinate 775,311,011 downwards.
CTGCATCATTGCATAAACAGATTTTATATACCTATTAAAAGAACTTGTATTCTTTCTCCATTCAGTCCAGCAAGACAGCATATAAGCAATCACAGTCATACTTTTTTACAGTAATATTTTGATTCAAACAAATCACAAGGTTTTTGATAGGTGCAAACCGAAAGGAGAGAAAAGGGGTAAATGTGTTACATGTGGAAAGAGAACACAAACCAATAGATGTTGCATGGCTAGACATTTCTAGAAAACTTTACATTTTAAAATTACCATGGATAATGTGCCATTAGGAATCATTATCAGACCATATACTGCATCAGACTGAAATTATTGTTTTTATAACCATGCGGTACCTTATATAATTCTATATTATTCGCAGACCAAATAATGAGACTTTGTAGCCCTGAAGAACTGTACAGTTTTGTTGTGTTTCATTATGTTTTAATTTAAATATATGAGAAGAGAATTTAATTTTATATAGTATATTTCAGACTTACTGCATCTTGAAGTTATATGCACTACTGAGTATGATACTGGAATAACAGCGTGACTATCTCTATAGCTATTAATAATCCCAAAATATAACTGCAGACAAATGCTTTCATTTTACCATACCCCAATGATATTCATGCAGCTTGCTGAGAAGCAGATTTTTGACAAATATATATAATTATCACTCTAAAACTCCACAAAATGCCAAACATTTGCCACAGTCAGTTGAAACTGTATGGTTACACAAGGTTTTAAATCAGCATTTTCTACAGTGCATATCATGTTTTCCTAGAAAGTATATTTATGTTTGTATGTATTTATTTATGCATAAAAGTAGCCCCATCTAGTACATTTTTCTAAGTTTCATGAGCAATATCAGCTGCAGTGATAGGTAATAGCTCAAAATGGCAATCTGAAATTTGAGTTTCACCTTTCAACCTAAATATCAAATAGCAGTAGAAAATCAATCTACATTGCCATCTTGAATCAAGGGTTTACATTTTTTACTGTAGTCTTATGCAGCTAGAATTTTGTAGTATGGCAGCAAGAGGCTGTACAGAATAGCATCAAGAAAAAGCAGATATCCTGAAAAGGTACTTCTGCTGAGTATTTACAGTGGACAGAGGAGAGTGGACTGCCATGGAGCAGAAGGAACCGAAAGGAGGTAGACGTCATGTCCATTGTTAGAGGAAATAGTTCTGAAGGGACCTGCAACTCTGAAAGTGGACAAAGATATACTACTGGACGAGATACACCCACGGTACTAAAGGAACCCAGAGAGGTGCTTGTTGCCCCACTGACAGTCCTATTCAACAGCTCCCTGGAAACAGAAATGTATCCCAAGGACTGGAGGAGAACAAAAGTGGTCCCACTCGAAAACAGTAGCAGCAGGGAAGGGAAAAGCAACTACAGGCTAATCAGACTCAGATCCATGGTGGGGAAATTAATGGAAATCCTGGTTAGTAGAGTATCTTGAATCCAGTGGGTTACAAGAAGAAAGGCAGCATGGATTCATAGAGGCAGGTCATGCCAGATGAATCTGTTTGATTTATTTGACTGGGTAAACAGGGAACTTGATCAGGGGTGGAAGTGGATGTGATCTATTTGAAAGTTAGAAAGGCCTTCAACACTGTGCCAGACAGGAGACTGATAAAGAAATTGAGCAGCCTAGGGGTGGGACCCAAAGTGGTGAATTGAGTAAGGAACTAGTTAATGGATCAGGAACAGATGGTGGTAGTTAATGGCATTCACTCTAATGAGGGGGCAGTGACCAGCATGGTGCCACAGGACTCAGTACTGGGACTGGTCCTATTCAATGTCTTCATAAGTGACATTGCAGAAGAACTGTAGGGAAAGGTATGCCTTTTAGCAGATGACACTAAAATCTGTAATAGGGTAGACACTCAGCTGGGGGTACAGAGAATGTGCAGAGACCTTTGGAAATTCGTGGAGTGGTCAGGATCATGGCAGCTGGGGTTCAACACCAAAAAATGCAAAATCAAGCACCTAGCACATAGGAACCCAGGAGCTATGTATCATACCTCTCAACCTTTTGTCACTAAAATGAGGGACATGGACATTTCTGGACACTCAAAATGAGGGACAATGAGGGACACAGGCACCCAGAATGAAGGACACATTATCAAACATGTAGATAGAAGCTCAGAACACTGTGAAAACCATAGTGTTTACTTGTACAAAGTTTATTTTTGATTTAGTGTTTTATAATATTATGAATTTCTTCTTTAAAGTCTGAATTTATGGTACATTCTTTTTGTGGGCAGCACCATTTTCATGAGGGACGGATGAGGGACAGAGCAATTTTAAGGGGTAAAATTAGGGATGTCCCTCATAATGAGGGACACTTGCGAGGTATGCTATGTATTGCATGGGGAAATAGGTATTGACAGTCACTAGGCAGGAAAGGGACCTTGAGGATGTCATATCTGATGACCTCAAAGTGGCAAGATAGTGTGACAAAGCAGTAGCTGGGGCCACTGGGATGATGGGATGCATACAGAGAGGTATCTCCAGCAGGAGAAGGGAAGTGGTGTTTCCATTGTATCTCTCACTTGTGAGACCTCACATGGAGTACTGTGTCCAGTTCTGGATGCCACACCTCAGAAAGGAAGTAGTCAGGGTGGAGACAGTCCAGAGGAAGGCAACTAAAATGGTGCAGGGTTTGCATCAAAAGCCCTATGAGGAGAGATTGCAGGATGTCAATATGTACACTCTGGAAGAGAGGAAAGCAAGCAGGAACATGATAGAGATGTACAAGAACCTCATGAGGGTGAATGGGATGCAGGTGGGGGAGTCTCTTTCAAATGAGAAAAGGCAACAGGACCAAAGGGCATGTGATGAAGTTAGAGGAGTATGAGATTAAGAGAGATGTGAGGAAGTGTTACTTCACTGAAAGAGTGGTGGATGCCTGGAACAGACTGCCAAGGGAAGTAGGTAGGGGGCTTCAAGCACGCATGGGATAGACATAAGGGAATATGATGTAACAGGGAAGGGAGAGGGTTGCTGGAGACTGGTTAGGGTCTGTGGAGACTGACTAGGCATGGACCATCTGGGTAGACCGGGTTGACCAAGCAGTCCTTTTCTGCTGACAAATCTATGTTTCTATGAATAAGTGGCCAACTATACAACATTACTACTAGCAATGAAAGTATTCTTGTTTTTGGACCTACATTATTAATGCAGCTGTGCTACAAAAATGTTTTTCCAAAGCACTGGTTTCAGCTACAGTTAATAAAAATATTGGCATACCTGTCAGATTTACTTTTCTAGGTGCCTCCTATGCTTTGCACTTTTTTTTTTTTTCTTGATCCTAATCCTTGCCAGGTCTGTAGTGCTATTTCTATGCAAGGTGCGGGGGCAAAAAAAATTGAAATAAAACATTTATGCAACACTCACATTTTGGTTAAGCCACAACATTTTACTACCAAATAAAAATGGGCAATACCTGGAATCCTTTATTGTGAAAAAAAAACTAGGGTCAAATGTTTTGCTCAGTTTCATTGCACTGCTGATTTCCATGAGGGACTGTGGTATGGAATCAAGATGAATGTTCTGCCATAAAGAAATTTATAAAATTAATGAAAAGTCTAAGCCAAAAATATTATGCCTAGAGCCTCTTTTTTTCCAATTTGAGCATACTCTAATTGTATCTTAGTCAGTGTACAAGAGGCACATTCTGCAGGATTTCTAATACTGTCTGGCATTTTTTTTAAGAAATGATAGCACCCACACTGACTGCTCAGGCATCACATAACCAAATTTATTGGCAATGCAACAACAAGTTTTCTCTGGATACATCTGGAAATAAGCTATTGTAGTATGGTTTTCCTGTCAAAGTTATTGAGCTAAATAAATAAATATAATTTGCTAACATATGGAATGCAGATAACTGCTGTTTCATGTTATGAAAGCTGTTTCACACTGTGAGCAAAGCTACTGTATTTCTAATTCTTCTGTTACAGAGACATCATGGGTTTGATTACTGTGGCAAAGTTTCTTAAGAATTTTCTTTAAAACGTGTGTGTCAGAAATAATCTGCTCAGTTAAATACAAGGGATGGGGTACTGGGCTATGACTTTGTTTTTTTCTCCATGGAGGCTCTCAGAAAGTCTGAAGACTCCTGGAAGCCCCTTCCCTTAAAGTGAAATGTCAACTTGGTAGTTAATAGGCACTAGTGATACATGGTAGTTTTAGTGTTTAGCCATTAAAACAGTTTTCTTGCTTGCAGTTATGATTGTTAAGTCCTCTTGCAAAAGTTGTTTGCAGAGCCACATTCAGCCACTTTGTGCCACGGCATTTTTCTTCAAGCAGGCACGTGCACATTCTGTGGGCTTGCTCCATGACATTTGATACTGGGAGAGCGTGTAGGGAGATTGCTATGCTCTGTCACAAAGACTGACAGAAAGTACAAATTTGGAAAACACGACAATCAGTGACTAGTGCCTTATTATCAAAGGCAGATAAAATCATGTGGCCAAATAATGTCGTATGCAAAACCGGGCAAGGCAAAACAATGTCGAGAAAAACACCATCATCATTGCTGGTGGCGGACCCCGGATCAGATTTTTCGGGGCTCTCCCTGGCTGTAGAGCTGACTGGTCCTGAAGAGGATTATTTGGACTCCTTCTCCAATCCTGGATCATGGTCAGATTTTTATTTTATTCTCCTGTGGGCAGTGAGAGTGCCCTAAACAGTATCTGCATAGGTTCTGGCAGTGAAATTACTTGGATTCTTTCCTGTCTCTGGACTACGGTCAGATTTTATTTTATCATTCTGTTGGCAGTGAGAGTGCCATAAACAGTATTTCTCTAGGCTCTGGCAGTGAGAGTACCAGAGGCCTCAGGATTGATTGATTTTATTTTTAGAGAAAAGGATTGCTTACATTCATTTGCTCAGGGGGTATGAGCTCCTGAGGTTTTTTGACAGTCCTGCTGGTAGTGAGAGGACCACTGGGATTTGGACCATATGCTTTTCTCCTTAGTACACTCTTTTATGACTGCATTATTAGTTATCTTACCTCCTTGCATCTATTGATTTTATGTTTATGTTTGTTTTGTTTGATTTATCTTTCGTATAATTTTATTTTGCCCACCTCTGAAGATGTGAGAGGGTTCTGGGTTGGGGAAGTTTTGTTATTTGATGTATTTACGTTGTAGTTCTTATATGATTTATTTTAGGATTATAATAATAGAAATATCTGCGTATGGGATATCTATTTTTAGCAGTTGGGATTAGTGTGGGTCTATTTGGTTTTAGTTTTATTGGGTATACTGCGACTATTTTAGTGTAGTTATCCTATAAGAAAATTAGGATTTTTTGTTGTGGAGCTTTAGCTCTAGTTTGGTGGTTATTAGCCTGTGGAATGTGTCTGTCTCCCCCCCCCCATCTTATGCTATTTGTCCTCTTCTCTCCATGCCCTCTGACCATTCCCCCCCCTTGCCTTTTTCTATCTACCAGCACTGTTGTGCGCTGGGTAATGTATGTAGGAGGGATGGTGGTTGGTATGGTGGTGGGCACAGACATTGGAGGACAAAGGAGTGGATCTCTCGCATAAGGTTGGTTAGGTTTAGGAGACACCCTGGGGCAAAATGGAGTCTGGAACATGGTGCCCCATGCCTAGTCCCCATACCCAAGGGCACCATCTTTTTTGATGGGCAGGTAGCTGGGACAGCTCATGAACCCCGTCCAACTCGGGCGGTGTTATGCAATGCCAACTCTATTGAGAACAAAACTGCATTTATTGCGGATTTTGTTGGAACAGCTGATCTGGCTTGCATCACCAAGATTTGGCTGGATGAAAATGCTGGTCCCATTTTGGAAGCAGCAATTCCAGTCGGGTACTCGGTGATACACCACCAGAGATTGGACTGCGGTCGGGGGGGGAGTAGTGGTCTGTTTCAAGATCGAGTTGGGCCTCACAGGAGTACCAGTAGAGGAAACTGAATCCTTTGAATGTACTGTGGTAGCTGGTGTGGGTTGCAGGATAACGCTTGTCTACCGTCCACCCAGGGATGAAAAGCAATTCCTGCAGGAAGTGGTGGACTTCGCCATCGACATGGCATTGGAGTCACCCATACTGGTGGTTCTGGGTGACTTCAATGCTTGGGTCGACGACGAACTCTCACCTTTTGAACAGCACTTCCTCCAGTTGATTACATCACTGGGTTTCACGCAGATTGTTTCTTCAGCTACCCATAATCAGGGTCATTCCTTGGATTTGGTTTTCCTCCTGGGAATTGAGGCCTCTGACTTGGGGGTGGAACCTGTCAGTTGGTCTGATCATTACACGGTGAGGTTCAATTTTTGCACCCCCCTTTGTAGGTCTGCCCCTGCAGAGATGGTCAGTTACCACCCTTTACGGGATGTAAGCCCTGAAGACATGGTGGTGATGACTGATCTCTCGGAGTTTCCTGATGCCAGCTCAGGTCCGGAGCCATTGGTCCTGGCCTATAATAAGGCCATCTCCACATGATTGCTTCTGTCTGGGTTCGTCCCCTTCCACTTCGCCCTTGGACCCCTGGGTTAGATGGGTCCTTGAGGGAGTTGCAGTGGTTGGGACGAAGGTTAGAACGTCATTGCCGGAAATCCGCCCTTGAGGCTGACCATCTTAGTTTGGTGGCACACTATCAGTCCTACCAATCAGCAATCTCCCGTAAGAAGGCAAAGTTCCTTTCCAGGGAGATTGCTGTCACTCAGCATTGACCAGCTCAACTCTTCCGAACTGTGGACAGGTTGTGTAACTCAGCCTGTCTGCAGCTCCGTTGAGCTTTTTCACAAAAGGAGTGAGATGAGCTTGCTCGATTCTTTGCGAATAAGGTGCCCGACATCAGATCAGAGATCCTCTTGACTCACTCTATGGGGGACGCTGTTGGTCAGTGCTCGGTCACTATACCTCATACTTCCTGGAGTACCTTTGACCTGCCAGAGTTCGGGGATATTATGCGGATTGTCCAGGTGATGCACCCTACGTGCCGAGGTTAAGATCCTGGCCCAGCTTTCCTGATTTTGGGTTGTTATGATATCATTGGCCCGGTTCTGGCTCAGATTGTCCGGTGCTCCTTGGAACTGGGTGAGTTTCCAAGCTCCCTGAAGGAGGTGGTGGTGACACCCCTTCTGAAGAAAGCTTCATTAGACCCAGACACTCTAGCTAACTACAGACCTATCTCGAACCTTCCCTTTATAAGAAAGGTTATTGAGAAAGTAGTGGCAACTCAACTGGAGAACCATTTGACCATCCATAATGTCTACGAACCTCTTCAGTCTGGTTTCCGTAGGAGGTATAGCACTGAGACTGCTCTGGTTCGGGTGCTCAATGATCTCCTGATGGTGAGAGATCAGAGAATCTGTTCCTTTCTGCTACTCCTAGATCTCTCTTCAGCCTTTGACACTGTAGACCATAGGGTGCTACTCAAGTGCCTGAGGTCCATCTGTGGCCTGACAAGTACAGTCCTCAGGTGGTTTACATCTTTCCTAACTGGTAGAACACAGAGAGTTGTGTCGGAGATTTTTTCTTCTGACTCATTCCCTCTGTCCTGTGGGGTCCCTCAGAGCTCGGTGTTGTCCCCCATGCTGTTTGCAGTGTATATGCTACCCCTCGGAGACATTGTAAGATGGTATGGGCTGAGGTTTCACTGCTATGCTGATGGTATGCAGCTCTACCTGTCTTTTGCTCCCGACCATGTTAGTGGTCTCTCAGTATTCAATAACTGCCTTGCTGAAATCCAAGACTGGTTGAATTCAAGCTGGTTAAAGTTGAATGTGGGAAAGACCGAGGTTATGGTTGTGGACCCAGGTCGCAGGATAGAGGGGTTGAGGACTGATCAACCCTCTGGATTATTTCTGGGGGGCGCTCAGATCCTTACCTCAGAAAGGGTGCACGACCTGGGAGTGGTGCTTGATGACAGGCTGACCCTTCGTTATCAGATGTCAGCAGTCATTAAGTCTGCCTTTTATCATCTTAGGAACATCGACAGGGTCAAACATCTTGTTCCGTCCAGCAATCTGCCTGTGCTGGTCCACGCCTTTGTGACCTCGCGCCTTGACTACTTCAACTCCCTTTACTTGGGGCTTCCTGGGGTTGATATCTGCTGCTTGAAATAATAAATTATAACCTCTCTGATCCCATAATGACCTGCACTGTATCATACCCCTTGGGCTCCTTCAAGGTTAAACTTAAGCAACAGCTAGTTGCTGGTGCCAGTTGTGACTGCTTTCAATAACCTTCCTTCTTGTGACCAGAACTTATTCTAACCTTATGCTATCCTGACCTTATGCATAACTGTTCTCAGTATGTAAATATCTGTTCTAAGTTGTTAATCATTCTCCTTTCACATTTCCTCTTGATCCCTTCCACTCTTTCCCCTCACCCCTCTATGGCTTTCCCCCATCCCCCTCCCCCCTGTTATATCTCCTGAGCTCCCTTGCTCACTTTAAAATGCTTTGTCTCATACCTTCTCATGTCTGACAAGGCCCCTGGGCTGATGCCATCCCTTGCCTTGTTGATTATTAGATATTAGGCTGGTCTGTTCTCATTTTCCTGTAAAGGATCATTTCATAAGACCCCACCTCCTCTAATATGACCCTTTGAATTCCAGGTTTTAATCAAATATGGCATACATTGTACAATGCCACACGTATTAGAACTTCTCTAGTTATATACTGTTGTAATGTTTTTTATAACTCCTTGTTTTGTTTGTTCTCTGTCTCATACTTTTCCAATATGTATTGTTCATCTGACATGGAACCTATGAAGTGAGCTTGTTCTCAAAGGAGTTATCCGAAATTTCAATAAATAAATAAATAAATATCCACCAATGTCAAATATGCAGACCACCATACACCCAGCAACACTGAATACAACCATACACACAGGGACAAATGTAATATAAGCAACATGACACACACTGGGGACATGACAATAAATTTATTAAAGTATTAAAAAATAAAATACCATTCCTAGACCAATATGTAGTTTCATAGTTTCATAGTTAGTTTTCAAGTTCTGAGGACAATATGTCCTTATTGAACTTGCCACCTGATGATGTTTTTGGTGGTACATAAATTTTCTATCACCCATATATTCGTCTAAATTCTGTTTAAAAGTACACATACTCTCACTATCAACTACATAGTTTGGCAATTCATTCCAGCTCTTAACTACTCTTTGGGTAAAGAAGTCCAATCATTTTTTAATCATATTTATTTCACCTTTTAATCTATATTGATGTGATCTGTTTTTTTTTCTGTTGTTCTTCTTCACATCTTTTAATTCCTATATTTTCCATTAGTTCTTTATCTCTAGTTGCCCTATATACTAAACACAAATCACCTCTTAATTGTCTATATTCAATTGAATATAGCCCCAAGTTTTGTAGTCTGTTACCATATGTCATGCTTTGCCTACCTCTTACTTTTTTTGTTATTTTTCTCTGTACTCCTCCTTTCTTTTTTTTTTTTTTATTTCTTTATCCCCACAGGGGCCACCGGTCTGCCTTACCTTCCACGTCTGGCATCTCCCCAGGTCTATCTGGCCGCCATCTCCTCGGGCTACCTCCAACGTCCTCATTCGGGCCTCGCAGCTACCCCCATGGCTTGCCCCCCACGGCAGGGTGGGGAGCACTCCCTCTGGAGCTCAACCCACCCCAGTCAGGATCCGGTACTGCCGCGCACCCTCAACGCCGAGAGAGTCCACTATGGGAGATGGCCATCATGCCGCTGCGACTAGTGCCCCAGTTTGTTTTCCGCTTTTCTTCCCCTGAGCCAGCAGGCATGCACTGACGCCAATGGCCATAAGCGTGCGCGCGTCCACCCACGTTCTGGCCAGGCATCAGCCTCCGACTCTGTACTTGTGCTCCCAGCAGCAGTAGTACCTCCGGTCTCCACTGGGGGTCTCCCCTGCACTGGGATGCCCCTGGATCCTCCCCCCCAGGGAGAGGAGAGCTGTCCTGTGGACGTTCGATCCTACTCCCTCCCTGCCGACCCCCAGCACCCGGGCTCGTTCCCGAACCCGGGTCACTGGCGTGACGCAAGGTGTGGCTTCCAGCACCTCAGTCCTCAGTGCCACCGGGCCGGCGTACTGCTTCTTTCAATTTTATACTCTGTACCTTAATTGCTTCAGAAAATTGGGAACAATATTTGATATGTGATCACACCAGACTAGTATAAAGTGGTAGAATCACCTCCTTATCTCTACTTTTAATACTAGCCATGATACATCCCAATATTTTATGACATTTTTTAACTGATTGTTTAATATTTACGTCAGGGGTAAATGAATCAGTGATAATTATTCCTAAATCCCTTTCCTCAGTAATTATCCCCAATATTTGATTATTTAATTTATATACATACTTAGGATTCCTTGCACCAAAGTGCATCACTTTACATTTTGATCTATTAAACACCATTTTATTTATTTATTTTGGTCCAATCTAGGAGTCGGTCTAAGTTTTCTTGTAATTTTCGACCATCAGAGTTATTCTGTACTAGACCCCCAAGTTTACAGTCGTCTGCATACTTACATATCCATGCATTAGAGGTAGTTTGCAATGAATTTACAAGTATATTGAAAAGAGTATGACCCAGGACAGAGCCCTGGGGAACCCCACTTGTAACCTTTCCCCACTCAGACTGTTATCCCCTCACAATCACCCTCTGCTTTCTATCTTTCAGCCATGATGTAATCCATTCTATTATGTAATCTTGAAGTTTAATAAAATGTAGTTGTTCAATAAGCCTTTTATGTGATACCTTATCAAAAGCCTTAGCAAAATCTAGATACATTACATCAACTGGCACTCCCCTGTCCAGGGCCTCACTCACAGGTTCAAAGAAATTTTATTCAACATAGGATTTTGAACCATTTGGAAAAAGAACAGATATATGATATTTCACAGCATGGATTTACTAAGGGTAGGTCATGTCTCACAAATTTGTGAGACATGACCTACCCTTAATAAATCCATGCTGTGAAATAATGAAATTTGAAAGAGTGGATGGTTGTATGTGGTCATTGGTTGGCATACAGTACAGGGGGGAAGGGTTGGAGAGGTAGTATAGTGTGCATGGGGGTATGATGACAGCAGCTGTGATAGAGTGGATGGTTGTATGTGGTCATTGGGTTGCATACTGTACAGCATGAGGGATATAGGGTTGGAAAGGTAGTTCAGTGTGCATGACGGTGTGCCTTTGGTGCATAGGTGATACACCTGCATAGTGGTATGTGGTCGGGGGTGGTATACAGTAGGGAGGTATGGGGTCTCAGAGGTGGTATATTGTTCATGTCTGTATGAAACCACCAGTTGTGATAGAGTGCATGGTGGTATGTGGTAGGTGGGTGTCATCAAGTGCAGAGGGTATAGGGTCAGAGAGGTGGTATAGTGTGCATGGTGGTATGATGACACTGCATGCGATAGGGTGAATATTGGTATGTGGTCAGTGAGTGCTGTCAAGTTTAGGGGGTATAGGGTGTCATGTGGACAGCCAGTTCTGAGTGCTGTATCATTTTGTTTTAAATATAAAATGTATTACTGGTTGTCCCTGCTGAAAAATCTGGTGCTCTTAGAATGACCTCACTCATCCCCTCCCCCCCAGGTTTCAGCTGAAAGATGAAAGCCATGAGAAAAAGGCTGAAACAGCATATGAGATCACACTCACACTCGCACAGGTTTTAGATACCAGGTGTTACATGGCAAGCCTGAAGCTAATGACAGAGTAGAACAGACCTTGATCAAGGATATCCTGTTTTGTCTAAAGTTAATTACAGGATGGTAGAAGCTTGAGTTGAGCATATCCATTTTTATGACATTCCAAAGGGAAAACCAGGTTTCAAACTGGTGCAAGGTTGTAAATGCTCCTGTGAAGCCTGTGTGAGGGAGGATGCAGCATGGATCCTGGGTCATTCCTGAAAATAGGCATACTACTTGTCTAGTGTACTTACACGGTAAACAAAAGCTAAATAAATAAATGGATCAAAGAGATATCATTTGAAACATACAAGTTATGCTGTGGTTGCAAAATGCAATACTTTGAAAAGACATCCTGTTTTTTTTTATTAGATATATTTTTATATATAATCTGACAGAGGAGGAGCTAGATGACCTCATAGAAAAGGGGTTGGCAAATAAAGTTTACTTTGAGGAATAATTCTGTTTTACTTAGACAATTTTACCTAGACTCTGACAAGGAAAGATTGTGAGCACTTTTAAACAGGTATTTAGAGAGAGAGTCAAATCTAAGTACTGTAAGTAGGAATTTGCACTGTTTAAACCTTTGTTCTTTTAAAAGATTTGTATGTCTTGTGATATAAGAGTTCTGTATTGTATGTTTGACGTATGTTTATCTATTCCAGTAAAATTCTTTTTAGAGCATATTTGGTCTGTCTTTGAAATTCTTTTAGTTGTAAGAAAAGTATATATGGTTATTGCAGATACTAAACATAAGCTTGAATGGTGATACCAAACTGGAAAGAGAAGTGTTTTAAATCTGAGGTCTTTATTAAAGTTTTTAAGGGTTCATCTCTGTATACCTGGTTAGGTGCCCATAGGCAAAGATATCTGGCCCTCTGAAGGCAGAAATATCTGAGCCTGTACATTGGGTACGCTAGCAAGAGGTTAACAGTTTGAATCCCTCCAAGACTTGAGATCAAAGGTTGATCCAAACTCACAAAACAGACAAGAGGGTTACCTTGTTCTGTTAAACTGTTCACAAGACTGCGCTCAGAGGTTGGCACTTTGGGAGTAGAGGGCCTGACCTGCTGAGTGAGTTTGTGACATAGGGTTGCAGAGGTGGCATAGTGCGCATGGTGGTATGTGGTCAGTGGGTGACATACAGTGCAGAGTGGTGTTGAGTTAGAGAAGTGGTGTGATGATGCTGCATGTGATAGAATGAATGTTGATATGTGGTCGGTGTGTGGCATACAGTGCAGTGGATATAGGGTCAGAGTGTTGGTACAATGTGCATGGGTGTATGTGTTTGTTGAGTGTGATTCAGTTCATGGTAGTATGTGGTCTAAGGGTGCATACATTGCAGGGAGGATTTAGGGTAGGATAGGTGGTATAGTGTATATGGGATATGATGACAGTGGCTGTGATAGAATGGATGGTTGTATGTGGTCATTTGGTGGCATACAGGGCAAGGGGTATATGGCCAGAGAGTTGGTACAGTGTGCATGGATATGTGTGTTCAGTATGTGTGATACAGTGTATGGTGGTATGTGGTCATTGGGAGGCATACATTGCAGGGGGTATATGGTTGGACAGGTGGTATAGTGTGCATTGAGGTATGATGACAGTAGATGTGATAGAGTGGATGATTGTATGTGGTCATTGGGAGGCATACACTGCAGGGGGTATATGGTCAGAGAGTTGGTACAATGTACAATGGGGTATGTGTTTGGTGTTTGTTATACAGTGCATGATGGTATGTGGTCAGTGGCTGGCATACAGTGCAGGGGGTATAAGTTTGGAGAAGTGGTACAGTGTGCATGGATGTACATGTTCAGTGGGTGTGATACAATGCATGGTGGTATGTGGTTGTTGGGTGGCATTCAGTGCAGGGGGCATGGGGTCAGAGAAGTGGTATACTATTCATGTGTGTATAATGCCAGTGGCTCTGATAGAGTGCATGGTGGTATGTGGTCAATGGGTGTCATCAAGTGCTGGGGCTGTAGGGTCAGAGAGACGGTATAGTGTGCATGGTGGTATGATGACACTGCATGCGATAGTGTGAATGTTGGTATGTGGTCAGTGTGGCATATGGTGCAGGGAGGTATAGAGTTGGAGAAGTAGTGCAGTGTGCATGGGGTATCAGTTCAGTAGGTGTGATACAGTGTATTTTGCAATGTGGTCATTTGGTGGCATAAACTGCATTGAGTTTAGGGTCAGAGAGGTGGCACAGTGTGCACAGGTGCATGTGCTAATTGGATGTGATACAGTTTATGGTGGTATGCGGTCAGTGGGTGGCATACAGTGCAAGGGGGTATGGTATCAAGAGGTTGTATAGTATACATGAATACATGATGGCATGACACCAGTGCCTGTGATATAGTGCATGGTGGTATGTGATTGGTGGGTGGTATACACTGCATGTGGTATAGGGTCAGAGAGGTGGTATAATGTGCATGGGGTATGACCATGGTAGAGGTTATAGAGTGGATTGCTGCATGTGGTCAATGGGTGGCATACAGTGCAGGGGGTATAGGGTCAGAGAGGTAGTACACAGTGCATGGCGTATGTGTTCGGTGGGTGATACAGTGCATTTTGGTATGTGGTAGTTGGGTGGCATGCAGTGCAAGGCCATATAGGGTCAGATAAGTGAATAGTGTGCATGGGAGTATGTGTTCAGTGGGTGTTATACAATGCATGGTAATATGTGGTTGTTGGGTAGCATACAGTGAAGGGGGTATATGGTTGGAGAGGTGGTGCAGTGTGCAGGGGATATGTGTTCAGTGGGTGTGACACAGTGCCTGGTAGTATATGGTCATTGGGTGGCATACTGTGCAGGGGAGTAGATGGTCAAAGAGTTGGTACAATGTGCATGGGGGGATGTGTTTAATGGGTGTGATAAAGTACATGGTGCTATGTAGTCGGTAGGTGGCATACAGTTCGGGGGGTACAGGGTCAGAGAGGTGGTATATTGTACATGTGTTCATGAAGCAGATGGCTGTGATAAAGTGCATGGTGGCCAAACTAACATTTCTGTTGTACCAACAACAAATAAAACAAGCACAACCACAACCTTGAGACCAAGGGCTCAATTTTAAAAGCTTGATATTTGGTGCAAGGTACTTGTGCCAAAAGGATTTGACACAAGTGGCACCTTGTGCCAAAGTTTGTGGCAGTCCCATTTTGTGAATGCAGGCTACATCAAAATCAGGATGCCTTGCACCAAAGCCACCCTACACTACCCCTGCGGCAGAAGTGCTGGTGCGCCACATCACAAGGGGGCTTGCACCATGGCAGGGCTGTACCATCTTATTTGGGATTTTAGAAGCCCTGCCATGATCACAAGAGGGGACTGAGGTTAGGCCAGCCACAAGCTGGTCTAAAGGCTCTGCACCTCTGCCTTGGAGGGAGGCAAGTGGGGGGAAGCCTGTAAGGTCAGAACTGGGGTCAGATGGACCAGAGGGGTGCCATAGTGTATTATGGGGGCAGGGCAGCAGTGGCAAGGTTCAGAGGTGGCACCTGGCAGAGGTGCCATGGCCACAGGGAGAGAGAGCCACTGTGCCCGGGTACAGCTAGGTAGGCAGGGACTATCCCTGTCCTGGACTTCAGGTGGCAACAGTCCTGGAACCTTTCCCAGAGGTGACACTGTCCACCACAGTGTAGTCACTCATCAGCCTGGGTCCAGGCAGTGGGCTGTTGGAATGTCGCAGTGCCCAAGGGATGTTCCTGTCCACTGACTGCACCCCTTAACCAGCAGCCAATGCCACCTGCCACATGTTGAGGACAATAGGGAGCGATCAGGAATGGAGGTTCTGCCATGCATGACTCCTTTCCTTACGACCCAACATGGGCTGTTATACACTGGCAGTTGCCACAAGCCATCCCCAGAAGCACTGCATATCCTCAGCCTCAGTATCCTGCCTGTCCCAAATGGGAGCCTAGGCTCAGGAGAATGCAGGTCCTCTGTATGGAGAACAGATATGCTCACACCTACTGCAGCTGTTTGGCTATCCTTAGTATGTGACCTGAGGGTATACTACTACAGTAGTATTCTTGATCTTTTATGACTTTCTTTCAAATCCATCCTTCATTTAAAGAGGGTCATACTACTGTACAAGATACAAAATACAATGAACATTATACAGGTTATGAACATATCATAGAACAAATCAAGGCATAACACAATACGGCTAGGATTCAATGCAAAGAAGTGCAAAATAATGCACCTGGGAAACAAGAACCCAGGGGAAGAATACACAATGGTTGGGGAGGTAGTAACAACAACAAAAAAGGAAAGGGACCTGGGGGTAATCATATCAGATGACCTTAAGGTTAGCAAGCAATGTGAGAAGGCAGTAGGGAGGGCTGGGGGCATACTGGGATGTATAGGGAGAGGCATCAGCAGCAGAAAACAGGAAGTTGTTATCCCTCTGTACAGACAGTTGGTGAGACCCCATCTGGAGTACTGTGTCCAGTTCTGGAGACCCCATCTCCGCAAGGACATAGAGAGGATAGAGGTAGTCCAGAGGAGGGCAACTAAAATGGTGCAGGGTCTGCAAGAGAAGCCGTATGAGGAGAGACTAAAGGAGCTTAATATGTATACCCTTGAGGAAAGAAGGGAGAGGGGGGACATGATAGAAACTTTTAAGTACCTCAGTGGAATAAATAAAGTCCAAGAGGGTAGCATCTTTCAGAAAAAGAGACGTGCAGGAACAAGGGGACACAATTTAAAGATAGAAGGAGGGCGGTTCAGGGGCAATGTGAGGAAGTATTATTTCACAGAGAGAGTAGTGGATGCATGGAACAGCCTTCCTGAGGAGGTTGTGGGGTCTAAAACTGTGGGAGAATTCAAGAATGCATGGGACAGACATAAGGCAATTCTTGTTGGGGGGTAGGAAGAAATAGGCTGTTGGTTAACTAGGATCTGCGGCCTATCCTGTAGGTAGGGAAATGGGCAGACTAGGTGGGCCAAGCGGTCCTTATCTGCCATCAAAGTCTATGTTAAATAATGCAATCCATAAACAGCACGGAAAACATTTGTGTAAACAAACCACAGGTTTGAAAATGACAATTCAGAAAAGCATGCCTTTAAAAGCATTTAAAGTGGATTCACCACATTTGGAAATAACTTTGAAAACACAATATTTTAAATGCACTTCAGTTTATACAAAACACAATATTTAGACATACTTCAGTTTATACAGTATGTTATAGATTTTCCATACTTCTATTCATTTTATTCCTCATTACTGGATTCATCTACATGGCAACAGTATCCTTGTCATCCACAGCTCATGTACTTTTACTGTTTAATCCTTTGCTAAAGTCACAATCCTGTTTGTAGAATCATACTCATTTCAAAAGCAATACAATGACATTATAAAGGATTATGATTCCAGTAAAAGCATTATGAAGTAAAGATTAAAGATCCTTTTTCCATGCAATGTTACTTAATAATGAAGAATAAAAAGAAAATAAATGCAGGCAATATATAAACAAGCATTTGTCAATGCTGAAGTTCATCATTGGAATTGATGTTGGTAAGCACAGATTGGCAGGACTACAGTTCCCAGAAGAAAGAACAAGTTATGCCACCAAGTTCACATTCCTGTTGAAATACAGTGATGTGCATATCTGTTTCCTCAATTCATCATCTGATTTTGAAGAGTGAAGATGTGTCTGTGGTTCAGAGATGAGGGCACCGGAGCCCCACCATGAGTTGGGGGGGACGTTATGGTTAGAAACCCTAATGCCCCGGGCGTTTGTTGGTATTTGCAATACAAAGTTTCAAAATGGCCTTTTGTGACCCCACCTCATGGAAGCATTTGGGATCTTTGCTCATGAACAGAGGCACTGTGATTTTGTTAATCTGTCCCGAGCGTTGATTTCTCACAGCGACTATGCCATTCTGCACCAGTTGTGCGAAAACACAGTTCAGGCAGCATGTGCAAAATTACAGCTGTACCATTCATAGGGAAGTGTGAAGAGATGGCAGTGTTGAACATCTGGGCCCAGATATTCAAACTGCGCCCAAAAAGTGCGCAATAGCAGGAGCAAGCGCAAGTCTATTGCGCCCATGTGCAAGAGACGCGATATTCAAAAATGGAGCAGGCCAAATTGTGCCTACAGCCGACGACTGAATATCGCACCACCTGTGCCATAGCGCAACTAGGGAGGGGAAGCTGAGCAGATCTGATGCGCCATAGTGCAACAAGGGATGCTCAGCTGAGCAGTCCAGAGGCGCCATAGCGCAACCAGGGAGCCTCCCAGCTGCAGAGCAATGTAACTGCACAATCAGGGAGGTAGGGGCCCACCACCCATGCCACAGATGGGCACAGGAACACACAGCAGAACAGACATCGTCCCCCCCACACCCCAAGCACAGCACAACTGGGGGAAGGCTGGAATAACCACTGGCCCATGCAGACAAGCAACCAACCCGCAGCCTGGCCATGGTGCCCCATCACACCTACCTGCAAGCTGTGACTGGCACACAAGGAGGGCAGACCACCCTGTGCCACACCATCCCCCCCAGTGCACAGCACACCCTGCACCGTGACCCCCAGACACCCCCCCATGAGCAGTGACCACCACTGCAGGAAACCCCATGCATGCCTCCACCCCCACTGTGTCAATGCAACCCAGTGCACCACAGAACCATGCAAGCCAGCCCCACCATGAGCACTCATCAGCGGGTTGAAGCACACAGCAGTGCAACAATGGCAGACACAGTGCCAGCATGCACAGTCCCCCCGAGGTACTGCTGAGAGACCGACCATGCGTTGGCACAAGAGGTACCCCATATGGGACAGGCGTGCCTTTGACACCACCACCAGTGGTACAGCACCCCCGCACAGTATTCCAGTGACACACCCTGACCCACCACTGGCCACAACAGCCAGCACAGACACCCACAGTGGTGCGTGGAAGCATGCACCACACCGGATGCCACACAGGGTATGGACAGACACCCACCCATACCCAAGGGCACAACAACACAGGGACACAGTGGTGGGGCAACTAAGCCCCCATTGTGGGCCCATGTAAGCCGTGTACACACAACCCACAGTCCACCATGGCACTAGAGTGCCAGCCACCCTGCGCAGGCACCGTGGACCCGTACACCACCAGTAGTCACCCGGAGCACAAGCCACAGACAGTGGGGCACATTCCCTGCAACACACACAAGCCACAGCATGGAGGTGGGACAATGATCGTGTTGCCCACAGTGCCACCCGAGCCAGGTATGCACCACACCAGTGACATGGGCAACCCAGCAAAGTGATGGGTACAGTGTCCACCCTGCAGGGAATACCACCACTGACATGCCAGCAGACTGTACAGGTCACAGACAGGCATGTGTGTTGGCTGCACAGGCCATGGACGGGCCGATCGGTGCGCCATGGACACAGAGCATGCGCCATGGACCACTGCACACAGTCATCCAGTGCACAGGGAACAACATACACAACACAGACACTGACTGATATCTACCCCCACACCATAGTCACCTCCACACGGACACACACACATACCCATGACTGCACCACCCCTGATGCCATGCACACCACTGCAGCTGAGCACCTATAGCCCACTGCAAATCAGAGACCACCACAGTATTCATATCAAATTCAAATGTATTGTAAATATAAAAGTGAACTATGTACAATAATAAAACTATATACAAGCTTGGGGTGGGGACACAAACAAGGTGGGGTGGAAGGGGCAGGGTGACATATGGGATGGGATAGGAGGGTGTGAGGGTGGTCCAGGGGGTAAGGAAGTCAGGGACCAAAGGACTGTCATCTTGACCACCGTTCCTGGCTCTGGGACCTCCTGCCTCTGTGCCTCCGCAGCACCCCCGTTGTGTCGAGCCTCCTCAATATGTCTAGGGACTTGCAGGCCAGATGAAGGAGCTCCCTTAAGGTGTCCTGAATTTCCCAGAGATGGCGCGTACCTAGGACAAGGGAGCACAGTCAATAGGTGTGAATGTACAACCCCATACAGCCCGCCCACTGTGCATGGCATACGGCCATGGGACATACCACTGTGATGGTGTGTGACCACCTGCAGTGATCACGTCCACAGGACCTGCCCACCCAGGTGCATACAGCCATGCGGAACACTGCACAGACCCACCGGCCATGTCACACACAGCACCACCGTGGCCGTTCAGTGACATGGCTATGTGGTGCAAAGGCAGTGGCACAGCCATGTACCCGGTGCATGCATGGACCACCAGTGACGCACACCCAGACATGCATTGGCACTGGACAGTGTTGACTATAACAAGTGGCGTGCATGGCGGTGATGTCAATGAATAGTGGCCATGCCCCACTGCCCACCCTGTCACACAGCATGCAATACTAATCATGGATGTATGGCACTCACCCTTATCGGGCTGGTCAGGTGGGCGTTGATGGCCCTCGGCCCTCCTGGCTGCGTTGTCCTCCCCCCTCTGCCGCTCTGCCAGCAATCTGCGGATTTCATCCAGGCCTGTGGGGAAAAAAGGAGAGAAGAACATCAGAACAGTCCCGAAGCAAAGTCCACCTGCCCCAAGGTGTGTGCCCTCCCACCCAGCCAGACCCACCCACCCCACACCCTGTGAACACCGCCACGGCCAACCCCATACGGTCCATCCCCTATGTGCTGGACACATACAACACTGTGACTCATATGGATGATAAAAGTGTGTTGACGGAACCCCTACCTGGACGTGGCACCGTGTCCCTCCTGGCACGTGCCCGCAGTGGGGCCAGTAGCTCTGGCTCCCTCCTGTGCAGGTCACCATAGCAGTGCCTGCACTGCTCAGCTGTACACCCCCATCCTGTGGCCTCTTCCAGGGCAGTGGCCACCTCCTGCCACACCTGGGTCCTGGCCCTGTCCAGGGGATCCTCCCCAAAGAGAGGCCCATGGTGTGGCTCAACAATGGCCACCAGATTGGCCAGCTCAATAGCCATCCACGGTGCTGCCTGTCTCCGCACCATTCTAGCAGCTATAGTAGGCAATATGGCATTCTGCAGCACGGCTCCCCACATGCAGATGCTGCTCGGTACAGCGCTGCCATTCCCTATCGCGCTGTTACTGAACAGTGCGATAGAGGTGCACCTATGCCTGACGCATGGCACCAAGGGGGCAGAGGTCGGGCACAGGGTCAAGGGTCTCTGGCACAAGGCCCCGCACAGTGCCATCGGATGACAATGCATGTAGTGCGATTGGCTGCCTGTGTGCCAGCGCCATAGCGGACTACCGAGCAGTTGGGCCATTGCACCCATGATGGTCCAGTGCCACAGCGCCATGTAGTGACCATCGCTATAGCATCACTGGCACAATGGTGGCCATGCCCTGCATTGCCTACCATGCACAGCACATCATCAGTGTGGCAGATGCCTGCGTCAGCAACCCGGGCATGCGCAGTGAGGTGTACTATGCATGTCACAGGACTGCGCCATTGGCTCAGCACGTTTAACACAATTGCACAAAGTGCAACAGCGCGATATTCAGCCATCATATGCAAATCATCTAATCAGCCATTCAATGGCGCAGCACTGAAATTTGCATCTACTTAAAGTTGCTCCTTGCCTCGTTTGCATGGATTGCGCTATAAAGGTGCGACAATGTGCTGCAGTGGCCATAGTCAGTTACTGCAGTTTATTGATGAGTTGTATGCTGTTTGGGAGTGTGGACTGTGGATTCAGGGACATGCATGGGACTGCACAGTCACAGGTAACAACTGCCATTCTTACAGGCTACATAATGACTGAGCATATTGTTGGAGAGGAGAAAAACAGTGGTGGGAGGAGGAGGAGGAGGCCAAAGTTTACTAAGGCTGAAACCGAGGCCCTTTTCGAGGCCTACCTGGGTCAGGAGCCACTGCTCAGTGGACGGTGGGGAACCCCTCAGGCCCGTGCTGCTGCATGGGAGGAGGTGGCACGTGCCGTGAACCTGCATGGCAGCCACCAGCGCTCCGTGCAGGAGTGTAAGAAGAAGATGGGCATGGACAGGAGGAGGGTAAAGGAGAAGGTGGCTGCCATCAGGGCAGCACGTGCTGCAACAGGTGGGGGACAGCCAGAGGTGGTACAGCTCATCCCAGCGGAGGACAGGCTTGCTAGAAGCATGCAGCGAAGTGCCATTGAGGGTGTTCCGGGTGGTGGCTTCCAGACGGGTGGTGGCCCATCACTGCATGGTAACTCATGGTCTGTCTGGGGGGGGCAGGGTAGGTCACATGCAGTAACGTGACTTTGCTTTCCCTTACAGATCGTGAGCATCTGCATGGGTCAGCGGTGGTGGGCCTGTCCACAGCGGACAGTCAGATGGAGTCAGAGGTGGGACCATCCACCTCCACAGGTATATGTGGATCATTGTGACAGTGGGGCCACCTGGCTGTCCACACTGATGTCGTTGTGACAGGTGTGGACGAAGTCCTGCCTGTGTCCCAGCGTGCTGGCGTCCACGGATGCCAGCATGCTGTGGCTGGGGCTGGGGCAGAGTCCAGCACCAGTGATGATGACACGACCGTCATGGGCAGTGACACGTGTGTGCCACAGGATGGACACACAGCAGGGCAATTTGCGCCCATGGCTGTAGGTGGTGCTGTCGTGGAGGCCTGCATGTCAGCACAGTCCCAGGCTGTGCCTGTCAGCACCAGTGGGGTAGCACTGGTGTCTGTTCAGAACAGTGGGACTGTTGCGGCCACTGTGGTGGTACCACTGAGCCCTGGGGTGCGGCAGCCAGAGGGGCAGCATCAGCAGTCACCCACTGGGCTTGGGGGTACAGGGTTCAGAGGCGGCATCTGTGCACCGCCTGTGGACATGCTCAGACCTGGTCCTGTTGCGCAGCACCCACCCTCAAGGGGTGCTGAACATCAGGGCCTTGCACACCCTGAAGGACAGGATGCCGAGGAGGCTGATGACCTCTTGGACGAGCACACCCACCTACTGTGAGCATCGGTCCAGCAGCAGATGTGGCTTGCGACGTCCATGGATGCACTGCGTGTGTCTCTGGAGCGGGCAGAGAAGCATCACAGTAGGGACGCCGAACTGATCATGGCACGGATGGACTGTTTGCGGGAGGATGCGACCGCTGCCATTGACAGACATGCACAGGCATTCATTGCTGTCATGGCCACAATGGGCACACAGTCAGGTGCCCATGCATCGCGGACACCACGCAGTGCACTATCCACCCCCTGTTCCCGGCGTCATGCGACTCCCACCCTCTCGACACCGGGTTCAGCTGTGGGCATCCCGAGCACTCCTGGTGCAGACATGTTTGGTGTGCTGTAGATCCCTGCGCGGGCACAGTCATGTTCACACAGTGGAACCCCCCAAGGGACCATCGATGCCACCCCATGAGGCCAGTGGTCAGCCTGCCAGTGCTGGCGGGTCTCGGCGGGGCCACCCACGCATCCGTGGTGGCCGTGGCACTGTGTTGCGGGACTGACCTGTCTCCCAGCATGGCTACTGTCTGGTGCTGCCCTGTGTGCATTGTGTGTGTCAGTGGGCAGTGCACAGGTGGGTACCCAGCCCTGCACGTGGACACACAGTCCACCTGCACACCCTCCCGGCTGCTGTCCGCAGTTGCATGTGCATGATGATGCCTGCATTGCGCTGTACACCAATGTGCAATGGTGCTCAGCATCTGACACACGCACATGGACAGGCAGTGGGCGTGGTGGCCTGTGGACATGTGTGTTGCTAGGGCGTGCATTCTGGGTTGGTGTGTCTTCTGCCCTCTGTGCACGTTTGTTGCGTTGTGTGTGTGCGTGTGTGTGTCCCTCAGTGTGGCATGTTAATCCTCACCCATCCCTGGCTGTGTGTGTGCCTCTGTGCCCTGCAACTTCCCTTAACGGCATGCGCCCCCGGTGTGTGTCCATGCGTGTTTGTGAGTTGTGCCTTGGACACTGGTGGTTGCACATAGCCCCATGACTTACCTGGGTTGGCTGAAGTGCTCCTCCGTGATGGTGTCCCGGTGCAGCTGTGCCAGCCAGAGCAGTCGGGGGTCCCGGCGGCCAAGTGGGGCGGCTGCCCATCACCATCATCACCGGCGTCCCCATTGTCCCCATCATTGTCCCCCTCTTTGACCTGTACAGCTATCCCACATTCGTTGGCCATGTTGTGCAGGATGCAACAGGCCAGGAATATCCCACAGGCCTTTGAGGGGCTGTACTGTATGGCACCACCGGAGGTGTCCAGGCAATGGAAACATGCCTTCAGCATCCCGAACACCTGCTCGATGACATTACATGTGGTGACGTGTGCCTCATTGTAGCGTTGCTGTGATGGGGCCGCGGGCCGCCGGTAGGGTGTGAGCAGCCAGGGACGGAGTGGATATCCACTGTCACCTGTGTGTAGAGGGTGGAGGTTAGTTTGGTGATCAGCATCGCCCTGCCCCAGGCCATGTAGGCCACTACCCATGCCACCTCTGGCCATGCCCCCCCAGGCCCTATGATTGTCCATGTGGTTTGCATACTCACCCACTAGGTGTCCAGTGGGGATGTCCCCACTCTCAAATCTGTGGCACAGTGCCGACTGGTGGCAAATGAAAGAATCATGTGCTCCCACAGGGTGCGTGGCACAGACATTGATGATGCACCCCCTGGCATTGCACACCACCTGGCAGTTGATGCTGGCATAGCCCTTGCAATTTATGTATGCAGCCCCCTCGGGGCCAGGTGGTGTGCGTATGGCCACATGGGTGCAGTCTATTGCCCCTAGCATGCCAGGCATACATGCTCCCTGTGGAACTCCTGTATGTTTGCTGTGTGCTCGCCGCCTGTGTTGGGGAAATGGATGTATCTCAGCATGTGGCAGAGAGCTGAGGAATTGGGTGAGGTGGCATGATGTGGCCAACTGGGTTATGCCTGTGGTGTCCCCAGTTGGTCTCTGGAAGGTACCTGTGGCGAGCAAGCACATGCAGGCTGTTACCTTGGTCTCCACTGACAGGGCATGGCTCCGTTGTGTGGGTGCCTGCATCACATCACTGCACAGCTCACAGAGCTGCCTCAAAATTGCCCTGTTCAGGCGGTACTGGCCCACAATCTCAGTATCAGTGTACAGCTCAAAGCTGGTGCGGGCTCGGTACTGCCTGTTGGGGGCATACCGCCGACGGGCCCTTCCACGGCCACGCCCCCCTGCTGCCCGCCTTCTCACCCCCCTCATTATGGCCTCTGTGTGGAAGGTGGCACTGGCCATGTCCCTGGCTTGTGTTCACCCCTGGCAGCTGTTACTGTATTCCCCCACTGTCCTGGCTGCTACCTCCCCTGCACCGGGTACACCTGCCTGTGCTGGCCTCTATGCTGTGTGGCTCCCCACACCTTTCCTGTGCCTGGCTGTTCAGTGTGACCTTTCCCTGGTCTGCCCTGTTTGTGCCTCCTGCCCTGTCTGTCTGCCTCTGCCTCTGACACATGTGGCTTCCCTGTAGCGTTCTTGCGCCTCTTCCTTGCTCCTTTTTATTTTGGCTCATTTCTGCTATGGCGCAACTTCCGCTTGCTCCACTATTGCGCATTGCGCAAGTCTTTGAATATTACACTGCGCCATTTATGCATGGTTCCTCCCCCTTTGGTTGCTCATGCCTTCATTATCATTGCGCTGTTGCTCAGCATGATTTCAGGGGCGCAACTGCCTTCTGCTGAATATTGCAGAATGGTACAATTTCGGACTTGCGCAGGTGCAACCCTATTGCACACGGCTCAACTCTTTTGAATATCTGGGCCCTGGAGTGAAAATATTAAAAATGCTCGAACGTACGAGCGTACATGGAAACTGCACAACGCACGCTCGTAACAGTCATTTAGTGGAATAATTTCACCAAAATTTCAACATAGGCATTTTGTGACCTCTGCTCATGAACACTGTCACTATGATTTTCTTAATTTGTCCTGAAAGTTGATTTCCCACAGCGACCGCGCCATTGTGTGCTAGATGTACGAAAACACATTTTGGGCAGAATGTGAAAAATGACAGCTGCACTGTTCATAAGGAGGTGTACAAAACTGACAATGTTGAAAATCTTGAGTGAAAATATCACAGATTCTCAACATTCCGAGTGTGCGTGGAAACTGCGCAATGCACGCTCATAAAATAGTCATTTTATGGACTTTTGTCACAAAATTTTCAAGATAGGTATTTTAAGACCTCTGCTCATGAACAGTGTCACTGTGATTTTTGTAATCTGTCCCAAACACTGGTTTCCCGCAGCGACTGGGCTATTCTGTGCTAAAAGTGCAAAAACACATTTAGGCCAGGATGTGAAAAATGACAGCGATACTGTTCATGAGGAGGTGTAAAAAAATACCAATGAACAAAATCTGGAGTGAAAATATTACATATTCACGACATTACAAGTGTGCTTTGAAACTGTGTAATGCACGCTCGTAACACAGTCATTTTTTGGAATTTTTTCACCAAAGCTTTAACATAGGCTTTTTGGGAGCCCACCTCATGAACAGTGACACTGACATTTCCTTAATCGGTCCTGAAAGGTGATTCTGCACAGTGACCGCAAAATCACCTTTCGGGACCGAATAACCAGATGACAGTCACTGAATTTATGAGGTGGGGTCCAAGAACCCAATGTCGAAAATTTGGTGCCAAAATTCCCCCCTCAGCTAGTGATCAAACAGGAGTTCAGCATGTTTGTAGTTTATTTGCATCACCAGGTAAGGAAAAAGGTCTGGCTCTCCATACGATGCGCAGTGGAAACACCGGACCTCGCCCAACAACTAACGCACCGAAATCTGGCCAATGGAAAATCATGTACACAAATGCACACAGTCTGGGAAACAAGATCCCAAACCTGCAGGCAACAATGACAGAAGCTAAACTGGATATAGTAACTATTAGCTAGGCATGGTTCACCAGTAACCACACTTGGGAGACCTCAGGCTATGTACTGTTCAGAAGAGACCAAGGTACAAAAAAGGGTGGGGGTAGCCCTTTATGACAATGAAAATATCAAAGCTACAGAAATTCAAAATACACATAAGGAGCCAGAAGAACTGTGGGTCACCCTGGAAACAGCAAATGGGACAGCCATATGGACTGGGGTTGTCTACAGGCCTCCAGACCAGGGGGAGGACATAGACTCGTTACTGTTAGAAGATATACAAAGCATGATGGCTAAAGGAGAGGTTCTGATAATGGGAGACTTCAACATGCCAGATACAGATTGGTCAATACCAGCAGGAACATCCTCCAGAACTAGACACATAGTGTATTCCCTGCAGGGGGAGGGCCTCAAACAACTGGTACAACAACCCACAAGAGACAGGGATATCCTAGATCTAGTACTTACTAATGGGAGAAGGGTGACAGATCTCCAGGTAGAAGGTCACCTGGGAGCCAGTGACCATCACGTGGTATGGTTCTGTTTGGTCACTAGAACGAAATCATTGCATTCCAAGGCAAAAATATGGGACTTCAGGGGAGCTGACTTTCATCAGATGGCCAACAGAGTTAAGCTAGCCCTGTCAAGAAGAAATACAGGTGAGGGGGGTACAGGCAAAGTGGGCAAGTATTAAGGATACAATACTTGAAGCAACATCCCATTGTGTTAGAGAGAAAGGAAAGAGCAAAAGAAGGAGGAAACCACTCTGGTTCTCAAAAACATTAGCAGAAAAGGTCAGAGTCAAAAGGTTGGCATTCAGGAAATATAAAGGAACGCAGTAGGATGAAGGCAGGGAGGCATACCAAACTTCCCTAAGGGACGCAGAGAAGGCAGTAATGCAGGCAAAGGCCCAAACCGAGGAAACACTAGCACAAACAGCAAAAGAAGGGGACAAGACTTTCTATAGATACATTAGTGAAAGGAGAAAGTCCAGAGGGGGTGTTGCTAAGATCAAAGGGGATAAGGAGGAGAGTGTGGAGGAGGACCAAGGAAAAGCATCTATCCTAAATAGATACTTCTGCTCAGTATTTACTGAGGAGAAGGTAAGGCAGGGCCCACAGCTCAACACCATGGACACAGTGGGGAGGGAGGTGTGCATAAGTCCCTTCACAAAAGAAAGGGTCCTACAAGAGCTCACTAAGCTCAGGGTGGACAAAGCAATCGGATCAGACAGCATACATCCCAGGGTACTAAAGGAGCAAAGGGTGGAACTAGCAGAGCCATTGTCAGAATGGTTTAGTGAGTGTCTGTGCATAGGAGAGGTCCCAGAAGACTGGAGAAGGGCTCATGTGATACTGCTCCACAAGAGTGATAGCAGGGAGGAGGCAGGGAACTACAGACCAGTCAGTCTTACCTCAGTAGTGGGCAAGATTATGGAGGCACTCCTTAAGGAAAGGATAGTGCAACACCTGGAATCCATAGGAGCACAGGATCCAAGACAGCATTGGTTTACAACAGGAAGGTCCTGTCAAACTAATCTCATAGATTTCTTTGACTGGGTAGCCAGAGTGGTAGACCAAGGGGGTGCAGTTGATGTTGCCTACCTTGACTTCAGCAAAGCTTTCGATACTGTCCCACATAGAAGATTGATTAATAAGCTAGGTAGGCTCAGGGTGGGTCAGAAGTTGATCAACTGGGTGGCAAACTGGTTGGCAGGCAGAACACAGAGAGTGGTGGTAAATGGTATGCAGTCAGAAGAGATGCAAGTCACAAGTGGAGTATCTCAGGGATCAGTCCTGGGGCCAGTCCTCTTCAATATCTTCATCAGTGACATTGCAGATGGACCGGAGGGTAAGGTTTGTCTGTTTGCAGATGACACCAAGATCTACAACAGAGTAGATTATCCAGATGGGTGGGCAGAATGAGAAGAGATCTGGATAAATTGGCAAAATGGTCAGTAGAGTGGCAACTGAGGTTTAATGCAAAGAAGTGCAAGATCATGCACATAGGGAAGAGAAACCCTGAAGCCACCTATAGGCTGGGAGGGGAGTTCCTGGCAATCACAAGGGAAGAAAGAGACTTGGGCGTTGTCATCACAGATGACCTGAAATCATCAAAACAGACCACTAAAGCAGTAGGTAGGGCTAGGGGGATGTTGGGGTGTACTAGTAGGAGTATCACAAGTCATAAGAGGGCGGTAATAATCCCTCTTTACGGGACACTGGTTAGGCCTCATCTGGAGTACTGTATGCACTACTGGAGGCTGCACCTGCACAAGGACATTAACAAAATGGAGGCAGTCCAGAGAAGGGACACCAAAAATGGTGCAGGGACTGCATCAGAAAACATATGAGGACAGATTAAAGGAGCTCAATATGTATACCCTAGAGCAAAGGAGGGGGATAGGTGATATGATCAAAACATTCAAATACCTTAAGGGCATTAACAAGCTGAAAGAGTCTAATATGTTTCAATATAAGAAACATAGCAGGACAAGAGGACACAGCATGAGATTAGAGGGAGGCCGATTAAGGGGTAATGTGAGGAAGTTCTTTTTCACCGAAAGGGTGGTGGATGCATGGAATGGCCTACCTCGGGAAGTGGTGGATATGAATACAGTGCAGGGTTTCAAACAGGCATGGGTAGGCAAATGGGCAGACAGGATGGGCCTTGCGGTCCTTATCTGCCGTCAATGTCTATCTTTCTATGTTTCTAAGATACAAGCTACAAAATATTATCCACTGATATACAAAAGGCTATTAAACAAAACATTTACAATCACTCTAAGTAAATAAATACTGTAATGTCTCAACTCCAGTCTAAAAGTATAAATAGTAGCTTCTAAGTAGTCGAATATAGGTAGGAGTGAATTAAAAAAGGATGGGAGATTATAGGACGTTTTTTGACCAGCTAATGTGTTCATTCTGGGGGTGATAAAATAATGATGTACAGATAAACGGGTAAAGACTGGACTAATGTGTTTCTTAAAAATGGAATTTAAAATGGTGGTCTATGTAGCTATCTACAGCTTTTATTTTATTTTTCTGAAAATTGATAACTGGGAGATGCACACTAAGCCAAGGCTCATTTCCAGGTGCAACCAAGGGGAGGGGGGAACAGGAGAAAAACAGTACAATGCACAATAACAAGTCAAATGAGCAACAGAGGGGGTGATTTCATGTAAGATGGTGGGTAGTTTTAAAAGGGCATGGGACAGGGCACGTGGGAGGGTCTGGATAAGTAGTGCTAAGAACTTCCTGGAGGTGGGGGGGGTAAGGCAGCTACAGTCTAGGGGTGCTAGCTGTGCACTCGAGCAGACTTGATAGACCATGAGGCCTGTTTCTGCTGGCAGATTCATATGTTCATTTACTATTTTTCTTAGCACTTTTGTATATTATGTACTGTACCCTGTTTTGTATTGAATTGCTCAGTCCTGTTGCCCTTACTGATGACTACCGCTGTTGTATTCTGCCAGGTTGTGTGTGGAATAGGCAACTGTTTTTGTCTGGAGCACCTACCTGGTAAATAAACGCTACATAAAAATATAAATAAAAAAGTTGGTACAAAAATAAATAGATACAAAAAAGTTGATTGAGAGAATATAGTGCGGTCACAGCTCAATATGAAACACCTGTACAAGTGCAAAAGTAAAAGCCACAGCAATACATGGTGTGTTGATACAATGCTGACAATAGGTGAGAGATCTGTATGATGAGCTTATGTCTGACCTTGTGGTGGAGGGGAGAGCAGAAGTAGTGATGAGGAAGTGAAGCAGAAGGCAGGTAGTGGAGAACCAGCCAGAGGCCTCACCAAGGATGATTGAGGCTCAAGCAAGGGAGGTGTCAGAAGGAAGGGTAACAGGAACAGGTGGAGTGGGGTTAGAGTTTCAGTTGGTGCCTGAGACAGCCAGGGGAGGAGGACAGGAGGAGGGAGGAGGGAGGAGGACAGTTTGCACCAGAGCGAGGGAAATCAATAAGAGTAGAAAGATTGCCCAGTACAGGAGCAGGGTGAGGAGTGGTGAAAGTGCAATGGTCCCTGGAATGGAGGGAACAGGAAATATGGGGGAGTTGGGAGAGAGGAGAGGTAAAAGGGAAGGGAACGAAAACAATATTTGGATATGAAGGAAGTACAGGGAGCCTGGCAATGTGAGGGCAGAGTGAGGATGAAGAGGGAAGAGTAGAGGGAGCAGTGGTGATTATGGGGTGGAGGGGGGATTTGTAGCAAAGTGGCAGAATGAGTTGCAGAGGTTGTCCAGTATGGCAAGAGAAGAGGAGAAGAAGCGGTGTCATAAACCATGTTCACATAGTCAAAGACCAGGAGCACCATTTTGGCAACAAGCTGCCTGCAGACCTTTAGAGATAAGCAGTCTTTGTTGTGTCACAGGGCACAGACCTTGGGTCAGAGTTTTGCATGGATTGCATCAATGTGGGCCGGGAAGTCAAGCTTACTATCAAGCCACACACTGAGGTACTTAAATGACTGAACTGCTTCAAGAGGGATGCCATTCAGTGTGGAGAAAACTGGGAGGAGGGTAGTGAGTCTGACCCATTTCTGACTGGTACCAAACATCATGGACACCATTTCTTTAGTGCTGACCGAGGGTTGGTTGGATTGGAACCAGTGCAGAATGCTGTTGAAGTTCTGTTGGAGAAGATCTTCAACAGCTGCTGGTAGAGGGACCAGAGGGGAAGAGGATTGTGTCATAAGCATAGATGTGAATATGTGAGTTGGCACAGGCAGAGGGGGAGGTCATTCAGGAAAATGTAGAAGATGACGGGAAACAGCATGGAGCCCTATGGGAACCTTGGGACTTGGGGAAACCATTCAACAACCAGTCTCAGAAGAGTCATATAAGGTTGGGAACTGCATTATTTGTAATACCAATGTAGTGGTTTGCTGTACATGGCAGTCTGTAATTGCAATGTGCATTACATTGGAAAAGACTCAGAAATGTTTACAGTACAAATAAGTGAACACTTGCATAGTATAGAAAGAAAAGAAAAAGAAAATGCATTGCCTACACATGTGATGAAACTGGGTATGGCCATTAGAGCTGTTTACAGCTCGAGATGCAGCGGAATTTTATTTTGAAACATTTTGTATAATTATGGCCTTTCAGCAAAATTTCACTGCCGGATTTCGCCTTGAATTTTGCCTTGAGCATCTGTAAGGCAAAATTAGGAGAAATTGGGCTTTTATCTCTGCTGGTGGTCACATGGTTGAGTCTAAACAGGCAAGAAGTGATGGGTTCATTTTCTGTGCTACATATCTCAAGGAAGCAGGCAGCATCTATACTCAGAGTCAGAGCCATATGACTGCACTTTGATACATAAACTACTTAATTTGTGCAATTTCTTTCTAACTTTTTTTTGTTTGTCTTTGTCCTACTTCATATCCACCCCAGTTCTCTCTCTCTCAGAGTATCTCTGTTTCTTTTTTTTTTTTTTTGGTTTTGCTTGAATTGGTGGTGGTGGTAGGCATAATGGAAAAGGGTAGAGGCAGTGGGGCACCTGTACGCCACCTTGACAGGCGCGCATTTCAGATGTCCATTAAAAATGAAATGCCACAGTGGCAGGAGGCTGTTGGCCCCAACACCAGCACTCAGCAGCAAACAAATGCACCCCCTTCCCAGCATCAGGAGACTACCATGCCCCTTCCACTGCAGCAGCAGCAGGTGGCAGCACCCCCTCCACAGCAACAGGAAGCAACCGTGGCCCCTCCACTGGAGCAGCAGCAGAAAATAGTGCCCCCTCCCCAGCACCAGGATACTGTTCCTCCACCTCAACAGTAGGAGAGCATTCCCCCTCCCAAGCAGCAGATGGAGTCAGTGCCTGGGGCATCATCTGCCACCCCCCTTCCCCCACGGCATCATCATCTCCAAAGTTCTCCTGCCTGAGAGTTCTTTTATGCAAGTTCAGCAGGTGACCCAGTGGTCACCTGCAATCTATGCAGGCAGGAAGTGCATTGCGGTAAGTCCGGTTCTCACTTCAGGACAAGCTGCCAATGGAGCCACATACTGCACCATCACCTGCTTCAATGTGACCTCAAACTGCAGGAGGTGGTGGCAGCATCAACTGCAGCTGT
The DNA here is from genome assembly GCA_016271365.2 of Neoceratodus forsteri. NCBI lineage: Eukaryota > Metazoa > Chordata > Ceratodontiformes > Ceratodontidae > Neoceratodus > Neoceratodus forsteri. Next base: position 775,278,432 of record CM028134.1, on the reverse strand, counting down.
GGGGAGCAGTGCGGGCGTGAGCAGTGAAGGAGGTGAGCAGGAGGAAGGCATGGCTGGACCTGTTAAGCGTCCTCCCTGGGCTCACCAGACCAGGCAATAGCAGCAGTCTGCAGTTCCATCAAGACCCTGCCAGGTCCCCCTCTGTCCAGAGCCAGAAGCAGCAGCACAGGCAGCCCCCACCCTGCCAGCAGTGATATGTGGACTTATCAGCTGTCCTGTTAGAAATCTGCAGAATTGGCATTTAGTTAGTAAAATACCACTTTCACCAGTGAAATGCTAATTCTGCAGTACTTTCGCTGGTGAAGTGGAATTTTGCCAGGGCCCTGTCCTGACCTGACATCATCCTCAAGTTTGGATTGGGAAAGGGACCTGATGCTGCAGCGGGTGCGTGGATTGTACTCCGCAGCGTCTTTACAGTAAAATATTGCCTTACACTACCTCCATTTGCAGTACTCTCTGTACCAGGAGGTACTGTAGGCAGGATAGGGCCCTACTGGCACGTCTCTACCGAGACATGTCAGTTGCTCTAAAAGTCTTCCTGTTTCTGTATTTTGTATGTAAAATAATTTGTTTGACCATTGCTGTTGTGTTTGTTACTGTCTTATTCTCTCTATATGATTCAGTCCCTTTTCTTGTTATCTGTCTATTACTTCTCCCCACTCATTGTTGTATTACCCATGTCCCCCTGATCCTGCCTGTCATTTGTTATACTTATTCTGTACCCTGTCCGTGTAGCCCTCCCCAATAAACACCTTATTCCCTTATTATTTGTGGTGTGTGTTATTTCTTAGAGCTGGTTACACCTACAAGATTACTTTTTGCAACATAATGATGTGTAATGCAGTTACATTCCATATATATGGAGTCTGCAAATGAAAGGCCAGCTCCTGCTGAAGGTTGTTGGCCGTCTGGGCCTTGTACACAGAGTGCATATTTTTTTGAATTCAAATACCTCATGTGAGTTGCTTCAACTCAAAGTTAAAAGTGCTCACCACAGCACATGTCCATGAAGTGGTCATTCTTTATTCGAGTTTGGCAAGTAAACAATGTAAAAAGGTTTTCCATATAACTAAGATAAAAACACCCGCTCACCCAAGGCAATATCATTCCTTATATGTTACCAGTTATGTCACACCTGATGCACGCATTTTTCACATGTGTGCTTTGTGTGTGAGAAAGCATGCGTGTGTGAAATGCATCAGGTGTGACATAACCTTTGATGTATCATGAAGCACAGTGCCTTGAGGGAGCCGGAGTTTTTATCTTAGTTATATGGGAGCATTTTTGACATTGTTTACTTGCTACACTGGAATAAAAAAATAGCACTTTATGGATATGTGCTGTGGTGAGTAATTCTTACTTTGAGTTGAAGCAACTCACACGAGGTATTTGAATTAAAAAAATGCACACTCTGTACACAGGGTCCTGATGGCCGACACCCTTCGACAGCTGCCAGCCTTCCCTTTGCAAACTCCATATATGTGGAATGTAACTGAATTGTTGGTCAATGTTAAGTTTTGTGAAAGTTATATTGAAGGCGTCACCTGCTCTTTAATATGTTTCCTCCTCCTGTCCACAAATGTCAAGTATTGTGCCTAATAAAAAAATTGTTTCACAATGTTATGTGATGTTGCCTCAGTTACTGTTGTGTTCAACATTCCAAAGATGTAACACATCTGGTGCTGCCACTGCTGAACATGCCCCAGAAGTCCAGAAATGTTTCCCAAAAAAATGTTACAGTAAATTGAGACTGAAATCTGGTGTCACTCATGCTGTTATATGGTTCACATCTACCACCAGGACCGAAATCTGCTGTTTTCTGCACCGTTTACAACTGTTTTCAGGCCTGATCTTTGTGCTGCCACTGCCAAACATGCCCCAGAAGTCTAGAAATGTTTCCCAAAAAGTGTTACTTTAAATTGAGACAGAAATCAGGTCTTAGTCATGATGCTAGATGGTGTCCCCCCACTGAGCAGACCTCAAAATGGTGTATGGGCCACTGTCTACAAAGGATTTTAGGCTGAATCTTGTTGTTGCAAGAGCAGAACAGGCTGTACAAGTCATCCAGAAATGTTTAATAAAAAATGTTACATTAAATTGAGACAGAAATCAGGTCTCAGTCATGATGTTATATGGTGTCTGCCATCCACCCAGACCAAAACATGCTGTTTGGACAACTGTTTACCAAGGATTTCAAGCCTCATCTTATTGCTGCCAGTGCCAAACAGGTCCTAGAAGTCCAGAAATGTTTCATAAAAAATGTTACATTAAATTGAGACTGAAATCTGGTGTTAGTCATGCTGTTAGATGGTTCATATCCACCACCAGGGATGAAATCTGCCTTTTTCTGCCCCATTTACAATGGTTTTCAGGCCTAATCTTGGTGCTTCCAGTGCCAAGCAGGTCCTAAAAGTCCAGAAATGTTTCATAAAAAATGTTACAGTAAATTGAGACAGAAATCTGGTGTTAATCATGCTGTTAATATGGTTCACATCCACCACCAGAACTGAAATCTGCTGTTTTGTGCACTGTTTACAACAGTTTTCAGGCCTAATCTTGGTGCTGCTACTGCCAAACATGCCCCAGAAGTGCAGAAATGTTTCCCCAACAATGTTACAGTAAATTGAGACAGAAATCTGGTGTTAGTCATGCTGTTAGATAGTTCACATCCACAACCAGGACTGAAATCTGTTGTTTAATGTACTGTTTACAACAGTTTCCAATACAAAAATAAAGCAGAAAAGTGATTAAACAAAGGGAAACAGGAACAGAACTACTCAGAATGAGTAACTGTTCAGATAAAGTCACCCCAAAAAAGGTCAATATGTAAGAAACATATTCCAAATAAAATAAACACACCAACAAAAATACTAAGACTTAAAAGAAATAACAGAAACTCACTCAAAACTTGTGAGAAATCTGTCAAATATTAGGAACTAGCCTACTCTGCTTTCATATACACATACACACACCATGTGGTCGACCCTTTCACACTCAACTCCCTCATAGACACAGACACAGAGAAAACTGAAAACACTGCCTAAGTTTAACTAAGTATTATCCAAAGATACCAAAACAAAAAAATATATTCGCTAGCAGCACTAGGAACAAATTTTAGTTTTTGGGAGCAATTAGCTCTCAAAAATAACAAATAAAAAGGTTTTTGATGGGTTTATCGGTTGTGAGGCACCACACTGAACTGCCCTCCGACTCAACAGACAATATACTGCGCAGGAAACAGCCTGCACATGATATTTCATCTATTTACCCACAATGTATTGCAAATTTGCTGGTGAAATTGAAAAACATTGGTGAAAGTGGCGAAATTTGGTGAAAGGTTACGTTATGCGAAATCGTCATCCAAGGCAAAATTACAATTTGCCTAGGCGAAAAATTTCACATAATGTGGTATTTACGTGAAATATTTCGCTAGGTGAAATTTTCCAATTTCACACAACTCTGCTGTGCTCCTCTTCGGTCCTGCCTCCTCAAAGCAACATCAGTGCTGGAGTATGTCTGCATAACCCCTCTCAGTTCTGATGGAAGCTATGCTGAGAGGGGCTGTAAGTTCAAGAGGGAAAGCCAATGAGTGTTCATGTCCATTTCACACAGCCATTCCAGTCTCAATAGCACGTATCTCCCCCTCAGCCAAGACTTGTATTGTTCTGGAACCTCTCTGTCACCAGTAAAGTAACTTATATTTTTTGCTGTGGTGCCACTGTACAATGAAATAAAATAAAAACACAAGTTACAGCTTCTCCAGTGTTGGACTTACTGGGAGAGGGGGTTGGGGACCGTGCTGGGAGTGTCTGTAACATGTTGGAGTGAGCTATGCAGCCTGTCTATATGGCTGCTTACACCATTCATTCTGGGATGCATCCCTGACTCTGCTGTGGCTTGGGAACAGGAGAAGTGAACGACTTACCATGATTGGGTAAGTGTCTACACTGCCACATTTACACAGCAGCAACTCATGCACTCGGGTTGTTGTGGTGCAAATGTGGCAGTGTAAACAAGCCTATTATTGCTCTAGATTTTTGAGTCTGGAGAAAGTGTCACTCAACTTGGTGGAGGAGAGAGATCTGGACAATAAGCTCCTATAGAACTTCTGGCATAAACTGAAGGCACTTGTCCCCTGGACTAAATTACCTTTTCATCTTTGTCCATTTTTGAGATAAATATCATTATCTTTTGGGCTCATCTCAGAGCTGTTAGGGTACTAGCGAGTTAGGTACTGTGATTTTGTTTAACTTAGGTGTTCATGATGATCTTTTGAACTGGATTGTATATATTTTTGCAACTCCATAATCATGCAATAGTCTGTAATAGGGAGTATCAGTCTTGTTTGTTTTTACAATACTATGTATTTACCCAATGCTCCCAACCCTCTCCCTCCGCTCCTTCCCCCATTCCACCCTTCCCTCTCCTTTCCTTTCCCCTTCCATCCCTTCTCCGTCCCCCTCCCTTCTGTCCCTTAGTCCATGTCTGGACATTTTTTTATACTGTATTTTTGCACATACTGAATGTTCTTCACATCACCTTGGACATTATATTTTGCAATATTTACATTGAATGCTGACTTGAACATAATTACTTGCTGGCACTTTAACTTTGCACTGTATACGTCAATATGTCTTAGGCAATGGTCACACCTTGAAAAAGTGCACAGTGAGGCTGCCCAAAACCTTGGGGTTTGTAGGCCTGAGCTCTACCATAGTGGAATTTTCAGTAAACTTTAATATAAACTCCATAGGAATATTTTGGTTGGTATGAGTTTTCTAACTATTTGAGCTCAGTGTTTTGAATCTATGGTGGGGAACTGGAACAAATTAAAAACAGAACGGCAAAACAGAACTCCTGAAAAGTTATGTGTATAAATGCCAAGAATCTAGGGAACAAAGTATGTGATCTTCAGGCACTGGTTGCAAAATCCCAGCTTGACTTAGTGGCCATAACTAAAACATGTGCAATACAGTACCATGACTGGGACCTCACAATCCCATGGTACTCTATCCTTAGAAGAGACACCGCTAAGAGCAAGGGAGGAGGAGTGACCCTGATTGTGAGGGAGGGTATTTAGGTGACAAAGTACAGTTGGAGCAATTGACATGGTCAGATATGTCCTGAAAGTTCTATGATACCTCTACACAAACTTCATTTTGCCTGCAGTATCAACACAGGCCACTAGGGAGCATCTCTTTAGAAATATTTTTGCAAAATAGCTGGAAATATCTGACCATATCTTTTACTGCAACTGTATATGATCTCAGGGGAGGATATGGTGACACTCACTATGGGTATAGCTGGAAGCAAACTGGGATAGAATGATTAGAATGGGCTGATTTACAGATCACCACACCAAGTTGAGGAGGCAGACAGGAAGCTAGAGGAAACAATCAGAAGGGCAGCAATTCAAGGAGATGTGGTAATCACTGGGGAGTTCAGTTTTTCTGATGTAGACCGAAGTATCCTAATAGCAACTAGCACCAGGAGTCATATACTAATTGATGCATTTCAAGATGGTTCCCTGGTTCAAGGCGTCAGGAAACACCTGAGAAAGGAGGCAACCCTGGGCCTGGTGCTCATGAGCAGTGACTCCAGGAAGGATATAGGAGCAGGGAAACACTGGGTACCAGTGACCACCTATCACTTTGCTTCACTATTGAAATGCGCAAGGAATACGCTAACTCTATGACAAGGATCCTTGATTTGAGAGGGGCAGACTTTGGGGAAAGGAGAAATAAAATCAGAGTCATGTTTGAAGCTGCCATAGAGGCTGAAGCTGTGAAAAAGAAATGGGACACTATTTCTAAGAAAAACCCCTGCAAGATGTTATTAATTCCTCCTTAGGGCAAGTGGGGAAGTGCAATAAAAAAAGAAACTGATATGGTTCACAAGGGTAGTGGGAGTAGCAGTGAGAGAAAATTAGAGGTGCTTGTAAATTTAAAGGAGGCCAGGCAGAAAGTGACAGGAAAGCTTACCTTGAGAGGCTGAGTGGTGCTATTGGGTGTTGAGTACAGCTACAGCTAGATCAGAACTAAGGACTGTGGAGAGAGTTAAGGAAGGTGAAAAACACTTATTTCACTATATCAGAAAGAAGCACCAAATAAGGAAGGCAAAATCAAACTATGACAAGGAGAAGGGTGGGTGAAGGATGATAAGGGTAAGGAGGAAATATTGAATGACTACTTCTATTTAGTTTCCATGAGAAAGAAGGAAGGTCCACTGCCAAAGGATAGAACAACCCCCAGCCCAGATGGGGGAGCATAAATGAACAAGGAACCAATAGCTACAGAAAGAATGCTCAAGGGGCTCAGGATCCTAAAGGTTACTAAGTCTCCGGGATAAGATGGGGTACACCCCAGGTTGTTAATAGAGATGGTGAAAGTTTGGCTATGTCTTTGGGAGAGCTCTACAACTACCCCCTTGAGACAAGTATGGTGCCTATAGTCTGCAGAGTGGTGGATCTTGTGCCTCTGTACAAAATTCAAGTAAGGGATAAGCCAGGAAACTATAGACCAGTCAGTCTGATCTCAGGTGTGGGAAAACTAATTGAATCTATCATCAATAAGAGGCTAGTAGAGTTCCAAGTGGCAAATGAGCTACAAGACAAAAGGCAACATGGGTCTGTGGCAGATAAAGTCTGTCAGACAAACCTGATTGACTTCCTCAGCTGGGTGACAAGTGCTGCTGATAAAGAACAGGTGGCTAACATATTGTATTGGACTTTAGCAGAGTGTTTGACTCCGTTCCACTCAGGAGACTGGTAAAAAAAAAGAGGGTATGTATGAATGGGACAGACTAACATTGTGAGTAGGGAACAGGCTAGGTGAGAGAACACAGAGGGTAGCAGTAAATGGGGACTACTAAGGAGTGAGAGGGGTTGTCCTCAGACTCATATCCTTTAACATCTTTATCAGTGACATATGGGAGGATATCAGATGAAAAATGTGCCTTTTCATGGATTATGCCAAGATATGCAGTAGAGTATCTGAATAGACTGGAGCAATGGTTGAGGAGCTGGCAGCTAACCTTTAATACCAACATGTATAAAGCCATGCACATGGGCTGCAGAAAACCTAGGACAGAATATAGGTAAAGATGGGGAAAGAAAGGGATCTGGAAGTAGTAATTTCAGACATCAGCAAACAACAGAGTTATTGGGATGGCAAAGGGGAAGTTGAGTTGCATTGGGAGGGAATTTAGCAGCAGGAGAAAAGATGTATTGTTGCACCTGTAGAGATCCCTGGTGTGGCAGCACCAGGAGCACAGTTAGGGACAGCCCGAATATGCACTCATTAGAAGTCAGGAGGGAGAAGCAGAACATGATCCAAATGCTTAAATATGAACTGTTCACAAATTGTGGCAACAAAAGGAATCTGGTGAGAGGAGGTTTAAGGACATTATGTATACAGGGAAGGACAGGGTAGAGGGCAATGGTATGAACAAATTGGGTATATGGAACTACCTCAATGAGGTAGACAAATAGGGCAGGCTGATTGGAATGTGAGATATTCTCCTCTCTTCAGTTTTCTGTGTATCTATGTTTCTGTTGCCTGACACATGTGAAAATAGCATAGGCACTAAATAACTTTGGGGGGGGTCACTATAGCTAAGTCCATTTGCAAGACTAAGGTCTCCCAACCACATAAGATGTGTCCCTATACTTAGTACATTGCAGAAGATTTTGGAAAATAGCTTTTTGTACTGAGGTCAATCACAATTCTTGGATGGAGTCACTGTATACTCATTCACAGGACTTTTGTCACCTGGATTTGTCACTCCTGTGGCCTTTTTCAATGTCCTCCCTGTATCCCTGTATGGAATAAAGGGAATAGGTATGACTGAGTAAGAAAGGAAGAGACTGAACATTTTAATGAGTGGTTAATGGGATGAAGTCTGGAGAAGGGGTACTACTTTGTGGGGTACTGGGTAGGCTGCCTGGACAGGAGGGTCTTCAAGGGTGATGATCTTCATCTGATGAGAGATGGGGCCAGTGCTCTGAGGCAGAAGTCTAATAATTACACTGGACAGTTAAACTGACTATGGGGGAGACAGAGGCTAGGGGAACCACTGAGAATGGACAGCAGAACTAGAATCTAGCTAGGTCTCCCCTGAACAGGAGACTAGTATCAGCAAAGTGGATAACAGTAAGGCTGAAGTTCAAATTAGGTTAGGTTAGGGGAAGAGGCCAATGAGGGAGGGCAGACAAAGCCTACATTTAGCATGAAAAATAAAAAGTAAGGAGACTAATTAAGAATAAAGAAGAAGGCATAGGAAAAAGCAAGAGAGGATACAGAGAATAATGGAAAGGGGTCTGCTTTAATGTTGGGAGTCTGAGAAATAAAATTAGTGAGCTCCAGGCAATGGTGGCAGACACTGAGATGGATCTAGTAGCCATCATAGAAACTCAAGGGACAAAGAATAACAATTGTGACCTGACAGTCCAAGGCTATACCATGTTTAGACAAGATAGAGGAAAAGGTCAAAAAGGAGGTGTAGCCCTACATGTCATAGAGGGCATAGAGGCAGTGAAGGATGGAAGCATCAGGGGAGATCACGGGGAAACTGAATTGCTGTGGGTTCAGCTCACAGAAGCCTCAGGCAAGGAACTATGAATGGGGTGATCTACAGACCTCCAGGACAGGGGGAAGAGAGAGGTAATGAGCTTCTCCTTCCGACCTGTCTCCCCGGCCGAAGTCTACCAAGCACTGTGTAACCTAAACCCCAACAAGGGTAAATGCCCCTCAGGCATGGACTCCAGACTACTTCAGCTCTCAGCCCCTGCTATTGCCGCCCCGATAGCTGACTTGCTCAACCTCTCCTTCTCAACGTCAACAATTCCCACAGCATGGAAGCTGGCAACTGTCATCTCACATCCTAAAGGGGGGACCCCTCCTCCCCTTGGAATTACCATCTTATTTCCCTTCTCCCAACTCTGGCAAAAATACAAGAACAATTTGTCCTTGCTCAGTTCTCCCAATACTTAGTCGAGTCCTCTTTCTTCACCCCTTACCAATCAGGCTTCCACAAATCTCATTCCACTGTCACCTCCTACTAAGAGTCACAATGACATCCTCTCAGGTATGGATAAAGGCTATATCACCTCGGCCATCTTCATCGATCTGGCTAAAGCCTTTGATACCATCTCCCACACAACCTACTGGACAAACTAAAGGCTGCCGGCCTATCTGACCTTGCCACTAACTGGTTTCAGGCGATTTGCATGGCAGACGGCAAACAGTGAGAATTGGCTCCAACGTGATCGTCCTCCCTATCACTATGGGAGTTCCTCAAGGTTCAGTCCTGGGCCCAATCCTTTTCTCAGTTTTCCTGAATGAACTACCACAAGTCTGCTCCCATTCTGCTATACAAATGTATGCAGACGATACTGTGCTTTACAACACTGGCCCATCCGCAGAAGCAGTGCATGACCAGCTGCAGCAGGATTGCAACGCTGTTCAACATTGGCTCAGATCGAATCAGCTTTTCTTAAACGCAAAAAAGACAATCTCACTAACTTTTGGCTCGCAACCTTGGCTCTCCCGACTCTCCATGTGCCCCCCTTACCTAACCCTGGACCTTGCCCCCATAGAATCCTGTACCTCGTTCCGCTACCTCGGCATCTGGCTCGACCAATATCTAGACTTCTAAACCCACATAGACTCCCTTCACAAAAAATTGCTTCCTAAACTAGGGGCCCTCTATCGTAACAAAGGCTGCCTGCCTACCCCGGTCAGGCGCGAACTCGTGCAAAAAATGATACTTCCAATTTTTGATTACGGGGATGTAGTCTATGGCACTGCCTCACCTTCCACTCTGACCAGCCTGGACACACTCTTTCATTCTTTCTGCCGCTTCATACTGGAAAGTCCTAAACTGACGCACCACTGTGACCTATATAGTTCCTTGGCCTTTCCCTCACTCTCAGCCCGTAGACTAATCCACTGCTCTAGAGTTGCTGCTAAATACTGGTCCCATACCCTTCCTCTGTACCTGAATTCTACCTTAACTACTCAACCCCTGGCAGCTTACTCGCTGCGACACTGGATACAAGGCGCCCCATATCCCTCAGACATGCATTCCCATGGGTCAGGCTGCACCCTAGTTACCACTTACCTAAACTATGGAATGATCTCCCAACAGATATCCGCCACATTTCTAATCCAAGACACCTTAACACCCGACTCCTTGAACATTTCCTCACTGTCTGCTCCTGCTCTGGGCCTAGACATTAGTAGGCCTCATGCCCTGCTGGGCTTCCATACCATGTTATTCTGATATAGTACGCTATCCTCGATATAGTCTACAAAACACTAGCTATGTTAACTTTATGTGTACAATGTAAGGTCTTTTGCTCCACTATGTCTCTGTGCCTGCCTAGTCTTAAGTTGCATGTCTGCCTTAGCTACCTACATGTATAGTCTTTATTAATGTGCCTTCTCAACTGTACAAATTACTTGTGTGTTTGTTGTTTCCCCTCAGTGTCCCCTTCCTTGTTCCCCCAGGTCACATCTGGAAATGAGTGGTTAGCCGCTCAGTATGCCTGCCTGGTTGAACTCTTAAATAAATAAATAAATAAATAAATAAATAAATAAATACATGGAGGTGGCAAAGAGGGAGATGGTGGTGGGGGATCAAATCTAGCAAGATATTTATTGAGTCATTCCAGCAGCCAGGAGTTTCAAAAGTCAGGCCCTACTGGATACATTGCAGGACTGCCTGCTGGTGCAGCTAGGTAAAGAACCTACTAGGGAGGCTGCTAATCTATATGTGGTGCTTACTATCTTGGAAGTGGTAGGAGGAGTGAGGGTATGGGAGCCACTAGGATCCAGGGACCATAACTCTATATGGTTCAACCTGTCCCTTGGGACATCCTAATCAAAGGCTGAAGTCCTAGATATCAAATGGGCAGATTTCAACCGGATAAGGGAGCTGGTCCAGAACAAGTTAGTTGGAGTGGAAAACATCTGGGATGTGGAGGAAAGATGGGAGAGGGCAATCAAGGAGCCATTCTCGGGGCAACAAAGTCTTGCATGAGAACAGTAATCAAAAGAAAAAGGTACAAGAGATCAATATGGTTCTCTGGAGAGGTTAGGGAAGTAATGAGAGCCAACAAGAAGGTCTTCACCAGGTACAAGGAAAAACCAGGGAAAGAAGAATGGGGAGACTACCTGATGTGAACAAGGGATACCAAAAGGGTGGTCAGAGAAGCAAAGGCAGACACCGAGCTGAATATTATGGAGGGATCATGGGTGGGAAAAACAGTTCCTTAGATCTGCTAGGGGAAAAAGAAAGAAGGGGGAGGAGCAACTGTTAGGCTAATAAAGGGAGGTAGGATAACTGAGGGGGATGGGCAGAAAGCAGCCATTCTTTATGACAACTTTTGCTCTGTATTCACAAGGGAAGACAGAGGGCCTCTGCCAGACAGTGACATTAAGGCAGATGTAAGGGACATCTCTGAGATGAGCCAGTAATTATTTACCTGTGAAAGTGTTTGGAAAGGGCTAGCAGCCCTAAAGATAAATAAGGCCTCAGGGACAATTGGGATGCATCCAAGGGTACTTAAGGAACTGGCAACAAAACTAACTGAACCTCTGGTGGGGCTATTCAATATCTCAATTCAGACAGGGGTAGTTCCAAAAGACTGAAGGGTACCAGACATAGTCCCACTCCATAAGGGGGAAACAAGGAGTAACTGGCTAATTACAGACCAAGTCAGTCTTACCTCTATTGTGGTTAAACAGATGGAGCCATCATTTAATGACCTCCTAAACTACCTGGAGAGCAATGGACTCCAAGATAGTAAATAGCACGAGTTCATGGCAGGAAGGTCTTGTCAGACCAATCTGACAGTATTCTTTGACAGGGTAATGAAGGTAGTGGATAAGGGCCGTACTGTGAATTTACACTACTTTGATTTCAGCCAGGCTTTCAATTCAGTGCTTCACAGAAGGTTACTGAAGAAGCTAGAGGATCTGGGTACAGCGAAAGACACAGTAAGATGGGTGAGAAACTGGTTGGAAGGGAGACAGCAGAGGTTTGTGGTTAATGGAGTCAAAACAGAACAGAGAGAAGCCACCAGTGCCACAAAGATTGGTCCTGGATCCAGTCCTTTTCAATATGTTCATTAATGATATGGGAGAAGGAATCTAGGGCAAAATGTGTCTCTTTGCAGCTGATACTAAACTTTGTGGTGGGGCAGATAGTGAGGTGGCGTTAGGGAGATGCAGAGAGACTTGTAAAAGCTAGAGAGGTGGTCAAAGGTTTGGCAGCTGAAATTCCATTCCAAAAAGTGCAAGGTGATACACATAGGGAACAAGAACCCTAAGAAAGAGTACTGGATGGGTGAGGGTAAAGCTGTGCATTACCTCTGAGGAAAGAGACCTAGGGGGTCATCATCAGTGACTTCCTAATACAATCAAGCCAGTGCAACAAGGCCTAAAGTAAGGCAAACTGGATGCTGGAGTGTATAGGAAGGGGTACCGACAACATAAGAAAAGCGGTATTACACCCTCTCTATAGATCACTGGTGAGGTCCCACCTGGAGTACTGTACTTAGTTCTGGAGTCCTCCCCTAAGGAAAGATAAGTACAGGCTATAGACAATGCATCGCAGGCTGACCAAAATGATGCAGGGCCAGCAGGGCAGATCATACGAGCACTGGCTGAAGGCACTGAACATGTACTCACTGGAGACCAAAAGAGTGAGGAGAGATATAATAGAGACCTTTAAGTTCCTGAAAGGAATGAACAAGGTAAACTGCAAGGTACTATTTAGAATAAGTAGTGGATGATGGGGAAATGAGAACATTTTATTTTACAGAAAGGGTGGTGAAGCCGTGGAACAATCTGTCAGCTGATGTGGTGGGCACCAAAACTATCAATGGTTTCAAACTTGGCAGGGACAGTGTGAAGGGCTTAGTGGTTGCTAAGGGTGACAGCAGTAGGGTGGGGAAAGGTAATTTTGAATAAACCCCAAATGCTGACTCATTTTACATGGTTGCTCATCTTCATGACACTTGTCAACAGCATACTTTTTTGACTCGTTTGTCACACCATGACCTGCGACAGGAGTCAGGTAATCCTGGATATGGTGCAGGGTGGATTTCTGACTCAAGGCATCATGGTGCCCACTAGGGAAGGAGCAATCCATGATCTTGTACTGATGAATGGTGGGCCACGCCCAGGACATCCAGGTTGCTGAGGCCTGGGTGGGAGTGACCACTGTACAGTGGTTCAGGTTGAACTTGAGAAGGCAGAAGGCACCCACAAAGACCAAGGTCCTAGACTTTAGAAGGGTGGCCTTCAGAAAGATGGTGGTGCTGCTAAAGGGTCGCTTGGATAGCATCAGCCTAGGGATGGGGGTAGATCAGAAGTGATCCATCACTAAGGAGGGAGTAATGGCAGCCACAAAGGAGTGGATTAGGTTTAAGGGAAAAATTTCAAGGGTCAAAGCACCCAGCTGTTCTAACCGTGAGGTAGTCCTGGCAGTCAGGGATAAGAGAACCTCCTACAGGAAGTTCCAGAGGACCCAGCGAGAGGAGGACAGGGAGGCATACCAGAGAAGAGCCAAGGAGGCAGAGAAAACAGTCTTACTAGCCAAAGCCAGGGAGGAACAACAGCTAGTGAAAGGGATTAAAAAATAGAGAAAATGCCTTTTTTAAGTATGTAAGTGAAAGAGAGCAAAGAAGGATGGCATAATACAGATAAAGAGAGGAGTGGAGTGGGTGGAAGAAAATGGGGACAAGGCAGATGTGTTGAACAAGTACTTCTGTTCAGTCTTTACTAAAAAAAGGGATGGCCTGCTACCACTGCTGAGAGGAGGGGGTTGGAGGCACAGATGGAATGATAAGTGAAGACAGTGAGGAATGGTTAGTTGTCCTTGAAAGTAGACAAATCCCCAGGAGCAGATGGCATCTATCCAAGAGTGCTGAAGAAACTAGCGGAGCAACTTGCAGACCGCTTGGCTGACATGTTCAACAGTTTTGTTGATTTGGGGGTTGTGCCACAGGACTGGAGAATTGCACATGTGGTGCTGCCTCATAAAACTGGACCCAAAGATGACCTGTGCAATGACAGACCAGTCAGCCTGACTTCAGTTGTGTGTAAGTTCATGGAGACCATATTTAAAGAAAGGCTGGTGGGTTACCTGGAAGAAAATGGTCTCCAGGATGAGTGACAACATGGATTTATGGGTGGGAGATCCTGCCAAACAAACCTGATTAATTTCTTTGACTGGGTCACTAAGATAGTTGACAGGGGCCAAGCGGTTGATGTTCTGTACTTGGACTTCAGCAAGGTCTTTTACTCCATACTCCCTAGGAGATTGATCAGAAAACTGGAGGATATGGGAGTAGGAGAGAAACTCACATGATGGGTAGCTACCTGGCTGAAAGACAGGATCCAGGGGGTAGTGGTGGGGGTAGCACTCTCAAGATCTAGGGATGGCACCACTTGGGTCCCACAGGGCTCAATGTGTGGGCCAGTGTTGTTTAATGTCTTCATCAATGATACTGGAGAAAGCATAAAGGGCAAAATTGTCTTGTTCGTGGATGGCACCAAGCTCTGCAGGACAGTGAATATAGCTGAAGGAATACAGGAACTAAAGGAAGATCTGACCAAGCTCTAGTGGTGGTTCAGAATTTGGCAACTTGGCTTTAATGCAAAGAAATGTAAAGTGTAAAGTTATGCACATTGGAGCCATGAACCTGAAAACTAAGTACAGCCTGGGAGCAGTCCTGGTAATAAAATCAGATGAAGAGAAAGACCCTTAGGGTGTTGATCACTAGTGACCTGAAGCACTCCTCACAATACAGGAAAGCAGTGGCAAAAGTCAACAGAATTCTGGACTGCATTGCCATGGCAATCAGCAGCAGGAGGGAGGAAGTCATATTGCCAATTGCCATTATACAGATCACTGGTGCAGCCACACCTGGAGTGTAGTGTGTAGTACTGGCATCCCTACCTGAAGAAGGACATTAACCTGCTGGAGCTGGTCCAGAGGAGAGTGACAGTGATGCTTAAAAGTCAGCAGGGCATATGAGGAGAGGCTGGAAGCCATGAACATGTACTCCCTGGAGGAGAGGAGGGAGAGAGGGAACGTGATTGAGATCTCTAGGTATCTGAAGGGCATCAACAAAGTGAACAAGGAGAGCCCCTTCAGGTACAATGGAAATAAAAACACAAGGGGACATTTCCTGAAGTTGGGGGAGGGGAAGGGAGGTTCAAGAGAGAGTCATGGGAGGCATTTCTTCACTGGGAGGGTGGTTGCAGGGTGGAATGGGCTCTTAAACAAAGTGGTATCACTAGAGACAAAGGAAGGCTTCAAAAGGGGATGGGACAATATAAAGGGTAAGGACAGGGCCAAAAGGAGTATGGATGGAGGGGTGTATCTTTCGGAGGAACGGGCAGAGTCCTCAGCTGCCACTTGGGACTCCGCAATATGAGCAGATTTGATAAACTGTTAGGCCTTAATAGCTGATGTCAAGTATGCAGAAAATACTAGTGTTGCTAGTGGCGTTCTTTCAAGAAGAACCACAACCTTTTTTCTAGCTAATAATAAAACACCATTATGGAGCTCTGTATTGCTATTATAAACCTCCTGACAGAGTTTTAAAATTAAAACAATGATAAAAAGCAATATTTTAATTTAAAAACTATTGAAGAGCTGAGTGCAGGGAATGGATTGAATGGGTCTTCAGGTGTTCAATTTACTAGCTCTCCATTATCTGCAGGAAAGAAACTGCTGGTGAAACAATTAATAACACGAGCATCCATGATTAACGTTCTGTAAGGTGTGCCTTTTTTTATCTTTCTGCAGCTCACTCCCACCCACCCAATGCTGGTTTACAGCAACAGTAGTTCCAAGGCCACTCCCCCCACCTGATCACTTGTTTAAAGAACCAAACAAACATAACAGGAACCATACAGAGTACAGGAGTCTGGTGCATACCTTAGAGGGTCAGCCAGAGCATACAGGAGCACACAATGCAAACTGCACACTTCTTGTGTTAAAAAAAGTGTTGAGAGATGCTCAGTGATAGTTGCAAACACCTAAGTGTTCATTGGAATGTCACGATATGAAATCCAAAGATATGAATACACTAAACAAACCAAACAGGAAATTGAGGACACCGACAGCCCAACAGTCCCAGTGCTTTAAGGTCACATTGCCTCTTCCTCATGGGACCACTTATTATAATAATGTCTTATAATGAAATTTATTGACAGTATTGATGTTTATATGTTAATGGTGGTAGACATATATTACATTTAAAATATATATGGACTGTGTGTGCCATTTAATAATCATATCTCAAGTGTAAAGTTAACATTTTAAGTGCCCTATTCATTTTAGTGACTATGTTTTGAAATAATTTTTCAAATTACATAGCAAAAAAGTGTTTATTAGTGGCACTACATTCCTAATGCTCATTTGCTAGCAGGGTTGGACAAATTAAGTAGCCAGGCAGTCTACGGGCACTAAAAAATTGGTTTTGCCACCGGATTTTCAATATTTCTGCCCAATTGGCTACCTGTCCATGAAGAGATTTTTGAGCCCTTAAAAACGATGACCACTAAAAAATATTGAATTGGCTACCAGATTTTAAAAGCTAGTGACCAAACTGATGGCTAGCTCAAAAACTGATCTGTTCCACCCTGCTTGCTCATGTCACTGTTTGTTATTAATTTTGAGCATGTTTTAATCTCCACTTGGTCATAGTGTTGATCATCGTGATTATTTAATTTGCATTAGTTTGTCTGTCAGACACCAAGTGAAGCACACTGGTAACAGTCAAAACTGAGTGGAGTGTTGATGTGGAGTTTTCCATTTTCCTACAGTGTTTCCATCTCCATGAAATCATGTATGAATAAATAAACATTGGACAGTGTGACATAATCTGGCTGTGAGTTTTCATAATGTTTATATGGCAATACAATATGAAATACCAAAATATGATAACTGAAGATTAATTATGGCCAGTATATGAGTGAGTGACACTTTTAAGTCCAAAGAGATCGTACTGTGGTTTTATTACTGATGTCCAGCATTTTGTAGCCTGCTACCAAAGATTTTTTTTTTTGTGGTCCACCCCTCCTTCCCTGAAAGGAGCTCAGCCTCATCCACACAGCACCGCCCCCCATGCCCAGGCTTACCACCACTGTGCGGGGCCACCAGACAGGCACCCCCTTCCCATGGTCCTTGGTTTTATGCCCTGGCTTACCCCCCTGTGTGGAGCCATGGGAGTGGGACCCCCCCGGTGGACACTATTGGCAGTGGGGATGGCAGCAGAACTGGGCATCATGCTTGGTGACTGGAATTATTTTGTTTTTTGTAGCATGCAGCAGTATCTGGGGTCAAGGACGTGCAATGACATCCTGGGTCAGCCCCACCCCAGCAGGTAATGGTGCCAACTCAATGGGTCCCCCCAGCCTCCACCAGAGGTCCATGGTGTGTCAGACACTCTACCCCCTTCCCCCTGGAGAAGGAGAGCAGCCTCTAGGATGCTCAGTCCTTCTCCCCCCCCCCCGGCCAGCCCTCTGACGTTCCGAGTCCATTTCCAAACCTGGGTCATCAGTGTCAGACAGATGCCTTGCCTCTGTGCCAGTGGGTCTGCTCTGCTCCCAAAGATTTGACTGATGGTCTTAAAAAAACAAAATGAAACTGTAAATGCATTTGAAGTGCTCTGCTTGGTATCTGGAGAAAGACCAATACCACGTCTGAAAGATCTTTTCATGGCCAGCGTATGACTGCATGGCACTACAGTCCAAAGAGACTATGCTGTGGTTTTATTACTGATGTCCAGTATCATGTGAAAGATTTCAGTGATGGCCTCAAAGAACTGAAATGAAACGTTTTAAATGCATTAGAAGTGCTCTCCTTATTGTTTGCTGTAAGACCAATACCATGTTTGAAGATCTTTTCATGAGCTTTTACAATTTGAGGTACACAGCAAGCTGTCCTTTCCCTTAAAACTGGAAATAAAAACATAGTACTTTACTGAAATTTGGACAAATTGTGATATTGTTTGTTCCCAACATGCACTGCAAAGTCCAGCACAAATAGACACAGTTTAGTTGCCCTTTGCTTTAAAATACTATGCTGTAAGCAATTATATCAATATTCTGATTTCCCAACTAACACTGTTACACTTCTACACCAATTTCCTGTCTGAAACATCTTGCCTTGGGTGACAAAAGCAGACATCTGTCTCTGTTTAGCTTTAGTTAATCTTTCTGTCCATCAAAACTGCAAGTTTTTGTTTTTATGTAACATTTCTTTGCAAATGAATCCATTCTATTGCTCAAATAAGCTGATATTTTCAAGTGCTTAGTAATACTATAAACAAAATGCCTTAGCGTCAAGTAATGTTTCAAGAATCTGTGCATCCACAAGTACAGTGTTTATACACAGCTCCAATGTCAGCCTTCAGCAGTCTCCTGTACAATAGTAAAGCACCTCCAAAAAGGGACATGCAAATCCTTCTACTCTTTCACTACAAAATGATAACAATTAGTACGCCAGCAGATGATAAAACATATACCTTAATTACTGATGAATTTGGTAAACATGTCTAGGGTTGGTTACTGAAAAAAAAAGTCTAAAACAACAGAAAGCAGAAATTAGGAAACTTTTTTTGTAAATGTGATCACCTAATGGTTCAGATAACTAAATCATGAACAACCACAATTTTAGATCATAATTTTTTCAGTAACACAATATCAGCAATATTAAATGCCTCCAACAACTCCATATGAAGTCCGAACTATCCACTGTTTACCTGACACAAAATGGCCACCCAGGAGGTAATGAACAAGAGTCTAGATATTTACAGCTACAGTTACACACAATACAGAGTGTAACTACACTCTGTGCAGGGCTTCTTCCACTGAAGTGCAGGAAAAGGACCCAGGGGTCCTATAAACAAGGGGATGAAACATGACAAGCAATACGCTGTCAAGATGACCAACAGAATGCTTGAATAGCCAGCGCCCCCCCCCACCTCCCATGTAGGTGTTTGGATTAATGTTGTTCTGAACCCAGTCAATGGGATCAGAATCATTGGATTCTGATCTGTTTTTAGGAGTCAGGATTTTTTGGAATTGAAGACCGAAATTCCTAACTCTTTAAAATGGTTAAATCAGGTGTGGAATCTGATTCCGTTTCCAAAACCTGATTTTAGAATCTGAAATCTAATTCTGATTGTGTGCAAGAAATGCAAACTTGTATTTCTATTCTGCTAAGATTTTAGGATTTAGGATTCTGATTCATAATAGTTTATTTCTGAAATCCTAAAAAACTCTATTAGAACAGATTTCAGCAAATCAGAATACCCCTAGTTTGGATGATATGTCTTGGTTTAGTGGAAGGGGTGCACACAGCAAATCACAATACCACCAACGTGATCTCCAAAACTTCGGTGACCTCCCAGATGTTTGCCAACCAGGAACACAGAAAATGTGCTAAAGAAAGAGTTAGCAGCATGCAACAGGCACCAGACACAAAAACAAGGTCCAGAATGGTGGAATAGTCTACATCATGGATCTATTTTCTTTAAAAATGCAATTCTTTTCATTAGGCCGCATGCAGGTTAGTATTACACAGCTTTTTTTTTTATTGTTCATGACGAAAGTCCAAATCATTTTTGTTCAGTCAATTAGCGCCACCATGGATAAATTCCTCAGTACGGCATCTGGACACATTTAATTCCCAACTGCACTGGGCAGGGGGTTGCGCTGACAACCCAGAAGGTACAGTGTCTCACATTACATTTTATCTTCACCCCACAGCCACAGCCGGAGCACACAGGCTAGGACAGTTTACAGTCTAGATGTTTATCTTCTTAAATGGACAAGTGTTCCATTTTCAGTTCCTTCGCATTGAGCATTCTGGCTCTGGCACAGAGGGAAGACTACACTCAGGAAGGACCATAGTGGGGTCCAATCTCAATTAGGGTCTACTTTGGAAGAGCATCCATTCTCCATGGAAACACAATCCATGGGCAGGTTAGCCATTGAGTGTGAGTCACCCCCTATCTCAGGCTGGGCATATAGGATGACAATGGTTTCCCCACCTCAAGCTCTCACTTCAGTAACCCTTAGTGGCACTACTGAATCTGCATGTGAACTAAATTTCAGTCCAGTTTAGGTTCACTTCTGTTTTTTAATGTAACCAGATGGTATACAGTATTACAAAGTCTCTTAAGTATGTGGCTAACATAACTACACATTTTGCAAGACAATAATGTTCACATCCTGCTGCTGGACCACAGCTGACCCAGGATCTAGATCACCACCTCACATCTCACCAGCCCTATGAAGTGAAGGGCACCAATTCAATTTCTGTAAACAGACATGAACACACTCTTAATCATCCACATTCAAGCAGAGGTAAACTGGCACCAGGAGGTACCCTTTTAGTTCTTTTTAAACTATTTCAGTTCCCATTTGCCTTTTCTACTCATGAATATGGGCTTTTCAGGGCAAATGCCCCAGAGAGCATGGCTGAGATATGGCCACCACCATGATTCAGCAAGCTGTGATCTGTCTTCTTTTACTTCAGAACTGGGTACTGCAGCACTGGTTTCAGGGGCATGCAGCCAGCATGCTGCCCTCTCACCAACTACCACAAATTACCAGGAACCCTCCTGCTATGGGCAGCTGGTTGCACCTCCTAAATCCAGTGCTCAGGTCACCTGACACAAGAAAGCAACAGAAAGCCATCTTGCACTCCAGAGGTATATGTAGAAATAATATTGAAGAAATCCCAAACGGGTACCAAAGGGATACCAGTAATGCAGATATGCAAAATAAGTTGCCAAAAAATGTATACCATTACTCAGCAGCCTCAGCGCTTCACTCCAATTAGAACGAAGCTCCGAGGTTTCTGGGTAATGGTATTCCCAGTACTGTCATCTCGTTGCATGTTGGAGCAGTGAAGAATAAACTGTATACATTTTTTGCCAACTTATTTTGGCTATGTCCATTGCTGGTATCCCTTTGGTACCCCTTTGGGATTTCTTCAATATTTTTTCCACATACACCTCTGGAGTGCAGGGCAGCTTTCTGTTGCTTTATCGTTGTTTGGTGTGCCGCACCTCATCCCTGTACCCCGTACCTATCTGTCAGCACTTTGGAAACCAAGGTTTTTTTTTCACCTGACACAAGAGGCTGAAGAAGCTTCTGCAGTTAACTCTTTAGGATCCAGAGACCAAAAATGGAAGCCTACAGAGCACCTGGAGTGCCGCTCCTCATAACATTTGTCTTCCATACCCCTAATAATTTTGTTAGCCCTGTCTTGCATCCTTTCCACTGACTCAGTCTCCTTTATGGAGGAGCCCAGCACTGCACAGTACTCCACGTAGGGCCTGATCAGGGGCTTGTAAAGTTAAAATATTACTTCCCCTTGCTTACGTGTCATCCCTCACCTTGATTCATCAAAACAGAGGTGATAAGCAGGGGAGGAGAAGTAATCCTGTCACTTTACAAGGCCTTGGTCATGTCCCACTTGGAGTACTGTGTGCCATTCTGGGCTGCTTTACACAAAAAGGACATTGAGGCAGTTCAGAGGATGCAATCCAGGGCCAACAAAATGACTAGAAGTACATGAGATATCAATGAGGAGATTCTTGCAGCCATTATCATATTCACACTTGAGAAAAGATGGTTGAAAGAGGACATGATCTCAGTCTTCTGCAAAATCAAAGGTACTGATAAGACTGAACAGACAAAGATGTTTGATGTGGTGTCCTACAACAGGACATAGGTCTATGCTCTGAAGCTCAGAGATGGTAAATTCAGGGTTAACATTAGGAAGAACTACTTTTCCCAGAGGGCAGTGAAACTATGGAACAGGCTTCCAGTGGAGACAGCAGACATGAAAACATTACAGGCCTTCAGGGTACACCTGGAAAAATTGCTACTTACTGAGGGAATTGCTGGATACTGTAGCTGCTAGAGTGATTAGAGAAGCCATAAAGATTAGTACTTGTTTGCACCGCATGTTTATTCATACATGCTCATAAAGAAGGGAGGTGGACATAATGGACCTAGGTTCCTTCAGACCATAAATTAACATACTAACATGCTAGACTCCAGCAGAGTAGACCTATTGGTCAATGAAGTCTGCTCGTGCTTCAGCACCCTGATTGGGTACCATAGCCCTCAATCTGTCTCCTTCCACTGTTACTCCATCCCCCAGTGCAGCCGGCCCCCACGGGCAAACCAGCCTCTCCTTCACCCCTTGCCCATACCTGTCCCATCCTCTCTTGAATCCATCCAACGTAGCTGCCTGTACCAGCTCCCCGGCAGCGCATTCCATGGTTCCATCACTCTCTCTGTGAAGTATCTCCTCCTCCTCCTCCTTTCCCCCCTAATCCTACCACCCTCAATCTTCTAACTGTGTCCTCTGGTGATTCCACCCTCCTTCAGTGGAAAGGTCCTATTTCGGCTTACTTATTTACTCCTCTGAGGTACTCGAAGACCTCAATCATGTCACCCGGTCCCTCCTGTCCTCCAGTAAGAACAGGTTGAGCTCCCCTAGTAGTTCCTCATATGTCATATCCCCCAGGTCCCAGATCATTCTGGTTGCTCTCCTCTGAACCCTCTCCAGGAGTTGGATGTCCCTCCTTAGGTGCAGCCTCCAGAACTGCACACAGTACTCAAGATGTGGTCTAACCAGGCTGTTGTACAGTGGTAAAATCATGTCCCTGTTCCTTGAGGTAATCGCTCTAGTGATGCATCCCAGCATCCTATTTGGCCTGACCACAGCTCTCCTGCACTGCTCTGAATTATTCATGTTAACATCCACCAAGACTCCTAAGTCTCTTTCCCCTGCCGTGGCCTGCAACTCATCCTCCCCCCTCAGGGTGTACACATAGTTGGGGTTTTCCAGCCCTAGGTGTAGCACCTTACACTTGGAGGAGTTAAATTTCAATTTCCAGGTGCAGGACTGCCTATCCAGAGTATTCAGGTCCTCTTGCAAGGCCAATCTCCCCTCCTTCCACTCCACCACCACCCCCAGCTTAGAGTCGTCTGCAAAGAGACTCATTTCACACCCGCTACCTTCCCTGATATCGGAGATGTAGGTGTTAAACAGGAGTGGCCCCAGGACTGATCCCTGTGGGACCCCACTTATGACCTCCCTAGGAGGTGAGACCTCCACTCCGACCACTACCCGCTGAGTGCATTCTGAAAGCCAATTTCCAATCCATCTAACCTTCAATGGGCCTACCCCCATCCCCCCAGCTTCTCCTTTAGGCCAATGTGAGAGACTGAATCAAATGTCTTGCTGAAGTCCAGAAACAGTACATCCACTGGTCTCCCCCTGTTGAGTGCTGATGTCACCCACTCATAGAACTCTACTAGGTTTGTTTGGCATGATCTACCTGGCACAAACCCATGCTGCTGGTCATCCAGGTGACCGATCTCCTCCAAGAAACCTCCCAGCCTTTCTTTAAGTATGCCCTCTATTACCTTCCCCACCACTGACGTCAAACTGATGGGTTTTATAGTTTCCTGGCTCTTCTCTCGATCCCCCTTTATGGATGGACACAACATGCGCCTGCTTCCAATCCCTTGGCACCCTCCCTATCTGGAGTGACAAGTTGAAGAGATCCGCCAATGGCACAGCCAAAACATCCGCCAACTCCCTCAGTACTCTGGGATGAATAGCATCAGACCCCAGAGATTTATCCTTTTTTAGAGACTGGAGGGCTTCCCACACCCGACCGATAGGAATATCAGCATCTGCACACCCCCCATTCAGCAGAACCAGCCTGATATCTCACCCCTGGTCTATCTCCCCCAGTGGCTTGTTCTTCAGAAGGTACCCCAATAGTTAAGTCTGCTGCACCTTCTGTGTCCTTCAACCCCTTTTTTGGAAGTTCCCTAACCTCCTCCCTAGTGAACACTGAGGCAAACTACTCATTCAGTACCTCTGCCTGCTCTCCAGCCCCTTC
Source organism: Neoceratodus forsteri (assembly GCA_016271365.2). Taxonomy (NCBI): domain Eukaryota; kingdom Metazoa; phylum Chordata; order Ceratodontiformes; family Ceratodontidae; genus Neoceratodus; species Neoceratodus forsteri. Next base: position 775,254,470 of record CM028134.1, on the reverse strand, counting down.
CACCCACTTCCCAGCTGTCCTCAACCTATGAGCTGGCCCTTGACCTTCCTCCACTCACCAATATACCTAAAGAACCCCGCTCCCCCCCTCCGTATCCCCTGCACCAGCCTCTGCCCTTTCCAGGCCTTTGTCACCCCCACCACTCTGGTGACTTTCCTGGATGCAAGGTGATAGTTCTCTTTATCCCTCTCTCCTCTCATTTTTTTTGTACCTACTGTAGGCAGCCTTCTTCTCCCTTACTGACTCCTGGACCTCCTTGGTCCACCAGCATGGTTTACGAGACCTACTGCCCTTGCGCTTCACTCCTGCACAGGTCTTGGTGGCCTCCTGTAGCACCTGCTTTATGATCTCCCACCTATATTCCACGTCCAAACCTGGTTGTATCTCCCGCAAATGCCCCTTGAGAATGTTTCCCATGTTCTGAAAGTCCACCCCCCCAAAATCAATTATCATGTCCTTGAATGATTCCCCTTTCCCCCACACAGTTTAAACCAAAACCAGACTGTGTTGTGGCTGCTCCCAGCCAGGGGCTCATCCACAACCAGATCTCGTACAAGATCCCCATCTGCTAAAACTTCATCCAGGAAATGACCTTCCCTCATTGGGTCCATTACCTGCTGATTGAGGAAAGAGTCCAGGAAGCCATCCAGCAGCTTTTGCTCCCTGGTTACAGTGGACGTCATAGTACCCCAATCAGTAGCTGGCATACTAAGGTCCCCCATCGACACCATTTCTTCCCCTTCCAGTCCACACTGCCCCAACTGTTACAGTACTATTTAACTAATATAGTGCAATCAGGGATGGAATGATCAGGTTGTGAGAAGTGCTGTCCCACTCATGCTCCAATCATTTTCTCCATTATGACATTCACAGAAAGATATTGTAGAAGTTCACAGACAGAAAAAGACATGTAGTCCATCTAGAGTGCTTGGTTTCCACCTAGGTCCTGACGAGTCTAGCACTAGCGGGCCTATGTGAACCTGCTATGCAATAGCTCAGCTTGTTCTACACTATTGCCCCATTTTCCTCTTACCCTTTGTCATCGTCAGAAATTCCCTGAGACTAACATACTGTAGGGGAAGATAACCAGCTTAACATGTGTCTCTGTGGATGACACATAGCTCTGTAGCAGTGTGGACAGTGAAGAAGGGGTGAGGGAACTTTAGACGGACCTGGAAAAGCTTAAGGGGTGGTCAAAGGTCTGATAGTGGAGATTCGACACCAAGAAGTGCAAAGTGATGTACATGGGAAATAAAAACCCACATATGGATTACTGGATGGGAGGAGTTAAGCTGGCCACTTCAGGAGAGGAAAAGGATCTGGAAGTCATCATCAGTGATGCATACAAGAAAGCCAGCCTGTGTAATAAGGCCTATACCAAGGTAACAAGGATGCTGGGATGCATAGAGAGATGTTTTGGCAGTAGGACGGGTGAGATGATACTGCCTCTGTACAGATCTCTGGCGAGGCCTCACCTGGAATACTGTGTTCAGTTCTGGAGCACTCACATGAGAAAGGTCATTGATAGATTGGAGTCAGTGCAGGTATGCGTCACAAAATGACTCTGAGTCAGCAGGGTAGATCCTATGAGGAATGTCTGAAAGCTCTTAACATGTATTTGCTGGAGGCTAGATGAGTGGGGGATCATGATAGAAAATTATAAGTTTCTAAGGCGTATTAATAGGGTAAATTGCAAGGACTTGTCTGTTAGGAATAGTAATGCAGTCACTACAGGGCCCAAATGGAGAAGGGTGAGGGGTAAATTCAAAAAGGATGTGAGCAGTGCCGGAGCCAGGTTTGGGAGCCGGGGGGGACATTCAGTCAATCAAGTGCTCCACAGTAGGCACTAAATAGTGAATAAATATGGTGGAGGGGCACCACTACTCATACTGGGGCAGTCAGAAGGGGCGACTGCCCCCCAGCCCCCCCCCAGCTCCACCACTGGATGTGAGGAAGTTCTTCACTGAAAGGATAGTGGATCCTTGGTACAGATTACCGGTGGAGGTCATAGGGACAGGACCCTAAGTAGATTCAAATATGGATGAAATAGCACCAAGGAACTTATCATTCATGTGGGGGAGCCAAGGAATAGGAGATAGTAGAAGGGGGGGGCATAAAATGTAATCATTCCTCTTTATCAATCACAAACTCAAAAAGTGAAAAACAGACTACCCATCATACTGGTGTTACCACACATAAACTTGTTTGTTTACATTCCTTGATCAACTTCTACTGCATCTTTCCTGGACTTGGGGAGACCCCTGACATAGCCTCAACACTCAAGATGCAGTGGGAGGAGACTATTGCATGAACAGAGGCTGCACTATTTGGAGGTGCTCCTAATGTTTAGGAAGTATGCAATAAGAGTTGATCAATAATTTGTAACTAAACAAAGTTGGGTATAATTACTCCATTAGCATGCATTTAAGGTCTACCAAGAAAGGAAGCAGATAAAGAAAACAACAATATCAATGAATTTTAGAGAAGGTAAGCAATCATAAAATGTGAGCTTTCACCTAGAAATCATGAAGCAAAATGGGTTGACAGTCTCCCTTTAAATAGTGGGGCAACACTAGCTATTTTCCAGTGATGAATTATCTAAGTTTGTCCTAATAAGAGAGTTAGGGCAAGATTTTCAGTATGGCTCCATCCCTGTTCAACATGCCCTATTTTCAGTGCGGACTTATGTCCACACTGGTTGACCATGTAATAGATGTAGAATTTCAGAATTCCTCCATTGCTGCTGTTAAACATTGTCAACATAAATTAAAAAAACTGCATGCAAATGCATGAAACGCAGGTGACTGCCAACACTCTTGGTAAATGGCCAAGGGCAGCACTGTTGTCAATTGCAGTGGCAGTAGCAGTAGCCAGCCTGCTTTCCTGAACAGAGGACAATGGGATCAAGTGGTACCCATGAAGGTCATGTAAAGTGGGAGCAATATTAAAGAAAATAGCTATTTGCTTAAATTTCGCCTGATTGTAGTATATAGTACATCCTCTGTATAAGCATACTTAGAATATAAGTATACTGTACCCTGGCTTCCAAATACAAAAGGTACAATATAGGCTGTTTCCTAATAGAGTACCCCTTTCTCTATTCCATGTAAAATGTTTTTCTCTAAATAGCAACCTTCTGCAGAGACATGTCTAGCTTGTTTTGCAATAGCTGTGCTAATGTCACAAGCTACAGGACACCAGATATTTGACCTCCACACTAAAATGTACATTCAGTACCTAGCAATATCGATAGAAATATTTTGCAATCAACATTATTGCACTCGTCCACCCATTTCCTGTCTGCTATGTCTTTCCTCGAGGGCAAAGAAGCAGACATCTGTCTCTGTATGTCTAGTTTTACTTAATCTTTTTGTCTGTCTGAGTAGCAAGGTTTCCCTTTTATTAAACATTTTTGTTCTTAAATCCCTTGTATTGTTCAAACAAGTTGCTAATTTTTTTCAAGTGCCTGGTAAGACTATACTCATGATGTCTTACTTTTAAGAAATGTTATAGGAGTCCATGTCATCCTTATAGTCAAGCACAGTCCTAATGAGGGCCTTTAGTGTATCCCCTTCTAGAGAAGGACCAGGCCCCTCTCACATTTGCAAACAAACACACAATAGGGCCTATTCACACAGGGGACAGGCTGGTGCCACCACCAGCCAGGATACAGTCCATAAGCACACACACAAAATGCAATGCATGCAGAAAGATAAAGGGCAAATGGTAGTGCAGAATTATTTTAGTAAAACATCTTAGGAGTCTGACAGCAGGGTGCTCTGTGCCACACTGGCTCTTCCTGGTTGGAGGGTGGGGGTGGGGTACTGCCATATGATCATTCTTCCATATACAATCGATTATTTAAAGAGACATTTCTCCAAAATCATAAGGTAAGGGAGATTCAAACCAAACACACTTTTATCCCCTGGTTCCATATCGACCTTTCAGAGTATAATGTTGATAGGTTGTTGGTTGGGAAATGGAATATGGACCTTAATGACTTACCCAAATTAGAAAAGAACATTATTAGGAAACTCAAAAAAAATCAACATTTTTTTTAAACAGGCAGGCATGAGAGAATTTGACAGCTCCAAACAGGGATTTCTATGTACAAGAAACTTCAAAAGGACAATTTCAACCCCCTTAGGACTCAGATTTTTCCAGGTTTAAAAAACACCTGTTATACTTGCCCATATTATACGGGTATTGCTGATGTAGATGATTGTTTAATTCTGATTCCTTTTTTCTTTAAAAAGTGAAAAACAGGCTGTCCTCATTCTGGTGTTACCATTCAAAAACATGTTTGTTTACATTCCTTGATCAACTCCCATTGCATCTTTCATGGACTTGAGAATACCCCCAACACAGTCTAGATACTCAAGATGCAGCATGAGGGGAGCAGCCTATTGCATCATGAGTGACTGCAATGTCTGTAGGGTGTTTCTCATGTTCAGTGAGTATGCAATGAGAGTACATCAAGGATTTGAAACAAAACAAGGTTGTGTATAATTACACTATTATCATGCATTTCAGTTCTACTACGAAAGGAAGCAGATAAAACAACCAGCAACATTAATGAATTTTAAATAAGGTAAGCAATCATAACATGTGGGTTTTCAACTAGAAATAATATGATGCAAAAAAAGATTGACTCTGTCCCTTTAAGACTGGTAAATGACCTTGTTAAAACAGCAGTATTTGTTAGTCAGCAAAATATTTCATCATATAGTTTTTAAAAATGTATTTCTAACATCCTTAGATTTATGCTCAGTTTATTTTTAGTTTTTCAGATATTGTCATAACATCTTTTACAGTTAATTGTGTAATTACTGACTCACACCTTTAAACATGGACGCCACTCGTAATTTGTAATTATCTCTTCCGTTAAGGTTACCTGTTAAATGTACATGCTAGATTTATAATGTGGATGTATTATGATGGTGTGACCCATAATTCTGACTGTAAACTGTACAACACTGTACCAAGATTTTCTTTTTTGATGGCCAGCATGGCATGGGAGTGGGAACTTTTAAAAACTTTGAAACCCCATACATTGGTTTGGGAATGAAAGAAAACAAATAGACAATGGGGTATCTTGACAAAGAAACAGAACTGATGTAAAAAAGCATACATGGTCACTAACAATACTGTTGTTTTAATTATCAGTGGTTGGACAGTGACCCTATGAATTAATTTAAACTACAACTACAGTATACGAGTTGATTGACTAGGTTGTATACAGTATTGACATAGGAAGAACCATAGAAAGATCTAAATCATTAAAAACTGAAAATAAAATCCTTGCCACATTCCACTAACTCCACAATGTTCACAAGAATCTGGCCAATCCACCAGGGAGGCATATGGTCTCTGGTACAGTGTCCCTGACTAAACATTTCTCAGAATTTAAGACTTTTTAATAAGAGTCAGGAACCTCCCTTATTATACTTCTGTGTACCTGCTTCATAATCAGATATCCTGACGTAGAACTGTGCATACATCTGGATTAAAATCAATTTTTGTTCACTTTCCTGTTCCATTCCATCTCCCCTAGAAGCAGAGGGCATTTTCAGCCTGAAGTGGCCAAGAGCCCTCCCGGGCAACAGCTTCCCGATTGCTGCCACCCACCAGCAAAGATCACCGGCAGCTCTTCCATCATCTTCCCACCGAAGCAGTGGGCATTCTCCACCTGAAGTGGCTATGAGCCCTCCCAGGCAGCGGCTTACTGATTGCCACAGCCCACCAGCAAAGATCACCGTCAGCCCTACCACCATTTTTCCACAGAAGCAGCGGCCATTTTCCACCTGAAGTGGCTATGAGCCCTCTCAGGCAGTGACTTAAGCAATTTATCCCTCCAGGGTGTGGGTATACTGGAGGATTTACCATGACTGGTGTGGTTCGGTCATGAGGCGCAGCCGAGTGACCAAACCACACCAGTTGTGGTAAGTCCTCCAGTATACCCACACCCTGGAAGGATATATTGCTATTATACAATGGCAAATGTTGTTTGTTTAATGTTTTTTTAATGTTTTGTAACTCACTGAGGTCCATACAGTTCAAAGGAGGATGTCATTTTTATTTAAATTTTCCGCCGTGTCTTAGCAAAGCGGCGACAGGAAAAATGGTGGTGGGTTTCTTTGAAGTGAAAATGTGCTATTGATACACCAATTGGCACGAGATAAAGTTGGCTGGTACCTTTTCCAGTGGGTACACTGCAGGATTTACAATGCTGGGAAAGGTACCAGCCAACCAATCAGGTTGCAGGATTTGGCTGATTCAATTTACCCCATTGTATAATTCATGATTGCCGCCTCCCACCAGCAAAGAACACTGGCAGGCCTTCCGCCACCTTTCTGCAGAAGCAGCAGGCATTTTCCACCTGAAGTGGTCACACGCCATCCCAGGCAGTGGCTTCCTGATTGCCTCCACCCAAGACCAAAGATCACTGGCAGCCCTTCTGTCATCTTCCCACAGGTAAATAGACTGTCCAGCCTGGGTAACTCCGGCCTGCACGCTGGCTTATGGCATTTGCTCTGATTGGCCAAGACTTCGGGACCTCTGCTGCGCCATTGGCTAATCCCTTCTCACAGCTCCTGCTGATTGGCTGCACCTACGATCCCTGGCTTCTGCTGTGCCAGAAGCCCTCACTGAACTGCCAGCTGCTCTCAGCCTGAATTTTTTACTTCGCTCCTGCAATCTCCTCTAGTTGTATTTTCCACTCTATAATTTGTTGTGTACCAAGCGCAGCTTAGTTTAAACTGAGATGTCAGATCAGTTAAGGAAAATTGGTTACATTACAAACAGTACCTTTGTGGTTAAAGGTTTCTTAATTAAACCAGTTACTGTGTACCAAGTGCAGCTTAGTTTAAACTGGAATCACAGGAGTTCCAGAAGTATCCAGAAAAATCCACGGGTAATGATCCTTGTATGCTAAAATTTGTACTGCAGCCACTCCTGATATGTTCAATTAAATGCAAGTCTCTCACTTAAAGATGGGGTGAGAGGGTGCAAACACACAACACCTGTAGACAGATCCTTTCTGTGTATAAAACATTTATTCTTTATTTACATTCGGCCCATAACTTCGACGTTTCACCAAAGTTGGCTTCATCAGGAGACGCCTTTAAATCCTTTGCATAAGGCAAACCAGACTGATCTGCTTCCTTTCACAATCCAGACATTTCTTGTATTCCTTATGTTCTTTCATGTTGTTTATTTCGGCTCTAAAGTCCTGTTTGCATAAAAATGCCTGTTTATTTTTTAGCCCCACAAAGTGGTTGTTCATGATTTCAGCCACAGCGTAACTCCTGCTGTGTCAACTTTCTGGCTTAAACTGGAATAACAGATAAGTTAAAGAAAATTTGGGTATATTTCAGAATTAATGCTCTGCATGTGGGTTCTGCCTTAAAACTCTGTTATTGCATACCAAACACAGATAAATGTAAACTGTGTTTACAGCTCTGTTAAGGAAAGCTCTCTGCTGATAGTAATGCTTTTTTGTTGTAATTGACTTCTAGTGTTTGCCTTAGCCTGTTTTTTTGACACCTCCTGACTTTCCCCTCAATAATCTGTATCCGTTCCACTGTATCCCCCCCAGCCAGAGACACGTCTTTTTCTCTGAAATTCTGTCTCTCTACATGTTCATTCCCTGATCTGTCCCCCCTTCTCAGAAACACTCTAACCCCTGCCCCCTGCTCAACCCAGCACTGTTGTGTGTCCCTCCCACCAATTATCACCTCTTTCAGCTACCTCCCATCCCCTGGTGCTCCACTGTCTACTCTCCCAATCTACCCCCTGCCCACCATCTTTCCCAGACTTGATAGTTAACATCTTCTCCCTCCCTCCCTCTCTCTCTCTCTCTCTCTCTCTCTCTCTTTCTTCCCTAGAAGCAGCAGGCATTTTCCACCTGAGGCAGCCATGAGCCCTCCTGGGCAGCGGCTTCCTGATTGCCGCCGCCCACCAGCAAAGATCACCGTCATCCCTTCTGCCATCTTCCCACAGTTAAATAGACTCTCCGGCCCAGGTAACTACGGCTTATGGCTTTTGCTCTGATTGGCCAAGACTTCGGGATCTCTGCTGCACCATTTGCTAATCCCTTCTCACAGCTCCTGCTGATTGGCTGTGCTCCAATCCTCGTCTTCTGCTGTGCAAGAAGCCCTCGCTGAACTGCTGGCCACTCTCAGCCTGAATTTTTTACTTCGCTCTTGCAATCCCCTCTAGTTGTTGTATTTTCCACTCTATAATTTGTCCTGCCCACCCACCCGACCCCAGACTCTATTAAATAGAGCTTGATCCTGCCCTCCTCTCCACTCTCTTTTGCCATAGGCTTTGTAATTACAGACCACCAACCACGATGCCGGTTGACTCACTATCCAAACCCATTTCTTCCTCACAAGGTGTCTTATCTCTAGGAGTGATCTGCCCAGAGGTGTCAGTGGCTCTCCACCTTTTGCTCTCCAAACATGTTTACCCTTGCTGACCAATCACAGCCCATGACTATAAGGATGAACTACCTTACAGCTAACTGCCTCTTAGTGCTGTGCTTATTTCTAGGATCGCCCTTTAAAATGGTCTCTGCATTACTCCAACAAGAAGCCAACTTGACAAATTATAAGATCTCTTCCCACCGACACAGCCCTAAATCTACCATGACACAAGGGCTAGAAACCCACTGGAAAACTCAACTATAACCTAGCATGTCTTTGTACCATGCTTACTACAAGTATCCCCTCCCCCTCAACTCTATGAGCTATTTTACACCAGTGCCCTAACTAAGTGTTGCACAGCCTGGACACCCAAATGATCTCAAATCTTAGCAAACCTCAAGTGGCAAGTCATCTGCACGACCTGTTACTTCTGCTCCTCTCAGGGAATATACACCTCAACTCAGGCCCTATGGCAGGTCCCCCACCAATCCTCAAAAGACATGAAGGACTTACCCTTGCCTCCATAAATACTTGTAGTCTATTGGCTAAGTTAGACTCACTACAAGTCTGGATCACCCAGCAGCAACCAGATATCCTTTCAATTGTGGAGACCTTGCTCAATCCTAGGATTGCTGACACAGTCGTTCAACTTCCAGGTTATAAACTGTTTAGACCAGATAGGACCGGCAAGCGTGGGGGTGGCTGTGCTAGCTATTTAAAAGAGCACCTCCAGGCACAACTAATACCAAACATCACCTCCACCAATAACACCCAGTTCCTAGCAATAAAAGTTATGCTGGGTACAAATGGAAAAACCTTAACTGTGGTATCCATTTATATCCCCCCAAAGGACCAACATAGCAGCTTTAAAGCTATCCATGACTTCCTATCACATCATCGGCAAAACACAGAACTAATAATGTTGGATGACTTCACCATCAACTGGACATCCCCTGAGGCACTCCCAATTAAAGATGCCCTAGCAGCGCTCAATATGTTACAGCTAGTAAGCTCACCCACTCAGCTAAATTACCGTACCGGAACAAACTCTCTTATTGACTGGATCATCACTAACTGGCCTGAAAGGATAGTAGACACAACAGTTCTTCCGGACTCCATCAACAACCATTCACCTATACTCTGCCGCTGGTCAAATAAATCCCCCAAGCTCCCACCCAAAACCGTCAGAAACAGACTACTAAAAAAATGAAAGTTGCAGACCTTTAAAGAACACCTAAGAAATCAAGACTGGAGCTTCCTAGATACTGCTAATGATGTTGACACAGCATTCGAGGACCTAGTTCAGAACATCAATGCATCCTGTGATATCTTTGCCCCAGTCACCAAATGAAAAATCCGGGTCTCCAATAACACCTGGATCATACCTCAGCTTCTGCAGTCAACGAAGCACAGGGATGAAATGTGGGAAAAGGCTAAGTACTCTGGCTCACCAACCGATCTACAAAATTATAAAACAGCCAGGAACACTTGCACCTGGGCAATTCAGAAGGCCAAGAACCACCATTTCAGAACTGAGCTAACTAACTCATGGGGAAACTCCAAAATGTTCTGGGAAAACATCAAGCAGAGAACAGGTAAACCTACTACCTCCCCCTCCATTCTTAACATAGATGGAGCACCTACACTGGACCCCCAAGACTATTGTGGATACATTTAACAGGGCATTCACAGACTTAAGCAGTGTGCTGCCTCCAGATTTCCTTGAACCTGTGAAGTATGTACCTTCACAGCTGAATCAGCGGTCCCATCAGAGCTCTGCAACCCCATTCTACTTGAAAGTCATCACCCCGGCTAAGGCGAATAAATACCTATCTAAAGTTATTGACAAATCTAGAACAAGTGGTGACTCCCTCGACCTCAAGCTCGTCGGGCTGGCCCTTGATATTCTTCTCATTCCTCTAACCAAAATAATAAACTTATCCCTCACCTCAGAGAAATTCCTCCAACTCTGAAAAACCACAGTGGTCACACCTATACATAAAAGTGGAGACCCAACAAGCCACTCTAATTACAGGCTGATTTCAATCCTTCCTCCTCTCTCAAAAGCACTCAAACGCATCATTACAAATCAATTGACAGACTACCTTGACACCTACAAACTGCAGTGCCAGTACCAGCATGGCTTTCAGACACAGCACAGTACCGCTACTACTTTTGTCGAGTTTATTGGCTTCATTCACAATGCATTGGACAGAGGACTCTTGGTGGGGGCAACCTATATTGACCTCACCAAGATCTTTGACACCATTAACCACGAACTGTTGCTGAATCAGTTAACATACACATTCATCTCTCTTCTGTCTCAGTGGCCTGGTTTAGGGGCTACCTCTCTGGGAGAGAGCAAAGAGTCAAATCCAAAATATCCTCTCTGACAGCTTGCCGGTACATACAGGAGTGCCACAAGGCTCCATCCTCGGCCCTCTTCTCTTTAGTTTGTTCCTAAGCCAGCTCCCAATGGCTGTCAAGGACAACCTACTACTTTACGCTGATGATGCAGTATTTTTTTCAAGTCACTGCGACCCTAACGGACTAGAACAACAAATGCAATCCAACTTCACAGCAGCTGAGCAATGGTTCATTAACTCAAAACTCCTGTTAAATTATAAAAAGACAAAGACCACGCTATTCACATCACCTCACAGCAAGCACAAATTCTTCCAACTACAAATCCTCAACAAGCTTAACTCACCCCTTGAAATGGTTCACTGTTTCAAATATCTTAAGAGTAATATTAGACAGCACTTTATCATACTCACAGCATATCAACCAAGTTGCAAGGACAGCAAATGCCATATTAGGACTGATCTATAAAAACAAACAATGCTTAGCCAATGAGGCCCTGAAAACAGCAACCACTAGCTCAGTGCTCTCAGTCATCGACTATGGCCTTGTAGTCAATGGTTCTGCAACCTCTTCAGCATTCAGAAGGGTGAAGACTACACTCAACAAGGCCTGTAGGTTCATCCTGGATGCAAACCAGAGGACTAACATGTGCGAGCTATAAGGTCAGACAGGGTAGCTTAACTTGGAAAGCAGGATACAATATCATGGCTGTCTTCTGGCAAAGAAATCTATTCTTGGATTTACCTCACCGGGTGATCTGAACCTCATCAGCCTTCCTGACTCTGCTAGAAGCACCAGAAGCACAAATATCCACTCTCTCAAAGTCCCCTTCCTTCATACCATGCAAGGACAGCAGTCTTTTGAATACCATGCCCCCATCTAGTTTAACTCGCTCGGGGCAGACTTACAAAAGGAAGTCAGGCTTGGTCCATTTAAATCAAAACTTCTTACCCTTCTGGCACCTACCAGTGGCTGTGACTGTAGGATCTAGGCATCCTGCCTACCCTGCCTCTCCCCTCTTTTCCCCTCTAGCCTATCCGCCTCCCCACCTCTCTCACTGCCATCCCCACCTGCCACCCTCACCAGCTCTCCCTCTGCCCCTGGCCTCCCCCAGCCTGCCTGTTACCCTACGTTCCACATGAACCACTTGCCCTTAGCCTTGCCCACTCAACCTGCTTTTATCCCCTGCCCCACCCTACCTTCATCCTCCTCCTTCTCAACACATGGCCTTTCACCCCAATCAGGCGCCATCACTCTTTACTGGCTGGCACTTGGAGACAGTAGGACAGTAGGACAAAAAGCAAATTCAAGAATAGACTGGACAGACACCTTGCAAATGGGGGAACTGGAATATTATTTGCAACTTTAGGAGCTATCTTATGGACAAATTCCTCTTCAGCTCCTTAACTTTTAGTAATCTTTTAGTAGACATAGATAATATACTATGTATCTGGGGCACTAGAGTATCAGAGGCTGCAGCATTTCTGAAGATTTTTAATACCAATTATTTCGATCTTAAATCAAGTGCTGACATTCAGACTTAAACAATTCCTTTCCTTGATTTTGAATCAGCAGGCTTTCCAAACTGGTCACTAGTAAATAAATGCTTCAGTAAGCAAACAGCTTCCAATAGCACTCTGAGAGAAACCAGATTCCACCCTCTGCTGCTCATTGCTAGTATTCCCCATAGTCAATTTCTTCAACTCAGACAAAACAGTTAAGACTCATGCAACTTTGAAAGACAGGCAGGGTACTTAAACAATTGTTTCCTTGAGAAGGGATACCATGCTCTTGTCCTCAGCATTGTCCTGCAAAGTGTTAGGGGACGTAAAAGAAATAATCCTTAATACAAAAAAAGCAAATTGAAAAACAACCCCTTACATTGGTCCTTCAATTTAGTGTAATTGTAGAAAAGACTTGAAAATTGTTACATGACATTAGCCTATTTGAATGTGTAAGGCTAAACTAAGAGATGTTGTGTGCCCTGCAACCAACATTTCCTGTAGCAGAACTAGAAGTCCCTGAGACACTGTCATATATAGCCAGTGTGTAAACCCTAGAACACACACTGGAGTGTGCCTCGGGAATGTACTATACCTCTAGGATTCCACATACCAAGGTGATGTAACCAGGGAGCCAACAGCTTAATCTGGTTCAAGGTCAGTTGGCATTCATCTGTATCCCCCTCCCCTGGGTCGTGCCTGAAAATAGGCAGGACTTGTCTAGTGCACTTACCCAGTCAAGAAAAACTGAATAAATAAAAATAAAATAAAATGTGTGCTTGTTTGCTATAAATTGATACTTCTTTAAAGTGATTTTGTCATGTTTGCCATAGCAAATGGGAGCAGTAACCTGTAGGAGTTGTGAATCAGTCTCCTACCATTCAGACTGCCAAAATGTGCTGTTTTCCATGAAAAAAAAAAGATTTTATTTCTGTGCTCTGCTTCATTTGCATAACCCTGCCCCTTTTTTTCTCAGTGCTGCAACCCCCAAATGCGACATCATGCAAGGGAAACAAAGTTTTTAAGCACTGTGTTGAAATAGGGACCTCTGTTGGTCAATCTTGATATTGCAGACATCCTTTTTCTTTCACAATTTTGGATTCCTAGCAGAAGCTGGACACCAAAGAAAAAGAAAAGTAGTCTGACCCATAATTACACTCCTGAACTACTTATAGTCATTCAAGCCCTATAACATAAACATAGAAAAGTATCATCATGCTCCCACATTCTGACAGGAGCTGCAACTTCAGACCTGTCACTTCACCAGCAGGCAGTAAAAGTCAAACATCTACACAGACTGGCAAATTATCTTTTAGGCCTATCAGCATCACAAAAACAGTTTTCCAGAAACTTTTCTATAGACTGTACTGCTGTAAACATTACCAACATAGGAGGCTGCACTTTGATAAAGGAGACAGAAGAATCAGCTATGCACTGTACCCACAATGCTTTGCTACAAACACACCCCTATATGTGTGTGTGTGTGTACATCTATATATATATATGTACATAGATGTTGACAACAGATAATGGCCTATGGCCCACCTAGTCTGCCCATGTGCGCACGTACTTAGCTTCTTCAAGCTTCTCTAGAACTAGGTTATATGTCTACATATTAGGTGCTATTCTGCAGTGCCCAATGCCAAAATAAAGGACTGCACCTCTGAGTAACGAATATTTAGGTTAACTTTATAATTTACTCAGAATTCCTTGTTGCTGTATATAAAACATTGACAGTTCCCTTACATGACATCATTCTGGGGCTGTGGCTGCACACAGAAAACTGGAGGGTTGGAAGAAACAAAAACATACAAAAAATGACTATGACAGATTTTTTTTACAAAACAAACTGCAGCTTCAGCATCTGAAGCATGGTTGACAATGACACACTATGTGAAACAGGCATTTGCGGAATGTGACTAAATCACTTTAAACACCCTAACCTTGATTGAAAGGTTGACATTAGGGAATTGATCACCTGCACAACTCCATCTGAGATATATGCTTTATGGTACCCCTGCTGTAAGATACATATTGAACAGGTCTTGTCATGATGCTTGTGGTTTGGATTTGGATGCAAGCGTTTCCTCTAAGGACTGGGGCTCAGTGTGTTATTTTTTGAGGATGTGCACACTCAACAATAAGACCAGCAGATACAGTATAACTTTCTTTATCTTACTTATTGTACCCCACTTAGGTTACATTTTATGAACTCTGGTGTTAGTTATGTGTCTGAATTGCCAGGTGGTGGAAGACACCTTCTTGCATTTTGTGGTATTGTGTGTGAATGAGGCACCATTTTGGAATGAGGACCACTCTGTAAAGGGGAGGTTGTTGTGTAAGCCCTTGGATGCCTCTTCTGGATCACTTTTTTTTTACATTTGGGGAGGAGATGGTGTACTTGACAAGGTGGGGGGTGATCTCTCTCTGGTAACTGGCAATAACAGTGGCAAAAAAGATGACAGCCCAGAGTTAGATGGTCTCAGTTACCCCAACAAAAGTACAAGGGACAGCAAGTCTTCTGGCTTTCTTGAAATTGGAAGCATCTCAAAGTACTGCCAATGGGCAGGCAACACATAATCCTGAGATATGGAGGCCATTGCAGATAGTGATTAAAAATAATTGTATTCCCATGCATTAGGACTGTTGCTCAGGATAGATGCTCTGGTATCCTGTTAGGGGGCATGGACCTGTTCCTGGTAGGACTGATGTAGGCTGATTCTAAATTTCAGAGCTTGAGAGTTTGATTTATGTAGGCTCCCATTGGCATTGAACTTGTGCGGATGATTTTTTCCTCGGATTACTGCAAATGGGGTACCACTGATGTTGCACAAAAGGCAAGATGCACCCAGAGTGAATAAAGTTGCATGGATATTCAGTCTGCATCATCATGTCACAGTGTGTAAGATGATCAGTTAAATTTAAACATGTAGTGCGCAGCATGTCCAACTACCTTCTTCAAGCTTCTAAATATAAGAGCACTAGAAGGGTATATATTTTAATGTGTCCTTTTTAGCAAATTATTTGTCAATACAAATTAATTATGAACTGGATGGAAATAATAAAGCACGACTGGCTGAGAGGTATTTGGAGCCATGATTAAATCCCACTATATAATCACTGCTTCAAAAAACCTCCAGTCGCCAGCCTCCTCGCTCTTTCCAAATACACCTGCTTGCCCCATGCACAAATGCCCCTCCGTCCATGCTTGCATCAAACCAATGTATTTTAAAAAAAATTGTTCATTGGCAGCCTGACAGATTGCTGCCAGCAGCTATAACTGTCCTACATGCTCGTTCAAAAACTGAAAAAAAGCTGCTCCATAAACCAGCCCTGAAGAAACCACGCTGCTCAAAAACACCGCCAATTGGGAGACAATAAGTCATCCATTGACTGCAACATGGAAACCCCTTAGCACATCTTTGCAGCATGTGCCTTTTTCTTAACAAAAACATGAAGCCACTCTCACTCACAACATTTATTCTGCCAACATACTGTAAAACTAAGTACTGAGAAGTGCTACCTGTATCTTTCGACACCAGCCACCATAAAGCCCTGATTTGTGACACCACAACAGCCACTCATGGCCAAACACTGGCGATTCAGTGTAACTAGCAGCTCCCATCAGCACCTCAGAGAACTTCACTATATGTTTGTTAGTAGTTATTGTATAGAAAATCTTGTTTTATTCCGTTTAGAACATTGTATTTTATTTATTCATGGTATTTATTGATTGATGTACGGTGCCCAGAGCCTCCGGGATGGGCGTCTCTTTTAAATAAAATGTGCCTTGCCTTGTTTGTAACTGACCACAGAGTTAGCAAAAAAATATATATATTATAAATAACTTTTACTTACTCCAAATGGGAATTGGGAAGAAAGGCAAGAACAGCACAGTTCACATGGGTGAGAGTGGGGGAGAGAGAGTTTGGGCCATCACAAGATCCTTACAAAAGGTTCGCAAGCTCAATCCCTGTATTTACAATACAATTTAGTAAAATTAGTGGGGTGGCTTCTGGTGTGTGACCGAACAGAAACATATGGTTAAGGTACCAGGGCTCTATCCCCCCTCCCCCCATTTTGCTGCATCAAAGCCTGCACTTTTTTCGAATTAACTTCAATGTTCTTACTTGTCATACTTTTTGGAGGGGCTCTTGGCTCTCATCATCCAGCTGAACCATGATTAAGCTTGACCACTTCGGTAAAGTGTCCACCTCCATCGGTCAGGTAAAAAGTATCACATTTTAACTTGCCTTAACAGAGCTGAGGTCTCCTTGCTTCCTTTACATTTTTGAAGAGACCACTCTCCTGGCTTCATTACTTATAGTGTGCTCTGGCCAATGAAAGGCTCACAGGTGTTTAATAGGGAGCTTAGCAATTAGAAGGCCACAATTCTCCTACATTCAAATCAGTACAAAAGGTTTGCAAGCTCAACCCCTGCATTTACAATACAACTTAATAAAATTAGTGGGGTGGCTCCTGGTTTGTGACCGAACAGAAACATATGGTTAAGGTACCAGGGATCTATCACCGCCTACCCCCTCCATTTTGCTACATCAAAGCCTGCACTTTTTTTCAAATTAACTCCAATGTTCTTACTTTTCATACTTTTTGGAGGGGCTCTTGGTTCTTAAGGCAAGTTACAATGTGATGCTTTTTACCTCACTGATGGAGGTGGTCACTTTGCTGAATTGGTCAGGCTTAATCATGGTTCAGCTGGATGATAAGAACCAAGAGCCTCTCCAAAAAGTATGAAAAGTAAGAACATTGGAGTTAATTTGAAAAAAGTGCAGGCTTTGATACAGCAAACTGGGGGGTGGGGGGGATAGAGCCCTGGTACCTTAACCATACATCACAAGATCTTCACATCTCCTGTCAGCTCCAAGTACAACAGCACCACCTGCTGACCACAACTCTCCAATAACTATTTTCTTAAAATGTAATCCTACAATACCCCAAATGCTCATTTTTTAAAGTTTTAAATGTTTAATTTTATTTTTAATTTATAAAACTTTTAGTTTGGTCCATAACAGCAGTAATACTTATGTTCAATATATTCAGAAATTTTGACTTTATTGTAACCTTGCATATCATGTCTACTCTCTCTGTACCCTGTACAACCTAACTGTCTTGTACTGTTCTGTCTCCCGGGTCGCCCCTGAAAAAGGGACCTTTGGGGCTCAGTGGGCCTACCCGGTCATCAAAATTAAATAAATAAATAAATACACCCCAGGATGTGATATATCATGGGACATTGTCACTTCTAGGGGCATGAGACACTCAGCCTGTGACCTCGTGCCTCACAACTCACCCGAGGCATTACGATATTCCATAATATTCCACACCCTGTCCTGTTTTATTGCTTAATTGAGCTATGTGCTTCCTAAATTTACCAGGGCTGCAGTCCGAAAGTCAAAGTGTCAGTTTTCAGTTCACTCATAGTGAAGTCAAATTGCATTTTTGGTTGGCAACAAATGCTACAAACTCACTGGAATTCAAAAACATACAATAAACTCAGCATTTGCTACCTTGGTTCCAGTACACATAGAGTAGAACACACCACTGCTGTTGCTTCCCTTCAGATGCACCGACAGGGCCCTTAACCAAGGGCTCAACATCATTAACTGACATAACGATTGCAGAGCTATAAGACCATATATGGTCATCTAGCAGCACATGAATCCCTGAGGAAGTAACTGAACACATGGAAACGTATAGTTAAATTACACAAGTAAGCAACTTATTTTAAAGAACTAAAAAAAAAAGTTGATACCGCACAATAATGAGTTCATAAACCCCTTTTCCCTTTATTCTTTCCTTTTTAAGAATCCATTGCTTAGTTCTATTATACCAGTCCCCTAAACTGAGTCTTCACATAATACATTCCTAAGTCAATTTCAATAATCAAGCTTTAAAAATAAATGTTTTGGAGCTAATGTTTTAACATCCAAAAGTAATTTCTGTAGACCAACTGAATTTCAAGAGATTTCCATGAGATCCTGCTACCAACTCCCCTTACACTCTCCATTCAGATTTCCACAAGATCCTGCTAACAACTCCCCTTCTGCTGTCCATTCAGCTCCCGTTCAAACCACTGGCACACCACTGCTGCAGCCCGCAGCACCAAATAGCCATATCCACCAATACCCACCACAGGATACCACCCATCAGCTTGGCTCTCAATCTGAGCACCTCTGCATCTTCTAACACAACCAGAGAGCCAAGAGAGAACTGAACGGAGAACAGGGAGGGTGACGAGGTGCAGGAATCAGACACAGCAAGATTCACAGCATTCACAGTGTTCACAGAAAGGCAGAGCTGACACAAACAACCCCCACCTTGAGATAACTAAAACACCTAAAAAAACTGCAGCGGAACTTATTGAGTTAAATTAAGTTAAACACTTCAAATAAAATAGATTAAAATATCACTGGTTAGCTGGTTAAATAAAAAGGAACTGAGAAAAGATGCAGATCTCAGCACTCAATACTACCCCACCAGACCCAACTACCTAGAACTGGGTGGAATAATGAAAACTGTTGCAATATTGGAAAACTCTAATTATTCAGCAGAAAAAAAAAAGATCTGCATTAGAAGAATTATACGCAGTATAAAGTGTACATCCTGGAGCACGCTGAAGGCATCATGTCCGGTGGAGGGTTCCATGGGAATGAGTTTTAAAGTTCATCACAATAGCAGCACTGTTTGCCTACAGTTTATAGCTTTGGAGCATGTTCAGAAGAGATCACATAGTGCCAATAGAACCAGGATTCCACTACAGAAGAAGAGTGACTGGATCTCTAGTCTGAAAGTCCTGTATCTGGAAGGTATGACTGAGGAACTGGACTTTGTTCCATTCCTGTATATGAAGGGCAATATCAACAGATAATTTAATGGTGATGTAGTTATGATTCTGAATTCAGCTTAATAAAAGATTTTTTTTCTGTTTTGCTCTTTCTGACACTACATTATATTCAATGCCTTATCTATTGACCCAATCTCCACTCTTAGTAATGGGAATTGGTATCCTCTGTAAGGTCCTAACCCACTTGGGTCTAAATTAATTTATAGCAGTAAGTTGAATTCTTTTATCTGACTTCCATCTTCCAACCAGCAAGTGCCTTCTCCCATATATCTGAAGAGTATTTTATCCCCCCCTCCACCCCGCATTTGGAGATACGTCTTAACTGCTCTATTGTATCAACTGGCTTTTATCTTTTGTATACTCAGCATCTCTCTTTTTTCATATTATTGTTGTTCTAAGAATTTAGATGTATGATGCACAGTTTCACATTTGATGTTATTTAATAAGGATGGTTCATTGGGCATTCATATGAATTTTTTGCTTACTACTATTATTTACAGGATGTTGCAATTTATCTAGGACACATTGCAATACATGTGGAAGAATGAATCACAAGTGAGGCATGTTGCACAGATTTTGCAGAAATGTTACTTGGTATGCAAAATTAGAACTGACTTTTTAAAGGGACACGGTCTACCCCTGTAGGTCTCAATGTGCCTCTAGTTCGAAAAAACACATTTGGTGATTGCTTACATTCTGTAAAGATTGCTGATGTAGCTGCTAGTTTGATTCTGATTCCTTTATTCTTTTTAAAATTGGAACACAGAATGTTCACCATACAAGTGTTACCCCGCAACAATATGTTTCTTTGTTTGCAGTCCTTGATCTACTCACACTGCATCTCCACTGGGCTTGGGAACATCCCAACACAGTCTAGACACTCCTGATGCAGGGTTCAATGTGATGGTAATGCCTGCAAAATGGTACTGACCAAAAACAGTAAGTGCACATCACCAAAAAGCAAAACAACAATGTGCACTACAATGACCTCGACAAACAGCGACCAGAGCTTCTTTACTGTCTGGCTGGGCAATGTGAGGCAACATTTTATGTGGGGGCTATGCCTCCCCCACCACCCCCATCTAAAATATAATCCTCACTGGGGGAGGCAGGATAATGGGGGACAGGGGAAAACTCAGGAGGGGGGCTACTCCATAGGGTGAGGACAGAAGTCAGCAGGGGGAGAACGTTGGGGGGAGGCAACCTGCGGGAGGGGGAACAAAGTCGGGAGGGCAGAAGAACGGGAGGTGAACAAGAGGGAAAGCACAAAACATTAAACAACACAAAAAAAAATCCCCCACAGCCAGTCCCCAACCCAGGTCTGCCAGCCACAGAGGCAGTGAATGTAACCAGTACACCTGATGGCCAGCTCAGAACTGGCCCCACAAACAAAACCCTGTATACTCCATAAAATAGTACTCAGTCAGAAAGAAAGGTGCTAAACTTTCAATGTGCTATTAAGAGCGCATCGACGACTTTACAGTCACTTTTTTGACTTCTCCCAAATTCACTTGCTAAAAATTACTCAATATATTCACAGGATACCCTGATGCAGTTCGAGGCAGGGAGGTATTTGCATCATGAGCAACTGTACTCTTTGAGGTATTTCTAATGTTTGGGAAGTACAAGTGTAGATTAAGGATTTGAAACAAAACCAGGTCGGTATAATCCCACCATTAGCATGACTTTTAGTTTAACTAAGAAAGGAAGCAGATAAAACAACCAGCAGCATCAATGAATTTTAGAGAAGGTAAGTCATCATAAAATGTTGGTTTTCAGATAGAAATAACATGATGCAAAAAAGGTTGACAGTGTCCCTTTAAATAATTGACAATATGAAAAGTATGTTTAGTAGTAGTAGTTTTATTCATTCAGTGCCCAATTCCAGAGGCTGTAGGTGCTGTACAACATAACAATAAAATATATAACCAAAAGAAACATAATACATAATAATAAATACAAACAATTTAAAAACATAAAATGCAAATTCAGCAGTCAGGATAACTTAGATATGAAGACCAGTGGTATTAAATCAGGTCAAATGCTTGACTGAATAGGTGGGTCTTAAGGCCCCTCTAAAGGCTTCCACTGAAGGAGCCTTCCTCAGTGACCTGAGAAGCGAGTTACATAGAGCCAGTCCAGGTACCGCAAATGTGGGGTCACCTGGGGCCCGATATTCAAAATGTTGCGAGGGCACTAATGGGTCTCTGCCAGCACAAACCAGGGTTTGCACTGGATCCCCATATTCAAAAGCTGCCTTTGCTTAGGCAAAGAGGGTTAACACCCATGCAAAACATAATGTATGCGGGCGGGCAAGGGGAAGGGCATGGACAAATTTAGCTGTGCTACCTCATACTCGGCAGCTTTGAGTTGCACAAAAGGGGTTAGCACAGTCATTTTGCACAGTGCAAATAACAAAACTCCAGCTTACTCTGGGCAACCCTAATGGATGCCAGAGGTAATGCTACCAACTAGCTGGCTGACCACCAGAGGAGCACACCCACCCCCTGTGTCTGTGGTATCTCTCCCTCTGAATGCCAGCCTGTTGTAAGAATAAAACCCTCCGTGTTGCTAATGGTCCCCCCTTCCTCTAATTGCCTGCCTCCCCCTCGATAGCGTTAGGTTCTACACACTGCGCAGGACTTCTCTTGCTTTAGTGAAGGAGGAAAGGATGTGGGGGGGGTCATAGTAGAAAGGGGGCTAAAGTAGGACAAGCAGTTGTACAGACACTGTCAAGGTTAGAAGGTCAGCAACATTTAGTAACTAGCAGGACATGGAAGTGATCCTGCCCTTTACAAAGTCCTGGTCAAGCTCCATCTGGAACACATAGTGCAGTTTTGGTCTCCTCGATACAAAAAGATGATAAGACAGTTGATAGAATGCAACAAGACCATCAAAATATTCAGTTGCATGGGGGCAAAAGCTATGTAGAAAGGCTGCTGGTCATTAACACGTTTACCCTAGAGAAAAGGAGGCTGAGTGGAGACATGACCTTAGTGCTTCACATACTCATGGGTAATGATAAGACTGAGCAGTCAGCGCCAGCTTGACAGCACAGCGGTAATGCTACTGCTTGCAATGCTAGTGGCCCAGGTTCAGGAATGAGCCTGGGACATCAGACAGACAGCTGGGGGAGGTAGGATGAGCATCCAATGGACTGCTCTCCTCCTCCTCCAGGGAAGTGGGCCATGCCTACCTGGTGCTTGATTGACATCCAGTGGAGACTGGCTTTATGCCGCCCAGGACCACACAGAAGAGAAAGACATGAGACAGCATGCACATCCACTTGCTGGTGTCACTGCATGTCCACATCTCTAGAGGACAAATGCAGGAGAAAAAACCTCCATGCAGGTTGCAGAATGAAACCCAGGATCCATGGCCTCCACTTCGCTGAAGCAACCGAGACTTAAGTCTCGGCCAGGACTCAAGGGTGATCTTGGTGTCTCCCCAAGGGGAGCCCCTCCATGAGGGGTACATTATGGTCCTTCCAGACTGGTCAGCCATGGTGGGTGAGGGCTTGAGGGTCTGTGGGCAGTTACAGAAGTACATCCCCTGACTTGGCCTGGACAGCCAGAAACAGAACTGAAAAAAAAAAAAAGATTGAACAGTCAAAGATGTTGGATTTGGTGTCCTTCTGCAGGATAAGAGGAAAAGCCCCAAACCTTAGGGGTGGTAAATTTAGGCGTAATGTTAGGAAGTACTTTTTTCTCCCAGAGGACAGTAAACCTATAGAACAGTCTACCAACAGAGAAAATGGACATGAACATAGTACTGGCCTTTAAGATAAGCCTGGACACATTTCTTCTTATCAATGGAGTCATCATGTACCCTGGGTAGTTAAGTGGGTAGGAAATCCCAATAACCTGGTCCATGTAACACAGCAAACATATTCTACCCCTGCTTGTCAGGTGAGGGAGAGGGTGGGGGTGGACAGGATTTAAAACAGTCCCTTCTGACCATAAATTGCTACATTATTTTGTTACCATGAAAGTGGGTAGAACATAGGGACTGTATGGAGATAGTGACCTCATTTGCACATCATATGGTGGATTTGGTTTTGTATTCTGGATTTGGTTTTGTATTCTAAAACTGGGATCCCAGTTGGACTTGCAAGTGGCTTAGCACAGTTTATTAGGACATAACATCCCTTTTGTGTAGGGATGGTGACACTGTTCATTATATAATTGCCCCCAATTGCCCAGTGGAATGGTGAGCCATATCAGCAGATCCTTTATTATTTGTCCCTCAGTGGATGGTGGGACAATATGCACTGTGTGTTAGTGTTAGGCAAGATAGTGCCATCAACTATTCACTCTGCTGGACTTGGGCAAATATGTCTTACTTTTCTTTTATATTGGTGCTCAGAGGATCCATCACATGACTATTAACCGTAGAGTGCCAATTGTAATGCTGGAGGATTACACTAGGGACTAACTGCAACGGATATTGATTAAAATAAGAGAGAGAGAGAGAGAGAGAGAGAGAAGGTGAGAGAGGATGAGAGAGAAAGAGAGAAAGAAAGATAGAGAGAGAGAGAACAAACTACACAAATGTAAGAAGGGCAGAACAAATATGCATATCAAAATTTACTTCCCAAAAAAACACAAAAGTTTGGCCATATTAAGTAGAACAAAAAAACACAGATTTTGTGAAAGTAACA
The DNA here is from genome assembly GCA_016271365.2 of Neoceratodus forsteri. Lineage (NCBI taxonomy): Eukaryota > Metazoa > Chordata > Ceratodontiformes > Ceratodontidae > Neoceratodus > Neoceratodus forsteri. The sequence continues at coordinate 775,230,653 of CM028134.1, read as the reverse complement.
ATTGTGTTATATTGCAAATGCATGACATAACTGAAATTTGTTAAAAATATCAATATAAAGTAGTGCTCAAAATGGATCATTAGTACAGAGTACCGCGATGTTTAAAATACATAATCATTAGGACTGCCCATGGCCAGCAATCAAGGTTCAAGGGGGGACTTGGGATACTTGGAGTGGACTTCCAGGCTGGGAGACAAGACTGCTGATTGCAACACTTCCCAGCTGGAGAGAGATGACACCAGGTTCCGCTGGTGTAGCACCCCTTGTGGCAGGCCAAAAAATCTTCTCCCTTGCAGTGCAAGGCACATGTGCTGCTAAACCATGTGTGGCTCTCAGAGGCATCATAAGGTGTGTCAGGGGAGGCAAGAGGGGACTCAGGGTGAAAACCACAAAGGAAGAAAGCTACAGAAAACACCAGTACAAACTCTATAATGGTTATTGACACTCCCAAGTCACCACCCCACATTGGCCTCTGTTTGGAGGATAGCAGGGGTAGCAGCTGATGGTACTGAAAAGTCACCTTGAGAACCCCACACAGGCAGACTGATACTGGTAGACAAAAAGACCATATGAAAACAATTATGTAATCATTGATATTGTTATGAGTCAAAGGGAACTAATGAAGCCTATTGGGAGAGTACTATCATATCTAATATATACTGTAGTAATAGTATTAGCAGTTTTTAATTTTCTCTTTAACCCATGATACTGCATAAGGAGCAGCTTAAAGAGCTTCAATATGCACTTGCACAGACATAAGGGGCTCAATTCTCAAATGTTTGGGAATGCCACAAGCCCCTGATGTGCTGAACAGATGGCGCACAGAGTTTGCGGCATTCCCAGGCTGGCAATCAGGATTCTTGATCCTGTGCACCACACATAGTTGGTTAGACCAGCTTTTTGCTGGTCTAACAGTGTGTCAGTCAGGGACCTTTTTATGGGGATGTGCGCCATATATGTGGCACAAGCCACTGTAAAGAGGGTGAAGTGTCGCAAATGTGCATGGCCTCTGAGAATTGGGCACAAGGTGCATCACAGTGTTAAGCGTAGCACCAGGGTTGATGCAGGTGTGACGCGAGCCTTGCATCAACCTTTGAAAATTGAGCCCCAGGTTTCAATTATTACAATTTGCTGGAGAATACATTTTTTATTGTCAGTTTCCTTTGCAGAGTTTATAGTACACTTCAGTAGCTGAGTCAAAAAGTCTGCATAAACAGCATGTGACAGTGCCTAACTGTCCTTACAGTGCATTTATTTGTGACAGCATTCTGCTTAAACTATAGGGATCTAAATAGCACTAGAGGGCTAAACATGTGGCTTTTTTATCAGACTTGATTTAAGAATTGCAGCAGTCTTTGATTAGGGAAAAGGTGGGAATCTCTGCATACACATTTTGCCTATCTCCCACTGAAAATGTGTCTGTGGACATTCCTTTTCATTTCCCTAATCAAACATAGTGGTGAATCTTACAAGGATTTGCTAGAGTTTATGCTCTAATGTTCTATTGTGATTGCTATTTGACAAGGCTGTGATGTCACAAACCCAGCAACTGAGAGGTCAGCTGTGAACAATCAGATGCTTTTTAAAAGAAGTACTGCATTATCTGAACGAGTTGGTAAACTACTATTAGGAGACATTAAAGTAAACACTTCAGTAATGTAAGTATTATAATAGTGTACACCTTTTATTTTAGTCGCTACTAGAGCTTTGCAAAATTGATTTTTCTGATTCCATGGAATCAGCTAGCAAAATGCACAGAATTAATGTTACAATAAAATCTCATGAAATTTCTATGAAATGCCAAAGTCAGCATAAACGTCATGTGAAAATTCCATAGAATGCTGGATTCCACACAATTTCAATGCAAATGAATTTCACAGCAAAGCCAAAAGTGGAATTTCTCAAAAAATTACATGCAATCAATATTGTGGCATGTTGATTCTGCCATAACTCCAGAAGTGGCATTTAAGTCTGCAACAGCTCTAGTAGCTACGTGCTCCTTAAGATTTAAATAGTGTTCTAAAACTACATAATAGCACTGAATTTAGTAAACTATTAGGGAATGGAGGATATAAATACCACTTTGTTTAGTTCCAAGTGGCAGTGGCCAGTATAAGAAGCCAGTCAATTCAAAATTACAGTTTTCAGAATATAATTGTAACCCCCCTGCAAATGGGGGTTCCCAAAAGGCTTCCAGGAGTTTGCCTTAAATGCTCCGTGCCTGGTTGGCATTCGGCCAAATGCCATTTAAATGTGAGCGCTGTGAGTGCTTTTAGAGCCTCCATGCACTGCTTCCTTAAGAACTGCCTAATAGCAGTGGTAAATCCTCTGACTGGGGGGAATGTGTGTTCCTATGCCCGAGTTCTGCCCGGGCCACTGTTGCTGCCATCGCTATATGCGCAGAGGGAGCCTGGTGAAGAGATGTAACTGTCTGCCTGAAATAGTTTGGAAGGACAATGAAAATGTAGTTTGTCTAACCTGCCTTTTGGTGCAGCACGAACTGTTTCTGATCAGCTACCCCATTTTGGTCCCAGACTGCAAATTGGACCAATTGGGTCATGAAGCCCTTTAAAATGGAGCCTGCTGTGGGCGAATCAGAACTTGGACTCTCATCTGGAGCCTGCTATAAGAGTGTTGTATGGCAGGTGCCTCTGGGAATTGTAGTTTGGACTATGGCGCCTTTTTGCACCTATAGAGGGAGCCCTGCTGTGACTGACAGTTTCATCAGCCAACCGGACTCTAGTGGATCTGAGGGAAATGCCCTGAACTGTTGCTGGCAAGCCAGATCCTAGTTGACAGTGAAGGGAGAAGGAGCCCTGTTGTTTGAATGCTGAGTAGTTCACTCAGGAAGCACGTGAGTAGGCCCCCAAGTCGGTCTGCAGCCGTTGGTAATTGTAGTTCAGACTGAATCTGAGTTTTGGAGGAAGAAGAAGAAATAGAAATGTGGGAACCAGGCCTGTAGAAGACAGAAGATTTTGCTGAAGTGCGATTGGCCTGTCAGGAACTGAAACTGCTGCGAGTGCTTCTGGGTGTTTACAGTGTTTTACGATCAGGATCGAGGAGCAGCCTACCTGGTATAGTAATTTCCTTTATATATGAATGTGCCGGGTGCTTGTGGGGAATCGTGATTTTATTTCCCCTTTACTGTGAATTGTGTGCTGAAGCTGGACGCAGAACCCAGCTTGATTCGGACTGAATCCGCCTGTTATCAAATGCAGTTGGGCCCTGTCACGAGGGCCTTGTTTCCATACCCTGCTTTTCTGTCAATCCAGCATGAACATTCTCCATCCTGTTCTCAGCTCTGGGTATCGTGAGTACAAATCAGGGTAGCTCCCTGCATCTTTCATTTAATCAAAGTGTGTCATCTGATTTCTTAGTGTTTTCTTTCCATGAACTGAGCCATCCGTCTCCGGATTACAAGTGTGTGTTGTGCATGTATTTTCTCCTTGCAGGGGCCCCATCCATCTGCACCAGCAGGCCAGCCCCGGGCAACGGACCTGGCTAGCCCCCCCCATCCTGGGTACCCAGAGAGTGTGACATTTGGACCCTAAATTGCATGCACAGTACTGTGATTTGCATGTTTACTGCCAATCAACCTGATTTGCCCCCTTCCTTGTTACTGCCTCCCTGAATAAATCAGATTTATGTTTGTTGAACTATATACTACTTGTGGTGTTAATACTTATAGCATAGAGTATTGCATAGTTGTTGTGGCATTGCCTAACCTTATTTTACAGGGGAGCCTCAGGGACATGCTGCAGAATCAGTCCTGAGGGTAAGTGGGTACTGTATGTGTAATGAGTGTGCATATGTGGAGTATTGGGAAGGTAACTCCCATGTTCTGTGGGGGCTACTAGTGGGAACCAAGGGAGGTCACAGTGTCCAAGAGGGCTGTGCCCAAGCTAGTTTAACCACTACCAACCCTGACCTCTGGGTGGAGGCACCCGTCACTGCATCTAGGCCCCTTAACCTGTCACTAGCCATACAGGCGGGGTAGTAGCCCTTGGGATAGCACCACCTAGAGGTTACATTATACATAGTGAAATGTCTATGACTAGCAACAAAATGTTTACAGCATAATATTAAGAGAATGATAAATATCAAAATGAGTATATCACACACCAAAATAGGTATGACATATACCAACATGGGTATGATACGTACCAAACTGGATATGACATACACCAAGGGACTTGAGTGGCCAGTGGGCTTACATATCACTGGCAGGTATTTTACCTAGCAAAGTTTGAATAAAATCTAAGAATTTCCAGATGCCAGTGATTGGACATTTGTTTGTTGGAGTGTGTTGATCCTTTGGACCCATGGCTGTTGTAGAGATTGGCAACCTTTTTTGAATGCACCCCCCTCCCCATACCCTCAGCTCGCAGCACTTCTTTTGGAATTCAAGATAGAGATAACACTTTTTAAAGTAAGCATAACATATACTAAAATGCCTAGGACACATCCTGAAACAGGTAAGGCGCATACTAAATTAGGTATGACACATACTGAAATGGGCATAATACACACAGCAATGGGTATGACACAAACTGAAATGGATATGCTATACCAAAATGGGTATGATACATAAAGACATAATTATGACACATATCGAAATGGATATGGCCTATACTGAAACGGTTATGACGCAGAGCAAAATGGGCATGACATACCGAAATGGGTATGACACACATCAAAATGGGTTTGACACAAACTGACATGAATATGACACACACCGAAAATGGTATGATACATGCTGAATTAATAATGATACATGCCAAAATGGATATGACCTATGCTGAAATAGAAATGACACATAGCAAAATGGGTATGACGTAAATTTAAATGGCTGTAACACACACTGAAATTGGTATGACAAATACTAAAATAATTATAACACATAGCTAAATGGCTTTGACCCATACTGAAATGGATATGACACATACTGACATAATTACAACACAAACCAAAATGTGCATGGCACATACTGAAATGGATATTGAAAATATCAAAATGGGTATGACATACACCAAAATGGATATGACATGTTCCAAAATGGATGTGACACACATTGAAATTGGCTTGACACACACAGAAATGGGTATGACTCACACCAAAATGGGTATGACACACCAAAATGGGTCTGACATACACCAAAATGGGTAAGACACATACTAAGATAATTATGACATTTACTGAAATGGCTATGACACAAACTGAAATGGTTATGACACATGCTGAAATAATTATGACACATGCTGAAATTGACATGATATATACCGAATGGTTATGATACCTAACCAAGTGGGTATGAAACATACTAATATGAAGATGGAACATGATGAAATAGATTATAGGTGGAACACCCTTCAAAATAAGACCAACATACTGTAATGAGCATATAGCAAACTGAATTGTGTACACATGCAGCAAAACTTGCAAGGCATAGCCTAGAGTAAATAGATTGTAAAGTGTGCCAAAAATTACCATGTAACAAATTGAAATGATTGTAAGAGATACCAAGATGAGTATAGTGCCTACTAAACTGAGTGTAACACACAGGGAAAAGCACGTGACTTGGGTAACCAATCACAATGCAGCATCTTTTCCTGAAATGCTGTAGGACTCCGGCAGTTCTTGTCCAGCGTCAGTGCAAATAAGATCTCATTAAATTCTGTGAATCAGGAATATGTACTATGCATATTATTACACTGGTATTTTGCTACTGTCCCTGTTTTTTTTTGTTTGTTTGTTTTTGGTTTTTTGTTTAAATATGGACTTTGTTTTCAAATGTTTTCTCTGGTTCTCAACAAAAAATACTGTTTCATTTGTTCCCTGCCTGTGTAAGGTTATACATAATAGCAGATACAGGCATCCTATACTTCTGATGCTTTGCGAAGCTGTACAGCATTTTATTTTGCATTATATTTTATTTGCCCTGTACAAGGGAAGTTTGACCACAAAAATCTGTTGCTCCAGCTTTAGCTCATGCCTGTGTGTTTTAACTGATTTTTTTTTATGAGATACTGAAGTTTAGAGTTTTTGTTTGATGCCTTTTTAAAATTAATGTCAGTATTTTGCCACTTTTAATGTGAGCAGAAAAGCACATTCTTTTGCCATTTACTCTGTAACCATAAGGACTAGAAACACAAATGCTATACCTCTGGAAAGCTGAGTCTTCTCTTTCTAGCAGTATGAACTATGTTTTTCTACCATTATGGAAAAAACAGACCCATTATCAAAGTTCTATTTTTTCTCAAAAATGTCAGTTAGTGAAGCCAGTCATCCAGCAGTTACTGATTTCCCTGCCATTCCCCACCAAGATACCCTGGGCCCGATATTCAAAGGTTAGTGCACCCGATAAAAGGGTTAGCAGGTGTGCTAACATGAGTCTGTGTGAGTGCTCCTGCAGGGCCAGCTTATACTCAAAAGCCCCGGGAGCACCCCTCAAATTCGGCAGTGCCAAAACACTAATACACTGCTGTGCCTATACAAATGAGAGGTTCCCCTCATGTATACTGGTGCACCTGCACCTTCCAAGGTTTGTGGCAGTGGTAAACAGCCCCCCAAGTGGTTTTCTTTACTACTGCTGCAAACCAACTCTTAACTGGGTGCTAAATCCTCACCCCACCCTCCCAAAGGCAGGGTGGCTGCATTGCCCACCCCCAAGCACCCATTTCAACACATTAAAGTTGCCCTGGTGTCTAGTGGTACCCTCCACCCCATGGGCACCCAAGTCAAGTGAGTATTAATGCCCTGGTGTCTAGAAGTACCCCTGATCACTTGTGTTATGCTTTATAGCTTTGACCCGGAGGTCTAGTGTCTCCCCCAGCCCCTGATCACCTGTTTCATAAAAGTGAAGATGCCCTGAGGTGCAGAGGTTCCCCCTTCCCCCTCATCATATGTTTACACATTTCTGACAAAGCAGTGGTTGCCCAGTGTCATCCCAACTGAATCACCTGCTGACATACCACCCCCCGAACACCCTCATACCCAGGTGGCTGGTAATCATGCCAGCTTGATACAGTGACCAGCACAGCCCTTCTCTCACCTCCTTAGTCAGTCACCATATGAACTGTCAGTGACCATGCATAGACCACCAGGGCATAGTTATAAAGCATAATATGGGTGATTGGGAGGTATTATTAGACACTAGGGCAGGAATACTCTGTTGAAACAGGTGCTCAGGGGGTGTGGGTTCCATGAGACACCAGGGCACATTTCCTATATAGAAACGGGTGCCCAGGGGTGGGCAGCTGCAATACAGCTGCCCTGCCTTTGGGAGGGGTGGGAGCACTGGCTTAGCCCCCAGTTAAGAAGTGGTTTTCAGCAACAGTAAACAGCACCACTTGGGGGGGTTTACCTCTGCCACAAAACATTGACAATATCGCTACACCAGTATGCCTGAGGGGACCCCCTTTACATAGGTCATGTGGTATGTTAGTGCATTGGCGCTCCTGGGTTTGCTGGGCTCTCCCGTGGCTTCTGATTATGGTCTGGGTGGGAGTTCTCAAACAAACCCATGTTAGCCCACCCGCTAATCCTATTAGTGACTATTGGGCCCAGGCTATCTGGGGGAAATATTGCAAGTAAATGAATAACAGGATAACTGGCTTACTAATTGCCATTTTTGAGAAAAAAATAGAACATTGATAATGGGTCTGTTTCTTCCATAACAGCACATGCTAGAAATAAATAGTTTATATTGTTAAAAAGAGGAGATTTTCAGCCTTCCAATGGTATACAATTTGTGTTTTGTAGCCCTTACGATTACAGAGTAAATGGCAAAGAATTTGGTTTACTGATCAAATTAACAGCAGCAAAATACTGAAATTAGTTTTAAAAAGGCAGCAAAGTAAAACTGTAATCTTCAGTAAGCTGTTGAAATTCAAGTAAAACATAAAAACATAGAAATTGTCAGTAGATAAGGACTGCTAGGCCCATTCAGTCTGCCCGTAGGCCCTATACATTTTATGTGGCCACTGACCCTATGTGATCAATGGCTTTTCATCGTTCCCTTCCCTGTCAAGGTTCCCTTGTGCCTGTCCCAGGCATGCTTAAACCCCTCCACTGTGCTTGCCCCCACTACCTCCTGTGGCAGACTATTCCAAGCATCAACTACACTTTCTGTACAGAAAAACTTCCTCACATTACCTCTTAATCTACCCACTTCCAATTTCATATTGTGCCCCCTTGTTCTAGTACTTTTTCTACATTGGAAAAGGTTTCCCACCTACACCTTGTTTATGCCCTTGAGGTACTTGAACGTTTCAATCATGTCCCCCCACTCTGTCCTCTCCTCCAGTCAGTACATATTTAGGTCCCTTAGTCTCTCCTCATATGTTTTGTGGTGCAAGACCTGCACCTTATTTATGTTCTGGCACAGGTGTGGCCTCCAGAACTGCATGCAGTACTCCAGGTGAGGCCTTACCAATGTTTTATACAATGACATCACCACCTCCAGCCTCCTGCTAGTGATACCCTTGCCTAGGCACCCAAGCATGCCACTGGCCCTCCCTGCTGCCTTTGCGTACTGCTTTGATACCTTAAGGTCATCAGAGATGATAACCCCTATGTTCCTTTCCTCTTTGGTGACAGTCAGCTTCTCCCCCCAACCTGTAGCTCTCCCCAGGGTTCCATCTACCCAGGTGCATTATTTTGCACTTTTTTGCATTAAACCTAAAACACACAGGGATGCGCTAATGCTGGAAGAACAGATTGTTTTGTCATGCTCCTCTTGTACAGGACAAATAAAATATAATGCAAAATAAAATGCTGTACAACTTCACAAAACATTGAAAGTACAGGATAGCCTTATCTGTTATTATGTATAACCTTACACAGGTAGGGAACAAATGCAAAAGCAATTTTTTTGTTGGAAGCCAGAGAAAACATTTAAAAATAAACAGAGACAGTAGCAGAATACCAGTTTAATAATATACATAGTAGATATTCCTGAGTCATAGAATGTAATCTTACCTGCAGTGAGGCTGAACAAGAACTGCTAGAGTCCCTCAACATTTCAGGAAGTGATGCTGCATTGTGATTGGTTACGTAAGTCATGTGTTTTTCACTGTGTTACACTCAGTTTAATATGTGTTGTACTCATCTTGGTGTGTCTTACAATCAAGTCAGTTTGTTACATTTCCATTTTGGCACACTTTACAGTCTATTTGGGCTGTGCCTTGCAAGTTTTGCTGCATGTATCAGTTTGCTATGTAAGCAATAAGACATGACAGGGAGTGTGTTAGCCATTTTAACACATGGGTAGGAGGTGTAGTGAGGCACGAGGCCACTAGCAGAGTGTTCCAGCCTCCTAGCCTTGTGTTAAAGTGTCTACCACACAGACCCTGGCATCTACATTATAGATGCATGTGAAAGGTAAAAAAGCAGCATTAAGTGCTTAAAAACTTAAATCTTTTTCTTTAATTTAAATAAAATAGTTCCTCCACCAGTTTATTGTGTGCTTTTTTTTTTTTGACTTGAGGATTTTTGACCTAGGCAGGCTGCCATACTTGTAGTGTTTTGAGTTGTCCTGGCATTGCCCCCCTCTTGCTCCAGTTCCATTATTTTTTCCTCATAAAAACAGTAATGGGTACAATAATGAGGTACCAAGCAGAGGGCAGCTATGCTTGAGTAAGACTGTGATTGAGAGACCGGACGGGTGGTAAGAAAGAGAAGATATCTCGATGGGTGGGAATGAGCAAGCGGACAGTTGAGCGCAATGGGAAGCGATCGAAGAGATTGCGACAGTAATTGATTTTTTAAATAGTCTTGCTGCTTGCCGCCTTTAGTTTTTTTCTTTTGTTTACTACATGCTGCATCCACGAGGTGACCGAGGCCGAGTAAACAGGAGGTCAGAGATATTTCTTTTTTTTTTTTTTTTACAGTTAGGCTGGCCAGGGCCGGCCTTAGGGTATATGGTGCCCCTAGGCGAACTTGGCAGTGGTGCCCCCCACCCATTTTTTTTAGTCTTCTCACCCCAACACAAACCATGACATTCATAATGGCAGATCTCTTTATTTAAGCAGTAAGGCACAACGTGGTTTGGGTTATTGGGGATTTACCCACGCCTTGTGTTGTGAGTCATGAGGGGCAGCCGAGTGACTTAACCACGCAAGAAGTGGATAAATCATCCAATAACTCACACCCTGGATTGCCTTATTGCAATTATACAATGGACCCATATGTAAAATCAATTTAAAATGAGTTTATGTTTTTAAGAAATGCCATTCCTCAGCTGTGGGTTATGTAGGATTATAAAAAGGGTCTGAGAAATGGAGCTTTCTGATTGGCTGCAAACATTCTATCAGCCTTATGTTAATCTTTTATTAACATACATGTAGAGTTTAACCATATACTGAACAAGATTTAACACTTTTAAAACATTTTTTATTATAATAGCAATAAGGCACTCCCTGGGATTATGTTAATGGTCAGTTAATCACCCTCTAGGAGCATGTGGCACTCGGCTACACCTTGTGACACAGTACAGCCCTAGAAGGTGATTAACAGACCATTAACATAACCCTTGGTCATGCCTTGTTGCTTAATTTACCCACAGTCACGTGACATGTTTTGACCAATGAGGTTACAGTATTTTCACATACCATGGACATAAGCTAACAGCCAATGAAATCAGACTGGCAGTTTACCACCGGTGTAAATCCTCTGATAATCAATGGCTGTTGATGAGTGTACAATCCAAATCTTAATCATCTGCAGCACAGGAATAAACACAATAAAAATAAATATACAAAGCAACCTCTTTAAAAGTTGCATTTTATCATAGTAAAAAAATTAACCTTTTTTTACCGTGTGTGAAATCCTGATATTTGTGTTGGACAATCGTTTCTGCATAGTTTAATATTATCTGCTGTCATTCAGTTAGGTTCTGCCCTATGCTAATATCAAGATAGGTAACTATAACAAGTTACGTAATGCAGACAAAGAAAAAATGTGGTACAGAATTGAATAACTAGAATGATAAAGGACAATGCATAGTTCGTAGCAACACAGCTAACGGCAAATAAACACATACAAAGTTCATTAGTGTAACCACTTTTATATTTTTATTTTTTTAAGACATCTGTTGGATGCACAGAATACAAAGTTGTGTTCATTTCAACAAAAGACTCAAACACGTCATGTATATTATCAACTGCTTTTTATTACATTAGTGAATGTAATAATTGAATCTCTATGTAAAAACAAGAAAATACTGCATAAGCGACACAACGCAGCCATATCAGTATTAACAACTGTACTCATTACAATGTGGGTTTATGTTTTACTTTAGTCTCTACAAACATGTACCAAGTAAGCAATAACCCACTCAAGGGTGTGTGGTTACTGGGGATTAATCAACACCCTGGGTGCGTTGTGAGGTACAAGGCACAGCCAGAGTGTCCTCACAGCACCCAGGGTGTTGATTAATCCCCAGTAACCACACACCCTAGAGTGGGGTATTGTGCTTAAAACATGGGCCATAAAAAGTTTGAAAATAGCACATTATTTAGTTTGCAAAACAGGAAAATGCAGCATGTGAGTTGGCTATCCTGCCACTAAATAAAGTAGTCCCTATGTAAGAAATGCTGTGTTTTGTGTTTTCTTTTAAACTGTTTACAGTATTAAAACACTGTTGTTCATTATAGCAATGAACGTTGAAATATGTATTATCAAGTCAAAATTAATTGTTAGCGTGAGTTATGTTATCAGTTTGGCCCTGGGAGGTGGGTGGATGTCTGTGTTGCAACTCTGACAGGTACTGTCCGCTCCCTGCTCCATGGTGGGTTGGAAGTGCTCCTATTATGTTGTCTGTGTGTATCTCTCTCCATCTCCTGCTCCTCACCAGAGTATGAAATTTGTGAAAAAAATAACATGTCCACTTGGGCATGTAAGTATTAAAAATACATGCCCAAAAATTGTTTACATGCTGCCCCATCTACATCACATAATGTCTGTTTCTTTGCCAGATTATTAGCCCCCTCACTGTGCTGCAGGCTGACTTCTTTTGCAGCACTTGCAATTACTATATTTGCAGCTTAGTGTTTTTTTCTGATCTCATGAGCTCATAAAGTTGCTCCCTAACTAGATTTCTTCTGGAGGCTGAGTCCTCCTCCCTCCCTCTGCTGCAGTCTGCCTACATCTTTTGCAGAACTTGCAGTAAGTATCTTAACATCACAGTCTTTTATTCCCCTCCAGAACCTCCAGCTGAAATAAGCTCTTAAAAGTAGCTTTTAGTTGCTCCGTCAGGTCCCTATTAATTGAAGACTGGCTTTCATTTTCATCAAGCGTTAATTTCAAGTGTAATAAAATCATTTTAAAAGTTTGCCCCATTGACCTCTATTAGGCATGTCCCCACACTCTCTCTGGTAGCACGTCACACTCGGAAGTGGGAAGGGATCGTCTGGCTCACAGTTCGAACAAAATTACAATCCTTTCCTCAACGTTATACAGTGAGTAAAGCATTTTTATTTTCAAACAGAGGGGGATATCACCACCCCAGAGTAGTGGGCTATAAAGCCCAAACTGTTAGCTCACACAATTCCTTTACGCAAAGTGACTTATACATTTCATCTTGTCTATATTTTGTTTATTTTACAGGTTCAAGGAATTGTAAATTGTAACTTTCAGATGTAGTCAACTATCACTTTTTATAAGTATTTATTCATTTCTGTTTGATTAGATGTTCCACCTGGCAGTACTGGGGTGATGTGTGGATCAACAGTGTCTGAAGACTAGAAAAACTTGATTCTGTTCCTTGCAATTCAACAACATTGAAACCACACCGAGTATGACATGAGTAGCAACCAATGAGAAACATTTCTCTCTGCCAAGTTTCACTATAACATGGAAGCAGCATGGACTGGCCAAGGCTTCTCCCTCCCCTGGTTACTAGTCTAGTAATGTCACTACATCCTGCATTTGGATTGTTAGCTTGTTAAAGTCACTGCTCAGGCTGCAAGGATTGTGGTGCATCAAGATGTTCTGTCTCATTTCCATGAAGATGTAGTTGGAGGTACAAAACAGAGTTTTGTATCCATCCGGTCATGCAGAGTGCTGTTCCACTCATCACCCGAGTACAGGCAGGTTGAAAATCTTCCAATTAGCAAACAGAAAAATAATATTTGAGATAGCTGAAATGATAGCTACTACTTCTGAAAAACATTATTAATTACATGCAGTACAGTACACTAGCTGTTTAATACCTAACCATGTACTCCAATAAGATGTCGTTACACTTTCAGTGATAATATAAGCACACAAAACATTTCATGTATTTGAATTCTGACTTTTAACAATGTGTGATACAGTTGCCATCGATCTTTCACTAAATTTGTTGATGGAATGATCACCCCGCATTTACAGCTATATAAAAGTAGTTTGTCATGGTAGTTATGAGATGTCTGTATTAAAAAATTAACCAAGGTGAGAAAACTCTCAGCAATGACTGCAGTTAGAATCTAATCTTTCGTGCTTTACAAGTTGCAAATTCTTGTATCAATTCTGTGTAGTCTAACTGTGATGCCACCTCTTTATTGATGGAAATCATTGATAGCCCCACTAGCCTAGCCTTTCCTGATGCATTGTACTTTTTAAGTATGTCTTGATCAACTTTAATTTGGAGAAACTGCGTTCTCCTGATGCCACTGTGACTGGTAAAGTTAACAGAATTCTCTGAGCTACAACTACTTGAGGGAATATCTCAAGCATCCCTCCACTTTTTATGTAATTTAAAATGTCCAGTGCAGAAGACTCATTTGGAACTATATGGCACAGTGTTTTTAATTCTTCAAAAAGTTCAACACCATCGATATCACATGAGTCATTGTGAGTAAGGGCAAGTTGTAAATCCTGACACTGCTTCAACAGCTGTTCGTCATCTAATGTTATTAGATGGTTAACTCTGTACAAGAACCCAAATTTCTCAACATGTTCATGGAGTTTTTTGAATCTTTCATTTACTGATGCCAGTGCAGTATCCACAACAACATGAAAAAAATTCAACCTCAAATTTTTTCTCTGGATCATTTACGGGCTTATCTTCAGCCTCATAATCAAATTGTCTCTTACGTCTTCTAGGCCGTATGTCTTTTTGTGTAGAAAAAATGAGCTGCACATCTAACTCTTCTGCCAAGTCTCGGGCTGTTGTTTTGGCATTCACAAAACCAGTGGCCCCGTATTCAACTAAAAATTTGTTGGCTTCCTGTAACAAAAGGACTGCTTGATCTATCTGCATAGATGAGCTTTGCATCAGTTTACTTATTTGTCCAACCTTTACAAGGATGTCATACCAAACCACTAGTGAAATTAGAAACTTTGCACTTCTGATAATATTTGCCAAAGATGAAGCCTCAGAATATGCTTTTGGATCTTTTCCTTTGTGACGATCAGCTAATGTCACTAGTGCATCATAAACATCACCAACCTGATATCTCACTGCCTTCACACTGTCTACTCTGCACTCCCATCTTGTGTCACATAAAGGTTTGACAGATAATCCACTCACATGATCATGAAAACTTTGTAACGAGATTGTAGAAGATGTGAAAATGACATAAATGACTGCAAATCTCCAAAGAAAGATACAGCATCAACTGATGATTTGCTGAATCGCCGATGACCAAATTAAGGCTATGGCACCCACATGGTACAAAAACGCCCTTGGATTCAGTTCTAAAATCCTAGCTTGTACACCAGCATTTTTCCCTTTCATATTTGAACCGTTGTCATATACCTGTTCTTTGCAGTTGTCTAATGAAAGTCCCATATTTGTCAGTTCTGTCAAAAGATATTCAGTCAAGGATTCACCTGTTGTCTCATTGACTTGTATGAATGACAAGAAATACTCTTGTATCTCTACATTGTCATTTGTCTCAACAATACAGACAGTGAGAGACATTTGTTCTTGATGACTCACTTCAGGGGTACAGTCTAAGATAATCGAATAATATTTTGCTTGTTTGATTTTTTCTAAGATTTTAGCCCTGACTTTGTTTGAAATCAGCAATATTAACTCATCCTAAATCCTCTTGCCTAAATAGTGATCATGAATTTGTTCAGTAGATATATGGCGTAGATGCTCCTAAATGACTGGATCAAATTTTCCAAGAAGCTCAACAAGACCTAGAAAATTTCCATTACTCTGTTGAAATACATGATCTACAGTTCCCCTAAAGGCCAAGTTGTGTTCTGCTAAGAATTGTGTGATTGCAATCAATCTTTCTAAAACATTTCTCCAGTGCATTTTCTCTGACTTGATCATCTTCTTATGTTGATTATCAATGGTCGAGCACTGTTTCAGTCTCGTACTGAGTTCCATCCATTTAGCTGCTGATTCTCTATGATTGGCTGAGCGCTCGTGTTCTTTAAGTTTCTGGCCCAGATTTTTCCAATCACTACTACCACTGGTACAAAATGCATTTTGATGTGCACAACCAAACAGCTTGCAACAGAAACAGAAAACTGAATTGTTCAGCTTGGAATATATTAACCATGGCCTTCTCACATTTTCACCATTAGTAAGTCTTCTATTATAAAATATAGTGCTAAATTGACGGTGCTGACTATCATATGGGAAACTGTATTTTAATACCTGGTATGGTCCTTGTTCAATTAATATCATACATGACCGGTCATCAATTTGCTGTGGCTAATTAGCAGGATCTAACCAATCATTTTTACCCTCTATATCTGTAGGAGAACTAGTTCCCTCACACAACATATTGTGCTGCTCTTCATCTGATTCAGAAACATCCATGCTAATTAATGTGTCTTCTAAATTGTTTTCTTGTACCACGTGCGCAGTACAGCTTTTATCGACTGACAAAGCTGTGGTTGTGAAACTGTCAACGTGGCACATATCAGGTTGTGAAACTGTAGTACTGGGATTCAATGTTTCTGTGGGTATGTTACTCCCTCCATGACTCTCCTGATCTGTGTTGCTATCATTACTGCACTGTACATAACTACGGTCTTTTCCATTATCAGTCTCAGTTTGAGACTCTGAGTTAAGCCTGGTGGAGGACATACATTGACTTAGATGGCTGTACTTCCTCATCACTACTAACATAATCTTCCTGCTGGTTTCTTCTAAGCACTGACTAGTGGACTTCACAAATCTCATCATTGTTCCCGTAAACTAGCCAATTCAGTATCTCTCTGAGCTTTTCTTTTCTATTAGCAGCACCTGACAGCTTCTTTGTTGCCATTTTTGATATGTTTCTGTTAATGAAATAAATAAAACTAGTCAGTATTCAAAAGTGGATTTAGGATTAAGTATCAGCAGACCAGTAGAAAAATTACTCACCGCAGTAATCTTCTTTCTTCCATGGGGTCCTTTAGCATTAGTCACTTTTTGCACTTAGCTGGCTAGGTGCAATTGCCCGAGGTGTGCCTTTAAGATTTTTAATGAGCGTAGCCAGCCAATCAAAAGACAGGAGGGGGTGTGAACTGAGTGAGAGCTGTTGACTGCTTCAGAATTTTTTCAAGGAAAAACGAGGGCAAATGCCCCGGAAAAGAATTAACAGGATTCAAAAAACATGCAAATGTCCAAAAGTGGAAATAGAAACAGCAACATGAGGTAAAAACTCATCAATAACAAATGCCAAATTTGGTAAAAGGTGACTTAAGAGCCCTTCTCCAACAGGTGAACCAGGGAGGAAGGGTGGGAACTTACTGATGCTAAAGGACCCCATGG
The DNA here is from genome assembly GCA_016271365.2 of Neoceratodus forsteri. Lineage (NCBI taxonomy): Eukaryota > Metazoa > Chordata > Ceratodontiformes > Ceratodontidae > Neoceratodus > Neoceratodus forsteri. The sequence continues at coordinate 775,213,951 of CM028134.1, read as the reverse complement.
AAGAAAGAAGATTACTGCAGTGAGTAATTTTTTCTTCTTCCCCCAGGAGTCCTTTAGCAGACTACCAAGCAGTACCAAGTGGGAGGCAGGCAGTGAACCTACTTAGGAAAAAGGCTCTGCAGAACTGCCCTGCCAAATTTGGCATCAGATCTGGTCTGCACATCCAAACTGTAGTGTTTCACAAAGGTGTGCACAGATTTCCAGGTAGCTGCTTTGCAGACATCCAGTAGGGGAATGTCCCTTGCTGCTGCAAGCGAGGTTGCAGTGCTCCTGGTGGAATGGGCCCTGAGCCCCACTGCATGTTGTTGACCAGCTTTCTCACAGCAGAATCTAATACAAGACACCAACCAACGAGAAATAGTTCTCTTGGTAGCTGGTCTTCCTCTGCCTACATCCTCGTAGGTGAAGAACAACTGGGTGGAAGAGCCTCTGGATTGTCTAGTATGCTCTAGGTAGTGAAAGATGGCTCTTTTGACATCCAATCTGTGGAGATTTTGCTCGCCAGGAGTGGATGGCTCAGTAAAGAAGACAGGCAGAGTAATGGACTGGTTCAAGTGAAACTCTGAAACCACCTTTGGCAGAAATTTCCTATTTGTCCTGAGTTCAGCTTCATTATTGTGAGGGATGATGTAATTTGGCTCAGTGCACAGGGCCTGTAGCTCTGAAATTCTCCTGGCAGATGTAATGGCTACCAGGAAGATGGTCTTCCAAGTTACAAACTTGATGTGGGCCGTGGACATAGGCTCGAAAGGTGGATTCATGAGCCCATCTATGCAAATGTTCAGGCTCCAAGGAGGAACAGGCTCCCTGGTTGGAAGCTGGAGGTGCAAGAGGCCTTTGAAAAGCTGTTTAAAATGTCATGGGAAAAAAATGATTTCTTCTTTCCCACCAAAAGGTAGGCTGAAATTGCCGCCAAGTGTAGCTTGAGTGAAGATGGTTTCAAGCCTGATGCCTGTAGGTGTACCAGGTAGTCTAGCAGCTGAGGGTCTGAAGCTGATAGGGGTTTGACCTTTTCACTTCTGCACCAGAGGGAAAACCTTTTCCATTTGGCTGCATATGTCTTCTTAGTGTTCAGTTTTTTAGCCATCCTCAGTATTTTAAGGACCTGTTCAGAGTACTGGAAGGATGGAAACTACTAACTCCTCAAGAACCAGGCTTTGAGGTGAAGAGAGTGTACATCTGGGTACTGCACTCCCGTCTGAGGAAGGTCAGCAGGAAGTGAGTTGGAGGCAGGCGAATGGGCCTGTTGCAGGACATTGAGAGAAGGAGAGGTACCAGGCTGCCTGGACCAGTCCAGAGCCACTAGGATCATGGATGCAGGCTGATGCCTGAGTTTCAGCAAAACCCTGAATATCAGGGGAAAGGGAGGAAATGCATATAGGAACCTCCCTGACCAGTCCAGGGTCACGGCATCCAAAGAAAGTGTTCCCAGAACTGGAGGCCTGCAACAGTACTGAGGAAGCTGAAAATTGAGAGGTGAGGCAAACAGATCCACATCTGGTGTGCCCCACTGCCTGAACACTGTGGCTAGTACTTGCTTGTTCAGTGTCCATTCACTCTGACCTTGACTGATGTGGCTTAGAGCATCTGCCAGAGTATTGAGTTTGCCTGGGAGGTGAATAGCTGAGAGGCTGACTCCCAAGGAAAATGCTAGAGACCAGAGCTTCAGAACTTCCAAACAGAGTATTCCTGATCTGGTACCACCCTGCTTGTTTATGTAGAACATTGCAGTGGTGCTGTCTGTTCGAATTTGAACCGCCTTCCCTTCTATGCTGGGAGCAAAAGCTTTGAGAGCTAGTAAGACTACTCTGAGTTCCAAAAGATTTATGTGCAACTGTGACTCTTCAGGAGTCCAGTTGTCACTTACTGAGGCACTGTCTAGATGAGCTCCCCAGCCCAACAGGGAGTCATCTGTGGTTAACACCTTTGTGGGAAGAGGAGCTTGAAAGGGAAGCCCTGCCTGCAAATGTGTAGGGTTCTTCCACCACAGCAAGTTTTGGAGGAACTGCTTCGACACCGGTATTAAATTTGAAAATGTTTTGCTTCTCTGAGACCAGTGAGCTCTGATGTAGGCTTGCAGGAGTCTCATCCTGTACCTGACCCTTGGGACTACTGCAGTCATAGAGGCCATATGTCCCAGAAGTTTGAGGAAATGTCTGGCTGGTCTTGGCTGTCCCGGGATGAAAGAAGTCAATTTTCTTGGAATCCTTGTCAGGAGAGAGGATGACAAGGAGACCCAGCTTTCTCACAAGCTGCCTGCTGCACTATACTCATGGCTAGGGTGTGCTGACAGGAACTCGGTACAATTTGTAGACAATTTATAATTTCTCTCAAGCTGCTTATCAACCCTAGAACTGAAGTGGGGTGTTGAAGCACCTTCATGGTATTTTTCTAAATGCTATAGATAGGGACAACCAGGGTCTTTGAAAATGAAAGACCCTTCATCTCCCTATAATCTTCATCTTCACTGACATCCTGGTTGGGCTCCTGCATAGGGAGGTCCAGGGTATCCAGCATATTTTGTATAAATGTAAACAAAAAGGAAGGGTCCTCATGGTCACCCAGGAGATTCCCAAGGTGAGGGTCCGGGAACTCCTGGGGCTCAAGGCCCTCAAAATCCATGTCAGGGGCATCATAAAATTGATCATCATCTGCATCACCCTCACAGTCTACAGAACAGAGGACTGTGGAAGAGTGATTGCCAGCCCCAGTAAATTGAGGACCCATCTTTTGAAGGGTCTGAAACAGTTGCCATGCTTTTTCCATATCTTGCACTGATGGAAGAACCTGCTTAGTTTGTAAGTGCTTTGTTTTTTCTGTATGCTTTAAGCTGCTTGTTGTCTCACTATTGGCTTTCCCAGGAGCAATGGGAGCATATCTGTCCTGACAGAGTTTCTTTTTAGCCACTTAATCAGAGGCTTGATCAAGCTTCCTTTTTCATCATCTTATTATTTTTCAATTTGTGAGGAACTTCATCTTTGGAAGCTTTATTTTTGACTGGGATCTGGAGGTTCCTCAGCACCTCTGCTTTTGGTATTAGTACTTTTGAATGGCCCTCATTGGAAGCCTTTGATTTATCCTCAGTCATAATTATCAAGGTTTGTCAGCTACGTTCACCAATTTAAGCAAAGCAAACCAGTTCTGGACCTATGAACTGAGTGCAGGTTTCTGTGAAAATGCCACCAGCCAGTCCTGCCCCAATTAAAAACTCTGTCTATTACCAGTGCCTTTTTTTTTTTGGTTGTAAAACTGGGATCTATACCAGTGCCAATCTTAATAGAAAGCCAGTAATACTCAACTGCGCACAGGTGGCTGCTGGACCCTTACGGACAGTCCTGACACAGAAGATACCAAGGTCCAGTAATATAACAAAAAAGGTTTCCTCATAATTGCCAATCTACAGAGAAAACCCCAGGCACTGTTTAAGTTTGAAATCTACTGCAGGTGCCTCATGGTAAACCTCGCGAGGTCTGAGGTAGAAAACAAGGCAACTGTCCCCAATTCGATGGTTCCCACAAGAATTTAGCCAAAAATGAAGGAAACCCTCAAAAATAAACACCCACAATAAAATTAGGCTTTAAAGTACATAGTCGCGGTAAAAATAAAGTCTAAATAGCGCCGTCACACTGAAAATAAAAAAATTTGCGAAGCGCTAGTATAAAAAGTACATTTTTTCACTCAGCACTCTAAAGGAAATAATTTATGAGGAAAACTTTACCCAGATAAGCACTAGGAGGCTGTCAACAAGGAAAGTTGGGAGACACCTCAGAGGCAATATTGCTCAGTCCAGCGGAGAAAAAAATTCTCAAGCAGTCAACAGCTCTCACTCAGTTCACACCCCCTCCTGTCTTTTGATTGGCTGGCCCTATGCTCATTAAAAAATCTCTTAAAGGCACACCTCGGGAGCAACTGCACCTAGCCAGCGAAGTGCAAAAAGTTACTGATGCTAAAGGACTCCTGGGGTAAGAAGTATCACAGTTATATGTATACACTGCAGAATTTGAACCAGGTTAACACCCTAAATAAATTGCCAATTTCAAAGATTAGAGTTGTACACTACTTAACTGTATAGTCTAGCTGTTATGTTACCCTTTGAAAAGGGAAAAAGTTTATGTGCACAACAGCAACTGATAATCACAAATCAAAGCATAGTCTAAATTTCAGCAATGTGTAATATATTATGTGTGAAAATTAAAGAACTGTGCACATACTAAGCTCCAGAGTCCCACCCGAAAGGCATATCTCCCGAAACACCCATGTTTTTTCACCAGTGACTTACTGTGAAGACAGTGCTAGTGAAGAAACGCTTCGGTCACTAGTCCTTAAAATAAATAGGATGATTTCTTCAGTTGCTAGGCTGCCAGGAAAATGTGATAACCTCGCTAACAGGGTTGCCAGTGTGGAGACATCAGAGGACACAATTTCGTCAGCTGCATTAGAAGATACTAAGTGAGCCGACATGGCCATGGGTGCCATCATGACTATAAGTAAAGAAAACGGGCATCTGAGAGCCCACCTTGAAACCCTGGAGAATCAGTCAAGTGCAATGAACATAAGGCTGCTGGGTCTCCCAGAACAATGTGAGGGGGACCATTTAGTTGTTTTCCTCCACAAATGGCTACAACAGCAACTGGGTGAGGAGTCAGCAGTATGTACCCAGAAGTCCTATAGGATCTTACCATGAGGTAGGACTAATAATCCACAGGCTCCAAGAACGGTGGTAGCAGTGGTGGACAGAGTCAGCACGACACATCATCTACTGGCCCTGGCCAGAGAACAGAAAAGCCTGATGTGTGAAGGCCAACTGGTGAGAATGTACCCGCGTAATTTTCCACTCGACAATGCAGAAGCAGTTCAATGTCATTAGCCTGGTGAAAACTAGTTAGCCTGGCTGGGGCAAATGGGAGCTATATTTAAAGCCCCCATGCAAATGAGCCTACTTAGGTAATCCGTGGGCAAACAGGTACATTTGCATCTCATTAAGTGCTGCTTAGCATACATTACCATGCAGTTTTCCCGGTGCTGCTACATGGAGCGCAAAGCTCCTCCTTTTGGTCAGAATGGAAGTACTGGCTGGATGTTGCAGGCCAAGGCATGCCCACACTAGCATCCCGTTGGTCAGAATAGCAGTACAGGCTGGAAGCAGCAGGAACTGTGTGCTGCCCAGGCACAGTCACTGCATACATATCTCATAACCCTTTGCCTCTTGAATCAGAGGCAAGACATATAAAAAAAAAAATCAGGGACAAGGGCCCAAATCCAGTGACATAGTTTCAAAATTGGTGAGATCCACTCAGGATGCTGGCAGAATAAGGGACCCGGTGCATAATATACGTCCTGAAGAATAAGAAGTCTGCAACTGTATTGGTTGCCTTAAGGCTATTCTTACAATCCCCACTGTTTAGTCCTGGTGGGAACACAACTTGTAGGAGGGACAGAGTAAGCTTCTGAGGTGAAATCAGGAACATCAGGGATTCAGGACAGTGGAGAGGTATGCTGTTCTGTCACATAAAAACATGTTTTATGATGGACAGAGGAACATGTGGAGAGCTAAATCAGGGACCTCCCAGAAAGCAGGGACAGTCAGCCAAGGCTTACACAGCAGTGACCCTGGTAGTCCAGTGGTCTCCCCATCTCCAGCACAAATCCCGACCCATTCACTGTCAAAAAAGTGCATTGTCCCTGGTAGTGTAGTGGTCCCCCCACCCCTATCATGAATCCCGACCCCCTTCACTGTAAAAACAGACTGTTCTCTGGTAGTCTAGTGGTCCCCCACCCAGCAGTGATGCCCCTGCTGTTATTAGATGAGTTAACTCTGTACAAGAACCAAATTTCTCAACATGTTCATGGGTTTTTGAATCTTTCATTTACTGACGCCAGTACAGTATCCACAACAACATGAAAAAAATTCAACCTCAAATTTTCTCTGGATCATTCACGGGCTTATCTTCAGCCTCATAATCAAATTGTCTCTTACGTCTTCTAAACGTATGTCTTTTGTGTAGAAAAAATGGCGCCACATCTAACTCTTCTGCCAGAAGTCTCGGAGCTGTTGTTTTGGCATTCACAAAACCAGTGGCCCGTATTCCAACTAAAAATTTGTTGGCTTCCTGTAACAAAAGGACTGCTTGATCTAGCTGCATAGATGAGCTTTGCATCAGTTTACTATTTGTCCAACCTTTACAGGATGTCATACCAAACCACTAGTGAAATTAGAAACTTTGCACTTCTGATAATATTTGCCAAAGATGAAGCCTCAGAATATGCTTTTGGATCTTTCCCTTTGACGTCAGCTAATGTCACTAGTGCATCACAAACATCACCAACCTGATATCTCACTGCCTTCACACTGTCTACTCTGCACTCCCATCTTGTGTCACATAAAGGTTTGACAGATAATCCACTCACATGATCGTAGAAAACTTTGTAATGAATTGTATAAGATGTGAAAATGACATAAATGCACTGCAAATCTCCAAAGAAAGATACAGCATCAACTAATGATTTTGCTGAATCGCCGATGACCAAAAAAAGGCTATGGCACCTGCATGATACAAAAAACGCCCTTGGATTCAGTTCTAAAATCCTAGCTTGTACACCAGCATTTTTCCCTTTCATATTTGAACCGTTGTCATATACCTGTTCTTTGCAGTTGTCTAATGAAAGTCCCATATTTGTCAGTTCTGTCAAAGATATTCAGTCGAGGATTCACCTGTTGTTTCATTGACTTGTATGAATGACAAAATACTCTTGTATCTCTACAGTGTCATTTGTCTCAACAATACAGACAGTAGAAGACATTTGTTCTTGATGACTCACTTCAGGGGTACAGTCTAAGATAATCGAATAATATTTGCTTGTTTGATTTTTCTAGATTTTAGCCCTGACTTTGTTGAAATCAACAATATTAACTCATCCTAAATCCTCTTGCCTAAATAGTGATCATGAATTTGTTCAGTAGATATACAGGCGTAGATGCTCCTAAATGACTGGATCAAATTTTCCAAGAAGCTCAACAAGACCTAGAAAATTTCATTACTCTGTTGAAATACATGATCTACAGTTCCCCTAAAAATGAAGTTGTGTTCTGCTAAAATTGTGTGATTGCAATCAATCTTTCTAAAACATTTCTCCAGTGCATTTTCTCTGACTTGATCATCTTCTTATGTTGATTATCAATGGTCGAGCACTATTTCAGTCTCGTACTGAGTTCCATCATTTAGCTGCTGATTCTCTATGATTGGCTGGCTACGCGTGTTCTTTAAGTTTCTGGCCCAGATTTTCCAATCCTACTACCACTGGTACAAAATGCATTTTGATGTGCACAACAAACAGCTTGCAACAGAAACAGAAAACTGAATTGTTCAGCTTGGAATATATTAACCATGGCCTTCTCACATTTCACCATTAGTAAGTCTTCTTATAAAATATAGTGCTAAATTGGCGGTTGCTGACTATCATATGGAAACTGTATTTAATACCTAGTATGGTCCTTGTTCAATTAATATCATACATGACCGGTCATCAATTTGCTGTGGCTAATTAGCAGGATCTAACCAATCATTTTACCCTCTATGATCTGTGGGAGAACTAGTTCCCTCACACAACATATTGTGCTGCTCTTCGCCAGTTCAGAAACATCCATGCTAATTAATGTGTCTTCAAATTGTTTTCTTGTACCAGCGCAGCATAGTACAGCTTTTATTGACTGACAAAGCTGTGGTTGTGAAACCGTTAACATGGCACATATCAGGTTGTGAAACTGTAGTACTGGGATTCAATGTTTCTGTGGGTATGTTACTCCCTCCATGACTCTCCTGATCTGTGTTGCTATCATTACTGTACTGTACATAACTACGGTCTTTTCCATTATCAGTCTCAGTTTGAGACTCTGAGTTAAGCCTGGTGGAGAACATACATTGACTTGAATGTGGCTGTACTTCCTCATCACTACTAACATAATTTTCCTGCTGGTTTCTTTTAAGCACTGATAGTGGACTTCACAAATCTCATCATTGTATCCGTACACTAGCCAATTCAGTATCTCTGAGCTTTCTTTTTCTATTAGCAGCACCCTGTAAGCTTCTTTGTTGCCATTTTTGATATGTTTCTGTTAATGAAATAAATAAAACTAGTCAGTATTCAAAGTGGATTTAGGATTAAGTATCAGCAGACCAGTAGAAACAATTACTCACCGCAGTAATCTTCTTTCTTCCATGGGGTCCTTTAGCATTGGTCACTTTTTGCACTTAGCTGGCTAGGTGCAATTGTCCCGGAGGTGTGCCTTTAAGAGATTTTTTAATGAGCGTAGGGCCAGCCAATCAAAAGACAGGAGGGGGTGTGAACTGAGTGAGAGCTGTTTACTGCTTCAGAATTTTATCAAGGAAAAACGAGGGCAAATGCCCCGAAAAAGAATTAACAGGATTCAAAAAACATGTAAATGTCCAAAAGTGGAAATAGAAACAGCAACATGAGGTAAAAACTCATCAATAACAAATGCCAAATTTGGTAAAAGGTGACGTAAGTGCCCTTCTCCAACAGGTGAACCAGGGAGGAAGGTTGGGAACTTACTGATGCTAAAGGACCCCATGGAAGAAAGAAGATTACTGCAGTGAGTAATTTTTTCTTCTTCCCCCAGGAGTCCTTTAGCAGACTATCAAGCAGTACCAAGTGGGAGGCAGGCAGTGAACCTACTTAGGAAAAAGGCTCTGCAGAACTGCCCTGATTTGCCCAAATTTGGCATCAGATCTGGTTTGCACATCCAAACTGTAGTGTTTCACAAAGGTGTGCACAGATTTCCAGGTAGCTGCTTTGCAGACATCCAGTAGGGGAATGTCCTTGCTGCTGCAGGAGGTTGCAGTGCTCCTGGTGGAATGGGCCCTGAGCCCCCTGCATGTTGTTGACCAGCTTTCTCACAGCAGAATCTAATACAAGACACCAACCAACGAGAAATAGTTCTCTTGGTAGCTGGTCTTCTCTGCCTACATCCTCGTGGGTGAAGAACAACTGGGTGGAAGAGCCTCTGGATTGTCTAGTATGCTCTAGGTAGTGAAGGATGGCTCTTTTGACATCAATCTGTGGAAATTTTGCTACTAGGAGTGGATGGCTCAGTAAAGAAGACAGGCAGAGTAATGGACTGGTTCAGTGAAACTCTGAAACCACCTTTGGCAGAAATTTCATATTTGTCCTGAGTTCAGCTTCATTATTGTGAGGGATGATGTAATTTGGCTCAGTGCACAGGGCCTGTAGCTCTGAAATTCTCCTGGCAGATGTAATGGCTACCAGGAAGATGGTCTTCCAAGTTACAAACTTGATGTGGGCCGTGGACATAGGCTCGAAAGGTGGATTCATGAGCCCATCTATGCAAATGTTCAGGCTCCAAGGAGGAACAGGCTCCCTGGTTGGAGCTGAGGTGCAAGAGGCCTTTGAAAAGCTGTTTAAAATGTCATGGGAAAAATGATTTCTTCTTTCCCACCAAAGGTAGGCTGAAATTGCCGCCAAGTGTAGGCTTGAGTGAAGATGGTTTCAAGCCTGATGCCTGTAGGTGTACTAGGTAGTCTAGCAGCTGAGGGTCTGAAGCTGATAGGGGTTTGACCTTTTCACTTCTGCACCAGAGGGAAAACCTTTTCCATTTGGCTGCATAAGTCTTCTTAGTGTTCAGTTTTTTAGCCATCCTCAGTATTTTAAGGACCTGTTCAGAGTACTGGAAGGATGGAAACTATAACTCCTCAAGAACCAGGGTTTGAGGTGAAGAGAGTGTACATCTGGGTACTGCACTCCTGTCTGAGGAAGGGTCAGCAGGAAGTGAGTTGTAGGCAGGCGAATGGGCCTGTTGCAGGACATTGAGAGAAGGAGAGGGTACCAGGCTTGCCTGGACCAGTCCAGAGCCACTAGGATCATGGATGCAGACTGATGCCTGAGTTTCAGCAAAACCCTGACTATCAGGGGAAAGGGAGGAAATGCATATAGGAACCTCCCTGACCAGTCCAGGGTCACGGCATCCAAAGAAAGTGTTCCCAGAACTGGAGGCCTGCAACAGTACTGAGGAAGCTGAAAATTGAGAGGTGAGGCAAATAGATTCACATCTGGTGTGCCCCACTGCCTGAACACTGTGGCTAGTACTTGCTTGTTCAGTGTCCATTCACTCTGACTTTGACTGATGTGGCTTAGAGCATCTGCCAGAGTATTGAGTTTGCCTGGGAGGTGAATAGCTGAGAGGCTGACTCCCAAGGAAAATGCTAGAGACCAGAGCTTCAGAACTTCCAAACAGAGTATTCCTGATCTGGTACCACCCTGCTTGTTTATGTAGAACATTGCAGTGGTGCTGTCTGTTCGAATTTGAACCGCCTTCCCTTCTATGCTGGGAGCAAAAGCTTTGAGAGCTAGTAAGACTACTCTGAGTTCCAAAAGATTTATGTGCAACTGTGACTCTTCAGGAGTCCAGTTGTCACTGCAAGGCACTGTCTAGATGAGCTCCCCAGCCCAACAGGAGTCATCTGATGGTGACACCTTTGTGGGAAGAGGAGCTTGAAAGGGAAGCCCTGCCTGCAAATGTGTAGGGTTCTTCCACCACAGCAAGTTTTGGAGGAACTGCTTCGACACCGGTATTAAATTTGAAAATGTTTTGCTTCTCTGAGACCAGTGAGCTCTGATGTAGGCTTGCAGGAGTCTCATCCTGTACCTGACCCTTGGGACTACTGCAGTCATAGAGGCCATATGTCCCAGAAGTTTGAGGAAATGTCTGGCTGGTCTTGGCTGTCCCGGGATGAAAGAAGTCAATTTTCTTGGAATCCTTGTCAGGGAGAGAGGATGACAAGGAGACTCCAGCTTTCTCACAAGCTGCCTGCTGCACTATACTCTCGTGGCTAGGGTGTGCTGACAGGAACTCGGTACAATTTGTAGACAATTTATAATTTCTCTCAAGCTGCTTATTAACCTCTAGAACTGAAGTGAGGTGTTGAAGCACCTTCATGGTATTTTTTCTAAATGCCTTATAGATAGGGACAACCAGGGTCTTTGAAAATGAAAGACCCTTCATCTCCCTATAATCTTCATCTTCACTGACATCCTGGTTGGGCTCCTGCATAGGGAGGTCCAGGGTATCCAGCATATTTTGTATAAATGTAAACAAAAAGGAAGGGTCCTCATGGTCACCAGGGGGATCCCAAGGTGAGGTCCAGGAGACTCCTGGGGCTCAAACCCTCAAAATCCATGTCAGGGGCATCATAAAATTGATCATCATCTGCATCACCCTCACAGTCTACAGAACAGAGGACTGTGGAAGAGTGCTTGCCAGCCCCAGTAAATTGAGGACCCATCTTTTGAAGGGTCTGAAACAGTTGCCATGCTTTTTCCATATCTTGCACTGATGGAAGAACCTGGCAGTTTGTAAGTGTTTGTTTTTCTGTATGCTTTAAGCTGCTCTGTTGTCTCACTATTGGCTTTCCCAGGAGCAATGGGAGCATATCTGTCCTGACAGAGTTTCTTTTTAGCCACTTAATCAGAGGCTTGATCAAGCTTCCTTTTTTCATCACTCTTATTATTATTCAATTTGTGAGGAACTTCATCTTTGGAAGCTTTATTTTTTGACTGGGATCTGGAGGATTCCTCAGCACCTCTGCTTTTGGTATTAGTACTTTTGAATGGCCCCTCATTGGAAGCCTTTGATTTATCCTCAGTCATAATTATCAAAGGTTTGTCAGCTACGTTCACCAATTTAAGCAAAGCAAGCGAGTTCTGGACCTATGAACTGAGTGCAGGTTTCTGTGAAAATGCCACCAGCCAGTCCTGCCCCAAATAAAAAACTCTGTCTATTACCAGTGCCTTTTTTTTTTTGGTTGTAAAACTGGGATCTGTACCAGTGCCAATCTTAATAGAAAGCCAGTAATACTCAACTGCACACAGGTGGCTGCAGGACCCTTACGGACAGTCCTGACACAGAAGATACCAAGGTCAGTAATATAACAAAAGGTTTCCTCATAATTGGCAATCAGAGAAAACCCCCAGGCACTGTTTAAGTTTGAAATCTACTGCAGGTGCCTCATGGTAAACCTCGCGAGGTCTGAGGTAGAAAACAAGGCAACTGTCCCCAATTCGATGGTTCCCACAAGAATTTAGCCAAAAATGAAGGAAACCCTCAAAAATAAACACCCACAATAAAATTAGGCTTAAAAGTACATAGTCGCGGTAAAAATAAAGTCTAAATAGCGCCGTCGCACTGAAAATAAAAAAATTTGCGCAACGCTAGTAAAAAAAGTACATTTTTTCACTCAGCACTCTAAAGGAAATAATTTATGAGGAAAACTTTACCCAGATAAGCACTAGGAGGCTGTCAACAAGGAAAGTTGGGAGACACCTCAGAGGCAATATTGCTCAGTCCAGCGGAGAAAAAAATTCTCAAGCAGTCAACAGCTCTCACTCAGTTCACACCCTCCTCCTGTCTTTTGATTGGCTGGCCCTATGCTCATTAAAAAATCTCTTAAAGGCACACCTCTGGGACAACTGCACCTATCCAGCAAAGTGCAAAAAGTTACTGATGTTAAAGGACTCCTGAGGTAAGAAGTATCACAGTTCTATGTATACATTGCAGAATTCGAACCAGGTTAACACCCTAAATAAATTGCCAATTTCAAAGATTAGAGTTGTGCACTACTTAACTGTATAGTCTGGGCTGTTATGTTACCCTTTGAAAAAGGGAAACAAGTTTACGTGCACAACAGCAACTGATAATCACAAATCAAAGCATAGTCTAAATTTCAGCAATGTGTAATATATTATGTGTGAAAATTAAAGAACTGTGCACATGCTAAGCTTCCAGAGTCCCCACCCGGAAAGGCATATCTCCCGAAACACCCATGTTTTTTCACCAGTGACTTACTGTGAAGACAGTGCTAGTGAAGAAACGCTTCGGTCACTAGTCCTTAAAATAAATAGGATGATTTCTTCAGTTGCTGGCTGCCAGGAAAATGTGATAACCTCGCTAACAGGGTTGCCAGTGTGGAACATCAGAGGACTCAATTTCATCAGCTGCATTAGAAGATACTAAGTGAGCCGACATGGCCATGGGTGCCATCATGAATATAAGTAAGAAAACGGGCATCTGAGACCCACCTTGAAACCCTGGAGAATCAGTCAGTGCAATGAACATAAGGCTGCTGGGTCTCCCAGAACAATGTGAGGGAGACCATTTAGTTGTTTCCTCCACAAATAGCTACAACAGCAACTGGGTGAGGAGTCAGCAGCATGTACCCAGAAGTCCTATAGGATCTTACCATGAGGTAGGACTAATAATCCACAGGCTCCAAGAACGGTGGTAGCAGTGGTGGACAGAGTCAGCACGACACATCATCTACTGGCCCTGGCCAGAGAACAGAAAAGCTTGATGTGTGAAGGCCAACTGGTGAGAATGTACCCGACGTACATTTTTCCACTCGATAATGCAGGAAGCAGTTCAATGTCCTTAGCCTGGTGAAAACTAGTTAGCCTGGCCGGGGCAAATGGGAGCTATATTTAAAGACCCCATGCAAATGAGCCTACTTAGGTAATCCATGGGCAAACAGGTACATTTGCATCTCATTAAGTGCTGCTTAGCATACATTACCCTGCAGTTTTCCTGGTGCTGCTACATGGAGCACAAAGCTCCTCCTTTTGGTCGGAATGGAAGTACAGGCTGGATGTTGCAGGCCAAGGCATGCCCACTCTAGCATCCCATTGGTCAGAATAGCAGTACAGGCCAGAAGCAGCAGGAACTGTGTGCTGCCCAAGCACAGTCGCTGCATACATACCTCACAACCCCTTGCCTCTCGAATTAGGGGCAAGACATATAAAAAAAAAAATCAGGGACAAGGGCCCAAATCCAGGGATACAGTTTCAAAATTGGTGAGATCCACTCAGGATGCTGGCAGAATAAGGACCTGGTGCATAATATCGTCCTGAAGAATAAGAAGTCTGCAACTGTATTGGTTGCCTTAAGCTATTCTTACAATCCCACTGTTTAGTCCTGGCAGGAACACAACTTGTAGGAGTGACAGAGTAAGCTTCTGAGGTGAAATCAGGAACATCAGGGATTTGGGACAGTAGAGAGGTATGCTGTTCTGTCACATAAAAACATGTTTTATGATGGACAGAGGAACATGTGGAGGCTAAATCAGGGACCTCCCTGAAAAGCAGGGACAGTCATCCAAGGCTTACACACCAGTGACCCTGGTAGTCCAGTGGTTCCCCCACTTCCCAGCACAAATCCCAACCCTGTTCACAGTCAAAAAAGTGCATTGTCCCTGGTAATGTAGTGGTCCCCCACACCCCCCATCATGAATCCCGACCCCCTTCACTGTAAAAAACAGATTGCTCTCTGGTAGTCTAGTGGTCCCCCCACCCGGCAGTGATGCTCGCTCAACCTAAGAACAGTCCATGAACAGGCTGGCAGCGGCCAGCCCTCCTCTCATCACCATGGTCGGTTGCCAGGTCATTATGGTGAGGGGAGGGCTGGCCGATTCCAGCTCTGTTTGTAGACTGTTCTTCTAGCTGGCGGGTCATCACTGCTGGTGAGGGGACCCAGACTACCAAAGAACAGTCTGTTTTTACAGTGAAGGGGTCGGGATTCATGATGGGGGGTGGGGCGGTACCACTACACTACCAGGGACAATACACTTTTTTGACAGTGAAAGGGCTCAGGATTTGCACTGGGAGGTGGAGGGACCACTAGATTAGTAGAGGGATTACTGAATTATCGCAGCTATGGGGGTCCACAATGTTGGGTGGGAGGGCACCACCATATTACCACCAGCTTTTTTTCGGTGGTATCTAGCGCCACGCTACAGGTCACGCTAATGCCTGTAGCACAGTGCTATATTAAAAAAATGTAATTGGGGGATATGCCTTTCAGGGGTGGGGAGCTTAGTATGTGCACAGTTCTCCTTTAAGTCACGTTAAACAGATGACTGTTATAGCAACAGTCTGAGTTGCAGTAATGACTTCAGTGTTATAAGTTTACCATGAAACTACCTAGTACTAAGCAAAATGAAGACTAAGTCTGAGTTATTGATTTGTATTTCACAAAAGACACTCACGTACTGTATGTCATTTGTGTCACCAGTAGTATAATCGTAGATAGGACTAGCCAATCAAGACCAAGTAGTTTAGTCTGGACTGCATCATGGCTGAATGCACTGAAGAAACATTTGACAAAATGATTGATTGCAGTACTAAAATAAACATTTAAACCTTCTTGTGATGCAATAGTCATAGTAATCCTTGTAAAAGGTAGCAATGAGGGACCATCATGTGTACATAAACAGAAGAACACAACAGAATTTATTGTTAGCAATGGCATTGCGAATTCCAAGTCAGGGTATGCAGAGGGCAGGGAGTTGACACCACGTTCAAAATGACTGTCAATTTTGGTAAGACAAAATACAAATCCAATACAGAGACTGGATCCCGGATCGGTAGATGAATGTGATAAATACCTTTTATAAGCGTTTGCATGAAAAGTAAATGGGACAGTCCTTGTTACTCACAGGTAAATGAAGTGACTGTGCTCGAGAGGGTAGTAAAGAGGCAGTTTACATTTTGCATACAGGCAAATAGGTCCAAGTCTGCATTGCTGATTGGTGGAAAACATCGTATAGGACATCTGGTTCAATTTTCCAGTCATGGGGCAGGCCATTATGTTCAATACCTTGTTTGCTTGGTATACCTCTTTGTCAATTACTGTTAAACTTTTATCAGGAAAAATAATTGTTTCATGCTGCAATAAACTGTATAGAAGATTTATACATACTTAAAAGTTGTTAAACAATTCAGGGCCAACTGATTTTGTGAATGCCAAACTTTTGAAAACGCCTGTTATTGTTATAACATATGTTTTTATCAATTTATCTGTTGATAATGACAGAGAGCAAGCACAAGGAGGAGCTGGATGATATATTTCATCATCCCTGTTCAACATGTCGTCATTAGAAAAAGGAGAAGTACAGCGTGACTGGAGAAAATCCGATGATGTAGTCCTACTCCACAAAAGTGGAAGCAGAGAGCCAAGGCATTAAACAAAGCTTGTCAACCTGAGCCTGAAGTCATAAGTTGGCAAAGTAATGGAGACAGTTCTGGAGAGAGGGTAGGTGGAAACTTATGAATGAACTGTGCTTGGTTTTCATTGAATGTTCCATGAAAACTGTGTTTATATAGACAAGATGAAATGTGAGTCACTTGTGCATTTACTACAGTTGTACTTAGTTTGCACACCTGAAAATGAAGTGCATTGCAGATTTACTTGTTCAGAGGATGCAATCAATAGTTATTTTATTGCAAATCTGGGTCTCTGTGCAGTAAAGCTACACGAGGAAACCAAATACTGCAGAATTTCAAATCGCTTCTAAGCATGCTGTAACAAAGTTAGTGTGGAAAACAATATGATTGCAAATATGACAATTAATCTATTTTGGCATCCAGGAAACTGTAAGGCTCACTTTATCTTTGCAGTGGCAAGTTTTCCTGGATGACAAAATGAATTTAATCCCATTACATTGTTTGTTACAGTAACTCTGTTGCAGCATACTGCATATATAGAAGTGAGTTACATGTTAAATTGTCATGCTAATCATGCTGTGTTGTGCCTCTACAAGGACATTGTACTGTAGCAGCATCAAGGTGGCTTGCTGCTACCCTTCCATGTTTACCTATGGATTACTCCACACACCTAAATCAGGCATGAAAGCTAATCATGCTGTCTACTTAAGGATAGCACAGGCCACAGAGCAGCACAAATGATTGCCATTCATTCAGCAATGGCATGCCCTACACTATCCCTCTACACTCCACTCCACAATGCGACTGAATGCAGAAGAGTGAAACCAGCAAGGAAGTGGTAGGTATCACCTGGCCACCTTGTCAGGCCAAAGTAACATTAATTCACATTACTCAGCGGCTGAATTACAAGAATCCATATTTCATTAATACCATCAAGAGATACAGTGTCTGTATTCCAAGGCTGCCACATGAAATACAGAAAGAAAACTGTACAACGTTGCGATTAATGAAACAGATGGGCAAAATAATTCGCCTTAACTAGTAGTACTTTACAAATTCAATATAAATGTCCAATCACTCAGCAATCAAAAACAAACACTGACCCCCCCCAAATAAAAATAAATTTTGTCCAAGAATTATTAATCTTCTGAAATCTGACCACTGTTGTTGAAACTCACATATTTAACGTTTGAATTGTTGTCTACATTATTTTCAGTCACAGACACCTAAAGTATGACTGCAATGTCTTTTGCATTAACCCAGCTGTTGTGTTGATGCACAACACTTTCCGACTTCACATGAAACAAATGTTATCATTCTGTGCTGGTACAGTGACATGTCCAGATGAATAAGTGTCTTTCACCAAACCAATCACTTCTTCCTATGTATCAATGTTGCATGGTGATGACGATGCTGATGAGATGTGCTGGTGGCTGGATGAGGATGCAATTAGAGTTCAGGCAATCTGAAAGGAAAAAAAAATCACAGTCACTACTACGTTTAGTGTTCTACTGTACTATGAGGTCAAAGTGAATCATTTTGATTTGGGGAGGAGAAGGAAACAAAGCTATACACTTTCACTGTTATGTAATACTATCAGCATATATAATGTACAGTGTTGATATAATACACACAGTGGTACAGATTCATCTATGTTACAGGTGCTGCAAAATTACCTGGCATCTTTAGCCATTTATGTGTCATCGACAAAAGTCTCAGTTTCATACACACTAAGCGAGTACAGTAACTGCAGATGAATTCTACTGAATTTGTTATTCTCCTTCACCTGCATGATTCAACTTCAAAATGTACCTGGAATACATACTGCATAAACTTTGGAGACCTATACTCCGCTAAGACACATACAGGATGGAGGCAGCAGCACCACCATTGATGCTCAGTTTTTTACACCTCACTGCAAAAGATTTGTACAGGACTGGAGAATAGCTAACGTAGTTCCACTCCACAAGAACAGTTCAATGGACCAACCATGTAACTGTAGGTCACTTAGCCTGACCTCACAGGAGTAGATTGTAAGAACAAAAAGTGGTATTCTTGGCAGAATACCACATTCAGAATTTTGGTAACTCACATGCAACACTGCTGTTGGGAAGAGAGTGTAGCATGACAGAGCAAGTTGAGCAACCTCCACACTCAGCACAGTACAGTGGTGGGACTGGGTGAAGAACGTGAATGATAACCTCATACCATATGGCAAGCTGGAGGTCGTGATCATTTGGTTACTGACTCCGAGGGTCCAACATAGATTGTACTATGCCCATGTATATGGAGAGTGAGCAAGGTGGATGAGTAACTGGACAATCCTTGCATAAGGTTACCCTATGGAAGAATTGTCAGGCGAGTCGTCCACCTTGCAAACTCACCATCAGGTAGTACAATCACTGGTAAATGCAGTGTCAGCCAACAAATGACCCAGCAAAGAACTCCAGTTTGCCATAAGGTTGGTGGACATTGACAGTCACTAGGTCTTTGCCCCACTGACTCCCTTCGCCACTGTTCTGACTGCTAGGCCTCAGGTGCTTTATCACCTGCACACTCTCCCCAGCAACAGTGTTGCACGCACTTCTTTTCCACACTGCCAGGAAACCCCTGCTACTTTTGTATTGTCTTCTACTGTTGCAGACACTCTTACCTTTCACTTCTTTGCCACTGGTCCCTCTCTCAAGCAGGGTCCAGTTTAGGCTGTTACTGGAGACTGAAAATAAAGATTAAAAAAAATTGTCTTTTATTGGGGGAATGGGGGTGTTATCAGACCTATTTGTTGGGACCAGACTCAGTGACATGTTTATAAATTCTAGGAGAGTGACACACATGATGCAACAGCAGAGGTAATATAGGAACCAGTTGTTGCCTCTGATTAGCAAGAAGCGCAAGTTAATTTATGTTATTACTATTTAACATTAGCATGTTTGTACATACTTATTATTGCCTACTTAACAGCAAGCAGTGACTTTTTGTCACGAATGGCGTGGAATAGTCCATTTGCCAAGATAAGGTCATAATTTGATTGATTGTATTAAAAACAAATGGAGACAGTGCCTTTCAATGCAAACGCGACTCTTGAAATGCAGGCAGTTCTCTTACACAACCAAGTAAAGTAGGAGCATGATCAAGATGTGGCTAGTATGTCACCTGAGCTTGACATGGCAGTAATAAAATGGCAAAAACAATACGGCAGCAGTAAAGTATCAGCTTGGTGATGGTGTGTACTTCACACTGCACGACTGAGCACTTTGACATACTAGCCACAGAAGTAGTGAAAGACAAGTCAGAGGCACAATTTAAATGTTATTACAAGTGGGGGGAGAAAAACCTACTCTAGCTGGCAGTCTCTCTTTTAAAGGGGCACTGTCAGTTTTGCCCCTCGTTTTTTTCCTTGATTTCAGTAGTGTGCCTCTAGGCACATATTTATCACTCATGTTCTCTAAATTGTCCCTATAGATCCCCAAATTGAGCATTCTTACCATTTTTTCAGATTTCAGCAGTTGTTTACTTTCCAGCGGTCCGACCATAAAAGTCCCATCCACCGGAAGCATATGCATGCTGAGAACGCACGTCTGACACGGGCGCTGGCACGGTACAACACTTTATGCCCATAATGAAAAGCTACTTGTAGCATGGGCTTTAGTTGCTGTATAAGATTTGGCATTTGAAATTAAATCCGGCGCTAATAATGATACAAAATACATTTAAAAGTGGGTGCTGAAATCCAGCGGCATGCGCATTAGCCAGTTGGAGCACAGATCCCACATGCGCCAAAGAGCATCCCTCTTGCACATGGCAGCAGTTCAGCATTTACTTTTAAATGTATTTTGTATCACTATTAGCGCTCGGTTTAATTCGAAATGCCAAATCTTATACAGCAAACTAAAGCCCATGCTACAAGTAGCTTTTCATTATGGGCATGTAAAAGTTGTACTTCGTACCAGTCTCCGTGTCAGGCGGGTTCTCCGGCATGCATAGCTTCGGTGGGCCGGACTTTTACGGTCGGACCGCTGGAAAGTAAACAACTACTGAGATCTGAAAAAATGGTAAGAATGCTCAATTTGGGGATCTATAGGGACAATTTAGAGAACATGGGTGATAAATATGTGCCTAGAGGCACACTACTGAAATCAAGGAAAAAAACGAGGGGCAAAGCTGATAGTGCCCCTTTAAGGGAACAGGAA
Organism: Neoceratodus forsteri; assembly: GCA_016271365.2. Classification (NCBI taxonomy): domain Eukaryota; kingdom Metazoa; phylum Chordata; order Ceratodontiformes; family Ceratodontidae; genus Neoceratodus; species Neoceratodus forsteri. The sequence continues at coordinate 775,193,735 of CM028134.1, read as the reverse complement.
CTGATAACGTATGTGCTGCTGTTTGAAATGTCTATTTTTATAAATTATCTTCATACCTCTAAAGGATTCCTATTTGACTGTGCCTCAATAAAAGCTGAAGCTGTCAGTTGTGGTTTGTATTGTTTGCTTTGTATGGACAACATTCTGTGCAGTTCCTTTCTTGGAACCAAGATTGTGAAGTTTTGACTATGTCACGTCATGGTTTCAGAACTGAAGGGCACTGTACTGATAAGTTCATGCTCACAGTTATGAAACTATGACATGACATAGTCAAAACTCTAAAATCTTGGTTCCGTGAAAGGAACTGCACAGAATGTTGTCCATGCAAACAAAAATATACAAAACACAACAGACAGCTTCAGCTTTTATTCAAGCACAGTTAAAGGTTCCTACTAGCTGCTTACCCCAGCCCATTTGATCCATTACCAGATCAGTAGCTCGCTGCTCAAGTTTGGCATAAAGATTCCACATATACCAGAAGTTACATCCCTTGTACTTTTGTAAATTTGTATAGTGGCAAAAAAAAAGACTCTTTAGTGCTGGGATTTTAGTATATCAAAGCAATTGATCGACTAATTGGGTCCTTATTAGTCGATCGATCGCTTTGATATACAAAATCCAACCCTAAAGATAAACTATGTTTGAAAATACCAGCCCCATAGAACTGAATGGGGCGACTCCATAGCCATCGCTTTTGTGACATCACAAAACAGGGCTGCGTGGGCCGATGTGGGTTTTTTTTTTTCGGACCGGGAAGTTAGTCTGTTTTTGGCCACTATACAAAGTTATAAAATTACTAGGGATGTAACTTCTTGTATACGTGGAATGTTTATGCCAAACTTGAACAGCAAGCTACTGATCCGGAAAGGGATCAAACCTGCTGGGGGAGACTATCAGCCCTGAAAGTATGAACCTGCTCTTTAAATAGGGATCTTTTAGAGGTATGAATATAATTTATAAAATAAAGACATTTCAAACAGCTGTACATGAGTAATCAGCTCCTGTGCCCTTTAATCCTGTCTGCAGTGAAATTGCCCTAGTCTTGCAGGTTCTTGCCACTGCAGAAATGCTGCCATTCCCCATGCTGTCCAGACAGCAAGATGCGCATGTGGAGAGAGTCAAGATTGCGTGTTGCGCACAGTGTCACCATATGGATGGGAGCCGGCACTGCACATAAGGGACAAACAACAATCTGATATTTCATACAGAGCACCAGGGCTCGAATTCTGACATGAAATCTGATGGAAAACATACTGGAATAATGCTAAATTATATCCCTGCCTGCATGGTGGGGAAAATAATGGAGACCATTCTAAAGGAAAGGGTGGTGTACGCCCTACTTTCAGAAAAATGATCTCCAGGATGACAGACAGCATCATGGGTTTCTCAAGGTGAGGTCTTGTTGTCAAGCCAACATGAGTGACAACTATGAATGGAAATGTAGGCCAATGGTCAAAGGTCATACTGTGGAGGCATTGTACCTGTAGTTCAGGAAGGCGTTCCATTCCTCTCCAAAGAGATGAGGATCATCAACTGCATATGTTCTATAATGATAAAATGAATCATATTAGCACATCCTGCATGCAACCATACTATCCATTTCTCAGTGGCTTCAATGGCAACAATCTCCTTTTCCTACCCCCCAAAAAAGACTTATTTTAACTTGAGCACCTCTAATGTGTGCAGGCAACACGTAATCACCCCCTGGCCCCCTGCCAACACACACACATAGTAACTTATACTTAAACTGCGGGAAATGCACTGATGATGTATAGAAAGAGGACATCTACTGGCATGCCCTGATCCAGTGCTTCTATCACACATTCACAGAACTCCACAAAGTTAGATTGATACAATCTGCCCTGGACACAAGCCATGCTCATGGTTATCTAACCACCACCGTGGCGACAGGTACTCCTCCAACCTCTCCTTCAAGATGGCCTGCCTCCATTGTCTTTCCCACCAAAGACGTCAAGCTCACATACCTGTAGTTCCCCAGCGCCTCACGTTTGCCATCTTTGTAGATAGGCATGATGTGGATCATGTGGCCCACCCACTTGTCCTAAGTTATGAGTTGAAAGGATCTGCCGGGGTGCAGCAAGGATATCCACCATCTCCTTTAGCACCCTGGGATGGATACCATCCAGACCTGGTGCCTTCTCTGGTTTTAGGGCCTTGAGGGCATCCTTCAGTCTACCAACAGAATTTCTACATGCGTTACACCCCCTCCCTCCTACAATTTTACCCAGCCTCCCCTCGTACGGTGTTACCCCCTATCCTCCTTAGTCAAGACCAATCCAAAGTGTCCCCACGCATGAAATGTGCCTAAAGGACATGGGTACCCATGTCTTCCTCAAGATCCTGAAGTCCCAGAGAAGGTCCTTGATGATATGGGGGTGCACCAGCAAGAAGACCCAGGAAAAGGTTTGCAAAAAATAAAAGGCAACTGTCACCTAGTAGGCAACATGGTAGTAGGTCTGATAGCACAGCTGACATTCACTGAAACGACATGGTGGAATGGAGATTCCCGGATGATCGCCAGCATGGCTTCATCCCAAGCAGATCGTATCAACCCAACCTTGTGGAATTAGACTTCAACACGGCATTTGACTCAGTCCCCACACTGGTCTTCTGGATAAGTTGGGAAGAATGGGGGTGAGGGCAGGGATGGTCAGGTGGATTGAAAGCTGTCTATCAGGTCGGACCCAGCAGGTAGTGGTTGGAGGGGTAGTCTCGTCCCCCAGGGAGTCATCAGCGGGGTCCCACAGGGATCAGTTCTGTGACTGCTCCTGTTTAGCGCCTATACCTCCAACACTAGGGAGGGCATCAGGAGTGAAATCAGTCTCTTCGCAGATGACTCTAAGCAAAGGCAGTGGTGGATAGGGAGGAGGGTTGGATTGACCTGCAGGGGGGGGTGTCTGGATGTTTTACGGGTGATGGTCACGTACCTAGAAGCTAGGATTCAACACCACCAAATGCAAGGTGCATCACCTGAGTCAAGGGAACCCAGGTCAGGATTACACCCTAGGAGGGGACATACTGCAGGTCTCAAGTGAGGAGAGGGAGTTGGGGGTGCTGGCGAATGGCAAAATGAATAACTTGGAACAATGTAGGAGGACCGCAGCCAGGGCAAATAAAATGCTGGGCTGTATCGCCAGGGAGTTCACCTCAAAAGCAGGGAGGTGATTATTCCACTGTACAATTGCCTGGTCAGACTGCACCTCGAGTACTGCATGCAGTTTTAGGGCCCACACCTCAGAAAAGATATTTAACTCTTGAAGAGAGTTCAGAGGAGAGAAACCATGATGATCTGGGGCATGGGGGATAGGACCTATGAGAAGAGCCTTTAGGAGTTCGACCTGTTCTCACTGGAGGAGGCATAGACAGGCAGGATATGATTAAGGCCTTCAAGTATCTGAAAGGGGTAAACAAGATATGCCTACAGGGGGTCTTACAGAGGAAGTTGGGAGGGGCTACCAGTGGGCATGGTTGGAGGAGGGAGGGAGGGAGACTTAGGGGGAAAGAAAGAAGCGATACTTCACTGAGAGAGTGGTGGAACCATAGAATGCACTGCCTGAGGAACTGGTGTAGGTATCTACAGTGGCAGGATTCAAAAGAGGCTGGGATAGGTACAGAAGGGGGATGAAGTTATGAGCTACCTGAATTTGCCTGAAAAAATGCCCTGGCACGCACCCTCTGAAATTTGGCATTTTCGTCAGTAGTATAGTAAACATCAGGATTTATTTATAACCGGGTAGGCTCAGTGAAACAATACAATACAGGCCCCTTTCAAAGGAGTGACCTGGGACTACAGAACAAAAATGAATAACTACAAAAGTTGGATTTAAAAAGCTAAACAAAACATACTGCCATTGCCATTCCAGTTTCCCTAGTTCCTGATTCTTCCACCCCAACATCCTACTGACTGGCACAGGCATTGACACCACAGAACTCGAAAAAGAGACTAGTTGAATGGGAACAACACCCCTGAGTCCCTATGTGTCTGTGCTGTCACTGTGTGACACTGTCTGAGGGTGAGGGCAGCTGGCCGCCTGGCCTCAGGGCCTGGGACAATGCCACGACATGGGTGGTGCCTTGGAGGATGCATACCTCTTTCTCTGACTGCCTGCTGGTATGGAAGATGGCCGGGAGTAGGACGGACCCCAGACCTGTAGGAGACAGACAGACAGACATCACAGACACCACACCACTACATAGACATGGACAGTCACTACTATAGTACTGATGCTGTCCAACAGTGAGAGAGCCAGAGCCTGAGACTCTCAGGCAGACAGAGAGAGACCACAAAACAAACAATGAATTTTTCAGTCTGTCTGTGACTGACAAGTAACATATTACTACTAGACTACTTGTGGCTGCCTGGCTGCAGCTGGCAATGGCAAGCAACAAAAGGGGCCCCTGCCTGCAGAGTTCCATGATGTGGTCTAATTTATCCCCAACTTGAACTGCTGCTGGTGTGGATCACCTGGCAGAGACCTCTGTCAAGTTCTCGGGCAATGTCCCATGGTTTACCCCTTCTTGCAACAATTACAAAGTCACACAAATACCTCAGTCAGGTATTGGCTGGCTTTAACCCTCTGTCCTAGGATCAATGGAACCAGTCAGATCTGGTAAGGAAATGGCATCCACAGACTGAGATACCTCTTGCTGAGCTGAAGCTCATTAACAGTCTCTCTAGACAGTCCTGCTGATGAACGACTCTCAGATCTGTGCAATTCAGCAACGCATAAGTACTACTCTAGACCCCCTTCCTGACCTGCCTGCAGCAGCATCTAGGCACCATAGAGAGGCAGAAAGGTTAGCCCCTCTAAGTTAACACAGGTGACTGACAGAAGCCTCAGAGGTATCTAACAGGACAGGTGGATGGCGGTCAGTTAAGATGGTGGCAACTGACATGGACGTGGCCAACAATACACATTGCACTGCACTTCAAGTTCAGAAACTGAATGAAAAAAAAAAGATAATTAAAAACCCACCTATTCACTCACCTTGCTCCTCCAGCCTTCAGTCTGCTACACAGACTCAGTCCTCCAGTCTCCTCGTCGACACTGGTCATCGGTCGACCTCTTGGACCTGGTCACCTGGATGGAATAGTCCTCCTCGCCTCTCGTGGCAGTCGTGGTACTCAATGGACTTGGTCATGGACTCGGAATCGTGGCGGTGGACTAGCAATGTTGACCGTCACGGCGCCACCTTACCTCCCCCCAAAAAAATCCACAACCCACTCCCTCACTGGCTGCGACTGCTGGCCTGGGCGGGCTGGCCAGAACTTGACTCTGACTGGCCTGGGCCTATAAGTTTAATAACCCTGGCCTCAGACTCATCCCATCGGTCGACCACCCACATACTTAAATTGGGATTCGGGCCGCAATGGGGGGGCAACAGGCAGGCTTCCCTTAACTTCCACACAACCGAGTCAACTCAGCGAGCGAGCAGTCACTGATGAGACGGACACAGTCTCTCAGACTACCACCACACCAGGTTTTTAATGGTCAGAAGTTGGAACGAAGGATTCTTCCTCAGAGGTCATTCAATCGAGATGATTCCAGCCTGCCAAACACACAGATGCTATGCTGACTGAGTGAGTCTCAACGTCAGACAGAAGACTAAAGGATTCCGCTTCAGCTCGTGCACCAGGCAAGCCCAACAGTTGGCTGGCTGGGTCTCTGGTGGCAGTGGCGGGTGATCTGTGACTGGCTGGCATGCTGCAGTAGGGAGGGGCTAGCCTACATGAGTGGGTCCTCAAGACAAGTTCACTGCACAAGCTGAGCCGATCAGCCGAAGTCCTAGTACCTTGACTTCTGCTGTCGGTAAGCTGCCTGTAAGTTGCTTAGCGCAGCGGAACCTGGAGGACCGGAATACATGACTAGTCTGGGGATGGAGAGGGAGACAACAGTTATGTGCCCCCCAAAAAAACCACATCGGATTTAGTGAGTTTCAAATCGGGGCTGTCAGACAGTGCTAAAAAAAAAAAGGGGGAAAGAAACTTTTTTCTAACTGCACTGTGACACTGGCGCCCCATGCTTCATGCGCCTAGGCAACCACCTAGTTCGCCTATCCTTAAGGCTGGCCCCACTTCTGGCAAAAATAAGATGGCTGTGTTTTGTTTTCTTAACATTCTGAGTGGGCAGCATCACCCATATCAATGCCCACTGGGCAATGTTGGACCTTCTTCCTCTGTGTTAGACTCGTTAGCATACAGGCAGTAGCCAATCAGATTTCTTATATGCTAGGAGCCATTTCACAAATTCTCATTAAGGTATGTTAGCCTTATTTTGGATGGTGTTCTACCTATAATCTAACTATTTCAGTATGTTCCATATTCCTATTAGTATGTGTCATACCCATTTTGTTATGTATCAGATCCATTTCAGTATAGGTCATGTCAATTCAGCATGTGTCATAATTATTTCAGCATGTGTCATAACCATTTCAGTTTGTGTCATAGCCATTTTAGCATATGTCATAATTATTTAAATATGTGTCATACCCATTTAGTGTGGGTCATATCCATATTGGTATGTGTCATACGTACTTTGGCATGTATCATAATTATTTTGGTGTGTGTCATACCCATTTCAGTGTGTGTCATACCCATTTTTTGAAATGGGCATACTAGGTGGGCCAAGCGGTCCTTATCTGCCATCAAAGTCTATGTTTCTATATATTTTGGTGTGTGTCATGCCCATTCCAGTTCATGTCATGCCAATTTCAAAGTGTGCCACATCCCTTTTGGAACATGTCATACCCATTTTGGTATTTGCCATATCCATTTCAGTATGTGTCATACTCATTTTGGTTTGTGTCAAGATTTTTTCAGTATGTGTCATATTCATTTCAGTTTCTGTCACACCATTTTCAATGTGTGTCATAGACATTTCATTTTATATCATACCCATTTTGCTATGTGTCTTATCTATTTCAGCACAGGTCATATCCATTTTGGAATGTGTCATTATTACTTCAGCATGTGTCATACCATTTTTCAACGTGTGTCATAATCATTTCAGTTTGTGTCAAACCCATTTTGGTGTGTGTCATACCCATTTCAGTATGTCATACCCATTTTGTTATGTGTCATAAGTATTTCAGCATAGGCCATATCCATTTCATTATGTGTCATAATTATTTCTTTATGCATCATACCCATTTTGGTATAGCATATTCATTTCAGTTTGTGTCATACCCATTTTGGTGTGTGTCATACCCACTTTAGTATGTGTCGCTCTATTTTGGTATGCAACTTACCTGTTTCAGTATGTGTCCTAGACATTTTGGTATATGTCATACTTATTTAATAAGTGTTACTTCTAGCTTGGTGTATGTCATATCCAGTTTGCTACGTGTAACACCCATTTTGGTATGTCATGCCCATTTCAGAAGGTATTGTGCCTATTTCATTGTGCAATATACTCATTGTCATATTTGCCATTCTTTAATATTATGTTGTAAACATTTTAATGCTAGTTATATATATTTCACTATACATTATATTCTGAAACTGTAATTTTGAATTGAATGGCTTCCCATAGGCCAAGGTCCGAGAACAAAATAAGTAGCCACTTTAAGCATGCCTGGCTGCGGAGCTGAAATAAACTGATTTGCAGGTGGTGGATATCTTTGCAGTGGAAGGGACTTCAGTGGTAACTGCTAGGATTAGATGCCTGATCCTGCATAATTCTATAGGACACAGTTCCGTGCAATATCAGTTGCCATGCAGGAAACTGTGACAGTGTGTCTAGTCCTGGCTGACACCACTGTAACTAGAAATGTGGGGGGGGGGTGCTTGCACTGATGCCACTGCACACTGGAAGTTGTAGTTTCCAAGATGTTGATGGAGTGAGCTGAGATTACAGGTTCTCATATGACAAAATACAGTGCCTAAAAAAAGCCAAAAATCCAAAGATACACTATATATTAGTTACTGAAGTTTCTTAACCCTCTTGAATTAATGGTAGAAGCCTGTTCAGCCTACCCTATCTGAGACCGCTGAGCTGTCCAATCATAGCAGAAATTGATTCTATTTTGGAACCTCTGTCAATTTATGTGGTCTTCCACATTACAGACATGGTAACTGAGACAGCTACATCAAAGACACCTCATATGTGTAAGAAAAAATTGAAGCAATTAACAGTAATCTGTCTGAAATAGCAACTATTACACTGGTCGCCCTAGATGCCAGAGAGCTATACACTTCAATTCCACATAATCAAGATCTTGAAGAGCTTCTCAACTTTTTTAGAATGAACAAAAACAGATGAGAACATATATATATATATATATATATTTGGTTACTTTAGCAAGAATTGTACTAGAGAGTAATTATTTTAGTGTGAGCCACAATTCAAAGATAGAAGCAAACTGAGGAGCAGGAAGGAACTATTACAGGGCACATAAGTCAGGGCCAGTCCAAACAGACTCATGATGATTACTAGATTTCCTGATCAGTTTGATGTCAGAAAGTTATCCAAAAACATGGGGACTTTTTAATTGCTGCCGGGGGGGGGGGGGTTGGCTGAGATAATTTCCAATGCACTACCACTCCTTGTGACAAGTAAGACAAGGAGCATCAACAATAAATTGGTACATAGTATACACAAAATGACAAATGAAAGACCTGCCTACACCACTATTGGACTTCTTCTGCAGGGCAACTTTCCATGTGAAAGATGCAGTGCACTAACAGTATGTATAGACTAAAAGAAATCAAGAACTTGGCAGGACCAGAAGAGGCTCCAATCAGTTACTTCATAATGTGTCAGACAGAATCTGTGGTATATGTACTCAAAAGTCTTTGCGATCATATATACATAACGGAAACCACATGGAAACAAAAGGAACACATCTTAAAGCACAGGGGCAACATCAGATGTAATGTGGAAAATTCCCCATTAATTTGCCACTTCCATGCAGCAAAACACCCCACACAAGGCAAGGCAAATGTTATTTACATGGGTCCTTTCCAAAAGACTCAGGTCACCTCACAGTAAAACATGACACAAATAAATAATTTTAAATACATAAATACAGAATAATCCCATGTGTAATAGATTAGTCAAGGAAGGCATGTGCAATAAAAATTTTTTAACTGGTGTTGGGTATGGGTATAGGATAACACAATTTCAGGCAGACCACAAGTCAGGTGCATAAAAAATGCATGGTTACATTTATCATTTTATTTTCATCAAGTGAAATATACAGAAAATAAAATGGTAAGTCAGAAAACTGCTTAGCTTCAACAGTTTCTAAGGTTTTTCCTTCAGCCTAGCATGAATCAAACAGTGTGAAAGCACACACTACAAGGAGGTCTTTCACCTTCCTATCTATCTCTCTCCTCTCTCAGTCTAAAAACTCATTTCAGAACTGAGTTACAGTTTTTATAGGCTCTCTAGAAGTTAGAAAATTTCCCCTCCCCTTTGACTATCAGACCTAACATAAAATTAGCCACTAGATGCCACTGTTGCTCCATAGAGAACAGTTCAGATAGCACCTGCAGGTTTGTTTACAACATTGGGAAAGGTCAGACCTGAGGTCAGAACATTCTGTGCTCTCTTGAACTATCCTGCAGGGTCCTATTACCTCATGCTGTCTGCTGCAAAATATATCTTAGAAGGTGGCTGCTAACATCTAGAAAAAGCAGAGACAAACTTTTGTTATTCTTAAATTAAAACTGCCCTCTCATCTTGTAACTGTACTCTTCGTTTTGCCATAACCAGCCAAGTAGCAAATTGGACATTATACAAAACATATAAACTGTTTGGGGAAGGGGTTTCAATTTATCCCAGGGGTATCCACTATGACAGGGGTCACCCTGTCACAACTGGGTCTTGAAAACCTCCCCAGACCTTGATAGGTGTACCAGCTCTGGAAGAGTATTCCAAAGCAGGGGAGTGACAGTGCCAAAGGCCCTGTCCCTGACTTTTTTAATCTAGATTGGGGATCCTGAAGCAGATCCTTTTCCATGGAACAGAGGGTGAGTCTGTGAGTGTAGGACACCAGAAAGTCTTTCAGGTAGCTTGGGTGCAGACTGTTTAGTGACTTAAATGTTAGTAAGCATATCTTTAAGGTAATACGCTGCCTAATTAGAGGCCAGTGCAGCATCTGCAACTCCAGGCCTGATGTGGTCCTTTTTTTTTCCCAAGTCTATTTATCTCACCTGAGAACCAGAACTCTCTCAAGCAGTCCACACACCTGACATTTCTACCGCCCACTGTGCCATCTGCCCCCTCAAAGGCGTTAGCGCTCCCCGTGGGCCCCAGACCCAAACTCACTGGGAGATCAAGGGGCGGAGGCAGAGGCCCAGTGTTCGGCATGTGGCAGTTGAGGCACTGGGATACCATCATCTATCTGGCCTTCGGGGGTATTTTTGAATACTTCCAGGATCCCTCCCCCCGAACATGACATGTGGTGATGCCATGGCACATGGCAACCCTTCCGGCATCTGCCACGCTCCCCTCGTTGCTAGTCCAGGATCCTGCAGTACCCCAGGTCTCCACCTGGGGTCACTGGGACACTGGACATCTGCAACATCCTCACCCTGAGAAAGGAGAGCCATCCTGGGGATGCCCAATCCCTTCCCTCCCCACCGATCTACCACGCCCGAGCTCATTCCCAAACCCTGGTCGCTGGCATGGCACGAGATGTGACATCCAGCACCTCAACCCTCAGCATCACCAGGCCAGCCAATGTAGTCCTTTTGAAGAGTTTCTGCCGCCACCTGGGCCACGGCATTCTAAACCAACTGTAGATGGCACATCAGACCTCCAGATAAAGAACGTTGCAGTAATCCAGTCTCATGCTGACAAAAGCATGGACAGGTCAGCTGGCACTAGACGTGGCTTGATCCAGGCAGTGTTATGCAGATTGCAAAACCTGCTTCAGACTACTGCTGACATCTACTGTTCTAGAGTCAGCCTGCAGTCCAAAGTGACTCACAGCCTTCACCAAATCCACAGCTCCAAGTGTCTGACAGTTCACAGATGGCAACAGATGGTTACCACTTATCATTGCTGAGTCATGCTGGCCTGGATCAACAATCATCACCTCTGTCTTTCCCAGGTTGATGCACAACCAATCAAAGGCCATCCAATGACTGATTTCTTGTAGACATTGCCCAAGCACCACAGCTGTGTTTGATCCATCAGTAGTGCAAAACAGACAGAGCTGTGTATCATCTTTATAACAGTGAAACTCAACTCCACACTGCCTGATGAGCTCACCCAAAGGAAGCATACTGTATATATGGAGAACAACACAGGCACCAAGATCTAGCCTTGAGAAACTCCACAGTGGACTGCAGATGCTTCAGGAATGAAATTTCCTAAAGCCATCTGCGGTGATCTCCCAGTAATGTGTGACTCAAACCAGGATTAAACAGTGCCAGTGAGTCCCACATAGTCCTTCAGGTGACTAATCAGTACACCACAGTCAACCATGTCAAATGCTGAGAAGAGATTCAGCGGATCAAGATGTTACAACCTCCCGGTCTCCTGCCATGAGAAGATCATGAAGCTGTGTAACAAGAGTAGTTTCCATACTGTGACTGGGCCTAAATCCCACTTGGAGAGGCTTGTAGATGTTACATAGCTTGAAGTGAGCAACAAACTGCACCACAATTTCCTTCTTGATTACCCTCCCAAAAAAGGGAAGGTTCAAGCCAGGCCTGTAGTTCACCTGAGAGTCTGGATCCAAGGATGGTTTCTTCAGGAGGGGCTTTAGCACCACCCTTTTCAGGGCAGAGGGAAAGACACCCTCCCTCAAGGAACACTTGACAATCTCAGTGTATACAGGCCCCAGAAATTCAAGGCTGCCAACAGGCAGCCAAATAGGTACAGGATACAGTGTACAGTAAGTAGGGTGAAGTCCAGAGATTACCTGGATCACGTCCTCTTCAACAGCTGGAAGAAAACTCCCCCAAGGAGGGCAGAAAGGCAGATGACCATTGCCACTCTCTTTCTGGACATGGCCAGTCATTGACAGACCACTTGAGGTGATCCCAGTCCAAATGGAGGATACCGGGCCAAGGAAAAAATTACTACTCTCTTCACACTTCTCTACGGAAAAAGCTCAATCAGATCGTAGACAGGGAGGATTTATTAGCCTGTCCACGGTGCAAAAGAGCAGAGCTGGTCAGTTTTTGTTAACAGTAATCATTCCTCACAGGAATTCTGTCTTCTTCAGAGTGATTGCCCTCTAATATTCACCATAATGAATTCTCAGAGCCAATTTGGCCTCCTCGGAGTAAGATCCCTGCCAAGAACGCTTCAGCTTCCATCCCTTAGTCATCATCCACCACAGCTCCTCACAATACCCTGAAGAACTATGGCAGGAGGTCAAAGGACATACACAATAAGGTGCTAGGGAATCCGAGGCAGCTGCAAGAACCATGTTATAGTACTTCACAGCATTCTCAGTTCCCTGAGCACAAGTTGTCATCATACCCGAGACGTACACTATCGCCTGGAGCTTGCCAAGTTCCAAGTTATGTTTTGGATGATATTGAGCCATCTCCAAAAGAAGGGTATTTAAACAAGGGGCCTCACAGAGGAACAACATGATGTGGTGCTTTGACCAAACAACCAGATCAGCCTTGACCGCACTTATGTCATATCCAAATGAGAAAACCAGGTCCAGCATATTCCCTTGGAGATAGGCAACAGGAACAACAAACAACCTTAGGTTCTTCAGAATGGAACTTGTTCCCTCATTCAAAAGGGGGGAGGATAGAGAGAGACATTTCCTATACAAAGAGTCATGCTGGATTGACTGATTCTGGTCAACTGACCCTAAATATGGATAAAATAAAGAAATTGATCGGGCATGATTATTTTAAAATGTTTCAATAAAATGTTTTGTTCCCTCACTAGGACTGTGCATTCTACAATATATAAATATACTAACTGTATTGTTCCCCATTTCAAGTAATATCTGTTATCCATGTACACCACCTTCATAACCATTGTCTGTCTCGATATGTGTTTGTTACTGAAAACCACAGTAGCTGCTTTACTGCCAAGAGAAAGACAACATGTTAAAAGTTTCATAGAATCTACAGTATATGAAGAGACAACCAAGTAAGGTTTAGCCCATAAGAACATAAGGTCACAAAACCAAAAAAGAAAAAGTACCATCATAGGTGGAAAGACCACTGCAGACCCTGAGGAAGTGGTCTTGGGGCCATGAAACATTGGCTGTGCAAAACAGGTGGCCATGTAAAGAAAAAAGAAACATAGAAACATAGACTTTGATGGCAGATAAGGGCCGCTTGGCCCACCCAGTCTACCCATTTTCCTACCTATTGGATAAGCTGCAGATCCTAGTTAACCAACAGCCTACTTCCTCCTACCCCCACTAGAATTGCCTTATGTCTGTCCTTTGCATTCTTGAATTCCCTCACTGTTTTTGATCCCATGACCCCCTCAGGAAGGCCATTTCATGTGTCCACCACCTTCTCCGTGAAACAATACTTCCTTACGTTGCCCCGAGCCATGCCCTCCATCTTCAAGTTGTGCCCCCTCATTCTTGCACATCTCTTTTTCTGAAAGATGCTACCTTCTTGGACTTTGTTGATTCCCTTGAGGTACCGGTACTTGAAAGTTTCTATCATGTCCCCCCTCTCCTTCTTTTCCTTGATGGTATACATATTAAGCTCCTTTAGTCTCTCTTCATATGGCTTCTGGTGCAGCCCTGCACCATTTTAGTTGCCCTCCTTTGG